>CM055117.1:500650569-502086090 GCA_029206835.1 Rana muscosa
GACTAAAGGGGCATCTGATTAAATGATCTAATCACAAAAAGAGCTTGATATACTGTAGATTTAGGTATATCAATGAGAATAGGCTATCACCAATTAGATCAATAAAGAACATGAACCCTTAGGAACTGACAAATGATTAAACTCATGGGGTTCTTCAGGAATCACAGCTAAAGGTGATAACCTAAATAAACACATGGAGGTGGGATCCTCACTTCATAAATTTATTTTGAAAATTCTAAAACACTATTATTAAATGTCATGTTCTGTGACACACTGTGAACTGTATGTGTACTGCTCTTTAACTTTTCCTAATAAAACAAAGTGGGGAAAATATATGTAAAAACACAATATCAGGCAACTCATTCAGATTTAAAACTTACTAGCCCTAAACAGCCCAATTCCTGTGAAGAAAGTAAATAAAACCCTCAGAAAAGGCAATGATGATAAAGCTGACTGATCAGCCTGTTAGGGGGAGATTGTGTGCTTACATGTGTGCCTTACAACCCTGACATGCTGTATACTGCACAGGAGCACTAGCCACCCTAGCCCAATACTGTACCTGCAATAACTGCAGCAAATGAAAAGACAATGAAGACATTTCACAGGTCAGAAGTGTGATAAGTGAACTATAAATGAAAGCACTAGAGAGCTGAGAGTGAACAGGAAAGGGGTGACTAAAGGCTGACAGACAGAGCACAATGAACAGGGAAGACACTGACAAAGAGGAGACTGAAGCAGACAGAACAGAGTGAAGTCTTTTCCGGCCCTCTGAGCCTTCACTCACCCCTATTCTGTGGTGGTGATGATGATGATGATCCTGTTGGAGAGGTGTTGATCACGCTGTCAGCCCATGGTAACAGCTTCAGACCCGCTGCCTACCTGACTCACGCTGGCAGGAACAGTGGCACTGTGGGTGTCTGAGTAGGGCCTCCTTATCCTGCGTATTCTTTCACGGTAGCTTTTGTCCTGTTGGCCTGTGCACTAACACTTCCAGTCAGCGGTCCTCTTCTTCTGGTCCCTGTAAAGTCTCAGTAGTGATGTGATGCTCCTATGGTCTTGTCTCAGGTCCAGGTCTGCCTACAGGTGGATGAAAAGTTCCATGGCTGGCCTCAGGTAACTTATTGCCATCAGTATTTAGAGTATACCTGGCACTTCAGGAATGAGAGGCACAATACAGGCCCAGGGCCCACAGATGTAAGTGAAGATACAGCTGTCACCAGTGAAAACTGAGGGGGGAAAGTAAAAAAAAAAAAAAAAAATGACTGAGGCAAGCCTTTCTCCAGGGGAATTAGTCCTTTGAAGTAGTTCATGAAGTAGAATATCCATTCTGGGCTGAGAGCAGGTCAAAAGATCCAGAAGGAAGGCTGAGGAGAATCCAGAGGTGAGTCCAACTGACAGAGCTGAGGTAAATGCTAACTCCGCCCAGTGACAGGGGAGGATATAAGTAAAAGGTTACACTCATTGGCTAGATGTTTCCCACCAAAGGATTTGTCACCAATCCAGTGCTCTACAGCTGAGGTAAATCTTCCTAGCAACAGCAGGCAGCTTGTCACCTGAAACACAAAACAGAAAGAACCAGCAAAGCAGCCATAGAGAGACATGTACTTAACAATTATCATAGCCCTCTATTAAGAGTAAAATGTATTTATTAAACAAATGGGTGTTAGGGGTGACAATCCCATGGGGCCACTTCTCTATTATATTCTTTCGTGGCCCTGACAGGGAAAGTTACAGAAAACTACTAGCCAATTCTATCTGCTGGTCAAAGCAGGTCTATTACTATTTGATGAAAGATGATGTGTTGCCTCTAAGGTTACGTGGAAAAAAGTATTTTTTTCCTAAGTAAAATTAATCATTTTGAAGTGTTGCTGTATGTATCCAAACCCTTGACAAATAGAATCAATGCAGTCTCTCCCATCTCTACACATTGCAATGCAAATATACAACATGTGCATTGTAGTACCATGTTTAAATGCAAAGTTGAGGAGCCTACTTGTAAGCCTAAATGGCTTTTTTTTTTTTTTTTTTTTTAACTCAATGGTCAGCTGCTTTGCTGAAAGAGTATAAAAACATAAAATAGACAAGACCATATGCTCTAGTATTGGTGATACACAGGAAAGTATAAGAATATAATGCTGGCTACACATTTGGACATTTCTGGGAAATTACACCACTTTCAGCCAGCTTAGGTTGGTATAAATGACCAAATGAATCAAGGCAGTCTACCGCCAACAGTTTTTTATTTTCAGAATTTGAATAGAAACTGTTGACAGTAGGTTGTACTGATCTATAATTGCCTGAAAATGCTGCTTTGTGGTCAATGTAAGAGATAAGCAAATTCAAGCACTGGCTTTTTGTAGTTTTACAGCCTGGAAGCCCCCAGAATAAAGCATAATGTCTTTCCATATGACAACAATTCATAACCACATTCAGCAAATCTTTACACAGTGATCAAAAGAAACTATATTGGTTTTGGGTCAGTTTTTAAGCTGATTTTATATTTTTTTATTATATCTGTGACAAGATGAATAATTGGCCAAATAAACAAAGAATTGTAACTTGCAGTTTACTAAACAGGTGCAGTAGAATCCTGAATGCAAAACAGGGTCATAATAGCAAAGTACAAGCATATACTGCAGAATAATACAAAACAGATAAAAAAATCTGCACAAACATGTACTCTTCAAAGC
Source organism: Rana muscosa (assembly GCA_029206835.1). NCBI lineage: Eukaryota > Metazoa > Chordata > Amphibia > Anura > Ranidae > Rana > Rana muscosa. The sequence goes on from CM055117.1 coordinate 500,653,260, forward strand.
AACGTCTCTGTGGCTCAGTCATTGTAAAGTGTGACTGTATAGCATAGTCTCTCTTCTAAGACAACAGAGAGTTAAACTGAGAATCGCTTGTGTGGCAAGGCCAGGGATTAGCCTCACATGGATCCCACGTGTAGCCAGGAGCCAGCCTGTAGGTGCAGTATACAGGGTGTCACAGGTTATTCAGCCCAAACCAATACTGTCCCATCCACAGATTGTGATAACGGCCCTAAGCTTCCCATCCTCTGAGCCCTTGTGCAGGTAACCCCTCTTCCCCCTGGGAATTCTCACACACCTGGTCCACATATCAGCTTCCAGGACCCAGATGGCCAAGTTGTCTTTTTTAATTCATATCGCAAAGGAAAAAAAAAAAAACAGAGTTGATCAAATACCACCAAAAAAAAGCGTGTGTGAAAAATCTATATAAATTTAATTTGAATATAGTGTTGTATGACATTGCATTTGCCAGTTAAAGGAGAACAGTGCTGATTAGCAAGAAAATGGCCTGGTCATGAAGGGGGTAAAACCTTCCAGAGCTGAAGTGGTTAAAGCGGTAGTAAACCGCTGCAGAAAAAAAAAAAACACCTGAAAGACAATGCCATAATAATGTGTTAGTATGGATTGCATACTAGCACATTCTAAAATACTTACCTTAGAACTAAACTCTTCCAGCAGCACCCGGTCACCGCTGAGAGGGCTAACATCTTCCCCAGCCTATTTCTTCCAGGTTTGCAGGCTTCAGCGCTGTGAGTGTCCAGAGCCATGAGGATGTCACTCCCACGGATGCACAGGAGCCCATGGTTCCGGCAAGAATCTCTGAAGGTCTGGCGCAGTATGCCGGATCTTCAGCGCACATGCGCAGGTGATGTCAGCGGCTTTATGCAGGGTGAATATCTCCTAAATTGTGTTATTATTATATGGGCAAAACTTTTTTTTCAAGAGTAAGGGAGGGTTATAACCCCTGTCAGATTTTTTTTCCCCACCTGCGCCCCATTGCGAAGATTTCCCTTCACTTCCTGTCACGTAGCCAAACAGGACGTGAGAGAAAATCTTTGCAAATTATAGGGAATTCCTTGGGGACACCCAGATCACCAGACCTAATATTTCCCCTCTATTACTTTCTCAGGGACAACCCAAAATGTGTGATTTTCTTTTCCTTTCACTTTCAATAATAGGAGAAAGGAAGCCGCTCAGGTGTGGAAGTCCCTGGAATTACCTCCTCCCAGCAACCGAGGGTGCAGGCAAATGCAAATGCAATTGAAGAAAGAAAGAAAGGTCTTCTGGACGCAGCACTCCGGTTAAAAAGCCTTTATTACAAAAAAAGGTTCAGGAAACCAAAAACACACTGCACAACACAGCAAACTGGTCACGTCTGGCTGACGCGTTTCACAGCTTGAGCTATGAGTGAGCACTTTTAATAGTGTGAAACGCGTCAGCCAGACGTGACCAGTTTGTTGTGTTGTGCAGAGTGTTTTTGGTTTCCTGAACCTTTTTTTGGAATAAAGGCTTTTTAACCGGAGTGCTGCGTCCAGAAGACCTTTCTTTTTTTCTTCAATCACTTTCAATAATAATGATAAACAGGACACATAGAAAGGGTGAATCTCCTTAACAGGGGACAGACAGCAATAAAAACTGACAAGCATTCTAATTCCTCTCCACTCTATCCAAAACTAAAAAACGTTTTGCCTTTAGTTATACTTTAAGTTTTTAAAACTGAACTCCAGGCAACGAATGTTAACTAAACATAAGCAGCATGTGTATTGATAGTTGAATTTTGGTGTCCTATGTACACCAGATCTGTGCAGTTATCTATGTGGAAACAGTTCCTTTTGAGATAAAGGTTTTACATAGATGAATATATTCTGATTATTGTAAGCACCCCTGCCTGTTATAATTTGATTTGTCACAACCCTCTAACTGTTATTTTGTCTGAGCAGCTTGGTCTGTTAGTAAGTTGAAAAAAAAAAAAACAGACTCACTGGCTTGATCACCAGCTAGAAATAAAGAAAAAAAAAACAAAAAAAAAAAAATAATGCAACCACCACATCGAATAATTGGTAAGCTGCAATTTATTGTTTTTGTTTTGAGTTTTATTGCCCTTTTACCCTTGCAGTGTGGGGGCAGCCACACTGCAAGTGGTGATTTTAAGGTTTCATGAAATTTTGCTTCAAGTGCTACCCATGCAGTAAAAGACAAGTTCTCAGCTTTTTGTTACAACTATTGAAGCTAACAGGCTTCCACTTTGCACTAGAGAACCTATCATAAGGCACCAACTAATGATAGCTTACTTGTTAGCATGCTGATAGTAGTAATATTGTCTAATTAGCCATACTAATGTAGCGCTACACTGATAGGGGGTGACTGGTGAATGTGGTCATCTCCCACTCTGCACAGCCAGACACACAAATTTCCAGTCACTCAAAGACAAGAAGCAGTTCTTGCAGCTTTGTTTTGTTTTTTTAATGTAGGGGAATTTAACTTGGATGGGGAAGGGTGCATATGGGATGCCCATTTGATCAATGAAACTTCATAGGGACTTGAACTATATACACTCCCGTTTATATATGCTCTCCCCTTCTTTCTCCAGCACACATTTGCTTGCAGACTACTACTCCCAGGACCAGCTAGCACAGGTTTCAGACCCAACACAGACTCAGCTGGATCTTAGCAGAATGCCCTTTGCAGGCAGGGACCCCAGGCCCCCTATGGCGTACCAAAAATAAAAGTCCTTGGTGCCAGCTGTCCTATATGTGCCTACTGCTCCCAGTACCACCTCTTTAGGCCCTGCCAGCCCTCCTGGCTGCAGCTGCCCCTTTCCACTGCCCGTGCCACCACAGTCCTCCTGACTGGCTCTGCACCCATCCCAGACTGCTACATCCCAGTCCTCTCAGGCATGCCTCCCTGTCCTCCTAACTGTGTGTCACTCACCAGTCCTATTGGCTGTCCCATTCCTCCTGGAGACTTACAGTGTTCTCCTGCTGTCCTCTCCTTGCTCCCAGTGCCTCTTGGCCAGGACACCTCTGTAGGTTTTGAGAAGGTCCCGTCCACACCCAAGCCCAGGCCCAAGGTCACCCCCCCAGACTCTGGAGCTCCTTCAAAGGCCACTTCAGCCTAACACTTGATCCCCAGCTTCCACCAGAACTCTCCTCCCCAGCGGGGCTGATCCAGAGTATTTGAGGGGGCCTGTCCTGCCAACCCAAGTTGCGGATTTGTCAAGGCCCTCAGAATACTCCAGGCAGCTCCACCTTACTTCCCCTCCCATTTTTCCAGAAGGTTCCAGGACGTTTTAGGAATAGGGGGAAGGTCTAAGTGATACTGCCTGTGAAGAGTCATCCAGCTTGCAAAAATGTACCTACTGTAAACACAAACAAACTATCTACACTTCTAGTACTAGAGGGTACTACACACTCACCCCCCCCACCCTAATGTCCAGCCAGTCTCTTGGCTGGGGGAAATTTGGAAGGGCATCCCATAAAAATACGGTTTTGGAAGGGGGAAATGGAACCAACTTGGACAAGACTATATGACTAATAAATATCAGTAGAAAAATAGATATTTGGTTTACATAGCCATGTATAAACATCCCTCTATACACGTCCTGACTACAGGTTCCTGTAGCTAACACAAGCAATAATAAACATTGTACACAAAGAGCCAGAGCACCTCCCCATCAAGGGAAGCCGAAGCAGGATGAACAGCCGTCCATGCTAAAAACCTGCAACGAAAGACATAAGGAACTCCATCCTACCACTAACAACTAACTGTACATATTTTCTGTCAGAAGGGGGTTACTATCTTGCTGACAGGAGGAAGCCAACATCAAAATCACACATAATTTTTTTCTCTTAGGTTCTGTCAAAAGGAGATTACTATCCTACTAACAGAAAAGCAATAGGTATGGAAATTAATAGTTCTCTTTGGAGTTCCTGGTGGGAGGGGCCCCTCCCCGGACTATCAAGCTACTTGAAAGAGTCAAGTCAGGACTCAGGCATCATTCCAAAGTTCATCAGTGGAAATGTTCATCCAGCTGGCACAGGGTGGCAGGCCGCCTAGTCCCAAATGTATTGAGAAAAAGCCTAAGAACACAGACAGCCATCTCCCAGTTGTCCCTGTGTCACTCCCCACTCCTGGGCTGGACTCTCCAACAGTCCTTCAGGCATAGAAGTGAGGGTCAGGCAGTCTCTTAATACTGCCAGTTGCTTTCCTGAAGGAGGCAGAGTGGCTCCTAGCAGGCTGTCCTGCTTTCACGATCACCACTCTATCTTTGTGGATTGCTCTCCCTAGCCTCCATTCCTTCTGAATCTCCTGAAACCGGGCCCAGGTCTCCTCACAATCTGGCATCCACAGAAGCTTGGGGATGTCCATATACTCCCACACTAGGTCACCCCTCTACTCTCCCCAGGAGTTCTCAATGACTTCCATGATGTCGGGAGGGACATAGTGTTTGCGTAAAAGTTATAGCGTCTACAAAATAGGGGATACATTTATGGCATTTTTATTATTATTATATTTTTTACTAGTAATGGCGGCGATCTGCGATTTTTAGCGGGACTGCAACATTGTGGCACACATATCGGACACTTTTGACACTTTTTTGGAACCATTGACACTTATACAGCGATCAGTGCTCTAAAAATGCACTGATTACTGTGTAAATGCCACTGGCAGCGAAATGGTTAATACTAGGGGGTGATCAAGAGGTCAAATGTGTTCCCTGGGAGGTGTTTCTAATTGTGGGGGGAGTGGACTGCCTGGGAGAACAGCACTAGGAACAGCAGATCTCTCTCTAGCACTAGGAACAGCAGATCTCTCTCAGCACTGATCACTAGGAACAGCAGATCTCTCTCTACTCCCCTGTCAGAACGGGGATCTGTGTGTGTAAACACACAGATCCCCGTTCTGGCTCTCTGTGAAGCAATCGCGGGTTGCCAGTGGACATCGCGGCCACTGGGCACGCGCATCGGCTTCCGTGTCGTGGCCGATACACCTACAGCGATTTGCCCAGGAGAGCCAATCTGCCGCTGTATAAGGACAATGGCTGGTCGGCAAGAGGTTATTCAGAGAAGATCTACAGCAATCAGATTATTTGTTAGCTCTGGATTGCTGTCTAAATTCTTAGGCTTATTATTTTCTTGGTAGTGGAATCCTCTTCTAATTATGCATTTTGTGTACAAAAAAGTTAGGAGACAGCGCACAAGTTAAGTTTTACCAGAAGCATGAAACAAAGGTGGGAAATGTGGTAAAGTATCACTAACTAAATATCAAAGCATACAACAAAACCTTCAAGCACATATGCTTATTACATTATTATTATCCTGTTTGGGGGTGTTATATTTAGTTTCTATGTGATGGATGCTTGCTCACCCTCATTATTCTTAGAATGAACTAGCTTCTGCCTTAATTAGTGAAGATCTCACAGTCAGAAGCTGCCCTTTGAAGCAATTAGATATCCTTTTACCTTTATATTTGGAATATATATAGCTGGAACTGACATTTGGAGTGCCAACCTTAGGTTTTAGATCTCACCATAGGCAGGTTTTGTGTTTAATTAATACTCTACTGGCATACAATGTATTTAATGTATTTTTTTTTTACCTAGCTCATAAAAAGAACTTACTTTACAGGAAATCCAACCATATGAAAATGCAGAAATATTTTTTATTTCCAATAATCCTCATTTTAGCAGGCAGGGTTATATATTTACAATTTTACACAAAAAGTGTAGTTGGCAAATTATTCCCATTAGTTAGAAAAAAAAACTCTGAAAGAATTAAGTGGGACTCCAACAAAAACATGTATTTAGTTTTGGGCAGAGTGCAGAACCCTGTTTGGTTTTTATTGGTTTTAGCCCTGGTTCACATTGCAGCAATTTGGCATGCGATTTGACATGTCAAATCGCGTGCCAAATCGGCGGCCATTGCCGGTGATGGCGCTGTCTGAATCGGTGCAGCGCCGCACCAATTCCCAAAAGTAGTTTCTGTACTACTTTTGGTGACTTCGGGGTACAATTTCAATAAACATCTGTGCAGAAAGCCACACAGATGTCTCTGAAATTGTCCCTGAAGTTGGGACTGACATGCGGGAATGAAATCGTGTTCAGTTCAGCTGAACTCACACAATTTCATTCCCGCTGTCAGTGTGAACCTAGGCTTAAAGCGGGATTCCACCCACAATTTTTTTTTTAAAAGTCAGCAGCTACAAACACTGTAGCTACTGACTTTTAATAAGGACTTTAATAACCTGTCCTAGGCGCCCGCAATGTCAGTCCCCCCCCAGGCCGACCCCTCGATCATGGAGGGTCCCGGCGCCGCCATCCTCAGTAAGGGAGGCTTCACTGCCCTTTTCTTACTGCGCATGCGTGAGGCTCGCGCCGCTTTGTGAATGGGCGGCTGCTTTCTGGGATACACGCAGTTCCCAGAAGGCAGCGCGCCACATTCCCCAGAAGACACCACAAGGAGGAGGAGGAAGAAGACCTGCCGAGGAGGAGGAAGAGGCAGATTAGCAAGTTCTGCATAGCAACCTCCCTTTCTGGTGTGTAAAAAATAAAATAAAAATTTAAATTTTATTTTTCTCATTTATTTAAAGTATTTTGGTGTATTTTTTTTTTTTTAGGGTGGAACACCACTTTAAATAGGGAGATTTCCCTTTCACTTCCTGTTTTGATCACAAATGGTACACAGGAAAAAAAACTAAAAATCTTAATTCCTTGCACTCTATCCAAAATGTATACTGCATTTCCACCTTAATATGAATGTTATATGACAATTGTGTCTAGCTTTTCAGTGCAATAAATGAATTAACATCTTATTTTTGTACATTATTGTAAAATGTTACTTAAACGTGTGCCTAGATAACTGTCCTTAAAAAATCCAGCTTTTCTAAATGTTGTTAATTTTCATGGTGAATTTATTCAAGACTAGGGATGAGCTTTATGTTCAAGTCGAACAGCGAACAATTTGGGGTGTTCATGGCAAATTCGAAAAGCCGTGGAACACCCTTTAAAAGTCTATGGGAGAAATCTAAAGTGCTAATTTTAAAGGTTAATATGCAAGTTATTGTCATAAAAAGTATTTGGGGACCTGGGTCCTGCCCCAGGGGACATGTATCAATGCAAAAAAAAGTTTTAAAAACGTCAGTTTTTTCGGGAGCAGTGATTCTAATAATGCTTAAAGTGAAACAATAAAAGTGAAATATTCCTTTAAATTTCGTACCTGGGGGGTGTCTAAAGTATGCCTGTAAAGCAACGCATGTTTCCCGTGTTTAGAATTGTCCCTGCACAAAATGTCATTTCTGAAGGAAAAAAAGTCATTTAAAACCACTCGCGGCTATAATGAATCCCCGGGTCCACGGTAATGCAGAGAAAAGTCATTGAAAAAAACGGCAGGGGTCCCCCCCAGTACATTACCAGACCCTTTGGGTCTTTTATGAATATTAAGGGGAACCCCCTGCCATTTTTTTAAATTACTTTTATCTGTATTGCCGGACCCGACAATTCATTAATAGATGCAGTAGTTTTAAATTACTATTTTTCCTTCAAAAATTACATTTTGCGCAGGGAACCAAAATTTAAAAAAAAAATGCGTGGGGGTCCCCCCAAAATTCCATTACCAGGCTCTTCAGATCTGATATGGATATTAAGGGGAACCCCAAACCAAAAAAAAAAGCGTGGGGGTCCCCCCCAAATTCCATATCATGCCCTTCAAGTCTGGTATGGATATTTAGGGGAAACACCGCACCAAAATTTAAAAAGAAAATGGTGTGGGCCCCCCCCCAAAAAATACATACCAGACCCCTTAGGTCTGGTATGGATTTTAAGGGGAACCCCGCTCCAAACTTAAAAAAAAATGGCGTGGGGTCCCCCCAAAAATCCATACCAGACCCTTATTTGAGCACGCAACCTGGCAGGCCGCAGGAAAAGAGGGGGAGCGAGAGAGCGCCCCCCTGAACCGTACCAGGCCACATGCCCTCAACATGGGGAGGATGTCCCCATGTTAATGGGGACAGGGGCCTCATCCCCACAACCCTTGTTTGTGGAGTTCTGCGGGCGGGGGGCTTATCGGAATCTGGAAGCCCCCTTTAACAAAGGGGACCCCCAGATTCCAGCCCCCCCAAATGTGAATTGGTAACAGGTACATTGTACCCCTACCATTTCACCAAAAAAGTGTAAAAAATTGTAAAAAAAACACACAGACACAGTTGGGAAAGTCCTTTATTAAAAATTTAAAAATTAAAAATAAAAAAAACATTCCAGCGATGTAATCCAGTCTGTCCAGCATTGTTCTCTGTGTCCCATGGTGATCCGATGTCCAGTGATGCTGCAGTCTCCTCCACCTCCAGTCTCCACTCCACACGAAACCCCCATGACGTACGAGGGGGCGGGGACACCCGTCACATCATAGGGTAAGCGCCAGCTTTCCCCACTTGCCGGGGAATAGCCAATGACGTACGCGGGACCCTGCCTGAATGGTAGGGGTACAATGTACCCGTTACCAATTCACATTTTTGGGGGGCCCCACGCCATTTTTTTATTTTGGTGTGGGGCTCCCCTTAAAATCCATACCAGACCTTGAGGATCTGGTATGGATTTTTGGGAGGGACCCCAGGCAATTTTTTTTTTGGTGCGGGGCTCCCCTTAATATCCATACCAGACCTGAAGGGCCTGGTAATGGAATTTTGGGGGGACCCCCACGCATTTTTTTTTTTTTTATATTTTGGTTCCCTGTTGTTCCCTGCGCAAAAATAGGATTTTTATAACAGCTTACCTGTAAAATCCTTTTCTTGGAGTACATCACGGGACACAGAGCGACATAGTCATTACTAATGGGTTATATAGTTACCGTCAGGTGCTGGCACTGGCAACTTCCAAAACCGGAAGTACCCTCCCCTATATAAGCCCCTCCCATCCGGGAGCACCTCAGTTTTGTAGCAAAGCAATAAGTGTCCCCAAAAGAGGGGTGGGAGCTCTGTGTCCCGTGATGTACTCCAAGAAAAGGATTTTACAGGTAAGCTGTTATAAAAATCCTATTTTCTTTTTCGTACATCACGGGACACAGAGCGACATAGTCATTACTAATGGGATGTCCTAAAGCAATGCCAAATGAGGGGGGGGATACACCATATATAAGCTGAGCGCTATCAGACATGAGGATCTTTTGCGGCCTGCAACACACTGCGCCCAAAGGCGACATCCTCCTGACTTCTAACGTCCACCTGGTAGAACCTAGTAAACGTGTGAACTGAAGACCACGTTGCGGCCTTACAGATTTGAGCCAGGGAGGCCTGGTGATGCACTGCCCATGAAGTTCCAACTGCTCTCGTGGAGTGCGCTCTAACTTTGAACGGAGGCGGTCTCCTTCTCAAGCCATAAGCTTGCATAATGACCTGTCGAATCCACTTGGCTAAAGTAGATTTTGACGCTGCCTGACCCTTTCTGGGGCCTTCCGGCAGAATAAACAAAGTATCCGTTCTGCGAATCTGAGCAGTGGCTTTTAGATAAGCTTTAACTGCTCTTACTACATCCAAAGAATGCAATAACTTTTCCTCCACCGAAGTAGGTTTGGGGAAAAAAGAAGGAAGAACCACATCTTGGTTCAAATGAAACCTCGATACCACCTTAGGAAGAAAGGCTGGATGAGGACGTAACACTACTCTGTCCTTATGGATAACCAGATATGGCTCCCTACAGGACATAGCTGCTAATTCCGATACTCTTTTAGCCGAACAAATGGCTACTAGAAAAATCCATTTCCTGGTGAGAAGCACCAAGGAAATATGCTGTAATGGTTCAAATGGTTGTTTCTGTAGAACCGACAGAACCAAGTTTAGATCCCATGGACATATGGGAATATTAACCGAAGGACTAATACGCATCACTCCTTGTATAAAGGCTTTGACTAGTGAATGCGAAGCCAAGGGCCTTTGAAAAAATATTGACAAGGCCGAAATCTGACCCTTGATAGTACTCAAGGCAAGCTTCCTATCTACAGCCCATTGTAGGGAGTCCAGACTCCTACCTATTACGTACTTACGTGGATGCCATTTCTTGGCCTCACACCAGGCGATGTACGCCTTCCAGATTCTATAGTAGATCTGCCTGGATACCGGCTTCCTGGCATTGATCATGGTAGATACCACAGAATTAGAGAGCCCTCTCTTTTTTAGAATGTGGGCTTCAATAGCCAGGCCGTCAAACCTAGGGCTGGTAAGGAAGGGTGGTATATCGGTCCTTGCGAAAGCAGGTCCGGACGATGTGGGAAAGTCCCAGGACTCCCCACTGACATTTTACAATCTCCACGTACCACGCTCTTCGGGGCCACGCTGGAGCCACCAGAATCACTGGTTTCTTTTCTACCCTGATTCTGCGGAGTAATCGAGGTAACCATTGTGGCGGTGTGAATGCATATATCAGCTTGAACTGATCCCAAGGGAACACTAGGGCATCCGAGCCGCAAGCTAGGGGATCCCTTGTCCGAGAGACAAACCTGTCCCCCTTTGCGTTGAATCTGGATGCTAGAAGATCTACATCCGATGTTCCCCACCGCTGACATATTGTCCAGAAAACCTCGGGGTGAAGGGACCCTTCCTCTGGGCCTAATTGCTGGCGACTTAGAAAGTCCGCCTTCCAATTCTCCACTCCTGGAATGAATACCGCAGATATGGCTGGGACATATTTTTCTGCCCATTTCAGGATGTAATTTACTTCCCTCTGGGCTGCACGACTCCTGGTGCCCCCCTGATGATTGATATATGCCACTGCTGTGGCATTGTCTGATTGAATTCTGACAGGGGACCCTTGGAGTTTGGATGTCCATGCTACTAGGGCATACCGGGCTGCTCGTATCTCTAAGAGATTGATGGGCAGGGCCTTTTCTGCATCCGACCATCTGCCCTGGAGAGACTATTGCTCCAATACTGCTCCCCAGCCTATAAGGCTGGCATCTGTAGTGACCACCTTCCAAGAAATCGGACTGAAGGATTTCCTTTTTTCCAGATTCTGGGGAACCAACCACCAACGGAGGCTCTTGCGAACGGAAGGGGACAAGGACATTGTAAGTCTAGGGCCTGAACTTTTTTGTTCCAGGCTGACAGTATGGCCCCTTGCAAATTCCTTGAATGGAATTGACCGTAGGGTACTGCTTCGAATGATGCCACCATTTTTCCCAGCAGCCTCATATACAGGCGTATGGACGGCTGTCTTTTTTGTACCCACTAAGTGGATCAAATCTTTCAAAGACAACACCTTTCCTCGAGGCAAGAATATTTTTCTCTGGCCTGAATCCAACCTTAGCCCCAAGTATTCCAGACTTTTGACTGGTTTTTAGGGCTGACTTGTCTCGGTTGATAATCCAACCGTGAGATTCCAGATACTTGATCGTCTTGTGAACGACCACGTCTAGTTTTTTCACTGAGTGGTCTATCAGCAACAAGTCATCCAGATATGCCATTATCATTACACCTTGTGTTCTTAGATTGGCCAATAAAGGGCCAGAATTTTTGTGAACACTCTTGGTGCTGTGGCCAAACCGAAGGGTAAGGCTCTGAACTGAAAATGGCGCCCTTCTACTGCAAAGCGTAGAAATTTTTGGTGGACTGGAAAGATGGGAATGTGCAAATAAGCATTTTTGATGTCGATCGTGGCTAACCAATCCTCCCCTTGTAGGGCAGTGGCCACCGATCGGATCGACTCCATCGGAAAGTCCTGATATACAGGAATTTGTATAGCCCTTTTTAGAATTAATATGGGCCTCCCGTCCACGTTTGCTTCGGGACTGTAAAGAGGTTTGAGTAAAACCCGAACCCTCATTCTTCCAGGGGAACCTCCATAATTACTCCTTGGAGCAATAGTTGTTCTAGTGCCAACAGGAGGGACTCTCTCTTCCGGGGATCCCTTGGCACGTTTGACCTCAAAATGGGAAGGAGGGGAGTCTTTTAACTCCAAACTGTATCCCAAACCTACTGCGGAGAGCACCTATCTGTCTTGATCGTGTCCCGCCAGGTCTCCTGCGAACAACTGGAGTCCTCCCCCCACCCGACTGAGTGGGGGCTTCAATGAATTTAACTTTGGGGGAGGTTTTGTACCTCCCCTGACCCAGGGTTTCTCATTACCCTGCTACTGTCCCTGTTTTTTACCCCCGGGATTTAACCGAGGAGGCCGTCGGAACTGTTACACAGCCGATGCCCCAGGGACTGGAGAAGCAGGCCTCTTAAAGAGGGACCTCTAACTCTGCTTTTAACCGGCAAGAGCGTATTTTTACCGCTGGAAATTTTCTGGATATATTTGTCCAGGTTTTCCCTGAATAAGCGTTCACCATGAAATGGGACGCTAACCAGCCATTCTTTACAGGGAGCTTCAGCAGACCAGTTTTTGAGCCATAGGAGCCTACGCATATGTACTATAGACAGCGTAAGGCGGGAGGCCTGATGGACTGAATCCTCTATGGCGTCAACCGCAAAGCCTAAGGCTCTAGGTAGATCAGCTAGGGCAAAGCCTGCTGATCTGTCAAGTCCCTCAAGACCTGTTTCAACTGATCCTTCACTGCTTAGCAGACCCCAATAGCTGCTACTGCTGGTTGTATCACCAAGCAGATTTTCATAAGGACTCCAATCTTTTATCTATTGGGTTCTTGAACATTTGGACATTATCCACTGGACATGTCAGTGATTTATACATACAAGAGATGGCTGCGTCCACTGTAGGGACCTTCCTTTTTTTTTTTTTTTTTTGATGAACTTATCCTCCATGGGATAGACCACCGAAAATCTCTTAGGGGAATAAATATTTTCTCAGGACGTTCCCAATCCTGGTAAATGAGCCCTTTCAGTAAAGGGTGAAGTGGAAAAGAACAAACAGTCTGGGGGCTTCTAGCGACCCCAACGAGGATACAGTAGTGGTTGATGGTTCCGCAAGGTGCATTTTTAAATGCTGATCGGACCATGTTAGTCAGAGACTGAACCCATAATCTTTCAGCTTGAGATGCTGAGAAAAGGTTCCCCCACTGTTGATTCCTCTATAACAGAATCAACCTTATCCTGATCCCCTTCAGGCAGGTCGATCCCTGTATGGGACTGTTGCTCTGCTAACAGGCACTCTGAAGGAGGAGACGGAGATCGGGCGTGCTTTCCCTGACAGGGAGGCAGCGATAAATTTTGACAATCTCTCTCTAATCCTCCCAGAGCTGAGGAAAAAACCTCCTCTGTTACATACACAGGAGCAGGTGACTGAGGACAGCCACAGTACCAAGTACCCCTGCGGGGTCTCTACGGTCACTTACCTCTGAACTTCAGGGGAGACTGGTGCAGCAGGAGTATGCCCAAGATCCTCAGAGCCCGATGAGACCCCCTTCGCTTCCTGGAAGATTCAGTTCCGGAGCTACTGGACGGCATATTCCTAAGCCTAAAGCTGAGGTATTCCAGCCGTAATACACCACTTTTACTGAGAATAGTCTAGCACAATTGCTGCTATATAACAGTTGGTGTCTACTAATGTGCCTTTCTAGGGGATGCCTGTATCAACCGCTTGCTGTATGCCTTTAAATGTTGCCAGCTCTGTCTCTGTACTTCATAGCCAGCTTACTGCAATAATGTGGCTTTTTAAAAACCTGCTGGGACGCCCGCACATGCGCAGAAGCGCTGCGGCGCGCACAGAGCGTCATCCCCCAGGCCCCGCCCCTTTTTCCGGCCACCTCTATATATAGAGGCGCGTGCACGCGCACGCGCGCGGCCACGTGCGCCTCGGCGCTAATTTTCAAACATGGAAACCAGGGACAGGAGCCAGGGCCCCCTTTGCCGCAGGCCGGGGGATAGACGAACACTGCAACATGGCAGAGGAAACAGTTTCCTGTAGGAGAACTCACCAGCTGCCTGGACTTTGTTCTCTGAGAAGAAACTAGTCCATATGACAAGAAAAACATTCCACAGCGGCCTCTAGTGGACAAACACAGGTACCGCAGTTTAATATACTAAACATATATAAAAAAACATTCCTTTTTTTTTTTTTTTTTTCTTGACCACCATTAAAAATTATTACATTTTTTTAGTAGTTACAGGCATGCACAGATATTAGCGGGAATACCGTTAGGTAACAGACAGAAAGACAAATTAGGCTTGGGGGTCCCCCAATGGAACCAAGTTCCTGGGGGCCCCCACTTACCTGTTCCCCGCCGCAGGACTTTGTTTGGTCCACAAAAGCCCAAACTTCACCTATCACGGCAGGCATTGTAATCAAACCTTCAGGGACCGGGTTCCCAAGGATTCCACTCCCCTGGACCTGTATAGCACCCTGCACAGAAAACATCTTGGTCGTGGGTATGACCAGAGCTCTGGATCCCAGGGTCCAGCTCTCCTAAGAGAAGCATTACAGGCAGAACCTTGCTCTTCTCTGCAAGGCCCGGGTACCGACCGTTTAGCTATGAAGCTTTTTTGGTCGGATCCGGAATAGCTTACTGAGGCCCAAAAGAACCTGTACGCAAGCTCAGTGAAAAACACATGTTTCTTCTTGGCCAACACCTTAGACACTGGCAAAAAACTGAGGTGCTCCCGGATGGGAGGGGCTTATATAGGGGAGGGTACTTCCGGTTTTGGAAGTTGCCAGTGCCAGCACCTGACGGTAACTATATAACCCATTAGTAATGACTATGTCGCTCTGTGTCCCGTGATGTACGAAAAAGAAATGTCATTTTTGAAGGAAAAAAAGTCATTTAAAACGACTGCATCTATTAATGAATTGTCGGGTCGGGCAATACAGATAAAAGTCATTAAAAAAATGTCAGGGGTTCCCCTAATATTCATACCAGACCCAAAGGGCCTGGTGATGTACTGGGGGGGGACCCCTGATGTTTTTTTCAATTACTTTTCTCTGTATTGCCGGGGACCTGGGGATTTATTATAGCCACGAGTGGTTTTAAATGACTTTTTTTCCTTCAGAAATGACATTTTGTGCAGGGACAATTCTAAACATGGGAAACATGCGCTGCTTTACAGGCATACTTTAGACACCCCCCAGGTACGAAATTTAAGGGAATATTTCACTTTTATTGTTTCACTTTAAGCATTATTAAAATCACTGCTCCCGAAAAAACTGCAGTTTTTAAAACTTTTTTTTGCATTGATACATGTCCCCTGGGGCAGGACCCAGGTCCCCAAACCCTTTTTAGGACAATAACTTGCATATTAACCTTTAAAATTAGCACTTTTGATTTTTCATGTTCGTGTCCCATAGACTTTAACGGTGTTCGCATGTTCAAACACATTTTTTGCCTGTTCGCATGTTCTGGTGCGAACCGAACCGGGGGGTGTTCGGCTCATCCCTATTCAAGACCTATACAAGGGAAAGTGCTGGATTTTAGCAATTGAAATGTACCTTTTGTGATGGAGCTAATAAAATGACTATGTTATCTCTCTCTTCTAACCTCTCAGATATTGTTATTTTCTTTCCTTCTTTGGAGCACACACACACTAAGATATATGTATACAATCTTCATTTCAAGAAAAAGAAACTTATTGATGCTAATATTGGGAATCAGAAAGTTTGGGTATGCTGGCTAAGAATATGGGTTGAAGTATTTTGATGTGTGTGTATTAGTATTCATGTAACAAGATAAGAAGTATTCTACTTGACTAAAAATATGACAGAGGTATTCCCTTCTTAAATGAGGAACAGATGTCCCCTTCACTCCACTTCATACTCCTCTTGTCCCCCACCTTTTCAACCCCTCCCATCGACTAAGCTAAAATGGCTGCTGAAGCAAAGGAATGTAGCCTCATGGCTTGCCTCGTGGAGAACAGATGTCACAGGGAAGAAGACCATATACGGATGAACCAATGATATGCACACATATGTGATGACGTTTGCTTATGTCACATTGTTTATATAAGTAGCTGTAACCTGAGTAAAGGCAGAGTGATGAGGAAGAGCTCATACTGACAAGTCTGTCTCAGTGTGTGATCCTTTAGCATGCATGCATTCACATCACCTTGAATTTGGGACAGAGGCAGAATAGAGTATACATCCTGGTATTGGACCAGGAGTACATCTATTACATTTTGGCTACCCAATGTGGGTTCTGGTTTGCGTTCTGGACGTAGCCGACCTAGTTATGGCTGTCAGCGAATCGAGGCGTTGTTATGGATGACATGTTTCTTTAAATGCAACTCTATGGTGTGTTTCCTGTTTCCTGCTGGTTCTTTCAGTAAACATGGCTTATGTACAGTAATGGTTTGTGCTGTCTCTCTACATATATCACGACAAACATGGTGTCAGAAGATTTGGATCCATGCTCTTTCTACACATTTGATGCTGAGAGCCTGCCAGCCTTCATGTGAGTGTTCTTGGAACTGATTGTGCCTCCTGACAATTGCAGTCCTGTCCTGGATGCTGAGTGTTTGCAGCAAGGACAACAGCATCATGGCAGCTAACAGCATTCCGCTGCCTGAGGCAATGAGGGTGAGTGGAGATATTGGTAGTAACTGGGACAATTTCAGGGCTGAGTTTCAGGACTATTCCCTAGCCACAGGGTTAAATGAGAAGTCTGCAGCAGTGCAAGCAGCCACGCTGAGAAGGATAATGGGCAGTGAATGCCTCCATGTTTACAAGCATAATCTGAACCTCACAGAGGAGCAAAAGAGTGACACCAAAACCATTCTGGATGCATTAGAAGCTTTCTTCAGACCTTCTAAAAATGTCATCTATGAAAGATATATATTTGGCTGCTGTAAGCAAGAAGACTGTGAATCAATAGACAGGTTTGTCACACGGCTAAGAGAAAAAGCTGCAAGCTGTGAGTTTGGCTCTCTGAGAGATGAACTTATTCGTGATAAAATAGTTTTGGGTATCACCAGTGAAAGCACACGCCGCCACCTATTGAGGAAACATGATTTAGATCTACAAACAGCAATTGAGATATGTCGCACTGCTGAACTTACTGACAAACATATGAAAGCTATGGAGCAGGATAAACTGATTGACAATATCAATGCAGCCTCTAAACAACAGCAAAACTTCAAAAACCACCGGCATAAGTTTCAGCACAAGGGTCACCTACACAACTCACCTGGGAGGAAGCCTGCATCATGCAAGTATTGCGGCAACGTGCATGTACGAGAGAAAGAAAAGTGTCCTGCATATGGGAAATTCTGTACTGCATGTGGTAAACCAAATCACTTTGCAAGAGTGTGTCTCTCCAGTAAAATGGAAGCAAGGAAGCTGCACACAATTGAGCAAATGTCAGATCCGGAGAATGCACACCTGCTTAGCACTGATATGGTTTACTCCTCAGAATGCATTGGTGCTGTAAACACAAAGGGCAAAAAATGGTTTGTAAACCTCAGATTAAACAATAAAATCCAACCCTGCCAGCTGGACTCGGGTGCAACGTGTGATGTCATGAGTATAAAGGACAAAATGAAACTGGCACCCAGAGCACCCCTTCAGCTTAGTAGCACCAAACTAAAGTTGTATTCAGGGGAACTAATGGAATCATTGGGGCTATTCCAAACAGAATGCAGCATACGTGATTGTATACACAAACTGAACTTTGAGATTGTCGATGCCGATCAGAAACCGCTATTATCAGGTTCAACATGTGAGCGCCTTGGACTGATGCTGTTCACCATTCCTGCTGAGCTACATAATGTTGATAATCAGCCTGCAAAATCTCTGACTAGGCCACTGACAAAACAGCAAATTCTTCACACCTACAGTGATGTGTTTGAGGGCCCGATAGTTTCTGTTCCAGGAGAGGTTCGCTTTGAACTTGATCCTACCATTCAACCTGTACAATGTGCCCCACGCAATGTGCCTATCGCCATTAAGCCACTGGTTAAAGCTCAACTAGATAAATATGAAGCTGAAGGACATCTAACTTCAGTAACAGAGCCTACAGATTGGATCAGTAATATGGTTGTTATCAGAAAGCCTGAGAAGATCAGAATATGCATTGATCCCAAGTTTCTGAATATGGCCCTGAAACGGTCACACTACTTAATGCCAACACTCGATGATATTTTGCACAAACTACCTAAAGCACGTGTCTTCACACTTGTGGATGCTAGAGATGCCTTTTTACAGTGCAAACTGGATGAAAAGAGTAGCTACATGACCACGTTCTGGACTCCTTGGGGCAGAAAGAGATGGCTCAAACTACCATTTGGAGTCTCTGTAGCACCGGAGGTATACCAGCGAAAGCAGCATGAACTATTAGGTGGTCTTGACGGAATTGAGCCAATAGCTGAAGACATTCTTATAGTTGGCTGCGGCAATACAGATGAGGAGGCTGAGCAAGACCATGATGAAAAGTTAATAGCGCTACTGGATCGTTGTAGGCAGGTGATGCTGAGGCTTAGTGTGAAGAAATTGCAGTTCAAGGTGGAAGAAGTCAGTTTCCATGGACATATCCTGTCTTCACAAGGCTTAAAAGCTGACCCGGATAAGATTAAAGCCATTGTGGACATGCCACAACCTGCTGATGCCAAAGCGGTACAGAGATTTATTGGCTTTGTTACATACCTAGCAAAATTCCTGCCACACTTATCTGAGGTGTGTGAGCCACTAAGACGACTTCTGGACAAAGATGCAGTTTGGCACTGGCTTCCCAAGCATGACCGGGCAGTAGAGGATATAAAACACTTGGTCACCTCTACCCCAGTGTTGAAATACTATGATGTCACAAAGCCTGTTACCATACAAAGTGACTCCAGTAAAAATGGTCTAGGCTGTTGCCTTTTGCAGAAAGGTCAGCCAGTTGCATATGCGTCCAGAGCTCTTTCATCAGCTGAGCAAAATCATGCTCAAATTGAGAAGGAATGTTTAAGCATTGTATTTGCTTGCCAGCGTTTCCATCATTATCTTTATGGACGGGATTCAATTACAGCTGAAACTGATCACAAACCTTTGATAGCCATATTCAAAAAGCCCCTTTTGTGTGCTCCCAAGCGTTTGCAGAGCATGATGCTTACATTTCAGCATTACAACCTCAATGTTGTCTACAAGCCAGGATGTGAAATGTATATCAGCGATACCCTGAGCAGAGCTACGTCAGATAATGTGGCACCTGGAGGTGAGCATGAGCATCGTACAATTTGTCTGCTGGAACAGGAACAAAATGTATTTGCCGATATCAATCAAGCAGACTATCTTAATGTCACAGATCAACGACTACATCAACTCATACAGCACACTGACCGTGATGCAACTTTACAAGCTTTGAAGTCTATTGTTTTGAGTGGGTGGCCAGATGAAAAAGATGCAGTACCTGGAATTGTAAGGGAATACTGGTCCTTTAGAGATGAGATCAGCATACAAAATAGTATCTTGTACAAAGGTCCAAGGGTCATCGTACCGAAGTCACTGAGAGCAGAGATGTTATTACGCATACACTCCAGCCATATTGGTGGTGAAGCATGCTACAGGCAAGCTCGTGATACTCTTTACTGGCCCAACATGCATGGTGAAATCAAAGACTTTGTCAGTAATTGTCCCACCTGCAATGAATATGCCCATTTGCAACAGAAAGAAACCATGATGTCACATGAGATACCTACACGTCCGTGGCAGATTATCAGTATGGACTTATTCAACTATGCAGGCAAGGAATACCTGCTTTTAGTCGATCATTATTCAGACTTCTGGGAAATAGACCTTCTTCCCGACTTATCCACTGAAGCTACAATTAAGAGGTGCAAGGCTCAGTTTGCACGTCATGGCCAACCAGATACAGTGATCTCCGACAATGGCCCTCAGTTTGCAAGCCTACAATTCAGAAAATTTGCCACTGAATGGGAGTTTGAGCATGTTACTTCCTCACCACGTCATCCACAGGCTAATGGCAAAGCTGAATCAGCTGTAAAGATTGTTAAAAATGTATGCAAGAAAGCTACAAAGTGATGGTAAAGACCCATGGAAGGCCATTTTACATTGGAGAAACACTCCGACTGAAGGCATGGATAGTAGCCCGGCACAAAGACTGATGTCAAGGAGATTAAAGACCTCCTTACCAGTATCAAATAGGCTGCTTGAACCCTCTGTTATACAAGGTGTTCCAGAAAAGATAAGGATTAAGAGACAAGTGTCAAAGGCACGATATGACACATCGGCCAGAGATTTGCCAGAATTAAATATTGGAGAACGAATCCGTATAAAACCATTACCTGGAGATCGAACAGGCCGTTGGAGAATAGGTACTTGTCTGCAAAAGGTTGCACCACGCTCCTATCTTGTGGACGTTGAAGGAACTCTCTATCGCCGCAATCGAGTGGATTTGAGAGTGGCAGAGCAGCCTGATTCTCAGTATCCCGTTGATAGATCAGACTCACCCATTGACAGTGAGGCATGTACAGAGGGAATGCCTCATACCAACGGCAATGACAGTTCTGGGCAAGCAAGTATACCCGACAGCTGTCAAGCGCAGAGCATGCCAGTACGTGATGAGAGGAGCCCAGTAACTTCAGAAACGGCTAAAGGAATCCTTGCACAAGGGCCAGTCTTCACCCGTAGTGGTAGATGTTCAAAACCACCTATGAGACTTAACCTGTAGAATGTGTTATTGCTTTGTCTCTTTTAAATTTAACAATGTTCATTTATTAACACTAAAAGGGGAGATGTTATGGATGACATGTTTCTTTAAATGCAACTCTATGGTGCATCTCTGTTGTACTTCTTCCTGTGCTGTGTTTCCTGTTTCCTGCTGGTTCTTTCAGTAAACATGGCTTATGTACAGTAATGGTTTGTGCTGTCTCTCTACATATATCACGACAAACAGGCGTGGCTGATGGAACGGAGCCTGATCAACTTCGCAACACGGTAAGTGAATGGTGTTATATTCCTTACCTATGTTATTCCGGCTCGGTCACCCTCCCTTTAGCTCGCATTCAGTCTCCTGCGGTCAGTCGCCAAAGACGGGTAACTTCTCGTCCAGAGCCGATTTAATAAGAACCTGTTGACCTATTCTGCCGGCTGATATTTTTAAGTTATGTTATATGTTCTGTTTTGACTTGAATGTGGCTATTTCAGCGGATGTCTGTATGTGAAGGGGGAGACACAGTTTCCTTATCAGCAGTCTTTGTTTGAGGCTGGTTCCGAGAGGGTGTACAGATAATAGAGACACAGTTACCTGGTCAGCCCTTGTACAAAGATGTTGGTTTAAGATGGTGTCCGGGAATATATAGAGACACAGTTGCCTTGCCTGTCTTTGTACAAAACCGATTTCGAGAGGGTGTAATAGTTACACAGTTACCTGGTCAGCCCCTGTACAAAGCTCATGGTTGAAAGAGGGTGTCAGGAAATAAATGAATATAGGCACACAGATTCCTTGTCATTTATGATTAAGAGAGAGTGCCGGGAATGTATATATAAATGACTTATAAATACACCTCACTATCATGAGTGTGGGAGAATACGAACCAGGTAGGTTCGGGGTTAAAAATTACCTCCATACAGACAGCAGGGCTGAAATATCGTCTCATATTCTAGCTGTGTATGTGGATTCATGTTTGTGCGTGAAGGTGGATACGGTTAATTTTGGGATAGGAGCACGGAGCAGTCTTTGTGTTTCACTGAAAGACATTCCTAAGCCTTGCTTGTCAGCTTTTCTCCCAGTCTACGCTGTGAAGAAAGAGTCAGACTCCCTCCCACCCTTTTGTATGGGGGGGCTACTGCTCCTTCTGTGTAGGTAAAAAAAAAGGAATGGTCTTTAAAATTGCGCCTGCTGTTGTTTCTTTTTCCAGACGTTTAACTTTTTAACACCCCTGCTAGCCTATGACTGATTTTTAACCCTGAATGTAACTTCTGATTATGAAGTCTGGAGTTTTTATATTTGCAGTTTATTTTTAAGTTGAGCCTTAGCTAAGTAGCTATTTTAAAACTCTTCACAGGATAGAGTTGCTAGTTGGGGAGGATGGTACCTGCCCCATAGCAGAGACAGAACAAGGAGGGATTGATGCATGTATATCATAAAGGGAAAAGCCTGCCCCCACCCTACCATGGTGGCCCCAAGTGGGCGTGTGAGGAATGTGGGAGGTCCGGACTCCCACACACTGACCGCCCGGGCTCTGCCCCGAATGCAGTTGTAAGTCGGAGGACCTCCTTCGGAAGACCCTCCCCTTGCAAACAGGCCTTCCTACTGCCTCATCATCCCAGTCATCCCAGTCATCCCAGCCCCTCTACCCCCTGTGCCCAGTATTGAATGCAGAGGGCAGCTTTTACTGCCCACCAGTCGTTGCCCCAGTGATGCCTTCAATACCAGGTTACATAACAAAGCGCATTATCGCATTCTATCAAGGGCTTTCGTAGCGGGTTTAAAAGAACCGATACGGAAGGGGCTGTTAGTGGCCCGACCAGAGTAGTACAGGACCTTAGAGCAGTGAATGAGGCCACCATTTTGGAGACCCACACACTCTTCTGTCAGGGGTGCCCCCGTATGCAAAGTTTTTCGCCGTCATAGATTTAGCGAGTGCGGAAGCCATACGGGCCATTCCGCCCCCCGGTAATGCTTAGGCCCTACATGCATTTTTGGGACTGATCTCTTACTGCAGAGCCTGGATACCTGTGCCTTCCCTTCTCATGCAACCCCTGTATGACAACCTGCAATGTGACCCCTTTGCGCTGTCCGAAGAAGCGCTCACTAACTTTCACCTTTTGAAAAAGGCAATCAGCACTGCTCCTGCACTCGGTCTCCCTGATTATGGAAAGCCCTTTCACCTCTTAATATCTGAGACACAGGGCCACGCCTCAGGGGTGTTGACACAAAGTCATGGACTCCGTAACCGCCCCATCGGTTACTATTCAACCCACCTGGACCCAGTTGCCAGAGGAGGCCCATCATGTCTCCGAGCAGTTTTTGCTGCCCAGGCCCTGCTGGACAAAACTTCAGATATTGTCCTGGGCCATCCCCTTATGCTGCTAGCCCCTCACGATATCTCCGCCATTCTGAATCAGGTGCAACCCAAGCATTTATCCTCTGCCCGCCACCTCCGGTTGCAATGCAATTTACTCATGCCTGACAATGTGACTCTACTTCGATGCCAACAACTCAACCCTGCTACTCTCCTTCTTCTTGTCCAAGGGGGGTATCATGACATGTCTCTGGATGAACAGGAAGAAGAGAACGCAGACCTACCTGCTCCTACCCTAGATGAAGATGAACATGATTGCTTTGAACTCATGAAGACCACCATGAAGACCATCATGAAGACCACCTCTGTCCTGGATGCCCCGATCCCAATGCCTCAACTCACCTTGTATGTTAATGGCTCCAGATTCACAGATTCATCCGGCAATTTCCACACAGGATATACGGTTACCACAGAGACTACATTTATGCAAGCCGACTCGCTCCCAGCATCCATGTCTGCTCAAGAGGCTGAGCTCCATGCCCTTACAGTAGCCTGCCAGCTTGCAGAAGGACGAACAGCAAATATCTACACCGATTCCCGGTATGCACTGGGTGTGGCTCATGACTTTGGACTAATATGGAAGGCTTCTTGACTACAGCCGGTACCCCAGTGAAGCATGGCAAGGCCATAGATGCGCTCCTGACAGCACTCCAACTCCCAGAACAGTTAGCAATACTTAAAATTAAAGCCCATGGGAAGATAACCACACCAGCCCGAGGAAACCACCTGGCCGATGAAACAGCAAAACAAGCAGCCATGACCCCCTTAGGGGCTGAAATCACAGAATTTGTGGGAATATATCATCCGCAGCCAGAAGCGGTAAACAAAGCCCTACTACAAAAAACTCAAACAGATGCTGCAGACCAAGAGAAAGCAACATGGAGCAAGATGGGAGCAGTACGGTGGATGATCTTTGGACTGTAGGAACCCGCCCATGTCTCCCCAGATCTTTGTACCCAGCTGTGGTGCAATGGGCCCATGGAGCAACCCATCTCTCAAAGACTTTAATGAACTCACTTATAAACAAACATTATGTAGCTCCAGGAATAACTACTTTAACTAATCAATACTGCAAGTCCTGCCACACTCAGCTAGACCGCTCTACCCCTTCCAGAGGATACAGATTGATCACATACAAATGCCAAAGAGTGGTAGATTTGAGTATGCCCTGGTGGTGGTAGACATGTTCTCAGAATGGGTTTATCCAGTCGCAAATCAGACAGCGAAAACCACGGCTAAGAAATTGCTTTTAGAGGTGGTTTGCAGATATGGGGTTGATATATTAATACATACACACAGTGCATGTATAGTGGGGGCGCTACCCACAGTGCTGAATACAAAACTGTGATACAAATATTAGAATACCTACTTAGTGCACCAATCGATATAAGTGTATATTAAGAAATGATAAATAGTAAAATAGTACCATCAACCAAGATATGCAATCAAATAACTGCTAGCTCAAACTCCTTGAACTAGGCTAGTTTGTAGTGAAATGCACCTATGTGAATTGCTGGTTGGTGTCAAAATCAAACAAGGAAACAACAAAAAAACACACACAATAGCATGAATGTCCTTAGTATTGTCCAAAAAATATGATGAATGATGATAGTCAACAATTCATAACATTCAGTGGTTAGATGAAACTTGAATATACTTGATCTAAAATCGGAAATAAAACTTGATGTGATAGCCTTCACCAAATTAATGTGTAACACCCAATAGTGCTCAAAGAAGATTGGCCGCTTACCAGATCATGTTGACTCATTTAATTAAAAAGGAGTCAATATCGCTTGTTGCAAGTTACACTTGCTAGTATGGATAGAGAAGTCATACATGGAACTGAGAATCCCTGCCTCCTGGAGGCTCGATCATGCGTTAGCGGGACACAAAAAGAGAGAGAAAAACTGCAAAATAGTGTAATCCCGTTTAATAAAAAATAGTTATAAAAAAATGGACAGACAAATGCCCCCTTACTTGAATAGTGCCACAGACCCGGCACTGAGGCTGAACGGCTTAGAGAAGCGGGGCACGATGAGTCTAAGCGGAGGAGCGATCCGGCGTGTGTTGCACCTTCTGCCAGGAGAGAACCAGTGGGACCGGAAGTAACGTCAGAGACGAAGCCTAGCGTCGCCTCGACAGCTGTTTCGTAATGCACGTCATCAGGAAGCGTGCAGAGCAAACGTGCGTCTGACTATTTGTGTAAGTATCAGCCAATCAGAAAGAAAAAGGGGACGTACTAAGCCATTGACAACCTCAGTCCCGGTTCTTCCAACTTGCAAAACATACAATATACATTTAAAAAAACAATTTAAAAGGCAACTAGAAAAGCAATAAACAACAAGAGCAATGCTGCTGGAGCATGTTGGATTACAAAACCTTCTAGGAAATTTAACCATATGACGACTTAATGTGGACATCCCTCCCCATAACATACCATATATTAGACACAATTTGACTCCTTCTACACTAACATGATATGCACATTAAGTCTATGGGTATGCACTAAATCGATTCAAGCAGTGGAAAGGATTAGTGGAAAAAGAATGTTTAAACCCATATTGTTATATTTATTCAGAAGTAAATGAAAAAAAATATAAAATATAAAAATATCTAATTTTCTCTAAATAGAATATGTTAGATTTTAAATTTGCACCTGCTACATCTACAGAAACATACTCATATGAGGTAGATGGTTGCTCATTCATTAGTTAAAAAACAATTTAAGTTCAAGTCTATATTCAGGCCCAAAGGCTGCATCGTGGACAGTCGATACAACCAATGGGTCTCATTTTGGGAAATAGATTTTTTTAGATCTGTTCCTCTCCAGTTTTGTGTAGCTCTATCAATGCCATAAAAGACCAGTAGCCGGGGGTCCCTATTATGGCATTGTAGAAAATGACGTGAAACGCTGTGGTTGGGAAAACCCCTAGCTATGTTTGCTACATGTTCATTTATTCTCACCCTGAGCTCTCGAGTAGTGCGCCCCACATATTGGACATTCCAAAATGTAGGTCACATATTTAGAATAACAAGTAATCAGGGGTTTGATTTTAAATTCTTCTTGTGTGACCAAGGATTTAAATTTGGTTATTTTTTTGGTGCGTCATGTGGTGGTACGACAAGCTTTGCATCTTGTACAGTAATGGAATCCAGATCCATACAAAAAAGTGGGGGGTTTCCCCCGGGGGGTGTCATGGTCACCTGTGGCCAGGCGACAGATGCACACCGTAGGGGGACAGGAGTGCACCGCGAGGTAGTGAACCCTATGGCTGGCTTCTGTGGATAGGAAACTGGGTGGTTGTGGAAAGCGGGACCAGAGGAGCACAACCGGGATCCCAACGGAAGCGAGAGCCAAGATTCCCCAGGGCGCGGAGTCTAAGACCCAGCTGGTCTTCTCCAGGGCCTCTAGTGGTGAGGATGTTACGCTGCAGGCTGGGACCAGGTCGCGGCCCCTGGAGTTTCCTAGCTCATGCCCCGTAGGATAAGGGGAAGCAGCAGCACACGATAGAGAGAACCGAATAACAAGCCGAAGGTCAGGGGCCACAAGCAGACAAGGATAACGAAGAACGAGCCGAAGGTCAAGGGTCACGAGCAGACAGGGATGGTCGGGGACAAGCCAATAACGTAACAGAGAGACAGACGTAGCACACGGCAGGCAGGAACCCAAACACACAATGCCTAACAAACACGTTGATCAGCAAAGCAGGCTTGCAGTGCACAGGTTAATATAGTGTTCAGTGATAGGGCCTGGGGTGGAGTCAGGCTGGGAGGAGATTATAAAGGAAGCCAGGTGAAGGAGGTCTGGTCTCTAGATGAACACATGAGGAGGAAGGTAAGATGGCAGACAGACATTAATGCATATCCATGACAGGGGGTCTGGAACATTAGGCGCAATGATGTTTCTTAAACCGGGTGCCCTCCTGTAGATAAATTTAGGCTTTGGAGGTAGCACTGATACAAGGTCCCTATCTTTAAGGAGAATGGGCCAGAATTTTTTAAACACCTTTTCTATACTTTTATATTGCCTGTGAAAACCAGATATAAAAGGCAATTCTCCTATAAAGGTATTTTTTTTCCTAGACTCTAGAAGAGAATGTCTATCCATCACAGCTACTTGATTCCTGGCTCTATCTAGGTCATCACAACTATACCCCTTCTCACTGAACCTCTCTGTGAGAATTGCAGCCTGAGTGTTGAAATCTGCATCAGTGGCACAGTTGCGACAAATCCGCATGTACTGTCCCTTGTGAATGGCTCCCAACCATTGGGAATGGTGGCAACTAGTTATTGGCACGAAAGCGTTCCTATCTGTCCCCTTAAAGAACGTCCTCATGCCAATTCTGCCATCTTTTTTAATGAGAGTGAGATCCAAATAATTGATGGTTTCCAAGCTGAACTCTGCTGTGAACCTGAGTCCATATTCGTTACCATTTAGACCTTTTAGGAAAACTTGTAAGGTACTTTGGGATCCCTCCCATAGCAGTATTACATCGTCGATGTACCTTTTATAGAACAATAGGGATTGTTGTTTCTCTTTAAAGATAGTTTCCTCTTCCCACTTATTCAAGACCAAATTGGCCACACTGGGGGCATAACGGGCCCCCATTGCGACCCCCTTAATTTGGTTATAGAAATTGCCTTGGGCCCAAAAATAGTTGTTTCCCTTTGCTATCTCCAAACCATCAACCAAAAACTGTATCTGAGTTTTCTTGAGCTGTGAGTCAACAGTCAATGCTGACTGGACTGCTACTAAAGCATCCTCCTGCTTAATGTTGGTATAAAGAGATTCTATGTCCACCGTAACCAAAATGGTGGTATCTGCAACTACTATACCAGAGAGGGATTTAATAAGCTCCCGACTGTCTTTGAGATAGGACCTTCCTCGTGTGACCAAGGGCTGCAATAAAATGTCTAAATACTCTCCTACTCTAGAAAAGAGTGAGCCTATCCCGCTTATAATCGGGCGACCTGGAGGTTGTTCCTTGTTTTTATGAATCTTGGGAACTATATATAGCACTGGAGTCTGTGGTACTCGTGGTGATAGGTATAAGGCCTCTTTGGTATCCAGAATATTTAGGTTGACACCCCTGTCAATTCAATTATTGAGCTCAGATTTTAGTTTAACTATGGGATTGGATTTTAATGGTTTATAGGTACTTGTGTCTTTTAATAGTCTTTGGATCTCCCCATAATAGTCCTCCTTGGTGAGTATCACTACCCCCCCACCCTTATCCGCAGGGCGGATTACTATATTTTTGTTCTTTTCTAATTTTTGAATCCCCTCCACTATAGTGTGGTTGGTTCTAGCCTTTTTACATTCTAGTGTTTTAATTTCATCCTGCACCATGCACTTAAATACCTCTATATGGAGATGTGTTCCCTTTTGGGGATTAAATGTGGAATTATTCCTCAAACTACTATGTTTATATCTATCTGAATGGGGCACTGGTAGACTCACAGAATTTTGAGAAGCAAAATGCTTTTTTATATTTTATTTTCTTACATATTTTTCAACGTCAATAAACAATTCAAATTTGTTAAGATTTTTGTCAGGTGCAAATTTTAGACCTTGGGTTAAAACTTGTAGTTCATCTTCTGAAAATGATGTACCTGCCAAGTTAAAAATACCTCCATTTAACTGTCCCTTGGTCTTTTTCTTTCGGGCTTCCCCTCTTCTACCTCTTTTTCTAAATATTCTTTGGGGTAAGGGGATAAATTGGGTGGGATTTTGTACGGCTCTTTCCATCCCCTCCATTCCCCCCCCTGTTGGTAATTAGTTTGGTAAGGTGTAGGCCTCCCTCTATGGTTACCTCTGTAATTCCCTCTTGGAGGTCTAGGTTGGTATTGATTTGTTCCCTGATGGTAGTAGGGATGATCATAGTCATTGGGCCTATTATCCAATGGTCCATACCTATTGTGGGTGGAAACTGAATAGGGGCTGTGATAATAGTCATTGGGTGGGGTATAGTTGCCCCCACTAGGGGGTGGTGGGGGATAGCCTCTATTCCCATATGCATTTTGCCCTTTTGAGGGTGCAGGTTTTTTTTTTAGGAGTCTGAGTTTTGTTTTTACATTTTTTTGCTGACTGAGCCACTACATTATGTACTTCTATGTCCCTTTCCACCGGAGACTCTGTGGAATTATATAGTTCTAAATCCTCCTGCCATTTATAAACTTTATTTTCTTGGTAATCTTTAATATCTCTCTGATACTTTTTTAACTTTTTCTGTTTCGTGTCTCCATCATATTTGGACAGATGAGTCTGAAGGCTCTGTTCCCTGTCCAAATGTTCTTTAGTACCCATGAAGGGTTCCATTTTACTTTTGAGGTCAATAATATTGGCCTCTACTAAAACATTTTTGGCTTTACGCATTCTAATCATCAGTTGCATTAGTTTTTGTTCGCAGCCATTAAAAAACTGGAACCAATCATCCAAAAGTGTCAGGTTTTCCGCACCATCATTTGGGTTGACATCCCATCTCAACCTCCTGGGGGTGAGATTCTTCCCTATGTACATCTCAAATGAGGCTATATCCCACCATAGCCTAATTTGTTTCTCCATATCGTATTGGAGTTGTTTAAATCCCTTTTCCATATCCAAATTTGGGCTTGGTGTTTGTTGGAATATTTCTTCAATATTGGTCTGGCGACCCTTCATAAAGTTAAATACATCCATAGCTGCGTAGATTGAAAAAGTTTTGAATAGTGTGTGTAAAAAACTTCAGTGATAAGGTATATGGGCAATCTCGCGCTTTAAATCAATAACTCTAAATAACAGCTGCTATCCCCAGATTTCAAAATAAATAGATCTCGAAACAAAACATTGATATATTAATACATACACACCGTGCATGTATAGTGGGGGCGCTACCCACAGTGCTGAATACAAAACTGTGATACAAAGATTAGAATACCTACTTAGTGCACCAATCGATATAAGTGTATATTAAGAAATGATAAATAGTAAAATAGTACCATCCACCCAGATATGCAATCAAATAACTGCGAGCTCAAACTGCTTGAACTAGGCTAGTTTGTAGTGAAATGCACCTATGTGAATTAACACACCTGCTGGTTGGTGTCAAAATCAAACAAGGAAACAACAAAAAAAACACACACAATAGCATGAATGTCCTTAGTATTGTCCAAAAAATATGATGAACGATGATAGTCCAACAATTCATAACATTCAGTGGTTAGATGAAACTTGAATATACTTGATCCAAAATCGAAAAAAAAACTTGATGTGATAGCCTTCACCAACTTAATGTGTAACTCCCAATAGTGCTCAAAGAAGATTGGCCGCTTACCAGATCATGTTGACTCATTTAATTAAAAAAGGAGTCAATATTGCTTGTTGCAAGTTACACTTGCTAGTATGGATAGAGAAGTCATACATGGAACTGAGAATCCCTGCCTCCTGGAGGCTCGATCATGCGTTAGCGGGACACAAAAAGAGAGAGAAAAACGGCAAAATAGTGTAATCCTGTTTAATAAAAAATAGTACTATTAAAAGACACAAGCGGCTTCCGGTTCCGGTGCCGCATGAAGTAGCTGCGCCTCTCCTCAGCTCCTGCTACAGGTACCCTAAATCGGCCTAAAAAAACGGCCTGAGAGGCCCAAATAGCACGCCCGTCACCACCGAGGCTCCACTACCACCCGCAGGGCACGGATGGACCGTTTTCTTGAGAAGACCGGCATCCGATCGCACGCGGCCGTCACGGCCCCGTCGGACAGGCCGCAAATCGAGCCCCCGGCTCCGGCCTACTCGCAAGCTGCGGCGGACACACAGCCAGGAGAGATGGAGGTCAGTGGCTGCGCTTCTCAGAACCTCTTAATCTCACCCTCCTCAGTACCCCAGGGCCCAGCTCTACCACTCTCTCTCTCAAACGTACCAGGGAACACTATTCCTGATACCCCCTCGGGGGATGATGGTCACACACAGCGCATAGCACAAGCAGTGGCTGAGCTACTGACCCCTATGATTGCAGCCTCTGTGGAAAAAGCAGTCAATGCAGGCATGAAGCAAATCAAGGCCCAGCTATCTGAACACACTCAGAGGCTAAATGAAGTTGAACATCGCTTATCAGAAGTAGAAGATGAACTCTACCAAGCACAGGCTACAGAGCACAAAACCAACCAATACATTATTCAGAAGTTGGAAGACCTGGAAAATAGGTCCAGAAGGAGCAACTTGCGTTTTGTAGGTGTCCCGGAGTCGCTACCCTCTACAGCTCTTGCTGACTTCTGCTCCAAACGCATCCCCGAAGCAATGGGCCTTCCAGGCCCTTTCACAGTGGAACGCGCGCACCGGATGGGCTCCCTCAAGCCCGAACGCAAATCCCCACGCCCCATCATCGCCAAGTACCTAATTTATGCAGATAAATCCACTCTTCTCCAAAAATTCCGGCAATCCCCAGCTCTTCAAATAGATGGGGTAAAAATCCTCATCTTTGCCGACTACTCAATAGAAGTATCTAAGAAGAGGAAGGCCTTCCAGCCGGTTTGTTCTGAACTATTTAAGCAGCAAATAAAATTCACTCTGGCATTCCCTGCAACCCTCCGACTTCAATCGCCCAATGGGGAACAACTTTCCTTCCAGGATCCCTTGGAAGCAGAATCCTTCATTTGCTCTCTTCGCTCGAACTCTCTCCACCAGACACCTTCCAAATCTGCCCCCAGTCTCCGCTCTCTGGAACAAAGAAGCCCGCGCAAAGATTCTCCCAAACGTTTTAGGCCTTCTGCTCCGGATCATCACAATAGAAGCACCCTACGCTGAAATCTTGGCTCTGAGCCGCAACCATTACATCCTTCACCGCAGGTCGTATGTTTTTATTTTTTCCCTTTCTTTTACATATGTTCTTCTGCATTTACCTTCCTGCCTACCCCCCAGCTGACCTGCCCTACCCTGATGCAGGGTCTATTATGAAGACACTTAGACCTAGCACCCAATCGCTATCTCTTTCTTTTTGGTTCCTCAGGACGCTACGCTGTTTCAACCTGTGTTCTCTATCACAGATACCATGGATCCATGCGAGTTCCATCGTGTCTATTTTTCTTTTTCATTTTTCTTTTTTCTTATTTTTCTGTACTTTACATGTCCCCACAGTGTTTCAATGCTACTAACAGGCCCGCCGGCCGAGAGACATCTGCAGATCTCAAAATGCTCTGTTTCAATATTTGTTCTAGTGTCGTATTCGAATGTTTGGTTTCCATATTTGATCTAGCGCAGATGCTAATTGTCTTTCTGCTTACTTGTTCCCTTTTTCACCGTGAGTCTGCTGTGCACCACTCTCCACTCCCTCTTTCATAACAACCTGAGCCTCTCGAGCCTCGTGTCACTAGTCCCAGGGCTCTCAGGCACCTTCGCTATCCTCCCCTCCCTCTTGGGGGGTCCTGTATGGGGAGCCGCCTGCACAGTGAATTCATGCGGAAAAAAGTGAAGTTCATGAATATGTATATATTGGTTATGTTGTTTTTTCCTGTTTGGTTCCCTTCTTCCTTCCTTCCCATCCCACTCCTTCCTTATTGCATTACCTCCTGCATCGTCTACCCAAAAGCTAGCAGCTCACATAACCCACACAACTCCATACCTCAGTCCAGTCTCCTAAATTCAATCTATGATACACTGATCTCAGGTCCCCTAAAATACCTCTTCTTTAACATACCACCTTAAGGTTATTTCATGGAATGTGAAGGGTCTCCGTTCTCCCCACAAGAGAATGAAGATCCTTCGTCACCTTAAACGGTTGAAAACCGACATTGCGCTACTGCAGGAAACACATCTCCATTCCTCTGACTTTCATCGTATGCAGAAACTGTGGGTAGGGACGGTCCTGGGCTCGGAGGCGGTGGGGCGTAAAGCTGGTGTCCTCCTGTTGATTCATAGAAACCTCCCATGCTCCATCCTCTCCACTGACACAGACGACCAGGGGCGCTTTATCTCGACCCGAGTTAAACTCGGGTCTAAGGAGATATTAATATCTAACATATATGCTCCCAACAGCCCGACGAAACCCTTTTACTGTCAATTATCCTCCTTGCTCCTCACCCCTACTCATCTACCCCATTTGATTGGGGGAGATTTCAATGACATTATGCACTTGACAGATGACAGGTCCGCACCAAAATCATCGTTAGCACCCTCCTCTCCCTCTACCCATACAATGCTCGCGTCAACCATGGACTCCCTACATTTCTCAGACCTGTGGCATCTATCTCACCCAACAGATAAAGCCTTTACATTTTACTCTAACCCCCACAAGATCCTTACCAGGATTGACTACTTCTTTGGCTCCGATAACCTTATACCCTTTGTCTCAGAAACCGGGATAGAAGATATTGCCATATCTGACCATGCCCCAATTACACTTACCCTTGAACGACTGGATCTCCCAGCTCACCCCAACCTGTGGCGCTTTCCCTCCTTCCTACACAACAATACGGACTTTATAAATTATTTAGTGCACTCCTGGGAAGAATTCTCCTCAGCTAATGCCTCCCATTCAGGCGACCCGAACCTCCTCTGGGATGCTGGTAAAGCTTTCCTGAGGGGTAGGATCATATCCTATGCTGCTACTTTTAAGAAGACTGCGCTATCTAAGTTTAAGCTAGCCAGTACTAGACTACATACTGCGCAACTCAAATTAGTAACTTCCACCACTCCTGCTGACAGAGACGAATGGTCGGCAGCTAAATCCTCCTTCGACGCCTGGGCAACTACCCTTGAACTTACCAAAAAAGCTCACCTAGACGCCACCTTCCACAAATTCGGGGACAAATCTGGCAAAATTCTTTCTAAGCTTTCCAAGGGGTTTTCCCGTCCGACCCACATTACCTCGCTTCAAGATCACCTGGGTAAGGTACACTCCACCCCTCCTGCTATTAACAAAGCCATGCTGCAATTTTACACGGCCCTATATGGCCCAGATCCTATTAACACAGAGGCTGCACAATCCTTTCTAGACAAAATGCACCTTCCTTCCATCTCTCCCGTCCAGCTGGACTCCCTAAATACCCCCATCACGACAGACGAAATAACACACGCCATTAGAAATCTTCGTCCCTCAAAAGCCCCTGGCCCCGACGGCTTTACTAGCGAGTTCTATAAATCTCTCCCCGACATAGCGATACCCATGCTTCACTCTGTCTATTCCGGCATCTGGGCTGGTGGCCCTTATCTCCCTACGGGCAATCAAGCAATCATTAAACTTCTCGCAAAAAAGGGCAAAGACCCACTAGAACCAGGTTCGTACAGGCCTATCTCATTACTTAACTTAGATGTTAAAATCCTATCGAAAATAGTGGCCTCCAGACTAGCAGTAATCCTCCCAGACCTCATACACCCTGCGCAATCCGGTTTTGTAAAAGGACGCACGCCCACCCTGAATATTCGCAAGGTGCTATTAGCCCTCGAACAGGCCAAACGAGATCCCAAGGGAGACTATGCCATAATACCTCTGGACGCTGAAAAAGCCTTCGATAACGTAAGCTTCGATTGGCTCTCGCTCTCGCTCTCCAAAATGGGGTTTAATGGCCCCTATTGTCACCTCATAAATGCCATGTACACATCGCCCTCAGCTAGATTAGTTGCAGCGGGTCTTCTTTCAGAAGAATTCCGCCTTCATAAAGGGACCAGGCAGGGGTGCCCTCTATCCCCCCTATTATTCAACATTGCCCTAGAACCCCTCTCCAGATTCCTATCCCACATTGCTCCCATTCAAGGTATCACGGTTGGCTCCACGGAACTGCGTTCGTCACTCTTCGCGGACAATGTCCTCATTTTCACGTCTAACCCCCCAGCTGACATCTTGACAATTAAAAATATCTTCGATGATTTCAGAAAATGCTCGGGACTCCGCATAAACTACTCTAAATGCGAAATTCTCCCGATCGGTGGTCAATCTAAACCCTTTTCAAGTTGCCTCGTCACACATCACCTACCTAGGAATTAAGATTGGGAAACTGCCCTCTTCTCTTTACCATCTCAACTACCCCCCTCTCTTTGGCAAAATCTCTCAGGAACTGTCTAACTGGATGGATCTCCCCTTATCACTCTTGGGAAGGTGCCACCTTGTTAAAATGGTCAGCTTTGCCAGACTATTGTATCCTTTGCAAACTATTCCACTATTGCTAAAACACAAAGATGTATCGGCTCTCAACTCCAAAATCTCTAAATTCCTTTGGCATGGCAAAAGGCCACGTATAGCTTTTAGGAAACTGCACCTTCCCAGGTCCGAGGGGGGTATTAGCCTGCCACATATTAGAATGTATAACCTTGCTTGTTTGATTAGGACTAGCCTCGACTGGGTGGCCCACCAATCCCGTCACTCCAATTATGCACTAGAGTCTGAAATGGCACACCCTTACTCCCTGGTGGCCCTCCTGCATTGCAGGTGGAAATCTGTCCCCCTCCCACTTCAACATAATCTCCTTCTACGCGACACAGCCTTGGCCTGGACGGAGACCAGAAAAATCCTTAAGCTCCCATCCTACATCTCCCCCCACCTTCCCATCAAGGGGAATCCTGGTTTTCTTCCTGGCATGCATAGAAAAACTTTTGAAATATGGCAGGAGCATGGCCTTTCAAACTTATCCGCGCTCTGTGACCTCACAACCGGAAAGCCCTTTTCTTTCTCGACAGTGGCTACCCAATTCTCCTTACCTCCTTCCCATAGGTTTTACTACAATCAATGTGTCAGTTTTCTCTCCAGTACCTGCAAAGAACCATCCCTGAGATTTAAACCAAGTTTCTTAGATCGGTTGCTAAAGAATGGTCACTTCTCTATCTCGGACATTTACAAGCCTCTTCTACATTACTCCTCCCCACCTCCCACGTCATCTTCTATAGCCAACTGGAGCAAAGATTTCCCAGACCCTAACCTTATGGAAAAGATTCTATCTGGCCTCCAAAGAGTTCTCCGTTTAACACCTAATGAAGCATGGAGGGAAACGCAGCTAAAAATTGCTCACCGAGCATATATTCCCTTCCTCTCTCCCAAATCCAAGACGGGGGGAACTTCATGCCCCCTATGTTCAGTTACCAGACCTTCGCTTTCTCACCGCTTTTGGTCCTGCTCCTTCATCTCCTCGTTTTGGGATCAAGTTATTCTCTACATCTTTGAGGTCACGCTATTGACACTCCCCAAAGACCCTTTTCTCTTAATTTTTGGATATTGGGACCCCCTACTGCTACCATGGTCATCCTCTTCATCTAAAGCTGCATCCCCCAAGGGGGCGGCCCCAAACTCTCCCTCAAAGGATTGGATCCTGCTATGCCTACTCATCGCAAGGAGACTCATCCTCAGACATTGGATTTCACCTCAAAGTCCACCCATCTCCCAACTCAAAAAGGATTGTCTTAGTCTTCTGTACAGAGAACGACTCCTCACGGACTTTAAAGACCCCAAATCCAGATTTCATTTTCTCAATAGATGGCAATTGTTCATCTCTTCAGCTCTATCTCCAGACGACCAACTGGATCTTCACATGCTTTCCTTCTCATATGATGAGCCAATCCCTGAGGATCCGTAATCTGTAATCCGTAAAGTCTTTCCTGGATATCATCTTTTTTTCAGTATTACTACACCTGGTGGTCACTTTTGGAGCCCCTATATGACGTTGCATCCTCTTAAGCCTGCAAGTCTTCCCCCCCCCCCCACTGTGTTTTCCTGGTTGTACCCCCCCTCTGTCTATTAGAATTTTATATCAGGGGTTAGCATTCCGATCCATCCAGTCTTCTGCCTTATCTAGACTGTGTATTTGCCTGTGTACATTGAGCAGATAGACACTGTCGGATTTCACTGCTTCCCAAATTTCATTAGGTAGAGATTCCATGGGTCAAAAGACTGCTCTGCAACCCCACAACGTTAGTTGTTTTTTTGTCTTTCTTTAATTACCTTCCTGTGTTCATCAACTGTTTAATCTTGCTGACATATGTGCTATTTTCAGATCTTTGCTTGTTAGATCTCGTGCAGTTTCTGTAAAAATAACTGACAATACTCTGTAAATATGTCTTTATACCTTTTTCTTCCCCAATAAAAACATTTTGAAAAAAAAAAAAAAAGACACAAGTACCTATAAACCATTAAAATCCAATCCCATAGTTAAACTAAAATCTGAGCTCAATAATTGGATTGACAGGGGTGTCAACCTAAATATTTTGGATACCAAAGAGGCCTTATACCTATCACCACGAGTACCACGGACTCCAGTGCTATATATAGTTCCAAAGATTCATAAAAACAAGGAACAACCTCCAGGTCGCACGATTATAAGCGGGATAGGCTCACTCTATTCTAGAGTAGGATAGTATTTGGACATTTTTTTGCAGCCCTTGGTCACACGAGGAAGGTCCTATCTCAAAGACAGTCGGGAGCTTATTAAATCCCTCTCTGGTATAGTAGTTGCAGATACCACCATTTTGGTTACGGTGGACATAGAATCTCTCTATACCAACATTAAGCAGGAGGATGCTTTAGTAGCAATCCAGTCAGCATTGACTGTTGACTCACAGCTCAAGAAAACATAGATACAGTTTTTGGTTGATGGTTTGGAGATAACAATGGGGAACAACTATTTTTGGGCCCAAGGCAATTTCTATAATCAAATTAAGGGGGTCACAATGGGGGACCGTTATGCCCCCAGTGTGGCCAATTTGGTCTTGAATAAGTGGGAAGAGGAAACTATCTTTAAAGAGAAACAACAATCCCTATTGTTCTATAAAAGGTACATCGACGATGTAATACTGCTATCTATGGGAGGGATCCCAAAGTACCTTACAAGTTTTCCTAAAAGGTCTAAATGGTAACGAATATGGACTCAGGTTCACAGCAGAGTTCAGCTTGGAAACCATCAATTATTTGGATCTCACTCTCATTAAAAAAGATGGCAGAATTGGCACGAGGACATTCTTTAAGGGGACAGATAGGAACGCTTTCGTGCCAATAACTAGTTGCCACCATCCCCAATGTTTGGGAGCCATTCCCAAGGGACAGTACATGTGGATTCGTCGCAACTGTGCCACTGATGCAGATTTCAACACTCAGGCTGCAATTCTCACAGAGAGGTTCAGTGAGAAGGGGTATAGTTGTGATGACCTAGATAGAGCCAGGAATCAAGTAGCTGTGATGGATAGACATTCTCTTCTAGAGTCTAGGAAAAAAAAACCTTTATAGGAGAATTGCCTTTTATATCTGGTTTTCACAGGCAATATAAAAGTATAGAAAAGGTGTTTAAAAAATTCTGGCCCATTCTCCTTAGAGATAGGGACCTTGTATCAGTGCTACCCCCAAAGCCTAAATTTATCTACAGGAGGGCACCCGGTTTAAGAAACATCATTGCGCCTAATGTACCAGACCCTCCAGGGGAAACCCCCTACTTTTCTGTATGGATCTGGATTCCATTACTGTACAAGATGCAAAGCTTGTCGTACCACCACACGACGCACCACAAAAATAACCAAATTTAAATCCTTTGTCACACAAGAAGAATTTAAAATCAAACCCCTGATTACTTGTTATTCTAAATATGTGACCTATGTTTTGGAATGTCCCTGTTCTCTCCAATATGTGGAGCGCACTACTCGAGAGCTCAGGGTGAGAATAAATGACCATGTAGCAAACATAGCTAAGGGTTTTCCCAACCACAGCATTTCACGTCATTTTCTACAATGCTATAATAGGGACCCCCGGCTACTGGTCTTTTATGGCACTGATAGAGCTACACAAAACTGGAGAGGAACAGATCTAAAAAAGTCTATTTCCCAAAATGAGACCCATTGGTTGTATCGACTGTCCACGATGCAGCCTTTGGGCCTGAATATAGACTTGGACTTAAATTGTTTTTTAACTAATGAATGAGCAACCATCTACCTCATATGAGTATGTTTGTGTAGATGTAGCAGGTGCAAATTTAAAATCTAACATATTCTATTTAGAGATAAATAGATATTTTTATATTTTATATTTTTTTTCATTTACTTCTGAATAAATATAACAATATGGGTTTAAACATTCTTTTTACACTAATCCTTTCCACTGCTTGGATCGATTTAGTGCATACCCATAGACTTAATGTGCATATCATGTTAGTGTAGAAGGAGTCAAATTGTGTCTAATATATGGTATGTTATGGGGAGGGATGTCCACATTAAGTCGTCATATGGTTAAATTCCCTAGAAGGTTTTGTAATCCAACATGCTCCAGCAGCATTGCTCTTGTTGTTTATTGCTTTTCTAGTTGCCTTTTAAATTGTTTTTTTAAATGTATATTGTATGTTTTGCAAGTTGGAAGAACCGGGACTGAGGTTGTCATTGGCTTAGTACGTCCCCTTTTTCTTTCTGATTGGCTGATACTTACACAAATAGTCAGACGCACGTTTGCTCTGCACGCTTCCTGATGACGTGCATTACGAAACAGCTGTCGAGGCGACGCTAGGCTACGTCTCTGACGTTACTTCCGGTCCCACTGGTTCTCTCCTGGCAGAAGGTGCAACACACGCCGGATCGCTCCTCCGCTCAGACTCATCGTGCCCCGCTTGTCTAAGCCGTTCAGCCTCAGTGCCGGGTCTGTGGCACTATTCAAGTAAGGGGGCATTTGTCTGTCCATTTTTTTATAACTATTTTTTATTAAACAGGATTACACTATTTTGCAGTTTTTCTCTCTCTTTTTGTGTCCCGCTAACGCATGATCGAGCCTCCAGGAGGCAGGGATTCTCAGTTCCATGTATGACTTCTCTATCCATACTAGCAAGTGTAACTTGCAACAAGCGATATTGACTCCTTTTTAATTAAATGAGTCAACATGATCTGGTAAGCGGCCAATCTTCTTTGAGCACTATTGGGTGTTACACATTAAGTTGGTGAAGGCTATCACATCAAGTTTTATTTCTAATTTTGGATCAAGTATATTCAAGTTTCATCTAACCACTGAATGTTATGAATTGTTGGACTATCATCGTTCATCATATTTTTTGGACAATACTAAGGACATTCATGCTATTGTGTGTGTTTTTTTGTTGTTTCCTTGTTTGATTTTGACACCAACCAGCAGGTGTGTCAATTCACATATGTGCATTTCACTACAAACTAGCCTAGTTCAAGCAGTTTGAGCTAGCAGTTATTTGATTGCATATCTGGGTTGATGGTACTATTTTACTATTTATCATTTCTTAATATACACTTATATCGATTGGTGCACTAAGTAGGTATTCTAATCTTTGTATCACAGTTTTGTATTCAGCACTGTGGGTAGCGCCCCCACTATACATGCACGGTGTGTATGTATTAATATATCAATGTTTTGTTTCGAGATCTATTTATTTTGAAATCTGGGGATAGCAGCTGTTATTTAGAGTTATTGATTTAAAGCGCGAGTTTGCCCATATACCTTATCTGCAGATATGGGGTACCTGAGGTGATAGAGAGTGTTCAAGGCCCTGCGTTAACTGCTATAGTCACAAAAGGAATATGGTTGGCCCTAGGTACCACATTGGCATTTCACAGACCTTATCACCCTCAGAGTAGTGGGAAAGTGGAAATAATGAACCAGACACTTAAAACCCGAATGCTAAAAATGCCCAAGGACACAGGTATGTCTTGGCCAGAAAGCCTGCCAATAGCCTTATTCAGCGTATGGTATTCCCCAAGGGGGAAGCATTCTTTATCCCCTGTTGAAATCTTGTTTGGAACAGCTCCTAGATTAGGTTGTTATTACCCACAACAGTTGCAATTGCAGTCTGATACTTTGATAGATTATGTGACCGCTCTTGCAAAATAATTAACTAATATCCATGCAGGAGTATTTTCTTCCATTCCAGATCCTGATCTAGATACCGGTACTCACAGCATACTTCCTGGTGATTGGGTGATGGTTAAGAAGTTCCTTCGAAAGCATTCCCCAGAGCCAATATATGATGCTCCATTCCAAGTGTTGATAACAACAGCCACTCCAGTTAAGTTGGCCGGAAAGAACACTTGGATACACGCTTCCCACTGCAAAAAGGCTCCAGTTCATGAGGACAGTGCACCACCCGCATCAGAATGAAACTATATATCTTTTTTTCTTATAACAACTGTACACACACACAGGAAGTGGCTATCAAACAAGTAGATGGTGTAACACAATTCTGGTATAATTCATCAGACACACATGTAGCTACCTTCATATTTGATTTCTGTGCTATAATCTCCTTCCCTCCATTTGACTGGCAGTGTAACGTGTTCCGACCGCAGATCGCCTCCGGAACCATATATATATGTGACACAGCAGACTGTGACCACTGGGAATCTGTGGTTTGGAATACAGGGGAGGACTGGGGATATAAGCCACAGAGTGCCCTAAACAAGAAAGACAAATATGGAGAGTCATTACTCAGCAGACTGACCTTATTAAATACAGGCACATGGTCAAGTGATGGGAGGACGGGACATAGCACAAAAATCACCCTAACCATAAGGAATCCCAGTTCTACGGATGCAGGCACATATGTTATGGGGGTACGGTATGATGGGGAGAATAGGGGACCAAGTGGACAATTCCAACTTAAAGACATGTATAATTCATCTGAATGGGAGGCCCTTCAAACAGCAAGTGATCCCCTTAAACCACATGTACATATGCGCAACCTAGGAGATATGGTGGCCATAGCTAATCCCACATTCGAAGACACGATGTTAGCAGAGACTGGCTTCTCGGATGTCAACCTGTGGCTCGAATGGATGAGGTATAATGCAGGGAAACATAACAGGTCCAACTGTTATGTGTGTGGTGGAGCTAAACCCCATTTGGGAACAGTGCCATTAAACATACCTCCCACTCAAGAGGAGTGCTTTCTGAGCCTGTTCACCAATACTTAGACTGATTACTCCCATTGCAAAACATGGAAAAGAGAATATCCCATAGTAACCAAGACATCCAAGCCCGGGGAGGGTATCACTATATATCCCAGTAATTACACATGTTCTGGGAACTACCAGGGAGCAGGGACGTTTTTAGGGAACTTCTCTATGGGATACTGTGCCTCCTACAGCAGTGTATCCACAGATCTTTTGCAGAATCAAACTCAATCTTTGGGAGATGTGTATTAGATCTGTGGGGACATGAAGAGTAGGACTAAATTAACAGGGGAATGTGCACTTGCCAAAGTCATAATGCCCCTGCACATCTTTTCGGGAGGTCACCTAGTAGCAAAAGGGGAGCACTCATCCAAATTCAGCAGGAAGAGCAGAAGTGCCCCCACTGGTAGTTTTGACCCCCATGTATATATAGATGCCATAGAAGTCCCAAGGGGGGTCCCAGATGAGTTTAAAGCCTGAGACCAAGTAAAAGCAGGTTTTGAGTCCCTGATTCCTATAATCACTAAAAATAAGAATGTAGATTGGATTAATTATATTTACTATAACCAACAAAGGTTTGTTAACTATACCAGGGATGCACTCCAGGGTGTAGCTGAACAACAAGAGGCCACTTCACAAATTACTTTCCAAAATCGTATGGCCTTAGACATGATTTTAGCTGAGAAGGGGGGTGTGTGCAAAATGTTGCCTGGGACAAGTACATGTTGTACGTACATTCCGGACAATACAGGCCCAAATGGTAAGGTAACCTTGGCTAGTTAAAAAGAAATTCGGGGCTGACCGATCCCTGGGATCAGTATTTTTATGGGGGGCAACGCATTTGTACTCAAATAGGCATAGCAATTTTGATGCTGCTTACATTAGCTGCGATAGTGGTTTGCTGTATTCTGCCCTGTATGAAGAAGCTGTTGGGAAAAGCAGCTAAGGAGGTAACCCCTACCTTTTTGAGTTTGAGTGATATTAGAGATCCAGTGAAGGAGGAGGAAGAGGGACCGTATGCTCCCTCGCAGTCCTTGCCTGTTAATAATACATACAACATTCTCAGATGATGAGGGAAAGAATAGTGCTTGACTGTTCTCCTGACAATTTCGTCGAAAGAGGACACTGGACAAGCCATGTCTGACTTCAATGCTAAATACAAAAAAGATCCTGATGTAGGGAGGGCCAAGTAAGGTCATACAGCATAGGGACAGTACTGATAAAATAGTAATTTTAAGGGGGGACTGTGATGGAGCTAATAAATTGACTATGTTATTTCTCTCTTCTAACCTCTCAGAT
Source organism: Rana muscosa (assembly GCA_029206835.1). Taxonomy (NCBI): domain Eukaryota; kingdom Metazoa; phylum Chordata; class Amphibia; order Anura; family Ranidae; genus Rana; species Rana muscosa. The sequence continues at coordinate 500,696,278 of CM055117.1, forward strand.
ATTGTTATTTTCTTTCCTTCTTTGGAGCACACACACACACTAAGATATATGTATACAATCTTCATTTCAAAAATAAGAAACTTATTGATGCTCATATTGGGAACCAGAAAGTTTGGGTATGCTGGCTAAGAATATGGGTTGAAGTATTTCCATGTGTGTGTTTTAGTATTCATGTAACAAGATAAGAAGTATTCTCCTTGACTAAAAATATGACAGAGGTATTCACTTCTTACGCGAGGAACAGATGTCCCCTTTACTCCACTCCATACTCCTCTTGGCCCCCACCTTTTCAACCCCTCCCATTGACTAAGCTAAAATGGCTGCTGAAGCAAAGGAATGTAGCCTCATGGCTTGCCTCGTGAAGAACAGATGTCACTGGGAAGAAGACCATATACGGATGAACCAATGATATGCACACATATGTGATGACGTTTGCTTATGTCACTTTGTTTATATAAGGAGCTATAAGCTGAGTAAAGGCAGAGTGATGAGGAAGAGCTCATACTGACAAGTCTGTCTCAGTATGTGATCCTTTAGCATGCATGCTATCACATTACCTTGAATTTAGGACAGAGGCAGAATAGAGCATACATCCTGGTATTGGACCAGGTGTACATCTATTACACTTTCATCATCAAAAATAAATTAAAAAATGCAGTGCTTGTATGCATTTCTCCATGTTTTTGAAATTTACTAGAAATAGAGTGGAGTTGACTTTTTGCTAAACTACTGAATCGCTCTCTCTTTTCTTCCCTGCAACAAAGAGATACATTTTTCTGTTGTTGAGAACTGGGAGGGCTAATTAACTCTATGAGATGGCAGGGGACATATGCACAAGACACAGGAGAGCTCTGAATTTCTGACACAATCGATGGGTTTTTTTTTTTCTACAATCATCAAAAAGCAAAAAGATATAACAAAAGCTTTCAATAGTACATTTCACAAAAAAGGCTAAAAGGGAGCAGGTAACAAACGTTTATTCTGACAATGAGCTTCTTTTATCTGATCCATTTTGGTTTCTTTTTTGTGTTCAATATACCATGGAAAACTTTTGTTATGTTTGTTTAATAATTGCAAAAAATTACCTGTTACTTTAAAGCTCAACTTCAGAAAAGAACTTTAATTTTAATTTTGGTTAGGAAATTCTGCTCTGGAAATTTTAAAGATAGGCAACTCCTATCCTCATATTGATCAGTGGTTCCAAATTAATAGAAACGACTGCAGCAGGGAACAAAACAACAAAAAGATATACTCAGCATGTTTCCAAATCAATGTACTGTTTATTCGGTGCATTTTAAGTTTTTCATATACAGGTCCTTCTCAAAAAATTAGCATATTGTGATAAAGTTCATTATTTTCTGTAATGTACTGATAAACATTAGACTTTCATATATTTTAGATTCATTACACACAACTGAAGTAGTTCAAGCCTTTTCTTGTTTTAATATTGATGATTTTGGCATACAGCTCATTAAAACCCAAAAATCCTATCTCAAAAAATTAGCATATTTCATCCGACCAATAAAAGAAAAGTGTTTTTAATACAAAAAAAGTCAACCTTCAAATAATTATGTTCAGTTATGCACTCAATACTTGGTCGGGAATCCTTTTGCAGAAATGACTGCTTCAATGCGGCGTGGCATGGAGGCAACCAGCCTGTGGCACTGCTGAGGTGTTATGGAGGCCCAGGATGCTTCGATAGCGGCCTTAAGCTCATCCAGAGTGTTGGGTCTTGCGTCTCTCAACTTTCTCTTCCCAATATCCCACAGATTCTCTATGGGGTTCAGGTCAGGAGAGTTGGCAGGCCAATTGAGCACAGTAATACCATGGTCAGTAAACCATTTACCAGTGGTTTTGGCACTGTGAGCAGGTGCCAGGTCGTGCTGAAAAATGAAATCTTCATCTCCATAAAGCTTTTCAGCAGATGGAAGCATGAAGTGCTCCAAAATCTCCTGATAGCTAGCTGCATTGACCCTGCCCTTGATAAAACACAGTGGACCAACACCAGCAGCTGACATGGCACCCCAGACCATCACTGACTGTGGGTACTTGACACTGGACTTCAGGCATTTTGGCATTTCCCTCTCCCCAGTCTTCCTCCAGACTCTGGCACCTTGATTTCCGAATGTACTTTGGACCACTGAGCAACAGTCCAGTGCTGCTTCTCTGTAGCCCAGGTCAGGCGCTTCTGCCGCTGTTTCTGTATCAAAAGTGGCTTGACCTGGGGAATGCGGCACCTGTAGCCCATTTCCTGCACATGCCTGTTCACGGTGGCTCTGGATGTTTCTACTCCAGACTCAGTCCACTGCTTCCGCAGGTCCTCCAAGGTCTGGAATCGGTCCTTCTCCACAATCTTCTTCAGGGTCCGGTCACCTCTTCTCGTTGTGCAGCGTTTTCTGCCACACTTTTTCCTTCCCACAGACTTCCCACTGAGGTGCCTTGATACAGCACTCTGGGAACAGCCTATTCGTTCAGAAATTTCTTTCTGTGTCTTACCCTCTTGCTTGAGGGTGTCAATGATGGCCTTCTGGACAGCAGTCAGGTCGGCAGTCTTACCCATGATTGCGGTTTTGAGTAATGAACCAGGCTGGGAGTTTTTAAAAGCCTCAGGAATCTTTTGCAGGTGTTTAGAGTTAATTAGTTGATTCAGATGATTAGGTTAATAGCTCGTTTAGAGAACCTTTTCATGATATGCTAATTTTTTGAGATAGGAATTTTGGGTTTTCATGAGCTGTATGCCAAAATCATCAATATTAAAACAAGAAAAGGCTTGAACTACTTCAGTTGTGTGTAATGAATCTAAAATATATGAAAGTCTAATGTTTATCAGTACATTACAGAAAATAATGAACTTTATCACAATATGCTAATTTTTTGAGAAGGACCTGTACATGCTTACATAAGAATCATATTAAAATTACAGTTGTGCCTTTATGTTAACCACTTGCGACTATATATGTCGGCAGAATGGCGTACTCGTACGTCACTTTGAATTTCCCGCCTTGCGGGTGCGCGGGACCCGCGGACTCGATGTCCGCCAGTGTCACACGATCGTGTCATGGAGCTGCAGAATGGGCAGATGCCTATGTAAACAAGGCATTTCCCTGTTCTGCCTAGTGACAGGACAGTGATCTACTGCTCCCTGTCATCGGGAGCAGTGAGCACTGTCATGTCACTTGTAGCCCAGATCCCCCCACAGTTAGAATCACTCCCTAGGACACACTTAACCCTTTCGTCGCCCCCTAGTCTTTAACCCCTTCCCTGCCAGTGTCATTTACAGAGTAATCAGTGCATTTTTATAGCACTGATCGCTGTATAAATGACAATGGTCCCAAAATTGTGTCAAAAGTGTGCGATGTGTCCGCCATAATGTAGCAGTCATGATAAAAATCGCTATACGCTGCCATTACTAATAAAAAAAAATTATAATAAAAATGCCATAAAACTATCCCCTATTTTGTAGACACTATAACCTTTGCGCAAACCAATCAATATACGCTTACTTTTTTACAAAAAATATGTAGAAGAATACATATCGACCTAAACTGAGAAAGAAATTAGTTTTTTTTAATATATTTTTTGGGGATATTTATTATAACAAAAAGTAAAATATATTTCTTTTTTTTCAAAATTGTCGCTCTTTTTTTGTTTATAGCGCAAAAAATAAAAACCGCAGAGGTGATACCAAAGCTCTATTTGTGGGGAAAAAAGGACGTCAATCTTGTTTGGGTAACATGTCGCATGACCGCGCAATTGTCAGTTAAAGCGAATCGCAAAAAGTAGGGGTAAATTATTCTGGGGCTGAAGTGGTTAAAAAGGAGCGTATCATAGGCAGGCTAATTTCTTATCAGAAGATGAATGTGAATATGTGTAGCGGGGTCTCCTTTAAGGCCCCGGGACTCCATTACCCAGAACCCCGTTAGGCCACCGCAGAGACTCATGAGAGGGGCTATTTAAGGAAGAGGCGAGGCGGAGCTCGGCCTCTTTGGACACCGCGCTGCAAGCAACAGCTTCTTCCTGTGCGGATCTGCTGCGGTGCAAGGCCTGAAGCCTGGGGCCTTGCATAACTTCCGAAGAGCCTTCCACCCCTACTGCTGAGCCTGGGTGGCACCTGACTGGTCGAGTGTGGACATCAGTTGGATCAGGGACCCGATCGTTGCAGACGCTGTGTGCGGATACACAGCAGGTGGAAGTCCCGGACTGGGATCGCGTCCGGAGTGGTGAGCGGGCACCTGCCCAGACCAATAGACTGTGCCGTGTTTAGGCCTATAGACTGCATAGGTCCACAGTTCGTTTTATCTGCTGTTCCCCGGGGGGACCGGTAGCAGGACAGTGTTGAAGTGTCCCCCCAGTATAGTGTTTCAAGTTATTGGCCGTTGTGGATTACAAATACTTTTCATCAAGTGCACCACCGAAAGCTGGCATGCAAAGAAATCCCTATAGGATGTGACTGAGATTTATTCCATGTCAGGCCTGACCGGGGTGGGGAGTTAGGATATTGTTTAGTGCGCCATAGGGCCCGCATACCATAATAACTACGCGTGGTGGAGTACCGCGCAGCGCCAATATAGTGTGCTGAATTGATTGCTGCAGGGCTCTGCAAGCCAGTTGCATGTGTGATGTTATGCCTATGCTATTTACTGCAAGAGTAAAACCGTTATATCTAATCTCTCGCCTCAGTGTGCTGTCTTACTGTTTAGAGATTATTTCATGCAATACCATTGAATGTGGTACAAGTTTAACCCTAGACTAACTGTGCCAGAGTGGGTCGAGTAAGATTGCCGGGGGTTGGCGGTACTGTATACAGGGCCCGAAATCAAACCAGCGGCTCTCTTAACTTGGGGTAGCGCTACATATGTAATTGTAGTGGTACCCTCGTAGGGGCTGCTGAAATTTTTTGATTGTCTGTCACCCTGACAGCCCTGCATTCACTTCAGGCACTCTGAATCATGAAACAGTCACAAAACTTAGTTTTTTGTTTTTTTATTATTCAGGGATATAACTTGGATGGGGATGGGGTAAATGGGTTGTCCAGTAAATAATAGCAATTGGTTTACTGCAATTAACTTGGGACAAACTCCCTGTACATAATCCTGCAACTTCCTCCTGCACACTCTTGAATTAAGTTACCGTATATACTCGAGTATAAGCCGACTCGAGTATAAGCAGAGGTACCTAATGTTGCCAAAAAAACTGGGAAACCTTACTGACTCATAGTTACATAGTTACATAGTTACATAGTTAGTCAGGTTGAAAAAAGACACAAGTCCATCCAGTTCAACCGTAAAAAAATAAAAAAAATAAAAATAAATAAACATATATCGTACAATCCCATATACCCAATTCTATACCCACAGTTGATCCAGAGGAAGGCAAAAAAAACCCAGAAGAGCATGATCCAATTTGCTACAGCAGGGGAAAAAATTCCTTCCTGATCCCCCGAGAGGCAATCGGATATTCCCTGGATCAACTTTACCTATAAATGTCAGTACCCAGTTATATTATGTACATTTAAGAAAGAATCCAGGCCCTTCTTAAAGCAATCTACTGAGCTGGCCAGAACCACCTCTGCAGGGAGTCTATTCCACATTTTCACAGCTCTTACTGTGAAAAAACCTTTCCGTATTTGGAGGTGAAATCTCTTTTCCTCTAGACGCAAAGAGTGCCCCCTTGTCCTTTGTGTTGTCCGTAAAGTGAATAACTGAACACCAAGTTCACTATATGGACCCCTTATATATTTGTACATGTTGATCATATCCCCCCTTAATCTCCTCTTCTCAAGAGAGAATAAATTCAGTTCCTCTAATCTCTCCTCATAGCTGAGCTCCTCCATGCCTCTTATCAGTTTGGTTGCCCTTCTCTGCACTTTCTCCAGTTCCCCAATATCCTTTTTGAGAACTGGGGCCCAAAACTGAACTGCATATTCCAGATGAGGTCTTACTAATGATTTGAACAGGGGCAAAATGATATCTCTCTCTCTGGAGACCATACCTCTCTTAATACAAGAACGGACTTTGCTCGCTTTGGAAACCGCAGCTTGGCATTGCATGCCATTATTGAGCTTATGATCTACCAAAACCCCCAGATCCTTCTCCACTACGGATCCCCCCAGTTGTACTCCCCCTAGTATGTATGATGCATTCATATTATTAGCCCCCAAGTGCATAACTTTACATTTATCAACATTAAACCTCATCTGCCACATAGTCGCCCAATTAGACAGAGCATTGAGGTCGGCTTGTAAATTGGCGACATCCTGTAAGGACGTTATTCCACTGCATAGCTTGGTGTCATCTGCAAAGACAGAAATGTTACTTTTGATCTCAGACCCAATATCATTTATAAACATATTAAAAAGTAAGGGTCCCAGCACTGAACCTTGGGGTACACCACTGATAACCTTGGACCATTCACAGTAAGAATCATTAACCACTACTCTCTGAATTCTGTCTTTTAGCCAGTTTTCTATCCATTTACAAACTGATATTTCCAATCCTGTAGACTTTACCTTACACATGAGCCGTGTGTGGGGAACTGTATCAAACGCTTTTGCAAAATCCAAGTATACCACGTCCACTGCCACCCCTCTGTCCAAGGTCTTACTTACCTCTTCATAAAAAGAAATCAGGTTTGTTTGACAACTTCTGTCTTTCATGAATCCATGCTGTCTGTTGCTTAAATAGTTTTTTTCCAGCAAGAACTCATCTATGTGGTCTTTTATTAATCTCTCCAGTATTTTCCCAACTATAGAAGTTAAACTAACAGGTCTATAGTTACTTGGTAAACACTTAATTCCCTTTTTAAATATAGGCACCACATTGGCCCTGCGCCAATCCAGTGGTACTATTCCTGTCATTAATGAGTCCCTAAAAATTAAATACAATGGCTTTGAAATTACAGAGCTCAATTCTTTTAGGATCCGTGGGTGTATGCCATCTGGTCCAGGTGCTTTATCCACCTTTATTCCATCTAAATATTTCTGGACCATATCACTTTTGAGCCATTGTGGATTTGGGGCTGTGTCACTACCACCCCCATTTTGGACATGAGCTCCCCCATGCTCCTTTGTATACACAGAACTGAAGAAAGTATTTAATAAATTAGCCTTCTCTTTGTCCCCAGTCACCCACTCTAGATTATTTTGTAAAGGGCCTACATGCTCAGACTTGACCTTTTTACTATTAATATATTTGAAGAATTTTTTGGGGTTTGTCCTACTATCTTTTGCAATCTGTCGTTCATTTTGAATTTTTGCATCCTTGATTTCCTTTTTACATATCCTGTTATATTCTTTGTAACATTTAAATGACACTAGTGTTCCCTCATTTTTATATTTTTTAAAAGCTCTTTTCTTATAGTTTATAGCTTTTTTAACTTTGGCAGTGAGCCACATAGGTTTTATTTTTAGCCTTTTAAACTTATTGCCCATGGGAATATACTTTGCAGTGAGATCACAAACAGTCTTTTTGAAGAATTCCCATTTCTGTTCTGTGCCCATTGATGCCAATATTCCTTCCCAGTCTAAGTCCTGGAGAGCAGCACTCATCCTTGGAAAATTTGCTCTCTTGAAATTAAGTGTTTTTATCTTTCCTGTATGTGATTTTTGCTTACAACTAACATCAAATGAAATCATGTTATGGTCACTGCTACCCAGGTGTTCCTTTATCTGAACATTAGTAATACGCTCTGCATGGTTTGAGATTACCAGGTCCAACAGAGCATCATTCCTAGTTGGGGCCTCAATAAACTGGACCATAAAATTGTCCTGCAATAGGTTTATAAATTTTTGCCCTTTAACTGTCCCAGCAGTTCCATTACTCCAGTCAATTTCTGGGTAGTTAAAATCCCCCATTATTATCACCGTCCCAGCCCTTGCAGCCCTTTCCATCTGTGCAAGGAGCTGAGTCTCTAACTCCTCATTAACATTGGGTGGTCTATAACAAACTCCAATGATTAGCTTTGAACTACGCACATCTGTATGCAGTTCCACCCATAATGCTTCAGACTCATCACACTCTCCATCCACCAGGTCCTCTTTCACACTCGCTTTGAGATCACTTCTCACATAGAGACAGACCCCTCCACCCTTCCTTTTTACCCTGTCTTTCCGAAAGAGTGCATAGCCAGGAATATTAATAGCCCAGTCATGTGAGGAATGAAGCCAAGTTTCAGTAATACCGATTACATCATAGCTCTCCTCATGCACCAGAGCTTCCAACTCACCTATTTTGCTTGGCTTACTCGAGTATAAGCCGATGCCCCACTGTTCCCTAGCTCGCTGTTCCCTATTTTACATTGTAAATATTACCTGTAAAGAAGTTGCGGCTGCGGCGTCCATCGTTCAAATTCCGCAGCGTCCATCGTTCAAATTCCGCGGTCTCTTCCTGTTCCTTCCTTGATAGGCGATTCTCAGCAGACACTCTCCGCCTATCACGATCATTCTCTCATCCTCAGTTTTCCCAGCAGACACTGTGTTGGGTGTTCCGCCAATCACAGACGTCTGCTGGAAAACTGAGGATGAGAGAACGTTCGTGATAGGCAGAGAGTGTCTGATGAGATTCGCCTATCACGGAAGGAACAGGAAGAGATCGCGGAATTTGAACGATGGACGCCGCGAAATTTGAACGATGGACGCTGCAGCCGCAACTTCTTTACAGGTAATATTTACAATGTAAAAATTTCGATGACTCGAGTATAAGCCGAGGGGGGGGGACTTTCAGCCCCAAAAAAAGGGCTGAAAATCTCGGCTTATACTCGAGTATATACGGTACCTCTCCTCACTCCTCCAGCACATTACTTAATTCCCAGGACCAACTAGCACATTTGTATGGGTAGCCCTGACACTGGCTCAGCCAGGCCTCGGCAAATGCCTTCTGCAGGCAGAGACCGCAGGCCCCTATAGTATAGTAGAGAAAATAGCAAACGTCCTTGTGCTAGCGGTCCGATCTGCGGCTACTGATCCCAGCAAGCCCTCCTGGCTGCAGCTGCCCATTTCCACTACCCCTTTCACCGCAGTCCTGGTTCTGCACCCATCTCAGACTGCAAGCTCCTAGTCCTCTCATGCATGCCTCCCCAATCCTCCTGACTGTCATGGATATGCAGTAGTGTTTGTCTGTCAGCTTACCTTCCTTCCCATGTGTTCATCTTAGAGGCCAGAACCCTTTCACCTGGCTTCCTTTATAATCTCCTCCCAGCCTGACTCCACCCCAGGCCCTATCACAGAACACTATATTAACCTGTGCACTGCAAGCCTGCTTTGCTGATCAACGTGTTTGTTAGGCATTGTGTGTTTGGGTTCCTGCCTGCCGTGTGCTACGTCTGTCTCTCTGTTACGTTATTGGCTTGTCCCCTGTCTGCTCGTGACCCTTGACCTTCGGCTCGTTCTTTCGTTATCCTTGTCTGCTTGTGGCCCCTGACCTTCAGCTTGTTATTCGGTTCTCTCATATCTTGTGATGCTGCTTCCCCTCTTTTCCCCTTATCCTACGGGGCATGAGCTAGGAAACTCCAGGGGCCGCGACCTGGTCCCAGCCTGCAGCAAAACATCCTCACCACTAGAGGCCCTGGAGAAAACCTGCTGGGTCTTAGACTCCACGCCCTGGGGAATCTTGGCTCTAGCTTCCGTTAGGATCCCGGTTGTGCTCCTCTGGTCCCACTTTCCACAACCACCCAGTTTCCTATCCGCAGCAGTCAGCCACAGGGTTCACTACCTTGCGGTGCACTCCTGTCCCCCTACGGTGTGCATCTGTCACCTGGCCACAGGTGACCTTGACAGTTTGATCAGCCATGGACCCGGCTGACATCCCGATCCCCGCGGATGATCCATTGCGGGGCATAGTCCACAGACTTGAAACCCAGGAATCGAATCAGACTCAGGTGATGCGATTCCTCCAGGATCTGGCTTCTCGATTCGAGCAGCTTCAGGCCTCCTTGGGAACCCCGAATCCGCAACCTCAAGTACAACCAGCGGTGGTACCTATCGCACCAGTCGCAGCCACACACTCACTAACACTGCCAGCTCCGTTCCGTTTCTCTGGGGACTCCAAGGCCTGCAGAGGGTTCCTTAGCCAATGCACGATTCATTTTGAGCTTCAGCCTCAAAACTTTCTGTCTGATAGGGCAAAGGTAGCCTATATCATCTCCCTCCTCTCCGGTGAAGCTTTAGCCTGGGCAGCCCCTCTGTGGGAACTGAATGATCCAGTGGTTTCTAGCCTGTCTGGCTTCTTGAAACTTTTTCGGAATATCTTTGAAGAACCGGCTTGTGTCTCTTCAGCGGCCAGCGCCCTTCTACGTCTCCGCCAAGAGTCTGCTTCAGTGGGACAGTACGCCATTAATTTCCGCATACTGTCGGCTGAGTTGAGCTGGAACAATGAGGCCTTAGTCGCAACCTTTTTGCATGGCCTGTCTGATAGAGTGAAGGATGAATTAGCAGGAAGAACCATCCCCACTGATCTGGACGGAGTTATCTCCTTGTGTAACCAGATCGATATTCGCTTTCAGGAAAGGACCCTAGAAAAGCGGCGCCAGCACTCCTTGGTCCTTAGTCAGCCTGAGCTCCCATCTCCTCGACCCGTGGAGCATCTCCTGCCAGCTGAGGAACCCATGCAGCTGGGCAGGACCAGGCTATCCCCAGAGGAACGTGCTAGGCGCAGAACTCTAGGCCTGTGTCTCTACTGTGGGGGCAAAGGTCATTTTCGTGACACTTGCTCTCTTTGTCCAGAAAAACGTTTGGGTCCACTTCATCTGGAAAGTGGAGTATTGGACCCAGAAATATCACCTTCCCCTTCTCGTCTTCTGCTTTCTGTGTTCCTTCATGTTGGTGCTTCTTCTCATTCGGTCTCAGCATATCTGGATTCCGGAGCCGCTGGTAATTTCATGGACTGGGAAATCGCGTCGTCCATGAGACTTACTCTTTTGCCCCTCACCACGCCATTGGTGGTCTTGGCGATTGATGGTACTGTTCTCCCAGGGGGACCTATCCGCTTCCAGACCCTCCCTGTTAAGATGTCGGTAGGGACACTCCACCAGGAGTGGATATCCTTCCTTATCTTACCCAAGGCCTCAACGCCTATAATTTTGGGTCTCCCATGGTTACAGCTCCATTCTCCTCATGTGGACTGGACTACTGGACAGATCCTGGCTTGGGGTTCCTCCTGTTCCTCGTCCTGCCTACCCAAGGTTGCCCCCTGTGAACCTGAGCCGGTCATTCATTCCAGGTCGCATAACCATTTACATTTCTCTGTCCCTAATCGCCCTTGGACGCACAGCCAGGCTAGCTTGTCTACAAGTCCTGCAGTCGCTACGTCTTGCGATGCGATTCAGGTAGTCGCTACACCTGACTCTATTCACTCGGCCTCTGTACTAGTTATGCCAGTCCAGCCCATGCCCAGTGAGCCGCCTACTTTTTCTTGTTCAGGACATTCTGCTTGTCTTTCAGCTATTCAGCTTGACTCCTGTGACATGTCACCCTCTAACCAACCTGACTTCAGGGTTCCACTGACATCTGCCCAGTTTGATGGTCCTGTGCTAGATGACCAGTTCATCTTTAAGGGTCTAGGGGACCCTCCTCAGATTTGCTTATTCCTAGAGAGCCTTTGGTCCTCAATAGATCTTCTTGTCACCTCCCTACCTCGGTTCTGGTCTCTGAGGATACTCTAAAGTACGAGGTTAGACAAGTTCTGGATTCTCGGCTCTGCAGAGGTATTCTTCAGTACCTTGTGCATTGGAGAGGTTTTGGTCCTGAGGAGGCGTCTTGGATCGCTGCATCTGATGTCGTTGCACCTCATCTGTTGAGGAGGTTTCATCTGAGATTTCCCTTTAAGCCTGGGCCCAGGCGGGGGAGGGCCCATAAAAGGGAGGGTACTGTCATGGATATGCAGTAGTGTTTGTCTGTCAGCTTACCTTCCTTCCCATGTGTTCATCTTAGAGGCCAGAACCCTTTCACCTGGCTTCCTTTATAATCTCCTCCCAGCCTGACTCCACCCCAGGCCCTATCACAGAACACTATATTAACCTGTGCACTGCAAGCCTGCTTTGCTGATCAACGTGTTTGTTAGGCATTGTGTGTTTGGGTTCCTGCCTGCCGTGTGCTACGTCTGTCTCTCTGTTACGTTATTGGCTTGTCCCCGACTATCCCTGTCTGCTCGTGACCCTTGACCTTCGGCTCGTTCTTTCGTTATCCTTGTCTGCTTGTGGCCCCTGACCTTCAGCTTGTTATTCGGTTCTCTCATATCTTGTGCTGCTGCTTCCCCTCTTTTCCCCTTATCCTACAGGGCGTGAGCTAGGAAACTCCAGGGGCCGCGACCTGGTCCCAGCCTGCAGCATAACATCCTCACCACTAGAGGCCCTGGAGAAGACCTGCTGGGTCTTAGACTCCGCGCCCTGGGGAATCTTGGCTCTAGCTTCCGTTAGGATCCCGGTTGTGCTCCTCTGGTCCCGCTTTCCACAACCACCCAGTTTCCTATCCGCAGCAGTCAGCCATAGGGTTCACTACCTTGCGGTGCACTCCTGTCCCCCTACGGTGTGCATCTGTCACCTGGCCACAGGTGACCTTGACACTGACCGTGCCTCATTTACCAGCCCTCCTGGCTGCAAACAGTTGTCCTCCCTGGAGACTCTTAGTAGTGCTCTCTCCCTCTGTCCTCTCATTGCTCTCTCTTGTGCCTCAGATCCAGGACCTCTTCATGCGTTCCTGAAGGTTGTCCCGACTGCATCCGAGCCCAGTCCCAAGGTCACCCCCCCCCCCAAAATGGGGAGCTCCCTCAAAGGCCCCTGACAGCCTCCACACTCTCTCACTCCAGCTCCTCCACCTGACAACTCCTCCCCAGCTGGGCTGACCCTGGGTATTTAAGGAGGCCTGCCCCCTGCCTATCCAGGTTGGGGATTGGTCAGGGCTCCCCAAACACCCCAAACATCTCCACCTCTCCTCTCTTTCCAGATATTTCTCACCAACTCTGGAAAGAAGAGGGAGGTCTCAGTGATGCTGTCTGTGAGTCACCAGCTGCTACCCTGAGCCACTCCCAGCCCAGATCAGACGAAACAAACAGGACTGACTACCAACCAGGCCTGCCTAAATTTACCTGTCCTAACAAAAATCCTACTTCTAGAGTATAGTCAGGATGGGTTGCTGTCTGTATTCTCATTGAGCAAATGTTTCTCATTTCATGTTTGCCTACAGTGACAAAAAGTGAGGGGAAACATCTTCAAAGAGGACACAGGCAGCAAAAAGGATCTAGCAAAGGTTGTAACTAGTGAGGGCAGAATCTGCCCAGATTCAATCCCTAAGAGTTTTGTAGATTTTGTTGGAAATTTAGCAAACCTGAATTCAGAGGGGCAAATGTTAATGGTAAATTCTGAAAAATTTTAAGGCTAATAGGCAAACTACTCACACAAATGGTATGCAAAGCTGGGCACTGCCATAGGAGGCATCAATCCAAAAAGAATGTGACTTTGAGGGCAACATTGAAAATACACATTTTTTAAATAACATGTTGAGGATGCCATATATCTGTTCATGGTGTTACAGAACAATACAATTTTCACATGCAGTCTCAGCGACAGCATACACTGGCAGGAAATTTTACAATTAGCTTGACTTACATACAGCAGCAGCATTTCAACCTCATTCATTTCTGTTTGAATAAAAAGATGTTTTCAGGTAGCTTTAGCTGTGACACATGCTCTTTCATCAAACAGTAATAGGCCTGCTTTGATGGTTGGATAGAAACTGGCTAGCATTTTTCTATGGCTGTCTCTTTTCTTACTGATGCAAAACTGTTCTTCTGGAAGGCCAATTTATATCAAGTTCTCATGAAGAATTAGGAAACCGCAGATGATACAATAGTGAGAAATTGGCTAGCAGAAAAATGTTTTTATGAGCCAGAACAGGTTTTAGAAAAAAGTACAGGCTGGGGTTTTACTTGAGCTGGCAACACATCAGCGAAACATTAGCCAGCAGCAAGACAGTTTTAAATCGCAAGGATACGCCTAAATTTACTATGGACAAAGAGCACAGCCTGGGGCTGTTGAGTGCATAGCAATGTAAAATTCGCCAGTAGCAGGACATTTTAATTATGGATAGTAGGCCTAACTGATATGTGTCAAATATTTATTTTATGTAAGGGAATGTGGGCGTGTGGTGGAAGTGACATAATGTGATGGGGTCTATGTGCACACTGTTCTTGCACTATATTTTTTATATACATTTTTTTGTTTAAAAAGATACAACGGCCTGCTGCAAAAAAAGATGGATGACAATGTCCACTTTGAGCACCCCAGACATAAAAAAAAAACCCTATCAATACAAAATAAAAATAAAAACTTACAAAAGAAATGAAAATGTCAAAATATCCCTCCTGAAACAGGGATTTAAATGGATACCTTACAGCAAAAAAGGTTTGATATGGATGAGACTGCAGCTAAAAGACCACCCTCTGACTGGTGATCTCAAATCAACAACAAAATAAAATAAAAAACAAAAAAAAAACCATAATAAGTAAAAAAGTCTGCCCAAATAGCTAACAATCAGAATGAAAGCAGTTTCCCATTTGGCCCTAAACTACAGGTATTTCTGCAGTTTGTCAGTTTTCCCTATGGTTTCCTGCAACAGCATCCAAATTACTGATACTTTGGCTGCTCTGGGCCCACCTGTGATAGTGAGGAGGCTGGTTTACCACAAAAAGACACCTTAAGCCCCATACACACGGTCGGACTTCCATCTGACTTTTCCCTGGATTTTTGTCCGAACGGAGTTGGCCGGGCACACCCATAGCATACATACCACAGGACTTTTCTGCAAACTTTCCCAAAACTTTTTGCAACATCACGTGTTTTTTCTGCTCTTTTCTGCTCTTTACCGCCACCCTTTGGTCAACTTCTGCTATTGTTGGTTGATTTTAACATTAGTTGTTTTGTTCATCGGACAAAAGTCCTATGGTTTTCTGTACACACAGTCGGACTTTGCTCCATCGGACTTTTGTTGGCCAAAAGTTTGTCCGTTTGCCGACCCAACTTTTGTCCAATGAAAACAAAAAAAAAAGTTTGTCCGAGCGTACACACGTTCAGATTGTTGGTCCAACTTGCTCAAAATGAAGTTTGTTGGCCAAAAGTCCGACCGTGTGTACGGGGCTTTATTGACCTTTTGATGTCTTTGGCCAAAATTGAGTCCATGCAGTGCATCACGGTTAAACAAAATCCCCTGGGGAAACCTGCTTAAAAATTTGCCAGGACTTTGAATCCTGAACCTGCAGGATTCACTTTGCACCCAAAGAAGCAGCGAAACTGAAGTTCATGCATAGTTGTAACCCTTTTCCACCCTATTGAAAATATGTTTCTGCTGGAGTGCGACTTTAATTGAAGCTGAAGCTGTAAAAAAATACATATGTAATATGTTTCAAAATTGCAGCCTGCCCCCCTCACAAGAATACTAATGAAGTGGGAAGGGACAGGCCTGTCTTTTACAGGAAATGCATAACATTCAGATGCCTCTATATCTAAATTTCCTGGTGAATTACACTAAAGACAATCCTTATTTTAATATATTTTTATCATATGTTCTGTCTGAATTGGCTGCGTTTGTACATGTTATTTTTGTTCTGGGGATCAGGTAAGGTTTCCTTGGGGATCTCAAGGAGTCATAATGTGGGTGGGTGGATGAGGTCCCTTACTTAACCTGGCCAAAATCTTACCAGCTTTGGTGCTAAACTTGTGGCTTTGTAGGTCAGCATGGGAGTGCCTAAGATGCTCCTGATGTTCTGTTCATAAGTCAAAGTTACATTTGACTTCAAGCCAAGCTTTTTTTATGAAGTTATCATATAGAAGTGTCTGCTGATATCTGTAGAAGACAATGCTTGGAGCATTATCTCCTGGGATTACCAGTTTGGCAACGAGTATTGTAGTAATATAGTTTATAGTCCCCTTCTTCCAAAAGCATGCACAAATAGCTTTATGTAGCTCTAATGCATATGCCATTAAAATAAGGGGTCGAAGATTTCTCCCATATACAACAAACTTTGGAATGCTAATTCTCTGCTCATACTAAAATACATGGCGTTCAGACCATTTGGCTTATCCTGTTGCTCCGGTGCCTGCCCAGGGAGTTCTTTTGCATGCATGTATGTTCACATCTAGATAAGTGAGACCTGTTTACTTACATCACCCCTCCGTATGTCCTGATGTTGCAAACCAGCAAAACGCGTTGATGCACAGGGGCTCACTCATCTGGTATGGTGTAAAAAACAATATTTGGCCATTTAGGCCTATATTCTAAACATATGTGATGGCATGTTTTTAATTTTTTATGTTTCTGTGTCTTGCTCTTGCAATTTTTTATATTGTTATGTACAAATAAAATATATATTTTTTACAATCCATGTGGTCCAAATTGCCTTTCAAGTCCAAACCTGTAGTTGTTTTTTTTTCTGTTATTCCAGTTATGTAAACAATAACAAATTAACTCCACCTTTGTTGTGAAAGAAAAAAGAAATCTGAGTGATCCATGTGCATTGCAGGGATTCTAACAAAGTGTGTTGCAGATTCCTACTTGTTTCTGCTCAGAAGAAAAAGCTGTTTGTTCTTCTATGTGTTTTGGATACTGATCCTGAATGGGAGTGACTTTTTCATTATTGATCAGCTAATGCACTTGCAGGACTCTAATGAGGAAAGCTACAAGGTCTGCATCCTTTTAGATGTGATTAACCCTTTAGGAGCATCTCACCCAAAAAAAAATTTTGGTTGCAGAGGATACCTAAAATTTGACATGTATGGTAGTGCAGACTTCTGGGAAATTTAATCGGCCAATCACACAAGCAGAAAATAACAGTTCTGGGGGGCAATCCATACACCAACTGTGCACAGAACACTCCTAGGTTGCCATATACACTCAGGGCCACCATCAGGGGGGTACAAGCAGTACACCTGTAAGGGGCCCGGAGGTCCCCAGGGGCCCGAAAGGCCCCCCCTTCTTTTTTTTTTTAATAATTTTTTCTTTTTTTTGTAAGGGGCCCAGAGGTCCCCAGGGGCCCGGAGTTCCCAAGGGCCCCGAATGTCAACCCCCCTTTTTTTATTTTATTTTTAGATATTTTTTTATTATTCATTTTTTTATTTAATTTGTTTTTTTTATTTATTTATTTAATTAATTCATTTTTTTTGTAAGGGGCCCAGAGGTCTCCAGAGGCCCGGAGGTCCCCAGGGCCCCGGATGGAAACCTCCCTTTTTTTTTATAATTTATTTTTATTATTATTTTTTTTTTAATTTACTTATTTTATTTTATTTATTTATTTATTTTGTAAGGGGCCCAGATGTCCCCAGAGGCCCGGAGGTCCCCAGGGCCCCTGATGGAAACCTCCCTTTTTTTTATAATTTTTTTTTTGTCGTCAGCACCCAAACTCCCTGCTTCTCAATTCGTGGCACCCCCCCCGCTTCTGAATTTGTGGCGGCAGCACCCCCCCCGCTTCTCCTCGGCTCCAGGGGGCCCCATGCCTGAAGCTGTGTAAGGGGCCCCAAAATTCCTGATGGCTGCCCTGTATACACTCACCGGCTATGTTATTAGGTACACCTGTTCAATTGCTTGGGAACACAAATTGCTAATCAACCAATCAAATGGCAGCAACTCAATGCATTTAGACATCTAGACGTGGTTAAGATGACTTGCTGAAGTTCAAACTGAGCATCAGAATGGGGAAGAAAGGGGATTTAAGTGACTTTGAACGTGACATGGTTGTTGGTGCCAGACGGGCTTTTTCACGCACTACCATCTCTAGGGTTTACAGAGAATGGTGGGAAAAAGAGAAAATATCCAGTAAGCGGCAGTTGTGTGGAGGAAAATGCCTTGTTGATGTCAGAGGTTAGAGGAGAATATGCAGACTGGTTCCAGATGATAGAAAGGCAACAGTGACTCAAATAACTGCTTGTTACAGCCAAGGTATGCAGAATATCATCTCTGAATAAAAAACACATCGAACCTTGAAGCAGATAGGCTACAGCAGCAGAAGACCACACCGGGCGGCCAATACTGTCAGGTAAGAACAGGAAACAGAGGCTACAATTCATACAGGCTCACCAAAATTGGTCAATAGAAGATTGGAAAAATGTTGCCTGGTCTGATGAGTCTTGATTTCAGCTGCGACATTCAGATGGTAGAATCAGAATTTGGCATAAACAACATGAAAGCATGAATCCATACTACCTTGTATCAACGGTTCAGGCTGGTGGTGTAATGTTGGGGGGGGATATTTTCTTGGCACATTTTGGGCCCCTTAGTACCAACTGAGCATTGTTGCTGATTATGTCCATCACTTTATGACTACAGTGTACCCATTGTCTGATGGCTACTTCAAGCAGGATAATACACCATGTCACAATGCTCAAATCATCTCACCACTGGTTTCTTGAACATGACAATAAGTTCACTGTACTCCAATCTGTACTCCACAGTCACCAGATCTCAATCCAATAGAGCACCTTTGGGAGGTAGTGGAACGGGAGATTCACATCATGGATGTGCATCCGACAAATCTGCAGAATCTGCATGATGCTATAATGTCAATATGGACCAACATTTCTGAGGAATGTTTCCAACACCTTGATGAATCTATGTCACAAAGAATTAAGACAGTTCTGAAGGCAAAACAGGGTCCAACCCGGTATTAACAAGGTGTACTTAAAGGGGTTGTAAACCCTCAATTGTTTTTCACCTTAATGCATTCTATGCATTAAGGTGAAAAACCTCCTGTGATGCAGAAGCCCCCCAGAGCCCCCCTTTTACTTACCTGAACCAAGTCTTTCAAGCGATGGGGACGAGCATGCCAGCTCCAGCCGGTGTTTTGGGTCCTGATTGGATCGATTGATAGCAGCGCAGCCATTGGCTCCTGCTGCTGTCAATCAAATCCAATGACACGGGAGCCGGGGGCGGGGCAAAGTCCTGCTGCCTGTGTCAATAGATGCAGCAGCAGGACACGGGAGCGAGCATGCACGTGTTCCCCGAGGCAGAGCGTCTCTCCAATGGGGCACTTGAGAAGAGGAGGATCCAGAAGCACCGCTAAGGGACCCCAGAAGAGGAGGATCGGGGCGACTCTGTGCAAAACTCTTACACAGAGGAGGTAAGTATGACATGTTTGATTAAAAAAAGTTATTAGTTGTCCTTTAATAAAGTGGCCATTGAGTGTATAGTTCAATGAATTTTACAGAAATTACAGTACTGCAGGTTGAAAAGGAAAGGTCATTTTTAATAACATTAAACTACAATGTGGCTTGTATCGCAGTTATATATGCTATATTATTTTAACATTTGCTATATTTTTTCCACAAAAGCGGATTTATCCTTTAAATATATTTATAAATAATACCTCAGTCTGCCTTTGTATTAGCTTCCTGTAATCCATTGTACTCAGCATTCAGACTGGGAAAGTGGTCACTGTAATGCCTCGTACACACGACCGGTTTTCCCGGCAGGAAAACTGCAATGAGAGCTTTTGGCCGGGAATCCCGGCCGTGTGTATGCTCCATCGCAGTTTTCCCAACAGGAAAACCGCCGGGAATCCCAGCGGGGAAAATGAGAACATGTTCTCTTTTTTCCTGCCGGGATTTCTTGGCGGTTTTTAAGCCGGCAGTTCTCCTATGGGGAAACACTGCAGTGGAGCATACAGACGGCCGGGTTTCCTGACCAAAGCTCTCATGGCAGTTTTCCTGTCGGGAAACCCGGCCGTGTTTAGGGGGAAAAAGCTACCGATCAGGTTCTCGGTTTTCCCGTCAGACTTTTTACCGCCAGGAAAACCATACGTGTGTACTAGGCATGAGCCCATCAGGTTCTACAATACTGCAGTCTTGTGAATCTTACAAACTGAGCTCAGTGACTGGAGGAGAGACCGTAGAACACGTCGGTAGTGACCTTCTATTCTTTCACTGTCTTATCACTGTCTAGTACAGGCTGTATTGCTTGGATAGCAGGGTAGAAAGGCTAATGGTCAAGATTTTGTATAGTGTCTGACAGGAGAGTCTGGATTAGAAAATTTATTGAAAGGGAGCCCCGGGGTAAAAGGAAAGGAAAATGAGTGGAGGGACAGCATGACAGGGGTGGACAGTAGGGCAGTCAGGAAAAGAATAGGGTCAGTAGCTCTTTAAGGCAGGTGGTGTGGCTAGGGGCTGGGAGGGGTCTCGGGAAGTTTAGGGGGAGGGGTGATCAGTGAGGGGGCCAGTCGGGAGCTGAAGGAGACAAAGCAGTTTCCCACCCACCCTCTCTATGTTTTGTTAGTGTTCCAATGCCCCTATCATGGCAGCTTGGCAGTGGTGGAGGAGGAGAAAAAATCTGGAATATTAAATGGTCGGGACTCATCTGTGGTATGGGGTTCTTGGGTACATTCCGGTTAACGAGGGGTTTAACTAGGAATAGGTAAAATGTAGGTCACTGCTGATGAGGAGTATCGTCTCCGAGTCGGTGTTTTGTGACTGGAGGCCTAAGTTGAAGAAAAGTTTGTCGCAGTGACCAGGTTGTGTGTTTTTGCCCTCAAAGACCACAAAGATTTAGTATAACAATTTTGGCTGATGGTTCCAGGCACTTACACCCCCTTCCTGCCCAAGCCAATTTTCAGCTTTCAGTGCTGTCGCTGCTTAAATGACAATTGCGCGGTCATGCTACACTGTACCCAAACAGAATTTTTATCATTTTGTTCCCACAAATAGAGCTTTCTTTTGGTGGTATTTGATCACCTCTGTGGTTTTTCTTTTTTTGCTAAACAAATAAAAAAAGACCGAAAATTTAGAAAAAAATATATTTTTTCTTTTGTTTCTGTTATAAAATGTTGTAAATAAGTATGTTTTTTCCTTCACTGATGAGCACTGATACGGCGGCACTGACGGGAACTGATAAGGCGGCAGCGCTGAGGTGGCACCAATGAGGGGGCACTGATGGGCACTGACGATGGGCACTGATAGGCGGCACTGATGGGCACTGATAGGCGGCACTGATGGATGGGTGGCACTGATATGCAGCACTGATGGGCATTGATAGGCGTCACTGATGGGCACTCATGGGTGGCGCTGGTGGGCACTGATGGGCACTGATAGGCGACACTGATAGGCACTGAAAGGCTGCCCTGATGGATACTTATCGGTGGCATTGCTGGGCACTGCTAGGCACTGATATGTGGCACTGATGGGCACTTATACTTGGCACTGATGGGCACTGATATGCGGCACTGATAAATGGCACTGATAGACATCCCTAGTGGCACTGACACTGGCAGGCATTGTGGATGGGCACAGATTGGCAGCTGCCTGGGCATTGATTGGCAGCTGCCTGGGCACTGATTGGAACATCCCTGGTGGCCTAGGGTGGCATACCTGGTGGTCCAGTGCGGGTGGCCATCCTTGGTGGTCCTGGCAGCATCCTGGTGTTCCTGGGTGGGCATCCGAGGGGGGCTGCGCTGATAAACAATCAGCACAGACCCCCCCTGTCAGGAGAGCAGCCAATCGTCTCTCCTCTACTCGCGTCTGTCAGACACGATTGAGGAAAATCCGATCAATGGCTCTTTCTGTTTTCATCATGATCAGACTGACACGCCACACCACCGATCGCCGCGATGCGCGCCCCCATGGGCACGCGGCGGCTGTTATCCTGCTGGACATCATATAACGCCCAGTCAGGATAACTGAACCCCAGCTCGGCCGCCATTCTGCTATAGGTGGGAAGTGGTTAAGTATGTTATTTATTTGAAGTTATGTATTTTGTTAAATAAAAGGCTGCTATGGCCATTTTACTCCAAAAAATCTTTGTCATGTCTTTTATCGGGTAATTGGGGGGTTGGAGGTTATGGTCTAGCAGGTTTGGGCAAGGCTGGAGGTTATCTGTCCTTCTCATGTCATGGATTTCGGACAGGTGAGATAGTTAAAATGTGCATTTAAATATTTCTCTATATTTGCACTGTAAAATGCTCAGAGAAATACCCTGTAGCACTTATGTTATGTACTTGCAATATACTTCCGCCCCTATAGAATTAATTTGAGCCATATTTGAGGATCTAAACACACTGAAATGAGTAACGCTGACACATAATAAAGGCAGGACAGATGCCATATCATTCTCAGGACTTGTCTAAAACAAGCTTGAGGTCTCAGCTAATATTATCTGGAAAAATTAAAAAGTTAAAAAACAAGCCTAATACTGTTGCTGTCTTTCACACCCGTACCGGCTGTTGAGAAAAGATTACACTGATAACGTATACTACGACAGTAGCTTAAAGGGATTACATAGTAAGCCCAAATGTAAAAGAAAACAATAGTGAAGAACTTAGAAAAGTGAAAAAATAAATTACAAATCTTACAATAAATCCTCCGGTGCTGCTTGTTGTTATGAAATAAAATATACTATTGTCCTAGAATTTTGTTATAATCATGGATGTGGTAAGGTATAGAGCTTGTGGTATTAAATAATAATTAGTGATGAGCTTTGAGATTGGGTCAAGCATGAACTTGACACGACTTCTAGCTGTTCGCAGTTTGGGAAAATGGCAAACTATTGCAATCATTCAGCAGCACTAATCATGCACTTTCTGGCTTCTGAGCTGTGCTCAGGTGGCTTGGATGGGCCAATCATGAGGTTTTGCCAATACGTCTACCCTGTCCCCCTCCCTATAGTAAGTTAAGGCCCGTACACAAGATCCGAAAATCAGAAGTAAAATTTCGTCAGGCGAACGATCTGCTGATTTTTGGATCGTTAATATAGTGCTTTCAACAGCCAATTTCGGTTTTTCATCAGACAACAGCTTTATGTGCAAGCCATACAATTTTTTGTTGTACGTGAACTCAACGTCGGATTTTCATTTAAATAGTACGGTTTTTGTACGAAAAAAATCGTAAGAGCAAGACTACGCACAGAAACAAAAGAATACTTACACAACTATTCAACACATTACATCACTTCTGAAGTTGAATTCCGTTGCACGAGAAATTTCGTATGGTGAGTAACCGCTTCACTTTCGACATGAGAATAGCATGCAACAAAAAACGGACGAACGGTCGTCTGAAAATCATCTGATCATGTGTACGAGGCTTTAGTGGGGTTGATTTACTAAAACTGGAGAATGCAAAATGTGGCACAGCTGTGCATGGTAGCCAATCGGCTTCAAACTTCAGCTTGCTCAATTAAGCTTTGACAACAACAAAAAAACTGGAAGCTGATTGGTCACTATGCAGAGCTGCATCAGATTTTGCACTCTCCAGTTTTAGTAAATCAACACCATTGCTCCCAAGAGCTTTTGTTTATTGTGTGTTGCAACAGATATGGGGGAGTTAAGCCAACACTAAAGCCTTGTACACACGACCGATTTTCTCGTCAAGAAACGACAAGAAAACAGTTGGAAGAGCTTTCTTTCCGAGAAAACCGTTCATGTGTATGGTTTCTCGTCGAGAAAACTGCTGGGAATCTTGACGAGAAAAATAGAGAACCTGCTCTCTATTTTCTCGTCAGGATTCTCGTTTTCTCGTCGGGATTCTCCGTCGGCCTGTTTCCCGACGAGAAAACCGGTCGTGTGTATACTTTTCAGAGTCTTAAAAAACCGCGCATCCTCAGAATCAAGCATGAGATGGGAGCGCTCCTTCTGGTAAAACTAGCGTTCGTAATGGAGATAGCACATTCGTCACGCTAAAACGAACTGAAAGCACGAAGACTGAAAAGCGCAAATCGTCTCTCCCCAAACTTT
This sequence comes from Rana muscosa, assembly GCA_029206835.1. Taxonomy (NCBI): domain Eukaryota; kingdom Metazoa; phylum Chordata; class Amphibia; order Anura; family Ranidae; genus Rana; species Rana muscosa. The sequence continues at coordinate 500,719,968 of CM055117.1, forward strand.
TACTAACACGCAGTAACATGAGATCAGCAAAAGCAGTCCAAGGGGTGGCGCCATTGGAATCAAACTTCCCCTTTATACTGCCGTTGTACGTGACCGCGCTTTACAACAACGAGATTTGGAATTGACAGTGTGTATGCAAGGAAAGCTTGACAAGAATCTCGTTGAGAAAAACAATGTTTTTTTTTTTTTACGACGGGATTCTCGGTCGTGTGTACTAGGCTTCAGGCTGGCCAATACATTATACAATTTTCTTGTGCAACTTTCCTTTTAGATTTACCAAAACCATATAATATGAGGTCAAACCTAAACATTTTCAATTTGTATACAATCAGGCAGGCCCTTCTACTACATAGTTGAAGGTAAATCTAAAGAAATTTTAATAAGAAAATTGTATGGTGTATGGCCAGCTTAAGTGTTTTTGTTTTTTTTCTGCAAGTTGATAAACCAACTTGGGTACATTCAGCCTTCACGTACATGGTTTGAATCTCGGCCAGTTCCTGCTGAACCGGCTAAGATTTGGCCTTCTTAAGGGAAAGATTTCAGAGGGAAAGTTAGGTGATCATATTTGGGGGTTTGTTCAGGGAATAGATGATACTGTAATGCTAATTTGTACAATTAAAGAAATGGCTGTTCGGGGTTCTGGTCAAACTGGGGCATGTGCTCGAAGAAATAATGCTAGGAACATAGTCACTACATTATTTGGGTTGTTTTTCTGGAATAAAATGGTAGTGTAATGTTGATTTTCACAGTTACAATAGACTGTTGGCTGTACCTATTCAATATGGAATTCGAGCACAAAAAAAAATTTGATCTTGGAATGAATGTACACACTAGAATATTAGGTGTGTTTTTTTCTGGGAATAAATTATACTTTAACCACTTCAATACCAGGCACTTTCGCCCCTTCCCGCCCAGGACAATTTTCAGCTTTCAGCTCTGTCGCAATTTGAATGACAATTGTGTGGTCATGCTACACTGTACCCAAACAAAATTGTTATCATTTTCTTCCCACAAAGAGAGCTTTCTTTTGGTGGTATTTGATCACCTCTGCGGTTTTTATTTTTTGCTAAACAAACTAAAAAATAACAACTATTTTGAAAAAAATTAGTTTTTCTTAGTTTCGGTTATAAAATTTTGTTTTCCTCTTCACTGACAGGTACTGATGAGGCGGCACTGATGGGGAATGATGAGGCCGCACTGATGGGCACTGATAAGGTGGCACTGATGGGCACTGAGGAGGATGCACTGATATGTAGAATTTATGGGCACTCATAGGCGGCACTGATATGCCGCAATGATGGGCACCAATAGGCGGCACTGATATGCAGCACTGATGGGCACTGATAGGCGGTACTGAAAGGTGGCACTGATGGGCACTGGTAGGTGGCACTGACTGGCAGCACTGATGGGCACTGACAGGGGGCTGTGATGGCACTGACAGGCGGCACTGATTGGCACTGATAGGCAGTACTGATTGGCACTGACAGGCAAGACTGATGAGGAGTTACTGACAGGTTTTACTGCTGGGCACTGACTGGCACTGTGATGGGCACTAATTAGCACTGATATGGGCACTGTCAGAAGTTTTTTAATGGGGCACTGACTGGCAGCTTATGGGCACTTTTTAGCAGCTGATGGGCACATCTGATGGGGCTGTATTGATAATCAATGTGCTGATTATCAGCAAAGAGATCCCCTCTGACAGGGAGAGCCATCGATCGGCTCTCCCTGTCAGCGCGAACCGAGGAATGCCGTTTACCGGCACTTCCTGGTTCATGCGATGATCAGCTGTGATTGGTCACAGCTGATCACGTGGTAAGAAGCCTCTGTCAGAGGCTTCTTACCACGATCAGAGATGCGGCGTGTCAGACTGACACGGACACAATGCCCAGTCAGGATAACAGAACTACTTCCCGGCCATCGATCTGCTATAGGCCGGACGGGAAGTGGTTAATGTTGATCTCTAACTTTAAACTTTAAAAATGGCTGTTGGTGGTTCTATTCAAATTGAAACCGAAGCACAAACACTAAATTGGGAAACATTCTATTTATAGTATATTTTTTTGGGGGAATAAATGATACCGTAATGTTAATTTCTAGATCTAAAATGGTTATTGGTGGTCCTATTTAAACTGGAACCAGAATGCAAGTAATGTACGTAAATCATGGGTCTCTACAATATTTGGATTTGAGCACAAATAAATTAAAGTGGTATTAAACCCAAAATGCAAAAATGTAATATATTGCAACTTAACAATCAATAGATGCGGTGGTTGTTTTCGTTTTCTTTTTTCCTTTGTTTTCACCTGGTGATCTGGTCACTAGGGATGAGCTTCGTGTTCGAGTCGAACATACGTTCGACTCGAACATCGGCTGTTCGATCGTTCGACGAAGATCGAACGATTTGGGCCGTTCGCGCCAAATTCGAGTGACGCGAACGGCCCACAATGCACTACGCCATCGCAGTGTCATCCAGGCGCTGTGATTGGCCAAGCATGCACTGTGACCCCGCATGCTTGGCCAATCACAGCGCCGGCAGCGAGGAGAGCAATGATTGGCCACAGGCAGGATGCCTGTGGCCAATTATTGCTGAGGGTGTTTAGTACACGCCCCACACTATAAAAGGCCGCCAGCACGGCGGCCTAGTGTAGTGTGTTCCGGAGCAGGGAAAGAGCAGCATAGGCAGGGACAGTGACTTTTATTTCTTTCTTGCTTAACCTGGATTCCTTTAGTTTAGGGAAAGAGAAGGATAGGTAGGGAGAGTGTCAGTGTGTTTTGTGCTTGTGCTATAGTGTGCTTAAAAAAAACATTTTTTCTAGGGACAGAAAACTGTAGGTAGGGAGAGTGTGTCAGTTTCTTTCACTGTCAAAGTCCTTGTTTCCAGGGACCTGGAAGGACAGTGAGTGAATTCTCCTTGTGCTATAGTGTGCTTAAAAAAAACATTTTTTCTAGGGACAGAAAACTGTAGGTAGGGAGAGTGTCAGTTTCTTTCACTGTGCAAGTCCTTGTTTCTAGGGACTGGGAAGGACAGTGAGTGAATTCTCCTTGTGCTATAGTGTGCTTAAAAAAAACATTTTTTCTAGGGACAGAAAACTGTAGGTAGGGAGAGTGTCAGTTTCTTTCACTGTGCAAGTCCTTGTTTCTAGGGACTGGGAAGGACAGTGAGTGAATTCTCCTTGTGCTATAGTGTGCTTAAAAAAAACATTTTTTCTAGGGACAGAAAACTGTAGGTAGGGAGAGTGTCAGTTTCTTTCACTGTCAAAGTCCTTGTTTCTAGGGACTGGGAAGGACAGTGAGTGAATTCTCCTTGTGCTATAGTGTGCTTAAAAAAAACATTTTTTCTAGGGACAGAAAACTGTAGGTAGGGAGAGTGTCAGTTTCTTTCACTGTGCAAGTCCTTGTTTCTAGGGACTGGGAAGGACAGTGAGTGAATTCTCCTTGTGCTATAGTGTGCTTAAAAAAAACATTTTTCTAGGGACAGAAAACTGTAGGTAGGGAGAGTGTCAGTTTCTTTCACTGTGCAAGTCCTTGTTTCTAGGGACTGGGAAGGACAGTGAGTGAATTCTCCTTGTGCTATAGTGTGCTTAAAAAAAACATTTTTCTAGGGACAGAAAACTGTAGGTAGGGAGAGTGTCAGTTTCTTTCACTGTGCAAGTCCTTGTTTCTAGGGACTGGGAAGGACAGTGAGTGAATTCTCCTTGTGCTATAGTGTGCTTAAAAAAAACATTTTTTCTAGGGACAGAAAACTGTAGGTAGGGAGAGTGTCAGTTTCTTTCACTGTGCAAGTCCTTGTTTCTAGGGACTGGGAAGGACAGTGAGTGAATTCTCCTTGTGCTATAGTGTGCTTAAAAAAAACATTTTTTCTAGGGACAGAAAACTGTAGGTAGGGAGAGTGTCAGTTTCTTTCACTGTGCAAGTCCTTGTTTCTAGGGACTGGGAAGGACAGTGAGTGAATTCTCCTTGTGCTATAGTGTGCTTAAAAAAAACATTTTTTCTAGGGACAGAAAACTGTAGGTAGGGAGAGTGTCAGTTTCTTTCACTGTGCAAGTCCTTGTTTCTAGGGACTGGGAAGGACAGTGAGTGAATTCTCCTTGTGCTATAGTGTGCTTAAAAAAAACATTTTTTCTAGGGACAGAAAACTGTAGGTAGGGAGAGTGTCAGTTTCTTTCACTGTGCAAGTCCTTGTTTCTAGGGACTGGGAAGGACAGTGAGTGAATTCTCCTTGTGCTATAGTGTGCTTAAAAAAAACATTTTTTCTAGGGACAGAAAACTGTAGGTAGGGAGAGTGTCAGTTTCTTTCACTGTGCAAGTCCTTGTTTCTAGGGACTGGGAAGGACAGTGAGTGAATTCTCCTTGTGCTATAGTGTGCTTAAAAAAAACATTTTTTCTAGGGACAGAAAACTGTAGGTAGGGAGAGTGTCAGTTTCTTTCACTGTGCAAGTCCTTGTTTCTAGGGACTGGGAAGGACAGTGAGTGAATTCTCCTTGTGCTATAGTGTGCTTAAAAAAAACATTTTTTCTAGGGACAGAAAACTGTAGGTAGGGAGAGTGTCAGTTTCTTTCACTGTGCAAGTCCTTGTTTCTAGGGACTGGGAAGGACAGTGAGTGAATTCTCCTTGTGCTATAGTGTGCTTAAAAAAAACATTTTTTCTAGGGACAGAAAACTGTAGGTAGGGAGAGTGTCAGTTTCTTTCACTGTGCAAGTCCTTGTTTCTAGGGACTGGGAAGGACAGTGAGTGAATTCTCCTTGTGCTATAGTGTGCTTAAAAAAAAACATTTTTTCTAGGGACAGAAAACTGTAGGTAGGGAGAGTGTCAGTTTCTTTCACTGTGCAAGTCCTTGTTTCTAGGGACTGGGAAGGACAGTGAGTGAATTCTCCTTGTGCTATAGTGTGCTTAAAAAAAACATTTTTTCTAGGGACAGAAAACTGTAGGTAGGGAGAGTGTCAGTTTCTTTCACTGTGCAAGTCCTTGTTTCTAGGGACTGGGAAGGACAGTGAGTGAATTCTCCTTGTGCTATAGTGTGCTAAAGCATTCCTCATCAACCATCTTTGAAATCCTTGTTTTTTGGACAGTCAGGGAAATTGTCGTTGTGCTATTCTGTGCAAAAGCAATCATCCTGAACCATATTTAGAAATCCTTAAGTAAAGGGACAGAGAAGGACACCTGAAGGTAGCCCTTATTGCTTTTTTCCCATCTCCCTGCAGGCCATCTATTAGAATGTCTGGAAGGCAAACAAGGAGAGGCAGACAGTCAGGAGGCAATAAAAGAGGGCAAGCAGGCTCTGTGTCTGGGGGCAACAGTGCTGGTCGTGGACGCGGTGCATTGTCATCAGCACATGGCCATGGGACACGCTTGTCCTTCTTTTCGGCAGCTGGACATGTTGAGCCACATCATGCCGAAGACTTGGTAGAGTGGATGACCAAGCCCTCCTCCTCCTCCTCATCCTCTCTCACCCAGGCTCAGGGTACTGGCAAAGCAGCTGCCAAAGCGTCCTCTTCCCTGGTATCAATGTCAGACTCATCATCAGTCACTCCTTCCCTAGACCCACCATGTCCTCCTCCTGAGGAGTCCCCTGAACTGTTTGAGCACAGTGTTGGGTACATGCTCCAGGAGGATGCCCAGCGTTTCGAAGGGTCTGATGATGAAACCCAGCTACAGGAAGGCAGTAGGGTGAGAGCAGACAGAGGGGATGCTCAAGAAGGACACCAATCTGGCAGTCATGTTCCAGCAGCTGCAGCATACTGCCAGATTGGCTCCAGTGATGAGGAGGGAGGGGATGATGAGGTCACTGACTCCACATGGGTGCCTAATAGGAGAGAGGAGGAGGAGGAGGATGAGGAGGAGGCACATCTCCAACGAGGCAGGATGCCCTTTGGTGGCCAGCGTAAGGGCAGTACACCGACGGAATCACACCGCAGAGCTCCGCCTGTGCAGGGCGCTGCCTCTGCCCGTCATTCAAAAAGTTCCTTGGTGTGGGCCTTTTTTGAGGCTAGTGCATCAGATCGCACAGCTGCTGTTTGCAACATATGTCTCAAGCGTATATCGCGTGGCCAAAACATCAGCCGCTTGGGTACCACATGCCTGACCAGACATATGTTGACCTGCCATGCAGCTCGTTGGCAAGCCTACCTCAAAGACCCATACCAAAGAACAAAGCGGACCTCTCCTTGCACCGCATCAGCTGGGATCTCCAACCCCACTATAACTTCAGTCCTCTCTGAAACATGCACTGAGAGGAATGAAGGTGTAGAATTAGGTGTGTCACAGCCAAGTACTTGCGGCCACTCTGCTAGCAGTACACCGACGTCCGATTCTAGCAGGCAAATTTCCCTGCCCCAGCTGCTGGACCGTCGAAAGAAGTTCACTCCCAGCCATCCACATGCCCAGCGGTTGAATGCTAGCTTGGCTAAATTGCTAGCGCTTCAACTGCTGCCTTTTCAGTTGGTAGACTCGGCCCCCTTCCGTGAGTTTGTGCAATGTGCGGTTCCTCAGTGGCAGGTTCCCAAACGCCACTTTTTCTCACGGAAGGCTATTCCGGCTCTCTACCGGCATGTGGAAGGCAATGTCTTGGCCTCGCTGGACAGGGCGGTCAGCGGTAAGGTGCATATTACCGCTGACTCATGGTCCAGCAGGCATGGACAGGGACGTTACCTTTCTTTCACGGCCCATTGGGTCACTCTTTTGGCAGCTGGGAAGGATGCAGGACAAGGTGCAGTAGTGTTGGAGGTTGTCCCACCGCTACGCCTCCAAAATGCTACTACTGGTTGTGACACACCTCTCTCCTCCACCCCCTCCTCTTCTTCTTCCTCCATGGCCTCTTCCTGTGGTTTGTCCTATGAACCAGCGGTGCTCCGTAGCCGTTCACGGGGCTACGCAAGTACGCAGGCAAAAAGATGCCATGCCGTGCTTGCGCTGGTGTGTTTGGGGGACAGAAGCCACACTGGGGCAGAGGTCCTGTCTGCTCTGCAGGGCCAGGCCGAGAGGTGGTTGACGCCACGCCAGCTTAAGCCAGGAATGGTGGTTTGCGACAATGGCACCAACCTCCTCTCCGCCCTTCGACAGGGACAACTGACCCATGTGCCCTGTGTGGCTCACGTCCTTAACCTGGTGGTGCAGCGTTTCTTGGGCAGGTACCCGGGCTTACAGGATGTCCTGAGGCAGGCCAGGAAAGTCTGTGTGCATTTCCGCAGATCTTATAATGCCAGTGCTCGCCTGGCTGAGCTGCAAAAGGAGTTGAACCTGCCCAAGAACCGCCTTATATGTGACATGCCCACCAGGTGGAACTCAACGTTGGCCATGCTGCAGCGGCTGCACACGCAGCAGAGGGCCATCAATGAGTACCTGTGCGACTACGGCACCAGGACAGGGTCAGGGGAGCTTTGTTTTTTTTCTCCACGCCAGTGGGGCATGATCAGGGATGCATGCACTGTCCTGGCACCATTTGAGGAGGCCACGAGGATGGTGAGCAGTGACAGTGCATGCATCAGTGACACTGTACCTCTTGTCCACCTGTTGGAGCACACGCTGCGTGGAATAATGGACAGGGCACTTGAGGCAGAACAGAGGCAGGAAGAGGAGGACTTCCTTGCCTCTCAAGGCCCCCTTTACCCAGACAGTGTTCCTTCTGTCCCACCCATCGCACAGGAAGAGGAGGAGGAGGAGGAGGAGGAGGAGGAGGATTGTGTCAGCATGGAGGTGGAGGCTGGCACTCAGCATCATCAGCAGCAATCTTTTAGGGATGATTTACAGTCCCAAGAAACCAGTGGACTTGTACGTGGCTGGGAGGAGGTGACTGCGGATCATGTCGTCCTTAGTGACCCAGAGGACTCCGGAGCGAATGCCTCAGCAAACCTACGCTGCATGGCCTCCCTGATCCTGCAAAGTCTGCGGAAGGATCCTCGTATTCTTCGGATCAAGGAGAGGGACCATTACTGGCTGGCCACTCTCCTTGATCCACGGTACAAGGGTAAGGTTGCGGACCTTATGTTACCGTCGCAGAGGGAGCAGAGGATGAGACAACTTCGGGAGGCCTTGCAGAAAGGTCTGTGCAACGCGTTCCCAGAGACTGGGAGGTTACAAACTCCTGGTCCTGGACAACGAGTTGCTGAGGCTTCGGCCAGTCAAAGAAGGAGCGGTGGGGAAGGTGGCCGTCTGACCGATGCGTTCAGACAATTCTTTAGTCCGCAGCCCCAAAGTATGATTGGTTCCAGCAACCATCGCCAGCGTCTGATAAACATGGTGCAGGAATATCTAGGGGCAAGGTCAGACTTGGACACCTTCCCCACCGAAAATCCTCTGGCTTACTGGGTCTTGAGGATGGATCACTGGCCAGAGCTTGCACAGTATGCAATTGAGCTACTGGCCTGTCCTGCATCCAGCGTTCTTTCGGAACGCACATTCAGTGCTGCTGGAGGATTTGTCACGGATCACAGGGTGCGCCTGTCCACCGACTCGGTTGATCGACTGACTTTCATCAAGATGAACCAGTCTTGGATCACCACCAGCTACCACACACCTGATGCTGATATAACAGACTAATTGATTTTAACATGTCACATCCCTTCAAGACTGATGCTGATGCTGAGTGCCTGTGCTGTTATGTTGACTGGCTATCCTCCTCCTCCGAGTCCTCAATGATACGATTGATGATGATAGCTTGGAAGATCATTTTTGTTTATGGGTGCCGCCACCAGTGGCTAAGGCCCAATTTTTCAGCCCCTGTTTAACAGGGGCGTGTAATTACAATTTTTGAAGCAATACTTTGCAACAGGGCTCATTGCTGTGCTCCAAGTACAGTATGTGTGAGGGGTTGGAGTGTTGTGCCACCAGTGCCTAAGGCCCAATTTTTCAGCCCCTGTTTAACAGGGGCGTGTCATTACAATTTTTGAAGCAATACTTTGCAACAGGGCTCATTGCTGTGCTCCAAGTACAGTATGTGTGAGGGGTTGGAGTGTTGTGCCACCAGTGCCTAAGGCCCAATTTTTCAGCCCCTGTTTAACAGGGGCGTGTCATTACAATTTTTGAAGCAATACTTTGCAACAGGGCTCATTGCTGTGCTCCAAGTACAGTATCTGTGAGGGGTTGCAGTGTTGTGCCACCAGTGCCTAAGGCCCAATTTTTCAGCCCCTGTTCAACAGGGGCATGTAATTACAATTATTGATCTAATAATTCACAGCAGGGCCCATTCCTGCACCCACCAAGCAAGAGTAACTCTGAGGGCTTACAGTGTTGTGGCAACACCACCACCACCACCACCACCACGAAAGGCCCAATTTTTCAGCCCCTGTTCAACAGGGGCATGCAATTACAATTCTTGATCTAATAATTCACAGCAGGGCCCATTGCTGCACCCACCAAGAGTAACTGTCAGGGCTTACAGTGTTGTGGCACCAGCACCACCATCAAAGGCCCAATTTTTACTACCACTGTTCAACAATTATATGTAATTACAATTCCTGATATAATAGTTGACAGCAGGGCGTTCCAGCACCAACCAAGAGTAACTGTGAGTGCTTACAGTGTTGTGCCAACACCAACTAAGGGGCCTATTTCTGCAGATTATATACGGCAGGTCCCTACTTTCAAACATCCAACTTACAAACGACTCCTACTTGCAAACGCAAGAAGACAACAGGAAGTGAGAGGAAATCTACCCCTAGGAAGGAAAATTCTCTCCTGTAAGAATTAATATGGGAGAAAGGTGTCTCCTCTGTACTGATGCTTTATCAGCAATCCTTGTTTCAAGAAAAACACCACATTTCAAAAACAGTTGTCATTGGGACGGAAAGTGAGGTGAAATGTTCTGAACAGGGGCACAGACAGCAAAACAAATGTTACAGGGGTGATAACCCTTACCTATGTTTTCCAAAAAGTTTAAAAATAGATTTTTGGGCTGGAGCTACACTTAAACAATGTACCTGTTCAAATTTACAAACACATTCTACATAAGAACAAACATACAGTCCCTGTCTTGTATGCACCGCCTGTATACGGCTGTTCAGAGTATATAGGGCCTTTTTTATTTTATGTGCGGGGTTCCCCTTAATATCCATACAAGACCCAAAGGGCTGGTAATGGGCTGGGGTAGGGGGGGGGGGGGTCATGGGGTAGCTATGCCATTTTTCTTAAAGATTTTCATCCATATTACCGGGACCAGACATTACATTAAAGCCGCAAGCAGTTTTAAATGGCTTTTTTTTCCTTTAGAAGTGTCATTTTGTGCAGGGACAGTTCTAAACACGGGAAACACGTGGCACTTCACAGGCATACTTTAGACACCCCCCAGGTACGATATTTAAAGGAATATTTGACTTTTTTTTTTTCACTTTATGCATCATTAAAATGACTGCTCCCGAAAAACGACCGTTTTTAAAACTTCTTTTTGCATTGATACATGTCCCCTGGTGCAGAACCCGGGTTCCCAAACCCTTTTTAGGACAATAACATGCATAATAGTTGTTATAATTAGCACTTTAGAATTCGAACGTTCGCATCGATTGTATTTAATAGGGTTCTAATGTTCGTACGAACTTTCGGTCCGTTCGCGGGTTCTGGTGCGAACCGAACCCGGGGGTGTTCGGCTCATCACTACTGGTCACTAACGTCATTCTGTATTATACAGACACCACTCTGGATCTGGACAGCAGCATTGTCAGTCTGCAGTCTGGGGGAAGGAAATGTTATAAGTACTAGTATATTTAAATACAGTAATAAATTGAAGCTGAACGCCAGACAACACTTTATAATCAGTTACAGAAAACATTTTTTTTTTCTCTTTTAGGATAAAGGTTTTGCAGAAATAAATAAAATATTATCATCTTAAGTACCCCTGCCAGTGTTAAGCCCCATACACACGGTCGGACTTTTGGCCAACAAACTTAATTTTGAGCAAGTTGGACCAACAATCCGACCGTGTGTACGCTCCATCGGACAAACTTTTTTTTTTTTTTTTTCATCGGACAAAAGTTGGGTCTGCAAACGGACAAACTTTTGCCCAACAAAAGTCCGATGGAGCAAAGTCCGACCGTGTGTACAGAAAACCATTGGACTTTTGTCCGATGGACAAAACAAATAATGTTAAAATCAACGAACAATAGCAGAAGTTGACCAAAGGGTGGCGGTAAAGAGCAGAAAAGAGCAGAAAAACCATGTGATGTTGCAAAAAGTTTTGGGAAAGTTTGCAGAAAAGTCCTGTGGTGTGTATGCTATGGGTCTGCCCGGCCAACTCCGTTCGGACAAAAATCCACGGAAAAGTCAGATGGAAGTCCGACCGTGTGTATGGGGCTTTAAATGGTCTGTCTCATCCCTGTAACTGCAAGAGAGCTTTAGTGTTGAAAAACAACAGACGTGCTGGCTGGATCACAGATGAAAATAGAAGAAACAAAGCCTAAAAAGGAAACTAATACAGCCACCACATTTAAGAATTGGTAAGCTTTAATATAATACCTATTTGCTTTTAGATTTAATACTGCTTTAAAGGCTAAAAACAAAATCAGCACAAAGGATGTTACTTTCTATCAGTTTGATGTGTCCTTGTGCTGCTGTCTCCTGGTTTTGTGGAAATCTTCCTCCTGAATTAAAAGCTATGATTGGAGAAAGCGCAGATGATTTAAATGTCTGCTTGACTTTAATACTGAGAAACATGCTCAGTACAATATTTGGGATTTTTTCTGGGAATAAATAACACTGTAATTTCCCCAGGCACAAATGGATATTGGTGATACCATACTTTTACCCACTTCCTGTTCAGGCCAATTTTCAGCTTTCAGCTCTCAGTGCTCTCACAATTTGAATAACAATAGCGTGGTCATGCAACTCTGTACCCATATGACATTTTTATCATTTTTTTTCACACAAAAACAGCTTTATTTTGGTGGTATTTAATCACCGCTGGTTTTGAAATTTTTTGCAAAATAAGAGAAAGAAGACTGAAAATTTTGAGAAAAATAATGCGTTTTCTGTTATAAAATTTTGCAAATAAATAATCTTTCTTCATAAATTTAGGCCAAAATGTATTCTGCTACATTTCTTTGGTGAAAATAACCCAAATCAATGTATATTATTTAGTCTGTAGGAAAGTTATACAAACTATGGTATACAGTTGTGCTCATAAGTTTTCATACCCTGGCAGAATTTATGATTTCTTGGCTATTTTTCAGAGAATATGAATGATAACAAAAAAACTTTTCTTTCACTCATGGTTAGTGTTTGGCTGAAGCCATTTATTACCAATAAATGGGTGTTTACTCTTTTAAAATCATAATGGCAACAGAAATTACCCAAATGACCCTGATCAAAAAAGTTTACATACCCCAGTTCTTAATATCATGTACCGTGTAAAGCTGCCCATTTCTCTTGGCAAAAAGCCTTCAGTTCCTGAAAATTCTTGAGCTGTCTTGCATGAACTGCACGTTTCAGATCTCCCCAGAGTGGCTCAATGATATTGAGGTCAGGAGACTGAGATGGCCACTCCAGAATCTTCACTTTATTCTGCTGTAGCCAATGACGGGTCAACTTGGCCTTGTGTTTTGGATCATTGTCATGTTGGAATGTCCAAGTACGTCCCATGCGCAGCTTCTTGGCTGATGAATGCAAATGTTCCTCCAGTATTTTTTGATAACATACTGCATTCATCTTGCCATCAATTTTGATCAAATTTCCTGTGCCTTTTGTAGCTCACACATCCCAAAAACATCAGATATCCACCTCTGTTTCACAGTAGGAATCATGTTTCTTTCATTATAGGCCTTGTTGACTCCTCTCCAAATTTAGCGTTTATGGTTGTGAAGGTTTGAGGCTTGTCTCTGTGCTGTTTGGCGTATTGTAAGCGGGATACTTTGTGGAATTTGCGTAGTAATGGCTTCTTCTGGCGACTCGACCATGCAGCCCATCTTTCTTCAAGTGCCTCCTTATTGTGCATCTTGAAACAGCCACACCACATGTTTTCAGAGAGTCCTGTATTTCACCTGAAGATATTTGTGGGTTTTTCTTTGCATCCCAAACAAATTTCCTGGCAGTCGTGGCTGAAATTTTGGTTGGTCTACCTGACCGTGGTTTGGTTTCAACAGAACCCCTCATTTTCCACTTCTTGATTAGAGTTTGAACACTGCTGATTGGCATTCTCAATTCCTTGGATATCTTTTTATTTCCATTTCCTGTGTTATACAGTTCAACTACCTTTTCCTGTAGATCCTTTGACAATTCTTTTGCTTTTCTCATGGCTCAGAATCCAGAAACGTCAGTGCAGCACTGGATGAAAGATGCAAAGGGAGTCAGGAGTCCAAAAACTCATTGACCTTTTATATACACACACACACTAATTACAAGCAAACAGATCACGGGTGAGGATGGTTACCTTTAATAGCCATTCAAACTCCTTTGTATCAACTTGTGTGCATGTTATCAGGCCAAAATCACTAGGGTATGTAAACTTTTGATCAGGGTCATTTGGGTAGTTTGTTGCCATTATGATTTAAAAAGAGTAAACACAGTTGATTGATAATAAATGGCTTCAGGCAAACACTTTCCAAAATGGGGTCATTTGGGGGGGTTTTGAACTGTTCTGGCATTTTATACACAACATTAGGAAGCTTACATCCACTCTTCTAACCACTTGAAGACAAAGCCCTTTTTGACACTTTTTGTTTACATGAAAACATTTTTTTTTTTGCAGGAAAATTATGTTGAACCCCCAAACATTATGTATATTTTTAAAGCAAAGGCCCTACAGAATAAAATGGTGGGTGTTGCATTTTTTTTTCTACACAGTATTTGCGCAGCGATTTTTCAAACGCATTTTTTGGGGAAAAAATACACTTTTTTTAATTTTAATGCACTAAAACACACTATATTGCCCAAATGTTTGATGAAATAAAAAAGATGATCTTAGGCCGAGTACATAGATACCAAACACGACATGCTTTAAAATTTCGCACAAACGCGCATTGGCGACAAACTACATACATTTTTAAAAGCCTTTAAAAGCCTTTACAGATTACCCCGTTAGATTTACAGAGGAGGTCTACTGCTAAAATTACTGCCCTCGATCTGACCTTTGCGGTGATACCTCACATGCATGGTGCAATTGCTGTTTACATATGACGCCAGACCGACGCTTGCATTCGCCATTGGGCAAGAGCAGGGCAGGACAGGGGTGCTTTTTTTTTTTTCATAAAGTTTTATTAGGTGATCAAGAGATTAACAAAGGAACAGTAGAATAATACAGTACAAAATTGCATATGTTTACAAAAGTATAAGCTGTATAATGTACAATATGTTAGACTGTTGAGACCTATCTGGTCATCGTAATAATAGTAAAGCAAGGGTTGGAAATGAAATAGACATTTAACAAGTATAACACCGTAATCTTTTTTTTTTTTGCAATGGGTAATTTAATTATTGAAGTAAATATATTTTCCAGGGGGACTGGGATGGGAGGGAGGTATGAGGGGGTGGGTAATGGGAGGGGGAGGGGGAGCCTGATGTATTTGATTGGGACTGAAGTGAACTAAGTGAGTAAACTTTCCTATTACCTTATCTGTTTTTTATTCAATTATATATATATATATATTTTTTTTTCCTCATTTCTTTTACTTTTGTCTGATCCTCTTCTCGAAACAATCTTCCTATGACCTCAGAGTGGGGTTTTGGTTCTTATTTAATGGTAGTTTTATATGTCTGGGATTCTTTGAATAGTGTGCAGTTATACCATGTTGCAGAGAAATTTGATAATCTTTCCTGAGAGATACTTATGAGCTCCTCTATCCTTTCAGTGTTATTGATTCTCCTAAACCATTCCGCTGTGGAAGGCACTGTTGACGTGCGCCAATGTGGCGGAATGCATTGGCGAGCTGCGTTGATCAGGAACATAGCTAGTGATTTTAAATATTGTTTCCTTGGGATAGAGTTTAGGTGTAGTAGGTATTGTGCTGGATCATAGCTTATGTTTTCTGCTGTGATAGTGTTAATGATATTATGAACTGTTTTCCAAAACCCTTGAATCAGTTGGCAGGTCCACCATAAATGGAGCATCGTGCCCTCATCTTGTTTGCATCTCCAACAGCGGTCAGAGATTAGTGGAGAAAATTTATGTAAGATTGAAGGGGTCCTGTACCATCTGGTAATGATTTTATAAGCGCATTCTTGTGTGGCTACGTTTAGGGAGCCTTTGTGAGCATACATATAAATCTTTTCCCAGGTTTTTTCAGTTATAGTGATGTCTAGGTCTTTTTCCCAGTTCCGACATGACGCGCTGGAGAAGTCCGTCAGATCCCCAAAGAGAGAGTTGTAAAGTGTTGAAATAATGTGTCTGTGTGGGTTTTTTTTCGTACAAAGTTTCTCTAATTCCGTAAGGGGTTTTGTCCATGCTAAAGCCGTTTCTTTTCTAGATAGAAAATTTCTGATTTGAATGTAGTTCCAGTGTGGGATTTGGTATGGTTCTATGACTTTATTCAGTTCTTCTCTAGATAATATTTTCCCATTTTTGAAGAAATGTTTGGTCAGCATTTTCTTATGTGGCCAGTTGTGTATTAAGAAATTCCTTTCCTGCCCCGGGGGGAACTCCAGGTTATTTCTCAGTGAAGTTAGGGGGCTTAGCCAGGGGGTTGAATTGGAAGGTTTGAAAGTGTTGAGGAATATTCTTAATGTGGGGCCTATAAGAGGGTGTGATTTGATAGATTTTGGATGGAATTTAGGGTGAGTCCATGGTAAAGTGTCGAGCTCTTGGGGAAACTGAATTTGTTCTAGTGATACCCAGTCTTTAACTGAGTGGTGTAAATTCCAATCAACTATTCGTGTCAATAGGGTCGCTTGATGATATTTTTTCAAATCGGGTAACACTATTCCACCCTTGTTCTTGGGTAGGTTTAATCTTGAAAATTTAATTCTTGGAGGTTTGCCTCTCCAGATAAAGGTGGAGCAAGCTTTGCGGAACGAGTTGAAAAATGTAGAGGGTAAATTAATGGGTATGGTCTGCATGACATATAGAAATCTGGGTAAGATTGTCATCTTGATTAGGGATGCTCTCCCAAACCAAGATACATTTAGAGAATTCCATATTTTTAAGTCATCCTGTGTTTCTTTAAGTATAGGTATGTAGTTTAGTTTGAAGAGATCATCTAAGTTCGAGGGTATTTCAATCCCTAGATAGGTTATACTATGATTAGCCCATGTAAATGGAAAATTCAATTTGCATAGATCTATTGAGCTAGGGGGTAATGAGTTGTTAAGGGCCACCGACTTTGTGTGGTTGATTTTCAGGTTGGAAAGCATGTTGTAATGCTCTAGGTCCTGTAGTAGGTTGGGTATGGAGATATGGGGTTCGGAGAGAAAGAGAAGCATGTCGTCGGCAAACACAGCGATTTTGTAAGTATTTTTTTGAATTTCTATCCCCTTGATGTTTTGGTTGGTTCTAATTTTATTTAGCAGTGGTTCTAGGGTTAGAACAAAGAGAAGAGGGGATAAGGGACAGCCCTGTCTAGTACCGTTGCGTAAGTTGAAGGCATTCGATAGGTGGCCATTGACTTTAACTCGTGCTGTGGGATTGGTGTACAAAGCTTTGATATAAGATCTCATTTGTGGCAAGATGCCTATGTGTTTCAAAACTGCATCAATGAAGTCCCAGGCCACTCTATCGAATGCCTTTTCAGCATCCAAGGATAGAAAAAATCCTTTTTGTTTATTGGTTGTTAGCCAGTGACTTATATTTAGGGCTTTAGTTGTGTTGTCTCGGCCCTCTCTACCTGGGATGAATCCCACCTGATCTAATGCTATAAGTGAGTTTAGTAACGGTAGCAATCTATTGGCTAGTATTTTAGCATATATCTTTACATCTACGTTTATTAGGGATATGGGTCTATAATTTGTAACTTGTGTTGTGTCCTTGCCTTCTTTAGGTATCACTGTGATGTGGGCTTCTAATAGTTGTCTGGGGGGTTGTTGGATGGAATTTAGAGATTGGGAAGTATTCAAGAATCTTGGTTTCAATATGTCGTTGAATGTTTTATAGTATTGTAGGGGTAGGCCATCGGGGCCGGGAGCTTTGCCTAATTTCATCTCTTTGATTGCCCTGTCAAATTCAGGGCCTGAAATCGGGGCTTCAAGTTCTTGGGCTTTGTCTTTTGCTAGTTGAGGCGGACTATATTTCTCTAAAAATTCTTGGATGAGTTTCGCCCTTTTATCTGAGTTAGGGGGGCATCTTGGGTTGGATGGGATGTTGTATAGGGATTGGTAATATTCTTCAAACTGCTTTGCTATTTCCTCGTTTGAAGAAAATGACTTGCCTTGTTTGTCTCTTATTTGGTGGATTGTCGAAGCTATTTTTTTTACTTTGGACTGCTTTAGCAAGCAGTTTCCCACTTTTATTTCCCTGTTCGTAAAATATCTTGTGTCTCAGTATGTATTGTCTTTTAATTTTAATGTTCAGTTCTTCTGCTAGTAGTGTTCTTGCTCTAGTAAGTTCATCAAGGGTAGAAACCGCCACTGTTCTTTTATGTGTTATTTCTAATCTATGAATTTGGTCCACTAGGGTTTTTATTTTGGATTGTTGGTCTTTCTTTAATTTAGCTAGTTTTGTGATAAATTCCCCCCTAATGACGCATTTATGGGCCTCCCATTGAGTGGTGGACGAGGTCTCATTATTTTCATTTCTTGAAAAATAGTCTTGTAGTTTTTCTTTAAACTCAAGAACATCTACGGGGTCTTTAAGTAGGACTGTGTTGAGTCTCCAGGTTTTAGTCACATTTTTTTTCTCAGGGAAGGTCAGTGTTAGGGTGATTGGATGATGGTCTGATATTGTCATGGGTTCAATCGTTGAGTTTTGTAAATAGGGCAGGTCTGGTTGTGTTAAAAAAAGTAGTCGATTCTAGAGTACTTCTGATGGACAGTGGAAAAGAAAGTATAGTCCTTGGTTTGAGGAAAGAGGGTTCTCCAGGCGTCATGCAGCATTAAGTCTTTTATCTGGGTTTTAATTTGCTTCAGCGCTCTGTACGGAAGGCTCGACGCTCCATTCGAGGTGTCTATTAGTGGGTTCATGGGGGTGTTGAAGTCGCCTCCTAGGATTAAAATGCCTGAGGCAAAGGTCATTAGTAGTTCTTTGATTTTACGAAAAAAAGGTACTTGTCTCGAGTTCGGAGCATATATGTTTGCAACTGTTATTGGGTGATTGTCTAGTTTTCCTTTTATGAATATGAATCTCCCACTGGGGTCTATCAGAGTGTCGTGTATCTGGAGAGGAGTCTGGTTAGAAATCAGTATAGAAACACCCTTCGTTTTCCCTTCCGGGTTGGTGGAGTGGAATGCTGTAGGAAATCTCCTGTCATGTAATTTCGGGGTTTTGTCAGACTTAAAGTGGGTTTCTTGTACGAAGATAATGTTTGCTTTTTGTCTACTACCTTCATTTAAAAGTTTCGTTCTTTTTTCAGGTATATTTAAACCTTTAGCGTTAAGAGAGAGTATCTTTATAGATAATGGTATGGATTGTCGTGTATTGGCAGACATCTCGTCTTGTGTGTGTATTCCTTATCCCAATAGACTGTCTTTAGGGGTTTGGAAATATGCTTGGTTCAGTCCGTTTTTTCTTCTTTCCCTCCTCCCTCTTTCAGAGAGAAAAAGGGAAAAATACAAGAGAGAGTGGTAGTAAGACAAGGAAAATATAGTGTAGGGGAAAGGAGGGGGGGAAAGGGTGGGGGGGGAAGGGGAAGGATAATCCGGGGGCAGAAATAGACCAGCTAGTCTACCCAAATTGTGAAGTGCCGGATAGTTCAAGGGACAAAAATTCACAAATAGTCAATTCCCGTCCCTTGTGTGGGTTTGTGGTCCAAGTGGGTCGCGAGATGAGTTCTACTAGTCTTTTTCGTTATATTTTTTTTTTTTATATATATTATTAATTTTTTTTTTTTTTTTTGTATTCTTTTTCTTTACTTTGCGATCTAGCACTCCGGAGAAGCTATCTAAGTAGAATAATTGGATGGTTCAGGGCTTTAAATAAAAATTAATGAGCGTACCGAGGGAAGAAAAGGTTATGGCTTGTAAATGTAAATCACTATTGTTGAAATGGAATCATTAAAGTTGTCCGCTATGGGGCGGTGTCTATAAGGAATCCATGTAACCACTTAGTATGTATAAGTTGTAACTTAGAAGGGGGAATAGCTATTCCGATTGGGTTCCGTGATGTAAAAACCTATAACAAAACGGAAGATTTTATGATGGTAATAATGTTAAACTACCCCTAGATGGAGCCTTTGTGTTGGTAAAATAAGGATTGTTTGATTAGCATCTGCTTCCTGGGTTTCACATATGAAAATGTACATTTGAAGAGAGAGAAAAAAACATGTTAGCAATAGGAGAACACTAGGAAAACGATTAAGCTGTTAAACAGAGATTAGTTGAAATGTAGGTCGACTTGTACAGCTCTCTGATGAATATTATCTATAAGGTATCATCAAATTCAGCTTTGAGTCTCCAATTGGATTCTGAAAAGAATGCGAGACTTCCTGATAATCAGGGGCGCATACAAATTGTTTAACTTGTGCGAGGAACACATCTAGAATTAAGGGTACCTCCACCCCAAACACCTGAGTAATAAACAGCCTAGATAATTAGGGATGATAGAAGCTAATTTTTACGATATCTGTTATAGCTAATCTGCAGAAGGAATGGAAGGGCGTTGGTTGCCGCTCTCCCTGATTATGCTACATCTAAGAGTGTGTAAGATGACTTCCCTTAGCCTTTTTTTTTTTTTTTTTTCCCTTCTCTTTTCCTTTTTTTTTTTTATTTTCTTCTTTCCTTCTTCTTTCCTTTCCGTTCTTCTCCCCTTTTTTGCCTTCTTCCTTTATCTATATATATATATATATATATATATATATATATATATATATATATATTTTTTTCCCCCTTTTTTCCCTTCCTCCCTTCCCTCTTTTTCTTTCATCCCCTATCTCTTTACTGGAGAAGAGAAGAGGAAGAGGTAGCTTCATTCCTTTGCAGCGTGACCATAGTTGGGGAATGATCCCCTAAAAAACCGAAAACTGTTAACTTGGTCTAAAGGCCAATCACAAAAAAGAAACAACAAAAACAAAAGGGAGAGAAGACCCTAAGTAAACGGACATAAACTTAACTGAATTGTAAGCGGTTCTGTGAACAAGCTGTGTAGATCTTACTAGCCGCCTCAAGAATCACATTCAGTCTTGTGTGGTTCATGGGTCGGATCTCAAGCAGAAGGCCGTATGAAAATAGTTCCTCACAATTCTGTATCACAGGGATCAATCAGTCTCAAAATGACAACATTATGTTGATTGTTTTCCCCATGAGAAGGTCACAGCCCCTTGTGTAGTGGGATAAAGGTATCAGTACTTACATACATCGGGAGAGGTCCAATCTTGCGTGAACATATCTGTATGCTGTGGGAGAGGACATGTGTTATTCACATTTATGTTAACGCATGGAGGCAAATTAGTCCGAGCTCATTCTTAGGAAGACAAAGCTGATTTTTCAGGTGTCCATTCGATCCTGATGATCCAAGCGATCTCTGCGTCTAGGTGGAGAATTGCTTGGTCCTCCCAGGACATCTTCTCTCCTACCGTGTTGAGGTGAAGGTGATCTACGGCGTCGGTCTCTCTGCCTCTGGGCTCTAGGAGTGAGGTTATTGGAAACTGCAATCCATGGTTCAGTAAGCGTAAATGATTCATACCACTCTGGAACTTCAGTCCTGGGGATGTTCATGGATTCGCAGAATGAGCGTAAGTCATCAGGTGTTCGAAGTATTGCCGTGTGGCCCCTCCATGTAGCTGAAAGGCAGAACGGAAACTTCCACCTATAGGGGATTCCTCTTGATCGTAGTTGTTCTGTGATGGGACGCAGTGCCCTGCGTTGTTGCAAAGTTATGTTGGAAAGGTCCTGATATAGTTTAATTTCAGTACCGTTGAATATTATTCTCTTTTTTTCCCTCGCCTTCTTCAAAATAGCTTCTTTTAGTGGGAAGTTCACCAGGCAACAGATGATATCTCTGGGGGGTTCGTTATCTCTTCCTCTTGGTCTGAGGGCTCTGTGAACCCTCTCGAACTCAATGGGGGAATCAGGGGGTCTGTCCAGTATATCGTTGAAGATAGCTTCCGTTGTGCGTTCTACTGGAATCTGTTTAGGCATTTCCGGGACCCCTCTAATCCTCACATTATGGCGCCTCCCCCTATTGTCTAAATCTTCCAAATGGCGCTTTATTTCGATCAGATGGGTTAGATGGGAGTCAGCATTCTTCTGGATTTGTTTTATGGCATCTGAGTGACGAGCTGTGGCCTGTTCTATTGCTCCAGCCCTCACTGCTATCCCCTGAATGTCCGCCCTGATCTCTGTGGTGGCTGCTGTAAAAGATGATTTTATGTCCATCGCCATTGCCTGGAGGCTAGCCTGTAGGTCTGCCAGGCTTAGGGTATGGGATGGCTGTGTTGGTGGGGACACTGTGCTAATGGCGTTGTTTCCGCCGTCCGCGAGTGTGCTGGAACCGCCGGGCGGGATGAGGGGCTTAGGCGAGGCCGCAGCTTTGAGGCCTTCTCCCTGCGCCGCACGGAACATAGCGGGGATGATGGGGCCTGCCTGCTGATTGGGCTCCATACAAATCCCGGGTGTGTGGGGAGCCTTGGGGACTTACTTTGCCACTCGTTTAGGGTGAATTCAGCCCTGAAGCTCAAGTTAGCTTCTCCTTTGTGCCGGAGGATGGGGATCAGGCATCCATCTCGGTCCGGAGTTAGGCCACGCCCCTTTTTTTTATTATTATTAATTTTGCTTTTTTATTTTATTTTTAAATTGTTCCTTCCATATTTATTTATTTTTTATCATTTTTATTGTTATCTCAGGGAATGTAAATATCCCCTATGATAGTAATAGGTAGTGACAGGTACTCTTTTTTTGAAAAAACTGGGGTCTAGACCCTAGATCTTTCCTCTGCCCTCAAAGCATCTGACCACACCAAGATCGGTGTGATAAAATGCTTTCCCAATTTCCCAATGGCGCTTTTTATATCCGGGGGGGGGGGACATTCCCTCCCACTGCTTGTAAAAGCAGTCCAGAGGCTAATTAGCCACTAGGATTGCTTTTACATGAAAGCCGGCCGCTGGCTGAAAAGAATGATACCAAGATGATACCTAAACCCGCAGGCATCAATCTGGTATAACCATTCAAAGTCCAGCAACATACCAGTATGTTGCTGGTCCTTGTTGGACATGTATTGTAATCTTTTTTTTTCATGCAGCCAGGTGGCTGAACGAAAAAAGAGATTGATCGGTGGGTATGCCCACCATTAGAATACCGCCCTTCATCCACCCACTTCTAATGATGGGCATACATGCACCATTTATATATGCCGAAGCATGGGGGCATCCTCCCGCAAAAAAGTTATGCCGCACACACATGGTCGGACTTTTCCACGGGCAAGCCTCTGTTGGAATTTTGACCGTATGTACGCGGCATTAGGAGCAAAATCACTCCTCCGCCCCTGCTGCCCCAATGCTTCGGCATATTTGCTTTTTTTTTTTAACTGTGGTGGTGAAATCACCTCCTACAGCACTGGAGTCGCAGGGATCAGGCCTGTCTCTGCAAACGCTGCAGTTATGTGTGTTGTGTTTTGCAAGTGACAGTGATCGATCGATACTGCACTTGGGTGGCCTGGGCTGGACGGAGGGGCAAAACGCAGGTGCTAGCAGGTATCTGGGCTGATCCCGCTAACACTGCGTTTTTGGGAACCCTAAACTGCTGGGGACGCTAGTATAGATCTGATCAGATCAGATATTGATCTGTTCAGATACTATACCACTAAGGGAGGTGTATGCTTCACGCGTGGGTGTTAGCGTTACTGACACTAACCTGACGCTGCCTGGAGTGTGACGCAGACCCTCTCTGACGCTAAAACCTAATTGATATCACCCGCCGGGCGATCAGGGGGTTAAACCTTTATTGGGTTATATACGGCGGGTGCCCTGACACTATAAAAAGCAAACTAACTAACCAGCGTCACCCGTAACACTTATATGATGATTACTGGTGAAAGGGTTAACTAGGGGCAATTAGGGGGTTAAAACCTTTATTAGATAATATATGGGGGTACCTGACGCTATAAAAACCTGCGGCGAACCTAAAAAAAATTACTGGCTACCGATCTGCATCACCGACGCTAAGACAGCGATCAGAAAAATGATCGCTTAGCGACGGCGGTGCTAGGAGTGAAAGGGTTACCTGGGGGGCGATCAAGGGGGTTAAACCTTTATTAGATAATTTATGGGGGTACTTGACGCTATAAAAACCTGCGGCAAACCTAAAAAAAAAATACTGGCTACCGATCTGCATCACCGACGCTAAGACATCGATCAGAAAAATGATCGCTTAACGACAGTGGTGATAGGGGGTGAAAGGGTTACCTGGGGGGCGATCAAGGGGGTTAAACCTTTATTAGATAATTTATGGGGGTACCCAACGCTATAAAAACCTGCGGCGAACCTAAAAAAAAAATACTGGATACCGATCTGCATCACCGACGCTAAGACATCGATCAGAAAAATGATCGCTTAGCGACAGTGGTGATAGGGGGTGAAAGGGTTACCTGGGGGGCGATCAAGGGGGTTAAACCTTTATTAGATAATTTATGGGGGTACCCGACGCTATAAAAACCTGCGGCGAACCTAAAAAAAATTACTGGGTACCGATCTGCATCACCGAAGCCAAGACAGCGATCAGAAAAATGATCGCTTAGCGACGGCGGTGCTAGGGGGTGAAAGGGTTATCTGGGGGGTGATCAAGGGTTTAAACCTTTATTAGGGGGGGTTAGGGGGCTACACTGGACCTAAAACTAAATGTAGTGACACTTTTACAGTCACAAATGTCACTGATTGCAGTGATCAGTAAATAAATGGTCACTGCAATCAGTGACACTGTGACTGGGGGCTGGGGGGTGATCTGGGGGGGCCTGGGGGGGGCGATTTGTGTGCCTATGTGTGCTGGTGTTAGTGTAGTGTTTGTGCCCTGACCTGTGTGTCTTCTCTTGTATGGCGCTCGGTATATGTGAGCGCCGCACAGGAGATGACATCACTTCCTCCTGCTTTCTCTGTCTGTGTGTACATTCCACAGACAGAGGGGGCATTTCTATTCGCCGGGAGCAATCGCGGGGGGGTGGCCGGAATCGAACGGCCGCCCCCCCCATCTCGGAACGCTCCCAGACGAATTCCGACAGCTCACTGTACAGAAGGGGGGTCCGATTGGACCCCCCAACTGTACAAAGGCAATCACGTACACTGTACGTGATTGTGCCTGTCGGTGCCATTGTGCCGACGTATATATACAGTGAGCGGTCGTTAAGTGGTTAAGTACCCCTGCCAGTGTTAAGCCCCGTACACACGGTCGGACTTTTGGCCAACAAACTTAATTTTGAGCAAGTTGGACCAACAATCCGACTGTGTGTACGCTCCATCGGACAAACTTTTTTTTTTTTTTTTCATCGGACAAAAGTTGGGTCTGCAAACGGACAAACTTTTGCCCAACAAAAGTCCGATGGAGCAAAGTCCGACCGTGTGTACAGAAAACCATTGGACTTTTGTCCGATGGACAAAACAAATAATGTTAAAATCAACGAACAATAGCAGAAGTTGACCAAAGGGTGGCGGTAAAGAGCAGAAAAGAGCAGAAAAACCACGTGATGTTGCAAAAAGTTTTGGGAAAGTTTACAGAAAAGTCCTGTGGTGTGTATGCTATGGGTCTGCCCGGCCAACTCTGTTCAGACAAAAATCCACGGAAAAGTCAGATGGAAGTCCGACCGTGTGTATGGGGCTTTAAATGGTCTGTCTCATCCCTGTAACTGCAAGAGAGCTTTAGTGTTGAAAAACAACAGACGTGCTGGCTGGATCACAGATGAAAATAGAAGAAACAAAGCCTAAAAAGGAAACTAATACAGCCACCACATTTAA
The DNA here is from genome assembly GCA_029206835.1 of Rana muscosa. Classification (NCBI taxonomy): domain Eukaryota; kingdom Metazoa; phylum Chordata; class Amphibia; order Anura; family Ranidae; genus Rana; species Rana muscosa. The sequence continues at coordinate 500,744,910 of CM055117.1, forward strand.
GAATTGGTAAGCTTTAATATAATACCTATTTGCTTTTAGATTTAATACTGCATTAAAGGCTAAAAACAAAATCAGCACAAAGGATGTTACTTTCTATCAGTTTGATGTGTCCTTGTGCTGCTGTCTCCTGGTTTTGTCGAAATCTTCCTCCTGAATTAAAAGCTATGATTGAAGAATGCGCAGATGATTTAAATGTCTGCTTGACTTTAATACTGAGAAACATGCTCAGTACAATATTTGGGATTTTTTCTGGGAATAAATAACACTGTAATTTCCGCAGGCACAAATGGATATTGGTGATACCATACTTTTACCCACTTCCTGTTCAGGCCAATTTTCAGCTTTCAGCTCTCAGTGCTCTCACAATTTGAATAACAATACCGTGGTCATGCAACTCTGTACCCATATGACATTTTTATCATTTTTTTTCACACAAAAAGAGCTTTATTTTGGTGGTATTTAATCACCGCTGGTTTTGAAATTTTTTGCAAAATAAGAGAAAGAAGACTGAAAATTTTGAGAAAAATAATGCGTTTTCTGTTATAAAATTTTGCAAATAAATAATCTTTCTTCATAAATTTAGGCCAAAATGTATTCTGCTACATTTCTTTGGTGAAAATAACCCAAATCAATGTATATTATTTAGTCTGTAGGAAAGTTATACAAACTATGGTATACAGTTGTGCTCATAAGTTTTCATACCCTGGCAGAATTTATGATTTCTTGGCTATTTTTCAGAGAATATGAATGATAACAAAAAAACTTTTCTTTCACTCATAGTTAGAGTTTGGCTGAAGCCATTTATTACCAATAAATGGGTGTTTACTCTTTTAAAATCATAATGGCAACAGAAATTACCCAAATGACCCTGATCAAAAAAGTTTACATACCCCAGTTCTTAATATCATGTACCGTGTAAAGCTGCCCATTTCTCTTGGCAAAAAGCCTTCAGTTCCTGAAAATTCTTGAGCTGTCTTGCATGAACTGCACGTTTCAGATCTCCCCAAAGTGGCTCAATGATATTGAGGTCAGGAGACTGAGATGGCCACTCCAGAACCTTCACTTTATTCTGCTGTAGCCAATGACGGGTCAACTTGGCCTTGTGTTTTGGATCATTGTCATGTTGGAATGTCCAAGTACGTCCCATGCGCAGCTTCTTGGCTGATGAATGCAAATGTTCCTCCAGTATTTTTTGATAACATACTGCATTCATCTTGCCATCAATTTTGATCAAATTTCCTGTGCCTTTTGTAGCTCACACATCCCAAAAACATCAGATATCCACCTCTGTTTCACAGTAGGAATCATGTTTCTTTCATTATAGGCCTTGTTGACTCCTCTCCAAATTTAGCGTTTGTGGTTGTGAAGGTTTGAGACTTGTCTCTGTGCTGTTTGGCGTATTGTAAGCGGGATACTTTGTGAAATTTGCGTAGTAATGGCTTCTTCTGGCGACTCGACCATGCAGCCCATCTTTCTTCAAGTGCCTCCTTATTGTGCATCTTGAAACAGCCACACCACATGTTTTCAGAGAGTCCTGTATTTCACCTGAAGATATTTGTGGGTTTTTCTTTGCATCCCAAACAAATTTCCTGACAGTCGTGGCTGAAATTTTTGTTGGTCTACCTGACCGTGGTTTGGTTTCAACAGAACCCCTCATTTTCCACTTCTTGATTAGAGTTTGAACACTGCTGATTGGCATTCTCAATTCCTTGGATAACTTTTTATTTCCATTTCCTGTGTTATACAGTTCAACTACCTTTTCCTGCAGATCCTTTGACAATTATTTTGCTTTTCTCATGGCTCAGAATCCAGAAACGTCAGTGCAGCACTGGATGAAAGATGCAAAGGGAGTCAGGAGTCCAAAAACTCATTGACCTTTTATATATACACACACACTAATTACAAGCAAACAGATCACGGGTGAGGATGGTTACCTTTAATAGCCATTCAAACTCCTTTGTATCAACTTGTGTGCATGTTATCAGGTCAAAATCACCAGGGTATGTAAACTTTTGATCAGGGTCATTTGGGTAGTTTGTTGCCATTATGATTTAAAAAGATTAAACACAGTTGATTGATAATAAATGGCTTCAGGCAAACACTTTCCAAAATGGGGTCATTTGGGGGGGGGGGGGGGGGGTTTGAACTGTTCTGGCATTTTATACACAACATTAGGAAGCTTACATCCACTCTTCTAACCACTTGAAGACAAAGCCCTTTTTGACACTTTTTGTTTACATGAAAACATATTTTTTTTGCAGGAAAATTATGTTGAACCCCCAAACATTATGTATATTTTTAAAGCAAAGGCCCTACAGAATAAAATGGTGGGTGTTGCATTTTTTTTTCTACACAGTATTTGCGCAGCGATTTTTCAAACGCATTTTTTGGGGAAAAAATACACTTTTTTTTAATTTTAATGCACTAAAACACACTATATTGCCCAAATGTTTGATGAAATAAAAAAGATGATCTTAGGCCGAGTACATAGATACCAAACACGACATGCTTTAAAATTTCGCACAAACGCGCATTGGCGACAAACTACATACATTTTTAAAAGCCTTTAAAAGCCTTTACAGGTTACCCCGTTAGATTTACAGAGGAGGTCTACTGCTAAAATTACTGCACTCGATCTGACCTTCGCGGGGATACCTCACATTCATGGTGCAATTGCTGTTTACATATGACGCCAGACCGACGCTTGCGTTTGCCATTGGGCAAGAGCAGGGCAGGACAGGGATGCTTTTTTTTTTTTTATTATTAATTTTGCTTTTTTATTTTATTTTTAAATTGTTCCTTCCATATTTATTTATTTTTTATCATTTTTATTGTTATCTCAGGGAATGTAAATATTCCCTATGATAGTAATATGTAGTGACAGGTACTCTTTTTTTGAAAAAACTGGGGTCTAGACCCTAGATCTTTCCTCTGCCCTCAAAGCATCTGACCACACCAAGATCGGTGTGATAAAATGCTTTCCCAATTTCCCAATGGCGCTTTTTATATCTGGGGGGGGGGACATTCCCTCCCACTGCTTGTAAAAGCAGTCCAGAGGCTAATTAGCCACTAGGATTGCTTTTACATGAAAGCCGGCCGCTGGCTGAAAAGAATGATACCAAGATGATACCTAAACCCGCAGGCATCAATCTGGTATAACCATTCAAAGTCCAGCAACTAGTGATGAGCCGAACACCCCCGGGTTCGGTTCGCACCAGAACCCGCGAACGGACCGAAAGTTTGCACGAACATTAGAACCCTATTAAATACAATGGATGCGAACGTTCGGATTCTAAAGTGCTAATTATAACGACTATTATCCATGTTATTGTCCGAAACAGAGTTTGGGAACCCGGCTTCTGCACCAGGGGACATGTATCAATGCAAAAAGAAGTTTTAAAAACGGACGTTTTCCGGGAGCAGTCATTTTAATGATGCATAAAGTGAAAAAAAAAAGTCACATATTCCTTTAAATATTGTACCTGGGGGGTGTCTAAAGTATGCCTGTGAAGTGCCACGTGTTTCCCGTGTTTAGAACTGTCCCTGCACAAAATAACATTTCTAAAGGGAAAAAAGTCATTTAAAACTGCTTGCGGCTTTAATGCAATGTGTGGTCCCGGTAATATGGATGAAAATCTTTAGGAAAAATGGCATAGCTACCCAATCAACCCCCCCCTACCCCAGCCCATTACCAGCCCCTTTGGGTCTTGTATGGATATTAAGGGGAACCCCGCACACAAAATAAAAAAGGACCTATATACTCTGAACAGCCGTATACAGGCGGTGCATACAAGACAGGGACTGTAGGTTTGCTCTTATGTAGAATCTGTTTATAATTTTGAACAGCTGCATTGTTTAAGTGGAGCTCCATGGCAAATTCCTTTTTTTTAGTTTTTTGTAAAACATAGGGAACGGTTATCACCCCTGTCACATTTTTTTTGCTGTCTGTGCCCCTGTTCAGAACATTTCACCTCACTTTGCGTCCCAATGACAACTGTTTTTGAAATGTGGTGTTTTTATTGAAACAAGGATTGGTGATAAAGCATCAGTAGAGAGGAGACACCTTTCTCCCATATTAATTCTTACAGGAGAGAATTTTCCTTCCAAGGGGTAGATTTCCTCTCACTTCCTGTTGTCTTCTTCCGTTTGCAAGTAGTAGTCGTTTGTAAGTTGGATGTTTGAAAGTAGGGACCTGCCGTATATACTCTGCAGAAATTGGCCCTTTTAGGTGTTGGTGTTGGCACAACACTGTAAGCACTCACAGTTACTCTTGGTGGGTGCTGGAACGCCCTGCTGTCAACTATTATATCAGGAATTGTAATAACATATAATTGTTGATCAGTGGTAGTAAAAATTGGGCCTTTGATGGTGGTGCTGGTGCCCCAACACTGTAAGGCCTGACAGTTACTCTTGGTGGGCGCAGCAATGGGCCCTGCTGTGAATTATTAGATCAAGAATTGTAATTGCATGCCCCTGTTGAACAGGGGCTGAAAAATTAGGCCTTTGGTGGTGGTGGTGATGGTGGTGCTGGTGCCACAACACTGTAAGGCCTGACAGTTACTCTTGGTGGGCGCAGCAATGGGCCCTGCTGTGAATTATTAGATCAAGAATTGTAATTGCATGCCCCTGTTGAACAGGGGCTGAAAAATTAGGCCTTTGGTGTTGGTGGTGGTGGTGGTGATGGTGGTGCTGGTGCCACAACACTGTAAGGCCTGACAGTTACTCTTGGTGGGCGCAGCAATGGTCCCTGCTGTGAATTATTAGATCAATAATTATAATTGCATGCCCCTGTTGAACAGGGGCTTAAAAATTGGGCCTTTGGTGGTGGTGGTGGTGGTGATGGTGGTGCTGGTGCCACAACACTGTAAGGCCTGACAGTTACTCTTGGTGGGCGCAGCAATGGGCCCTGCTGTGAATTATTAGATCAATAATTATAATTGCATGCCCCTGTTGAACAGGGGCTGAAAAATTGGGCCTTAGGCACTGGTGGCACAACACTGCAACCCCTCACAGATACTGTACTTGGAGCACAGCAATGAGGCCTGTTGCAAAGTATTGCATCAAAAATTTTAATTACACGCCCCTGTTAAACAGGGGCTGAAAAATTGGGCCTTAGCCACTGGTGGCGTCACCCATAAACCAAAATGATCTTCCAAGCTATCATCGTTAATCGTATCATTGAGGAGGAGGAGGAGGAGGATAGCCAGTCAACATAACAGCACAGGCACTCAGCATCAGCATCAGTCTTGAAGGGATGTGACATTTTAAAATCAATTAGTCTGTTATATCAGCATCTGGTGTGTGGTAGCTGGTGGTGATCCAAGACTGGTTCATCTTGATGAAAGTCAGTCGATCAACCGAGTCGGTGGACAGGCGCACCCTGTGATCCGTGACAAATCCTCCAGCAGCACTGAATGTGCGTTCTGAAAGAACGCTGGATGCAGGACAGGCCAGTAGCTCAATTGCATACTGTGCAAGCTCTGGCCAGTGATCCATCCTCAAGACCCAGTAAGCCAGAGGATTTTCGGTGGGGAAGGTGTCCAAGTCTGACCTTGCCCCTAGGTATTCCTGCACCATGTATATCAGACGCTGGCGATGGTTGCTGGAACCGATCATACTTTGGGGCTGCGGACTAAAGAATTGTCTGAACGCATCGGTCAGACGGCCACCTTCCCCACCGCTCCTTCTTTGACTGCCCGAAGCCTCAGCAACTCGTTGTCCAGGACCAGGAGTTTGTAACCTCCCAGTCTCTGGGAACGCGTTGCACAGACCTTTCTGCAAGGCCTCCCGGAGTTGTCTCATCCTCTGCTCCCTCTGCGACGGTACGATAAGGTCCGCAACCTTACCCTTGTACCGTGGATCAAGGGGAGTGGCCAGCCAGTAATGGTCCCTCTCCTTGATCCGAAGAATACGAGGATCCTTCCGCAGACTTTGCAGGATCAGGGAGGCCATGCAGCGTAGGTTAGCTGAGGCATTCAGTCCGGAGTCCTCTGGGTCACTAAGGACGACATGATCCACAGCCACCTCCTCCCAGCCACGTACAAGTCCACTGGTTTCTTGGGACTGTAAATCATCCCTAAAAGACTGCTGCTGATGATGCTGAGTGCCAGCCTCCACCTCCATGCTGACACAATCCTCCTCCTCCTCCTCCTCTTCCTGTGTGATGGGTGGGACAGAAGGAACACTGTCTGGGTAAAGGGGGCCTTGAGAGGCAAGGAAGTCCTCCTCTTCCTGCCTCTGTTCTGCCTCAAGTGCCCTGTCCATTATTCCACGCAGCGTGTGCTCCAACAGGTGGACAAGAGGTACAGTGTCACTGATGCATGCACTGTCACTGCTCACCATCCTTGTGGCCTCCTCAAATGGTACCAGGACAGTGCATGCATCCCTGATCATGCCCCACAGGCGTGGTGAAAAAAACCAGAGCTCTCCTGACCCTGTCCTGGTGCCGTAGTCGCACAGGTACTCATTGATGGCCCTCTGCTGCGTGTGCAGCCGCTGCAGCATGGCCAACGTTGAGTTCCACCTGGTGGGCATGTCACATATAAGGCGGTTCTTGGGCAGGTTTAACTCCTTTTGAAGCTCAGCCAGGCGAGCACTGGCATTATAAGATCTGCGGAAATGCACACAGACTTTCCTGGCCTGCCTCAGGACATCCTGTAAGCCCGGGTACCTGCCCAAGAACCGCTGCACCACCAGGTTAAGGACGTGAGCCATACAGGGCACATGGGTCAGTTGTCCCTGTCGGAGGGCGGAGAGGAGGTTGGTGCCATTGTCGCAAACCACCATTCCTGGCTTAAGCTGGCGTGGCGTCAACCACCTCTCAGCCTGCCCCTGCAGAGCAGACAGGACCTCTGCCCCAGTGTGGCTCCTGTCCCCCAAACACACCAGCGCAAGCACGGCATGGCATCTTTTTGCCTGCGTACTTGCGTAGCCCCTTGAACGCCTACGGAGCACCGCTGGTTCCAAGGACAAACCACATGAAGAGGCCATGGAGGAAGAAGAAGAGGAGGGGGTGGAGGAGAGAGGTGTGTCACAACCAGTAGTAGCATTTTGGAGGCGTGGCGGTGGAACAACCTCCAACACTACTGCACCTTGTCCTGCATCCTTCCCAGCTGCCAAAAGAGTGACCCAATGGGACGTGAAAGAAAGGTAACGTCCCTGTCCATGCCTGCTGGACCATGAGTCAGCGGTAATATGCACCTTACCGCTGACCGCCCTGTCCAGCGAGGCCAAGACATTGCCTTCCACATGCCTGTAGAGAGCCGGAATAGCCTTCCGTGCGAAAAAGTGTTGTTTGGGAACCTGCCACTGAGGAACCGCACATTGCACAAACTCACGGAAGGGGGCCGAGTCTACCAACTGAAAAGGCAGCAGTTGAAGCGCTAGCAATTTAGCCAAGCTAGCATTCAACCGCTGGGCATGTGGATGGCTGGGAGTGAACTTCTTTCGACGGTCCAGCAGCTGGGGCAGGGAAATTTGCCTGCTAGAATCGGACGTTGGTGTACTGCTAGCAGAGTGCCCGCAAGTACTTGCCTGTGACACACCTAATTCTACACCTTCATTCCTTTCAGAGCAGGTTTCAGAGAGGAGTGAAGGTATAGTGGGGTTGGAGATCCCAGCTGATGCGGTGCAAGAAGAGGTCAGCTTTGTTCTTTGGTGTGGGTCTTTAAGGTAGGCTTGCCAACGAGCTGCATGGCAGGTCAACATATGTCTGATCAAGCATGTGGTGCCCAAGCGGCTGATGTTTTGGCCACGCGATATACGCTTGAGACATATGTTGCAAACAGCAGCTGTGCGATCTGATGCACTCGCCTCAAAAAAGGCCCACACCAAAGAACTTTTTGCATGACGGGCAGAGGCAGCGCCCTGCACAGGCGGAGCTCTGCGGTGTGATTCCGTCGGTGTGCTGCCCATACGCTGGCCACTCAAGGGCATCCTGCCTCGTTGGAGATGTGCCTCCTCCTCATCCTCCTCCTCCTCCTCTCTCCTATTAGGCACCCACGTGGAGTCAGTGACCTCATCATCCCCTCCCTCCTCATCACTGGAGCCAATCTGGCAATATGCTGCAGCTGCTGGAGCATGACTGCCAGATTGGTGTCCTTCTTGAGCATCCCCTCTCTCTGCTCTCACGCTGCTGCCTTCCTCTAGCTGGGTATCATCATCAGATCCTTCCAAACGCTGGGCATCCTCCTGGAGCATGTACCCAACACTGTGCTCAAACAGTTCGGGGGACTCCTCAGGAGGAGGGCATGGTGGGTCTAGGGAAGGATTGACTAATGAAGATAATGATACCAGAGAAGAGGACGCTTTGGCAGCTGCTTTGCCAGTACCCTGAGCCTGAGTGAGAGAGGATGAGGAGGATGAGGTGGGCTTGGTCATCCACTCTACCAAGTCTTCCGCATGATGTGGCTCAACATGTCCAGCTGCCGAAAACAAGGACAAGCGTGTCCCATGGCCATGTGCTGTTGACAATGCAGCGCGTACACAACCAGCACTGTTGCCCCCAGACACAGAGCCTGCTTGTCCTCTTTTTTTGCCTCCTGACTGTCTGCCTCTCCTTGGTTGCCTTCCAGACTCTTTAATGGATGGCCTGCAGGGAGATGGGAAAAACAGCAATAAGGGCTACCTTCAGGTGTATACTGTGCAGGAGGCTTAGCAACAATGACACTGACACTGTCCCCTGCCTATCCTTCTCTGTCCCTAAACACAAGGATTGAAAATATGGTTCAGCAAAATAGTTTTAGAACAGAATAACACACTGACACTTTCCCTCACTGTCCTACTCTGTCCCTCCCTACAAACAAGATTTAGCACAGAATAGCACACTGATAATTTCTACGAGTGTCCTTCTCTGTCCCTAAACTCAAGGATTGAAAATATGGAACAGCAAATTTGGTTTAGAACAGAACAGCACACTGACACTTTCCCTCACTGTACTTCTCTGTCCCTCAACTCAAGGATTGAAAATATGGTTCAGCAAAATAGTTTTAGAACAGAATAGCACACTGACACTTTCCCTCACTGTACCTCTCTGTCCCTCAACTCAAGGATTGAAAATATGGTCCAGCAAAATAATTTTAGAACAGAATAGCACACTGACACTTTCCCTCACTGTACCTCTCTGTCCCTCAACTCAAGGATTGAAAATATGGAACAGCAAATTTGGTTTAGAACAGAACAGCACACTGTCAGTTTCACTCACTGTACCTCTCTGTCCCTCAACTCAAGGATTGAAAATATGGTCCAGCAAAATAGTTTTAGAACAGAATAGCACACTGACACTTTCCCTCACTGTACCTCTCTGTCCCTCAACTCAAGGATTGAAAATATGGAACAGCAAATTTGGTTTAGAACAGAACAGCACACTGTCAGTTTCACTCACTGTACCTCTCTGTCCCTCAACTCAAGGATTGAAAATATGGTCCAGCAAAATAGTTTTAGAACAGAATAGCACACTGACACTTTCCCTCACTGTACCTCTCTGTCCCTCAACTCAAGGATTGAAAATATGGAACAGCAAATTTGGTTTAGAACAGAACAGCACACTGTCAGTTTCACTCACTGTACCTCTCTGTCCCTCAACTCAAGGATTGAAAATATGGTTCAGCAAAATAATTTTAGAACAGAATAGCACACTGACACTTTCCCTCACTGTACCTCTGTGTCCCTCAACTCAAGGATTGAAAATATGGAACAGCAAATTTGGTTTAGAACAGAACAGCACACTGTCAGTTTCACTCACTTTACCTCTCTGTCCCTCAACTCAAGGATTGAAAATATGGTTCAGCAAAATAGTTTTAGAACAGAATAGCACCCTGACACTTTCCCTCACTGTACCTCTCTGTCCCTCAACTCAAGGATTGAAAATATGGAACAGCAAATTTGGTTTAGAACAGAACAGCACACTGTCAGTTTCACTCACTGTACCTCTCTGTCCCTCAACTCAAGGATTGAAAATATGGTTCAGCAAAATAGTTTTAGAACAGAATAGCACACTGACACTTTCCCTCACTGTCCTACTCTGTCCCTCCCTACAAACAAGATTTAGCACAGAATAGCACACTGATAATTTCTACGAGTGTCCATCCCTGTCCCTAAACTCAAGGATTGAAAATATGGAACAGCAAAATTGGTTTCGAACAGAATAGCACACTGACACTTTCCCTCACTGTACCTCTCTGTCCCTACAAACAAGATTTAGCACAAAATAGCACACTGACACTTTCCCTCACTGTACCTCTCTGTCCCTACAAACAAGATTTAGAACAGAATAGCACACTGACACTTTCCCTCACTGTACCTCTCTGTCCCTACAAACAAGGATTAGCACAGAATAGCACACTGTCACTGACACTCTCCCTACCTATCCTTATCTGTCCCTAAACACAAGGAATCCAGGATTATGTAAAGGAAAAATAATGACACTGTCCCTGCCTATGCTTCTCTTCACCCTACTCCGGTCCGGAACACACTACACAAGGCCGCCGCGCTGGCGGCCTTTTATAGTGTGGGGCGTGTACTAAACCCCCTCAGCAATAATTGGCCACAGGCATCCTGCCTGTGGCCAATCATTGCTCTCCTCGCTGCCGGCGCTGTGATTGGCCAAGCATGCGGGGTCACAGTGCATGCTTGGCCAATCACAGCGCCTGGATGACACTGCGATGGCGTAGTGCATTGTGGGCCGTTCGCGTCACTCGAATTTGGCGCGAACGGCCCAAATAGTTCGATCTTCGTCGAACGATCGAACAGCCGATGTTCGAGTCGAACGTATGTTCGACTCGAACACGAAGCTCATCCCTACCAGCAACGTACCAGTACGTTGCTGGTCCTTGTTGGACATGTATTGTAATCTTTTTTTTTCATGCAGCCAGGTGGCTGAACGAAAAAAGAGATTGATCGGTGGGTATGCCCACCATTAGAATACCGCCCTTCATCCACCCACTTCTAATGATGGGCATACATGCACCATTTATATATGCCGAAGCATGGGGGCATCCTCCCGCAAAAAAGTTATGCCGCACACACATGGTCGGACTTTTCCACGGGCAAGCCTCTGTCGGAATTTCGACCGTATGTACGCAGCATTAGGAGCAAAATCACTCCTCCGCCCCTGCTGCCCCAATGCTTCGGCATATTTGCTTTTTTTTTTTAACTGTGGTGGTGAAATCACCTCCTACAGCACTGGAGTCGCAGGGATCAGGCCTGTCTCTGCGAACGCTGCAGTTATGTGTGTTGTGTTTTGCAAGTGACAGTGATCGATCGATACTGCACTTGGGTGGCCTGGGCTGGACGGAGGGGCAAAACGCAGGTGCTAGCAGGTATCTGGGCTGATCCCGCTAACACTGCGTTTTTGGGAACCCTAAACTGCTGGGGACGCTAGTATAGATCTGATCAGATCAGATATTGATCTGTTCAGATACTATACCACTAAGGGAGGTGTATGCTTCACGCGTGGGTGTTAGCGTTACTGGCACTAACCTGACGCTGCCTGGGGTGTGACGCAGAACCTCTCTGACGCTAAAACCTAATTAATATCACCCGCCGGGCGATCAGGGGGTTAAACCTTTATTGGGTTATATACGGCGGGTGCCCTGACACTATAAAAAGCAAACTAACTAACCAGCGTCACCCGTAACACTTATATGATGATTACTGGTGAAAGGGTTAACTAGGGGCAATTAGGGGGTTAAAACCTTTATTAGATAATATATGGGGGTACCTGACGCTATAAAAACCTGCGGCGAACCTAAAAAAAATTACTGGCTACCGATCTGCATCACCGACGCTAAGACAGCGATCAGAAAAATGATCGCTTAGCGACAGTGGTGATAGGGGGTGAAAGGGTTACCTGGGGGGCGATCAAGGGGGTTAAACCTTTATTAGATAATTTATGGGGGTACTTGACGCTATAAAAACCTGCAGCGAACCTAAAAAAAAAATACTTGCTACCGATCTGCATCACCGACGCTAAGACATCGATCAGAAAAATGATCGCTTAGCGACAGTGGTGATAGGGGGTGAAAGGGTTACCTGGGGGGCGATCAAGGGGGTTAAACCTTTATTAGATAATTTATGGGGGTACCCAACGCTATAAAAACCTGCGGCGAACCTAAAAAAAATTACTGGGTACCGATCTGCATCACCGACGCCAAGACAGCGATCAGAAAAATGATCGCTTAGCGACGGTGGTGCTAGGGGGTGAAAGGGTTATCTGGGGGGTGATCAAGGGGTTAAACCTTTATTAGGGGGCTACACTGGACCTAAAACTAAATGTAGTGACACTTTTACAGTCACAAATGTCACTGATTGCAGTGATCAGTAAATAAATGGTCACTGCAATCAGTGACACTGTGACTGGGGGCTGGGGGGTGATCTGGGGGGGCCTGGGGGGGCGATTTGTGTGCCTATGTGTGCTGGTGTTAGTGTAGTGTTTGTGCACTGACCTGTGTGTCTTCTCTTGTACGGCGCTCGGTATATGTGAGCGCCGCACAGGAGATGACATCACTTCCTCCTGCTTTCTCTGTCTGTGTGTACATTCCACAGACAGAGGGGGCATTTCTATTCGCCGGGAGCAATCGCGGGGGGGGTGGCCGGATTCGAACGGCCGCCCCCCCCATCTCGGAACGCTCCCAGACGAATTCCGACCGCTCACTGTACAGAAGGGGGGTCCGATTGGACCCCCCAACTGTACAAAGGCAATCACGTACACTGTATGTGATTGTGCCTGTCGGTGCCATTGTGCCGACGTATATATACAGTGAGTGGTCGTTAAGTGGTTAAGTACCCCTGCCAGTGTTAAGCCCCGTACACACAGTCGGACTTTTGGCCAACAAACTTAATTTTGAGCAAGTTGGACCAACAATCCGACTGTGTGTACGCTCCATCGGACAAACTTTTTTTTTTTTTTTCATCGGACAAAAATTGGGTCTGCAAACGGACAAACTTTTGCCCAACAAAAGTCCGATGGAGCAAAGTCCGACCGTGTGTACAGAAAACCATTGGACTTTTGTCCGATGGACAAAACAAATAATGTTAAAATCAACGAACAATAGCAGAAGTTGACCAAAGGGTGGCGGTAAAGAGCAGAAAAGAGCAGAAAAACCACGTGATGTTGCAAAAAGTTTTGGGAAAGTTTACAGAAAAGTCCTGTGGTGTGTATGCTATGGGTCTGCCCGGCCAACTCTGTTCAGACAAAAATCCACGGAAAAGTCAGATGGAAGTCCGACCGTGTGTATGGGGCTTTAAATGGTCTGTCTCATCCCTGTAACTGCAAGAGAGCTTTAGTGTTGAAAAACAACAGACGTGCTGGCTGGATCACAGATGAAAATAGAAGAAACAAAGCCTAAAAAGGAAACTAATACAGCCACCACATTTAAGAATTGGTAAGCTTTAATATAATAACTATTTTCTTTTAGATTTAATACTGCATTAAAGGCTAAAAACAAAATCAGCACAAAGGATGTTACTTTCTATCAGTTTGATGTGTCCTTGTGCTGCTGTCTCCTGGTTTTGTGGAAATCTTCCTCCTGAATTAAAAGCTATGATTGGAGAATGCGCAGATGAGTTAAATGTCTGCTTGACTTTAATACTGAGAAACATGCTCAGTACAATATTTGGGATTTTTTCTGGGAATAAATAACACTGTAATTTCCCCAGGCACAAATGGATATTGGTGATACCATACTTTTACCCACTTCCTGTTCAGGCCAATTTTCAGCTTTCAGCTCTCAGTGCTCTCACAATTTGAATAACAATAGCGTGGTCATGCAACTCTGTACCCATATGACATTTTTATCATTTTTTTTCACACAAAAACAGCTTTATTTTGGTGGTATTTAATCACCGCTGGTTTTGAAATTTTTTGCAAAATAAGAGAAAGAAGACTGAAAATTTTGAGAAAAATAATGCGTTTTCTGTTATAAAATTTTGCAAATAAATAATCTTTCTTCATAAATTTAGGCCAAAATGTATTCTGCTACATTTCTTTGGTGAAAATAACCCAAATCAATGTATATTATTTAGTCTGTAGGAAAGTTATACAAACTATGGTATACAGTTGTGCTCATAAGTTTTCATACCCTGGCAGAATTTATGATTTCTTGGCTATTTTTCAGAGAATATGAATGATAATAAAAAAACTTTTCTTTCACTCATGGTTAGTGTTTGGCTGAAGCCATTTATTACCAATAAATGGGTGTTTACTCTTTTAAAATCATAATGGCAACAGAAATTACCCAAATGACCCTGATCAAAAAAGTTTACATACCCCAGTTCTTAATATCATGTACCGTGTAAAGCTGCCCATTTCTCTTGGCAAAAAGCCTTCAGTTCCTGAAAATTCTTGAGCTGTCTTGCATGAACTGCACGTTTCAGATCTCCCCAGAGTGGCTCAATGATATTGAGGTCAGGAGACTGAGATGGCCACTCCAGAATCTTCACTTTATTCTGCTGTAGCCAATGACGGGTCAACTTGGCCTTGTGTTTTGGATCATTGTCATGTTGGAATGTCCAAGTACGTCCCATGCGCAGCTTCTTGGCTGATGAATGCAAATGTTCCTCCAGTATTTTTTGATAACATACTGCATTCATCTTGCCATCAATTTTGATCAAATTTCCTGTGCCTTTTGTAGCTCACACATCCCAAAAACATCAGATATCCACCTCTGTTTCACAGTAGGAATCATGTTTCTTTCATTATAGGCCTTGTTGACTCCTCTCCAAATTTAGCGTTTATGGTTGTGAAGGTTTGAGACTTGTCTCTGTGCTGTTTGGCGTATTGTAAGCGGGATACTTTGTGAAATTTGCGTAGTAATGGCTTCTTCTGGCGACTCGACCATGCAGCCCATCTTTCTTCAAGTGCCTCCTTATTGTGCATCTTGAAACAGCCACACCACATGTTTTCAGAGAGTCCTGTATTTCACCTGAAGATATTTGTGGGTTTTTCTTTGCATCCCAAACAAATTTCCTGACAGTCGTGGCTGAAATTTTTGTTGGTCTACCTGACCGTGGTTTGGTTTCAACAGAACCCCTCATTTTCCACTTCTTGATTAGAGTTTGAACACTGCTGATTGGCATTCTCAATTCCTTGGATATCATTTCATTTCCATTTCCTGTGTTATACAGTTCAACTACCTTTTCCTGCAGATCCTTTGACAATTCTTTTGCTTTTCTCATGGCTCAGAATCCAGAAACGTCAGTGCAGCACTGGATGAAAGATGCAAAGGGAGTCAGGAGTCCAAAAACTCATTGACCTTTTATATACACACACACTAATTACAAGCAAACAGATCACGGGTGAGGATGGTTACCTTTAATAGCCATTCAAACTCCTTTGTATCAACTTGTGTGCATGTTATCAGGTCAAAATCACCAGGGTATGTAAACTTTTGATCAGGGTCATTTGGGTAGTTTGTTGCCATTATGATTTAAAAAGAGTAAACACAGTTGATTGATAATAAATGGCTTCAGGCAAACACTAACCATCAGTGAAAGAAAAGTTTTTGCGTTATCATTCATATTCTCTGAAAAATGGCCAAGAAATCATAAATTCTGCCAGGGTATGTAAACTTATGAGCACAACTGTATATACACTATATTGTTAAAATATTGGACACCTGCCTTTAAACGCACATGAACTTTAATGGCATCCCAGTCTTAGTCCGTAGGTTCCATATTGAGTTGGCCCACCCTTTGCAGCTATAATAGCTTCAACTTTTCTGGCAAGTATTAGTAGTGTGTCTATGGGAATGTTTGACCATTCTTCCAAAAGCACATTTGAGAGGCCAGGCATTGATGTGGATGAAAAGGCCTGGCTCGCAGTCTCCGCTCTAATTCATCCCAAAGGTGTTCTATCGGGTTGAGGTCAGGACTCTGTGCAGGCCAGTCAAGTTCCTCTACCCCAAACTCGCTCATCCATGTCTTTGTGGGGTTACAGTCTGGAGACTCTGCTGGTTATTCCATGATATGAAGCCTGTCTTCTTGTTCTTTTCTTCCAAGGTAGTTCTGACACAAAGTGGAGGTATGTTTTTGCTCATCTTGCTGTAGAATGAACTCCTGACCAACTAGGTGTATTTCGGAGAGAATTGCATGACATTGCAAAATGTTGTGGTAATAGTTTTGGTTAAGGACGCAACTACTCAGCCCCAGACCATCATACTGTTTGACAGTTGGTGTCACACACCTACTCGACAGTGTAAAAAACCCTGCGTGATGAACTGAAGATCATAAAATGTTAATGCATCAGTCCATAAGACTTTCTTCCAGTCTTCAGTAGTCCAGTGGCTGTGCTTCATGGCCCAGGCAGGCCTCTTTTTCTTATTTTGCCATCTTAGCAATGGCTTTCTTACGGCCAGTCGACCCATCAAACCGGCAGCTAGAAGTCTTCTCTTCACAGTTGACTTCACTTGCTTACTTCAATCAGTGTTAAGGTGTGCTCAAAGCTGTTGTCCTGTGAGCCTCCTGTCAAGTAAGCTGTTGATTCTCAGAAACTTGTCTTCTGATTCTGTTGTGGCTTTGGGTCTGCCTGACCTCCTCCTGACAGTTTTCTCCAGTTTCAGAGTGCCTTTTGATGGTGTAGTAAACTGTATTTACTGACACGTTGACTTTCTTTGCAATTTCTCTAACGGAAAGACTTAAGGCCAGACACCCGATCTGACTTTTTGACAACAAATGTCTGACGGACCTGTTTTATCGGACTATCCGACCATGTGTATGCTCCATCGGACAATTGTTTTCGCTTCTTCATCAGACAAATGTTCACTGTGAATGCTCTCAAACTTTTCAGCAACAAATGTCTTACGTCGGCTAATCTGATCGTGTGTACACCAGTCCATTGGACTAAAGTCCAAATTCCAAACACGCATGCTCGGAAGCAATGCCAACCATAAGACAACATTACCAGAAGTTGCCCAAAGGGTGGCGTTAAAGAGCTGAAAAACCATGTAGTACGTCTATTACGTCACTACGTTCGTGTTTGTTGGCTGAAAATGTTCTACCGTGTGTATGCATACCAAGTTCACGGACAACGCCCTTCGGACAGAAATCCACGGAAAAGTCAGATGGGAGTCCGATAGTGTGTACGAGGCTTTACGCTTTTAAGGGTTATACTGGTCTGTCTGTCTTCCTTTGTTAATTGCTGTTTTCTCGCCATTTTGGAATCAAAATACTACTTCCTACAGTAAAATACTGTCCAAATAATGCTTAAGAGGCTGTAGCAACACAGTCTGTTTCAACACTGCTTTTTTACAGAGAGTTTGTAAGTAATCAAAAAAAGTTGGGACACCTATAGAAATTGTTAGCATAAACTTTCAAGGCAGTATTAAACCCAAAAGCAAACATTTGTTAAATTACAGCATACCAATTCTTAGATATGATGGCTGTATTAGTTTCCTTTTTTAGTATTTATTTCTTCTAGTTTCATCTAGTGATCTGGCCAGTAAGTCTGTTGTTTTTCCACCAAATTGAAGCCAAACTCCAGCTCACATTGTATAAAATAACAATTTACTGTACCCGATTATGCAATGTGAGCTGGAGTTTGGCTTCAATTTGGTAAATTATTTAATACATTAATAATACATTTAACTTGCCTCCCTCCCCCAGACTGACAATAAAGCTGTCTGCTATGCATCCTGTGCTCATTCCTCCAGAGTTGTGTCTCATTAATATGTGTGTGTTACTGGCCAGATCACCAGGTTAAAAAGAGAGGGAAAAAGCCAAAGTAAAACAAAAGACTGATGCAGCCACCACATCTAATGATTGGTAAGCTGCAATATACTGTAATACATTTTTGGTTTTGGGTTTAAGCCCACGTTCACGCTGGGGCTGCGGGAGTGAAGCCTGCAAGTTCAGCTGAACTCGCACGATTTCACTCCCACTGGCAGTCCCGATTTCAGCCGCGATTTCAAAGACATCTGAAACAGATGTCAATGTAAATCGCGGCTAAAATTGCAAAAAGTAGTACAGAAACTACTTTTTGAAATCGGTGCAGCGCCGCAGATGCGGCGTTGCACCGATTAGGACGGTGCCATTGCCGGCAATTTGCGGCAAATATCGCCGATTTGACATGCGATTTGACATGTCAAATCGCACCAGTGTGAACCAGGGCTTAAACTGCTTTAATTTACTTACATTGCTGCAAAACAGCTGTAAGTTGTTAACCTATTACTTCTTCCCTGAAAAAAAGTTTTTTTTATGTGTAAGTTTGAAATGTACATTATTTTTCAGTTTTGGTTAACCTAAACTTTTTTTTTTTTTCACCTCTGGTAGTTTACTGCTTACTTTTGCACTATTTCAGGTTATTGACTGGACTTGAACTGTTCAAATCTCAAGAAAAAAATGAAAAATGGGGGTGTTCAAAAACTTTTGACGGGTATTGTATGTATACTTATCTCTTTATAATTCATATATTGCGTATAAGAATTTAGACCACTACATAACACTACACTTTACCAAATACTAAATGACCAACAGGACCACCATCAGTTAAATATTTAAACACTTGACCTCCGGAAGATTTACCCCCCTTTATGACCAGGTCATTTTTTTTCAATACGGCACTCCGTTATTTTAACTGACAATTGCGCGGTTATGTGCCGCTGTACCTAAACAAAATGAATGTGCTTTTTTTTCCCCCACAAATAGAGCTTTCTTTCGGTGGTATTTGATCACCTCTGCACTTTTTATTTTTTGTGCTATAAACAAAAAACTAAAAAAATTGAATTTCTTCATCAATTTAGGCCAATATGTATTCTGCTACATATTTGTGGTAAAAAAAATCGCAATAAGCGTGTATTGATTGGTTGGCACAAAAGTTATAGCGTCTACAAACTATGGGATATTTTTATTTATATATTTATTTATTTATTACTAGTAATGGCATTGATCAACGACTTATAGAGGTACTGCGATATTGCGGCAAACAACTTGGACACCAACTGACACTTTTGACACTTTTTGGAGACTAGTGACACTAATACAGTTATGAGTGCTAAGAAATATGCACTGTCACTGTACTAAAGACACTGGCTGGGAAGGGGTAAACATCAGGGGCAATCAAAGGGTAACATTTTTTGCTTGATCAGTGCTTTACTACTGTTGGGGAGGTGCTTGTACTAGGGGAAGGCATGGATTGGTGCCCCTGCTTAGCAGAGACACTGGATCTATGCCTTCTGAACTGAAAGAACAGCGATCTGCCCTGTTTACATTGAGTCTGCCGTACTTGTCTATCAGCTTCTGATGTGTCTAATCACAGCAGGAGTGGGCCGGCGGCAGCACGTGCGCGCTCCCCAGACCCGGAGGTGCAAGATCACGAACGAAGTACCTGATCCTGCGTGGGAGAGCCACCTTGCCACTATATATATATATATATATATTGTGAGGGGGTTAGCTCGGCAGCGGGTGTGTGTGACCCCCGGGATGGGCTCCCCACACAAAAACAGGCCCAGCAAACGGAGGTTGTGGTTTTCAAAATCAAAAAGGTGCGGTTTATTTTCTATTTACAGTGACAAAACACAGCAAAGCAAAAGAAACATAAATAAAATAAATCCTGGTCAACTTGACCTCTGAGTTAACATACAGGTTTCCTAACTAACAACTGGGATCAGCCTAGTGCTGTCCTAGTCCCTAAGTCCCTGGTTTTAAATGTCCAAGCAAATAGCCACACAGGCTTTGTCTCACCGCACAGGGGTTCACTCTCCCTAGACAGTCCACACAGGTCTGGTTCCAGGCATGAGCAAACACCTAATGAAGCTGGGAGTTTTTATAGAGGCCTTAAACGAGCTGACAAGCTTCAGCTGGTCTCATCAACTCCCTGCCTGCACGACGCCCAGCACTCTCCCTAGAGGTATGAATCATCCATGAGCCCACTAGCCTCAGCTGGGCTTATACAACTCTCCACCTAGTTGTATAAGTCGGCGTAAAGCCTGAATCTGGGCGAAATATATCTACCCCCCTGGATGCAACCAGGTGACTTTACCTTCCTGCTGTCACATACCCCCCCCCCTCTTGTTTTAACCTCGGGGTTGGAACACCAGCAATCAGGCATTCATGTACTCGAGACAAAGCATCCACATTCCCCATTTGAACGCCAGGGCGATGCTTTACTGTGAAGTTGAATTCCTGGAGGGCCAGGAACCACCTATTCACTCTTCTATTTGTTTCCTTGTTTTGAGCCATCCACTTTAACGGAGCGTGATCCGTAACCATGTCAAAGTGCCTACCTAGCAGGTAGTACCGAAGGGAATCTAGAGCCCACTTCACCGCTAAACACTCCTTTTCAACGGTGGCGTAATTTACCTCATGGGACTTCAACTTCCTGCTGAGGTAAATGACTGGGTGCTCTTCCCCGTTCCAGACCTGGGACAATACTGCTCCTAACCCCACATCTGACGCATCACTTTGTACGACAAAGTCTTTAGAGAAGTCGGGTGAGTACAACACTGGCTGGCTACATAAGGCTTGTTTCAAGAATTGGAATGCTGCCTCAGCCTCGGGGGTCCATTTAATCATGACCGACCCTTTCCCCTTCGTCAGGTTGGTTAGGGGCACAGCCTTAGAAGCAAAGTGGGGAATGAATCGCCGATAATACCCAGCGATTCCCAGAAAGGCTCGTACCTGCTTCTTGCTGTTGGGACGTGGCCAACTCTGGATGGCCTCGACTTTGTTGAGTTGGGGTTTTATTACTCCCCTCCCAATGGTGTACCCAAGATATTTGGCCTCCTCCTGCCCAATGGTACACTTCTTGGGGTTAGCCGTAAACCCCGCTTCCCGAACAGAGTCCAGGACTGCTTGCACTTTTGGCAGATGTGAGGCCCAATCTGTGCTATGGACAATTACGTCATCCAGGTAAGCCGCAGCATACTTCCGATGGGGCCTCAGCATCTGGTCCATTTTCCGCTGGAATGTGGCCGGCGCATTCTGTAACCCGAACGGCATTCTTTTATATTGGAACGCCCCGTCTGGGGTTACAAATGCGATTTTCTCTTTGGCCGACTTGGCCAGGGGGATTTGCCAATACCCTTTTGTGAGGTCAAGAGTCGTCATGTATCGGGCTGTTCCCAGCCGGTCGATCAACTCATCTATACGTGGCATGGGGTAGGTGTCAAATTTTGTAACTTTGTTCAACTGACGAAAATCGTTACAAAATCGCCAGCTCCCATCCGGTTTAGGCACCAACACAATGGGACTAGACCAATCACTTTGGGACTCCTCTATCACCCCTAAGTTCAGCATTTTCTGTACTTCCTCCCGTATTGCCTCCCGTCGGGCCTCTGGGATCTGATAGGGTTTTAACTTCACCCTTTCACCGGGCGGGGTAATGATGTCATGCTCTACCCCAGATGTTTGTCCCAGCAGCTCAGAGAATACCTCCTTGTTGCGAAGCACAAACTCCTTAACCTCCTGTTGTTGGGGTTGTGACAAGGTGGCTGCTATTCCAACCTCAGGAATCACGCAACCAGTTTGAGCTGGTGACCAAGTGTCTGCGACTAGGGACTCTCTATCCCTCCAGGCTTTCAACAGATTAACGTGATAGATCTGTTCGGGCTTTCGCCTTCCTGGTTGTCTGACCTTGTAATTCACTTCGCTCACTTTTTCCATTATCTCATAGGGGCCTTGCCATTTGGCAAGGAATTTACTTTCAACCGTAGGGACAAGTACCAGTATCCTATCCCCCGGGGAAAAGGTACGGGTCTTGGCTCCACGGTTGTACACTCTCTGCTGTGCTAACTGCGCTTGGGCCAAATGTTCCTTCACGATGGGCATTACCTGTGCAATTCGGTCTTGCATCAGGGCGACATGCTCAATCACACTCCTGTGGGGAGAACTCTCACTTTCCCAAGTTTCCTTGGCAATATCCAACAGCCCTCTTGGGTGTCTCCCATACAGTAACTCAAAGGGGGAGAATCCCGTAGAGGATTGGGGCACCTCCCTAATAGCAAACATCAGATAAGGAAGTAGACAGTCCCAATCCTTTCCATCTCTATCCACCACTTTCTTCAACATTTGTTTTAGGGTTTTGTTGAATCTTTCAACCAGCCCATCGGTTTGGGGGTGATACACAGATGTACGTAATTGCGTCACTTTGAACAATTTACACAGCTCCTTCATAACCCGGGACATAAAGGGTGTACCTTGGTCCGTAAGCATTTCTTTACAAATACCCACCCGGCTAAACACAAGAGATAGCTCTTTGGCTATGGTTTTGGCCGAGGTATTTCGGAGAGGGATCGCTTCTGAATAACGGGTGGCATAGTCCATTATAACTAATATGTACTGGTGCCCCCTAGCGGACTTGATTATAGGCCCTACCAAATCCATGGCGATCCTCTCAAACGGGACCTCAATGATGGGTAGAGGGACCAGCGGGCTACGGAAATGTGGCATCGGGGCCGACCTCTGACACACAGGGCAGGAGGAACAATAATTTTCTATGTCCTTCATCACCCCCGGCCAATAGAATCTCTGTAATACCCTCTCTCGGGTTTTCTCTGTCCCCAGATGACCTCCAAGAATGTGCCCATGGGCCAACTCCAACACCAACTTCCTGTAAGGTTTGGGCACCACAAGCTGCTCAACGGTTTCTTCTGCCCTTTTTGCCACCCGATACAGTAGGTCCTTCTCTACGCTGAAGTATGGGTAAGTGCAGGTATTATCTGGGTTCACTAACTCGCCATCTATTTTCACTACGTTTTCCCGTGCCTTTATTAGGGCGGGGTCTTTCAACTGTTCTGTGGCAAAATTTTCCCTGTAAACCTCAAGATCAGAAAACTCCACAGACGGTAGGTTTTCGTCTGAGGAGGTGGGCTCCTCTCCAGTTTCTTGAGTCTCCCCTGCCAATACTGATAAGGGAAATTCCGGAGAGTCCTCACCACTCTCAGGGGAGTTCTGGCTATCACATTCCTGGTACATAGGGGCACCAGTGGGGGGCTCAGGATCATCCCACAGTTCCCAGAACTTCGGAAAATCCCTTCCCACAATGGCGTCATGCGGTAACTGAGATACTAAGCCCACTGGATGAGAGAGGGTACCTTTGGGGGTCTCGAAACACACTGTAGTCACTGGATACTCTCGGGTGTCCCCATGCACACAAATAACAGCTACCTTGCTATTCCCAAAGACCTCTGTTTTAACTAACTCAGCCTTTATCAGGGTCACAAGGCTACCTGAATCCAGCAATACCACAACATTTCTACCATTAACACACATTTTGCATAAATGTTTCTCAGTTCCTCGAATGGCAGTGCATGCGACTGTCGCACACAGCGACTGACGTCTGCCCGTCAGAAAGTCACACTGCATGGGTTCCTCCACAACCGGGCAATTGGCTGCAATATGTCCCGCTTGCCGGCAGCGGTAGCAAACGATCCTTCTTGCCGCCTCTTGAGCCGCTGATTTCCCAGGCTGTTCTCGCCAAACTTGGGGTAGAGCTCCCACCCTCTCACTCTCTCCACCCTCACCCCTTGGAATCCTCTTATCCGCCCCTGGGGATGGTCTGGTCTTAGGGTGGAAAGTCCGAGTGTCTCTGGAAGAGGCCGTCAGGTTCTCTGTAGCCAAGTATTTCTCCACACGATCCACAAGACCATCGGCCGTCTCTGGGTCTCCATGGCTTACCCACTTTTGGATGGCAGTAGGAAGAGCTCTCAAAAACCGATCCATTACAACACGTTCCACAATCTTTGGTGCGGACAAAGTCTCTGGCTGTAGCCACTTTCTGCTCAGGTGAATGAGAGCATACATTTGAGACCTGGGGGGTTTTCCAAGCTGGAAAGTCCAGTTATGCACACGCTGAGCCCGGACAGCCTGGGTGACACCCAGCCTTGCCAAAATTTCAGCTTTTAGCATCACATAGTCTTTTGCTTGGTTAGGCTCTAGGTCATAGTAAGCTTTCTGCGATTCACCAGTTAACAGAGGAGCCACCAGTCCAGCCCACTGCTCCTCAGGCCACTTTTCTCTTTCAGCGGTCCTTTCAAATGTGGTCAAAAATGCCTCTGGATCATCCTCTCCAGTCATTTTTGTCAATAAACGACTCACCCCAAAGGACGCGGTATTAGTGGGACGGCTTTCCTCACTGGTCTGCGGACGTTGCTGCATTACTGCTTCCATTTGTTGTAGTCTCTGCTCTTGCTTCTGTAACAGGTCTATGAAGCGGGCCTCAGATTGCTGCTGGGCTTGTTGCTGAGCTTCCAGACTCTGTTGGTGAGCTTGCTGCTGGGCTGCAAGGCTCCTTTGTAAACCTGCATTTGTCTGCTGTTGATTGGCATTTGCTAGAGCCAGCTGTTTCAGTATCTCCTCCATGCTGGCTTAAAAAAAACTGCCACTGGTTCTCCACCAACTGTGAGGGGGTTAGCTCGGCAGCGGGTGTGTGTGACCCCCGGGATGGGCTCCCCACACAAAAACAGGCCCAGCAAACGGAGGTTGTGGTTTTCAAAATCAAAAAGGTGCGGTTTATTTTCTATTTACAGTGACAAAACACAGCAAAGCAAAAGAAACATAAATAAAATAAATCCTGGTCAACTTGACCTCTGAGTAAACATACAGGTTTCCTAACTAACAACTGGGATCAGCCTAGTGCTGTCCTAGTCCCTAAGTCCCTGGTTTTAAATGTCCAAGCAAATAGCCACACAGGCTTTGTCTCACCGCACAGGGGTTCACTCTCCCTAGACAGTCCACACAGGTCTGGTTCCAGGCATGAGCAAACACCTAATGAAGCTGGGAGTTTTTATAGAGGCCTTAAACGAGCTGACAAGCTTCAGCTGGTCTCATCAACTCCCTGCCTGCACGACGCCCAGCACTCTCCCTAGAGGTATGAATCATCCATGAGCCCACTAGCCTCAGCTGGGCTTATACAACTCTCCACCTAGTTGTATAAGTCGGCGTAAAGCCTGAATCTGGGCGAAATATATCTACCCCCCTGGATGCAACCAGGTGACTTTACCTTCCTGCTGTCACAATATATATATATATATATATATAGTATGCAGTTGGCAAGCAGTTAAGGGTGTACTTATAAAATATTTGCATAGCAATTTGCCCAGGAAAAGTGTATTTACATCGGTTTTGGTGAATTGGAGTGAATATCAATTGTTATTAGGCTATTTCCTAGACAGCACAGTGATGCAGTGGTTAGCACTTTCATCTAGCAGCAAAAGGGTCGCTGGTTCGATTCCTGACCACGACACCATCTGCCTGGAGTTTGCATGTTCTCCCTGTGTCTGTGTGGGTTTCCTCCATGTACTCTGGTTTCCTCCCACACTCCACAGACATGCTGGTAGGTTAAATTGGATCTTGTCCAAATTTGACCAGTATATATGTGTACAAATGTGTGTCCCAAGTGCATTGAGATCCTATGGGGTTAATGACCGCACCAGCCCAAGCAGACACTGGCTGCAAAATGCACCTTGAGGCGATTCAGTTTGCATTTGTAGCGCTATATAAGTCCTTCATTCAGATAGCACTAAGTATCGTTTTCTAGGATTCTTAGTCAACTGTTACTTATTATTAAATTTTAGCTCTACATACTATGTCCAATATATTGTTTCTCAAATCTATAATTTTAGAAATAATTTTTAATAGCCCTCTCTGTTTATTTGATACCAACTTTTAGCCCTAGAGAAAGGAGAGAACACCAAAATTCATTGACTGAAACATAACCTCTGTCTATTTTTTTTTTTCACTTCATGTTTGGATTGCATTGACTGGGTTCATGACAGCTATTCTTTGAATTTGTGCACCAAGTGAATATAGATTATGTGGGACAGAATAAAAAGTCTCTTTTACTAATATACCCTCAAGTTAATGACAGCAAAGAGAACTATGTCAGTTCATTAAGCAGTATCATTAAGTCTATAGGAATGGGTACATAGAGATAGTGCTGCCCTTAAAGCAAACTCTTAGGAAAATTACAACTCAGTAGTCAATCCATTGTGGAGCTTAATCGAATATTTTCACTCTGAATAAATAACACATTGAAATAAAAATCAATTAGTCTTTTTACTACCTTTCCTATTCAAAGTGAGAAAAGTGACAAAAACATAAGGTTGAGTGCTGTCAGGAACTTGTTGACTAATTTCTGTACAAATCTGACGAAAAAAGTAGACATTACCACTTTGAAAGCTAACTCATTAGACTAAGGAAATAGTTTAAATGTTTCCTGTAAAGGAATCATACAGAAGTCAGAGATACCTGTGCTCAAATCCCAATAGCTTCTACATGTATATCCTGTAAAGCCTCGTGCACACGATCCGATTATCTGACGGGAATTGTGTGATGACAGGCTGTTGTCGGAAAATCTGACCTTTTGTTCGCTCCATCGGACAATTGTTGTTGGATTTTCCATGGACAAATGTGGGATAGCATGCTTTAAAATTGTCCACCAACAATTGTGTGTTGTCGGATTTTTCGATCTTGTTTACACAAGTCCGTCGGACAAAACTCCAAAGTACAAACACGCATGCTCAGAAGCAATGCTCACCATAACACAACATTAGCAGAAGTTGCCCAAAGGGTGGCGCTAAAGAGCTTAAAAACCACATGGTTTCGTGTTTGTTGGCCGACAATTCTTTGCCGTTTGTATGCAAGACAAGTTCCTGGCCAACGCCCTGTGGACAAAAGTCCTACGATTTGTCTGTAGAAAATTTGATTGTGTGTATGAGGCTTTAGTCAGCAGGTACTAAAGGGGCATGGCCACATGTTAACACTAAACATTTTGGATAAACCCTCTACATACTGCTATATATACCCTTTCTAGCAAGCTTTGCAAAAAAAAAAAAACAGGGATTTTTTAGTTCACATACAGTATATTCCAATTCATGTTTGAGCTGGCCAATTGCATTAAAATAATCCCTCTATAGCCAGTCCTACTCTGCTCTGCAAAATGCAAATCCTCCAGTGGATATAGTTCCAAGTTGTAGGAGAGCTACAAGGTTCAGGTCTGGCCAATGACCAGCAATGCAATAGAAGTAAGATGTACCTGTGCTCAAATCCCAATAGATTTTACATGTGTATAAATCATCAAGTGTTAAAGGGATGTGACCACATGTTAACACAAAAAATTCTGGATGAACCCTCTGCACACTGCTATTTACCCTTTCTAGCAAACTTAAAAAATTAAATAAACACAAGGATTTTTAGTTCACATATATTGTAAAACATGTTTAAGCTGGCCAACTGCATCAAAGTAATATCTCTATGACCATTCCCTACTCTGCTCTGCAAAATGTTCATCCAGAATTTTTTGTGTTAACATGTGATTAGTGTTGAGCGGACCCGAACTGTAAAGTTCGGGTCCGTACCGAATTTTGGCTTTTTCCCGACCCCGGACCCGGACCCGGATTTTGCGCTAAAGTCCGGGTTCGGGTTCGGATTCGGGAATTTAATGGCGCAGTTAGAAATGCTTCAGGGGCCAGCCAATCACCATTTGATTAGCTGGTGTGCCCTTAGAAGCCATCATAGCCATGCCTACTAATGGCATGGCTGTAATTGGTCAGTGCAACATGTGACCCAGCATGTGACCAGCTTCTATATAAGAAAAAGGCACACAGCACAGATCGTCACTCTGCTTTTAGACAGTGTAGGGAAAGGATCCTGGCTGCTGTTGCTGTGAGGGAGAGAATAGGAGTTAGTCCTGATTCTGCAATCTACTGATAGAAAAGATAGGGAGACAGTGTAGTGTAGTGTAGTGTAGGGGCAGGATCCTGTTTGTGCTTTCAGGGAGAGAGATTTAGATAGGAGTCCAGATTGAGAGATATAATAGCTCAGCGATCTGCATAGGTTTATCTGTTTGTGTTGCAAGCTCAGTGCACCAGCACTGCATTACGTTGAGTGATACACCTATTCCATACTGTGGCTGTATTGTGCTCTTGCTAAAAGACCTATTTTGGTCAGAAAAAAAAAAAAAAGGCACTTTATTGTGCTTTTGCTAAAAAGACCCATTTTTGGGCCCCAAAAAAAAAAAAAAGGCACTTTATTGTGCTGTTGCAAAAAAAAAAACGGCACTTTGTTGTGCGCAAAAAAGACCTATTTTTGGGCAAAAAAAATATTTTGCAGTGTATATCTCTAGTTGTGTGAAATAACCAATTTCTATATATTTTTCTTGTACTATGCTATACTAAAAAAAAACAAAAAACTTTTGTTTGAATAGCATTCTCTGCACTTCTATAGCTGTGCGATTCAGTGGTTAAATACTGTGGTTGTGTTGTGCTCTTTCAAAAAACGCCATTTAGGGCCACAGAAAATATTTTGCAGTGTGAAATACACATGTGGAGGTGTGTAAAATAAACAATTTCTATATATTGTACAGTGCTATACTAAAAAAAAACAACATTTTTTTTTGAATAGCATTCTCTGCACTTCTATAGCTGTGCGATTCAGTGGTTAAATACTGTGGTTGTGTTGTGCTCTTTCAAAAAACGCCATTTAGGGCCACAGAAAATATTTTGCAGTGTGAAATACACATGTGGAGGTGTGTAAAATAAACAATTTCTATATATTGTACAGTGCTATACTAAAAAAAAAAACATTTTTTTTGAATAGCATTCTCTGCACTTCTATAGCTGTGTGATTCAGTGGTTAAATACTGTGGTTGTGTTGTGCTCTTTCAAAAAACGCCATTTAGGGCCACAGAAAATATTTTGCAGTGTGAAATACACATGTGGAGGTGTGTAAAATAAACAATTTCTATATATTGTACAGTGCTATACTAAAAAAAACAACATTTTTTTTGAATAGCATTCTCTGCACTTCTATAGCTGTGCGATTCAGTGGTTAAATACTGTGGTTGTGTTGTGCTCTTTCAAAAAACGCCATTTAGGGCCACAGAAAATATTTTGCAGTGTGAAATACACATGTGGAGGTGTGTAAAATAAACAATTTCTATATATTGTACAGTGCTATACTAAAAAAAACAACATTTTCTTTGAATAGCATTCTCTGCACTTCTATAGCTGTGCGATTCAGTGGTTAAATACTGTGGTTGTGTTGTGCTCTTTCAAAAAACGCCATTTAGGTCCACAGAAAATATTTTGCAGTGTGAAATACACATGTGGAGGTGTGTAAAATAAACAATTTCTATATATTGTACAGTGCTATACTAAAAAAAACAACATTTTTTTTGAATAGCATTCTCTGCACTTCTATAGCTGTGCGATTCAGTGGTTAAATACTGTGGTTGTGTTGTGCTCTTTCAAAAAACGCCATTTAGGGCCACAGAAAATATTTTGCAGTGTGAAATACACATGTGGAGGTGTGTAAAATAAACAATTTCTATATATTGTACAGTGCTATACTAAAAAAAAAAAACATTTTCTTTGAATAGCATTCTCTGCACTTCTATAGCTGTGCGATTCAGTGGTTAAATACTGTGGTTGTGTTGTGCTCTTTCAAAAAACGCCATTTAGGTCCACAGAAAATATTTTGCAGTGTGAAATACACATGTGGAGGTGTGTAAAATAAACAATTTCTATATATTGTACAGTGCTATACTAAAAAAAAAAACATTTTTTTTGAATAGCATTCTCTGCACTTCTATAGCTCTGCGATTCAGTGGTTAAATACTGTGGTTGTGTTGTGCTCTTTCAAAAAACGCCATTTAGGGCCACAGAAAATATTTTGCAGTGTGAAATACACATGTGGAGGTGTGTAAAATAAACAATTTCTATATATTGTACAGTGCTATACTAAAAAAAACAAATTTTTTTTTGAATAGCATTCTCTGCACTTCTATAGCTGTGCGATTCAGTGGTTAAATACTGTGGTTGTGTTGTGCTCTTTCAAAAAACGCCATTTAGGGCCACAGAAAATATTTTGCAGTGTGAAATACACATGTGGAGGTGTGTAAAATAAACAATTTCTATATATTGTACAGTGCTATACTAAAAAAACAACATTTTTTTTGAATAGCATTCTCTGCACTTCTATAGCTGTGCGATTCAGTGGTTAAATACTGTGGTTGTGTTGTGCTCTTTCAAAAAACGCCATTTAGGGCCACAGAAAATATTTTGCAGTGTGAAATACACATGTGGAGGTGTGTAAAATAAACAATTTCTATATATTGTACAGTGCTATACTAAAAAAAACAACATTTTTTTTTGAATAGCATTCTCTGCACTTCTATAGCTGTGCGATTCAGTGGTTAAATACTGTGGTTGTGTTGTGCTCTTTCAAAAAACGCCATTTAGGGCCACAGAAAATATTTTGCAGTGTGAAATACACATGTGGAGGTGTGTAAAATAAACAATTTCTATATATTGTACAGTGCTATACTAAAAAAAACAACATTTTTTTTGAATAGCATTCTCTGCACTTCTATAGCTGTGCGATTCAGTGGTTAAATACTGTGGTTGTGTTGTGCTCTTTCAAAAAACGCCATTTAGGGCCACAGAAAATATTTTGCAGTGTGAAATACACATGTGGAGGTGTGTAAAATAAACAATTTCTATATATTGTACAGTGCTATACTAAAAAAAACAACATTTTTTTTGAATAGCATTCTCTGCACTTCTATAGCTGTGCGATTCAGTGGTTAAATACTGTGGTTGTGTTGTGCTCTTTCAAAAAACGCCATTTAGGGCCACAGAAAATATTTTGCAGTGTGAAATACACATGTGGAGGTGTGTAAAATAAACAATTTCTATATATTGTACAGTGCTATACTAAAAAAAAAAACATTTTTTTTGAATAGCATTCTCTGCACTTCTATAGCTGTGCGATTCAGTGGTTAAATACTGTGGTTGTGTTGTGCTCTTTCAAAAAACGCCATTTAAGGCCACAGAAAATATTTTGCAGTGTGAAATACACATGTGGAGGTGTGTAAAATAAACAATTTCTATATATTGTACTGTGCTATACTAAAAAAAACAACCTTTTTTTTTGAATAGCATTTTCTGTAGCTGTGCGATTCAGCGGTTACGTGCTGTGGGTGTGTTGTGGTCTGGCAAAAAACGCCATTTAGGGCCACAGAAAATATTTTGCAGTGTGAAATACACATCTGGAAGTGTGTATAAAAAAACAATTTATATATATTTTCCTTGTACTGTGCTATACTAAAAAAAACAACCTTTTTTTTTTGAATAGCATTTTCTGCAGTTCTGTAGCTGTGCGTTTCAGCCATTACGTACTGTGGGTGTGTTGTGGTCTTCCAAAAAACGCCATTTAGGGCAAGATCCTAAATTTGGAAAATATGAGGGGAAGGTCAAAGGGACGTGGTGGCCCCGGTCGTGGTGCTGCTGGTGGAGCTCCTGTTGCAGGGAGAGGACGTGGTGGATCTGTGCCAGCTACACGCACAAGTGAAACACCTTCCTCAGGTGCGAGTAGGCGACCGAGCCTGCGGCGGTATTTTGTCATGCCTAATGAGGCTGTACCAATGTTTAGGCCCGGACAAGTACAGGCGATAGTAGATTGGGTTGCTGACAGTGCCTCGGGTTCCTTCACATTGTCTCCCACCCACTCTTCTGCTGAAAGATCAGAGTTGGCACCTGAAGCCCATGTCCATCAGTCTTTCACCTCACCCCCTTGCAAATCAGCCAAGCAGTCTGAGCCCCAAATCATGCAGCAGTCTCTTCTGCTTTTCGATGACTCTGTTAGCAGGGTTTCCCAGGCCCATCCACCTAGCCCTGCCCCAGAAGTGGAAGAGATTGAGTGCACCGATGCCCAACCACTTATGTTTCATGATGGGTACATGGGAGGACCATCGCAGCACGTCTCGGATGATGACGAAACACAGGTGCCAACTGCTGCTGCTTTCGCAATTGTGCAGACAGACATGGAGGGCAGGGGTGAAGACTGGGTGGAAGATGATGTGGAGGACGATGAGGTCCTCGACCCCACATGGAATCAACGTTATGCAGGTGACCAGTGTAGTTCGGAGGAAGAGGCGGTGGTCGCACAGAGCCACCAGCACAGCAGAAGAGGGAGCAGGGTGCAAAAACGGAGCATTCGTCCCCTAGACAGTACATCTGCTACTGCCCAACGCAGCAAGGGACCGAGCACACCAAAGCCAGGTCCAAGGACTTCCCTAGCGTGGCAGTTCTTCACACAGTGTGTTGATGACAAGACACGAGTGGTTTGCACGCTGTGCAATCAGAGCCTGAAGCGAGGCATAAACGTTCTCAACCTGAGCACAAGCTGCATGACCAGGCATCTAAGTGCAAAGCACGAGCTGCAGTGGAGTAGACACCTCAGAAACCAAGAAAGGTCTCTGGCTCCTCCTGCTTCCTCTTCTGCTGCAGTCTCGGCCTCTTCATCCACCTCTGTAGTGACAGTGGCACCTGTCACCACGCAAACAGAGGATCTGCCAGCAACACTACCACCTGGGTCACCGACCATCTCCACAATGTCCCATGGAAGCGTTCAGCTCTCTATCTCCCAAACATTGGAGCGGAAGAGGAAGTACCCCCCTAGCCACCCGCGATCCCTGGCCCTGAATGCCAGCATTTCAAAATTCCTGGCCTTTGAAATGCTGTCATTCCGTCTGGTGGAGACGCAGAGTTTTAAAAGCCTGATGGCATTGGCTGTCCCGCAGTACGTCGTGCCCAGCCGCCACTACTTTTCCAGGCGAGCCATTCCTTCCCTGCACAACCAGGTGGGGGACAAAATCAGGTGTGCACTGCGCAACGCCATCTGTGGCAAGGTCCACCTAACTACGGATGCGTGGACCAGTAAGCACGGTCAGGGACGTTATATCTCCCTAACAGCACACTGGGTAAATGCAGTGGCTGCTGGGCCTGAGGCAGATAGCGGTTTGGCGCATGTCCTTCCACCACCGAGGATTGCAGGGCGCTTCAGTTTGCCTCCTGTTGCTAACTCCTCCTTCTCCGCTTCCTCATCCTCTACCGCCTCCTCATCCATTCAGCGTAACACCTTCACCACCAACTTCAGCACAGCCAGGGGTAAACGACAGCAGGCAGTTTTAAAACTTTCCTGTTTGGGGGAAAATCCCCACACCGCGCAGGAGTTGTGGAGGGACATGGAACAACAGACCGATGAGTGGTTGCTGTCAGTGAGCCTCAAGCCCGGCCTGGTGGTGTGCGATAATGGGCGAAATCTCGTAGCAGCTCTGGGTCTAGCCGGTTTGACGCACATCCCTTGCCTGGCGCATGTGCTGAACTTGGTGGTCCAGAGATTCCTTAAAAATTACCCCAATATGCCAGAGCTGCTGCAGAAAGTGCGGGCTGTGTGTGCGCACTTTCGGCGTTCTCACCCTGCTGCTGCTCGCCTGTCAGCGCTGCAGCGTAACTTCGGCCTTCCAGCTCACCGCCTCATATGTGACGTGCCCACAAGGTGGAACTCCACCTTGCACATGCTGGCCAGACTGTGCGAGCAGCAGCAGGCAATAGTGGAGTTTCAGCTGCAGCAATCACGCGTGAGTCGCTCTGCGGAACAGCACCACTTCACCACCAATAACTGGGCCTCCATGCGAGACCTGTGTGCCTTGTTGCGCTGTTTCGAGTACTCCACCAACATGGCCAGTGCCAATGACGCCGTTCTCAGCGTTACTATCCCAGTTCTATGCCTCCTTGAAAAAACGCTTCGTGCGATGATGGAAGAGGATGTGGCACAGGAGGATGAGGAGGAGGAGGAGGAAGCGGGATCATTTCAAAGGCTTTCAGGGCATTCTTTCACAAGTGGCTACGAGGGTGGGTTCCTGCACCAACAAACGCCAGGTACACAATTGTCCGGCAGAAAGGGCACAGTTCTGGAGGATGACGAGGTGGAGGAGGAGATGGAGGAGGAGGAGGAGGAGCCATGTTCACAGCAGGGTGGCACTCAGACCAGCTCGTGGCCATTACTGGTGCGTGGCTGGGGGGATACAGAGGACACAGACGATACACCTCCCACAGAGGACAGCTTTTCTTTGCCTCTGGGCAGCCTGGCACACATGAGCGATTACATGCTGCAGTGTTTCCGCAACGACAGCCGAGTTGCCCACATTTTAACTGGTGCTGATTACTGGGTGGCCACCCTGCTGGATCCCCGTTACAAGGACAACGTACCGTCCTTAATTCCCTCACTGGAGCGGGATCGTAAGATGCGCGAGTACAAGCGCACGCTGGTAGACGCGCTGCTGGTGGCATTCCCACCTGACAGCGGGCGTACGGTGGAAGCACAAGGCGAAGGCAGAGGAGGAGGAAGAGGTCGCCAACGCAGCCGGGGCACCGGCAGCACCTCAGAAGGCAGGGTTAGCATGGCCGAAATGTGGAAAAGCTTTGTCAGCACGCCACAACAACCAGCACCACCAGCTGAGATGGAACGTCTTAGCAGGAGGCAGCATTTCACCAACATGGTTGAGCAGTATGTGTCCACAGGCCTACACGTACTGGATGACGGGTCTGCCCCCTTTAACTTCTGGGTCTCCAAATTGGGCACATGGCCTGAGCTTGCCGTTTATGCCTTGGAGGTGCTGGCCTGCCCTGCAGCCAGTGTATTATCTGAACGTGTATTTAGCACGGCAGGGGGCGTTATCACAGACAAGCGCAGCCGCCTGTCCAGAGCCAATGTGGACAAGCTCACGTTCATTAAAATGAACCAGGCATGGATCCCACAGGACTTGTCCGTACCTTGTGCAGAATAGACATGTATACCGGTGTTGTGACAAAAACTGTCCGGCCATCGGATTGTGCCCGGCCCGTACTGCGCAGGCGCAGCGCTTGCGCAGTACAGAGGACAAGGAGATTCACAAAATCTCCGAAGATGAACGGCGCCTGCGCTGTGAGTGCAGGTTCAAGCCCCACCATCCAAGAGGACATACGGTATCACATAGTAACAGGGCCCCTCACGGGCTCGCTTCGATCGCGGCCTTGCTTGGCTCGGCTTGAACCACGGATGGTGTGGCCTTCACCTGAACTCAACACGCAGGCGCCGTTAGTCTTGGGAGATTTTTGAAATCCCCTTGTCCTACATACTCAGCAAGCGCAGTACATGGCGGACACTATTCGACAGGGGACAGAATTCGACACATCACCGGCCTTACCCAGCCATTGTTGTATTTTTGAACCAGTGTTGGCTACCTCGTCCTCCTCCACCGCCGCTTCCACCTACACAGCCACATCCACCGCCACCTCAACCTCCTACTCCATATGGACCTCGTCCTGCTAGGCCAAGATTAAAATTTTTATTTTATTTTTTTGTAGCGCACAGATCCTTTCCCCCTTACCTGCCTTTATGTTGTTGGCTCTTCGCAGGAGGGAGAAAGGCACACCGCACTACCAGCCCGTATCATCCTATATAAAGAGGTTGAGCGGTGTACTTGACGGGCCGTGTCCACAGCCGGAGTCAAAACTCCTCCAGAGGATGATTCTCACCTCTACTGTAGGTAGAGGCAAGTCCTTTAATTGCCAGTAAAGTCAATGTCCACACCAGCTGAAACTCCAACTCTTATTCTCTCATGGCAAAATAAACTGTACTCAGATAGAAAAGGTTAGAGCAAAGAAACAGGACAGCTTAAGGTGTGGAGGAGGTCCAGGCACAAACGTAGCACATTCACTTCACTGCTTAGGTTTCTCAAACAGTTTTTGGCGCACGGTCTCTGCCACAGACATTGAGGTTGGTCTCTGCCACAGACCGGGTGTACAAGGCCCCTGCCACGGGCCTGGAGAACTTTGGTCTCAGCCACAGACCAGGGTGTATAAGGCCCCTGCCACAGGCCGGTTGAATAAGGCCTCTGATACAGTCAAGGTGACCTTGAGCTTCTCCTTCTACGAACCTAGCCCATATCAAGGGGAAGACATCTCTCCAGGGAGTCAACAGACCATTCCTTCACCGTGACTCCCGCATCGGTCCATCAGAATGATCCTCCCTTCCCTGGAACAGGGTCCCCTACACGAGGCGGCTCTGGACTCCAGGCTTTACTCCCGCCCCTAGGCCTCCATACCCAGGGCAGCAAGAACTCCAGGATAGTACCTCACCCCGGGCTAAAGGTGCCCGAGATGGAACAGGAACACATGCACCCAGGCCGAAGGCACCTGGGCGCGGACCCCACTGGACATCAGCCCCCAGGCCAAAGGTCTGCCCCTTTTATATGCTCTCCCGGCATGCACAGCAGGTTCCCCGCCCCGCTGTACTACTGCCAAGAGGGGACACAAAAGGCGCCACCTGTAGGCCGCAGGGAACTGCACACCAATACTGTCCCCCGAGGACAAAATGGTCCAGGAATCCTACAGAATTAGGGTATTTGAGCCTATTTACCACTCAAACACTTTCCTTAAATTTAGCACCCCGCTACATTTTTATTTCAAAGTATTTTATTTTCCCACTAGCTTATCCATTAAATTAAATAATTTATTCCAGAAAGGGCGTATTCTGGGGCATTCCCACCATATGTGTGGCATTGTGCCGCTGAGTTTCTGAGGTTCTTAATGACTTCCTGTACCTCTTCTGCTGAAAAGGGGGCCTCCAGCATATTTTTTTATTTTTAAATTTTTTTATGTTCTTTTAAGTTATTTCCTATCCACATTTGTTTGCAGAGCACTTGCCATGTTCTTAACAACATTTTGCTGCCATTTGCAGCCCTCTAGCCCTTTCCATTACTTTTTTAGAGCCTTTTTAGTCGTCAGAAGTCCGGGTCCCCATTGACTTCAATGGGGTCCGGGTCCGGGTTCGGGTTAAAGTTCGGTCCCGAATCCGAACTTTTTTCCGAAGTTCGGCCGAACCCGCCGGACCCGAATATCCAGCTACCCGCTCAACACTACATGTGATCACACCTGATGGATTATATACAGTACATATAGAAGCTATTGGGCTTTGAGTACAGGTATATCTTACTTCTATTGTACTGCAGGTCAGTGGCCAGACCCAAATCTTGTAGCTGTCCACAATTTCTCGCATATTGGTACTATAATACCTGGAGCATTTGCATTTTGCAGAGCAGAATATGGACTGGCCATAGAGGCATTATTTTGAAGCAATTGGCCAGGTTAAACCACGCAACATATTTTTTTTTGCAAAGTTTGCTAGAAAGGGGATATAACAGTGTGCAAGAGAGTTCATCTACAATTTTTACTGTAAAGGAATCATACACTAGGATGTTGTAGAACTAAGCTGTGCAATATATGTTTGACAATGTGATAAGGCAACCAAACATAATTTTCTTGACTTCAATCAACCTCACACATTATATACATTTATAAAAACCCAGGTCCTGTTTAGAGCAGGTGACAGGAGGTACATTAGCCAAGTGAGCAGGCTCTGAATGGACCAGGGCTGGTTAGCATCATCTAGCCAAATCTGAAAATAGAGAGAAGGTGTGAAAGTACTAGACATGTGCATTCGTTTTCGTCCGAATGCATTTTCGTCCGAATTTCAGCTATTTTCGTTATCGTTTTAACAAACGAAAACGAAAGCACAGAATCCGAAAACCAAAAGATCCGACATAAACAAATGCTTTATTTTCGTTTTCGTTGCTACAACAGTTCGATATAGATAGGAGATTCGACGTGACGCTGACAATAACAATCTGTGTCTATCGAACCTGTGGTCGAATGTGCCTAACCTTAACTCTATTAGTCCAAGATTATTCTACATAGAGAGAAAAGATTCGACATAGGAGAGAAAAGATTCGACATAGGAGAGAAAAGATTCGACATAGGAGAGAAAAGATTTGACATTATAGAGAGAAAAGATTCGACATAGGAGAGAAAAGATTTGACATTATAGAGAGAAAAGATTTGACATTATAGAGAGAAAAGATTCGACATAGGAGAGAAAAGATTTGACATTATAGAGAGAAAAGATTCGACATAGGAGAGAAAAGATTCGACATAGGAGAGAAAAGATTTGACATTATAGAGAGAAAAGATTTGACATTATAGAGAGAAAAGATTCGACATAGGAGAGAAAAGATTTGACATTATAGAGAGAAAAGATTCGACATAGGAGAGAAAAGATTCGACATTATAGAGAGAAAAGATTCGACATAGGAGAGAAAAGATTTGACATTATAGAGAGAAAAGATTCGACATAGGAGAGAAAAGATTCGACATAGGAGAGAAAAGATTTGACATTATAGAGAGAAAAGATTTGACATTATAGAGAGAAAAGATTCGACATAGGAGAGAAAAGATTCGACATTATAGAGAGAAAAGATTTGACATTATAGAG
Organism: Rana muscosa; assembly: GCA_029206835.1. Taxonomy (NCBI): domain Eukaryota; kingdom Metazoa; phylum Chordata; class Amphibia; order Anura; family Ranidae; genus Rana; species Rana muscosa. The sequence goes on from CM055117.1 coordinate 500,782,995, forward strand.
AGAAAAGATTCGTTATTATAGAGAGAAAAGATTCGACATAGAGAGAAAAGATCACTGCTTGTGGGCGGAACATTCGTCCGGAAATGTATGATTGCAGAGTCGTACAGTTTCGCTGCTCCGTCGAATCTTCTTTGAACATTCGACAGACACCATAAGCCTTCAATGACAGATTCGACCTTAATTAATTCAGATTTTCGGACGAATGCAATTTTTAACGAAAAACGAAATGAATCAAAACGAATTTCGGGAGTAACTTAATAAATTTATTTTTCGGACGAAAACGAAATTCCGAAACGAAATATTTTAGTGTGCACATGTCTAGAAAGTACTTCATCCAATCAGAAAAGCCCGGAGCAAAAAGACAGAATGCCATAGGCGCAGGGCTGGGCATGACTGAGTGAACAGAGTATGTAATAAGAGGGTATTAACTATTGGCTAATGGAAATATAGAGGGGAGGGGAGAAGGCTAGATAAAAGGAAGACCCCGCACCTCTGAGTTAACACAGCGCGGGGGAAAGTTTAGTGGACAGCATCATGTCCTCCATTGAGAAGCTGCTGGCCCAACTGCGGGCAGAGGCTGTGATCCGGGGCGAAGATTGGCTCCAGGAGACCCTGGGTCTGATGCTTTCAAGTCCGGCTGGGTCACAAGGTACCGCAGGGAGAGAGGCTGGGCGAGCTCGGAGGTCTAGACCCCCGGAGCGCTACTCACCGGGCCCCTCCCCGAGAGCTCAGCGGCAGATTGGGAGTCCCCCTAGGGCCCCTTGGCTAAGCGCGCCGCATTGCCCAAGGCGGGGGGTACCGGAAGGAATCCCCCTCAAGTGCGGAGCTCAGCGGGGGGCCGCACTGGGAGTTCCGGTGTGGCCGATAGGCCCGCGCGGCGTGTGGAGTCGGATCAGGCGGGCCCCGCCCCCCCGGGGGTCCCCGGCGGGTTTGGGGCTCCTACGAGGGTCATCGGTGGCCGCGGCGTCAGGGAATCCCCCCCCTCGGCCGGACATCTGGTGCAGGAGGCTGCGGGAGGTGGTGTGCCAGTGAGTGATGACGGCGGTGCGGGTGAGCAGAGACAGTGTGGAGGCAAGGCGGTTAAAAGATCGGCGGGCGGGTCAGGTGCGCGGAGGTGGGACCGATCGGGTCCTGACCCCTCGGCTTCCAGGGACAAGTCACCTGGTGAGCTATCGTCCGGTGGTGAGGAGCAGGCTGGTGTGCTGTCTAAGGGTGAAGTGTGCAGCTCGGATGAGGATCGGAGACCCGGACGGTCAGAGGCAGCGGTGGATTCGAGTGGATCGGCTGGTGGGAGTTCTTCCAGGCAGCCCGGTAAGTCCCTTTCAATTGATTATGCTGGGGGCCATGAGGGGAATGGTGTCCAGGTGGGTAAGTCGGCTGCGGGTGTGGGTTTTGCGGTGCAAGTTCTGGGTCAAGATGATGGACAGGCAGGGGGGGGTGCATTCCCGGATGAGGGAGGTGCACGGCCGGACGGGCTGCAGGGGTTTCTTGCGGGCATCAAGTCCATAGTCAGCCAATTTGAAAAGGGGGATGGCAGGCGAGTCAGTCCGGCGGCGGCGTGGGGCCCGCCGTCAAGGACGGCCGGGCCCGCTGCCGTAGTGGGGTCACCAGTTACACCTGCGGGGAATATCGGGGTGGGGGAAGCTGTAGGGTTGGGTTCTGCAGCTGTGGCCACAAAAGAGGGTGGTGCGGTGGAACAGGCGGCAAGGCAGGATGGCATTAGGTTGGATGATGCTGCTAAATGTGAGATGTATGTGTGTTATGAGGCATTGCTGGGATCTCACCTGAAACCCGAAGTGAAGGAAAAGATATGGAAGGGTGAGTATGTGGAGATGTTCTCACTTCTGCCATTAGAGAAGTTTCACCTGGACAGGGTAAAACCGGATGATTCAAAAAAAGAGGATGAGGAGAAGAGGAGATATAGGCTGATCCCACGGACGTTTGCAAATTGGTTGCAAGCGTTCTCCATCATGGCTAGTGTTATAGGTCAAAAGAACCCGGAACATTGTTCGGCACCATTTGGTTATCAGGACTCTATAGGGGAAGCATACAGAGTGTACGGGGGCACGGGGTGGCTCAGATATGATGAACAGTTCAGGCAGAGGAGAGCGGTGAGGCCTGGTCTGCGGTGGGATAATAAGGACATAAGCTTATGGATGCGGTTGATGACTGCGCCGAGGGCTTCTAGTCAGTTTTTTCAGGGGTGGCCGGTGGAACCTCTTCCCCAGGACAATCGGCCGGGAAACAAAAGGGGGTGTGCTGGCAATATAATGAGGGCTCCTGCAAGTTTGGGGGTCATGTCGTTTCAAGCATGAGTGCTCCGGTTGCGGAGGCTCCCATACACAGGCTAGATGCTTTAAGCGAGGTAAGGGGCGGGCCGGGGACTCTGGGCAGAAAAGGGAGGACTCCGGTGATGGTGGAAAGGATGCGGCTGTTCCTCGGTAGGTATCCGGACAAGGGGGCGGCAAGGTTGTTGGAGCAAGGGTTTTCAGAGGGGTTTCGCATTCCATGTTCTTTGCAGGTTATTCCCCCGATCGCACGCAATCTGCGATCGGCCTTGCAGCAACCTGTGGTGGTCGCGGAAAAGCTGCACAAGGAGGTTGCTTTGGGCCGGATGGGGGGTCCTTTCCGGTCCCCTCCCCATGAGAACTTGGTGGTCTCCCCGCTCGGGGTGGTACCTAAGAAGGAGCCCAACAAGTTCCGCCTCATTCACCACCTGTCTTTCCCGAAGGGCAGGTCGGTCAATGACGCTATTGATCCGGAAGCATGAACAGTCAGTTACACTTCCTTTGATGCTGCGGTAGGGTGGGTTCGCCGGTATGGCCAGGGGGCGCTGATGGCGAAAACAGACATAGAGGCGGCGTTTAGGTTGTTGCCTGTTCAGCCGGATAGTTTTCACCTCCTGGGATGTCAGTGGGACAATGAGTTCTATGTGGATAAGTGCTTGCCTATGGGATGCTCCATATCGTGCGCATTGTTCGAACAGTTCAGTTCGTTTGTGGAATGGGTGGTCAGGGAAGTGTCGGGGGTGAATTCAATCATTCACTGCTTGGACGATTTCCTTTGCGTGGGTCCGGCCTCATCCAGAATCTGCGCTGTGCTCCTGGCCACATTGGAGCACGTTGCAGAGCGGTTTGGGATACCATTGGCACCTGACAAAACGGAGGGACCTCGCACGGTTATCACGTTTTTGGGTATTGTCCTGGATTCGGAGGCCATGGAGTGCCGTCTACCATTGGACAAATTGGAGTCGCTCAAGACTGAGCTGAAGGTCATGATGGGGGTAAGGAAAGTGCAGCTTAGGGTTTTACAGTCGCTACTGGGAAAGCTCAATTTTGCATGCCGCATTCTGCCAATGGGCAGGGTGTTTTGCAGACGGCTGTCGGCTAGCACGGCTGGGGTACGGTCCCCCACGCACTTTGCGAGTTTGGGCAGAGAACACAAGGTGGACTTGCGGGTTTGGCATTCATTCTTGGAGTCTTTCAATGGGAGAGCGTTATGGATGTTGGGCCCTATTAGCAATTTTGATTTAGAACTATACACAGATGCGGCTGGGGGGCAGGTTTTGGGGCTTACTTTCAGGGCAGGTGGAGTGCGGGCCCATGGCCGCAGTCCTGGATGGACGCTGGTTTCACCAAGAATTTGGTTCTGTTGGAACTGTTCCCGGTGGTGCTGGCGGTGGAGTTGTGGGGGGCGTGTTTCAGGGATCTGAAAGTGCGTTTTCATGGGGACAACCTGGGGGTAGTACAAGTCATCAACAAAGTGTCGGCATCTTCCCCCCCGGTGGTGCGTCTTCTGCGCCATCTGGTGTTGAGATGTTTGCAGCTCAATGTGTTTGTGTATGCGGTGCACCTTCCGGGGGTGGACAATGTCATAGCTGATGCGCTGTCTCGCTTTCAGTGGGACAGGTTCCGAGAGTTGGCACCGGAGGCGGAGCAATGTGGGGTGCCTTGTCCAGGCTGGCTGTGGAAGATTCCGTTGGAATAGTGTCAGGTTGGATCAAAAAATCGGTGAGTACGGGCACATGGGGGGTGTATGAGAAGGTGTGGTTGGAATGGAAAGAGATGGTTCGGGAAGCAGGAGCGGATCCTGTGGGTCCCAATGTCAGGTTATTGGTGCTGTATTTCCTGGCTAGAAACATGGAGGCCCGCGTGTCCAGGTCCAGTTTGGGTAAGAAGATAGCAGGCTTGGCCTTTTTGTTCAAATGGCAAGGTTGCCCCGATTTTACAAAAGATTTTTGGGTGCAGCAGGCACTCAAGGGATATGGGCGGGGGGGGGCAGAAGCCGGATGGCAGGCGACCGGTATCGTTTGCTCTATTGGTCAAGATCATGGGGCAGTTACAGGGCTTATGTTCATCCCCATACGAAGTTTTGTTGTTCACGGTGGCATTCTCACTGGCATTCTTTGGAGCATTCAGGATAGGTGAGTTGGTCAGCCCGTCAAAAGCAGTGCACGGGGGGTTGCTTGATAGCGAGGTGGGCTGGACGAAGCAAGGGGTGTCTCTGGTGCTGAGGAGGTCTAAGATGGACCAGATGGGCAGAGGTAAGTTGGTCCAGGTTTTTCCGGTCCCAGGTTCCCTGTTGTGCCCTGTAAGGGCAGTAAAAGGGTACTTGGAGGGAGACCATCGGGGGTGGGTTCCTTTTTGGTACACGAGGACGGAATCCCACTTTCAAGGTATCAGTTCATTGCGGTGTTCCGGAAGTCCCTTCGGGCTTTGGGACTCAAGGAAAAAGAATTTTCCTCACACTCTTTTAGGATCGGGGCTGCTACGGAGGCGTCCAGATGTGGGATGGATGAGGTGGCGGTTAAGAAGATAGGCCGCTGGGAATCCAGGAGGTTCCGGCTATACGTACGCCCGCAGCTACTGGTGGGACTGGAATAATGTGGGGGTACATGTCATAGGGCGTTGTTTATGTTTTGGTTTGGGTTCTGTTCGGATTGCTGGGAATATATAAGGGTGATGGGAGATTCTCATGGGGATTGTCTTCTTGCAATTACAGGTCAAATGCAGGCGTTGGTCTGGATACTGGGCCATTCGTTTGTATTCTGGGGGGCTAAGAGAGCCGATGTTCGACATGAGGGTTGGCAGCTGGGGTTCCCAAGACCGGAGGCATGTGTCCGCTGGCTGGGAGTTCCAGGAATGTTGTGGAGTAAGATGGTTCCGGAGGTGCACCGTTTTGCACGTTTGGACAGGCCACCTGACGTTCTGGTACTGCACGTAGGTGGCAACGACTTGGGTTTCAGGTCCATGCTAGAAGTGACTCGGGATATGAAGTCTGATTTCCTGAGGCTAAGGATGTCATTCCCGGACATGATTATCGTCTGGTCATACATGGTGGCACGGGTAGAGTGGAGGGGGGCTAGGTCCGTGGTTGGAAATAACAGGGCCCGGAGGAAAATTAACCGGGACATGGGCAGGTTTGTGGTACGGAATGGTGGGTTGGTGGTCCGACATTTCGAATTGGAGGTGGATACATGGCGGTATCTACGGAGGGATGGGGTCCATCTGAACGATGTGGGGACTGATTTATGGTCTTTGGGTTTGCAGGATGGGATCCAACGAGCCCTTAGGGTTTGGAGGGGCACCAAAGGGTAAAGGTGTTTTCCCTTCGGTGCGGTGGCGGGTGTTTGGTCTTTGCGGGAGAACAAAGTACCTCGAAAAAGCAAGTGGTCAGGAACTATCGGTGGTATGGGTTCTGAGGATGGATTCCAGCTAACAGGAGTTTAGCTGGATGAGTTGGATAATGGGGGCACTGCGGTCAGTGGTCGTCTCTGAGTAGCTGATCGGCTTGAGGCCTATGACCATTGGTAAGGTACCGCAGTGTCACGGGATAATAAGAATTTAATATGATGAGGAATATCGGGTTAATATGATTATGGCGAATTTGTGGTTCCTGCAAAGACCAACACTAGGGGGCAATATTTCTGTTCTGTTTCTGGGTTTATGTGTTTTGATGGTTAAAGTTTTTGATAACTGATGGAACAGTTATAAAAAAATAAAGGAGGCTGCTACGGCCATGTTTTACTCCAAAACAGCAATGTGTGGTCTCTTTGATTAAGATAAGTAAGGTATGGGGTATAATGTGGTAGGCAGTACTGGAATACATCGGTTATACAATAGTCATGCCAGGACACAGGCTCTCCCTAAGGCCTGGTTCACACCTATGCGTTCTTTGGTGCTTTTTGCTTTTTCCAGAAACACACTACAGTTCATTTAACATGGTTTCCTATGGGACACGTTAACATCCATGCTTTTTTCAGCCGCTGCATTTTTGAAAAGCGTCAGGGACTTTTATAAACGCAAAAGTGTGCTTTTTTGGTTCCGTAGACTTCAATGGAGAAGCTGCAGAAAAGCATGTAGTGCATTTTTGCCTCGATTTTGCCATGATTTGCGTTTTGTGTTTTTTAACCGCTTCAGCCCTGGAAGATTTTACCCCCTACCTGACCAGAGCACTCTTTACAATTTGGCACTGCGTCGCTTTACCTGACAATTGCGCGGTCGTGCAACACTGTACCCAAACAAAAGTTGTGTCGTTTTTTTCCCCCCAGAAATAGAGCTTTCTTTTGGTGGTATTTGATCACCTCTGCGGTTTTTATTTTTTGCACTAAAAACAGAAAAAGAGTGACAATTTTGAAACAAAAAACATTTTTTTTTTTTGCTATAATAAATATCCCCAATTTAAAAAAACAAAAACAAATTTCTACATCAGTTTAGGCCGATATATATTATTTTACATATTTTTGGTAAAAAAAAATCGCAATCAGCGTATATTGATTGGTTTGCGCAAAAGTTATAGCGTCTACAAACTATGGGAAAGATTTATGGCATTTTTTTGTCATTTTTCTTAATTATTTTTTTTTACTAGTAATGGCGGTGAGCTGTGATTTTTTGCGGTATTGCGACATTGCGGTGAACAAATCGGACACTTTTGTCACATTTTTGGGACCATTGACATTTATACAGCGATCAGTGCTATAAAAATGCACTGATTACTGTGTAAATGTCACTGACAGGGAAGGGCCTAACACTAGGGAGCGATCAAGGGGTTAAATGTGTGTTTCCTCGTGTGTTCTAACTGTATGGGGATGTGACTTACTAGGTGAGGAGACATACTTAGTAGGAACAAATGACATGTCCCCTCTGCCCTGACAGCACAGGGATTTGTGTGTTTACACACACAAATCCCCGTGCTGGCACTCGTGCACATGATTGCGCGTGGCTGGCCGTGTGCACAAGCCATCTGGGGGCCACTAAGGGGAAGGACATACGGGATTTCGCCTAGGAGAGCCATTTTGCCGCAGTATATCTGCGTGAGCCAGTTGGGAACCGGCTAATCTGCCAAACTACAAATTGGCCAAAAAAAAGCATAAAAAATGCAAACTGCATCAAAAAACGCATCAAAAACATGTGTGAAAAAATGCAAAATGCACTGCAAAAAGCACTGCAGAAACAGATCAAAAGCAAACTGCATAGATGTGAACCAAGCCTAAATGACCATCAAAACCCATTGTAGACATTTTGCTGTCCACAGAAAAATATCAATTACTCTCTGTTGCTCTCGCTCAGTGCTCCCACAGTCTTCAGTGCCTAGCCTCACACATTCACCAAAGCAGAAGAAGGCAGGCCGGGCATGAGGCCGGCTTCACCCCCTCCTCCAGTTCCACCCAATAGAAATGCAAGTTTTACAAGCTGTGCCCGAACATGGGCTGCTTGCGGAGCCAGTAGGGAAGGGATCTTTTATTGCTCTCTGTCTCCTGTGGGTACCCCACCCCCAGCATCACACACAGTTCATGCGTGCACGGGCGTTTACGAGGCGGTCTTAGACTGTGAGTATGTGGGTTGAGGGCAGCATGGCAGCCTTTTTACAGTGTAGCGGAGCCCAGTCCGCCCCTGAATGACACACAAAACTGCTGGAAAAAAATCTTGGGCATCAATTTGCTGCCCCTCTTAAAGTGCCGCCTGGGTCCAATGGACCCAACGGGACCCATGGTAGGGCCAGCCCTGGGCACAGCCCAGGCCTCATTGCCATTGTGCCGCACGATCCAGATCTCCCTTTGGCCAATTTATGATTAAGGAAATAGATAAAAAAACATTTCTGCACTCACCCTAAACTTGCTAAACCCAAACTGCTGTATAAGCATCTGAATGAGATTTAAAAAAAAAAAAAAACATTTTCTACAGTATATATGTATTCTGTATTTTTGGTAAGAATTAGGTACTTTTATTATAAACCCTATAGTGTCACCATATAAAGGATTTACTATTAAACCTGAACTTCAAACAATTAATGATGACTAAGATACCACATTTCATATCACTAGGGCTTTCAATAAATTGTGAAACCATTTTCCCTGTTCAAAATAACACATTCTCCTTATTCTCTGATAGAAAAACAGGTATTAGGTTCATTAGAGGACTGAGAGTTCATTAGCCCTGTGAACTGCTTCATTAGCTCCGCTTTCTATCAGCAAAAGCTCAACATCACATTAAATAAAGTAAAGTTTCTATTGATCTATTCTAGAAACTCAAAGAAGGCATGAAAATGTCTAAAATGATTAAAACATTTGAAAATATATTCTAAAATATTGGCATTTACAAGCTATAAGATAATGACCTTGAAAATTCCCCAAAAACCCTGTTTTTCATCTATTCTAAAATGTTTAAAGAAAATCTGTATAGAGAAAAAATATGAAGCTTGCCACCTCAACCTCTGCAACATCGCCAGAATATGCTGGCACCACAAAACTTCTAATCCACTCCCTGGTTACTAGGGATGAGCCGAACACCCCCCAGTTCGGTTCGCACCAGGACATGTGAACAGGCAATAAATTAGTTCGAACATCCGAACCCCGTTAAAGTCTATGGGACACGAACATGAAAAATCAAAAGTGCTAATTTTAAAGGCTTATATGCAAGTTATTGTCATAAAAAGTGTTTGGGGACCTGGGTCCTGCCCCAGGGGACATGTATCAATGCAAAAAAAAGTTTTAAAAACTGCAGTTTTTTTGGGAGCAGTGATTTTAACCACTTCAATACCATGCACTTATGCACCTTCCCGCCCAGACCAATTTTCAGCTTTCAGTACTCTCACACTTTGAATGACAATTACTTAGTCATGCTACACTGTATCCAAACAAAATTTTTATCATTTTCTTCTCACAAATAGAGCTTTCTTTTGGTGGTATTTAATCGCAACTGGGTTTTTTATTTTTTGTGATATAAGCAAAAAAACAGCAATTTTTAAAAAAAAAAAAAACACTTTTTTTTAGTTTCTATTGTAAAATTTTGCAAATAAGTAATTTTTCTTCATAAATTTGTGCCAAAATGTATACTGCTACATATCTTTGGTAAAATGAACCCAAATTAGTGTATATTATTTGGTCTTTGTGAAAGTTATAGAGTCTACAAACTATGGTGGCAATCACTGAAAATTTATCACATCTGATCACGCCTGATGTACTGAAGGGATATCTCATTTCTTGGGACACTAACAAGCGAGGAAGGTACAAATACCCCAAAATTACCCCTTTTTGGAAAGTAGACAGTCCAAGGTATTTACTAAGAGGCGTGGTGAGTTTTTTGAAGTTGTATTTTTTTCCCACAATTCTTGGGAAAATTTAAATTTTTTTTTTTTTTTTTTTTACACAAACTGGTCATATTAACATTTTTTTTCTCTCACACAGCATTTGCATAATTGCAACTACACCCCAAAATACATTCTGCTACTCCTCCTGAGTGTAGCGAAACCACATGTGTGAGACTTTTACACAGCCTGGCCACATACAGAGGCCCAACATTGAAGTAGCACTTTCAGGCGTTCTACAAGCATAAATCGCACATATCCTTTCTCAACCACCTATTACACTTTTGAAGGCCCTGGAGCACCAGGACAATGGAATTTTCCACAAAATGACCCCATTTTGGAAAGCACATACCCCAACGTATAATCTATGAAGCATTATGAGTCTTTTGAACGGTTCATTTTTTTCCAGAAGGTTTTGGAAAATGTGGAGAAAAAATGAAAATGCATTTTTTTTACACAAAGTTGTCCATTTATAAGATATTTCTAACGCATAGCATATACATAGCAAAAATGACACCCCAAAATGCATTCTGCTACTCCTCCTGAGTATAGCGATACCACATGTGTGAGACTTTTACACAGCCTGGCCATATACAGAGGCCCAACATTGAAGTAGCACTTTCAGGCGTTCTACAAGCATAAATCGCACATATCCTTTCTCAACCACCTATTACACTTTTGAAGGCCCTGGAGCACCAGGACAATGGAATTTTCCACAAAATGACCCCATTTTGGAAAGCACACACCCCAACGTATAATCTATGAAGCATTATGAGTCTTTTGAACGGTTCATTTTTTTCCAGAAGGTTTTGGAAAATGTGGAGAAAAAATGAAAATGCATTTTTTTTACACAAAGTTGTCCATTTATAAGATATTTCTAACGCATAGCATATACATAGCAAAAATGACACCCCAAAATGCATTCTGCTACTCCTCCTGAGTATAGCGATACCACATGTGTGAGACTTTTACACAGCCTGGCCATATACAGAGGCCCAACATTGAAGTAGCACTTTCAGGCGTTCTACAAGCATAAATCGCACATATCCTTTCTCAACCACCTATTACAATTTTGAAGGCCCTGGAGCACCAGGACAATAGAATTTTCCACAAAATGACCCCATTTTGGAAAGCACACACCCCAACGTATAATCTATGAAGCATTATGAGTCTTTTGAACGGTTCATTTTTTTCCAGAAGGTTTTGGAAAATGTGGAGAAAAAATGAAAATGCATTTTTTTTACACAAAGTTGTCCATTTATAAGATATTTCTAACGCATAGCATATACATAGCAAAAATAACACCCCAAAATGCATTCTGCTACTCCTCCTGAGTATAGCGATACCACATGTGTGAGACTTTTACACAGCCTGGCCATATACAGAGGCCCAACATTGAAGTAGCACTTTCAGGCGTTCTACAAGCATAAATCGCACATATCCTTTCTCAACCACCTATTACAATTTTGAAGGCCCTGGAGCACCAGGACAATAGAATTTTCCACAAAATGACCCCATTTTTGAAAGCACACACCCCAACGTATAATCTATGAGGCATTATGAGTCTTTTGAACGGTTAATTTTTTTCCAGAAGGTTTTGGAAAATGTGGAGAAAAAATTAAAATGCATTTTTTTTACACAAAGTTGTCAATTTATAAGATATTTCTAACACATAATATGTACATAGCAAAAATTACACCCCAAAATGCATTCTGCTACTCCTCCTGAGTATGGCGATACCACATGTTTGAGACTTTTACACAGCCTGGCCACATACAGAGGCCCAACATCCAAGTAGCACCTCCAGGCATTCTAGCAGCATTAATTGCACATATCATTTTCTGACTACCGATCACATTTTTGAAGGCCCTTCATATATCTAACACATAGCAGGTACATACCAAATAACAAAAGATTACCTGTGGTTTTAGAAGTGCAGTGGTCCACAGAGGAGAGCATCGGTCCAGGCAGCAGGCAGGGATGAGGTCAGCGAAAGCAAAAGCAATCATCCAGGCAGCAGGCAGGAATACTGTCCATAGTTCGCACAGGCAGAGATACTGTCAGCACAGCCAGAGCACAGCCAAAGCACAGGTCCAGGTAGCAGGCAGAGGTGTCCCGGCAGAAATGCTGTCCAAAGTCAGTAGAGGCAGCAGGCAGATATATGGTCAACACAGCCAAAGTATTGGTCCAAGCAGCAGGAAGAAACATGGTCCATAATGTCATGGGTCATTACAGGCAGTAATATGGTCAGCACAGCCAAATTATTGGTCCAGGCAGCAGGAAGGACCATCAAGCTTAGGGCCAGGGGGACAGGGGTAGAGGCTTCTCCCACCCAAATCGCTTTGAAGCCTCCGGGCAACCAGACCCTGTTCTTGGAGCACAGAAAACGAAAAACTGGTTTTCTCTACTCAGAACGCTATTCTGAAGCCCCTCACATATGTGAGACCCCTGTGTACTAAAAGTAGATGGCCAAAAGATCAGTCCAAGTGGCAGGCAAAAACATGGTCGATTAACAGGCCAAGGTCGGTACACGTGGAAGTCAGAAACGTGGTTTAAATCGGCAGGCAGAGGCATCGTCGGTAAACAGGCCAGGGTCAGTTAATTAACATGGAAGGTAGTTAGTAACATGGTAGCAGGCAAATAGGGAAATGGCAGTCTGTTAATAATAAGGGGAACTAATGGATGTATGATAATTTTTGAAGCAATTTCCGATGCACAGGCCAGGTTGGGAGGGACAATCGGGACAATAATAGCTGGTGTCTCTTCCTACTCCTCCTCTGCTGCATACACGGCATTTCTTTTGGCGTCTTCTTCCAGATTCTGTGGGGGGGATGCTAAAGGGATAGTGTCGCTCGTGAAGCCGACTCACACTATCAGAGCGAATGCTTCCTGGGGCGGGATCTTGTTGGTAAATGAGGGCATCAATGATATCTTCGATATATTGGAGGTAGTGGAGTCGGTGATTTTGAGTTGCTTTTTGGTAGCAGACAAACCAATTAAAAAGGGCCATGTGAAACAGGTGAAACGCAACTTTTTTGTGCCAATAATGGGACTTTCTGGTTGATAAGTAGGGCTGTAGCATCTGGTCATTTAAATCCACCCCCCCATGTACAAATTGTAGTCGTGGACACATTCAGGCTTTACAATGGAGCCGCGTCTTCTTGGGATCTCCACCATGGTGTCATTGTGGATCGTAGAGAGGATGTGGACATCTTTCTTGTCCCTCCACTTCATGGCCTCGTTCCTCATGGATGCCGATTCTCCAGGTCGCAATTTTTTTGTCAATAAATTTTGTGGGAATCCCTTCCGTTTTTTTTTTAAGGTACCGCAGGCCGGGGTTTGTTTACTGTAAAGGTGGCGAAAAAGGGGCAGGCTGGTATAATAATTATCAACATATAAATGGTAACCTTTTCCGAACAGGGGGTATGCCAACTCCCAGACAATTTTCCCACTGGTTCCAATATATGTGGGGCAATCACGGGGCTGGAGCTGGGAGTCTTTGCCTTCGTAGATCCTGAATTTGCAGACGTATCCAGTGGCTCGATCACATAATTTATTTAATTTTAACCCATACCTGGCTCTCTTGCTTGGTATGTACTGCTTGAACTGCAGTCGGCCGGTGAAATGTACGAGGGACTCGTCCACACAAATTTTTTGGTCTGGGATGAAAACGTCTTCAAATCGCTGGGAAAAGGCATTGATTAGGGGGCGTATCTTGTACAATTTGTCGTAGTTGGGATGATCTCGGGGAGGGCACTGTGAATTGTCATTGAAGTGGAGAAAGCGCATAATCATGTCGTATCTTTTCCTGGACATGACAGCGGAATATATGGGCATGTGTTGGATGGGGCGTTTGGACCAATATGAATGGACTTCGTTCTTTTTTGTAAGCCCCATATTGAACATAAGGCCCAAAAATAATTTAAATTCCTCCAATGTTGGACGCCGCCACTGGAACATGCGGGCGTAGGAAGAATCGGGGTTGGCAGCAATAAATTGGGATGCATACAGATTCGTTTGATCCACTATATTCTGCAGCAAATCTTGTGGGAAAAATAAACAAAAATAATCAAATTTAGAAAAATTTGTAGTGTCGGGCTGCACACCTGGCTGTGCGGTGAAAGGGGGGATGATAGCGGATCCTGAGTTGGCAGGCAACCATAAGGGGTTTGCCAGGGCATCAGGAAGGTAGGATTGGGGCTGGATTCTTCGGGTTGGGCGTGCATTTCCATTGCTTGTACTGGGCTCCTCTTCCTGGGGTATGGCGCTGCTGGTGGTGGGCAGTTCTCCTGATCTTGGTGCTGATCTTGGTGCTGATCTTGGTGCCGATCGCATTCTTTTGGGAGGGACGGTTTCCTCCGGGGACTCGGACTCTGAGCCACTATCCTCCACTGGCTCGTATTCTGAACCAGAATCGGATAATGGGAGCTCCCCGCTGCTCTCATCATCCGACATGGCAAGAATGGCATATACCTCCTCAGGTGTGTAAACCCTTTGGGACATTATGGCAGTGCTTATTGGTGGGCCTGTGTAATGGTACTGCTGGTGGTAGTGGTGGCGGTCTGTGTGGTAGTACCGATGGAGGTATTAGTGGTGGGCCTGTGTGGTGGTACCGATGGCGGTATGGGTGGAGGTGGTACCAATGGCGGTACAGGTGGTGGTGGTACCGAAGGCGGTACGGGTGGTGGTGGTGGCGGCGGTACCGATGGCGGTACAGGTGGCGGTACGGGTGGTGGTGGTAGCGATGGCGGTATGGGTGGTGGTGGTACCGATGGCGGTACAGGTGGTGGTGGTACCGATGGCGGTACAGGTGGTGGTGGTACGGGTGGTGATGGTACCGATGGCGGTACAGGTGGTGGTACAGGTGGTGGTGGAACTACCGACGGTGGTACGGGTGGTGGTACTGGTGGTGGTACCGATGGCGGCACTAGTGGTGATACTGGTAGCGGGCCTGTGTGGCAGTATAGATGCTGGGCCTGGTGGCGGTACTGGTGGTGGTACTGGTACCGATGGCGGTACTGGTAGCCTGTGTGGCGGTGCCAATGGTGGTACCGATGGAGGTGGGCCTGTGACAGATGATTGACAGATGGGCTGATTGATTGACAGATGGGCTGATTGATTGATTGACAGATGGGTTGATTGATTGACAGATGGGGTGATTGATTGACAGGTGGGGTGATTGATTGACAGATCGGCTGATTGATTGACAGATGGGCTGATTGATTGACAGATGGGCTGATTGACAGATGGGCTGATTGACAGATGGGCTGATTGACAGATGGGCTGATTGGCTGGGCTGATTGATGTGCTGGGCTGTGTGACAGGTCCTCTTTATGGGGGGGGGCGTGTTGTGCACTGTAAACTTATGTAGAGAAACTACACTGAGCTAACTTACTGATCTCTTCTCTCTCCTCACAGATCGGTGTGTGAGGAGAGAGCAGGGATCAGGTAGTAACTCCTGTGGAGTTTGTTTACATTTGTGACCGGCTGTGATTGGACACAGCCGGTCACGTGGTAAACAGCCAATTCATTGGCTGTTTACTCTGATCGGGGACGCGCTGTGTCCAAGGGACACTCGGAGCGCGCCGCCGAGTTTGTTTTGACAGGTGATCGGCTGTGACTTTGACACAGCCGATCACATGGTAAACAGCCAATGAAATTGGCTGTTTACCGTGATCGGGGAAGCGCTGTGTCCGAGGGACACATGCCGTCCCCGATCACCGCGCTGCGCGCCCCCACGGGCGCACGCAAGGCATTATCCTGCAGGACGTCATATGACGTCCAGTATCGATATTGCAACCACTTCCCGGACGTCAATTCGCTATTGACTGGGCGGGAAGTGGTTAATAATGCTTAAAGTGAAACAATAAAAGTGAAATATTCCTTTAAATTTCGTACCTGAGGGGTGTATATAGTATGCCTGTAAATCAACGCTTGTTTCCCGTTCTTAGAACAGTCTCTGCACAAAATGTCATTTCTGAAGGAAAAAAGTCATTCAAAAGTACTCGCGGCCGTAATGAATTGCCGGTCCCGGAAATACAGAGAAAAGTCATTGAAAGTCATTGACAAAAAAAAAAAAAATGCGTGGGGGTCCCTCCAAATTCAATTACCAGGCCCTACAGGTCTGGTATGGATTTTAAGGGGAACTCCGCGCCAAATAAAAAAAAATGGTGTGGAGTCCCCCCCAAAAATCCATACCAGACCCTTATCCAAGCATGCAACCTGGCAGGCCACAGGAAAAGAGGGGAGGACGAGAGAGCACCCCCCCGAACCGTACCAGGCCACATGCCCTCAACATGGGGAGGATACTTTGGGGTCTTGCCCGGTGGTTGTGGGAGTCTGCGGGCGGGGGGCTTATCGGAATCTGGAAGACCCCTTTAACAAAGGGGACCCCCAGATCCTGCCCCCCCTATGTGAATTGGTAACGGGGTACATTGTACACAAAGAAAGTGTAAAAAATTGTAAAAAAAACACACAGACACAGTTGGGATAAGTACTTTATTAAAAAAAAAAAAAAGACTCCAGCGGTGGTAATCCACTGTCGATCTTCACTCCAGCGGTGTCGGTATCCTGCGATGGATGATCTCTCCAGGCTCCAGCGACTATGTCCAGCTATGAGGAACAGCACCTGGTCCTCTCTTCACCGGAGCAGAGACACCCCGGGAATGACGCGGCTTCAGCCAGTGACAGCTCTTATGTAGCTGAGGGTGGGGTCACCCGTCACGTGACCCTGTCTCCCTCGGTGACCCCGCCCCCCTCTGATGCAAGGGAAATCTGCGTTGCATCAGAGGGGGGTGAGGTCACCCGCACGTCACTGGGAAAGCCTGGGTTTCCCCTTGCGTCAGAGGGGGATGGGGTCTCGTGATGGGTGGATGCATCACTCATCCTCGTCATTCCCAGGGTGTCTCTCGGTGAAGAGAGGACCGTGTGCTGTTCCTCATTGCTGGAGAATGGATAGATCATCCATCGCACGATACCGACATCGCTGGAGTAAAGATCAAGAGTGGATTACCACCGCTGGAGTCTTTTTTTTTTATTCTTTTTTTTTTTAATAAAGGACTTATCCCAACTGTGTCTGTGTGTTTTTTTTTACAATTTTTTACACTTTCTTTGTGAAATGGTAGGGGTACAATGTACCCCGTTACCAATTCACATAGGGGGAGCCGGGATCTGGGGGTCCCCTATGTTAAAGGGGTCTTCCAGATTCCTATAAGCCCCCCCGCCTGCAGACCCCCACAACCACTGGGCAAGGGTTGTGGGGATGAGGCCCTTGTCCCCATCAACATGGGGACATGGTGCTTTGGGGTCCAGGCCCCAAAATATCCTCCCCATGTTGAGGGCATGTGGCCTGGTACGGTTCAGGAGGGGGGGCGCTCTCTTGTCCCCCCCTCTTTTCCTGCGGCCTGCCAGGTTGCGTGCTCGGATAAGGGTCTAGTATGGGTTTTTGGGGGGAACTGCACGCCATTTTTTTTTTTTTGGCGCAGGGTTCCCCTTAATATCCATACCAGACCTGAAGGGCCTGGTAATTGAATTTGGGGGGACCCCCACGCATTTTTTTTTTTATCAATGACTTTCAATGACTTTTCTCTGTATTCCTGGGACCGGTAATTGATTAACCACTTGACCACTGGGCACTTAAACCCCCTTAATAACCAGACCAATTTTCAGCTTTCGGTGCTCTCACATTTTGAATGACAATTACTCAGTCATACAACACTGTACCCATATGAAATTTTTGTCCTTTTTTTCAAACAAATAGAGCTTTCTTTTGGTGGTATTTAATCACTGTTGGCTTTTTTATTTTTTGCGCTATAAGAGAAAAAAGACTGAAAATTTTGTAAAAAAATGATTTTTTTTTCGTTTCTGTTATAAAATTTTGCAAATTACTATTTTTTCTTCATAAATTTTGGCCAAAATTTATACTGCTACATATCTTTGGTAAAAATAAGTACAAATTGGTGGATATTATTTGGTCTTTGTGAAAGTTATAGAGTCCACAAGCTATGGTGCCAATATCTGAAAATTGATCACACCTGAAGTACTGACGGCCTATCTCAATTCTTGAGACCCTAACATGCCAGAAAAGTACAAATACCCCCCAAATGACCCCTTTTTGGAAAGAAGACATTCCAAGGTATTCAGAAAGAGGCATTGTGAGTTTTTTGAAGTTGTCATTTTTTCCCACAATTCTTTGCAAAATCAAGATTTTTTTTTTCTCTTTTTTTTTTTCACAAAATTGTCATATTAGCAGGTTATTTCTCACACACAGCATATGCATTCCACAAATTACACCCCAAAACACATTCTGCTATTACTCCCGAGTATGGTGATACCACATGTATGAGACTTTTACACAGCGTGGCCACATACAGAGGCCCAACATGCAGGGAGCACCATCAGGCGTTCTGGAGAACCCAGGCCAATTCTGACATTTCTCTCCTACATGTAAAAATCATAATTTGTTTGCTAGAAAATTACATAGAACCCCAAAACATTATATATGTTTTTTTAGCAAAGACCTTAGAGAATATAATGGTGGTTGTTGCAACTTTTTATCTCGCACGATATTTGCGCAGCAATTTTTTTAACGCGTTTTTTACGGAAAAAAAATGTTTTGTGCTTAAAAAAAAAAAAACAGTAAAGTTAGCCCAATGTTTTTGCATAATGTGAAAGATGAAGTTACGCCGAGTAAATAGATACCTAACATGTCGCCCTTAAAAATTGCACACACTCGTGGAATGGCGCCAAACTTCGCTACTTAAAAAATCCCCATAGGCGACGCTTTAAATATTTTTACTGGTTACATGTTTTGAGTTACAGAGGAGGTCTAGGGCCAAAATGATTGCTCTCGCTCTAACGTTCGCAGAGATACCTCACATGTGTGGTTTGAAAACCGTTTTCATATGTGGGCGGGACTTACGTATGCTCACGGGGACAGGGGCGCTTTAAAAAAAAAAAAAAAAAAATATTCTTAATTTTACTTTATTTATTTTAGTTTGACATGTTTTTCCGCCCTAAACATTTTTTTTATCACTTTTATACCTATTACAAGGAACGTAAACATCCCTTGTAATAGGAATATGGCATGACAGGTCCTCTTTACAGTGAGATATGGGGGGGGGGGGGTGTCAATAAGACCCCACATCTCACCTCTAGGCTGGGAAGCCTGAAAAAAATACAAAAAAAAAAACAACAATCCTGGCTTTGATCGTAGCGGTGAGTTGGTAGAAGCACCGGAGGGCGGCGGGGGGGGGACATCCCCTCTCGCCTCCCGTAAGAATGATCAAGCGGCGGAACAGCCGCTATGATTGTTCTTATGGTGTAGGGAATCGCCGGCTGAAAAAGCTAATATCTGAATGATGCCTGTAGCTGCTCCCATCATTCAGATATCCCCGCACAAAGTCAAGGACGTCATATGATGGCCGGAGGGCGGGAAGTGGTTATTGCAGAGTATTGCCGGGCATTGCAAAGTATTGCCGGGCATTGCGGAGTATTGCCGGGCATTGCGGAGTATTGCAGGGCATTGCGGAGTATTGCGGACTATGGCAGGGTATTGCGGTGTATGGCAGGGTATTGCGGTGTATGGCAGGGTATTGCACGGGTATTGCACAGGGTATTGTGGAGGGTATTGCACAGGGTATTGTGGAGGGTATTGCAGAGTATTGTGGAGGGTATTGCAGAGTATTGTGGCGGGTATTGCAGAGTATTGTGCAGGGTATTGCAGAGTATTGTGCAGGGTATTGCAGAGTATTGTGGAGGGTATTGCAGAGTATTGTGGCGGGTATTGCAGAGTATTGTGCAGGGTATTGCAGAGTATTGTGCAGGGTATTGCAGAGTATTGTGCAGGGTATTGCAGAGTATTGTGCAGGGTATTGCAGAGTATTTTGCAGAGTATTTTGCAGGGTATTGCAGAGTATTTTGCAGGGTATTGCAGAGTATTTTGCAGGGTATTGCAGAGTATTTTGCAGGGTATTGCAGAGTATTGCACCAGGGTATTGCAGAGTATTGCACCAGGGTATTGCAGAGTATTGCACCAGGGTATTGCAGAGTATTTCGCAGGGTATTGCAGAGTATTTCGCAGGGTATTGCAGAGTATTGCACCAGGGTATTGCAGAGTATTGCACCAGGGTATTGCAGAGTATTGCACCAGGGTATTGCAGAGTATTGCACCAGGGTATTTTGCAGAGTATTGGCAGGGTGTATTGCAGAGTATTGGCAGGGTATAGCACAGGGATGGCTGAGCAGGGATGGATGGATGGCTGGATCTGTGACTGCAATTGTCACAGATCCAGCCCACAGTGCTGCTGCTGCCATCCGCTCCCTCCCCCTCCCCTCTCACACTGTACCGATCGGTACAGAGAGGGGAGGGAGGAACCGGCGTCATCAAATGACGCCGGTCTGTTTACAAGTGATTGCTCCGTCATTTGACGGAGCGATCACGTGGTAAACGGCCGCTATCAGCGGCGATTTACCGCGATTCGTGATCCGCCGGGTCCTCACGGAGTTTCCCGTGTGCGCGCCCCAGGGGGCGCGCGGGAGCGCGATTCTGGGAGGACGTTATATAACGTCCTCCCAGAGTTAAGCAACCACCTTGTCGACTTTATTTGTCGGCAGGTGGTTGTTAAGTGGTTAAAGCCGCGAGTACTTTTAAATGACTTTTTTTCCTTCAGAAATGACATTTTGTGCAGAGATTGTTCTAAGCACGGGAAACAAGCGCTGCTTTACATGCATACTATATACACACCCCAGGTACAAAATTTAAAGGAATATTTCACTGTTATTGTTTCACTTTAAGCAGTATTAAAATCACTGCTCCTGGAAAAACGTCCATTTAAAAAAAAAAAAATTGCATTGATACATGTCCCCTGGGGCAGGACCCGGGTCCCCAAACACTTTTTATGACAATAATTTGCATATAAGCCTTTAAAATTAGCACTTTAGATTTCTCCCATAGACTTTTACATGGTGTTCCGCGGCTTTTCGAATTTGCTGCGAACACCCCAATTTGTTCGCCGAACAAGTGAACAGGCAATGTTCGAGTCGAACATGAGTTTGACTCAAATTCAAAGCTCATCCCTACTGGTTACCTCTTGCGTCGACTACTGCAACTCCCTCCTCATTGGTTTATCAATAAATAGGCTATTCAGTCCATCATGAATGCTGCTTCCAGACTCACTCATCTTACAAACCATTTAGCGTCTGCTACCTCTCTCTGCCAATCCCTCTATTGGCTGCCACTCACACAACTTATTAAAATCAAAATACTAACATTCATTTACAAAGTCATCCACAACTTGGCCCCCAGCTACATCACTAACCTAGTCTCAAAATACCTCCTGCTCTTTAGTTCCCTTGTCACCTCCTCCCATGCTCCCATCCAGGACTTCTCTAGAGCCTCTCCCATCCTTTGCAATTCCCTACCCCAATCTGTCTGACTATCTCCAACTCTTTTCACTTTTAGGCGATCCCTGAAAACATTTCTCTTCAGATAAGCCTATCCTGCCTCCACTTAACACCTGTGCTTTTATTCTTTTCCATCAGCTTATTAACCACAGTTATTATCTTTTGTATCACTTAACCCTCCCTTTTAGATTGTAAACTCTAATGAGCAGGGCCCTCTGATTCCTCATGTATTGAATTGTATTGTAACTGTACTCTCTGCCCTCACATTGTAAAGCACTGCCCAAACTGTTGGCGCTATATAAATCCTGTAGTATAATAATAATAATAAAAACCTGCCATAGCCGGACTTTCCGTTTGAAAAATATGTGTAAAGTTGGAGATAAATGTGTAGACCATTACTCGCTACTGACTGGAATGGAAGCAGCTGATTGTAGAAAAGCCAATGTAGCACCAATATTTAAAAAAGGGCCAAAACACATCCCTGTGCAATACAGACCGGAGAGCCTAACATCAATAGTATGCAAGCTCTTGGAGGGGATGATAAGAGACTATATACAAGATTTTAGTAATGAAAACTGTATCATTAGCAGTAATCAGAATCGTTCTTGCCAAACCAATCTAATAACTTTCTATGAGGAGGTGAGCTGCCATCTAGATAAAGGAAGGGCCGTAGACGTGGTGTATCTGGATTTTGCAAAAGCATTTGACACAGTTCCCAATAAACGTTTACTGTACAAAGTAAGGCGTTGGCATGGACATAGGGTGAGTACATGGATTGAAAACTGGCTTCAAGGGCCGAGTTTAATCCTGTTTAATTTGTTCATAAACAACAAAGGGGGGAAGGAGCGGGACTTTGAATGAAGCAAGCAGTCATCAGTGGAGGATCAAGACACGGTACATTTATTACATACCATACAAGTTCATACAATTCAATAAATAATGTCACGGTATAATTCATTTATATACAAAAAAGGAACATGATAATACATGACAGTGGAAGGAGGATCGACCCTGCACAACCTGAGAACTTCCTATTGCACAAACCAATTAAAACTCGTGATCATGTAAATTAGTACATATGAATCATGTTGACAACATAGTCGGTGTAAACATTGCGTATACAGAGGCTCTACGCGTTTCGTGAAGTGCTTATATTCACTTGTCAGGAGCAGCAATGCCATTGTCTGAAATAAAACATATGGGTTTGTAGGTCACTACCATGGAGAAAGGATCAAACATAAACATGTGTGTCCATAAAATCCCCTATGATGTCCCTACTTACCATTTCTACCATACTTAATAGACCACCATTGCGGTGTTCTCCCCTGATGCGGTCATGTGGGGGCCTATCACGCCTTATGCCGCCATACTCCTGGAAAGGACTGCCTTTAGGGGTATCTCCAGCTCTCCAATGCTGCATTGCAACATGGCGGTTGTGAGTATTCTTCAAATAAGGGGACTTTTTCTATCTACATTTTTATGGACACACATGTTTATGTTTGATCCTTTCTTCATGGTAGTGACCTACAAACCCATATGTTTTATTTCAGACAATGATATTGCTGCTCCTGACGAGTGAATATAAACACTTCACGAAATGCATAGAGCCTCTATATACGCAATGTTTACACCTACTATGTTGTCAACATGATTCATATGTACAAATTTACATGATCACGAGTTTTAATTGGTTTGTGCAATAGGAAGTTCTCAGGTTGTGCAGGGTCGATCCCCTTCCACTGTCATGTATTATCATGTTCCTTTTTTGTATATAAATTAATTATACCGTCACATTATTTATTGAATTGTATGAACTTGTATGGTATGTAATAAATGTACCGTGTCTTGAACCTCCACTGATTACTGCTTGCTTCATTCAAAGTCCCGCTCCTTCCCCCCTTTTTTCATTACAGGGATGGAGGCATGAGACTACCCTTGGTCCTTGCCTTATTCAAAGTCCCAAACCTTCCTTTTCTAATTTAATTTGTTCATAAACGACCTGGAGGATGGGGTGGGCAACTACATGGCAAATGAGGTTTATTGTAGACAAATGTAAAATAATTCATTTGGGTGGCAAAATGCAATCTATTCACTAGGGACGTGAACCTCTGGGCGAATCTTGAATGGAAAAGGACCTGGGGGTCCTAGTAGATGATAGGCTCAGCAATGGCATGCAATGCCAAGCTGTTGCTAACAAACAAAAAAGAATATTGGCATGCATTAAAAAGGAGATTAACTCCAGGGATAAAGCGATAATTCTCCCACTCTGCAAGACTTTGGTCCAGCCTTACCTGGAGTATGCTGTCCAGTTCTGGGCACCAGTCCTCAGGAAGGATGTACTGGAAATGGAGCAAGTACAAAGAAGGGCAACAAAGCTAATAAAGGGTCTGGAGGATATTAGTTATGAACTTATTCTCTCTGGAGAAGAGACGCTTGAGAGGGGATATGATTTCAATTTACAAATACCATACTGGTGACCCCACAATAGGGATAAAACTTTTTGCGGAAGGGAGTTTAATAAGACACGTGGCCACTCATGAAATTTAGAAGAAAAGAGGTTTAACCTTAAACTGCGTAGAGGGTTCTTTACTATAAGAGGGCAAGGATGTGGAATTCCCTTCCACAGGCAGTGGTTTCAGCGGGGAGCATCTATAGTTTAAAAAAACTATTAGAATAGCACCTGAACAACCGCAACATACAGGGGAATATAATGTAATACAATGTAATATAATCACACACATAGGTTGGACTTGATGGACTTGTGTCTTTTTTCAACCTCACCTACTATGTAACTGTGTACCATGTAAGATGCATGGCGCCTCTATGAGAGGAAACAGAGCCACTTCCGGGACATATCTTGCTGCCATTCACCCGCTGCCTGACCCGCCACTAAGATGGGGTAAGTGCCGGGCAGACAGCGGGTGGGGGTGCTGGATGAGGGGTGGTTGGGGTGTCTGTGTGCGTCCGTGCCACTGGCCGCACCCGGGGGGGCTTCGCTGAATGAGTCCGCTGGCAGGGGGGGGGGTTGGTTGATTGCCGCCCTCCCAAAAAAAAAAAAACACGAGCCGCCACTGATACTGTGATTTATTCAACCTGGCTGCCAAGATCTATAACTTGTGAACACTGCTTTTAATCCATGTTGTGATGTCTTTCTCCATCCAGGCCTCAACCAACTTAACTTATAGAGAAGCATTCCAGCTCCCCTAAATGGAAATACAAGTACCCTAAGTACAAATGCTGCTCTTACATTGTTTACGAAATACAATTATTTTGGCAATGAAAGTATAAATTCACTGCAAGTGTTTATCATTTTATATTCTTCAGGGTTACTGTAATCTAGTATTTCAAGATCCAGGTTGGCAGGGGATGATAATCATAATTCCAGTCAAGGCCAGATTAATATCATGTAAAAATTCAAATTATCTATCTTCACAAATTGTTTGCATTTTGAATTTGCAATTTTTCATTACTCTTCTCAGCCTCAATTTTATAAAAACATTTTTTAGTAGACACCTTTCATCTCTTTAAAGAAAAATATTTTAGAGTAAAGATTTAAGCAGACCTTAAACCATAAATATGACTTTCTCCTCTCCAAATCATGCCCCTCCCTTACACAATTGGAAAAAATATTTTTATAGTTTTTTATTTATAGTTTTTTTTTTTTTTTTTTTACATGTTTAATTTAATGTATTCTCACCTAGATGATCATGATGTATGCAGCACAATCTTATGCACATGCAGACATGCCACATGATCTATAAACACGCTGCACAGCTTTGCTAAGCACATTGGGCTGTAAGGAGGACAATGCTGGACTCCATGGAGAAAAAAGAAAATATATTTTTTTGATTCACATACAAGAACAATTACCAAGGAATAAAAAAAAAATTCCCTAGGTGAAGGGTGCAGTTGTACAGACTCGATGTCCGCCGGTGGCCCGCGATCGTGGCACGGAGAGGCAGAACGGGGAGATGTAAATAAGGCATTTCCCTGTTCTGTCTAGCAAGTGATTGGGAGCAGTGATCTCTGTTATTTTCTAGTGAGCCCACCCCCCCCCTACAGTTAGAACACACTGAGGGAACACACTTAACCCCTTAATCGCCCCCTAGTGTTTAACCCCTTCCCTGCCAGTGACATTTACACTGTATAAATGTCAATGGTTCCAAAATAGTGTCAAAAGTGTCCGATCTGTCCGCCTCAGTGTCGCAGTCCTGATAAAAATCGCAGATTGCCGCCATTACTAATAAAAAAAAGTTAATAATAAAAATGCCATAAATCTATCCCCTGTTTTGTAGACGCTATAACTATTGAGCAAACCAATCAATATACACTTATTGCGTTTTTTTTTACCACAAATATGTAGAAGAATATATAACGGCCTAAACTGAGGAAGAATTTTTTTTTTTTAATATTTTTTGGGGGGGATATTTATTATAGCAAAAAATCTAAAATATTGCTTTTTAAAAAAAATTATCGGCCTTTTTTCGTTTATAGCGCAAAAAATAAAAACCAAATCGGTGATCAAATACCGCCAAAAGAAAGCTCTATTTGTGGGGAAAAAAGAACATAAATTTTGTTTGGGTGCAACGTCGCGTCGTGCAATTGTCAGTTAAAGCGATGCAGTGCCATATCGCAGAAAAGGCCTTGGTCAGGAAGGGGGTAAATCCTTCCGGGGCTGAAGTGGTTAACTTTTCCTTCATCAACAACATTGCAAAAACATAACAAGACAAAATTAAAATAAAAGTCTATCTGTATTATTAGCTTTTTTTAACCCTTGTTAGATATTGCTGTCTGCGCCCCCATTGGGAAGACCCAACATTTTATAAATACCACCAGCCCAACCCAATACTAATATGGAGCTTTTATTGTCATTTAGGAAACCTGCAACTTTTGGAGAAGTTACTGTTGCCTTAGTAAGGAACGCTTTAAGAGCTCAGAAATATTGAATGTTCTTTACTTAACTATAAAAGCTCCAAATGAGCATTGAGGTGTGCTGGTGGCATTTATGATATTTTGGATTCTACAGTGGCACCATCTGCTTGCAGCCAATCAAGAACCAATCATTTCTTGTCAGTCTAACACTGTGTAGAATGAATCATATGTAGCACCCTGGCCTAAATAGGGCCTACAAATACATTTATCTTTGCTGGGCTTTAGCCTTTAACCTGGTTAATTTGTAGTCTTTGTGGTCATTTGGGTTTTCCCCTAAGTTCAGTTCAGCTGAAGTTCCTCCCTTTTATCAGTAGGTGTCAATGGTACCTTTGGCATTAGTATGATGAACTTCAGTAAGACTGGGTTATAATTATAAATACTTCTCTCAGCCAGCCAGTAGGAGTTTCATGGCCACTAATGCATGTTTGGAGAAAGTATAAATATTCAAGGCGGTCAAGTGATAAGGGTCCTTGGTCTGGTGCAGGTGTGCGAGGAACATCTATGCTGGAAAGGCTTGAAGCCTAAGGCCTATCCATGTGCTCTAGGTTCTGCAATTGAGGGCCTGGCTGCGTGCATGGAGGAAAGGATGGAAACTTGAGATGGAGAAGCCTCTCTGACATAGGTGGGGAACTGTGGAAGAGCCTGGGAAATCATCAGAGATGGACTCATCCAACCAAGTCCTGCACATTACTGTGAGTTGTTGTTTCCATACAAGACAGCTGTTGCTGCTAAGGTATATAATGCTGGGTTAAGCCCAAAGGCACTTTTTTTGTACTGCTTTCTACCTTTCTATTTTTGTCTAAGGAGTCTGCTTGTCTGGTTGCCCATTTGTTCTTGGATGTCCTGTGCCCTACCCCTCTCTCCCTGAATGTTTGTTGTGTGAGCAATAAACTCACTTTTGTTCAGCTTGAAAGTCACTAGTGCCCATTTTTCTTCACTGTCCACAACTCAATATGCCTAGCAACTTGCTCCCTGAGGTGAAATGCCTGCCCTCCCTGATGCCTAGGACCAGGGGGGCACTACACATATAATCTACTTATCAAGATACCCCATTGAGGAACTTCCACTTCCTGTAGTGGTGGTCATGCAGGTAGTGAAGGGAAATCTCCCATAAAAGGAACATTGATTGTAACCTTTTTGGATTTTACAAAATACTGTAAAATCTTTTTTGCTGTATGTATCCTTGTTATGATTATCTATATTTTGATTATCTACATTTGTGTTGATTAAAATGACATTCTATAGAAATCATTTGCAGAGCGTAGGCGCCATCTAGCGGCTTTTTTTTGGTATTGTTTCAGTTTTGTTTATCATTAAAATGCATTAAATGTGTGACCTAGGAAGTGATTGGAAAGCAAAGTATTCTGGGTAAAATCTCACAGGAAGAGACACATTCACCATGCTTTAGAAAGACACTGCAGGATGCAGGATGGACCTTATTCAATCTATCACCATCATCCCTTAGAGAACTTAAAAAGTACGTTTTTACTGTCTCATATTGTACTGAGTATCTTTGTCTCTGCAATGTATGCTAAATTTATGGGATATTCTACTTATCAAGGTTTATTCTTGTTATTTGCAGTTTCACCTAGCTTGTTCTAATAAACTGCGATCGAAGAAATATGGTATCAAGTTTATGGGATAAGAATGGTTTAGCTGAATGTCCTTGAGACAGCACAATGATATTCCCATCACTTTATGTCCAACTGACCATACAGTCTTCTGTTTCCACACACTAATCATCAGCTACCCAAAACAAAAAAACAAAACTTTTTTTTTTGTTTTTTTTTTGTAAGGTTTACTGTAATGCCGCGTACACACGCTCGGAATTTCTGATGGAATAAGTCCAATGGAATTTTTTCATGGGATATTCCGACCGTGTGTATGCCCCATCGGACTTTTTCCGTCAGAAATTCCGACGGAATTCTGGTTCGTCTGGATGCAATTCCGACGGACTAAAAAACATGCATGCTTGGAAACAATTTGACGTATGTTCGGAAGCATAGAACTTAATTTTCTCAGCTCGTCGTAGTGTTTTATGTCACCGCGTTCTTGATGGTCGGATTTTAGTGTGACCGTGTGTATGCAAGACAGCTTGAGCGGAATTCCGTCGGAACTCTGTCGGAAAAACCCGTCAGAGTTTATTCCGACAGGAATTCCGCTTGTGTGTACAAGGCATTAGGTGAGTGAGTCTGGAAGCAGCATTCATGATGGACTGAATAGCCTATTTAATGGTAAGCCAATGAGGAGGGAGTTCCGGCAAGAGGTAACCAAGGAGTGGATTTGAAGTTTTGTGGTGTCATTAGGGGCGTAATCTGCCTCCACCTAACATCTGTACTTTTATTTTTTTCCATCAGCTTATTCACCACAGTTATTATCTTTTGTATCATTTGACCCTCCCTTTTAGATTATAAACTCTAGCAGGGCCCTCTGATTCCTCTTGTATTTAATTGTATTGTAACTGTACTCTCTGCCCTCACGTTGTAAAGCACTGCGCAAACTTTTGGCGCTATATAAATCCTGTATTATAATAATAATAATAATAAAAACTTGCCATAACTGGACTTTACATTTGAAAAATATGTGTAATGTTGGGGTCAATTGTGTAGACCATTACTCTAGACAATATAAAAGTCTGACGCCTCAATTTTGTGTAGACCTTTAATATTTATTAAATAATACAACAGGACTGTTTCTACATTCTTTTTCTCTTAGCCATTCCTCTTCTTAACACTATGGAGGTTATTTACTAAAGGCAAATCCACTTTGCACTACAAGTGCAAAGTGCACTTGAAATTGCACTGAAAGTGCACTTGGAAGTACAGTCACTGTAAATCTAAGAGGTAGATCTGAAATGAGGGGAAGCTCTGCTGATTTTATTATCCAATCGTGCTAGATAAAATGCTGTTTTTTATTTTCCTTGCATGTCCCCCTCGGATCTACAGTGACTGCCATTCCAAGTGCACTTTCAGTGCAATTTCAAGTACACTTTGCACTTGTAGTTTGCACTTGTAGTGCAAAGTGGATTTGCCTTTTGTAAATAACCCCCTATGTGAGAACTTCTATTAAAACTGAAGCTAATCCCAGATTTACTCTTAGTGGAGCAATTAAAACAAATAAGTTCCTCGTCTCAGCTGAAGTTTTTTACCTCTACTTTGGTAACTCAAATAACTCCTCCTTTTGCTAAGTATCCATAGTAACTCACTGTTACTTTTTTTGAGACCCTTACATTTCTATCAGCATGCATGCCACGATCTTGGAGATGTAGCTTTATGCAGTAAGATATCTCTCCACAGCCACACTTCTAAGCCAACTTCAGCTTTGGTCACATGAACCTCTATTTTGGTAGCACAATCAACTTCTCCTTTTGCCAGGTTTCCACAGTTACTCACTATTAGTGATGAGCCAAACACCCCCGGGTTCGGTTCGCACCAGAACCCGCGAACGGACCGAAAGTTCGCACGAACATTAGAACCCTATTAAATACAATGGATGCGAACGTTCGGATTCTAAAGTGCTAAT
This sequence comes from Rana muscosa, assembly GCA_029206835.1. Classification (NCBI taxonomy): domain Eukaryota; kingdom Metazoa; phylum Chordata; class Amphibia; order Anura; family Ranidae; genus Rana; species Rana muscosa. The sequence goes on from CM055117.1 coordinate 500,812,437, forward strand.
TATAACGACTATTATCCATGTTATTGTCCGAAACAGAGTTTGGGAACCCAGCTTCTGCACCAGGGGACATGTATCAATGCAAAAAGAAGTTTTAAAAACGGACGTTTTCCGGGAACAGTCATTTTAATGATGCATAAAGTGAAAAAAAAAAGTCAAATATTCCTTTAAATATTGTACCTGGGGGGTGTCTAAAATATGCCTGTGAAGTGCCACGTGTTTCCCGTGTTTAGAACTGTCCCTGCACAAAATAACATTTCTAAAGGGAAAAAAGTCATTTAAAACTGCTTGCGGCTTTAATGCAATGTGTGGTCCCGGTAATATGGATGAAAATCTTTAGGAAAAATGGCATAGCTACCCCATCAACCCCCCCCCCTACCCCAGCCCATTACCAGCCCTTTGGGTCTTGTATGGATATTAAGGGGAACCCCGCACACAAAATAAAAAAGGACCTATATACTCTGAACAGCCGTATACAGGCGGTGCATACAAGACAGGGACTGTAGGTTTGTTCTTATGTAGAATCTGTTTATAATTTTGAACAGCTGCATTGTTTAAGTGGAGCTCCATGGCAAATTCCTTTTTTTTAGTTTTTTGTAAAACATAGGGAACAGTTATCACCCCTGTCACATTTTTTTTGCTGTCTGTGCCCCTGTTCAGAACATTTCACCTCACTTTGTGTCCCAATGACAACTGTTTTTGAAATGTGGTGTTTTTATTGAAAAAAGGATTGGTGATAAAGCATCAGTAGAGAGGAGACACCTTTCTCCCATATTAATTCTTACAGGAGAGAATTTTCCTTCCAAGGGGTAGATTTCCTCTCACTTCCTGTTGTCTTCTTCCGTTTGCAAGTAGTAGTCGTTTGTAAGTTGGATGTTTGAAAGTAGGGACCTGCCGTATATACTCTGCAGAAATTGGCCCCTTAGGTGTTGGTGTTGGCACAACACTGTAAGCACTCACAGTTACTCTTGGTGGGTGCTGGAATGCCCTGCTGTCAACTATTATATCAGGAATTGTAATAACATATAATTGTTGATCAGTGGTAGTAAAAATTGGGCCTTTGATGGTGGTGCTGGTGCCCCAACACTGTAAGGCCTGACAGTTAGTCTTGGTGGGCGCAGCAATGGGCCCTGCTGTGAATTATTAGATCAAGAATTGTAATTGCATGCCCCTGTTGAACAGGGGCTGAAAAATTAGGCCTTTGGTGGTGGTGGTGGTGGTGGTGATGGTGGTGCTGGTGCCACAACACTGTAAGGCCTGACAGTTACTCTTGGTGGGTGCAGCAATGGTCCCTGCTGTGAATTATTAGATCAATAATTATAATTGCATGCCCCTGTTGAACAGGGGCTTAAAAATTGGGCCTTTGGTGGTGGTGGTGGTGGTGATGGTGTTGCTGGTGCCACAACACTGTAAGGCCTGACAGTTACTCTTGGTGGGCGCAGCAATGGGCCCTGCTGTGAATTATTAGATCAATAATTATAATTGCATGCCCCTGTTGAACAGGGGCTGAAAAATTGGGCCTTAGGCACTGGTGGCACAACACTGCAACCCCTCACAGATACTGTACTTGGAGCACAGCAATGAGGCCTGTTGCAAAGTATTGCATCAAAAATTTTAATTACACGCCCCTGTTAAACAGGGGCTGAAAAATTGGGCCTTAGCCACTGGTGGCGTCACCCATAAACCAAAATGATCTTCCAAGCTATCATCGTTAATCGTATCATTGAGGAGGAGGAGGAGGATAGCCAGTCAACATAACAGCACAGGCACTCAGCATCAGCATCAGTCTTGAAGGGATGTGACATTTTAAAATCAATTAGTCTGTTATATCAGCATCTGGTGTGTGGTAGCTGGTGGTGATCCAAGACTGGTTCATCTTGATGAAAGTCAGTCGATCAACCGAGTCGGTGGACAGGCGCACCCTGTGATCCGTGACAAATCCTCCAGCAGCACTGAATGTGTGTTCTGAAAGAACGCTGGATGCAGAACAGGCCAGTAGCTCAATTGCATACTGTGCAAGCTCTGGCCAGTGATTCATCCTCAAGACCCAGTAAGCCAGAGGATTTTCGGTGGGGAAGGTGTCCAAGTCTGACCTTGCCCCTAGATATTCCTGCACCATGTTTATCAGACGCTGGCGATGGTTGCTGGAACCGATCATACTTTGGGGCTGCGGACTAAAGAATTGTCTGAACGCATCGGTCAGACGGCCACCTTCCCCACCGCTCCTTCTTTGACTGGCCGAAGCCTCAGCAACTCGTTGTCCAGGACCAGGAGTTTGTAACCTCCCAGTCTCTGGGAACGCGTTGCACAGACCTTTCTGCAAGGCCTCCCGGAGTTGTCTCATCCTCTGCTCCCTCTGCGACGGTAACATAAGGTCCGCAACCTTACCCTTGTACTGTGGATCAAGGAGAGTGGCCAGCCAGTAATGGTCCCTCTCCTTGATCCGAAGAATACGAGGATCCTTCCGCAGACTTTGCAGGATCAGGGAGGCCATGCAGCGTAGGTTAGCTGAGGCATTCGGTCCGGAGTCCTCTGGGTCACTAAGGACGACATGATCCGCAGCCACCTCCTCCCAGCCACGTACAAGTCCACGGGTTTCTTGGGGCTGTAAATCATCCCTAAAAGACTGCTGCTGTTGATGCTGCTGAGTGCCAGGCTCCACCTCCATGCTGACACAATCCTCCTCCTCCTCCTCCTCCTCGTTCTCTTCCTGTGCGATGGGTGGGACAGAAGGAACACTGTCTGGGTAAAGGGGGCCTTGAGAGGCAAGGAAGTCCTCCTCTTCCTGCCTCTGTTCTGCCTCAAGTGCCCTGTCCATTATTCCACGCAGCGTGTGCTCCAACAGGTGGACAAGAGGTACAGTGTCACTGATGCATGCACTGTCACTGCTCACCATCCTCGTGGCCTCCTCAAATGGTGCCAGGACAGTGCATGCATCCCTGATCATGCCCCACTGGCGTGGAGAAAAAAAAACAAGCTCCCCTGACCCTGTCCTGGTGCCGTAGTCGCACAGGTACTCATTGATGGCCCTCTGCTGCGTGTGCAGCCGCTGCAGCATGGCCAACGTTGAGTTCCACCTGGTGGGCATGTCACATATAAGGCGGTTCTTGGGCAGGTTCAACTCCTTTTGCAGCTCAGCCAGGCGAGCACTGGCATTATAAGATCTGCGGAAATGCACACAGACTTTCCTGGCCTGCCTCAGGACATCCTGTAAGCCCGGGTACCTGCCCAAGAACCGCTGCACCACCAGGTTAAGGACGTGAGCCACACAGGGCACATGGGTCAGTTGTTCCTGTCGGAGGGCGGAGAGGAGGTTGGTGCCATTGTCGCAAACCACCATTCCTGGCTTAAGCTGGCGTGGCGTCAACCACCTCTCGGCCTGGCCCTGCAGAGCAGACAGGACCTCTGCCCCAGTGTGGCTTCTGTCCCCCAAACACACCAGCGCAAGCACGGCATGGCATCTTTTTGCCTGCGTACTTGCGTAGCCCCTTGAACGCCTACGGAGCACCGCTGGTTCAGAGGACAAAGCACAGGAAGAGGCCATGGAGGAAGAAGAAGAGGAGGGGGTGGAGGAGAGAGGTGTGTCACAACCAGTAGTAGCATTTTGGAGGCGTGGCGGTGGAACAACCTCCAACACTACTGCACCTTGTCCTGCATCCTTCCCAGCTGCCAAAAGAGTGACCCAATGGGCCGTGAAAGAAAGGTAACGTCCCTGTCCATGCCTGCTGGACCATGAGTCAGCGGTAATATGCACCTTACCGCTGACCGCCCTGTCCAGCGAGGCCAAGACATTGCCTTCCACATGCCGGTAGAGAGCCGGAATAGCCTTCCGTGAGAAAAAGTGGCGTTTGGGAACCTGCCACTGAGGAACCGCACATTGCACAAACTCACGGAAGGGGGCCGAGTCTACCAACTGAAAAGGCAGCAGTTGAAGCGCTAGCAATTTAGCCAAGCTAGCATTCAACCGCTGGGCATGTGGATGGCTGGGAGTGAACTTCTTTCGACGGTCCAGCAGCTGGGGCAGGGAAATTTGCCTGCTAGAATCGGACGTCGGTGTACTGCTAGCAGAGTGGCCGCAAGTACTTGGCTGTGACACACCTAATTCTACACCTTCATTCCTCTCAGTGCATGTTTCAGAGAGGACTGAAGTTATAGTGGGGTTGGAGATCCCAGCTGATGCGGTGCAAGGAGAGGTCCGCTTTGTTCTTTGGTGTGGGTCTTTGAGGTAGGCTTGCCAACGAGCTGCATGGCAGGTCAACATATGTCTGGTCAGGCATGTGGTACCCAAGCAGCTGATGTTTTGGCCACGCGATATACGCTTGAGACATATGTTGCAAACAGCAGCTGTGCGATCTGATGCACTAGCCTCAAAAAAGGCCCACACCAAAGAACTTTTTGAATGACGGGCAGAGGCAGCGCCCTGCACAGGCGGAGCTCTGCGGTGTGATTCCGTCAGTGTACTGCCCTTACGCTGGCCACCAAAGGGCATCCTGCCTCGTTGGAGATGTGCCTCCTCCTCATCCTCCTCCTCCTCCTCTCTCCTATTAGGCACCCACGTGGAGTCAGTGACCTCATCATCCCCTCCCTCCTCATCACTGGAGCCAATCTGGCAGTATGCTGCAGCTGCTGGAACATGACTGCCAGATTGGTGTCCTTCTTGAGCATCCCCTCTGTCTGCTCTCACGCTACTGCCTTCCTCTAGCTGGGTTTCATCATCAGACCCTTCGAAACGCTGGGCATCCTCCTGGAGCATGTACCCAACACTGTGCTCAAACAGTTCGGGGGACTCCTCAGGAGGAGGACATGGTGGGTCTAGGGAAGGAGTGACTGATGATGAGTCTGACATTGATACCAGGGAAGAGGACGCTTTGGCAGCTGCTTTGCCAGTACCCTGAGCCTGGGTGAGAGAGGATGAGGAGGAGGACTTGGTCATCGACTCTACCAAGTCTTCGGCATGATGTGGCTCAACATGTCCAGCTGCCGAAAAGAAGGACAAGCGTGTCCCATGGCCATGTGCTGATGACAATGCACCGCGTCCACGACCAGCACTGTTGCCCCCAGACACAGAGCCTGCTTGCCCTCTTTTATTGCCTCCTGACTGTCTGCCTCTCCTTGTTTGCCTTCCAGACATTCTAATGGATGACCTGCAGGGAGATGGGAAAAAAAGCAATAAGGGCTACCTTCAGGTGTCCTTCTCTGTCCCTTTACTTAAGGATTTCTAAATATGGTTGAGGATGATTGCTTTCGCACAGAATAGCACAATGACAATTTCCCTGACTGTCCAAAAAACAAGGATTTCAAAGATGGTTGATGAGGAATGCTTTAGCACAGTATAGCACAATGAGAATTTCCCTCACTGTCCTTCCCTGTCCCTACAAACAAGGTTTAGCACAGTAAAACACACTGACACTCTCCCTACCTATAGTTTTCTGTCCCTATAAAAATTTTTTTTTTAAAGATGGTTGATGAGGAATGCTTTAGCACAGTATAGCACAATGAGAATTTCCCTCACTGTCCTTCCCTGTCCCTACAAACAAGGTTTAGCACAGTAAAACACACTGACACTCTCCCTACCTATAGTTTGCTGTCCCTATAAAAAATGTTTTTTTAAAGATGGTTGATGAGGAATGCGTTAGCACAGTATAGCACAATGAGAATTTCCCTCACTGTCCTTCCCTGTCCCTACAAACAAGGTTTAGCACAGTAAAACACACTGACACTCTCCCTACCTATAGTTTTCTGTCCCTATAAAAAAAATTTTTTTTAAAGATGGTTGATGAGGAATGCTTTAGCACAGTATAGCACAATGAGAATTTCCCTCACTGTCCTTCCCTGTCCCTACAAACAAGGTTTAGCACAGTAAAACACACTGACACTCTCCCTACCTATAGTTTTCTGTCCCTATAAAAATTTTTTTTTTTAAAGATGGTTGATGAGGAATGCTTTAGCACAGTATAGCACAATGAGAATTTCCCTCACTGTCCTTCCCTGTCCCTACAAACAAGGTTTAGCACAGTAAAACACACTGACACTCTCCCTACCTATAGTTTTCTGTCCCTATAAAAATTTTTTTTTTTAAAGATGGTTGATGAGGAATGCTTTAGCACAGTATAGCACAATGAGAATTTCCCTCACTGTCCTTCCCTGTCCCTACAAACAAGGTTTAGCACAGTAAAACACACTGACACTCTCCCTACCTATAGTTTTCTGTCCCTAGAAAAAAAGTTTTTTTAAAGATGGTTGATGATCAATGCTTTAGCACAGTATAGCACAAGGAGAATTTCCCTCACTGTCCTTCCCTGTCCCTAGAAACAAGGATTATCACAGTGAAAGAAACTGACACTCTCCCTACCTATAGTTTTCTGTCCCTAGAAAAAATGTTTTTTTAAAGATGGTTGATGATCAATGCTTTAGCACAGTATAGCACAAGGAGAATTTCCCTCACTGTCCTTCCCTGTCCCTACAAACAAGGATTATCACAGTGAAAGAAACTGACACTCTCCCTACCTATAGTTTTCTGTCCCTAGAAATTTTTTTTTTTAAAGATGGTTGATGATCAATGCTTTAGCACAGTATAGCACAAGGAGAATTTCCCTCACTGTCCTTCCCTGTCCCTAGAAACAAGGATTATCACAGTGAAAGAAACTGACACTCTCCCTACCTATAGTTTTCTGTCCCTAGAAAAAATGTTTTTTTAAAGATGGTTGATGATCAATGCTTTAGCACAGTATAGCACAAGGAGAATTTCCCTCACTGTCCTTCCCTGTCCCTAGAAACAAGGATTATCACAGTGAAAGAAACTGACACTCTCCCTACCTATCCTTCTCTTTCCCTAAACTAAAGGAATCCAGGTTAAGCAAGAAAAAAAAATGTCACTGTCCCTGCCTATGCTTCTCTTTCCCTGCTCCGGAACACACTACACTAGGCCGCCGTGCTGGCGGCCTTTTATAGTGTGGGGCGTGTACTAAACACCCTCAGCAATAATTGGCCACAGGCATCCTGCCTGTGGCCAATCATTGCTCTCCTCGCTGCCGGCGCTGTGATTTGCCAAGCATGCGGGGTCACAGTGCATGCTTGGCCAATCACAGCGCCTGGATGACACTGCGATGGCGTAGTGCATTGTGGGCCGCGAATTAGGCGCGAACGGCCCAAATCGTTCGTTGTTCGGCGAACGATCGAACAGCCGATGTTCGAGTCGAACGTATGTTCGACTCGAACACCGAGCTCATCCCTACCATGGAGGAAGAAGAAGAGGAGGGGGTGGAGGAGAGAGGTGTGTCACAACCAGTAGTAGCATTTTGGAGGCGTGGCGGTGGAACAACCTCCAACACTACTGCACCTTGTCCTGCATCCTTCCCAGCTGCCAAAAGAGTGACCCAATGGGCCGTGAAAGAAAGGTAACGTCCCTGTCCATGCCTGCTGGACCATGAGTCAGCGGTAATATGCACCTTACCGCTGACCGCCCTGTCCAGCGAGGCCAAGACATTGCCTTCCACATGCCTGTAGAGAGCCGGAATAGCCTTCCGTGCGAAAAAGTGTCGTTTGGGAACCTGCCACTGAGGAACCGCACATTGCACAAACTCACGGAAGGGGGCCGAGTCTACCAACTGAAAAGGCAGCAGTTGAAGCGCTAGCAATTTAGCCAAGCTAGCATTCAACCGCTGGGCATGTGGATGGCTGGGAGTGAACTTCTTTCGACGGTCCAGCAGCTGGGGCAGGGAAATTTGCCTGCTAGAATCGGATGTTGGTGTACTGCTAGCAGAGTGGCCGCAAGTACTTGCCTGTGACACACCTAATTCTACACCTTCATTCCTCTCAGAGCAGGTTTCAGAGAGGAGTGAAGGTATAGTGGGGTTGGAGATCCCAGCTGATGCGGTGCAAGAAGAGGTCAGCTTTGTTCTTTGGTGTGGGTCTTTAAGGTAGGCTTGCCAACGAGCTGCATGGCAGGTCAACATATGTCTGATCAAGCATGTGGTGCCCAAGCGGCTGATGTTTTCGCCACGCGATATACGCTTGAGACATAAGTTGCAAACAGCAGCTGTGCGATCTGATGCACTCGCCTCAAAAAAGGCCCACACCAAAGAACTTTTTGCATGACGGGCAGAGGCAGCGCCCTGCACAGGCGGAGCTCTGCGGTGTGATTCCGTCGGTGTGCTGCCCATACGCTGGCCACTCAAGGGCATCCTGCCTCGTTGGAGATGTGCCTCCTCCTCATCCTCCTCCTCCTCCTCTCTCCTATTAGGCACCCACGTGGAGTCAGTGACCTCATCATCCCCTCCCTCCTCATCACTGGAGCCAATCTGGCAATATGCTGCAGCTGCTGGAGCATGACTGCCAGATTGGTGTCCTTCTTGAGCATCCCCTCTCTCTGCTCTCACGCTGCTGCCTTCCTCTAGCTGGGTATCATCATCAGATCCTTCCAAACGCTGGGCATCCTCCTGGAGCATGTACCCAACACTGTGCTCAAACAGTTCGGGGGACTCCTCAGGAGGAGGGCATGGTGGGTCTAGGGAAGGATTGACTAATGAAGATAATGATACCAGAGAAGAGGACGCTTTGGCAGCTGCTTTGCCAGTACCCTGAGCCTGGGTGAGAGAGGATGAGGAGGATGAGGTGGGCTTGGTCATCCACTCTACCAAGTCTTCGGCATGATGTGGCTCAACATGTCCAGCTGCCGAAAACAAGGACAAGCGTGTCCCATGGCCATGTGCTGATGACAATGCACCACGTACACGACCAGCACTGTTGCCCCCAGACACAGAGCCTGCTTGCCCTCTTTCTTGTTCATACATCACGGGACACAGAGCGGCATAGTCATTACTATGTGGGTTATATAGAATTACCTTCAGGTGCTGGCACTGGCAACTTCCAAAACAGGAAGTACCCTCCCCTATATAAGCCCCTCCCATCCGGGAGCACCTCAGTTTTTTGCCAGTGTCTAAGGTGTTGGCCAAGGTTAACATGTATTCATCTGGGCTTGTGTACAGGTTCTCTGGGCCTTAGCAAGCTATTCCGGATCCGACCAAAAAAGCTTCATAGCTAAACGGTCGGTACCCGGGCCTTGCAGAGAAGAGCAGGGTTTTGCCTGTAATGCCTCTCTTAGGAGGGCTGGACCCTGGGATCCAGAGCTCTGGTCATACCCAAAACCAAGAGGCTATCTGTGCAGGGTGCTATACAGGTCCAGGGGAGTGGAATCCTTGGGAACCAGGTCCCTGAAGGTCTAGTACAATGCCTGCCGTGAGAGGTGAAGTTTGGGCTTCTGTGGACCAAACAAAGTCCTGCGGCGGGGAAAAGGTAAGTGGGGGCCCCTCAGGAACTTGGTTCTATTGAGGGGACCCCCAAGCCTAATATGTCTTTCTGCCTGTTACCTAAAGGTATTCCCGCTAATAGCTGTATATGCCTAAGAAATCCTAGAAATGTCTTTTCATAAAGGAAGTTTTAAAAACTGTAAACCTAGAAATGTTTTTCATAAAGGAGGTTTAAAAAAAAAAGAAAAAAAGACAAAAGTGCGGTACCTGTGTTTGTCCACTAGAGGCCACTGTGGAACGTCTTTTTTTCTTGGGACTATTCCTTCCATGGTGAAAGTCCAGGCAGATGAGTGAGCTCTCTATCAGGGAAGCTGCATTCCTCTGTCATGCTGCCAAGTAGTTTCCTTCCATCCCCGAGTCCTGGTGAAACAGGGACCCTGGCTCCTCTCCCTACATGGCGCCAAGAGCGCACACGTGCGCGCGCGCGCGCACACACACGCTTTCTTTTTATAAGATTTAGCTTCAAAAAAGGGGGCGGAGCCTGGTGGATGACGCGCTCTGTGCGCCCAGCGCTTCTGCGCATGTGCGGGCGTCCCAGCAAGATAAAAGGACTCAGTCCACGCTGCTTGCTATGGACACAGAGCATGAAAAGGAGCTGGTAGCATGGTATAGGGGCTTACAGCGGGCGGTTGATACAGGCATCCCCAGAAAGACGCATTAGTAGACACCCACTGATGTACATAGCAGCAGATTGCATTAGACTATTTCAGTAAAGGGGTGTATTGCGGCTGGAATACCTCAGCTTTGAACTAAGGAATATGCCGCCTAAAAAACTCCGAGATATACCTCTCAGGAAGTGTAGGGGGTCTCCATCGGGCTCTGAGGATCTGGAGCAGTCATCTGCACCTTCCTCCCCTAAGAAATCAGAGGTTAATACCCATAAGGAACCCCCGGGAGTGCCAGGTACTGCGGCTGTCCTCAGTCCACCTGCTCCTGCATATATAACAGAGGAGGTTTTTGCCTCAACTCTGGAGGGATTGGAGCAGAGATTGGCAGCATTGATCGCTTCTTCTCTACAGGAAAGAAAGCGCGCCAGATCTCCATCCCCTCCATTAGAGTGCCTGTTGGCAGAGCAACAGTCCCAGGAAGGGACTGACCTTCCTGAAGGGGATCAGGAGGAGGTTAACTCTGTTTTTGAGGTATCGACAGTAGATGAACCATTTTCAGCATCACAGACTGAAAGATTGTGGGTCCAGACCCTAACTGACATGGTTCGATCTGCATTTAAAATGCCTCTTGTTGAACCATCAACTACTGCTGTCTCCTCGTTGGGGTCGCTAAAAGCTCCCCAGATTAATTGCTCCTTTCCAATTCATCCATTATTGGAAGGACTTATATACCAGGACTGGGAACATCCTGATAAACTATTTGTTCCACCTAAGAAATTTCAGGTGATCTATCCCATGGAGGAAAAATTCACCCAGAGATGGAATGTTCCTACGGTGGACGCAGCCATTTTTTCTGTGAACAAATCACTGACATGTCCAGTAGATAATGTTCAAATGTTCAAAGATCCAGTAGATAAAAAATTGGAATCTTTATTAAAATCTGCTTTTTCCACAGCAGGGGCTGTTACACAGCCAGCAGTGGCAGCTATTGGGGTCTGCCAAGCTTTAAAGGATCAAATGAAAATGGTCCTGAGGGATTTGCCAGACCAGCAGGCCCAGGCTCTGGCTGATCTGCCTAGAGCATTATGCTTTGCGGTTGACGCCATCAAGGATTCTATCCATCAGGCCTCCCGCCTCACGCTGTCTTTGGTACATATGCGTAGACTTCTGTGGCTCAAGAACTGGTCTGCTGAGGCTCCCTGTAAGAAGCTCTTAGTTAGCTTCCCATTTCATGGAGAACGCCTTTTTGGCGAAGACCTGGATAAATATATCCAGAAGATTTCCAGTGGTAAAAGTACTCTCTTACCAATTAAAAAGAGGTCTAGGGGTCCGTCTTTTAAGAGGACTACCTCTCCTATCCCTGGGACGTCTGCTACTAAGCAGTTCCGACGGCCTCCTCGGTCAAACTCAGGAGGTAAAAATCAGGGACAGTCACAGGGTAATAAAAAGCCCTGGATCCGAAGAGGTACTAAACCAGCCTCCAAGTCAAGCCTATGAAGGGCTGCCCCCACTCAAACGGGTGGGGGGGAAGACTTCAGTTGTTCACAGAGACCTGGCGGGAGACGATCAAAGACAGATGGGTGCTCTCCGCAGTAACTCGGGGATACAAGTTGGAGTTAAAAGAGTCTCCTCCTTCCCATTTTATGTGGTCAGGCATGCCAAAAGACCCTCTGAAAAGAAGGTGTCTCCTAGTGGCGTTAGAACAACTATTGCTTCAAGGAGTAATTATGGAGGTTCCTATGGAAGAGTGGGGGTTGAGTTTCTACTCAAACCTTTTCACAGTCCCGAAACCAAACGGGGACATAAGACCCATATTGGACCTAAAGAGTCTAAACAAATTTCTAAACGTCCGGTCCTTCCGGATGGAGTCGATCCGATCGGTCACCGCTGCCCTACAGGGGGAGGAATGGTTAGCCTCGATCGACATCAAAGATGCTTACTTGCATGTTCCCATCTTTCCAGGCCATCAAAAATGTCTACGCTTTGCAGTAGAAGGGCGCCATTTTCAGTTCAGAGCCTTACCATTCAGTCTGGCCACAGCACCACGAGTGTTCACAAAAATTCTGACCCCACTGTTGGCCGATCTAAGAACACGAGGTGTAACGATAATGGCATACCTACACGACCTGTTGTTGATGGACCACTCAGTTGCCAAGCTAGAAGTGGTAATTGTCGATACAATCAAGTATCTAGAATCTCACGGTTGGGTCATCAACCTGGACAAGTCAGCCCTACAGCCAGTGAAAAACCTGGTATATCTAGGGCTACGGCTGGATTCAGACCAGAGGAAGATTTTCTTACCTCTAGACAAGGTATCCTCTTTGAGGGGCTTGGTCCATCTGCTTTGTGCAAAAAGACAGCCGTCCATACACCTGTGCATGAGGCTGCTAGGAAAGATGGTAGCATCATTCGAAGCTGTGCCATACGCCCAATTCCACTCAAGGAATTTACAGAGGGCCATATTGTCAGCCTGGAACGGAAAAATTCAGGCTCTAGACTTCCCGATGGCTTTGTCCCCTTCCGTTCGGAAGAGTCTCTGCTGGTGGTTGATCCCCCAGAATCTCCAGAAGGGAAAACCCTTCAGTCCGATATCCTGGAAGGTGGTCACTACAGATGCCAGCCTTATAGGCTGGGGGGCAGTACTGGAGCAATGGTCTCTCCAGGGCAGATGGTCAAATGTAGTAAAAACCCTGCCCATCAATCTCTTACAGATACGAGCAGCCCGGTATGCCCTAGTAGCCTGGGCATCCAGACTCCAAGGGTCCCCTGTCAGAATTCAATCAGACGATGCCACAGCAGTGGCATATATCAATCATCAGGGAGGCACCAGGAGTTGTGCAGCCCAGAGGGAAGTAAGTCACATCCTGGAATGGGCAGAAAAGCATGTCCCATGTATGTCAGCTGTCTTCATTCCAGGGGTGGAGAATTGGAAGGCGGACTTTCTTAGTCGCCAACAGTTATGCCCAGGGGAATGGTCCCTTCATCCCGAGGTCTTCCGAGCAATATGTCAGCGGTGGGGAACACCGGATGTAGATCTGCTAGCATCCAGATTCAACGCAAAGGTGGACAGATTTGTCTCCCGGACAAGGGATCCCCTCGCTTGCGGCTCGGATGCTCTGGTGTTCCCTTGGAATCAGTTCAGACTGATATATGCATTCCCTCCGCTACAATTGTTGCCTCGACTCCTTCGCAGAGTCAGGTTGGAAAAGAAGCCGGTGATCTTGGTGGCTCTAGCGTGGCCCCGAAGGGCCTGGTACGCGGAGATCATCAAAATGTCTGTGGGGAGTCCTTGGACCCTTCCACGTCGTCCGGACCTGCTTTCGCAAGGGCCGATATACCACCCTTCCTTACTAACTCTAAGTTTAACGGCCTGGCTATTGAATCCCACATCCTAAAGAAGAGAGGTCTCTCTAACTCTGTGGTATCAACTATAATCAATGCCAGGAAGCCTGTATCCAGGCAGATCTACTATAGAGTTTAGAAGGCGTACATCACTTGGTGCGAGGCCAGAAAGTGGCATCCACGTAAGTACGTTATAGGCAGAATTCTGGACTTCCTACAGTGGGCTGTAGACAGGAAGTTTGCCTTAAGTACTATCAAGGGTCAGGTTTCGGCCTTATCAATACTATTTCAAAGGCCCCTGGCTATGCATTCACTTGTCAAATCCTTTATGCAAGGGGTGACTCGTATTATTCCAACGATTAAAGCTCCCATATGTCCATGGGATCTAAATTTGGTTCTGTCGGTTCTGCAGAAGCAGCCATTTGAACCTTTGCGGCACATTTCCTTGGTTCTACTCACCAGAAAATTGATATTTTTAGTAGCCATATGCTCGGCTAGAAGAGTGTCGGAATTAGCCGCCATGTCCTGTAAAGAGCCATGTCTGGTTATTCATGAGGACAGAGTAGTATTACGTCCTCACCCAGCCTTTCTTCCTAAGGTGGTATCGAGGTTTCACTTGAACCAGGATGTGGTTCTTCCTTATTTTTCCCCAAACCGAGCTCGGTAGAGGAAAAGTTATTGCATTCTTTGAATGTAGTAAGAGCAGTTAAAGCTTATCTAAAGGCCACTGCTCAGATTCGTAGAACGGATTCTTTGTTTGTTCTGCCGGAAGGCCCCAGAAAGGGTCAGGCAGCATCAAAATCTACTTTAGCCAAGTGGATTCGACAGGTCATAATACAAGCCTATGGCTTGAGAAGTAGACCGCCTCCGTTCAAAGTTAGGGCGCACTCCACGAGAGCAGTTGGAACTTCATGGGCAGTGCATCACCAGGCCTCCCTGGCTCAAATTTGTAAGGCCGCAACATGGTCTTCAGTACACACGTTTACTAGGTTCTACCAGGTGGACGTTAGAAGTCAGGAGGATGTCGCCTTTGGGCGCAGTGTGTTGCAGGCCGCAAAAGATCCTCATGCCTGATGGCGCCCAGCTTATGTATGGTGTATCCCCCCCCTCATTTGGCATTGCTTTGGGACGTCCCACATAGTAATGACTATGCCGCTCTGTGTCCCGTGATGTATGAACAAGAAAGTAGGATTTTTAAAACAGCTTACCTGTAAAATCCTTTTCTTGGAGTACATCACGGGACACAGAGCTCCCACCCCTCTTTTGGGGACATGTATTGCTTTGCTACAAAACTGAGGTGCTCCCGGATGGGAGGGGCTTGTATAGGGGAGGGTACTTCCTGTTTTGGAAGTTGCCAGTGCCAGCACCTGAAGGTAATTCTATATAACCCACATAGTAATGACTATGCCGCTCTGTGTCCCGTGATGTACTCCAAGAAAAGGATTTTACAGGTAAGCTGTTTTAAAAATCCTACTTTTTTTGCCTCCTGACTGTCTGCCTCTCCTTGGTTGCCTTCCAGACATTTTAATGGATGGCCTGCAGGGAGATGGGAAAAACAGCAATAAGGGCTACCTTCAGGTGTATACTGTGCAGGAGGCTTAGCAACAATGACACTGACACTGTCCCCTGCCTATCCTTCTCTGTCCCTAAACACAAGGATTGAAAATATGGTTCAGCAAAATAGTTTTAGAACAGAATAGCACACTGACACTTTCCCTCACTGTCCTACTCTGTCCCTCCCTACAAACAAGATTTAGCACAGAATAGCACACTGATAATTTCTACGAGTGTCCTTCTCTGTCCCTAAACTCAAGGATTGAAAATATGGAACAGCAAATTTGGTTTAGAACAGAACAGCACACTGTCAGTTTCACTCACTGTACCTCTCTGTCCCTCAACTCAAGGATTGAAAATATGGTTCAGCAAAATAGTTTTAGAACAGAATAGCACACTGACACTTTCCCTCACTGTACCTCTCTGTCCCTCAACTCAAGGATTGAAAATATGGAACAGCAAATTTGGTTTAGAACAGAACAGCACACTGTCAGTTTCACTCACTGTACCTCTCTGTCCCTCAACTCAAGGATTGAAAATATGGTTCAGCAAAATAGTTTTAGAACAGAATAGCACACTGACACTTTCCCTCACTGTACCTCTCTGTCCCTCAACTCAAGGATTGAAAATATGGAACAGCAAATTTGGTTTAGAACAGAACAGCACACTGTCAGTTTCACTCACTGTACCTCTCTGTCCCTCAACTCAAGGATTGAAAATATGGTTCAGCAAAATAGTTTTAGAACAGAATAGCACACTGACACTTTCCCTCACTGTACCTCTCTGTCCCTCAACTCAAGGATTGAAAATATGGAACAGCAAATTTGGTTTAGAACAGAACAGCACACTGTCAGTTTCACTCACTGTACCTCTCTGTCCCTCAACTCAAGGATTGAAAATATGGTTCAGCAAAATAGTTTTAGAACAGAATAGCACACTGACACTTTCCCTCACTGTACCTCTCTGTCCCTCAACTCAAGGATTGAAAATATGGAACAGCAAATTTGGTTTAGAACAGAACAGCACACTGTCAGTTTCACTCACTGTACCTCTCTGTCCCTCAACTCAAGGATTGAAAATATGGTTCAGCAAAATAGTTTTAGAACAGAATAGCACACTGACACTTTCCCTCACTGTACCTCTCTGTCCCTCAACTCAAGGATTGAAAATATGGAACAGCAAATTTGGTTTAGAACAGAACAGCACACTGTCAGTTTCACTCACTGTACCTCTCTGTCCCTCAACTCAAGGATTGAAAATATGGTTCAGCAAAATAGTTTTAGAACAGAATAGCACACTGACACTTTCCCTCACTGTCCTACTCTGTCCCTCCCTACAAACAAGATTTAGCACAGAATAGCACACTGATAATTTCTACGAGTGTCCTTCTCTGTCCCTAAACTCAAGGATTGAAAATATGGAACAGCAAATTTGGTTTAGAACAGAACAGCACACTGTCAGTTTCACTCACTGTACCTCTCTGTCCCTCAACTCAAGGATTGAAAATATGGTTCAGCAAAATAGTTTTAGAACAGAATAGCACACTGACACTTTCCCTCACTGTACCTCTCTGTCCCTCAACTCAAGGATTGAAAATATGGAACAGCAAATTTGGTTTAGAACAGAACAGCACACTGTCAGTTTCACTCACTGTACCTCTCTGTCCCTCAACTCAAGGATTGAAAATATGGTTCAGCAAAATAGTTTTAGAACAGAATAGCACACTGACACTTTCCCTCACTGTACCTCTCTGTCCCTCAACTCAAGGATTGAAAATATGGAACAGCAAATTTGGTTTAGAACAGAACAGCACACTGTCAGTTTCACTCACTGTACCTCTCTGTCCCTCAACTCAAGGATTGAAAATATGGTTCAGCAAAATAGTTTTAGAACAGAATAGCACACTGACACTTTCCCTCACTGTACCTCTCTGTCCCTCAACTCAAGGATTGAAAATATGGAACAGCAAATTTGGTTTAGAACAGAACAGCACACTGTCAGTTTCACTCACTGTACCTCTCTGTCCCTCAACTCAAGGATTGAAAATATGGTTCAGCAAAATAGTTTTAGAACAGAATAGCACACTGACACTTTCCCTCACTGTCCTACTCTGTCCCTCCCTACAAACAAGATTTAGCACAGAATAGCACACTGATAATTTCTACGAGTGTCCTTCTCTGTCCCTAAACTCAAGGATTGAAAATATGGAACAGCAAAATTGGTTTCGAACAGAATAGCACACTGACACTTTCCCTCACTGTACCTCTCTGTCCCTACAAACAAGATTAAGCACAAAATAGCACACTGACACTTTCCCTCTCTGTACCTCTCTGTCCCTACAAACAAGATTTAGCACAAAATAGCACACTGACACTTTCCCTCACTGTACCTCTCTGTCCCTAAACTCAAGGATTGAAAATATGGTTCAGCAAGATTGGTTTAGAACAGAATAGCACACTGACACTTTCCCTCACTGTACCTCTCTGTCCCTACAAACAAGGATTAGCACAGAATAGCACACTGTCACTGACACTCTCCCTACCTATCCTTATCTGTCCTTAAACACAAGGAATCCAGGATTATGTAAAGGAAAAATAATGACACTGTCCCTGCCTATGCTTCTCTTTCCCTACTCCGGTCCGGAACACACTACACAAGGCCGCCGCGCTGGCGGCCTTTTATAGTGTGGGGCGTGTACTAAACCCCCTCAGCAATAATTGGCCACAGGCATCCTGCCTGTGGCCAATCATTGCTCTCCTCGCTGCCGGCGCTGTGATTGGCCAAGCATGCGGGGTCACAGTGCATGCTTGGCCAATCACAGCGCCTGGATGACACTGCGATGGCGTAGTGCATTGTGGGCCGTTCGCGTCACTCGAATTTGGCGCGAACGGCCCAAATCGTTCGATCTTCGTCGGACGATCGAACAGCCGATGTTCGAGTCGAACGTATGTTCGACTCGAACACGAAGCTCATCCCTACTCACTATTACTTTGGAGAGTTTTAAACGCTGCCAGTGCCCACAGCAGGATCCAGGAGATCTACCTCAATATAATAAGGCATCTCTCCCTAAGCACCTGTAGTCAGGTGCTGGACAACAACAACATGGCGCAGGAGACATTGCCCCTAATTTGCCTCGCTCCCGCTACTGTGATATTATTATATATGTTATTCTGCACCATCTTCCTCTGGGAGGAAAGCTAAAGCTAAGCAAGGCCATAGTTTGAGACCACAGCCATATAATGGCTACACTATAATGGTTACACTAAAGATCCCAATAGGCACTGTGTAGTAGAAAAAGTGGAGAGATGATTTTTAATAAACTGCCAAGAAAGCTCTTCCGCTTGGCACTGAGGAAGTTAAAGAGAGAGCACCTCTGTCTAGATATTCACCTGCCAGCGGGTGATCGTACCAGAAAACATCCAAGCCTGTGGCTGGGAGTGAGGACACCTGGGGCAGAGTAGCACCCGCTCATTCCACTGAGCCTGCACCACCACTGTAGCAGAGAGACTGGATCATCCTCTCACTCTCTGTTTTCCACCGCTGATCACTGGAGGCTTTTGGGAAGAGACCAAGATTGCCCCCTTCTTCTACAGTGGGAGGTCACCGCAGCATCCCGGTGACTTGGGAGAGGGCTAATTGCCCATTGCTGATACTGGTAGCAGGTACTGAGCCACTGAGACCAGGACACTAAGCATACCCAATGCATACTGCACCCATACTGCAGTTATTCAAAACCTAGACTGAATCTTTACAATGAACAGTGTGCCACATTTACCTTGCACCTGTGCCGAGACTATACCATACCTATACTGTACCTATACTACATACAGGTTACCTGGGATGCAAATACGCTCCTAAAGGGCCCCAAAGATGGGCGGCAGAAGAACATCCCAAAGGACTGCGCTTCCTATAATAGTTCTTTTGCAAGTCCCCTTTGTTCCACTGCCACCTCTGCTACCATCTTCTTTTTATTTTGGACAGTGCATACCCAATTGGTCAAGGATTTGCCTTGCCACCATAAATGCGCTTCATAGTTCCAAAATAAAATAAATAAACTAAAATGTAATTTTATGCCTAGTCCTTACTGTTAATCACTTTGTTTGCTAAATTGTGTTATTACCATTGTTAATCCATTTTTGCTTGCTTAGTTACCAAACATATAAGGTGACAATATACAGTATTAAGTTTGCCTTTACTATCTGGTTTGGTGCATGTTTTCTTTGCTATAGCACTACCAATGGTTACTAAGTATAACTTAAAGTCATTTCCTCTGATATTGTTTGTTTGTACACACAACCATGTGCATGTATCCCTAATGGCCTTGCATACTTCCCAAAACTTGTTTCTGCAATGGTTAATACACTGCCCCTTATGATTTTACTTTCTCATTTTCTCCCATTTCCTCAAATACCAATTAACATGCTCCTTTTTTAGGAAATGTTATGTAACAATAAACATTCAGAATCTTTGAAATTTCGTTAAATCCACACAGGGATACATAATTTCCCCAACTGGATATAATATAACTGGTTTTGATGGAATGGGGCTGTATACAGGTGTATGTGCATGCACGAGTAAATAGGTCAAAGCGGCCTCTTTTAATACACCAAGTAATACAGATGAGTTATTAACTATGTTTTATTTCCATCGATCTATGGTCTGCATCTATCTGCTCTTTTATAAATTTCCATATGTAATTTTCTATTATACACGTGCTTTCTATACATATTACTTCTGATGCAATTTTAGCATATTATGTGGACATAGACACAGCGATGTGTATTGTGTCATGGCAGATTGCTGCCTTCCAAACACATTACACTTTAGACCCCATATTTTCTCAGTGATATACCATTGGCCGTTTATCGGCCACACATTGGTCCCGTAGTAAGAGTTCTGCAAAATCTAAGTGTCATTTCTCTTTCAGTCTTTTCCACAAGTTAACTAACAGCAAAAAGTGCACTCCGAAGAGAGCGATTCCTCAATGGGACTTTTTAGGGTGACTGTTGAAAACCTCTATATAGAGTAATATAGTACAAAAGTATTAGTCATAAAAACTGATTTATTGAAGTTTTTGAAAACATATATGAATATATAGCATGAGGGGCTGCCACTGTACAAGCACAACATATGTCCAAGTAACCAATGTGCATACACTGAGAGGGAAATAATCACAACGCATAGACAGATATCATATTGTACACAAGAAAAAGAAAAGAATGTAGTACAGGACCCGACACTGTCTCGAAGGTGGGACAGATACCCAACGTTTCAAGGCCTTTTAATTGTACAGCCTCTTCTTCAGGGGTAGGGTGCTGCACCTTTTAGTGTTAGATGATATCTGTATCCAAAAAATAATACAAAATCAGAAAATGAGACAAAGTAACTAATAAATAACAACAAATAAACAGAAAGGAACAAAAAGCAATGATGGTAGAATAGGGTCATTAATTATGGGGACATGTACTAAAACTCACAATTATATATGTTTTATATATATATATATATATATATATATTGTGAGGGGGTTAGCTCGGCAGCGGGTGTGTGTGACCCCCGGGATGGGCTCCCCACACAAAAACAGGCCCAGCAAACGGAGGTTGTGGTTTTCAAAATCAAAAAGGTGCGGTTTATTTTCTATTTACAGTGACAAAACACAGCAAAGCAAAAGAAACATAAACAAAATAAATCCTGGTCAACTTGACCTCTGACTAAACATACAGGTTTCCTAACTAACAACTGGGATCAGCCTAGTGCTGTCCTAGTCCCTAAGTCCCTGGTTTTAAATGTCCAAGCAAATAGCCACACAGGCTTTGTCTCACCGCACAGGGGTTCACTCTCCCTAGACAGTCCACACAGGTCTGGTTCCAGGCATGAGCAAACACCTAATGAATCTGGGAGTTCTTATAGAGGCCTAAATGAGCTGACAAGCTTCAGCTGGTCTCATCAACTCCCTGTCTGCACGACGCCCCACACTCTCCCTAGAGGTATGAGTCATCCATGAGCCCACTAGCCTCAGCTGGGCTTATACAACTCTCCACCTAGTTGTATAAGTCGGCGTAAAGCCTGAATCTGGGCGAAATATATCTACCCCCCTGGATGCAACCAGGTGACTTTACCTTCCTGCTGTCACAATATATATATATATATATATATATATATATATATATATAGTATATTGTCAGAGAGTTAATTAAATACTGACCCTGCATTGCACGTGTATGCGAGTTACTTTATAGTGGCAAGTGATAAAAAGACACAATAGTTCTGACTTGAGGATTGATGGTGTTGTTCCACAGAGGGTTGGGCCAGCAGGTGACAGGGGTGGGCCCTCCACCCAGATGGTATAGTGTCCCGCTGGGCGACTTGGTCCACAGAGGGCGTAAGGGGTGTCAGATACCGCCCTCACACCACAGGTGCAGAAGAGCTGCTCTCCATGCAGTGGAGGGACCTCCCAATGTTCAGAGCGTGCCTGAGTATCAATAGAAATGGATATTAGGATGTATGGAGAGAAAGTATAAGGCTCTCCAATAACATGTGTCGTAGGGGCAACCTACCTGAAAAAGTTAATACTGCTCCACGTAAGCCGCACCCAAGGGTCATAAACTATGCCCTCAAACAAGGGGACATATATAGGACTGACCTAAAATATGAGTGAAGATAGGGTTTTTTAGATATCAGAGAGATTCAAGAACGCTCTCATAGCACGCCACATAATTAACACATAACCTACCCAAATGGATAATGTTGCCCAGGCTAGGCCGCACCAGAAGACTTAGAGGGAAACCAGGGTGGGCAAAATGCCCGTTCAGAGGTCTAACAGGTAACTGGGAGAAAGAGTCATTGGGTAAGTGTCTATTTAGGCTGATACTGTTGCAAATAAGTAAGCAGGTGAGATATACTGATGGCTATTTACCTGATCTGGAGACTATGGCAAATATAGATATATTGCCACCAGTAATTAGTTTTTAGTTGCAATGTATCTGCGAGGTCCCATATTTTCTAGTGGTCTCTAGAAAGGAACAGACAGATCCCTAATATGAAAATACTATACAGACTTTCAAACAAATATCTGGATGTGTAAAGAGGGTTCTTTACCTGGTCTGAATCCAACTGGCTAGTGGAGGTGCAGCTTCAGTGTGAGCAGACTGAGCCCATATGGGCGTCAGCTTATAAATGCTCACTGAGTGAAGATTTTGGGACAGCTGTGAGGGGGCCGGACGAAGTCACGCCCCCCCGAGCTCAGTGACGCGCCACTCCACCCCACCCCCCCGAGGGCGGGGGGTTGTTATGGCGACCGACGCTCTCACTGGTGGGAGCGTCCTCTCGCACAAGCGCCGCTGACTGCGGCGCTGCCTCGGGGGGATGACGCCACGCGTCAGAGGCTCGCGACGCAGGATTGGCAGTGGAGGGTGGTCATGGAAACCATTCCCCTCCTCCAAGCCTAAAAACGGACCGGAAATGTGCATCGCACATATCGGTCCTACCTGCACCGAGTGGACTCAAGCCAGACAGCGGGAGGAGGGGGGTGGGAGGGGGCAGCCAACCTCCTGTACATGGAAGGAATCTGCTGGCCCAATACATCATTGTTCAATCCCCAGAGAGAACATAGATCAATATGATACATCGAGTCAGACTGCAGGACTTCCTAAATAGAACCACATAAATGTTCACTGCGCCAGGCACGTATACTAAGGAAAGAAAATATATATAGTACGGGTGCAGTGATGATGCTTGCAAGGGTACTTGGAGGATTATATATCCCGTAAGTAAGGGATATATGTACATGTAAAACCAATAAATACCTGACCATCTCTCGCCATCGGGCATCTATTTAAATAAATAAAATATAGAAGAAAATATAATAGCAGAAGACACAAAAGGCACAAAAAGCATAGTTCACAGCCTTTTTATAATACACACCATTAGCTCTTCAGTGTTTTCAAATGCTTTTTGTGCCTTTTGTGTCTTCTGCTATTATATTTTCTTCTATATTTTATTTATTTAAATAGATGCCCTATGGCGAGAGATGGTCAGGTATTTATTGGTTTTACATGTACATATATCCCTTACTTACGGGATATATAATCCTCCAAGTACCCTTGCAAGCATCATCACGGCACCCGTACTATATATATTTTCTTTCCTTAGTATACGTGCCTGGCGCAGTGAACATTTATGTGGTTCTATTCAGGAAGTCCTGCAGTCTGACTCAATGTATCATATTGATCTATGTTCTCTCTGGGGATTGAACAATGATGTATTGGGCCAGCAGATTCCTTCCATGTACAGGAGGTTGGCTGCCCCCTCCCACCCCCTCCTCCCGCTGTCTGGCTTGAGTCCACTCGGCGCAGGTAGGACCGATATGTGCGATGCACATTTCCGGTCCGTTTTTAGGCTTGGAGGAGGGGAATGGTTTCCATGACCACCCTCCACTGCCAATCCTGCGTCGCGAGCCTCTGACGCGTGGCGTCATCCCCCCGAGGCAGCGCCGCAGTCAGCGGCACTTGTGCGAGAGGACGCTCCCACCAGTGAGAGCGTCGGTCACCATAACAACCCCCCGCCCTCGGGGGGTGGCGTGGCGCGTCACTGAGCTCGGGGGGCGTGACTTCGTCCGGCCCTTAATCTCCCTGCCCCCTCACAGCTGTCCCAAAATCTTCACTCAGTGAGCATTTATAAGCTGACGCCCATATGGGCTCAGTCTGCTCACACTGAAGCTGCACCTCCACTAGCCAGTTGGATTCAGACCAGATAAAGAACCCTCTTTACACATCCAGATATTTGTTTGAAAGTCTGTATAGTATTTTCATATTAGGGATCTGTCTGTTCCTTTCTAGAGACCACTAGAAAATATGGGACCTCGCAGATACATTGCAACTAAAAACTAATTACTGGTTGCAATATATCTATATTTGCCATAGTCTCCAGATCAGGTAAATAGCCATCAGTATATCTCACCTGCTTACTTATTTGCAACAGTATCAGCCTAAATAGACACTTACCCAATGACTCTTTCTACCAGTTACCTGTTAGACCTCTGAACGGGCATTTTGCCCACCCTGGTTTCCCTCTAAGTCTTCTGGTGCGGCCTAGCCTGGGCAACATTATCCATTTGGGTAGGTTATGTGTTAATTATGTGGCGTGCTATGAGAGCGTTCTTGAATCTCTCTGATATCTAAAAAACCCTATCTTTACTCATATTTTAGGTCAGTCCTATATATGTCCCCTTGTTTGAGGGCATAGTTTATGACCCTTGGGTGCGGCTTACGTGGAGCAGTATTAACTTTTTCAGGTAGGTTGCCCCTACGACACATGTTATTGGAGAGCCTTATACTTTCTCTCCATACATCCTAATATCCATTTCTATTGATACTCAGGCACGCTCTGAACATTGGGAGGTCCCTCCACTGCATGGAGAGCAGCTCTTCTGCACCTGTGGTGTGAGGGCGGTATCTGACACCCCTTACGCCCTCTGTGGACCAAGTCGCCCAGCGGGACACTATACCATCTGGGTGGAGGGCCCACCCCTGTCACCTGCTGGCCCAACCCTCTGTGGAACAACACCATCAATCCTCAAGTCAGAACTATTGTGTCTTTTTATCACTTGCCACTATAAAGTAACTCGCATACACGTGCTATGCAGGGTCAGTATTTAATTAACTCTCTGACAATATACTATATACCTATATATATATATATATATATATATATATATAACATATATAATTGTGAGTTTTAGTACATGTCCCCATAATTAATGACCCTATTCTACCATCATTGCTTTTTGTTCCTTTCTGTTTATTTGTTGTTATTTATTCGTTACTTTGTCTCATTTTCTGATTTTGTATTATTTTTTGGATACAGATATCATCTAACACTAAAAGGTGCAGCACCCTACCCCTGAAGAAGAGGCTGTACAATTAAAAGGCCTTGAAACGTTGGGTATCTGTCCCACCTTCGAGACAGTGTCGGGTCCTGTTTTACATTCTTTTCTTTTTCTTGTGTACAATATGATATCTGTCTATGCGTTGTGATTATTTCCCTCTCAGTGTATGCACATTGGTTACTTGGACATATGTTGTGCTTGTACAGTGGCAGCCCCTCATGCTATATATTCATATATTTTTTCAAAAACTTCAATAAATCAGTTATGACTAATACTTTTGTACTATATTACTCTATATAGAGGTTTTCAACAGTCACCCTAAAAAGTCCCATTGAGGAATCGCTCTCTTCGGAGTGCACTTTTTGCTGTATGTATCTAGGGATGCGGGTAGACTGACCTCTTATATCCATCCATCTGAGACACCGTTCTTTGTAACAAGTTAACTAACCAACCACAAATGAATGGGAACTATCATAGTCCATGTGTCCCTGCTCTTTAATAGATACATCTGGATAGACTATTGTACTTTGAAAAGACACACACACACCACAACACATTTATTCACACATAGTGGAACAGCAAATTTGGTTTAGAACAGAACAGCACACTGTCAGTTTCACTCACTGTACCTCTCTGTCCCTCAACTCAAGGATTGAAAATATGGTTCAGCAAAATTGTTTTAGAACAGAATAGCACACTGACACTTTCCCTCACTGTACCTCTCTGTCCCTCAACTCAAGGATTGAAAATATGGAACAGCAAATTTGGTTTAGAACAGAACAGCACACTGTCAGTTTCACTCACTGTACCTCTCTGTCCCTCAACTCAAGGATTGAAAATATGGTTCAGCAAAATAGTTTTAGAACAGAATAGCACACTGACACTTTCCCTCACTGTACCTCTCTGTCCTTCAACTCAAGGATTGAAAATATGGAACAGCAAATTTGGTTTAGAACAGAACAGCACACTGTCAGTTTCACTCACTGTACCTCTCTGTCCCTCAACTCAAGGATTGAAAATATGGTTCAGCAAAATAGTTTTAGAACAGAATAGCACACTGACACTTTCCCTCACTGTACCTCTCTGTCCCTCAACTCAAGGATTGAAAATATGGAACAGCAAATTTGGTTTAGAACAGAACAGCACACTGTCAGTTTCACTCACTGTACCTCTCTGTCCCTCAACTCAAGGATTTAAAATATGGTTCAGCAAAATAATTTTAGAACAGAATAGCACACTGACACTTTCCCTCACTGTACCTCTCTGTCCCTCAACTCAAGGATTGAAAATATGGAACAGCAAATTTGGTTTAGAACAGAACAGCACACTGTCAGTTTCAACTCAAGGATTGAAAATATGGAACAGCAAATTTGGTTTAGAACAGAACAGCACACTGTCAGTTTCAACTCAAGGATTGAAAATATGGAACAGCAAATTTGGTTTAGAACAGAACAGCACACTGTCAGTTTCACTCACTGTACCTCTCTGTCCCTCAACTCTTATATCCATCCATCTGAGACACCGTTCTTTGTAACAAGTTAACTAACCAACCACAAATGAATGGGAACTATCATAGTCCATGTGTCCCTGCTCTTTAATAGATACATCTGGATAGACTATTGTACTTTGAAAAGACACACACACACCACAACACATTTATTCACACATAGTGGAATCAGAACAGACAGACATGGCAATGCACATGCACACTAGGAATTATGTCCGATATGGACATTGAAATGACCTGTTAATTATCAGGTTTACCTATTGTGCATTTGCAACATTGCCATGTCCACTTTGCGCTAGATATGGCTCACCGGTTCGAACATAAGGTTCTTGTAGATCTGTGAGCCTAAATTATATTTCTCAAGCATACAAAGTGGACATTGCTATTACTCTGGGATTGGAAGATTTTCTCCCTAAAAAATTGGCCGCGGGCCTGTTTTTTGTTTTGTTTTATATTCTCAGGTCGGCAGATGTGTACACACATGCCTGAAATCACCTCCGACAGGATCGTTCAATCGACCTGTCGATTAACATGTTCACTACAAGCATATGTGCTATAACATATATCCGTCTTGAATTAGGCATATCGATCTTGTATCAGGCATGATTTACATGCTAGTTTGGACTCAGATTTAAACATAACAAAATATTATCCTGTACATGACTTTAAACCCATAAGCCTAAATGGTTGTTCTAGGAACACTCACGGTGGACTTTAAAATATATGGTTTAGGGATCGATAATCCATTCCCACAAATCGTATTCAGGCCATTCATTGCATTTATATCATCTAGTAATATACCACCAGGTCTGCATGCGACTTTTCACTGCCACATGTCGGGTTCTCTTCTCTTTTTCCCCTTTCTTTTTTTTTTCTCATTTCACATGATTTTTCAATTAATTTCAATTCATTTCACTTCAATTTATTTCACTTCACTTTAGATATAAAAAAACTACCACCAGTTGAAGTAATATAAAGATTTTTTCATAATACACATTAATTCATAACGTTTTTATGGTATCCTGTAACAATATACACTAATTATCACCCCCCTCTTCCTTTCACATTTCACACACTGGACACTAGTTACAAATAAAAAAAAAAATATATATATATATATATATTTTTTTTGGTTTTATTCCTTCATCCCTATCTTACGTTTTTAGATTCACTTATTGTCCATATGAGTCACTCACCCCATATTTATATTTTTGAACGTATAGGGTCAGTATGATTGAATTTTCTCACACATGCATACACATATTATTAATACACATTGCACATGTGATGATACACTTTATATGCATAAGGTGGGGTCCTTCCCTGCACTATAGTAATTATGCCACACTGGCAGAGGGTTTATGTGTGTGTTACATGTTCGTGTAGAAAAATATATCCATTTACTTGTGTATATATTACTAATGGTCTTTATGAGTTGGTATATAAAATGTAGATGTGTGTGTTTCTGATCACATGATATGTCTTAAGTGTACTAATGGGACACAGCTGTTAGCCTATCCATCAGTCAATTGAAGTCTTAATTACTTTGTTCTTATCATGAGTTCATGTGAGTATATATAAGAGGGGCATTAGATGTGTATGTTAGCTATGATTAAGCACTGAATTGCAGTGCGAAACGTCAGCTCATACTTGCTGTTTTTTTGCTGTGGCATGTCATTTGTGCTTTTGTTTTAAAAGAAGAACCTTTTTTGGAGTGCGGCTGTCCAAGCGTTTTCCTCAGATTTTTTGCATTGTCATATGCATTGCCTGCACCCACGGCTCTGGATCTTGTGAATGAGTCACCAGTCACATCTGAGCGGTAACTCTCTCCTGGTGTGTCAGAGGGGCTGAGGTTCTTGAGAAGGTCAAGGCAAAGAAGAGAGGACCCATGCTATCCAGCAGCTCCTACGGGGGTTGCACTACATACACCTCTAAACAAACAAGCCATATGTCTCTGATACTTTTTAAATGTGGCACCTGCTGACATACTCTACTGCTAATGCCATACTGTGCAGTGGCAGCCCGTCCATGCAGTGGATAGATTCATGCATAGCATGAATCTATCTAAGGCCGCAGCGGCTGCCCCCTATTGATGTGTCCGGACCCTTTTGGGTCACCGGACACATGAATTACAGTGGCCAGGGTTATTTTTTTAAGCACCTGATTACAGCCATAGGCTCTAATAGGCTTCAATATAGCGTGGGCTAGGGTCGCAGATCATGCATCCTGAGCCCACCCAGGTTTGTTGCAACAGCGAATGAATACTTGCTGTTACAACAGTGATCCTCCTCCCGGCCAATCGGGAAGTGGGTTTGGTACCCATCACCCGATTGCCTGACAGTACAGGCGATCCTATTAGATGCCTTGTAAGGAGGAGAGAAGAGACACGCGGTGTCTCTATGAGAGGAAACAGAGCCGCTCCAGGGACACATCTTGTTCACTCGCTGCCTGACCCGCCACTAAGATGTGGTGCCGGACAGACATCGGGGAGGGGTGCTGGATGGGGGGGTTTGGGATGGCTGTGTGCGTCCGTGATGCTGGCCACCCCGGGAGGGGGGATGTCGCTGGATGAGTCCGCTGGCGCGGGGGGGGGGTTGGTTGATTGCCACTATGTTTGCCAGCTATAAAAATAGAAATGCAAAACAAGCAGGTAATTCAGCAATTTTGGCACTCTCAAAAATCATATAAAAGGGTTTCCCTACACTCAAAGGTTCGTATTTACCCTACCCACCTCCTATCTATACCAAGAATATAAAATCACCAAGCTCATTGCTTATGAGCATACATTCATACAGAGACACTGAAGTGACATAAGAGCGCTCTCCTCTAGTATTACCAAGTTAAAAAACAAAAAAATGGGTGAATCATCATCCTCCCCCACCCGCTCCAGAGTAACCTGCATAGTAATATTTTCCCCTAGCCCTGCTACAGTGATCTTTACTGTTTAGTGTATAATAAAGAATTAAACAAAAAAGGGCGGGACCTTGTATGAAGCATGTGTGGGAAAAATTAGGATAGGTTGGGGGTAATTAGCATATCTAGAATACGTTGTATAATTAATATTTTAATACTTTCACATAATGCATCGTACATGACTATATTGCATTATTGAAGACATAGATAAACATACACATATTAGATACCCATATAGCAGCAATGGGGCAGAAAAATAACAGATTTAAAATTCACAGATTTTGTTGGGGGATAATTTGTTCAAAACAGGAACCCATATACACAAACATAAAATACAATAATAGAATACTGCAGTGATACATGTTTGGAGCATGAAGGCGTAAGCTCTACGCGTTTCGCGACTTTGGTCGCTCATCAGGAGCCAGCATGCATTATGTTTCTGTAACGACATGGACACATTTCAGGTTAATCCAGAGTATCTGACATTATGGGGACTGTGAACAATGGTCAGAGTCCCAGTGTGGTACTCACCGGGTATCCATATGTTGCCGGAATGGAAGTCAGGCCAAAACTGCCGGGGACTGAGGCAGGATGCAGACTGTTTAGTGTTGCACAGTCTTTGTAGAAAAAAAGGCTGGACAGGGGCACATACTGATAATGTTCAGGACAGGGTTGAAGGTGTGCAATTTGCAGCGTGGGATTTAATCAGGGGAGATTGGGGAGGCTTTAAAGTGGCTGTAAAGGCAGAAGGTTTTTTATCTTAATGCATTCCATTCATTAAGATAAAAAGCCTTCAATGTGTAGCAGCCCCCCTTTGCTCCCTAACACTTACCTTAGTCCCATCTCTATCCAGCGATCTGCACGAGTGCCTCGGGTGTCCAGGACTCTACCTCCTGATTGGCCGAGACACAGCAATGGCACCATTGGCTCCCGCTGCTGTCAAAGTCAGTTAGCCAATCAGGAGAGGGGGGGCAGGGCCGAACCGCGGCTTTGTGTCTGAATGGACACACAGAGCTGTGGATGGGCTCGGGTGCCCCTATAGCAAGCTGCTTGCTGTGGGGGCACTCGACAGAAGGGAGGTGCTAGAAGCACCGAAGAGGGACCAGAGAAGAGAAGGATCTGCAAATCCACTACACAGAGCAGTTAAGTATAACACGTTTTATTTTTTAAAGAAAAAACAAGACTTTAGTATCACTTTAAAGGCAACTTTATTAAAAGTAAAATTAATTGAAGGTAATTAATTACACAGGAGTTTTCTTTAGTTTTTATGTGAGGCAGGCTATACACGATATGAACCATGCATCAAGTTGATAGATCGATAAACTTGGGTCCAAGCAGCATGCCAGGTTTAACCTGTGATTATCGCTAGGGGCTGTTATAGCTGCTAGCAATAATCACTCTCTTCTCTTGGCAGAGGCGGCTTCCCCCACCCTTCCCTGACCCCCCATCAGGAAAAAACAATGGCCCGGCTGGAGGGATTCCTGCATCAACGCTGTCTGTGTTGATGGGGGAATCAAGCAAATTTCTTTCATGCAACCTGTTGAGTTTTAGAAAAAATTGTGCTTTTACTATTTTTTCTCCTAGTTTCTTTTATGAGCATGTCTCTAGAGAAGCTGCCAAATTCTAGTTTAAAATGAGAAATTACCCCTGCCATTATGGCGTAGAGGCTATACATGAGCATCTTATTACCCAACATTTGTATATTTACAGCTATTCATATAAAAAAGAAATGTGAAATGGACCTATTACATTTTTTTTTTATGACCGATATCTATGACTGGAAGGTTTCCTTTTAACTTCATGACAAAATGCTATCTGCATCTTTTCCTGTACAAAGCTTTGGAAGTGAACTTCAGGTAGATGTTAAAAAAGCGTTTTTAAAGCGGAGTTCCACCCACAAAATTAACTTTACATTAATCAACTGGAAAAAGCATCAGAAAAAAACATTAGAATTTTTATTTATTTTTTACATACTTGTTCAGGGCTGTTGCTATGGGGTCTCGTGTAATCTGCCCCCTTCCTCTCCGCAGGACCTGAGGTCACTTCCCTCGGTGCTTGTGTTCGCTAGTGCTCCTGGTAGATGTGTGTCATCATTTCCCAGGAGTCACTGGGCAGCGCCGAGGGCTAGAATCCCATAATTTCATAGGCTTATCATGGTTGCCATCACAACGGAGCGGGCACTTCTGATGACGACGCCCGTTGTGATGGCAACCTGAGAAGTTTCCTGCACTGCTAAATGAGCTTACTGCGCGTGCGTGTGAACGTGCGGTGCATGCTGGTTATTCAGCAGCACAGAAACCCGGAAGTTTATGCTTGTGGGCTTTGCCTGCCCACAAGCAAGATGGGAACGCCCGTCATAAGGAATATAAGGTGAGTTTTTAATTTAAACAGTAACTAAAGTGACGCTATTTACAACACAAGCCAATGCAAAAACAATATCATATGATAGTAACAGATATATTAAAAAAAAAAAAAGTTGTGGTTGGGCTAACCAGATAGATGTCTGGTGACAATCAGGGGAAAGTCTTCAAAGCTGAGCTGAGGTTCTTGTGTGAGTTCACCGATTATGTTGGGAGAGGGAAGCTAGGGGGAGAGAAGATGTACTGCATGTACACTGTTTCAATATCCCACTATGATACTTGTTGCTAGTAGACATGTGCATTCGTTTTCGTCCGAATGCATTTTCGTCCGAATTTCAGCTATTTTCGTTATCGTTTTAACAAACGAAAACGAAAGCACAGATTCCGAAAACCGAAAGATCCGACATAAACAAATGCTTTATTTTCGTTTTCGTTGCTACAACAGTTCGATATAGATAGGAGATTCGACGTGACGCTGACAATAACAATCTGTGTCTATCGAACCTGTGGTCGAATGTGCCTAACCTTAACTCTATTAGTCCAAGATTATTCTACATAGGAGAGAAAAGATTCGACATTATAGAGAGAAAAGATTCGACATAGGAGAGAAAGATTCGACATAGGAGAGAAAAGATTCGACATAGGAGAGAAAAGATTTGACATAGGAGAGGAAAGATTCGACATAGGAGAGGAAAGATTCGACATAGGAGAGAAAAGATTCGACATAGGAGAGAAAAGATTCGACATAGGAGAGAAAAGATTCGACATAGGAGAGAAAAGATTCGACATAGGAGAGGAAAGATTCGACATAGGAGAGGAAAGATTCGACATAGGAGAGGAAAGATTCGACATAGGAGAGAAAAGATTCAACATAGGAGAGAAAAGATTCGACATAGGAGAGAAAAGATTTGACATTATAGAGAGAAAAGATTCGACATAGGAGAGAAAAGATTCGACATAGGAGAGAAAAGATTCGACATAGGAGAGAAAAGATTTGTTATTATAGAGAGAAAAGATTCGACATAGAGAGAAAAGATCACTGCTGGAATTGGGTGGGGGAAGTAAAATAAAAATAAAGTTGATGATGAATGTTATTGGCTGATTGTAACCAAAGAGGAGGAGCAGTAAAATAGCTAGAATGACGAAGATTCGACAAAGCATCGAAAGTTAGAAGATTCAACGGTGCAGCAAAACTGTACGACGCTGCAATCGTACATTTCCGGTCAAATGCATCCACCCATAGGCTATAGAAGAATTCTAATGTTGGTTGACTAGTAATAGTAATGAATAAATATAATTATTACTAGTCATACAACATTAGAATTCTTCTATAGCTTGTGGGCGGAACATTCGACCGGAAATGTATGATTGCAGCGTCGTACAGTTTCACTGCTCCGTCGAATCTTCTTTGAACATTCGACAGACACCATAAGCCTTCAATGACAGATTCGACCTTAATTAATTCAGATTTTCGGACGAATGCAATTTCTAGCGAAAAACGAAATAAATAAAAACGAATTTCGGGAGTAACTAAATAAATTTCTTTTTCGGACAAAAACGAAATTCCGAAACGAAATATTTCAGTGTGCACATGTCTAGTTGCTAGCCCTTTCGTCTCCATCTACAGCCTTGTCTTCAGGAATAATTTGACCATCGCCTCACCATCTGCAGTTTCCCGCGAGCTACAGTCCCCGAGAGACCTCTCATGCGTGCTGACGTCACGCTGACGTGTTTCGTTAGCCAATCACCGCTAACTTCTTCAGAGCTGATGTTGTCACAAAATCTTCCTCTCAGACCTGGGCATTTCTTACTGCATTACTGTGCAACACATCCACCCCCAGGGGAAAGGTCCATGACAGCCTGGGCATAGCCTTAGAGGAAGTGGGGCACCGTTCAACCCAGACTGGACTATTCATTTTTTTTTTTGTTGCTGGAGTTAAAGGCCAACTCCTGGCATTCTTTTCTTTAAAATTTCCTCAGAGGTGACTTTAAAACAAACAAACAAACAAAAACATAGAAACCCTGGCTGCACTGATGTAAGGGTTGAGACTGATATAAACATTCCCCTATCACTTTCTCTTCTATATTGTTTCCTAAGGTCATGACTTTCAGTCATTAGATTTCCTCATTCAGTATTCTGAGTTGAATGATGTTCAAAGGACCAAGCGGACCAAGGACATCCTATACAGTGCCTTGAAAAAGTATTCATACCCCAAAAAAGTAAATGTATTTTATTGGGATTTTATGTGATAGACCAACACAAAGTGGCACATTGTGAAGTGGAAAGAAAATGATAAATGGTTTTAAAAATGTTTTACAAATAAATATCTGAAAAATGTGGCGTGCATTTGTATTCAGCCCCTCTGAGTCAATACTTTGTAGAACCACCTTTCGCTGCAATTACAGCTGCAAGCCTTTTTGGGGATGTCTCTACCAATTTTGCACATCTAGAGAGTGACATTTTTGCCCATTCTTCTTTGCAAAGTAGCTCAAGCTCTGTCAGATTGGATGAAGAGCATCTGTGAACAGCAATTTTCAAGTCTTGCCACAGATTCTCAATTGGATTTAGGTCTGAACTTTGACTGGGTCATTCTAACACCTGAATATGCTTTGATCTAAACTATTCAATTGTATCTCCGGCTATATGTTTAGGGTTGTTGTCCTGCTGGAAGGTGAACCTCTGCCCCAGTCTCAAGTCTTTTGCAGACTCGAACAGGTTTTCTTCTAATGCCGCGTACACACGATCGGATTTTCCGTCGGGAAAACCTTGGATGTTTTTTCCGATGGAATTCAACTCAAGCTTGGCTTGCATACACACGGTCACACAAAAGTTCTCGGAACTTTCGACCGTCATGAACGCGGTGACGTACAACACTACGACGAGCCGAGAAATTATGTTTAATGCTTCCGAGAATGCGTCAAATTGTTTCCGAGCATGCGTCGGAATTTTGCGCGTCAGAATTGCTACAGACGATCGTAATTTTTGATTGGAATTTTTTCCGTCTGAAAATTTGAGAACCAGCTCTCAAATTTTTACTGGCGGAAATTCCTACAGGAAAAGTCAGATGGAGCCTACACATGGTCGGAATTTCCGACCAAAAGCTCACATCGGACTTTTCTTGTCGGAATTTCCAATCGTGTGTACGCGGCATAAGATTGCCCTGTATTTGGCTCCATCCATCTTTCCATCAACTCTGACCAGTTTCCCTGTCCCTGCTGAAGAAAGGCATCCCCACAATATGATGCTACCACCGCCATGTTTCACGGTGGGGATGGTGTGTTCAGGGTGATGTGCAGTGTTACTTTTCCACCACATATAGCATTTGACCAGAGCACCTTCTTTCACATGTTTGCTGTGTCCCCCACATGGCTTCTTTTAAACTGCAAACGGGACTTCGTATGGCTTTCTTTTAACAATGGTTTTCGTTTTGCCACTCTTCCTGATTCTCCCACCTGAGCTGTAGATCTCCCCAGCTCCTCCAGAGTTACAATGCCTGGCCTGTCAGTTTAGGTGGAGGGCCATATCTCGGTAGGTTTGCAGTTGTGCCATACTCTTCCATTTTTTGGATGATGGATTGAACAGTGCTTCCTGAGATGTTCAAAGAATGGGTTATTTTATTTTTTATAACCTAACCCTGCTTTAAACTTCTCCACAACGTTATCCCTGACCTGTCTGGTGTGTTCCTTGGCCTTCATGTTGCTGTTTGTTCCCTAAGGTTCTCTAAAAAACCTCTGGGGGCTTCACAGAACAGCTGTATTCATACTGAGTTTAAATTACACACAGGTTGGCTCTATTTACTAATTAGATTACTTCTGGAGGCAATTGATATATATTTTAGTTAGGGGTATCAGAGAAAAGGGGGCTGAATACAAATGCACACCACACTTTTCAGTTATTTATTTGTAAAAATGTTCCTTCCACTTCACAATTATGTGCCACTTTGTGCTGGTCTATCACATAAAATCCCAATAAAATACATTTACCTTTTTGATTGTAACATGACAAAATGTGGAAAATGCCAGGGGTATGAATAATTTTTCATGGCACTGTAAGTGCAGGGCATCAGGGATCTAACTATGGAGACATTGCCATGGCACCCTACATACAATGATGCAAAGAAAATGGCTGATGAGGTGACTTTAGCACTGGCAGCACATTGAAAGAGGAAGAGGAGCTTGTCAGGTGACCATCTGAAGACATCTGAAAAGGGAAGTATATAAAAACAAAAAACAAATAAAAAACAAAGTTGTCAACTGTCTGCAAATTTACAGAGAGTTTGTAAAAAACAGGGCACTTATATGCTGTCTGTAAATGTCTGTAAGCAGCATGAAACTGTCCGTAAAAATCCCACGTGTCCACGGTTCTGGAACTGCGCATTAGCAGTTCTGGAGGTGACCTATTAGTATTTAGCTGATTTGACCTTGGAGCAGATCGGCTTGGCCTCAGCTCTGGCGGGGGGCAGGCCTCAGCTTGGTCAGGAGGATGAACCTTGGCCCGGGAGGAGAAAGGCCTTTGCTATCCTGGGCACGGGGAGAAGGATAAGGGGGTGCCTTTTTAACTTTGAATAAGAGACAGCAAGGAGGGAGAGCGGAAAGAGAGGAGCCTGCCTTCAGTAGCCCGCAGGAGACAATTTCTGCTGCAGTACAGTAAGTACAGTAACAGTACTGCTGCCTACAGGATGATAGCTCCAGGCCACAGAGTCCCCACCCTGCGTGTTGGGCAGTCGGTCAGTCATTCTGTGTGGGGGGTCACTGATGTAAGGGGGGGCACTGATAAAAAGATTTACCCTTATATCAGTGCCCCCCCCCCGTTAGTGTAATCTGCAGACTTTGGTGTAAAGAGGAACTCTGAGGTAGGGGGTCTCTGGTCACCCCATCACATCAGAGTTCCCAGCTTTTCCCCTTAAATAAAAGCTCCCAAAATTCCTCCTTACATCTTTCGCAGAGTACCCCTTTACATCAGTGCAAGGGAAAACTATGCCTACTCTGATGTAAGAAGGAACTCTGCAAACTCTGATGTAAAGGGTGCGCTCTGGTGACCAGAGGCCCCCTTACATCAGTGATCCCCTTTACATCAGGGTCCTCAGAGGTCCCTCTTGCACTGTAAGGGGGAATCCGGCAGACTCAAGGGGAAAATCTGGGGACTCTAATGTAAGGGGGACGCTTTGGACTTTGATGTAAGAGGGGAACTCTGGGGTCCCTGATGTAAGGGGAAACTCTAGGAACCCTAAAGTAAGGGGGAACTCTGGGGACCCTGATGTAAGGGGGAACTCTGGAGACTGTGATGTAAGGGAAACTCCAGGGACCCTCACCTAAGGGGGGAACTCTGGGGACCCTTATGTAAAGGGGAACTCTGGGGACTCTGATGTAAGGGAGGCTCTGGGAACACTGGGAACTCTGATGCAAGGGGGGACTCTAATGTAAGAGGAAACACTGTGGACCCTGATGTAAGGGGGAATTCTGTGGACTATGATGTATGGGGAAACTCTGTGGACTATAATGTAAGGGGAAACTGTGTGGACTATAATGTAAGAGAGAACAATGTGGACCCTGATGCAAGAGGGAGCTCTATGTGAGAGCGAACTATGTTTATTTTGATGCAAGGAGGGGATGCTGGAGAGACTCTGATTTATCCACTTAAGGACCGCCGCACGACGATGTATGTCGACAGAATGGCACGGACAGGCACAAGGGTGTACAGGTGCGTCCCCTTTAAGATTGCCGCCGGTGTCCCGCGATCGGGTCACAGAGCTGAAGAACGGGGAGAGGTAAGTGTAAACAAACCTTTCCCCGTTCTTCCTAGTGGCATGTCAGTGATCGTCTGTTCCCTGTCGTAGGGAAAGACGATCAG
Source organism: Rana muscosa (assembly GCA_029206835.1). Taxonomy (NCBI): domain Eukaryota; kingdom Metazoa; phylum Chordata; class Amphibia; order Anura; family Ranidae; genus Rana; species Rana muscosa. Next base: position 500,849,763 of record CM055117.1, read on the forward strand.
TGACGTCACACGCCAAGCCACGCCCCCCTACAATAAGAATCACTCATTAGGTCACACTTAACCCCTACAGCACCACCTAGAGGTTAAACCCTTCACTGTCAGTGTAATTTTCACAGTAATCTGTGCATATTAATAGCACGGATCGCTGTAAAAATTACAATGGTCCCAAAAATGTGTCAAAAGTGTCCGATGTGTCCGCCATAATGTCGCAGTCATGATAAAAATCGCTGATCGCCGCCATTACTAGTAAAAAAAAAAATATTAATAAAAATGCCATAAAACTATCCCCTATTTTGTAGACGCTATAACTTTTGCGCAAACCAATCAATAAATGATTATTGCGATTTTTTTTTACCAAAAATATGTAGAAGAATACGTATCGGCCTAAAAGGAGGAAAAAAAAATTATATATTTTTTGGGATATTTATTATAGCAAAAAGTAAAAAATATTGCATTTTTTTCTAAATTGTCGCTCTATTTTTGTTTATAGCATAAAAAATAAAAACCGCAGAGGAGATCAAATACCACCAAAAGAAAGCTCTATTTGTGGGAAAAAAAGGACGTTAATTTTGTTTGGGAGCCACGTCACACTACCACGCAATTGACAGTTAAAGTGAAGCAGTGCCGGATCGCAAAAAGTGGCCTGGTCTTTAACCAGCCAAAATGGTCCGGGGCTGAAGTGGTTAAGGGGGAATCTGTGAACTCTGATATAAGGAGGGACTCTTGGAATCCTGCTGTATAGTGGGGAACTCTGATTTGAACAGAGGGTTTTTTCTGAATATTTTTGTTGTTTTGCATGTTACTTACCACTGACCCCTGCACTCGATACCTCTTTACAATATGCTGTACATTACATAGTCCTGATAAAGGTGTAGATTGCCCCAATAGTTGCTGATTTTAATGAATTTCTTCTTCAAGGTAGACTCGGTCAGTCAGTCCTTTTTGTGTCCATAAAAGCATATATAATGGAAACATTTGCTTTTCAAAAAATAGCTCTCAGTTTTGTAGGTACAAGGACTGTGTTATATGTGTGCAGTGTATATAATGACTAGGTAGTTAGTTTTCGTTTTCGTTTCATTCGTTTTTTTTTTTTTTCGTTTTTCGGGTCATTCGTTATGATCGCAATTCGTAAATTCGTAAATTTGTACATTCGTAAATTTATGCATTCGTAAATTTGTACATTCGTAAATTTGTACATTCATAAATTTGTACATTCGTAAATTTATACATTCGTAAATTTATACATTCGTAATTTTGGAAATTTGGAAATTCGATATTTTCGAAAACCCGAAAATTTGAAAATCTGAAAAAATAACTATTAAATTATAGGTATTGTAATTTCCTTTCAAATTTGGCTGTTAGCGAACGTAACGAATACAAATTTATCTGAAGTTACGCATAACCTGAAATAACAAATGCCGCATCTAAACAAATGGAACGGAACAAATTAATAATAATAATAATAAAACGTTTTTATTATTATTATTGTTATTTATTATTATTATTAATTCATTACGTTCCATTCGTTTAGATACGGCATTCATTATGTCGGAAAACAATTCGTAACTTCGTTAAGTTCACTAACAGCCAAATTTGAAAGGAAATTACAATACCTATAATTGAATAGTTAGTAATAGTTAAGTTATTAGTTAATTATTATTTCAGATTTCCGAATTTACTAATTTACGATTGTACGAATGTACAAATTTACGAATGTACGAATATTCGGAAATTCGTAAATTCAAATTTACGAATTTCCGGATAGTTGTACATTCGTAAATTCGTGCATTGGTAAATTCGTATATTCGTAAATTCGTACATTCGTAAATTTGAATTTACGAATATTCGTTAAAATTCGTTAAATGAGTTTTCGTTAATTTGGATATTTCCGAATTAACGAATTTGTCGAAATTCGTTAAAAAACGAATTCGGAACGAAACGAATTGCACATGTCTACTAGGTACAGATTATGTTTAATGATCTCCTTTAAGCCTCTCCCACTGTTATGCAAAATCTGGCCATACATGCTGATCGCTGATTACTGATTATTTTTTTATTTTATCCCGGTGTGCCCCAGGCCATTCAAAATCCAAGACATGACCACACGTTTCACTCTTTTTTATGTTTTTCATTGTAAAGCCAGGAGATTACTTGTTCTGAGTATTGTTAAAGTGTCTGTAAACCCTCACATATACCCAGGGAAGTGAATAGCCTCAGATGATACACAGGGATGAAACAAATTTCCTTACATAGGTTTTACTTGTATATTTGCAGTCGTCCCCTTTCTACACCCTTTGAAAAGTGAAGGTGATGTTAAAAATCTTTTTTCATCTTTCCGCAGTACACAGGGGTGGGTGGGAAGACTGGACTTACACTATGTGAGAACTGATTGGAGGAAAGGGACACACCCCTCCCCTCCATATAGGCAGAGGAACGAAGGAACATGCAGAGCTGTAGTCTGAATAGACAAGCTCCCTGCTTATCTTCCTTTAAGCACCCTCCCCGACACAATTTTTCAGCTCATGTTATCTCATGTGTCGGAGAACTTGTCAGAAGTCATTTATTGCTTATAACATGCCCCCCTCCACCCCGCCCTCTCCCCCCCACACACACACACACACACACACACACACTGTGTAGGTAGAACTCTCCTACATTACACAGGTGTATAGTGAGCAGAGCACAGCAGAGATCATTATCACAGGGCTGGATGGGGGCAGGAACTGCTGGTTAACTTTTCACCTTAAAAGGCTGGTGATTGGTTGCTAGGATCGCCGGGCTGTGTAATGTAAAAAGTTAACTCCAGCGGTTCCTGCCCCCATCCAGCAGTGTGATACCACCGCTGCCCTTGTGAGACGCATGCAGGTGCCATTAGTTGTTAATGGCAGCGTGTTTGCGCCCAACAAGCCACATTGTATTGCATTATTGTTAGTAATCAAGGCATATTTTATAGGTACGAGGAAGCCCAGGTTTTGTTTAAACATGGCCCTTAAGCCCCTCTTACTATCATGTTTGGCCACACCCACTGCATAGTGTGTCGCTGGTCACTATCTCACTGAAATGTCCCTCATTCTCAAGTTCAAAAGTTGGGAGGTATGCAGATAACACAGTTCTAATATGTCTATTTCACCTGCGTTTTTAGCAGTTTGCCTGGAGCTCAGTTTTACATATACATCACAGAGGAACAAAAATCAAACAGAACATTCTCAGAAATAATTCACTACATTAATGCTATATACCCAGATCTAATTTCTGCAAAAAGAGCAACCATCATTTACATCTGGAAGCATACAACTAAAGGCCTGATTTCTTTGACTGTAAATGCATCCTCTGAGTATAAATACTGGTAATAAAGTTTGTTAACATTGCTAGTGCTGGAAGTAATATGCCTGCTATCATTGTGGAATACTCTAATGCTTGGAATGTCCCTGAACGATCACATACACTTTGGGGTTAATTACTAAAGACTATAAATTTTATGCCACCTCAGCAAAGCAAGTAGCTCAGTGACCTAATTAGAATAACATAAAATGTAATAACCTAAACTAATTCAGTGTTGAAGCAAATAGAGATTTGGGTAAATGCAATCCTTCATCAAACGGAAATGAAGTTGCAGGCATTACTGACTTGTAGGGATGAGCTTGGTGTTCGACTCGAACATAGGTTCGACTCGAACATCGGCTGTTCGCGCGTTCGGCGAACAACGAACGATTTGGGCCGTTCGCGCCAAATTCGAGTGACACGAACGGCCCACAATACACTGCGCCATCGCAGTGTAATCCCGGCGCTGTGATTGGCCAAGCATTTACTGTGTCCCTGCATGCTTGGCCAATCACAGCGCCGGCAGCGAGGAGAGCAATGATTGGCCACAGGCAGGATGCCTGTGGCCAATTATAGCTGAGGGAGTTTAGTACACGCCCCACACTATAAAAGGCCGCCAGCGCGGCGGCCTTGTGTAGTGTGTTCCGGAGCAGGGAAAGTGAAGGATAGGCAGGGACAGTGTCAAATATTGTCAAATCTATTCTTTGCTAAACCTTGTGTGTAGGGACAGAGAAGGATAGACAGGGAGAGTGTCAGTGTCATGTTCTTTGCTAAACCTTGTATGTAGAGAGAGAGAAGGATAGGCAGGGAGAGTGTCAGTGTCATATACTTTGATAAACCTTGTGTACAGGGAGAGAGAAGGATAGGCAGGGGACAGTGTCAGTGTCATATTCTTTGCTAAACCTTGTGTGCAGGGAGAGAGAAGGATAGGCAGGGAGAGTGTCAGTGTCATATACTTTGATAAACCTTGTGTACAGGGAGAGAGAAGGATAGGCAGGGGACAGTGTCAGTGTCATATTCTTTGCTAAACCTTGTGTGCAGGGAGAGAGAAGGATAGGCAGGGAGAGTGTCAGTGTCATATACTTTGATAAACCTTGTGTGCAGGGAGAGAGAAGGATAGGCAGGGGACAGTGTCAGTGTCATTGTTGCTAAGCCTCCTGCACATTATACACCTGAAGTTAGCCCGTATTGCTGCTTTTTCCTGGTGTGTTACACAAACAGGATTTTGCAGCACTTACAGCGGGCGGAGTGTGCCTCCTGACCATATTACACCTTAGCTTAGCCTGTATTGCTGCTTTTTCCTGGTGTGTTACACAAACAGGATTTTGCGGCACTTACAGCGGGCGGAGTGTGCCTCCTGACCATATTACACCTTAACTTAGCCTGTATTGCTGCTTTTTCCTGGTGTGTTACACAAACAGGATTTTGCGGCACTTACAGCGGGCGGAGTGTGCCTCCTGACCCTTTTACACCTTAACTTAGCCTGTATTGCTGCTTTTTCCTGGTGTGTTACACAAACAGGATTTTGCGGCACTTACAGAGGGCGGAGTGTGCCTCCTGACCATATTACACCTTAACTTAGCCTGTATTGCTGCTTTTTCCTGGTGTGTTACACAAACAGGATTTTGCGACACTTACAGCGGGCGGAGTGTGCCTCCTGACCATATTACACCTTAACTTAGCCTGTATTGCTGCTTTTTCCTGGTGTGTTACACAAACAGGATTTTGCGGCACTTACAGCGGGCGGAGTGTGCCTCCTGACCATATTACACCTTAACTTAGCCTGTATTGCTGCTTTTTCCTGGTGTGTTACACAAACAGGATTTTGCGGCACTTACAGCGGGCGGAGTGTGCCTCCTGACCATATTACACCTTAACTTAGCCTGTATTGCTGCTTTTTCCTGGTGTGTTACACAAACAGGATTTTGCGGCACTTACAGCGGGCGGAGTGTGCCTCCTGACCATATTACACCTTAACTTAGCCTGTATTGCTGCTTTTTCTTGGTGTGTTACACAAACAGGATTTTGCGGCACTTACAGCGGGCGGAGTGTGCCTCCTGACCATATTACACCTTAACTTAGCCTGTATTGCTGCTTTTCCCATTTCCCTGCAGGCCATTAGAATGTCTGGAAGGCAAACAAGGAGAGGCAGACAGTCAGGAGCCAAAAAAAGAGGGCAAGCAGGCTCTGTGTCTAGAGACAACAGTGCTGGTCGTGGACGCGGTGCATCGCCATCAGCACGTGGCCATGGGACACGCTTGTCCTTCTTTTCGGCAGCTGGACGTGTTGAGACGCATCATGCCGAAGACTTGGTAGAGTGGATTACCAAGCCCTCCTCATCCTCCTCATCCTCTCTCACCCAGGCTCAGGGTACTGGCAAAGCAGCTGCCAAAGCGTCCTCTTCCCTGGTATCAATGTCATCATCAGTCACTCCTTCCCTAGACCAACCATGTCCTCCTGAGGAGTCCCCCGAACTGTTTGAGCACAGTGTTGGGTACATGCTCCAGGAGGATGCCCAGCGTTTCAAAGGGTCTGATGATGATACCCAGCTAGAGGAAGGCAGTAGCGTGAGAGCAGAGAGAGGGGATGCTCAAGAAGGACACCAATCTGGCAGTCATGTTCCAGCAGCTGCAGCATACTGCCAGATTGGCTCCAGTGATGAGGAGGGAGGGGATGATGAGGTCACTGACTCCACGTGGGTGCCTAATAGGAGAGAGGAGGAGGAGGAGGATGAGGAGGAGGCACATCTCCAATGAGGCAGGATGCCCTCGGGGGGCCAGCGTAAGGGCAGCACACCGACGGAATCACACCGCAGAGCTCCGCCTGTGCAAGGCGCTGCCTCTGCCCGTCATTCAAAAAGTTCTTTGGTGTGGGCCTTTTTTGAGGCGAGTGCATCAGATCGCACAGCTGCTGTTTGCAACATATGTCTGAAGCGTATATCGCATGGCCAAAACATCAGCCTCTTGGGCACCACATGCTTGATCAGACATATGTTGACCTGCCATGCAGCTCGTTGGCAAGCCTACCTTAAAGACCCACACCAAAGAACAAAGCTGACCTCTTCTTGCACCGCATCAGCTGGGATCTCCAACCCCACTATACCTTCAGTCCTCTCTGAAACCTGCTCTGAGAGGAATGAAGGTGTAGAATTAGGTGTGTCACAGCCAAGTACTTGCGGGCACTCTGCTAGCAGTACACCAATGTCCGATTCTAGCAGGCAAATTTCCCTGCCCCAGCTGCTGGACCGTCAAAAGAAGTTCACTCCCAGCCATCCACATGCCCAGCGGTTGAATGCTAGCTTGGCTAAATTGCTAGCGCTTCAACTACTGCCTTTTCAGTTGGTAGACTCGGCCCCCTTCCGTGAGTTTGTGCAATGTGCGGTTCCTCAGTGGCAGGTTCCCAAACGCCACTTTTTCTCACGGAAGGCGATTCCGGCTCTCTACCGGCATGTGGAAGGCAATGTCTTGGCCTCGCTGGACAGGGCGGTCAGCGGTAAGGTGCATATTACCGCTGACTCATGGTCCAGCAGGCATGGACAGGGACGTTACCATTCTTTCACGGCCCATTAGGTCACTCTTTTGGCAGCTGGGAAGGATGCAGGACAAGGTGCAGTAGTGTTGGAGGTTGTTCCACCGCCACGCCTCCAAAATGCTACTACTGGTTGTGACACACCTCTGTCCTCCACCCCCTCCTCTTCTTCTTCCTCCGTGGCCTCTTCCTGTGCTTTGTCCTCGGAACCAGCGGTGCTCCGTAGGCGTTCAAGGGGCTACGCAAGTACGCAGGCAAAAAGATGCCATGCCGTGCTTGCGCTGGTGTGTTTGGGGGACAGGAGCCACACTGGGGCAGAGGTTCTGTCTGCTCTGCAGGGGCAGGCCCGAGAGGTGGTTGACGCCACGCCAGCTTAAGCCAGGAATGGTAGTTTGCGACAATGGCACCAACCTCCTCTCCGCTCTCCGACAGGGACAACTGACCCATGTGCCCTGTGTGGCTCACGTCCTTAACCTGGTGGTGCAGCGGTTCTTGGGCAGGTACCCGGGCTTACAGGATGTCCTGAGGCAGGCCAGGAAAGTCTGTGTGCATTTCCGCAGATCTTATAATGCCAGTGCTCGCCTGGCTGAGCTGCAAAAGGAGTTGAACCTGCCCAAGAACCGCCTTATATGTGACATGCCCACCAGGTGGAACTCAACGTTGGCCATGCTGCAGCGGCTGCACACGCAGCAGAGGGCCATCAATGAGTACCTGTGCGACTACGGCACCAGGACAGGGTCAGGGGAGCTCGGTTTTTTTTCACCACGCCAGTGGGGCATGATCAGGGATGCATGCACTGTCCTGGCACCATTTGAAGAGGCCACGAGGATGGTGAGCAGTGACAGTGCATGCATCAGTGACACTGTACCTCTTGTCCACCTGTTGGAACATACGCTGCGTGGAATAATGGACAGGGCACTTGAGGCAGAACAGAGGCAGGAAGAGGAGGACTTCCTTGCCTCTCAAGGCCCCCTTTACCCAGACAGTGTTCCTTCTGTCCCACCCATCGCACAGGAAGAAGAGGAGGAGGAGGAGGAGGAGGATTGTGTCAGCATGGAGGTGGAGCCTGGCACTCAGCATCATCAGCAGCAGTCTTTTAGGGATGATTTACAGTCCCAAGAAACCAGTGGACTTGTACGTGGCTGGGAGGAGGTGGCTGCGGATCATGTCGTCCTTAGTGACCCAGAGGACTCCGGACTGAATGCCTCAGCTAACCTACGCTGCATGGCCTCCCTGATCCTGCAAAGTCTGCGGAAGGATCCTCGTATTCTTCGGATCAAGGAGAGGGACCATTACTGGCTGGCCACTCTCCTTGATCCACGGTACAAGGGTAAGGTTGCAGACCTTATCTTACCGTCGCAGAGGATGAGACAACTCCGGGAGGCCTTGCAGAAAGGTCTGTGCAACGCGTTCCCAGAGACTGGGAGGTTACAAACTCCTGGTCCTGGACAACGAGTTGCTGAGGCTTCGGTCAGTCAAAAAAGGAGCGGTGGGGAAGGTGGCCATCTGACCGAAGCGTTCAGACAATTCTTTAGTCCGCAGCCCCAAGGTATGATCGGTTCCAGCAACCATCGCCAGCGTCTGATATACATGGTGCAGGAATACCTAGGGGCAAGGTCAGACTTGGACACCTTCCCCACCGAAAATCCTCTGGCTTACTGGGTCTTGAGGATGGATCACTGGCCAGAGCTTGCACAGTATGCAATTGAGCTACTGGCCTGTCCTGCATCCAGCGTTCTTTCAGAACGCACATTCAGTGCTGCTGGAGGATTTGTCACGGATCACAGGGTGCGCCTGTCCACCGACTCTGTTGATCGACTGACCTTCATAAAGATGAACCAGTCTTGGATCACCACCAGCTACCAAACACCTGAAGCTGATATAACAGACTAATTTATTTTCAAATGTCACATCCCTTCAAGACTGATGCTGATGCTGAGAGTTTGTCCTGTTATGTTGACTGACTATCCTCCTCCTCCTCAATGATCCGATTGACGATAATAGCTTGGAAGAACATTTTTGTTTCTGGGTGCCGCCACCAGTGGCTTAGGCCCAATTTTTCAGCCCCTGTTTAACAGGGGTGTGTTATTACAATTTTTTATGCAATGCTTTGCAGCAGGGCTCATTCCTGCACTCCAACTAGAGTATCTGGGAGTGGTTGCAGTGTCGTGGCACCAGCACCAGTGGCTAAGGCCCAATTTTTCAGCCCCTGTTTAACAGGGGCGTGTAATTACAATTTTTGATGCAATACTTTGCAACAGGGCTCATTGCTGTGCTCCAAGTACAGTATCTGTGAGGGGTTGCAGTGTTGTGGCACCAGTGCCTAAGGCTCAATTTTTCTGCCCCTGTTTAACAGGGGCATGTAATTACAATTCTTGCTCTAATAATTCACAGCAGGGCCCATTCCTGCGCCCACCAAGACTAACTGTGAGGCCTTACAGTGTTGTGTCAACACCACCACCACCACCACCACCAAAGGCCCAATTTTTCAGCCCCTGTTCAACAGGGGCATGCAATTACAATTCTTGTTCTAATAATTCACAGCAGGGCCCATTCCTGCGCCCACCAAGACTAACTGTGAGGCCTTACAGTGTTGTGTCAACACCACCACCACCACCACCAAAGGCCCAATTTTTCAGCCCCTGTTCAACAGGGGCATGCAATTACAATTCTTGATCTAATAATTCACAGCAGGGCCCATTCATGCGCCCACCAAGAGTAACTGTGAGGGCTCACAGTGTTGTGGCAATACCAACTGTAAGGGGCAAATTTCAGCTGAGTATATACGGCAGGCCCCTACTTTCAAACATCCAACTTACAAACGACTCCTCCTTGCAAACGGAAGGATACAACAGGAAGTGAGAGGAAATCTACCCCTAGGAAGGCAAATTCTCTCCTGTAAGAGTTAATATGGGAAAAAAAGTGTCTCCTCTCCACTGATTCTTTATCACCAATTCTTGTTTCAATAAAAACCCCAAATTTTCAAAAAACATTTGTCATTAGGACGGAAAGTGAGGTGAACTGTTCTGAACAGGTGCACACTGCACAGACAGCAAAACAAATGTTACAGGGGTGATAACCCTTCCCTATGTTTTCCAAAAAGCTTAAAAATATATTTTTTGGCTGGAGCTACACTTAAACAATGTACCTGTTCAAAATTACAAACAGATTCTACATAAGAACAAACCTACAGTCCCTGTCTTGTATGCACCGCCTGTATATGGCTGTTCAGAGTATATAGGGCCTTTTTTATTTTGTGTGCGGGGTTCCCCTTAATATCCATACAAGACCCAAAGGGACTGGTAATGGGCTGGGGTAGGGGGGGGGGTGTGATGGGGTAGCTATGCCATTTTTCTTAAAGATTTTCATCCATATTACCGGTACCAGACATTACATTAAAGCCGCAAGCAGTTTTAAATGGCTTTTTTTCATTTAGAAATGTAATTTTGTGCAGGGACAGTTCTAAACACGGGAATCACGTGGCACTTCACAGCCATACTTTAGACACCCCCCAGGTACGATATTTAAAGGAATATTTACTTTTTTTTTTTCACTTTATGCATCATTAAAATGACTGCTCCAGAAAAACGGCCGTTTTTAAAACTTCTTTTTGCATTGATACATGTCCCCTGGTGCAGAACCCGGGTTCCCAAACCCTTTTTAGGACAATAACATGCATAATAGTCGTTATAATTAGCACTTTAGATTTCGAACGCTCGCATCCATTGTATTTAAAAGGGTTCTAAAGTTCTTGCAAACTTTCGGTCCGTTCGCGGGTTCTGGTGCGAACCGAACCCGGGGGTGTTCGGCTCATCACTACTGACTTGTCACAAACTCTTGTTCAAGGTTTTATTAAGTGCTACAACTAAAAGACTTTACACATTCACTTTACCTAGTTTAGAAGAATAACATAATTTTTTTATTTTTATTTTTTTACAATGATAATGTCATTAGTTAGATCCAGCTTAGCATGGCATAAAAGAAAAGCTATTTTCTTTAAATATAGACATATATTTGAAAGTTTCATTAAATGCTTTTTCATGGATCCAGGTTACAGTATACAAGTTCTTGTCGCCCATAATTTAAAGCCTAATTGAACTTTCAGCTTAAAATAACTAAACGCTTTCTGGGTGTGTCAAAATAAAAGTTTGCTAGTTAGTTTATGAAAAGGGATTACCAAATAGCATCAACATCCTATACTGCAGTCAATAGAGGAAAAAGAACAAGATGGACTTTCAAGGTGCCAGCAAGAACACGCAAAATAAAGTTAATACATTTTATTATTCCAAATATGTATAAAAACATACTCATTATCTTGGATCAACTCTATATCACTGGTTGAACCCTACACACGAGATGTTATGGTCCCATATAGAAACCGCATCTTTCCAGCGCAAAACCTTAACTGACTATCTCCTTCTTTCCACAGCAGGCCATCTCCCTCCACACCGAATGCATTTCCCTCAATTATAGCTTCCCTCTCAGCATGGCAAAAGCTCCTGGCCATATAATCTCCTTGTCTACTTACTCGATCACTAACTAACACTAATGTCCTGTACACACGATCGGATTTCCAATGGAATAAAATCCGATGGAATTTTCCGTCGGAATTCCGATGAAGCTGACTTCCATCAGTCTTGCATACACACTGTCAGACTAAATTCCGACCGTCCAAAACGTGGTTACGTAAAACACTACGACGAGCCGAGAAAAATTAAGTTCAGTGCTTCTGAGCATTCGTCGACTTGATTCTGAGCATGCATGGATTTTTCTCAGAGGGAATTCCACACAGACGATCGGAATTTCCATTGGAAAAATTTAAAACATGTTCTATTTTTTTACTTTGATGGAAAAAAGTCCGATGGGGCCCATACACGATCGGAATTTCCGATTAAAAAAGTCCATCTGACTTTTTTCATTGGAAAATCTGATTGTGTGTACAGGGCATTAGAGCTTTAAACACCCTCCTTCCCGACCTAAACATTTCCCGCTGGCAATCTGCTGGTATTACAACAGTGAGTGATATTGTAACAAATGATTCTATTAAAACATTTGAAAGGCTTCAAAGTGATTTTAACCTTCCAAACTCCGAGGCATACACGCAAGTGAGGATTACTCATTTTCTAGGCATCTCTAAACTTCCACCCTCTGTAACTATTCCTGAGCCCATCTTTCAGTTCTACTCCTGTACCTCCTATACTAAGAAAGGTACCGTATATTCTTACTATACTCTACACTTAGTGATTACCGAACCTGCTCCCAAATTGCAACTTTAAACAAATAGGAGTTAAGCACCCCTCTTACTCAAGCTGTGTGGCAACGAGCATTTAGATTAACCTATGAAGCATCCCACTGCAGCAACCAATGGGAATCCTACCAAAAAAAACATTTACAGGTGGTACTTAAAGCGGAGCTCCACCCTAAAGTGGAACTTCCGCTCATCGGAACCCTCCCCCCCTCCGGTGTCACAATTGACACCTTTCAGGGGGGAGGGGGGAGAAGGAAACCTGTCTATGACAGGTATTTTCACCCACTCCTGGGAGTCCTCTCTGCAGGAAATCTGCAGGAAGTACATCACTTCCCGCAGAATACCCGTTGTGTTCTGGGAGACACTCGGCTCCCAGAACACACGGGGACCAGTCAGAACGGCTCAGCGCGACTCGCGCATGCGCCGTAGGCAACCGAGCAGTGAAGCTGCAAGGCTTCACTGCCTGGTTCCCTCACTAAGGATGGCGGTGGGGGCAGCAGAGTGACAAGCGATTGCTCGTCCTCTGCTGCGGATGTCGCTGGACTCCAGGACAGGTAAGTGTCCTAATATTAAAAGTCAGCAGCTGCTGTAGCTGTAGCTGCTGGCTTTTAATATTTTTTTTTCGGCGGAGCTCCGCTTTAACTACGTATCGCCTTTCAAAAATGTACTCCGGACATTCTCCTGACTGCTGGAGGAATTGTTTTAGTGTAGGGTCTACGGCTCATATCTTGTGGTTCTGCAGGTCTTTAAACTCCTTTTTGGAAGCAAATATTTGTACTAATCTCCTCTATCTCTGGGATGCCTTCGACTCCCCCACTCTCTCCCTGGCCCTGCTTCCAGTAGGCTTAGAAAAATATCCTCACATTTCCCATGTCGCAATCATACACTTATTGCTAGCTGCGAAGCTACATTTTGCCAGGTTATGGAAAACCTCAAAACCTCCCTCCATCTTAGGATCTATTGCATCTCTTAAAGCGGACCTTCAGTCATTTTTCATCTTTCCATCTATCAAATCTTCTGCCCTTGTTGTTTTAACCTTTGATAGTCAAACATTTTTTCTCTGCCAGTAACTACCTTATACAGCCCACTTCCTGTTTCTTGTCTGGTATATAGCCTAGGCTTATGACATCATGCACAGCTCTCTCTCTCACTCTCCTGAGAGTTTGCCAGGAAGGGAGGGGGTGAGTCATAAGAGGGCCAATGAGAGCTGAAGGGCTAAGAGCTGGAGGTGTGCCTCTGTGTGTCTGTGTAAATCCAGGAAGTGAGCAGGCAGCAGCTTCAGCTGCCCACACTTAAAATGTATGCAGCCAGACTTAGTGGAGGGAGATTTCTGCAGCATATTTGGCAAGTACAGAACACAGTATAAATAAAATAATATGCAAAGTGGTTGGAGGGAAGCTTCAGAATGGCAAAGATGTTTTTATTACAAATTATGTGAGCAGACTGCAGTTCCTCTTTAATCATCAATGTTAAATAGAAATAAAGGTGGCTAGGAAGAATTTTCAGATGGAAAAGTTTGTAACCAAGTGGTCTCAATGGCTGAGTCACCCAAAGTGTAAGGTACAGGATTGAACTGATAGCTGTTTTTTTCCTTTAACTGATACTGTTGTGATGGTGTTCCCCCATCTCCCACCCTGTACTCCTTTACTCCCCCCCCCCTATTCCCTTCCTCCTTCCCTTATCCTACCCCCACCCCATTTCGTCTAGAGCATTATCATAGTTTTGGCATTTAGTGTTTATTCACACCATTTTAAAGTACACATTTTTACCTCAAGTTTAGAACTGTTGATTGACGTATACTGCTTTAGATGGAACATCTGTTTGCATCTGACACATTTCCTGACCTTGTCTCCTTTGTAAAACTTTAATAAAGAACTATTGAAATAAAAAAAAAACTAAAAAACTAAAACATACTCATAAAAACAAGGCCAACAAAATGGACCTCCCACAGAATAACAAACACCTAAAATATCAAATAGACAGATAGCTTATGAATGAATTAAACATAGCAAATACTGTAAGGTGTCTTCCATGGGTAGGCAGTCTTGCTCAATCTCATGGGGTTTCGCGGGAGTACTCTACTTCTTCAGTAGGTCAGGGAAGCTAAAAAGTAAAATATAATAATTCACATTACAATATAGATAAACATAAATAGAAAAAATACCACACTAACATCATAGTAATCTCACCAAGCTAAATAGGTCCATCTACAAACAAGAGAAGGTGCGGCATGGTTAGAGACATGTATTGTCATTCCCTGGGGGCAGGTGTGGGAGTTATGGCAAGGCGGCAGAACTTTTATCCTACCACAACAAAAAAAAGGGTTCCCATAACAACATTTAAAATAAAAAGGGTAAATTAACACCAAAATATTCCAAACTGGCGAGATGCCTTATGCACCTGATGAGGTGCATATGTTTAAACGGTCGGTTGGTCCCAAAGTGGATATAGAATGAAAGTATAATATCCCCATAGCATCAAAATCTATCAGAAAAACTCTAAAGAAAGGGGTTTGTATATAAATTCATACTAAACATCCATAAAATACCAACTAATAGGACCAAAAACCAGACACTTACTAGTGAGAGAGATAATCTTTTTCCTCTTTTGACAAAAGTTTGCAAAGTACTTTGGTTGCTTTCTTAAAAAAATAGGATTGAATTCTTGAGGAAATCTTGCTCAATATAGAAAAAAAAATGTAATAAACAAAAACTATAGTGTACAAATATTCATACAAAATGCAGCAGAAACTGTAAAAAAGAAAAAACTAACCCTATAAACCACTATTCCTACCTCCACCAAAGCCGCGTACACACGACCGGTTTTCTCGGCAAGAAACGACAAGAAAACTGTTGGGAGAGCTTTCTTGCCGAGAAAACCGTTCGTGTGTATGCTTTCTCGTCGAGAAAACTGCCCAAAATCTCCACGAGAAAAAATAAGACCTGTTGCTGTGTATGCTTCTCCGAGTCTTCAAAAACCGCGCATGGTCAGACTCAAGTATGAGACGGGAGCGCACCTTCTTGCAAAACTAGCGTTCGTAATGGAGATAGCACATTCGTCACGCTGTAACGAACTGAAAGCATGAAGTCTGAAAAGCGCGAATCGTCTCTTCCCAAACTTTTACTAACACGAGATTAGCAAAAGCAGCCCAAGGGGTGGCGCCGTGAGAATTGAACTTCCCCTTTATACTGCCGTAGTATGTGTTGTACGTCACCGCGCGTTTAGACCGACGAGATTTTGGATTGACAGTGTGTATGCAAGGAAAGCTTGACAAGAATCTCGTCAAGCTTGACAAGAAACCCGTCGAGAAAAACAACGTTTTTTTTTGCGACGAGATTCTCGGCCGTGTGTACGAGGCTTCACTCTCATAGACTTGCAAATAATTAGGCAACTGAAAAGTAGTCAATGTCAGTGTAAATTCTCAACTAGGATAATTTACATATATCATTGCAATTGCAGGCTAAACCAAAATACATGTGTCCCCTTAACTCGAATCATGCAAGTCAGAATATATCATTCAGCTGTTGCTTTGTTGCTATTGTTGTAAATAATGTGGATCTTGTGTAGATTAATGCTGATTAGTAGCACATTGCAAAGTACAGTTATGAAGCGGACATAAGTCAAGCACTGACAAGTGAAACTGGTCATAAACATCCTCCTGGGGATCACCAATAGATCAGGCAAAATGCTTCTTAGAAATATTACCAATTATTCAGTGATAGTGCATACAGCAAAATCCTGTAAATGAAGCATAATGATTAATCAGTTGCATGATGGACCATAAATATTTAATGATATATGCTCAAAAGAGTTGTACTCCCACTACATGCCTTTATAGATAATGATGTAGTATCATAGTCCCTAGATGAAGACCCAATCATAAAGAGTGATAATGTTAGCAACAACTAATGGAATTAATGGCTAATATTACACCACGGATACACTATGTTGTTATGTAGGGAGTCCAATGAATCATATGCTAAAACCATGCAAGTACACATATGCACGTCACCAATTCATTAGGACCAGGCATAAGGCAAGACCTTGGACCCAGAACTGTACAGTCATTCTACCACTGGAAAACAGAAAGTTATTTACATTGCTTATTACATATGGGGTGCAGCATTAGTAAATGCAGAGGGAACATTTGAAGATTACTTTAATAAAATGTGTCCCACAATATATAAAAAGTGCACCAAAAAAAAACCCTCCAAAAGAAACGTTTCACTTCTGCATTCCTATCTTAAATCACAAGAATCAGAAAAACCTCTAAAAAAAAGTATGCAAAATTGATTGCATCATTACGACCAGGAGGAAATTTCACCTTAAAGTAGAAGTAAAGGCTTGCTGTGGCTGGTGGGAGGAAACTATCTCCCCTTGACAACAGGTAGCACACTGCAAGTCATTGCTTGATGTCACAACATAAATTCAGCCTTGTTGTCAAGCCTTTTAATGACACTCAGCGGATGGAGCTGTGTAATCGTAAGATTTATTATAAACCGTATGTAGCATGTTTATCAGCAGTGGGGAGATAAGGTTTTAAACTTTGCTTATTTTAGCCTTTACTTCTCTTTTAAATCTGTAGATCCACCTGTTTTCAAGTTTTAATAATTTTGCATTAAAATCTCCACCTCTTTCCCTATACGTTCATTCCAGGAAATTACCTAAGCTTCCCATGCCATTATAATAGCACAGGAGACTGTGAGGAGTGGTGTGCACCACATTAACTAAGCGTATAAACCTGTTATAGGTCTATCTGCACCACCCATACCAGTTTCTATTTCACAGTAAAATAGAAACTAGCACAGGTCTGCATCTACCGTATATACTCGAGTATAAGCCGACCCGAATATAAGCCGAGGCACCTAATTTTACCACAAAAAACTGGGAAAACGTATTGACTCGAGTACAAGCCTAGGGTGTCCATCTGCATGCCTCACTTTGCCTCACTGTGTCCATGTGCATGCCTCACTGTGCCCATGCCTCACTGTGTCCATACCTCACTGTGTCCATACCTCACTGTGTCCATACCTCACTGTGCCCATACCTCACTGTGCCCATGCCTCACTGTGCCCATGCCTCACTGTGCCCATGCTTCACTGTGTCCATGACTAGACTGACATTTAACATGGTAGTCTATGGAAGGGGTGCCCAGGTTTGAAAAATCTGTGCTCTCCGGCCGTAGGTCCCCCAGACAAAAAACGTTGCACACTTATAGAGGAGAAATGGGGCTACATATGTGCCAAGTTTCGGGTCCAGGGGACCTATGACTGGCCGGTACCGTGTCCCCAAAGTCACCAGAGAAATTACCGTTTAACATGGTAGTCTATGGAAGAGGTGCCCAGGTTTGAAAAATCTGTGCTCTCCAGCTGTAGGTCCCCCAGACAAAAAACGTTGCACACTTATAGAGAGGAAATGGGGCTACATGTGTGCCAAGTTTCGGGTCCAGGGGACCTATGACTGGCCGAGACCGTGTCACCAAATCACCAGAGAAATTACTGTTTAACATTGGAGTCTATGGAAGAGGTGCCCGAGTTTGAAAAATCGGTGCTCCCCGGCTGTAGGTCACACTTGTAGAGGAAGAGTGTGGCTACATGTGTGCCAAGTTTGGGGGCCAGGGGACCTACATACGGTCGGTACCGGGTCCCCAAAGTTCGGGAGATTAGGCGCAAAAAGGTGACTCGAGTATAAGCCGAGGGGGGCATTTTCAGCACAAAAAAATGTACTGAAAAACTCGGCTTATACTCGAGTATATACGGTAATTAACAGAAGACATATCATGAAAAATGGTCCTTATAATTGCCAATAGTTTTAAGGGGTTTGGATTAATAGCAATTGTGTGTATTAGCACTGTGGGATATTCTGTAAATCCTATACTATAGCGTTCTACAAATGTCACAATCTTTTTACTGCACACTGTATATAAATAGACAAGATACAGTGTGTCAGGGCTGTAGATAATTTTTTCTTGATGGGGGGTTCAGCCTTGGGTACTTGGGGAGTAGGTACACGCCCCACACTATATAAGGCCGTTTGCGTGTTGGCCTTGTGTAGTGTCTTCCGGGTGCTGATAGAGAGAGAGAGAGAGAGAAAGAGAGAGAGACAGTGTCGTTTCATTTGAGTTAGATAGAGCAGGCAGGCGAGTCAGATAGCTGCAGTTACAGTGTATGCAGTATATATATGCATCGCAGGTGTTGTGTGTATATATATATATATATATATATATATATATATATATATACACTGTATTCAGTTTAGCTAGATCTGTTCCTCTTATTCTCTTCCTAATATACTGACAGGCAGGCAGTTGATTGTGGTAGCTGCAGTATTTTCAGTCAGTGTAATGTATCCTGTGTACAGTGTGCAACTAAAGCTAACTGCAGACAATTGCTGGTGTTCTCTTCCTAATAATACCGCAGGCAGGCAGCTGCAGTATTTTCAGTCAGTGTACTGTATCCTGTGCACAATGTGCAACTAAAGCTAACTGCAGACAATTGCTGGTGTTCTCTTCCTAATAATACCACAGGCAGGCAGCTGCAGTATTTTCAGTCAGTGTACTGTATTCTTTGCACAGTGTGCAACTAAAGCTAACTGCAGACAATTGCTGGTGTTCTCTTCCTAATAATACCACAGGTAGGGATGAGCTTCGAGTTCGAGTCAAACTCATGTTCGACTCGAACATTGCCTGTTCGCCCGTTCGTCGAACAGCGAACAAATTGGGGTGTTCACGGCAAATTCGAAAAGTCTATGGGAGAAATCTAAAGTGCTAATTATAAAGGCTTATATGCAAGTTATTTTCCTAAAAAGTGTTTGGGGACCCTGGTCCTGCCCCAGGGGACATGTATCAATGCAAAAAAAAGTTTTAAAAACTGCTGTTTTTTCGGGAGCAGTGATTTTAATAATGCTTAAAGTGAAACAATAAAAGTGAAATATTCCTTTAAATTTCGTACCTAGGGTGTGTGTATAATATGCATGTAAAGTCGCGCATGTTTCCCGTGCTTAGAACTGTCCCTGCACAAAGTGTCATTTCTGAAGGGAAAAAAGTAATTTAAAACTCACTCGCGGCTATTAATGAATTGTCGGCTCCCGGCAATACATAGAAAAGTCATTGATAAAAAAATGTTTTAAAAAAAGTGGGGGTCCCCCCAAATTCAAAAAAAAAATGCGTGCGGTTCCCCCCAAATATCCATACCAGGCCCTTCAGATCTGGCATGGATTTTAAGGGGAACTCCACCCCAAATTTAAAAAAAAATGGCGTAGAGTCCCCCCAAAAATCCATACCAGACCCTTATCCGAGCACGCAACCTGGCAGGCCGCAGGAAAAGAGGGGGGGACAAGAGAGCGCCCCCCCCTCCTGAGCCATACCAGGCCACATGCCCTCAACATGGGGAGGATGTCCCCATGTTGATGGGGACAAGGGCCTCATCCCCACAACCCTTGCCCGGTGGTTGTGGGGGTCTGCGGGCAGGGGGCTTATCGGAATCTGGAAGACCCCTTTAACAAAGGGGACCCCAGATCCCGGCCCCCCCCCCTCCTTTACACAGTGAAGGAGATTCCCCATCAGGTCCGCCCCCTCGGTATGTCAGACCCCACCTACGTCATTGGGCTGAGCGGACCTGATGGGGAACTTCCTTCACTGTGTAATTTACACAGTGAAGGAAGTTCCCCATCAGGTCCGCTCAGACCAATGACGTAGGCGGGGTCTGACATACCGAGGGGGCTGACCTGATGGGGAATCTCCTTCACTGTGTAATTCATGAATAGACCCGCCCCTTCTCATGTTCCGGACCTGATGGGGAACTTTAGAAGGGGCGGGTCTATACATTTAATAGACTGCGGAGGAAGTTCCCCATCAGGTCCGCTCAGGCTCAGCCAATGACGGACAGCGCTGGACATCGGATCGCCGCGGGACACTGGATTTCATCGCTGGAATGTTTTTTTTTTTTAATAAAGGACTTTTCCAAGGTGTCCGTGTGTGTTTTTTTTACATTTTTTTTACACTTTCTTCGTGAAATGGTAGGGGTACAATGTACCCCTTACCAATTCACATAGGGGGGGCCGGGATCTGGGGGTCCCCTTTGTTAAAGGGGTCTTCCAGATTCCGATAATCCCCCTGCCCGCAGACCCCCACAACCACCGGGCAAGGGTTGTGGGGATGAGGCCCTTGTCCCCATCAACATGGGGACATCCTCCCCATGTTGAGGGCATGTGGCCTGGTACGGTTCAGGAGGGGGGGGGGGGCGCTCTCTCGTCCCCCCCTCTTTTCCTGCGGCCTGACAGGTTGCGTGCTCGGATAAGGGTCTGATATGGATTTTTGGGGGGACTCCACGGCAATTTTTTTTAAATTTGGGGTGGAGTTCCCCTTAAAATCCATGACAGATCTGAAGGGCCTGGTATGGATATTTGGGGGGAACCGCACACATTTTTTTTTTTAATTTGCGGGGGGGTTCCCCTTAATATCTATACCAGACCTGAAGGGCCTGGTAATTGAATTTGGGGGGACCCCCACGCTTTTTTTTTTTATCAATGACTTTTCTATGTATTGCCGGGAGCCGAGAATTCATTAATAGCCGCGAGTGAGTTTTAAATGACTTTTTTTCCTTCAAAAATGACATTTTGTGCAGGGACAGTTCTAAGCAACTTTACATGCATATTATACACAACCCCCAGGTACGAAATTTAAAGGAAAATGTCACTTTTATTTTTTCATTTTAAGCATTATTAAAATCACTGCTCCCGTAAAAACGTCATTTAAAAAAAAAAATTGCATTGATACATGTCCCCTGGGGCAGGACCCGGGTCCCCAAACACTTTTTAGGACAATAACTTGCATATAAGCCTTTCTAATTAGCACTTTAGATTTCGAACGTTCGAGTCCATTGTATTTAATAGGGTTCTATAGTTCACGCAAACATTCTGTCTGTTCGCAGGTTCTGGTGCGAACCGAACAGGGGGGTGTTCGGCTCATGAGTATATTAGTGTACTGTATACTGGGCACAGTGTGCAGCTACATCTCACTGCAGGCCATTCCTTGTCTACCTATTCCAATACATCAAAGACAGTATGTCTGGAAGGCCAACAAGGAGAGGCAGACAGTCACAGGCCAATAAAAGAGTGCAAGCAGGCTCTGTGTCTAGAGGCAACAGTGCTGATCGTGGACACGGTGCATCCTCATCAGCACGTGGACGTGGGGCACGCTTGTCGTTTTTCTCGGCAGCTGGCCACGTTGAGCCACAACATGCTGAAGAGTTGGTAGAGTGGATGACCAAGGCGTCCTCATCCTCCTCATCCTCTGTCACCCAGGCTACCTTGGCTGCCAATGCAGGTGCCTATTCCATCGGCTCGAGGTCATCATGAGTTACTCCTTCCCTAGCCCCACCAGAGGTGTCCCCCGAACTGTTCGACCACAGTGTCGGGTACATGCTGCAGGAGTATGCGCAGCGTTTTGAAGGCTCCGATGATGGTACCCAGCTTGAGGAAGGCAGTAACGGGAGCCCAGAGAGAGGGGGTGCCCAAGAAGGACAAAAAACTGGCAGTAATGTTCCCCCAGCTGCAGCATAATGCCAGGTTTGCTCCAGTGACCAGTGATAAGGAGGGAGGGGATGATGAGGTCACTGACTCTACGTGGGTGCCTGATAGGAGAGAGGAGGAGGAGGCGGAGGAGGAGGAGGCACATCTCCAACGAGGTAGGATGCCCTTCAGGGGCCAGCTTAAGGGTAGCCAACCGACTGCATCACGCAGCAGAGCTCCGCAAGTGCAGGGCGCAGGTGACTCCACGCGTTATTCCAAAAGTTCTTTGGTGTGGACCTTTTTTGAGACGTGTGCAGCAGATCGCACCGTTGCTATTTGCAACATATGTCTGAAGCGTATAAAGCGTGGACTAGACAGCAAGCGCTTGGGCACCACATGCTTAATCAGACATATGTCAACCTATAAAAGACCCACAACAAAGAACAAGGCGGACCTCTCCTTGCTCCTCATCAGCTGGGATCTCCAACCCCACTATACCTTCATTCCTCTCAGAAACCTGCACTAAGAGGAATGAAAGTTTAGAATTAGGTGTGCCACTGCCAAGTACTTGTGGGCAATCTGCTATCGGTACACCAACGTCCGATTGTAGAAATCAGATTTCCCTACCACAGTTGCTACACCAGCAAAATAAATTTGCTCCCAGCCATCCACATGCCCAGCTTGGCTGAATGCTAGCTTGGCTAAATTGCTAGCACTCCAACTGCTGCCTTTTCAGCTGGTAGACTCTGCCCCCTTCCTTGAGTTTGTGGAATGTGTGGTACCTCAGTGGCAGGTTCCCAAACGCCACTTTTTTTTCACGGAAGGCGATTCCGGCTCTCTACCAGCATGTGGAAGGCAATGTCCATGCCTCGCTGGACATGGCGGTCAGCGGTAAGGTGCATATTACCGCTGACTCATGGTCCAGCAGGCATGGACAGGGACGTTACCTATCTTTCACCGCGCACTGGGTGACTCTGCTGGCAGCTGGAAAGGATGCAGGACAGGGTGAAGTAGTGTTGGAGGCTGTTCCGCCACCACGCCTCCAAAATGCTACTAGTGGGGACACCTCTCTCCTCCACCCCCTCCTCTTCTTCCTCCGTTGCCTCTTCCTCTGCTGATTTGTCCTCGGAACCAACGGTGCTCCGTAGGCGTTCAAGGGGCTACGCAAGCACGCAGGCAAATAGATGCCATGTGGTGCTTGAGCTGGTGTGCTTGGGGGACAGCAGCCACACTGGGGCAGAGGTTCTGTCAGCTCTGCAGGGGCAGGCTCAGAGCTGGTTGACACCACGCCAGCTTCAACCAGGAATGGTGGTTTGCGACAATGGCACCAACCTCCTCTCTGTCCTCCGACAGGGACACCTGACCCATGTCTCCTGTTTGGCTCATGTCCTTAACTTGGTGGTGCAGCGGTTCTTGGGCAGGTACCCGGGCTTACAGGATCTCCTGAGGGAGGCCAGGAAAGTCTGTGTGCATTTCCACCGGTCATATAATGCCAGTGCTCGGCTGGCTGACCTCCAAAAGGAATACAACCTGCCCAAGAACCGCCTAATCTGTGACATGCCCACCATATGGAACTCAACGTTGGCCATGCTGCAGCAGCTGCACACGCAGCAGAGGACCATCAATGAGTACCTGTGCGACTATGGCACCAGATCAGGGATGCATGCACTGTCCTGTCACCATTTGAGGAGGCCACGAGGCTGGTGAGCAGTGACAGTGCATGCATCAGTGATACTGACCCTCTTGTGTACCTGTTGGAGCACACGCTGCGTGAAATAATGGACAGGGCACTTGAGGCAGAACAGAGGGTGGAAGAGGAGGACTTCCTTACCTCTCAAGGCCCCCTTTATACAGACAGTGTTCCTGCGGGTCCGCCGATCACACAGGAAGAGGAGGAGGAGGATTGTGTCAGCATGGAGGTGGAGCCTAGCGCTCAGCATCAGCAGCAGTCTGGAAGGGATCATTTACAGTCCTCAGAAACCCATGGACTTGTATGTGGCTGGAAGGAGGTGGCTGAGGATCATGTCGTCCTTAGTGACCCAGAGGACTCCGCACGGAATGCCTCAGCAAACCTACGCTGCATGGCCTCCCTGATCCTGCAAAGTCTGCGAAAGGATCCTCAGATTTGTGGTATCAAGGAGAGGGATCATTGCTGGCTGGCAACCCTCCTTGATCCACGTTACAAGGGTAAGGTGGCGAACCTTATCCTGCCGTTGCAGAGGGAGCAGAGGATGAAACATCTTCGGGAGGCCTTGCAGAAAGGTTTGTGCAACGCGTTTCCAGAGCCTGGGAGGTTACAAATTTCTGGTCCTGGACAACATGTTGCTGAGGCTTCGGGCAGCAGTGTTGTTCATCTTACGTTAAAAAAGTAATTAGTTACAGTTACAAATTACTTCTTCCAAAAAGTAATGGAGTTACTCACTCAGTTACTACATTGAAAAAGTAATTAGTTACTCAGCAAAGTAACTATATTGGTTATATTATATATACACGGGGGCGGGGGTGGGGCGGTAGAAGGATGATATATACGTAATTTTTTCAGTGTATAAAAATAATAGGAGGGATAACAATAAATAATATTGGTACTGTGCTTCACTGTGCCCATGCTTCACTGTGCCCCGTGCCTCACTGTGCCCCATGCCTCACTGTGCCCCATGCCTCACTGTGCCCCACTGTGCCCATGCTTCACTGTGCCCATGCTTCACTGTGCCTCACTGTGCCCCATGCCTCAATGTGCCCCATGCCCCAGTGTGCCCCATGCCCCACTGTGCCCCATGCCTCACTGTGCCCCATGCCTCACTGTGCCCCATGCCTCACTGTCACTGTGCCCGTGTACAGTACCTCAGATCGGCGGCATCCCGACTCCCGGCGGCCATTCCATTATTCAAAAGCCGCGCCTCCTCCAGTCCTTCTCCAGTCCTCCTCCAGTCCTCCTCGTCTGTGATAGGCGGAACACTCAATTTCCCAGCATTCAGTGTTCCGCCTATCACAGACATCCGCTCATCCTCATAACACAGACGAGGATGAGAGGATGTCCGTGGTAGGCGGAACACTGCCTGCTGTGAAATTGAGTGTTCCGCCTATCACAGGCGACGAGGACTCGGGAGGCACGGCTTTTGAAAACTGCAATGGCCGCCGTCTGTCTGCATGACACGCTGTTCAGGTAGGCAGACGGCAGCTTGCAGTTAGTTAAATGTTAAATTACATCTACTCGCGGCGGCGAGTAGATGTAATTAGGGTAACGCTGCCCAAGTAATGGGAACGAGGGTAAGAGTAATCAGTTAGATTACTCGTTACCCCAAAAAGTGGCTACATTACCTAACGCCGTTTATTTAAACGGCGTTAGTTACAACACTGTCGGGCAGTCACAGAAGGAGCGGTGGAGATGGTGGTCGTCTGACTGATGCGTTCAGACAATTTTTTAGTCCGCAGCCCCAAGGTATGATCGGTTCCAGCAACCAACACCAGCGTCTGATTCACATGGTGCAGGAATACCTAGGGGCAAGATCAGACTTGGACACCTTTCCCACCGAAAATCCTCTGGGTTACTGGGTCTTGAGGATGGATCACTGGCCAGAGCTTGCACAGTATGCAATTGAGCTACTGGCCTGTCCTGAATCCAGCGTTCTTTCGGAACGCACATTCAGTGCTGCTGGAGGCTTTGTAACCGATCACAGGGTGCGCCTGTCCATCGACTCGGTCGATCGTCTGACCTTCAGAAAAATTAATCAGTCTTGGATCACCAGCTACCAAGCACCTGATGCTGATGTAACCAAATAATTTTTTTTTGAATGTGAGATCCCTTCAAGACTGCCTATGCTGATGCTGAGTGACTATCCTGTTATGCTGAGTGACTATCCTCTTCCTCCTGTTTATGTTGATAGCTTGTAAGAACATTTTTCTTTTCTGGGCACCGCCACCAGTGTCTAAGGCCCAATTTTTCTGCCCCTGTTTAACAGGGGCATGTAATTATAGTTTTTGCTGCAATACTTTGTAGCAGGGCTCATTATTGCGCTCCAACTAGAGTATCTGTGAGGGGTTGCAGTGTTGTGGCACCAGCACCAGTGCCTAAGGCCCAATTTTTTTGCCCCTGTTTAACAGGGACATGTAATTACAATTTTTGCTGTAATACTTTGCAGCAGGGCTTATTCCTGCACTCCAACTAGAGTATCTGTAAGGGGTTGCAGTGTTGTGGCACCAGTACCAATGCCTAAGGCCCAATTTTTCTGCCCCTGTTCAACAGGGGCATGTAATTACAATTCTGCAGGTCCCATTCCTGCGCCCACCAAGAATAACTGTGAGGGCTTACAGTGTTGTGGCAACACCACCACCAAAGGCCTAATTTTTCTCACCCTGTTAAACAGGGGCATGTAATTACAATTCTTGATATAATATTTCACAGCAGGGCCCGTTCCAGCGCCCACCAAGAGTAACTGTGAGGGCTTACAGTGTTATGGTACCACCAACACCTAAGGTCAAAATTTCTGCAGATTATATAGGGCAGGCCCCTACTTTCAAACATCCGACTTACAAACGACTCTTACTTACAAACGGAGGGAGACAACAGGAAGTGAGAGGAAATCTACCCCTAGGAAGAGAAATTCTCTCCTGTAAGAGTTAATATGGGAAAAAGGTGTCTCCTTTCCACTGATGCTTTATCACCAATCCTTGTTTCCCTAAAAAAAAAAAAAAATTCTAAATACAATTGTCATTGGGACAGAAAGTGAGGTGAAATCTTCTGAACAGGTGCACAGACAGCAAAACAAATGCTACAGGGGTGATAACCCTTCCCTATGTTTTCCAAAAAGCTTAAAAATAGATTTTTTTGGCTGGAGCTACACTTAAATTTTTTTATCTGTTACAAATTACAAACAGATTCTGCTTAAGAACAAACCTACAGTCCCTGTCTTGTTTGCACCGCCTGTATACTGCTGTTCAGAGTATATAGGGCCTTTTTTATTTTGTGTGCGGGGTTCCCCTTAATATCCATACAAGACCCAAAGGGGATGGTAATGGGCTGGGGTAGGGGGGGGGGGTTATGGGGTAGCTATGCCATTTTTCTCAAAGATTTTCATCCATATTATAGTATAGTATATTGCTGTTCAGAGTATATAGGGCCTGGGGGCCCCCACGCCTTTCCATTTTTTTATTTGGGTGCGGGGTTCCCCTTAATATCCATACAAGACCCAAAGGGGCTGGTAATAGACTGGGGGGGTTCCCACGCCGTTTTTCTCAATGATTTTCATCCATATTGCCGGGACCAGACATGACATTAAAGCCGCAAGCAGTTTTAAATGACTTTTTTTCCTTCAGAAATTACATTTTGTGCAGGGACAGTTCTAAGCACGGGAAACACGTGCCACTTTACAGGCATACTATAGACACCCCCCAGGCACGATATTTAAAGGAATATTTCACTTTTATTTTTTCACTTTAAGCATCATTAACCACTTAAGGACCAATACGCAGCTTAATGACCAGAGGTGTTTTCACAATTTGGCACTGCGCTGCTTTAACTGGAAATTGTGCGGACATGCAATGTTGTACCCAAGACGAAATTTTGCGTCCTTTTCTTCCCACAAATAGAGCTTTCTTTTAATGGTATTTGATTGCCTCTGTGATTATTATTTTTTTGCAATATAAACGGAAAAAGACTGAAAATTTTGAAAAAAAATGATATTTTCTCATTTTTGTTATAAGAAAAATCAAATAAACTCAATTTTAGTCATACATTTAGGCCAAAATGTATTCAGCCACATGTCTTTAGTAAAAAAAATGTCAATAAGTGTATATTTATTGGTTTGCGCAAAAGTTATAGCGTCTACAAACTAGGGTACATTTTCTGGAATTTACACAGCTTTTAATTTATGACTGCCTATCTAATTTCTTGAGGTGCTAAAATGGCAGGGCAGTACAAAACCCCCCCAAATGACCCAATTTTGGAAAGTAGACACCCCAAGGAAATTGCTGAGAGGCATGTTGAGCCCATTGAATATTTTTTTTTTGTCCCAAGTGATTGAATAATGACAAAAAAAATTAAAATTACAAAAAGTTGTCACTAAATGATATATTGCTCACACATGCTATGGTTATATGTGGAATTGAACCCCAAAATAAATTTTGCTGCTTCTCCTGAGTAAGGGGATACCACATGTGTGGGTCTTTTTAGGAGCCTATCCGCGTACGGGACCCCGAAAACCAAGCACCGCCTTCAGGATTTCTAAGGGCACAAATTTTTGATTTCACTCCTCACTGCCTATCACAGTTTCAAAGGCCATAAAATACCAAAATAGCACAAAACTCCCCCAAATGACCCCGTTTTGGAAAGTAGACACCCCAAGCTATTTGCTGAGAGGCATGGTGAGTATTTTACAGCTCTCATTTGTTTTTGAAAATGAAGAAAATAATATTTTCTTTTTTTTTCAATTTTCAAAACTTGTGACAAAACGCGAGATCTGCAAAATGCTCACCATACCTCTCAGCAAATAGCTTGGGGTGTCTACTTTCCAAAATGGGGTCATTTGGGGGGGGTTTGTGCCATCTGGGCATTCCATGGCCTCTGAAACTGTGATAGTCACAAAAATTTACACCCTTAGAAAGCCTGAAGGTGGTGCTTGGTTTTTGGGGTCCCGTACGTGGCTAGGCTCCCAAAAAGTCTCACACATGTGGTACCCCCGTACTCAGGAGAAGCAACAGAATGTATTTTGGGGTGTAATTCCACATATGCCCATGGCATGTTTGAGCAATATATCATTTAGTGACAACTTTGTGCAAAAAAAAAAAAAAATATTTTTTCCGCAATATGTTGACTTGTGTCAACATATAAAATATTCCATGGACTCGACATGCCTCTCAGTATATAGCTTGGGGTGTCTACTTTCCAAAATGGGGTCATTTGGGGGGGTTTTTAACTGTCATGGCATTTTATACACAACATTAGAAAGCTTACATCCACTCTTCTAACCACTTGAAGACAAAGCCCTTTCTGACACTTTTTGTTTACATGAAAACATTTTTTTTTTGCAAGAAAATTATGTTGAACCCCCAAACATTATATATTTTTTAAAGCAAAGGCCCTACAGATTAAAATGGTGGGTGTTGCATTTTTTTTTCCACACTTTTTTTAATTTTAATGCACTAAAACACACTATATTGCCCAAATGTTTGATGAAATAAAAAAGATGATCTTAGGCGGAGTACATAGATACCAAACACGACATGCTTTAAAATTTCGCACAAACGCGCAGTGGCGACAAACTACATATATTTTAAAAGCCTTTACAGGTTACCACATTAGATTTACAGAGGAGGTCTACTGCTAAAATGACTGCCCTCGATCTGACCTTCGCGGTGATCAATGGCGTCCCTAGGGGGGACCAGAGGGGGCCCTGGCCCCCCCAACATTATGCTGTGCCCCACCATGTGCCCCCCCCCCCCAAAAAAACAAAATATATTTTTTTTTTTCGCTCGGGCTGCTGCTGGGGTAACCTAGTCTCTCCTGAGAGGGAGAGCGTCCCCAGTCAGCTCCTGCGGGGGATTCCTCCCCCCTCCCTCTGCTCGCTGACACTGCATAATGCGAGCACTCACACAACCACAGCCGCCCGATCTGCTCCTTCCCCTGCATCCTCATTGGCACAGAGAAGAGCGAGTTGCAGGAAGGACTCCACGAGCACTGTGGGAGGGGGGAGGGGGGCCCAAGCCTTCATCTCAGTTACTGAAAAAACAGACTGATTTCTCCCGTCCTTATGACAGGAGAACCAGCCTGTAAATTCCGAGAATGGTGACTGCAAGCTGAGCCGAGTGTCAGTCTATGACACTCATTCACAGCCCAGTGAGTCCAGCCACCCCCCCTCACTCTCCTCACATACGAGCAGTGAGGAATACAGCTCCTCCTCCTTCCAGTCCCGCCCACACTATCCCGGCGTGCTGTATCTGAAGAGAGGAGATGTGTTGGCGGGAAATATGAAAATCAGCAGCATTCCTGGCTGTGTGTGACTGATGCCTGAGATTCTAGCCTGGACCGTGGGTAAGTGTGTGCACTGCAGACTGCAGTACACTGTAATCACTGAACTGCATTATCTCCATCCCTTCTCTCCCCCATCTGTCTCCCTCCCCCTCTCCTGTTCTTTCAAGACATTCACAATTTACTTTCAATTTCAGTTAGGCAGGTAATAGACGGTGCACATTTCTTTCCTGCATCCACAGATTGCAGGAAAGAAACTTGCATAATTCCCCCATCAACACAGACAGTGCTGACAGGGGAATATCCCTCCTGCCCAGCAATTGTATTCTCCCGACAAACAGTGATTATCACTAGTGGCTATAGCAATCACTAGTGATAATCATAAGAGAATCTGCTCATTAATGGTTCGAATCTCAGCCAGTTCCTGCTGAACCAGCTGAGATTTAAACTGTCTATGGCTGGTCTTAGCTCTTAGGCAGCCCATACATTGATCGCTTTTTTTCATTCAACTATTAGGTTGAATGAAAAAAAAAGGAAATGTTCCAATTACCCCATCTACACATCATAGGTGGATGGGGGAATGTTCCCAGTGTGGACCAGTGCTGGAACAACCAGAGTTGCTGTCCTCTCCTGGCTATTCACAGCGCTGGTCTCTGTCTCCAAGGTAGCGGCGGCAGCACATTGGAACACAGTGCTGGTTACTTTATGGGGCTGATGTACAGGAGGGCCAGCACAATTTGTTGTTAAAGATGGGCTGGGCATGTTCAAAATTCCACATGCCAGAGCCTGCCAGGAAGCCCACACTGCACAGCGCTAATCACAGGCAATGAGACATTTCCCGGTCCGCAGCTCCACAGATCAGGAAATGTCTCACTGGCTGTGATTAGCACTGTGGAGTGTCGGCTTCCTGGCGGGATCGGGCATGTGGGATTTCAAACACACTCGAGCCCATCTCTATTGGTTGTAGACAGTTGAGCTCCCTGCAGGTTGCTTAGCAGCAGTGGAGCCTTCTCTGACATGCTGATCGTGATGCAATCCAGATGATGCTCCTAGTAAAATTCTAGTGTTAAATATCAGTGATTTTATTGATCAAAGCCCACACTTTACAGGTATAGAGCCCACATGGCTGCTGAACATACGGTTGATTATACTGTATAGATGTGGTTGTACTCTTGATGCTAATAAATACTGTGTTTCTATAATTCCCCAGCCAAGATACATAGATGGAACCCACAGATACCAGCCACCTGCTGGAGATGCCATCAAGACGTGGGTACGCTGCTCCACATTTGGTGGCAATGCCCACGAATTGCTCCGTTCTGGGAGAGGGTCAGACTTCTGGTCTCGCAGATCACCGAAACCAAGATCGTGTTGAATGCGGCCTCCTGCCTGCTCCACATCACGAATGTCTCTTTGGGGAGGTACAAAAACTCCTTAACGAGACATTTGCTAAATGCGGCCAAGTCTTTGATCCCGCTCTACTGGAGATCACAGAGGGTTCCTTCCACTGCTGAGTGGCTGAAAAGGGTCTCGGTGGTTTGCGAGATGGAGGAGACCTTGACCCAAGCCACCGACGTGGTGGATAAATTTTGCACTATCTGGCAACCATGGTTGATATTCAGGTACTCGACTGCGTACTCAGATATTATGTCTGCCTCATCTCCCGGGGTTCCCGGCGAGGGGGCAGAGTAGGTGATGCATGGGTGTCTCCCGCTCCTACATCCCCCCACTGGTTTGCGGCGGTATCTCTGAGGCCAGGGGTCTTCCTTTCTCTCTACCTTTTCTCGGGCCAGGGCTCTGGCCATATCCCCCCCCCCCTCCCCCCTCCCCACCTTTTAGCTCTTTACTCTCTGTTCTGTCTTTGTTTTCCATTTTAGTTTTTTCTTTCCCTTTCTTCTTATATGCTGTGAACGCGATTGCCCCTCATAATTGATATTCGAAGATCACATCCTAGATTCATCATAAGTCCTATTGTTAACTCATTTCGACGGTCATCCTTGTTGATCCAGCTGAACTTGTGACCATGTCTCTCTTTTTATCTTGTTTTTCTCTCCAATATATCCGATGCTCACGTCCTCTGGTCACCTTGAGTTAGAATATTGTGGTCTCAGTTACTCTGTTGCATTCTGACTTGCCTAATTTGTGGATAAGTGTACCTATTGTGCAGTTGCATCTGCGAATGTTCTGTTCCGTTTTTTTTATTTTATTTTCTTTTTGCTTACCCATCTCTATCTTGTCTTCAATAAACTTTTAATAAATGTGAAAAAAAAAAAAATACTGTGTTTCTTAGATCTGACTGGGAGCATCACTAGGATCACATCCCTATCAGCATGTCAACAGAGAAGGTTATACAGCATTACTGCTGCTAGGTGACCAGCTGGGGGCTCAGCTCTCTATAACCAATAGTGCCAGCCTTCCCCTGCATGCACGCATAATGTCACCAGCACAAAGTCCTAATAGACTGCCGCCGGTGCCAAGGAGACAGATACCAGCGCTGTCAATAACAGGGACAGGACAGCTGGGGAACCACACAGTGGCAGAACACCAGGGCCCGGTGGCAAGACAACCTTTGCAACCCTGATAGTTCTCCCACTGCTTTGGACCCTTATATTTTCTTGGTGTCCTGGTGACATATATCTCTTGTTTTCTGCCACCCTGGTGGGGCCCCAGTATAGTAGGAAGGGAGCTCACTGCAGAACATGTAAAAGGGCCCATTGTGGGATCGTAGTAAAGGGCCCCAGGATATATATATATATATATATAATTGCATTTTATAGTTGCCCCCCCCCTACTTTTGTCCCTGTCCCCCCATGTTCCCCCCTAAATATGAAAGCTGGAGAAGCCACTGGCGGTGATACCTCACATGCATGATGCAATTGCTGTTTACATATGACGCCAGACCGACGCTTGCGTTCGCCATTGTGCAAGAGCAGGGCGGGACAGGGGTGCTTTTTTTTATTATTAATTTTGCTTTTTTTTTTTATTTTTAAACTGTTCCTTCCATATTTTTTTTTTTTATCATTTTTATTGTTATCTCAGGGAATGTAAATATCCCCTATGATAGCAATAGGTAGTGACAGGTAATCTTTTTTTGAAAAAACTGGGGTCAATTAGACCCTAGATCTTTCCTCTGCCCTCAAAGCATCTGACCACACCAAGATCGGTGTGATAAAATGCTTTCCCAATTTCTCAATGTCGCTTTTTATATCTGGGGGGGGACACTCCCTCCCACTGCTTGTAAAAGCAGTCCAGAGGCTAATTAGCCGCTAGGATTGCTTTTACATGAAAGCCGGCCACTGGCTGAAAAGAATGATACCAAGATGATACCTAAACCTGCAGGCATCAATCTGGTATAACATTTCAAAGTCCAGCAACATACCAGTATGTTGCTGGTCCTTGTTGGACATGTATTGTAATCTTTTTTTTCATGCAGCCTGTTGGCTGAACGAAAAAAAGAGATTGATCAGTGGGTATGCCCACCATTAGAATACCTCCCTTCATCTACCCACTTCTAATGATGGGCATAGATGCACCATTTATATATGCCGAAGCATGGGGGCATCCTCCCGCAAAAGTTATGCCGCGTACACACGGTCGGACTTTTCCATGGGCAAGCCTCCGTCGGAATTTTGACTGTATGTACGCGGCATTAGGAGCAAAATCGCTCCTCCGCTCCTGCTGCCCCTATGCTTCGGCATATATTCTTTTTTTTATTTTTATTTGTGGTGGTGAAATCACCTCCTACAGCACTGGAGTCGCAGGGATCAGGCCTGTCCCTGCGAACGCTGCAGTTATGTGTGTTGTGTTTTGTAAGTGACAGTGATCGATCGATACTGCACTTGGGTGGCCTGGGCTAGACGGAGGGGCAAAACACAGGTGCTAGCAGGTATCTGGGCTGATCCTGCTAACACTGCGTTTTTGGGAACCCTAAACTGCTGGGGACGCTAGTATAGATCTGATCAGATCAGATATTGATCTGTTCAGATACTATACCACTAAGGGAGGTGTATGCTTCACACGTGGGTGTTAGCATTACTGGTACTAACCTGACGCTGCCTGGGGTGTGACGCAGACCCTCTCTGATGCTAAAACCTAATTGATATCACCCGCCGGGCGATCAGGGTGTTAAACCTTTATTGGGTTATATACGGCGGGTGCCCTGACACTATAAAAAGCAAACTAACTAACCAGCGTCACCCGTAACACTTATATGGTGATCACTGGTGAAAGGGTTAACTAGGGGCAATCAGGGGGTTAAACCTTTATTAGGTAATATATGGGGGTACCTGACGCTATATAAAAACCTGACGGGGAACCTAAATAACAAAATAACTAACTGGCTAA
This sequence comes from Rana muscosa, assembly GCA_029206835.1. NCBI lineage: Eukaryota > Metazoa > Chordata > Amphibia > Anura > Ranidae > Rana > Rana muscosa. The sequence goes on from CM055117.1 coordinate 500,883,677, forward strand.
CCAGTGTCACCAGTAACACTTATACGGTGATCACTGGTGAAAGGGTTAACTAGGGGCAATTAGGGGGTTAAAACCTTTATTAGATAATATATGGGGGTACCTGACGCTATAAAAACCTGCGGCGAACCTAAAAAAAATAACTGACTACCTAGCGGCACCACCGACACTAATACAGCGATCAGAAAAACGATCGCTTAGTGACACTAGCAAAAGGGGGTGAAAGGGCTACCTATGGGGCGATCAAGGGTCTAAACCTTTATTAGGTAATATATGGGGGTACCTGACGCTATAAAAACCTGCGGCGAACCTAAAAAAAAATAATTGGCTACCTATCGGCACCACCGACACTAATACAGCGATCAGAAAAACGATCGCTTAGTGACACTGGCAAAAGGGGGTGAAAGGGTTACCTGGGGGGCGATCAAGGGGTTAAACCTTTATTAGGTAATATATGGGGGTACCTGACGCTATAAAAACCTGTGGCGAGCCTAAAAAATAAATAACTGGCTACCTATCGGCACCACCGACACTAGGACAGCGATCAGAAAAACGATCGCTTAAGCCTCGTACACACGATCGGATATCCTATGGATTCTAATCCGATGGTTTTGTCCATCGGAAATACGATGAAGCTGACTTCTATCATTCTTGCCTACACACCATCAGTCAAAAAACCGACCGTTCCAAACGCGGTGACGTAAAACACTCAGATGAGCCGAGAAAAATTAAGTTTAATGCTTCTGAGCATGCGTCGACTTGATTCTGAGCATGCGTAGGTTTTTTATCCGATGGACTTGCCCATAGACGATCGGAATTTGCTATCGGTTTTTGATCCATCAGAAAAATTTAAAACATGTTCTATTTTTTAAAACCGATGGAAAAAAGACTGATGGGTCCCATACACGATCGGTATGTCCGATGAAAAAAGTCCATCGGACTGTTTTCATCGGTAAAACCGATCGTGTGTACAGGGCTTTAGTGACACTGGCAAAAGGGGGTGAAAGGGTTACCTGGGGGGGTGATCAAGGGGTTAAACCTTTATGAGGTAATATATGGGGGTACCTAACGCTATAAAAACCTGCGGTGAACCTAAAAAAAATAACTGGCTACCTATCGGCACCACCGACACTAAGACAGCGATCAGAAAAACGATTGCTTAGTGACAACGGTGCTAGGGGGTGAAAGGGTTACCTGGGGGGCGATCAAGGGGTTAAACCTTTATTAGGGGGGGTTAGGGGGCTACACTGGACCTAAAACTAACTGCCCTGACACTTTTACAGTCAAAAATGTCACTGATTGCAGTGATCAGTAAATAAATGGTCACTGCAATCAGTGACACTGTGACTGGGGGCTGGGGGGGTGATCTGTCCGTGCCATTCTGCCGACGTATATGTACAGTGAGCGGTCGTTAAGGGGTTAAAATCACTGCTCCCAAAAAAACGGTAGTTTTAAAAAAAAAATTGCATTGATACACGTCCCCTGGAGCAGGACAGGGTCCCCAAACCCTTTTTAGGACAATAACTTGCATATTAGCCTTTAAAATTCGCACTTTTGATTTCTGACGTTCGAGTCCCATAGACTTTAACGGGGTTCGAAAGTTTGCGCGATCTTTCGGTCCGTTCGAATGTTCTGATGCAAACCGAACCGGGGGGTGTTCGGCTCATCCCTACTGCTGGGTTTCACTGTCAGGGCCCCCTCTTGGGCACTCAGAGGAGAATTATGAGGCAGTGTATAGATGTGGCAAAAAAATAAAATAAAACCAAAAGTTGTTGTAAAGCCACTTTGTTCTCTTCATAAATCCCCTATGCTCCATTACATTATGTGCCCCAGTGTATGTACTTTATTAAAAAAAATGCTGTTTTAAACCTTATTTCTGAGTGCCAATCGGCGCTCACGTGACTGACCACCGCTCTCCTCTCCCAATCTGACAGCTACAGTGGGATGGGCTGAGAATCCCCTGCTGACGTTAGCCAGGAGGAGAGCAGCGGGCGATCATGTGAGCGCCGAGAGGTGCTCTAAAAAAAGGTATAAAACTGCATTTTTTTTAAAAACATACACTGGGCACATAACTTTATTTAACACAGGGGAATGCATGAAAATAACCAAGTGATTTTAGCAGCAGGAGGGGAGAGGTGGAGGTGGACATTGGCACAGCTGACAGACAGACAGGGAGGGAGGGGGAGAGGAGGAGAGCTGTGGATGACAGAGGCACGTAAACTGACCACAGTGTCAGGGCTCAGCAGCCATGATAAATTGTGGTCAGTTTACAGAGGGAAGGGCAGCACCAGGTAGGATCAGCCAGGTATTTTAGATGATACAAAGGGACAAATTACACAGCAAAAGCACTGTGCTGTTATTCATGCTTTAACCACATGCCGGCCGCCTTCCGCAGAAATAATGCAGCAAGGCAGCTCGGCTGCGCAAACCAACGTTCCTGTACGTCGGTCGGTGCATGAGATGCAGACTCGATGTCCGCTGGCCAGTGGCCACCCACAATCGTGGTACAGAGAAGCAGAACGGGGATCTGCCTATGTAAACAAGGTGGATCCCCGTTCTGACAGGGGACAACTCTGAGATTGTCTATTTCTAGTAATCACGAACAGCGATCTCTGTGTTGTCCCAGTAAGCCCATCCCCACACAGTTAGAACACACCCAGGAAACACAGTTAACCCCTTGATCGCCCCGTAGTGTTAACCCCTTCACTGCCAGTGTTATTTATACATTGATCAGTGCATTTTTTTAACACTAATCACTGTATTGGTGTCACTGGTCCCCAAAATGTGTCACTTATGGTGATCGCCGCCATTACCAGTAAAAGCAATAAAAAAAATTTAAAGTCCCTAAATCTATTATCTATTTTGTAGACGCTATAACTTTTGCTATAACTTTTGCGCAAACCAATCAATATAAGTTTATTGGGATTTTTTTTTTTTTTACCAAAAAATATTTAGCAGAATACATATTGGCCTAAACTGATGAAGAAATTAGATAAAAAAAAAATTTTTGGATGTATATTATAGCAAAAAGTTACCGTAATATTTTTTTTCAAAATTGTCACTCTTTTCTTGTTGATAGCGCAAAAAATTTAAAACCACAGAGGTGTTTAACCACTTAAGCCCCGGACCATTTTGTAGCTAAAGGACCAGAGCTGTTTTCAGAATTTTGCACTGCGCTGCTTTAACTGTAAATTGTGCAGACATGCAATGTTGTACCGAAACGAAATTTGCGTCCTTTTCTTCCCACAAATAGAGCTTTCTTTTAATGGTATTTGATTGCCTCTGCGATTTTTATTTTTTGCGATATAAAACGGAAAAAGACTGAAAATTTTGAAAAAAAATGATATTTTCTACTTTTTGTTATATGAAAAATCGAATAAACTCAATTTTAGTCATACATTTAGGCCAAAATGTATTCAGCTACATGTCTTTAGTAAAAAAAATGTCAATAAGCGTATATTTATTGGTTTGCGCAAAAGTTATAGCGTCTACAAACTAGGGTACATTTTCTGGAATTTACACAACTTTTAATTTATGACTGCCTATCTCATTTCTTGAGGTGCTAAAATGGCAGGGCAGTACAAACCCCCCCCCCAAATGACCCCATTTTGGAAAGTAGACACCCCAAGGAAATTGCTGAGAGGCATGTTGAGCCCATTGAATATTTTTTTTTTTGTCTCAAGTGATTGAATAATGACAAAAAAAATAAAAAAATTACAAAAAGTTGTCACTAAATGATATATTGCTCACACATGCCATGGTTATATGTGGAATTGCACCCCAAAATACATTTTGCTGCTGCTCCTGAGTACGGGGATACCACATGTGTGGGACTTTTTGGGAGCCTAGCCGCGTACAGGCCCCCGAAAACCAAGCACCGCCTTCAGGATTTCTAAGGGCGCAAATTTTTGATTTCACTCCTCACTACCTATCACAGTTTCGAAGGCCATAAAATGCCAAAATAGCACAAAACCCCCCCCAAATGACCCCATTTTAGAAAGTAGACACCCCAAGGAAATTGCTGAGAGGCCTGGTGAGCCCATTGAATATTTTTTTTTGGCCCAAGTGATTGAATAATGACAAAAAAAAAAAAATTACAAAAAGTTGTCACTAAATGATATATTGCTCACACATGCCATGGTTATATATGGAATTACACCCCAAAATACATTTTGCTGCTTCTCCTGAGTACGGAGATACCACATGTGTGGGACTTTTTGGGAGCCTAGCCGCGTACGGGACCCCGAAAACCAAGCACCGCCTTCAGGATTTCTAGGCACAAATTTTTGATTTCACTCCTCACTACCTATCACAGTTTCGAAGGCCATAAAATGCCAAAATAGCACAAAACCCCCCCCAAATGACCCCATTTTGGAAAGTAGACACCCCAAGCTATTTGCTGAGAGGCATGGTGAGTATTTTACAGCTCTCATTTGTTTTTGAAAATGAAGAAAGAAAATATTATTATTTTTTTTTTTTCAAATTTCAAAACTTTGTGACAAAAAGCGAGATCTACAAAATACTCACCATACCTCTCAGCAAATAGCTTGGGGTGTCTACTTTCCAAAATGGGGTCATTTGGGGGGGTTTTGTGCCATCTGGGCATTCCATGGCCTCCGAAACTGTCATATGTTTGAGCAATATATCATTTGGTGACAACTTTGTGCAAAAAATAAAAAATAAAAAAATTAATTGTCTTTTTTCCGCAACTTGTGTCAACATATAAAATATTCCATGGACTCGACATGCCTCTCAGTATATAGCTTGGGGTGTCTACTTTCCAAAATGGGGTCATTTGGGGGGGTATTGAACTGTTCTGGCATTTTATACACAACATTAGGAAGCTTACATCCACTCTTCTAACCACTTGAAGGCAAAGCCCTTTTTGACACTTTTTGTTTACATGAAAACATTTTTTTTGCAAGAAAATTATGTTGAACCCCCAAACATTATATATATTTTTAAAGCAAAGGCCCTACAGATTAAAATGGTGGGTGTTGAATTTTTTTTTCTACACAGTATTTGCGCAGCGATTTTCAAACGCATTTTTTGGGGAAAAAATACACTTTTTTTATTTTAATGCACTAAAACACACTATATTGCCCAAATGTTTGATGAAATAAAAAAGATGATCTTAGGCCGAGTACATAGATACCAAACACGACAAGCTTTAAAATTTCGCACAAACGCGCATTGGCGACAAACTACATACATTTTTAAAAGCCTTTAAAAGCCTTTACAGGTTACGCCATTAAATTTACAGAGGAGGTCTACTGCTAAAATTACTGCCCTCGATCTGACCTTCGCGGTGATACCTCACATGCATGGTGCAATTGCTGTTTACATATGACGCCAGACCGACGCTTGCGTTCGCCATTGGGCAAGAGCAGGGCAGGACAGGGGTGCTTTTTTTATTTTTTTATTATTAATTTTGCTTTTTTATTTTATTTTTAAACTGTTCCTTCCATATTTTTTTTTTTATCATTTTTATTGTTATCTCAGGGAATGTAAATATCCCCTTTGATAGCAATAGGTAGTGACAGGTACTCTTTTTTGAAAAAACTGGGGTCTATTGGACCCTAGATCTTTCCTCTGCCCTCAAAGCATCTGACCACACCAAGATCGGTGTGATAAAATGCTTTCCCAATTTCCCAATGGCCTTTTTTATATCCGGGGGGGGGTGACATTCCCTCCCACTGCTTGTAAAAGCAGTCCAGAGGCTAATTAGCCACTAGGATTGCTTTTACATGAAAGCCGGCCGCTGGCTGAAAAGAATGATACCAAGATGATACCTAAACCCACAGGCATCATTCTGGTATAAACATTCAAAGTCCAGCAACATACCAGTACGTTGCTGGTCCTTGTTGGACATGTATTGTAATCTTTTTTGGCTGAACGAAAAAAAAAGATTGATCGGTGGGTATGCCCACCATTAGAATACCGCCCTTCATCCACCCACTTCTAATGATGGGCATACATGCACCATTTATATATGCCGAAGCATGGGGGCATCTTCCCGCAAAATTTATGCCGCGTACACATGGTCAGACTTTTCCACGGGCAAGCCTCCGTCGGAATTTCGACCGTATGTACGCGGCATTAGGAGCAAAATCGCTTCTCCGCCCCTGCTGCCCCAATGCTTCGGCAAATATGCTTTTTTTTTTTTAACTGTGGTGGTGAAATCACCTCCTACAGCACTGGAGTCGCAGGGATCAGGCGTGTCTCTGCGAACGCTGCAGTTATGTGTGTTGTGTTTTGTAAGTGACAGTGATCGATCGATACTGCACTTGGGTGGCCTGGGCTGGACGGAGGGGCAAAACGCAGGTGCTAGCAGGTATCTGGGCTGATCCCGCTAACACTGCGTTTTTGGGAACCCTAAACTGCTGGGGACGCTAGTATAGATCTGATCAGATCAGATATTGATCTGTTCAGATACTATACCACTAAGGGGGGTGTATGCTTAACGCGTGGGTGTTAGCGCTACTGGCACTAACCTGACGCTGCCTGGGGTGTGATGCAGACCCTCTCTGACGCTAAAACCTAATTGATATCACCCGCCGGGCGATCAGGGGGTTAAACCTTTATTGGGTTATATATGACGGGTGCCCTGACACTATAAAAAGTAAACTAACTAACCAGCGTCACCTGTAACACTTATATGGTGATTACTGGTGAAAGGGTTAACTAGGGGCAATTAGGGGGTTAAAACCTTTATTAGGTAATATATGGGGGTACCTGACGCTATATAAAAACCTGACGGCGAACCTAAAAAAAAATTACTGGCTACCTATCGGCATCAACGACACTAAGACAACGATCATAAAAACGATCGCTTAGCGACAGTGGTGATAGGGGGTGAAAGGGTTACCTGGGGGGCGATCAAGGGGGTTAAACCTTTATTAGATAATATATGGGGGTACCTGACGCTATAAAAACCTGCGGCGAACCTAAAAAAAAATTACTGGCTACCGATCGGCATCACCAACACTAAGACAGCGATCAGAAAAACGATCGCTTAGCGACAGTGGTGATAGGGGGTGAAAGGGTTACCTGGGGGGCGATCAAGGGGGTTAAACCTTTATTAGATAATATATGGGGTACCTGACGCTATAAAAACCTGCGGGGAACCTAAAAAAAATTACTGGCTACCGATCGGCATCACCGACACTAAGACATCGATCAGAAAAACTATCGCTTAGCGACAGTGGTGATAGGGGGTGAAAGGGTTACCTGGGGGGCGATCAAGGGGGTTAAACCTTTATTAGGTAATATATGGGGGTACCCGACGCTATAAAAACCTGCGGCGAACCTAAAAAAAATTACTGGCTACCGATCTGCATCACCGACGCTAAGACAGCGATCAGAAAAATGATCGCTTAGCGACAGTGGTGATAGGGGGTGAAAGGGTTATCTGGGGGGCGATCAAGGGGGTTAAACCTTTATTAGGTAATATATGGGGGTACCTGACGCTATAAAAACCTGCGGCGAACCTAAAAAAAATTACTGGCTACCGATCTGCATCACCGACGCTAAGACAGCGATCAGAAAAATGATCGCTTAGCGACGGCGGTGCTAGGGGGTGAAAGGGTTATCTGGGGGGCGATCAGGGGGTTAAACCTTTATTAGGCGGGGTTAGGGGGCTACACTGGACCTAAAACTAAATGTAGTGACACTTTTACAGTCACAAATGTCACTGATTGCAGTGATCAGTAAATAAATGGTCACTGCAATCAGTGACACTGTGACTGGGGGCTGGGGGGTGATCTGGGGGTGTCTGGGGGTGCCTGGGGGGCGATTTATGTGCCTATGTGTCCTGGTGTCAGTGTAGTGTTTTGTGCACTAACCTGCATCTTCTCCTGTGCGGCGCTCGGTATATGTGAGCGCCGCAGGAGAGATGACATCACTTCCTCCTGCCTGTGTAAACATTACACAGGCAGGGGAAGGATTCGATTCGCTGGGAGCGATCGAGAGGGGGTGGCCGGAATCGAACGGCTGTCCCCTCATCCCTGATCGCTCCCAAACTAATAACGGCCGCTCACTGTAAAGAAGGAGGGTCCGATCGGACCCCCCAACTATACAAATAAGTTACGTAGATATACGTGATTCTGCCTGTCGGTGCCATTCTGCCGACGTATATTTACAGTGGGTGGTCGTTAAGTGGTTAAATACCACCAAAAGAAAGCTCTATTTGTGGGAAAAAAGAACATCAATTTTGTTTGGGTACAAAGTCGCACGACCGCTCAATTGTCAGTTAAAGCGACCCAGTGCCGTATCGCAAAAAACGGCCTGGTCATTAAGGGGGTAAATACTTCCGCGGTTGAAGTGGTTAAAGGAATAGGATAAAAAAATTTTTTTAAGGGTAACAAATGGGTCTTAAAACTAGGGATGAGCTTCGAGTTCGAGTCAAACCCGTGTTCGACTCGAACATCGCCTGTTCTGTTGTTCGTCGAATTGCGAACATTATGGGCCGCTCGCGCCAAATTCGAGTGGCGCGTCACGGCCCATAATTCACTGCAGCATCGCAGTGCATTGCTGGCTGATGATTGGCCAAGCATGCACTATGACCCGTATGCTTGGCCAATCATAGCGCCGTCTGAGCAGAGAGCCGTAATTGGCCAAAGCCAGGGTGGCTTTGGCGAATTATGGCTCAAGTGGTTTGGTACACGCCCCACACTATATAAGGCCGCCTCCGTGGCGGCCTTGTGTAGTGTGTTGCGGTGTTGGTTAAAGAGAGAGCTTACAGAGAGAGAGAGACAGTGTAATTTATATTAAGTTAGATAGAGCAGGCAGGTGAGTCAGTTAGCTGCAGTTACAGTGTGTAGAGGATATATATGCATCCTAGGTGTTGTGTGTATATATATATATATTGTAGCAGTGGGACCCTGGGAGACCTTAAAGAGTGTTGGTTTACACCAGATTTTGTAGAGAAAGACATGCTGATTGAACAGCTGTGTCTTGGGCTATTTAGTTCTGACCTGATTATGGCTCAGGGCCCCACCCAACAGACAGGAAGTCTGTGCCTTGGAGTCAGGTGGACTCCCATCCCTCTGAGAGGAGTCAGAGGCTATCTACGCTGCATGGGTGCAGCCAGAGCATGCATGTCTGCAAGAGGCAGACGTCATTGATTTTTGAGCAGCAAAGCGCTGACCAGGAGTGAGCTTATCTCTAGGAAACTCTGTTTGTTCTGAGGAGCAGACTTTAGGCCTAGACTAAAGGCCTGAGACAGCCGGATGGCAAAGAATGAAAGCCAGGAGGCTAAAGTGTTGAGTATGCAAGATACAGTAATGTTGGAAACCCCCTGCGAGGGCTACTGATGTATTTGTGAACTTTTTGTGCTTTTAAATAAAAATGGGCTACTATGCCCTAAAATATAGTTCCTGACTGGCCTGAGTCACTGGAAAACGCATCTACCACGAGAGCTAATGGTCCCCAACCTCACAATATTTATACACTGTATTCAGTTTAGCTAGATCTGTTCCTGTTATTCTCTATACTGTGACTAGGGATGAGCTCGGTGTTCAAGTCGAACGCATTTTCGACTCGAACATCGCCTGTTCGGCGAAACCAGAATTTTGTGGGCCGTTCGCGCCAAATTCGTGTGACACGAATGGCCCACAATGCACTGCGCCATTGCACTGCATTGCCGGCGCTGTGATTGGCCAAGCATGCACTGTGACCCCGCATGCTTGGCCAATCACAGCGCCGGCAGCGAGGAGAGCCATAATTGGCCACAGGCAGGATGCCTGTGGCCAATCATAGCTCAGGGAGGTTTAGTACACGCCCCACACTATAAAAGGCCGCCAGCGCGGCGGCCTTGTGTAGTGTGTTCCGGCGTGCAGGGAAAGAGCTACATAGGCAGGGACAGTGTGTTCTACAGTGTGTTCTTTTCTCAGGCATCTGTAGGAGTTAGTGGGTGTTGTGTGCCTCCAGCGCAGTCTACACCTGTATCTACCCTTTATTGCTGTTCTCTAAGCTAGATAGGCAGGCAGGGACAGTGTGTTCTTTTCTCAGGCATCTGCAGGAGTTAGTGGGTGTTGTGTGCCTCCAGCGCAGTATATACCTGTATCTACCCTTTATTGCTGTTCTCTAAGCTAGATAGGCAGGCAGGGACAGTGTGTTCTTTTCTCAGGCATCTGCAGGAGTTAGTGGGTGTTGTGTGCCTCCAGCGCAGTATACACCTGTATCTACCCTTTATTACTGTTCTCTAAGCTAGATAGGCAGGCAGGGACAGTGTGTTCTTTTCTCAGGCATCTGCAGGAGTTAGTGGGTGTTGTGTACCCCAGCACAGTATACACCTGTATCTACCCTTTATTACTGTTCTCTAAGCTAGATAGGCAGGGACAGTGTGTTCTTTTCTCAGGCATCTGCAGGAGTTAGTGGATGTTGTGTGCCCCAGCACAGTATACACCTGTATCTACACTTTATTACTGTTCTCTAAGCTAGATAGGCAGGGACAGTGTATTCTTTTTTCAGGCATCTGCAGGAGTTAGTGGGTGTTGTGTGCCTCCAGCGCAGAATACACCTGTATCTACCCTTTATTGCTGTTCTCTAAGCTAGATAGGCAGGCAGGGACAGTGTGTTCTTTTCTCAGGCATCTGCAGGAGTTAGTGGGTGTTGTGTGCCCCCAGCACAGTATACACCTGTATCTACATTTTTTTGCTGTTCTATAATACAGGCATCTGCAGGAGTTAGTGGGTGTTGTGTGCCCCAGCACAGTATACACCTGTATCTACCATTTATTGCTGGTGTTCTCTAATAAAGGCATCTGCAGGAGTTAGTGGGTGTTGTGTGCCCCAGCACAGTATACACCTGTATCTACACTTTTTTGCTGTTCTATAATACAGGCATCTGCAGGAGTTAGTGGTTGTTGTGTGCCCCAGCACAGTATACACCTGTATCTACACTTTTTTGCTGTTCTATAATACAGGCATCTGCAGGAGTTAGTGGGTGTTGTGTGCCCCAGCACAGTATACACCTGTATCTACAGTTTTTTGCTGTTCTATAATACAGGCATCTGCAGGAGTTAGTGGGTGTTGTGTGCCCCAGCACAGTATACACCTGTATCTAACCTTTATTGCTGGTGTTCTCTAATAAAGGCATCTGCAGGAGTTAGTGGGTGTTGTGTGCCTCCAGCACAATATACACTACTCCAATTCCTGGTTTTACCATCTCCCTGCAGTCCATTACTATGTCTGGAAGGCCAACAAGAAGAGGCAGACAGTCAGGATCCAATAAAAGAGGGCAAGCAGGCTCTGTGTCTAGAGACAACAGTGCTGGTCATCGACGCGGTGCATCGTCATCAGCACGTGGCCATGGGACACGCTTGTCCTTCTTTTCGGCAGCTGGACGTGTTGAGCCATATCATGCCGAAGACTTGGTAGAGTGGATGACCAAGCCCTCCTCATCCTCCTCATCCTCCTCATCCTCTCTCACCCAGGCTCAGGGTACTGGCAAAGCAGCTGCCAAAGCGTCCTCTTCCCTCGTATCAATGTCATCATCAGTCACTCCTTCCCTAGACCCATGTCCTCCTGAGGAGTCCCCCGAACTGTTTGAGCACAGTGTTGGGTACATGCTCCAGGAGGATGCCCAGCGTTTCGAAGGGTCTGATGATGATACCCAGCTAGAGGAAGGCAGTAGCGTGAGAGTAGAGAGAGGGGATGCTCAAGAAGGACACCAATCTGGCAGTCATGTTCCAGCAGCTGCAGCATACTGCCAGATTGGCTCCAGTGATGAGGAGGGAGGGGATGATGAGGTCACTGACTCCACGTGGGTGCCTAATAGGAGAGAGGAGGAGGAGGAGGATGAGGAGGAGGCACATCTCCAACGAGGCAGGATGCTCTCGGGGGGCCAGCGTAAGGGCAGCACACCGACGGAATCACACCGCAGAGCTCTGCCTGTGCAGGGTGCTGCCTCTGCCCGTTATTCAAAAACTTCTTTGGTGTGGGCCTTTTTTGAGTCGAGTGCATCAGATCGCACAGCTGCTGTTTGCAACATATGTCTCAAGCGTATATCGCGTGGCCAAAACATCACCTGCTTGGGCACCACATGCTTGACCAGACATATGATGACCTGCCATGCAGCTCGTTGGCAAGCCTGCCTTAAAGACCCACACCAAAGAACAAAGCGGACCTCTCCTTGCACCGCATCAGCTGGGATCTCCAACCCTACTATACCTTCAGTCCTCTCTGAAACCTGCACTGAGAGGAATGAAGGTGTAGAATTAGGTGTGTCACAGCCAAGTACTTGCGGGCACTCTGCTAGCAGTACACCAACGTCCGATTCTAGCAGGCAAATTTTTCTGCCCCAGCTGCTGGACCATCGAAAGAAGTTCACTCCCAGCCATCCACATGCCCAGCGGTTGAATGCTAGCTTGGGTAAATTGCTAGCGCTTCAACTGCTGCCTTTTCAGTTGGTAGACTCGGCCCCCTTCCGTGAGTTTGTGCAATGTGCGGTTCCTCAGTGGCAGGTTCCCAAACGCCACTTTTTCTCACGGAAGGCGATTCCAGCTCTCTACCGGCATGTGGAAGGCAATGTCTTGGCCTCGCTGGACAGGGCGGTCAGCGGTAAGGTGCATATTGCCGCTGACTCATGGTCCAGCAGGCATGGACAGGGACGTTACCTTTCTTTCACGGCCCATTGGGTCACTCTTTTGGCAGCTGGGAAGGATGCAGGACAAGGTGCAGTAGTGTTGGAGGTTGTTCCGCTGCCACGCCTCCAAAATGCTACTACTGGTTGTGACACACCTCTCTCCTCCACCTCCTCCTCTTCTTCTTCCTCCATGGCCTCTTCCTGTGCTTTGTCCTCGGAACCAGCGGTGCTCCGTAGGCGCTCAAGGGGCTACGCAAGTACGCAGGCAAAAAGATGCCATGCCGTGCTTGCGCTGGTGTGTTTGGGGGACAGGAGCCACACTGGGGCAGAGGTTCTGTCTGCTCTGCAGGGGCAGGCCGAGAGGTGGTTGACACCACGCCAGCTTAAGCCAGGAATGGTGGTTTGCGACAATGGCACCAACCTCCTCTCCGCCCTCCGACAGGGACAACTGACCCATGTGCCCTGTGTGGCTCACGTCCTTAACCTGGTGGTGCAGCGGTTCTTGGGCAGGTACCCGGGCTTACAGGATGTCCTGAGGCAGGCCAGGAAAGTCTGTGTGCATTTCCGCAGATCTTATAATGCCAGTGCTCGCCTGGCTGAGCTGCAAAAGGAGTTGAACCTGCCCAAGAACCACCTTATATGTGACATGCCCACCAGGTGGAACTCAACGTTGGCCATGCTGCAGCGGCTGCACACGCAGCAGAGGGCCATCAATGAGTACCTGTGCGACTACGGCACCAGGACAGGGTCAGGAGAGCTTGTTTTTTTTCCCCACGCCAGTGGGGCATGATCAGGGATGCATGCACTGTCCTGGTACCATTTGAGGAGGCCACGAGGATGGTGAGCAGTGACAGTGCATGCATCAGTGACACTGTACCTCTTGTCCACCTGTTGGAACATACGCTGCGTGGAATAATGGACAGGGCACTTGAGGCAGAACAGAGGCAGGAAGAGGAGGACTTCCTTGCCTCTCAAGGCCCCCTTTACCCAGACAGTGTTTCTTCTGTCCCACCCATCGCACAGGAAGAGGAGGAGGAGGAGGATTGTGTCAGCATGGAGGTGGAGCCTGGCACTCAGCATCATCAGCAGCAGTCTTTTAGGGATGATTTACAGTCCCAAGAAACCCGTGGACTTGTACGTGGCTGGGAGGAGGTGGCTATGGATCATGTCGTCCTTAGTGACCCAGAGGACTCCGGACCGAATGCCTCAGCTAACCTACGCTGCATGGCCTCCCTGATCCTGCAAAGTCTGCGGAAGGATCCTCGTATTCTTCGGATCAAGGAGAGGGACCATTACTGGCTGGCCACTCTCCTTGATCCACGGTACAAGGGTAAGGTTGCGGACCTTATCTTACCGTCGCAGAGGGAGCAGAGGATGAGATAACTCCGGGAGGCCTTGCAGAAAGGTCTGTGCAACGCGTTCCCAGAGACTGGGAGGTTACAAACTCCTGGTCCTGGACAACGAGTTGCTGAGGCTTCGGTCAGTCAAAGAAGGAGCGGTGGGGAAGGTGGCCGTCTGACCGATGCGTTCAGACAATTCTTTAGTCTGCAGCCCCAAAGTATGATCGGTTCCAGCAACCATCGCCAGCGTCTGATATACATGGTGCAGGAATACCTAGGGGCAAGGTCAGACTTGGACACCTTCCCCACCGAAAATCCTCTGGCTTACTGGGTCTTGAGGATGGATCACTGGCCAGAGCTTGCACAGTATGCAATTGAGCTACTGGCCTGTCCTGCATCCAGCGTTCTTTCAGAACGCACATTCAGTGCTGCTGGAGGATTTGTCACGGATCACAGGGTGCGCCTGTCCACCGACTCGGTTGATCGACTGACCTTCATAAAGATGAACCAGTCTTGGATCACCACCAGCTACCAAACACCTGAAGCTGATACAACAGACTAATTTATTTTCAAATGTCACATCCCTTCAAGACTGATGCTGATGCTGAGAGACTGTCCTGTTATGTTGACTGACTATCCTCCTCCTCCTCAATGATCCGATTGGTGGTGATAGCTTGGAAGAACATTTTTGTTTCTGGGTGCCGCCACCAGTGGCTAAGGCCCAATTTTTCAGCCCCTGTTTAACAGGGGCATGTAATTACAATTTTTTATGCAATGCTTTGCAGCAGGGCTCATTCCTGCACTCCAACTAGAGTATCTGGGAGAGGTTGCAGTGTCGTGGCACCAGCACCAGTGGCTAAGGCCCAATTTTTCAGCCCCTGTTTAACAGGGGCGTGTAATTACAATTTTTGATGCAATACTTTGCAACAGGGCTCATTGCTGTGCTCCAAGTACAGTATCTGTGAGGGGTTGCAGTGCTGTGGCACCAGTGCCTAAGGCCCAATTTTTCTGCCCCTGTTTAACAGGGGCATGTAATTACAATTCTTGATCTAATAATTCACAGCAGGGCCCATTCCTGCGCCCTCCAAGAGTAACTGTGAGGCCTTACAGTGTTGTGTCAACACCACCACCACCACCACCAAAGGCCCAATTTTTCAGCCCCTGTTCAACAGGGGCATGCAATTACAATTCTTGATCTAATAATTCACAGCAGGGCCCATTCATGTGCCCACCAAGAGGAGCTGTGAGGGCTCACAGTGTTGTGGCAACACCAACATGTAAGGGGCAAATTTCAGCAGAATATATACGGCAGGCCCCTACTTTCAAACATCCAACTTACAAACGACTCCTCCTTGCAAACGGAAGGATACAACAGGAAGTGAGAGGAAATCTACCCCTAGGAAGGCAAATTCTCTCCTGTAAGAGTTAATATGGGAAAAAAAGTGTCTCCTCTCCACTGATGCTTTATCACCAATTCTTGTTTCAATAAAAACCACAAATTTTCAAAAAACATTTGTCATTAGGACGGAAAGTGAGGTGAACTGTTCTGAACAGGTGCACACTGCACAGACAGCAAAACAAATGTTACAGGGGTGATAACCCTTCCCTATGTTTTCCAAAAAGCTTAAAAATAGATTTTTTGGCTGGAGCTACACTTAAACAATGTACCTGTTCAAAATTACAAACAGATTCTACATAAGAACAAACCTACAGTCCCTGTCTTGTATGCACCGCCTGTATACGGCTGTTCAGAGTACTGTATATAGGGCCTTTTTTATTTTGTGTGCGGGGTTCCCCTTAATATCCGTACAAGACCCAAAGGGGCTGGTAATGGGCTGGGGTGGGGGGGGGTGTGTGATGGGGTAGCTATGACATTTTTCTTAAAGATTTTCATCCATATTACCGGGACCAGACATTACATTAAAGCCGCAAGCAGTTTTAAATGGCTTTTTTTCCTTTAGAAATGTAATTTTGTGCAGGGACAGTTCTAAACACGGGAAACACGTGGCACTTCACAGGCATACTTTAGACACCCCCCAGGTACGATATTTAAAGGAATATTTGACTTTTTTTTCACTTTATGCATCATTAAAATGACTGCTCCCGAAAAACGGCCGTTTTCAAAACTTCTTTTTGCATTGATACATGTCCCCTGGTGCAGAACCCGGGTTCCCAAACCCTTTTTAGGACAATAACATGCATAATAGTCGTTATAATTAGCACTTTAGATTTCGAACGTTCGCATCCATTGTGTTTAATAGGGTTCTAACGTTCGTGCGAACTTTCGGTCCGTTCGCGGGTTCTGGTGCGAACCGAACCCGGGGGTGTTTGGCTCATCACTAGTTGTGACACATTAGCAGAGTTATGAACTTACATTTGACCAAAAAAGGCATTCAGTGGGTAACAGGACTCCTTCCTAAACAGCTGACAGCAGTTGCTTAGCTGCATTCTGAAATGCGATCCACTGCATATAACTTTTCAGAGCTTTGGCTGGTGTAAACCTAGTCTAATAACAAAAAGATGAGCGCCGCTGCAGATAAGGCCACACCAATCTGCCACTCACATTTACCAGCTCATAACTGTGCAGTATAGAAAAACAGAAACTCCAGACAGCTGCACCCCAGTAGCCACCTTTAATATACAAAAAGTATTTAAAAGCACAGCAATCACAGTGAAAGTAGGGGGAAAAAACTGTTGATGCATTTCACACTAAACCAGCGCTTCCTCACAGCATGTTACGAATGTGCTATGAGTAAGCACTGTTGATGCGTTTCATGCTGAATCAGCACTTACTCATAACAAATCCATAACATACTGTGTGGAAGCGCTGGTTTAGTGTGAAATGCATCAACAGTGTTTTTTCCCCCTGCTTTCACTGTGATTGCTGTGCTTTTTAAAGACTTTTTATTAGGGTTGTCCCGATACCACTTTTTTAAGACCGAGTACAAGTACCGATACTTTTTTTCAAGTACTCGCCGATACCGATTACCGATACTTTTTTTCAATGTCATGTGACAGTTTGAAAGATGGGGACTGATAGGTGGCACTTATGGGCACTGATGGATGGCACTTATGGGCAGTGATAGGTGGCACTTGTGGGCAGTGATAGGTGGCACTGATAGGTGGCACTTGGGGGCACTGATAGGTGGCATTTATGAGCACTGATAGATGGCACTTATGGGCAGTGATAGGTGGCACTTGTGGGCAGTGATAGGTGGCACTTGTGGGCAGTGATTGCACTGATAGGTGGCACTTGTGGGCACTGATAGCACTGATAGATGGCACAGATTGCACTGAAAGGTGGCACTTATGGGCACTGATTGCCATCTATCAGTGCAATCAGTGCCATCTACCAGTGCCACCTGATAGGTGGCACTGGTAGATGGCACTGATTGCACTGATAGGTAGCACTTGTGGGTACTGATAGGTGATTGGCACTGAAATGCTGCCACGGGGAAAAAATTACACAGGATTTAAAAAATAAATAAATGCTGCAACGCCCATCTTGGTACACCCTGCACTCGGCTGCAGTAAGCAGCAGCAGACATCTTGTTACACCCAGCCCATATAGCTCGGGCTGGGTGTAACAAGATGTCTGCTGCTGCTTACTGCAGCCAAGTGCAGGGTGTACCAAGATGGGCGTGGGGACGTTCAGCCGCTGACGGCGACCGAATGTGACAGCATCGGTCACCGATCCTGATGCGGCTGCGCCCTGAACCCCTGCCAGCTTACCAGGTTCAACTGCAGGTGAGGGACTCGCTCTCCGCCCGCGGACTCCGTCTGCCGACTGTGCCCGCCCTCTCCAGCCAGACTCCGCCCGCACTTTCCTCTCCCACCCTCCCCAGCCACTGACTCCTCCCGCCCTCTCCGGCCAGACTCTGCCCGCCAGCACTCCCCCGCCCTCTCCAGCCACTCACTCCTCCCGCCCTCTCCGGCCAGACTCCGCCCGCTCCCCCGCCCTCTCCAGCCACTGACTCCTCCCGCCAACTCCGGCCACAAAAAATAAATAAAAAAGTATCGGGTGAAGCATCGGGAGCATTTGCGCGAGTACAAGTACTCACGCAAATGCTTGGTATCGGTCCCGATACCGATACTAGTATCGGTATCGGGACAACCCTACTTTTTATATATAAAGGGGGCTACTGGAGTGTCACTGTTCAGCCTAATAACAGTAATTCATGTAGGAGTTCTGGAGCTTTTGTGCAGTCTTCTCCAACAGCAGAACCGCTTCATCCTGCACCTGCAATAAGACAGCCCGCGGGTGCAGGATGAAGACTTGGAGTTAAAGTGATGTAAAGTACACTTTGTGTACCCATTGGCTGAGGAGGCAGTGGCACCGCCCCCTACTGCCTCCTCAGCCAATGGGTAACAAAGTTTCCCCATATGTCCTTCCCTTCTAATGCCCCATACACACGATCATTTTTCATGCCGTTAAAAATGCCATTAAAAAAAATGGCCATTAAAAATGATTGTGTGTATGCTCCAGAGCATTTTTAACGACGTGAAAAACGGGCATTAAAAATTTCGAACATGCTCTCTTTTTTCACGTCGTTTTTCATGTCGTTTTTTTTAACGACGTGAAAAACGATAGTGTGTATGCTTTAACAACGTGAAAAAAAATGTGCATGCTCAGAATCAAGTATGAGACGGGAGCGCTCGTTCTGGTAAAACTAGCGTTCGTAATGGAGATAGCACATTCGTCACGCTGTAACGGACTGAAAAGCACTAGACTGAAAAGAGCGAATCGTCTCTCAACAAACTTTACTAACATGAAGGGTGGCGCCATTCGAACGGAACTTCCCCTTTATAGTGCCGTCATACGTGGTGTACGTCACTGCGCTTTTCTTGAACATTTTTTAAAATGATGGTGTGTACGCAAGACAGGCTTGAGAGGAAACAAGAAAAAAAATGACGAGAAAAACGTCAGTTTTAAAAATGACATTAAAAATGATCGTGTGTATGGGGCATTAAGTCCTGACATCACTCCAGATCTCCCGATGTTAGCTTACTATGCGGGAGACCTGGAACACACATGCGTAATGGGTATAATTATGATCCTGTACTAAACGGGGAGCATGGCAACCCTTATGTGCAGCCTCCTCACTGGCTGGTGTGTACTAGCCTAGCTGCTACGATGTTGACAGAGACTCTTGAACCCCCTGGTCCCCCCTTATCTACGCCCCTGCAGTGTGTATACACACACGTGTGTGTGTGTATATATATATATATATATATACACACACACACACACACACACGAGAAGAGAAGCTTGTATTTTTTTTTCTTGATTGTTATCCTTTAAAATGCCTCTAAAACGAATCACTAAAACATCATATACACTTTTTTATTTTATTTTTTTCTGTCATAAAGTACCTTGTTCGGACATTTTTCTATTATGGCTTACAACTGTCCACCAACTGTGCTCATGTGTTGTCACCCTTTCTGAAATAAATATTCCCCTGGTGGTTATGGATTCCCTCTATTTATTCTACATAAGTATTTGCTTGTTTATTCCTATAGTTAGCTAGACTATCAAAGTTCTGGTATAGTTACTGGTGATGGTACAATAATAAGTTTAGCTATTAAATAAACACACTGCTTAATAAAACAAGGGTCTCATTTATTTCCCAATAAAATAGGAATGCTAACATATAAACACCAAAGGAAAATATTACAGAGCATATGAAATACAAAAACATCAATGATACGTTACGTAAGGTCTTTATCGAGATGTTGTCTCGTCAGCTGGGCTCGATGGCAAGAGAGCCATCAGGCAAGAGAGCCATGAGACATGAGAGAGACTTTCCATTGAATTAGCAATTTTAAACTGCAATCAAACCCCACCTATACACAACACCTATCTAGCCTCCTGTCCAATGGAAAAGAGATAAGAATATCTGATTTCTGGTAATATTACAGCTAGAGGTCAGCCGATATATCGGTCGATATTTGGCGTTTTTTAATTAATCGGCATCGGCCAATTGTGCTGGGAAAAAAAAGCTGATTAAACTTCAGCGCGATTTGCAAATAGCTTCTGTAATAGAAGTCAATGCAATTTGCCTGAGAAGTTTCCCGTGGAAGCGACTTCTCCCTCCTGGGCAGCCTGCCAAGTGTGAGAAAAGATACAATGTTTAAACTTCAAAGGACTGAACTCTGTGTGTAGGAGTTCTCAGTTTAACCATTTAAAGACTAAATCTTTTTTGACACTTGTTGCTTACAACAAGTACAAATCCTGTATTTTCTGCTAGAAAATCACTTAGAACCCCCAAACATAATATATTTTTTTTTTAGCAGAGACCCTAGGAAATAAAATAGCGATTGTTGCAATATTTTATGTCACACTGTATTTGCGCAGCGGTCTTTTAAATGCATTTTTTTGGGAAAAAAGACACTTTAACGAATAAAAAAAAAAAAAAAAACTAAACAGTAAAGTTAGCCCATATTTTTTTTCGTCCAAAAGTTTTGATTACCTGCTTTTGTGTATTTAAGCGATAGATTATATATCTATCTATCTATATATCTATATATATCTATATATATATATATATATATATATATATATATATATATATATATATATATATATATATATAGCGACCCTCTCTCCCCCTCTTGCTTTATCGGTTATGTGGCTGTTGTCTAGGGGTTCCTGGGAGGGAGAGATGAGATACACCACGGCCCATGTCCTCCATAGCTAAGAGGTGAAGGCCAGAAAATTGGGCCCTGTGCAGGTGTCTTAGAGTCAAGTCCAGTACTTCGTTCCTGACTCCTTTGCTCCTAGTAACCAGAGTTCCACACAGTGAATAGGTCCAACTCAGTTTTATTCTTCTTTCCAAACAATAAACAGTTTCTTCTACTGAGTTATAATGGGGAATAGATCGAGGCACAATCCTTTCCCTTCTGATGCTAACCACTGTGATATCACCAGTGGCGGATAGTCACTGCTACTGACTATGTGAGGTAGAACGTGAATTACCTTCGCTAGCACGGCCCCTGTCAGGGGAAGGAGATCCATCCAAGGGAGAAACAGGAGGCCTCTCTGTCACCAGCGATGCTGCGTCGGACACTCCAGAGAAGTTCCGCACACCAGTCCTCACAAACTCAGACACGGGCACCCAAGGAATTAGGGCCCCCTCGGATTCCTCCACCCTCGCGGAACTCAGTCGAAGGTACTGAGCCCCAGGCATCCGCTATAGTACCTCACCCCAGGCTAAAGGTGCCTGGATGGAAACCATCCTCGCTCCAGCCAGGTCAAGGGCACCTAGGCCCGGAACACTGGAACGCCAGCACCCAGGCCGAAGGTGCCTGGGTGCGGCCGCGTCCTCCAACTCTGAACTCTGAACCTCGTGGTAAGGGCATCCGCCCCCTTTATCCCCTCTCCCTTCGCGTCACAGCGGGTTCCCCGCCCCGCTGTACCAGCTCCAGGGGAGGACAAAAAGGTACACAGTCTTGCGGTGTGAGTTCAGCCCCGGCCAAGGGCAACAGTGCCACCTGTGGGCCGCAAGGAACCTCACACCACCAGCGTCCTCCAAGAACCAGAAAAAGGTCTCGGATACCCTAGCAATCTGTGCATCTGGGTTACACTACCACCCAGATGCCTCCCTTAAATTCAAGTACCCGCTACACTCTCCCCCTGGTGATTTGACACTGGTCCCCAGTGTCTGGTATAAACTCACATCCCACAAGGGTGGTGACATAAGTTCAGCCCACAAACCAAACTACACAATTTAGCCCTGAATTGTGCCAAGACCTGAATGGGAAAGGGAACTTAAAACAATATAACTTTAAAACTTTTTTCAATAAAACACTGTAAATATCTCACACATTTACATTCTTCCCTCCCCCTGGCTATCTAGGGACCACCCATTCTCAGCAGCCTTGATAGACGAGTCTCCTGCAGAGGGAAAGAAAAGAAACATACATCCTACCAACATATGTGTGTTTGCTTGGAATGAATGAGTCTATCCGAGAAGAAACCCATTCACTCCAATAAGTGCTGCATAATGTAAAAAAAAATAAAACAATCGTTGCGCAACACTGCCACCTGGTGACAATGCCGCGGTCAAGACACTCAACACTTCCAGATAAACTTTTCTCTTCATCCTTCCTCTGTGATTCTACACTAACTAAAACCCAAAGTCACTGCTTTCTCTGAAGTGCAAGGAGAAGGAGGGAGAACAAAACAAAAAACAGCTCCCACTTCTCCGAAGAGTAGAACTGCCCAAATACAAAAAAAAAACTAGGGCACAGTCCCTGTGTTCAAGTGAAAACACTCCGGAAAGTTCAGCAATGAACAGCAAACAGTACACACAGGAGTCTTTCTTTTTCTCTTAAAGGTAAAACCTTGGATGCGGTAGGAACACAGGCTTCAAATGTGTGTCCAAAACCTCCACATGGTACTCAGCATTTCCTCCTTCCTTGCGGCAAATCACCACTCTGTCCGCATGGATATGCCTTCCCAGCATCCACTTAGCTTTACAGTCCTGGAACTTCTTGGTGACCGTTGGTGAACAAGAAAGGTACCGCCGTGCTTGCTGTACTTTAAGTTTGTCCCACACAAAGGTATCATATCATCTTTGGCAAAAAACTTCCACCTCATAAAGCAGTTCTCGAGGCAGGTACGGGTATTCCCACCCATACTCCTGAGCAACCTTCTGGCCGAAGAGACGCTGCAACCTCGACAGGGGTGGCATGGTGGCCCGGTCTCCTTCTCCAGGCCGAACAATCGCTTCTGGGTGACGAGGTGCATTCACCACCTCAGTAGATCTGGGCCTAGGAGCCCGCAATGACTGGCGTTGCACTCCCCCAACTGGAACAGGTGAAATGGATGTTGAGTCCAGAAGGGGAACTTCGGACAGAGGACCAGATTCTTCCCTAGGCACCGAGGCCTCCACCCGAGGTGTACTATCTCCAGTAGACATGGGCAGGTCCCTGATGACACAGGACGAGGGTTTCTTCATCTTGTCCCATCCCTTTCGGTGGAAGATTTTGTCTATCTCCCCATCATCGCCATTGTCAGACAATGAATCCAGGTCAGAGGTGTCGTAGCATTCAGCGGGCAGATAGTTCCCAGTCATGGAACTATCCCCCTTGACGGCCTCTACCGACTGTCGGCTTCCGCCACTTGTAACCACACAGACAGTCCCAACCCCTGGCTCACCTGGGCCTTCAGAAGAACAGGGATGTCCAGGACTCTTCCTACCGGATCCATCCAGGCCAGGCAAGCAGCGGGGCGAAGCTCTTCCATGACCACACAAGGTCATCACTAGGCCGACTTTCCTCTTTGGTGGTCAGAGCAGGGAGCTGCTGGTGACCGAGGCAGCATCCTCTGATTTTTCTCTTTTCATCTCCGCTTGGGCAGTCACTTTGCCCGGATCAGTGCGCACGGGGAACGCACCAGCATCGATCTCTCCTTCCGGAGTGGCAGTCCCTGTGAGGTAGTTGAGGTGGAAAGCACGAGGCTTTTCTGTGGATGGTTCCACCTCGAAGAGAAACTCCTTGCAGACCTCACATCGCCCGAATGGCTTCAGCTGGACCACCTGTCCCGAACATCCCAGACGAGCCCCCACGTGTAGCGACCCTCTCTCCCCCTCTTGCTTTATCGGTTATGTGGCTGTTGTCTAGGGGTTCCTGGGAGGGAGAGATGAGATACACCACGGCCCATGTCCTCCATAGCTAAGAGGTGAAGGCCAGAAAATTGGGCCCTGTGCAGGTGTCCTAGAGTCAAGTCCAGTACTTCGTTCCTGACTCTTTTGCTTCTAGTAACCAGAGTTCCACACAGTGAATAGGTCCAACTCAGTTTTATTCTTCTTTCCAAACAATAAACAGTTTCTTCTACTGAGTTATAATGGGGAATAGATCGAGGCACAATCCTTTCCCTTCTGATGCTAACCACTGTGATATCACCAGTGGTGGATAGTCACTGCCACTGACTATGTGAGGTAGAACGTGAATTACCTTCGCTAGCACGGCCCCTGTCAGGGGAAGGAGATCCATCCAAGGGAGAAACAGGAGGCCTCTCTGTCACCAGCGATGCTGCGCCGGACTCTCCAGAGAAGTTCCGCACACCAGTCCTCACGAACTCAGACACGGGCACCCAAGGAATTAGGGCCCCCTCGGATTCCTCCACCCTCGCGGAACTCAGTCGAAGGTACTGAGCCCCAGGCATTCGCTATAGTACCTCACCCCAGGCTAAAGGTGCCTGGGATGGACTCCATCCTCGCTCCGGCCAGGTCAAGGGCACCTAGGCCCGGAACACTGGAACGCCAGCACCCAGGCCTGAAGGTGCCTGGGTGCGGCCGCGTCCTCCAACTCTGAACTCTGAACCTCGTGGTAAGGGCGTTCGCCCCCTTTATCCCCTGTCCCTTCGCGTCACAGCGGGTGCCCCGCCCCGCTGTACCAGCTCCAGGGGAGGACAAAAAGGTACAGTCTTGCAGTGTGAGTTCAGCCCCGGCCCAGGGCAACAGTGCCACCTGTGGGCCGCAAGGAACCTCACACCACCAGAGTCCTCCAAGAACCAGAAAAAGGTCCCGGATACCCTAGCAATCTGTGCATCTGGGTTACACTACCACCCAGATGCCTCCCTTAAATTCAAGTACCCGCTACATTATATATATATATATATATATATAATCTATATACTGTATATTCTCGAGTATAAGCCGACCCGAATATAAGCCGAGGCACCTAATTTTACCACAAAAACTGAGAAAACGTATTGACTCGAGTATAAGCCTAGGGTGTCCATCTGCATGCCTCACTTTGCCTCACTGTGTCCATGTGCATGCCTCACTGTGTCCATGCCTCACTGTGCCCATGCTTCACTGTGCCCATGCTTCACTGTGCCCATGCCTCACTGTGCCCATGCCTCACTGTGTTCATCCATGACTAGACTGACGTTTAACATGGGAGTCTATGGAAGGAGTGCCCAGGTTTGAAAAATCTGTGCTCCCCGACCGTAGGTCCCCCAGACAACAAACTTTGCAGACTCGTAGAGGAGAAATGGGGCTACATGTGTGCTAAGTTTGGGGTCCAGGGGACCTACGACCGGCCGGTACCCGGTCCCCAAAGTCACCAGAGAAATTACAGTTTAACATGGGAGTCTATGAAAGGGGTGCCCGGCTTTGAAAAATGGGTGCTCCCCGGCCGTAGGTCCCCCGGACAAAAAAATGTGCTGAAAAACTCGGCTTATACTCGAGTATATACGTATGTATATATATATATATATATATATATATATATATATATATAATGTGTGTTTTTAATCTAAATTATACATACAAGTGCACTGATTGTAGGCTTGTTGTGTTTAAAATAAATGTTTAAATTTAAGAAATTTTCTGTATCACTTATTACTTAGCGGAGTAATAATGGAACTTCCACTTTTCGGAATCCTCCCCCCTTCCGGTGTCACATTGGGCACCTTTCAGGGGGGAGGAGGGAGCAGATGCCTTTGTAATCCAGGTATTTGCTCCCTCTCCCGGGCATAGATCACCGCAGTGACCTGCGCCACATCTGGCGCCTTCTCCACCCCCCCACTGTCTTCTGGGAGACGCACAGGTCACAGAAGACAGCAGGGACCAGTGGGATCACGCAGCGCGACTCGCGCATGCACAGTAGGGAACCAGGAAATGAAGCCACAAGGCTTCACTTCCTGATTCCCTTACCGAAGATGGCAGCGTCAGCACCCGAGGGAGAGATCGGCTTCGGGTGCCGACATCTCGGGCGCCCAGGACAGGTAAGTGTCCATATATTAAAAGTCAACAGCTGCAGTATTTGTAGCTGCTGAATTAAAAAAAAAAATCTGCGGAACGCTGCTGCTTTCACCCTGGACCGTAATTCCAGCGGCGCTATTTGGCTGCTAGCGGGCGCTTATATCCCAGCTAGCGGCCGATGAATTGGTTAAATGCTCCCGTGTAGCACCACTGCAGAAGTGCTTTGCAGGCGCTTCGGTAGCAGTGCCCGTTCATTTCAATGGGCAGGAGTGGTGGAGGAGCGGTATACACCGCTCCAAAGATGGCGCTTGCAGAACTTTTTTTTTAACGTCCTGCCAGCGCACCGCCTCAGTGTGAAAGCACTCTGGCTTTCACACTGAGACTGCAGGGGAGCCATTTTGCAGGCACTTTACAGGTGCCATTTTTAGCCCAAAAGCACCTGAAAAACGCCCAAGTGTGAAAGGGGTCTAACTGGGGGGGGAATAAAATCGGCCAGAAAAAAAATCGACATCATATATCGGCATCGGCCAGAGAAAAACCCATATTGGTCGACCTCTAATTACAGCATACTAACCAGGGGTGGACCATCCATTAAGGATGCACTGGCGCCACCGCCCCTATCCATCGCTGCCTCCCCCTATCCCTGCATCCAGTTCTTTTTCAGGACACCGGGCGCATGGATTCCAATGTGGGGTGGGTGGTTTTTTGAAGCACTGATTAGAGCCAGAGGCTCTAATAGGCTTCAAAATGGGGTGGGCTTGGGGCGCAGAGAATGCGCTCACAGCCCACCCAGTTGTGTTACAATAGCGAATATTCATTCGCTGTTGTAACACTGATCCTCCTCCCGGGCAATAAGGAAACTGATTTTTACACCCGTCACTCGATTTGCTGAAAGGACAGGCGATCCTATTGGACGCCTAGGAGGAGGGAAGGAGCTGCACGCTGGAAGCCACCGACGGAGGAGAGGACACGGAGCCCCGGCATGCTCCCCGCCACCCGCTACCCACCTAAATGGTGCCAAACCAAAGAAAACCACCAGCTGCCACTGATACTAACTTGACTAGAAGCTATACATGTAATCTGAGAAAAACTTATGTTTTCTAAATAAAGAAGTCTGAGAAAATGAGGAAGTGAATTAGAAGTGAAAGTGAAGAGGATACAACAGGGAAATGAGAAAAAGAACTAGAAAAAACAAATACAGATAGTTAGGGACGAGCTATATCTTTGGTACATTTGAAATTAAATTCAATTAATATAATTTTTTCTGTCTCTGAGTCATCTATTAACCATCTCAGTTATTAATGTGGGGCAACTTGTAACCAATCTGCATTTTGTAATATATATTTTACGAGAGGATACAGGACTTCAGCTAACTTAAAGCGGAGCTCCGCTGAAATTTTTTTTATTAAAAGCCAGCAGCTACAAATACTGCAGCTGCTGACTTTCAATATTAGGACACTTACCTGTCCTGGAGTCCAGCGACGTCCGCAGCAGAGGACGAGCAATCGCTCATCACTCTGCTGCCCCCACCGCCATCCTCGGTGAGGGAACCAGGAAGTGAAGCCTTGCGGCTTCACTGCCCGGTTCCCTACGGCGCATGCGCGAGTCACGCTGCACCGTTCTGACTGGTCCTCCTGTATTCTGGGAGCCGAGTGTCTCCCAGAACACTACGGGTATTCTGCGGGAAGTGACGTGCTTCCTGCAGATTTTCCGCAGAGAGGACTCCCGGAAGTGGGTGCAAATACCTGTCTTAGACAGGTATCTGCACCCCCCTCCCTCCTGAAAGGTGTCAATTGTGACACCGGAGGGGGGAGGGGTCCGATGAGCGGAAGTTCCACTTTAGGGTGGAGCTCCGCTTTAAGTTAACTTTCCAGAAAATACCCATCAAAATGTGTTCTGTGATTTGATCATAACATCAGCAGTAAAACCCTGGAGTGAAAAAATTGTTTTATTTTAAAGTCTCAAAGTGGAACTAAAGAAAGAATAAAATATGACATACTGAATATGATGCAGTCTGTCCCTAGCATTAACACAGCAGTCTTTTTTCTCTTTTTCTCTGAGTCCCCCCTGTAACTTTCTTTTTTTTTTTTTTTTAACATGTTGGTCCTGCTGTTATTTTTCAATTGCCTTTAACAGAACAAACTGTACAGTCAGAGTGTCAGTTAGAGAGATTGTGATAAACCATTTTAACTCTGACAATACTTACAATGGTCAGCTTTTATTCATTCATGTAAAACCTTTATTCCAAAAGGAAGAAAAAACGATTGCTATAACTGCTTATAAATTCCTTAGGCCCCTTTCACACTGGGACGGGCATGTGCGGTGGCGGTATAGCAGCGCGATTTTTAGCGCCGCTATACCGTCGTATTTACCGCAATATTCGGATGCTAGCCGAGCGGTTTTAACCCCGGCTAGCGGCCGAAAAAGGGTTAATACCGCGGTGTCCCATTGATTTCAATGGGAAGGAGCGGTATACACACCGCTCCTTCACCGCTCCAAAGATGCGGCTTGCAGGAGATTTTTTTTTCTTCTGCCAGCGCATTGCCTCAGTGTGAAAGCCCTCGGGTTTTCACATTGAGAATACTGGGCAGGAGTATTTCAGGCATTATTTATGCAATATTTTTTAGTGCTAAAATGCCTGAAATACGCCTCAGTGTGAAAGGGGCCTTAGGCTTTCATTTACTTGCTGCTTATGTAAAGACCATCTAAATCTACTAGTTTATCTAACACTACCCTCTCCAGATAGTGCTACTGTCCAAGGGTGTCTCTATTGCTCCTCCAAAGATAGGAAGTGTGTTACTGGCCAGATCACCAGGGGAAAATAAAGGAAAAAATAAATAAATATAAAATAAAAGAAAGAAGAATATAATACAATATGTAACATGTTTTTTTTCAGTTTAATAAAGTTTATTTTAAATTAACCCACAATAAAAAATCCTAGCTACAGTACAGCAAATTGGTCCTAATTGTCTTAATAGTCTTTACGTCTTCCCCACTTCTTCCTACATAAAATTGTTAGCCATTTTTAGTTATTATATTACTTAATTTATTTGATTTGTAAATAAATATTCAGTGCTTTGTACAAGGTTCATAACTCCATAACTATTTTTTATAGCAAAGACTAATGAAATGATGGTGCACACACCACTATACAAAGTAAGGGGGATATGTGTCCCGTAAGTGATGTAGATATGTGCAAACAAAAAGTACAAGTAAATATACATAACTAATGATTAAAAAAAAAAAACGCATCAAAAAGATTGCATGATTTAAAAAAATCGCATCAAAAAAATCGTATCACACGACCGTTTTTAATGTCATTTTAAAAAACGTTTTTGTCAACGTGATTTTTCTTGTTTCCTCTCAAGCCTGTCTTGCATACACACGTTCATGAAAAAAAATGCTCGAGCAAAGCGCAGTGACGTACAACACATACAACGGCACTATAAAGGGGAAGTTCCATTCGAATGGCGCCACCCTTTGGGACGCTTTTGCTAATTTCGTGTTACCACGTGTTAGTAAAAGTTTGGTGAGAGACGATTCGCGCTTTTCAGTCTTCGTGCTTTTAAGAACGTTTTGTGGAGTTCAGTTTGTTCTTGTGGGTTCGTATCTGTCTTTCAGTGCTTGTAATCAGTTCGTATCTGTTTATACAGTGCGTTCTTGTCCGCTCGTTACTGTTTTTCAGGTCGTTCTTCATAGGCCTTGCTGTTCTTCCGTGCGTTCTTTTAGTTCGTTCTGACCAGCCGACCGTTATCTAGCCATGTTGCGGCTACGTACTCGTCATAGAGTTCATGCTGTAGTTGGAGCAGGGGTTCTTTGTGTATCCCGACTCCAGTCCATGAACAGGGTGAGGAGGAGTTCATGGACCAAGAATTGGTTGCTCCAGCGGCACCAATTCTGTCACATGCCTTTGTTGCGGGAGATCAGGGAGAATAATCCTGAGGACTACAGGAATTTTCTCAGGATGTCTGACCCCGTATTTCAGCATCTGTTGGCTTTGGTGTCCCCCTATATTACCAGGCAGGACACCGTTATGCGGGAAGCCATCACTGCTGAGCAGAGGCTCATCGCCACGTTGCGAAACCTGGCGACTGGGAGAAGCCTGCAGGACCTCAAGTTCTCAACAGGCATCTCCCCCCAGGCTCTGGGGATCATTATACCAGAGACTTGTTCTGCCATCCTTCAAGTTTTGCAGGAGGACTATATTAAGGTAAGTTTTCTCCTTTAACATCACATTCTATGTATTTATTGCTTAATAATGTTTAATATTTCTTTCATCAGTCCCTAATTACCATGATTGTAATATGCTGTGAATTTCCCCTTTCTCCCCATGCATGCTGTAAGTTTTTTATGCTCCTTTTTTGGCCTACATGCATATTTCCCCTAACTAACCTCTCCAGCATGCTATCCTGGGGCCATACCCACCTAGCCTAGTCACTTCCCTTTTTTTTGGTGTCTGCTCCATTGTACTGCTTTACCCTAAAGCTTTCTTATGAATGTTATATTTTCTTTCAATTCAAACAGAGTGGTACAGCCTTGATTTGTGAGGTCCCCAACTCATCTTCAAACCCCCCCCCCCATAAAATTTCTTAAATGGCTCATCAGAGGGAGTGTTGAATATGATAAGTGACTGTTATTTTTTTTTTGGTTGGTTACAAATCATTTAAAAATCTATATAAGTTTATCTTGATGTTGGCCAGGAATGATTTTGTCAAATCTGCTTGCAATGTTTATGTATGAAAGTATTAATATTTTATTTTTGGTTAACTCCACAGTTCCCTTCTACGCCACAGGAATGGCAGAATGTGGCATCTCAGTTTGCCCAGCGATGGAACTTTCCAAACTGTGGAGGGGCCATTGACGGCAAGCATGTATGAGTCGTACCACCACCCCATTCGGGATCCTATTACTTTAATTATAAGGGGTTCCACAGCATCGTCATGATGGCAGTGGTGTCGGCCACCTACGAGTTTCTTTACGTGGATGTTGGTAAAAATGGATGGATGATTATCTTCAAAAATAAGCCCTGAAAGAGGAATATGAAACATTCTTTGGAAGTGTGGTACAATTGTCTTTTTAACCAAAGTTACAAGCTGAACACATGATTGTATCCATACCCAAAACAGGAACATATAGTTTTTTTTATCAAGTTTCACACATGGAAGTATATACACTGTTTCACCTGTGTGTGACACCCTAAAAGGTTGTTCTGTTGGGCCACACTTGTGCTACTGAGTCCAGATGTTTAACCAGCTGCTGAGCATTCTCTCCTTAACATTACAATGCATACACTTAATATTTTCAAAATATAGTTCCCCAAAAATCTATTCAAACATCATGTCCAAAAAATCAGCTCCCCAAAATAGACATGGTAACATTTTTTACAACGCTGTATCAGCCAAAAACATTGTATTATTAAGTGTACGTACGAAAGAGGTTTACTACGACCGATTAATGTGCCCACAAACATGAAAGTTGCTATCTTTAACTGTACTTACTACATTAAAGAAAAACACATGCAGCAACATGCAAGTAATAATAATTTGAAGTTCAAAGACATGAAAATTACTTACTTTTTCCTATAACTTTCTTTATTCTTTTGTATTGGTCAGGCTCCCGTAACTTGAGGTCAGACCACCGTTTTCTGAGCTGTTCCTTAGTTCTGCACACCCCGAATTTTTGGTGAAGTGTTTTAACCACTTTCCCCATAATTTTGGCCTTGACAAGATTCGGCTTTTTATACAGCCCATGCTTGGCATCATAATCCTCCCTCCTCAAAATGGTGAACATCTCCACCATTTCCTCGAATGTCATGTTGGATGCCTTATATCTCTGGGATCGGGTCTTTGGTTCCTCAGGAATTTCATCCTCTGTTGATGTAATCTCAGCCACCTGAGTCTCCGCCATGTTGTGTAGCACTACGACGAGCAAGAAGGGGTGGGGAAAGTACTATATCGAACGTCAGGGGCGGGGAAAACTAGCAGAGTTTCACGCATGCGCAGTGTATATAAAGCTAATACGCATGTGTCGTAACTACGTTCATTGTGCGGAAGAAGGAGTAAGCAACGAACGTGATAACAAAGGTACGTAACATTTTTCTGATTTTTGTTTCATCAGTGGATGAGATTGTGGCCTATATGTGGCCTAGTCCTGAGCCCAATATCATCTTATATCTGGTAAGCAAGCCATTTACTTACTATTGGATGTGAAGCTTATACTATCAACCTGTCTGAGTATTACGCCTTCCGCCGCATAGGAATTCCTTCACGGCAACAATCCTATATATGTCATCTTTGGACTAGTCTCCCATAGATATTACATCATATGGACTTTTATCAATTGAGAGTTTTATGTCATAAGTTTTATTTTTATTTTGATCAATTTATCTTTTTCCATTTATATATGTTTGTTTCACTTATATTCCAGCTTTGAGATATCGGTTGGGATATCGGTTGGAATTTCACATTGTTTCAGAGATTTACTGTTATTATTCACATTGGGTTGCGCTTTTTTGATTTATTTTTTCCATATGTTTTGAGTCCTTTTTCAGGCTAATTGAATAGCAGCACCCGCCCGTCAGGTGAAGGTCATACCATTCACCCTTCTCTCACACATTTAGAGCATCACACTTAATTTGTGTTTCAAACACACTTAAGTTTTAATTTTTTATTTAATTTTGTCACTGTTTAAGGCAGTGCTGAATTTTTCCCATTTACTATATATGGACCTAAAGATTATTTGAAGAGTCTTGACTGACACTAGTATTTTTGTGTTTTTTTTTTACTTTCAGCAAACATGCAGGCTTTCAAAAGTCCAGAATTTATGAGGGAGTTTCTGGACAGATGGAAGGAACTTCCTGTTCTCTGGCAAACAAAAACAGCAACAAATAAAAATAAAGCAGCCAGGAAGGCAGCACTGGAGAGCCTGCTAGAATTTGTAAAGACCCAGATCCCCACAGCAACCATCCAAGAGGTGTACACCAAACTATCTACCATTAGGGGCACATATAGGACTCAGCGGAATATGGTCCTGAAATCCCAGAGGTCAGGAGCTTCAGCAGAGGAAGTTTATAAACCCAGTCTGTGGTACTACAGCAAATTATCATTTCTGGATGACCATATGGAAGTTAGGGAATCTCTGTCAACCCTTTCCCCCAGACGTCTCTCCAGCCTTCCCTGCAGCCAACCCTCCAGCCTTCCTTGCAACCCAGCTCTGGCTTCTTCGGAGGAACAACCAGAGGTCCTTGAGGAGCCGGATTTGGACATATGGAGTCAGGTATAGTATTGATATCAAGATTTATATGTAATAAAAGTATTGATGTAAAATAGATGTTAATATTGCTAACTATTTAATGCTTGAAAAATAAGTGTTTTAAATATCAATAGACAGTAGTGGTCAAAATTGATGGGGACAAGAAGAAAAAATGCAGGGGTCAGAATCATTGTCCTTTTAATTTCTTTTTGCATTCAATTTTCAAATGTCATGAGGTGAAAAATGTGTGTGATTGATGAAGCAAAAAAATAAAGAATGTCCCTTTTTTATACAAAGCCAGAGCTGAGCCAGGAAGAGGGTGACGTTGTGGACCAGGAGGAGGCAGGGCCCAGTGACACACAGGAGGAGGCAGGGCCCAGTGGCACACAGCAGGAGGCCAGGCCCAGCACAAGAGCCCAGATGCCTCTCCTGCAAATTCAACAAAGAATGCCCAGGAGGGTTAGGCAGGTGGAGGAGGAAACACGTGCCTTTATTAGAGAGGCTACTGCGGCCCTCAGAGAGCCCCCCTCTGTTGAAAAGGGCTATGCCACAGTACTGGCACACAAACTAGGCCAAATGGACATTAGGCAACGGCTCTACAGTGAGAACTTAATGTTGGAGGTCATTAACAGGGGGTTGCTGGGCGAACTAACCCAATTCACTGACCTAACAGAGGTCGTCCCTCCTCCTCCTCCTGCCACAAGCTCTCCTCCTGAGACACAGCCTCCGAGGAAGCGCTTAACGAAGGCTGCAGAGAAGGCTGCAGAGAAGGCTGGAGAGAAGGCTACAAGGAACAGAAAAAAATAATGTCCTTGCTTCTGGATGGTCTGACAGAAGGCACAGACTGTTCTAGTACCACAGACTGGGGACATATATCTCACTTACCTGCTGCAGTTCCTGACCTCTGGGAGCCCAAGACAAGATTGTGCTCTTAATCTTTTTTTAATTTTTTAAAATACATAGTTTGGTGTTCTATTCTTGGATGTTTGCTGTGGGGTCCAAAGGATGCACAAATTCAAGCAGGGTCTCCAGTGCTGCCTTCCCCTTTAATTTGTTATGTGCCAAAATAAAGGATTTTTTGAGTTACAACAAATACTTGATTATGTGTATTTAATTCAAAAAGAGAGTTTGCTAGTGAGTGGGCAGGGACATTTAAAAAATACATTTTATAATTAACAAGGGAGAGACACAAACCTCCTTGAGGGGAAATAATAGACATTTAAAATGTTGGTGTGGTAACTTGACACACAAAAGAAAAAAACACACACAAAAAAAGATTCCTAAATATAAAAGAAAAAAAAAAAGATTCATAAATATCAAAGAAAAAAAAAAAAGATTGCTATATATAAAAGAAAAAAAAATGATTCCTAAATATAAAAGAAAAAAAAAAAGGCTGATCTTTTAATTAAGATATTTTTAATTATTTGATAATTAATTACGGAGATCCGGCTTACCAACACAAATAAATAAATCATGAGATCACTAAAAATTACTAATAAACAAGTTTGTCATAACTCTGTCTGAATATCATTAGCAAAAGAAGTTCATTATTGTAGCATTATATAACGAAGAAATAATTGCGCTGCATTAAACGATGCAATAATTTACAGCGTTACGAATGTGCTATCTCCATTACAAACGCTAGTTTTACCAGAACGAGCGCTCCCGTCTCATACTTGTGTAGCGGGTATATGCTTTTCTCTCATGTTTGAATTTGGTATAGGATATCTGTAATGTATGGTTCCCTGGGGCCCAGCGGGTGGCGTTGTCGCTTTGGGCCCGGGGTTGAGCCATCATTGCAGTGCTGTACCCTTTTTGGCCTTTCGCAGCATGAGTACAGCGGGGCGGGGGCTCCGCTAGGCTTGCTGGGGGAGGGTATAAAGGGGTCAGCCATTTTGGTCACGGGGTTGTCGAGTCCCAGGCACCTTCAGCCTGAGGGCTGTGGTTCGTGGTCGGTGTCCAGGCGGCCTAGGCCTGGACACCCGGAGCTCGTGTTCCACCCCAGACACCTTCAGCCTGGGGTGCGGTACTCGGTTGGAGGCCTGGGGCCCAGTGTCCTCCGCTGGGCTCCGCGAGGGAAGGATTTCCTAGGGGACCCCGGGAGTGGGGTTCCCAAATCCAGAGACATAAGGGACCGGAGGAGCTACTCACCCGAAGACCTGGTGCAGCAGATTGCCAGTGCCGGGTGAGCTGTGATGGAGTATATAAAATAAATATTTTTATAAACGACTTCTCTTTCTGGTATCCACTTGAATATAGTTTGAGAAGTTTAGCAATGGGTTAAATAGTTCTTTGAGCCCAGCACCTAACATAGTCTGTTGCCCCCCACACCTCAGGAATTTAGGATAATTAGCATATTCTTTGAGAATGTGTCTGCAAGGGACACAGACACACACACACCGAGATGTATTTGTACAATGAGAGGCTTATTGGTGTTTATATAGGGAACTAGAGGGCTGATGCTAAGGGTATAAGTTTGAAGTATTATTGTGTGTGTGTTTGGGTGAACCATATAACCAGGCAGTAGTTTTTTCCTTGATTGGAAGCTCAGAGCGAAGAAAAGGACAAACTAGATAAATGAGGAACAGATGTTTTGTGTAGTCCTTCAACTTACTCCTCCAGCTCCCCCCTCCCATCGACACTAAAGAAAATGGCCCCCGTGAGCTGTGGAATGTCTTAACACGTGAAAGAAGCAGACGTCACAAAAGAAGAAGCACTATATAAGGACTCAGCCAATCATATGTATACGTTTGTTGTGACGATTGCTTGTGTTACTTTGTCTTTAAAAGGGCTGAGAGCCAGAATAAAGGGCCTGTTGTGGTGAAGAGGCCATGCTGATCACTGTATTCCAGCGTGATTTCTTCTAGCTAGCATGCAAGCAAATTCACATCAGCATACATTAGAACCAGCGGCAGAATAAGGGAATCGTTTTCTGGTATTGGACCAGAATCAATCCATTACAGAGCCTCAGGAGACCGCCCGGAGGGATATCTTCCCAAACAGGGGCCGAGTGCAGTCAGGAGGAAGGTTCACCGTTCACCCGGTCGGTGGCAACGACCAAGATTTTCAGCAGGTGGCAGAGACCATGTGCCAAACCTATTCGCTGATAGAGGAATAGGAGAGTTCATTGTGCCTGGGCCTACTCGTATCCACACCCCCTGTCTGTTCGTTGAGGGAGTTCAACTGATTGTGTTTCATTCTGACATTGGAAAATAAAGGAGTGTTGGACTTTTATTGGTGTGGGGCTCATTTACTGGCAGGACACAGTTCCACAGAAGAAGCAGAGGCTCCGAACACCGAACACCCGAAGGTAAAGAAACTTTGCTCACACCACACAAACATTTGCGGTGAAGGCTTGGCGTGGTGACCCCACACTCTCTCCACCAGGATACCTCTAGACAAGCAGTAACCAGCCAGCAGCGGAGAGAGAGAGTGGAGGCCGCTACATGTGGGGGCTCGGGTCCGGGATGGTGTTCTTGTTACTATGGAGCTAGAATGGACGGAGTTTGAACGTGTCTGCCCGGAGGAGTTCCGAGTAGGTCGGCCATATTACTGGCCAAAGTGCAACCCTGCTCGAAGTCGTGGGCATGACCCTAATAAGGGAAAGGACTACGCAGAAGAGCGAGAAGAGGGGGGAGTCAAGCGGTGTGAAGTACTACACGTGGGGGCTTCTATTGCACTGCGCCACAAGGCACACCCTCCCTGCTCAGTTCGTGGGCGTGACCCAGGGAAGGAGAAAGCCAGCGAACTGGAGTGCAAGAGTGGAGGAGTCCAATCGTGTGAAGGACGACACGTGGGGACTTTGGCGCCAAACTTGCAGTGCGCAGTGGATCAGCAGCGAGTCACCATGTTCAGAAATACATTGTGGATTCCACTTCACCCTTCTACCACGACCTTGACTACTGCTGCTCCGGTGACCGATACGGGGATCCGGCTAAAGCCCCGGGGACGATTCGCCCTGTACTCGTGCATGGACGTTGAGGCCCTGGGTTTGATTTGTCCCGGCTGTTCGGGACTGGTGTCAGCTGAAGCCATTCGGGCAATGCGAGGCCTGCGGGGAGTTCTTATTTGAGGTGGACCCAGTTATCGAAAAGCCAAGAACCATCCACCTCAACCGCACTACAGGCAGCACCACTCAAGCAGGAGGAATCACCGCTTTGACAGCCATCCCTGTGCGCACTGCAGCGACCACGGGGGAGGTCGTGAACACCGAAGTACGGGAGAAATCTGAGGATGCTGACTCGGTCACCACTGTCTCTCAGCGTCCACCGCCAAAGAGGAAGACCGGCATGGTAGCCCTGTCCAGCGCTCACGGAGGATCATCCTGCCCGCCTACGCCCGGACCGGATGGATCCGGTAGGAAGAGTCCCGGACATCCCGTTTCAAGTAAAGGCCGAGGTAAGCCGGGCAGAGGGACTTGGTGTGTGGGCGGAGGTGTCGGGGAGTCACGGCCCTGTGTGTCCGTGGGAGGTGGCAGTTCAGTCTCCACTACAGGCTACCTGCCCGCGGAGGAGTGTGACACCTCCGACCTGGAGTCGCTCTCTGATCTGGGAGACGATGTTGCCATAGATGAACTCTTTGCCAGCAAGGGTTGGGACAATATGCCTCTCTCCTCGTTCCGCAGAACTAGGGATCCACCCATGTCTACAGGGGATAGTACATCCCGGGTGGAGGCACCAGCGCCTGAGGAGGGATCCCGTTCCCAGCCTACCCTCACATCCCCGGTGCCACCTGCACCTAATGCCGGGGATAAGAGACTGTCGCTGTGGGCGCCTATGCCCAGAACAGAGGTGACCAAAGCACCTCGTCACCCGGATGCTATAGTTTTGCCAGGTGAGGGGGATAGAGCCACCATGCCTCCACTGGCGAGACTACAACACCTATTTGGCCAGAAGGTTGCTGCTGAGTACAGGTGGGAGTACCCATACTTGTCTAAAGAGTTATTGTATGAAGTGGAAGTTTGCCGGGAGCGCTGGTACAATGACTTTGCGTGGACCCACATTCAGGTCCCACACGCTCGTAGGTACCTCGCGTGTTCTCCCAAGGCATCTCAGCGTTTCAGGGACTGCAAGGCAGAATAGATGCTGGGGCGGAATATCCAAGCAGACAAGGTGCTGATTCGACGCAAGGAAGGGGAAGATGTTGAATACCATCTGAAAACCATGGACCAGCATTTGAAACCACTTGTCCTGCCGCACCCTCGCTTCTATCTGTAGGAGATAAAGACTCCGTTTGCCGCCTAATGTTGCTGAACTCTCCGGGTTTGTTGTTTGTTTCCCGGGAAAACTCAGTGACTGTACCCGAGCTACTGGGTATTTGTGCTCTTCGAAGGAATTGAGGGACTGTTCCTGTTGTTGTTCTTCATTCTCCAGTGAGTGATTTTGGACTCTGGGGTAGAGAGGGTCAAAGAAGAAGAGGTCTCCACAAGTGCAGTTACCGCGGCGCTGTCACCAGGTGGCAGTGTTGTGCATCGGCATTCACTTTTCACACACACACTTTTAGAAGGAAAGGGTTTCTCTGCGGAGAGGTTCTTTCGTTTTCACACGAACATATGTGTCAGGAATTTGTGTGTTTAATATTTATTTTCCCCTCTGCAGGAGAACATCCCATCAAGACCGCTGAGAGTGGGGCAAGTCTTGGTCAGTGATGTGGGTGGGGGGAAGTGTCAATGATGTGACTTTTGAGATATGTTTCAAGTTATATGTTATTTGTTCCCCTCCCCTCCCTTTTCAATTGAGGCTCAGGCACAACTGCTCTAGGTAGTTAGTTTTTTTCAAAATTTTGGGGATTTTTGAAATTTTCAGTCGGTTTCTGGACTGGACTGTGTCAGCACTTGAGGGCATAGTTTATTCCAGACACTGGGGACCAGTGTCAAACAACCAGGGGGAGAGTGTAGCGGGTATATGCTTTTCTCTCATGTTTGAATTTGGTGGGGATATCTGTAATGTATGGTTCCCTGGGGCCCAGCGGGTGGCGTTTTCGCCTTGGGCCCAGGGTTGAGCCATCACTGCAGTGCCGTACCCTTTTTAGCCTCTCGCAGCATGAGTACAGCGGGGCGGGGGCTCCGCTGGGCTTGCTGGGGGAAGGTATAAAGGGGTCGGCCGTTTTGGTCACGGGGTTTTCGAGTCCCAGGCACCTTCAGCCTGAGGGCTGTGGTTCGTGGTCGGTGTCCAGACGGCCTAGGCCTGGACACCCGGAGCTCGTGTTCCACCCCAGGCACCTTCAGCCTGGGGTGAGGTACTCGGTTGGAGGCCTGGGGCCTAGTGTCCTCCGCTGGGCTCTGCGAGGAAAGGATTTCCTATGGGAACCCGGGAGTGGGGTAGCCGAATCCAGAGGCGTAAGGGACCGGAGGAGCTACTCACCCGAAGACCTGGTGCAGCAGATTGCCGGTGCCGGGTGAGCCTCAGGAGACCGCCCGGAGGGATATCTTCCCAAACAGGGGCCGAGTGCAGTCAGGAGGAAGGTTCACCGTTCACCCGGTCGGTGGCAGCGACCAAGATTTTCAGCAGGTGGCAGAGACCATGTGCCAAACCTATTCGCTGATAGAGGAATAGGAGAGTTCATTGTGCCTACTCGTATCCACACCCCCTGTCTGTTCGTTGAGGGAGTCCAACTGATTGTGTTTCAATCTGACATTGGAAAATAAAGGAGTGTTGGACTTTTATTGGTGTGGGGCTCATTTACTGGCAGGACACTGTTCCACAGAAGAAGCAGAGGCTCCGAACACCGAACACCGACCCGAAGGTAAATAAACTTTGCTCACACCACACAAACATCTGCAGTGAAGGCTTGGCGTGGTGACACCGCACTCTCTCCTCCAGGATACCCCTAGACAAGCAGTAACCAGCCAGCAGCGGAGAGAGAGAGTGGAGGCCGCTACACTTGATTCTGATTTACGATGTTAAAAAAAACAACGTGAAAAACGATGTGAAAAAATAGAGCGGGTTCTCATTTTTTTAGGCCATTTTTCACGTCGTTAAAAATGCTCTGGAGCATACACACGATCGTTTTTAATGACCAATTTAAAAAATTGCATTTTTAACGTCATGAAAAATGGTCGTGTGTATGCGGCATTATGCGGCATTATGCGGCATTAGGTGCATAAGTGCAAAGACATGCATAGTAAATAATAGTGGTAAACAGTCCAATCCTTAAAAATGACACACAAGTCCATAAAAGTATTCTAAGGTGCTTCAGTGTGGATAAAAAATGAATGAAAAATTCCACAGTGCTTTAGTACATGTAATCAGTAGCAGTAATCCAAGGGTGATGTATATGTAGCGGCCTCCACTCTCTCTCTCCTCTGCTGGCTGGTTACTGCTTGTCTAGGGATAGAAGCGAGGGTGTGGCAGGACAAGTGGTTTCAAATGGGGGTCCATGGTATCCAGATGGTATTCAACATCTTCCCCTTCCTTGCGTCGAATCAGCACCTTGTCCGCGTGGATATGCCGCCCCAGCATCCATTCTGCCTTGCAGTCTTTGAAGCGCTGAGATGCCTTGGGAGAACACGCGAGGTACCTGTGGGCGTGTGGGACCTGAATGTGGGTCCATACAAAGTCATTGTGCTAGCGCTCCTGGCAAACTTCCACTTCATACAATAACTCTATAGACAAGTATGGGTACTCCCACCCGTACTCAGCAGCAACCTTCTGGCCAAATAGACATTGTAGTCTCACCAGTGGAGGCATGGTGGCTTTATCCCCTTCACCTGGCAAAACTATAGCATCCGGGTGACGAGGTGCTTTGGTCACCTCTGTTCTGGGCATAGGCGCCCGCAGCGACAGTCTCTTATCCCCGGCATTAGGTGCAGGTGGCACCGGGGATGTGAGGGTAGGCTGGGAATGGGATCCCTCCTCAGGCGCTGGTGCCTCCACCCGGGGTGTACTATCCCCTGTAGACATGGGTGGATCCCTAGTTCTGCGGGAC
This sequence comes from Rana muscosa, assembly GCA_029206835.1. Lineage (NCBI taxonomy): Eukaryota > Metazoa > Chordata > Amphibia > Anura > Ranidae > Rana > Rana muscosa. The sequence continues at coordinate 500,924,493 of CM055117.1, forward strand.
GAGGGGACAGGCATCTTGTCCCAACCCTTACTGGCAATGAGTTCATCTATGGCAACATCGTCTCCCAGATCAGAGAGCGACTCCAGGTCGGAGGTGTCGCACACCTCCGCAGGCAGGTAGCCTGTAGTGGAGACTGAACTGCCACCTCCCGCGGACACACAGGGCCGTGACTCCCCGACACCTCCGCCCACACACCAAGTCCCTCCGCCCGGCTTACCTCAGCCTTTTCTTGGAACGGGATGTCCGGGACTCTTCCTACCGGATCCATCCGGGCCGGGCGTAGGCGGGCATGATGATCCACCGCGACCGCTGGACGGGGCTACCATGCCAGTCTTCCTCTTTGGCGGTGAACGCTGAGAGATAGTGGTGACCGAGTCAGCATCCTCGGATTTCTACCGTACTTCGGTGTCCGTGACCTCCTCCGCAGTCACTGCAGTGCGCACAGGGATGGCTGTCAAAGAGGTGATTCCTCCTGCTTGAGTGGTGCTGCCTGTAGTGCGGTTGAGGTGGATGGTTCTTGGCTTTTCGATAACTGGGTCCACCTCAAATAAGAACTCCCCGCAGGCCTCGCATCGCCCGAATGGCTTCAGCTGACACACCAGTCCCGAACAGCCGGGACAAATCAAACCCAGGGCCTCAACGTCCATGCACGAGTACAGGGCGAATCGTCCCCGGGGCTTTAGCCAGATCCCCGTATCGGTCACCGGAGCACCAGTAGTCAAGGTCGTGGTAGGAGGGTGAAGTGGACTCCACAATGTAATTCCGAACATGGTTACTCGCTGCTGATCCATTGCGCACTGCAAGTTTGGCGCCAAAGTCCCCACGTGTAGTTCTTCACACGATTGGACTCCTCCCTTCTTGCACTCCAGTTTGCGGGCTTTCTCCTTCCCTGAGCAGGGAGGGTGTGCCTCGTGGCGCAGTGCAATAGAAGCCCCCAAGTGTAGTACTTCACACGGCTGGACTCCCCCCTCTTCTCGCTCTTCTGCGTAGTCCTTTCCCTTCTTAGGGTCATGCCCATGACTTCGAGCAGGGTTGCACTTTGGCCAATAATATGGCCGACCTACTCGGAACTCCTCCGGGCAGACACGTTCAAACTCCGTCCATTCTAGCTCCATAGTAACACGAACACCATCCCGGACGAGCCCCCACGTGTAGCGGCGTCCACTCTCTCTCTCCTCTGCTGGCTGGTTACTGCTTGTCTAGGGGTATCCTGGAGGAGAGCGTGCGGGGTCACCACGCCAAGCCTTCACCCCAGATGTTTGTGTGGTGTGACCAAAGTTTCTTTACCTTCGGGTCGGTGTTTGGAGCCTCTGCTTCTTCTGTGGAACTGTGTCCTGCCAGTAAATGAGCCCCACACCAATAAAAGTCCAACACCTCTTTTATTTTCCAATTTCCGAATGAAACACAATCAGTTGGACCCCCTCAACGAACAGACAGGGGGTGTGGATACGAGTAGGCCCAGGCACAATGAACTCTCCTATTCCTCCATCAGCGAAAAGGTTTGGCACATGGTCTCTGACACCTGCTGAAAATCTTGGTCGCTGCCACCGACTGGGTGAACAGTGAACCTTCCTCCTGACTGCACTCAGCCCCTGTTTGGGAAGATATCCCTCCGGGCGGTCTCCTGAGGCTCACCCGGCACTGGCAATCTGCTGCACCAGGTCTTCGGGTGAGTAGCTCCTCCGGTCCCTTATGCCTCTGGATTCAGGTACCCCACTCCCGGGGTCCCCTAGGAAATCCTTTCCTCGTGGAGCCCAGCGGAGGACACTGGGCCCCAGGCCTCCAACCGAGTACCTCACCCCAGGCTGAAGGTGCCTGGGGCGGAACACGAGCTCCGGGTGTCCAGGCCTAGGCCGCCTGGACACCGACCACGAACCACAGCCCTCAGGCTGAAGGTGCCTGGGACTCGACAACCCCGTGACCAAAATGGCAGACCCCTTTATACCCTCCCCCAGCAAGCCCAGCGGAGCCCCCGCCCTGCTGTACTCATGCTGCGAGAGGCCAAAAAGGGTACGGCACTGCAATGATGGCTCAACCCCGGGCCCAAAGCGACAACGCCACCCGCTGGGCCCCAGGGAACCATACATTACAGATATCCCCACCAAATTCAAACATGAGAGAAAAGCATATACCCGCTACACTTAATACAGTTCATACAGAAACACACGGCCCAGTGAGTGATCCAAAAGTCATGCCAAAGTGTAGTCACACAGGTGCTCCCCTATGGTAATGGTCGCTAACCTTAGAACGTGCAACCTTGCAACTAAGCTTGGTCTGTGCACGTTTATGAACCACACCTGGGTTCTAATGGATAATCCTGGGTTCCTGGTTCCTTGACAGGCAGCTCCAGATCATAGAATATATAAGAAAAAAACCCATATGATGCAAGTAACGTTTTAACAATATTTATTTAAATAAAACTGCAGGTGCGACAGTGCACCACTCTATAACAGGTTCGTAACGAGATGTACAGATCGGGATATGGTAAACAGTCCTCACAGCCTCACACAGACTCTCCTGCCATCCTGTCCCCTCCCCTTTGCACATATCTACATCACGTACTGGACACATATCCCCCTTACTTTGTATAGTGGTGTGTGCATCATTTCATTAGCGCTGCGTTTTGTTCATTTTATTTAGTCTTTGGCACGATTTATGAGACGTGTTTCACGCTAGCAGCTTTATTTCTATACCTTAGCTGATAGGAGAGGTGGCTCGCAGGATTGTTGCATTTTTAGTTTTTTATCAAATAGGGGAAATCATACAACGTTTCTTGCACACAGGCCCTTTAAGCATAAATGCAGCAATCTTTCCTTGAAGGGGCAGCCTAGATACAGCTTATGGCCTATCATTGACATGAATGACTGTGCACCACTGTATTCCTGTATACGGTGGTGCTATTGTGAACATGAGTACAGCATTAGAACTTATACAAAAAGTAGAACATTTTTCATCCTGTGTGCACATGTCCTAAAACATGAAAACTTGACCTGGTACAGGATTTGGCATCCTCAGCTTTCCAAGGACCTTGTGAGAACCCAGAGTTGCGTCACCCTCCCCTATTTTAAAATATAAATTTTAAACAAGCTGCAACTGGTGGCAGGCGATGTGGCAAGTGACAAGCTTCATCTGTAGGCAGGTGACATGAGAAATGACAAGCTTCATCTGGTGGCAGGTGACGTAGCAAATGACAAGCTGCGTCTGGTGGCAGGCGACGTGGCAATTGACAAGTTGCATCTGGTGGCAAGTGATGCGGCAAGTGACGTGGCAAGTGACAATCCGCATCCGTATTTTTACAGCCGATGCTATGGGCGAATTTGCGCCGCATTTAACCCCCGCTAGCGGCCGAGAAAGGGTTAAAACCGCCCGCAATGCGCTGCTGAATTGATTTCAATGGGCAGGAGCGGTCGAGGAGCGGTATATACACAGCGCTCCTTCACCGCTCCAAAGATGCGGCTAGCAGGACTTTATTTACCATCCTGCTGCCGCAACGCTCCAGTGTGAAAGCCCTCGGGCTTTCACACTGGAGTGAATGCAACAGCTGTTTAGGGTTGGTTTGCAGGAGCTATTTTTAACGCTATAGCGCCTGCAAAACGCTCCAGTGTGAAAGGGGTCTAAAACAGGCAGGAAGGAAATGTACCGTAATATCAACTCACTTGCCTGTCAAATGCCTCTGAAAAGTGACCTGAGCATGGATCACTTTTCAAAGGAGTGGCAGTGCCTGCTGCAAGTGAATACAAGCTTTGGGCTCACACTGGTGTGCTGCGGTTTGGCTGCAGTGCTGGTATACTGGCGGGTTTTCTTAGCCGCAGTCCCTCAGACTTTTAGGTTGCACATTTTTGCTGCATTTTCTGAAAGTGCACCAAAGATGCAGCATGCAGGACATTTTGTGCACTTTCAGAACATGCAGTAAAAATGTGCAACCTCTATGGGACCAGGGGCAACATGCAGGAAGACTGCCAGTACATCACCACTGAAGCCAAACAGCAGCATGCCAGTGTGAGCCCACATTATAACACCTAGAAGGACAAGGTACTGTCACAGGCTGCTAGAAAAAAAATCTTTAGCTGCAGAGAGGGGGAGGGAGAAGTTCACTTACTTGGACAGTCCCAGACTCCAGGAGACTCACTGCATTCGAGCCAACTGCTCAGATTGAACTTTCCCGCCCACACACCTTCTTCTCAGACAGCACACAGGCTGCCTGGAGTGTGGGTGGGGAAACAGAGCAGGTCCAGCTTCTGCCAGCCATTCGTGTGCAGGAGGGAGGGGCTGGGGGGGCTGTGTTGTGCTCTCTATCAGACTGTCAGCTCAGCCCTCTGACAAAGACATCGCTGGCTCACAGTACTTAATGGAGCTTCTGCACTCGGCCAGCTCAAGAACTGCGCATGTGTGGTTCCTAGCTGGTGATACAGCAGCCTTTGCACAGCCTATCAGAGCAGCCCAGGGGGCAAATGCATGCCTGCCCCCTGCCCCAGCCCGCCCCTGTGTGCTATACAGAGCTTCAGGTGGGACTTTATCCTTCCTCAAATTCCAGGATGAGATAGTCACAGACCTCCTGTATCCAGGCGGTTCTGCACCTCACCATCCCCAACCAAGTGCAGTAAGCCGGCTGCATGAGAGGCATTTTCCGTATGTCCCCCGAGTACCCCTACCCAACGATCCGCCCAAAAAAGATGTTGTGTCTGTAGCAAGCGTGGATTTAGGCGTGACACCCGTTATTTTTGTCCACTCTGTCCTGACAATCCTGGTCTGTGCATTGGTAAATGTTTTGAACGCTACCACACACTAGTAAAGTTTTAGAGTAGGGTACAGCATTTCACAGACTAGGACACACTTACACAGGGTCTCCCAAGATGCCATCGCATTTTGAGAGACCCGAACCGTTACAGTTGTTACAGTTACAAAAAAAAGTGTAAAAAAAAAAAAAACTTAAAAAAAACCCCACAAAAAATGTATAAAAAAATAAAAATAAAAATAGTTGTCGTTTTATTGTTCTCTCTCTCTCTCTCTCTTTCTCTCTCTCTCTCTCTATTTTCTCTCTATTGTTCTGCTCTTTTTTACTGTATTCTATTCTGCAATGTTTTATTGTTATGTTTTATCATGCTTGCTTTTCAGGTATGTAATTTTTTGTTTCCAGGTACGCCATTCAGCTTCAGCGCGGATCTATTTATCTTGACAGCAACAGCGTTTGCTCCCACGATACATAAAGCCGTGACTCCAGTGCTGTAGGAGGTTATTTCACCACCACAGTTAAAAAAAAAAAGAGCATATATGCCGAAGCATGGGGGCAGCAGGGGTGGAGGTGCGATTTTGATCCTAATGCCGCGTACATGCGGTCGAAATTCCGACGGAGGCTTGCCCGTGGAAAAGTCAGACCGTGTGTACGCAGCATAACCTTTTATGCCGCGTACATACGGTCGAAATTCCGACGGAGGCTTGCCCGTGGAAAAGTCAGACCGCGTGTACGCGGCATAACTTTTTTGCGGGAGGATGCCCCCATGCTTCGGCATATATAAATGGTGCATGTATGCCCATCATTAGAAGTGGGTGGATGAAGGGAGGTATTCTAATGGTGGGCATACCCACCGATCAATCTCTTTTTTTCGTTCAGCCAACAGGCTGCATGAAAAAAAAAGATTACAATACATGTCCAACAAGGACCAGTAACATACTGGTATGTTGCTGGATTTTGAATGGTTATACCAGAATGATGTCTGCGGGTTTAGGTATCATCTTGGTATCATTTTTTTCAGCCAGCGGTCGGCTTTCATGTAAAAGCAATCCTAGCAGCTAATTAGCCTCTAGGCTGATTTTACAAGCAGTGGGAGGGAATGCCCCCCCCCCGGATATAAACAGCGCCATTGGGAAATTGGGAAAGCATTTTATCACACCGATCTTGTTGTGGTCAAATGCTTTGAGGGCAGAGGAAAGATCTAGGGTCTAATAGACCCAATTTTTTTTTAAAAGAGTACCTGTCACTACCTATTGCTATCATAGGGGATATTTACATTCCCTGAGATAACAATAAAAATGGTAAAAAAATAAAAAAATTGAAGGAACAGTTTAAGAATAAAATAAAAAAGCAAAATAAATAATAATAAAAAAAAAAAAAGCACCCCTGTCCCCCCCTGCTCTTGCGCAAAGGTGAACGCAAGCGTCGGTCTGGCGTCATATGTAAACAGCAATTGCACCATGCATGTGAGGTATCACCGCGAAGGTCAGATCGAGGGCAGTCATTTTAGCAGTAGACCTCCTCTGTAAATCTAATGTGGTAAACTGTAAAGGCTTTTAAAGGCTTTTAAAAATGTATGTAGTTTGTCACCGCTGCGCGTTTGTGCGCAATTTTAAAGCATGTCATATTTGGTATCCATGTACTTGGCCTAAGATCATCTTTTTTATTTCATCAAACATTTGGGCAATATAGTGTGTTTTAGTGCATTAAAATAAAAAAAAGTGTATTTTTTCCCCAAAAAATGCGTTTGAAAAATCGCTGCGCAAATACCGTGTGGGAAAAAAAATGCAACACCCATCATTTTAATCTGTAGGGCCTTTGCTTTAAAAAAATATATAATGTTTGGGGGTTCAACGTAATTTTCTTGCAAAAAAAAAAAATGTTTTCATGTAAACAAAAAGTGTCAGAAAGGGCTTTGTCTTCAAGTGGTTAGAAGAGTGGATGATGTGTGACATAAGCTTCCTAATGTTGTGTATAAAATGCCAGGACAGTTCAAAACCCTCCCAAATGACCCCATTTTGGAAAGTAGACACCCCAAGCTATTTGCTGAGAGGCATGTCGAGCCCATGGAATATTTTATATTTTGACACAAGTTGCGGGAAAAATATATATATAAATATTTATTTTTTTTGCACAAAGTTGTCACTAAATGATATATTGCTCAAACATGCCATTGGCATATGTGGAATTACACCCCAAAATACATTCTGTTGATTCTCCTGAGTATGGGGATACCACATGTGTGAGACTTTTTGGGAGTCTAGCCGCTTACGGGACCCCAAAACCCAAGCACTGCCTTCAGGCTTTCTAAGGGTGTAAATTTTTGATTTCACTCCTCACTGCCTATCACAGTTTTGGAGGCCATGGAATGCCCAGATGGCACAACCCCCCCCCCCAAATGACCCCATTTTGGAAAGTAGACACCCCAAGCTATTTGCTGAGAGGTATTGTGAGTATTTTGCAGATCACGCTTTTTGTCATAAAGTTTTGAAAATTGAAAAAAGAAAATTAAAATTATTTTTTTTCTTCATTTTCAAAAACAAATGAGAGCTGTAAAATACTCACCATGCCACTCAGCAAATAGCTTGGGGTGTCTACTTTCCAAAATTGGGTCATTTGGGGGGGTTTTGTGCTATCTTGGCATTTTATGGCCTTCAAAACTGTGATGGGTAGTGAGGAGTGAAATCAAAAATTTGTGCCCTTAGAAATCCTGAAGGCAGTGCTTGGATTTCGGGGCCCCGTACGCATCTAGGCTCCCAAAAAGTCCCACACATGTGGTATCCCCGTACTCAGGAGAAGCAGCTAAATGTATTTTGGGGTTCAATTCCACATATAACCATGGCATGTGTGAGCAATATATCATTTATTGACAACTTTTTGTAAACATTTTTTTTTTTTTGTCATTATTCAATCACTTGGGCCAAAAAAATTAAATATTCAATGGGCTCAACATGCCTCTCAGCAAATAGATTGGGGTGTCTACTTTCCAAAATAGGGTCATTTGGGGGGGTTTTGTGCCATCTTGGCATTTTATGGCCTTCAAAACTGTGATAGGTAGTGAGGAGTGAAATCAAAAATGTATGCCCTTAGAAATCCTGAAGGCGGTGCTTGGTTTTCGGGGTCCCGTACGCGGTTAGGCTCCCAAAAAGTCCCACACATGTGGTATCCCCGTGCTCAGGAGAAGCAGCAGAATATATTTTGGAGTGTAATTTCACATATGCCCATGTCATGTGTGAGCAATATATCATTTAGTGACAACTTTGTGCAAAAAAAAAAAAAGTTTGTCATATTCCGCAACTTGTGGCAAAATATAAAATATTCCATGGACTCAACATGCCTCTCAGCAAATAGCTTGGGGTGTCTACTTTCCAAAATGGGGTAATTTGGGGGGGGTTTGTGCTATTTTGGCATTTTATGGCCTTCGAAACTGTGATAGGTAGTGAGGAGTGAAATCAAAAATTTGCGCCCTTAGAAATCCTGAAGGCGGTGCTTGGTTTTCGGGGTCCCGTACGCGGTTAGGCTCCCAAAAAGTCCCACACATGTGGTATCCCCGTACTCAGGAGAAGCAGCAGAATGTATTTTGGCATGTAATTTCACATATGCCCATGTCATGTGTGCGCAATATATCATTTAGTGACAACTTTGTGCAAAAAAATAAAAGTTTGTCATATTCCGCAACTTGTGGGGTACCCATGCCATTTTTCTCAATGATTTTCATCCATATTGCTGGGACCAGACATTACATTAAAGCCGCAAGCAGTTTTAAATGCCTTTTTTTCCTTTAGAAATGTCATTTTGTGCAGTTCTAAACACAGGAAACATGTGCCACTTCACAGGCATACTTTAGACACCCCCCAGGTACGATATTGGAATATTTAACTTTTTTTTTTTCACTTTAGGCATCATTAAAATCACTGCTCCCGAAAAAACGACCGTTTCAAAAGATTATTTTTACTTTGATACATGTCCCCTCTGGCAAGGCCCGGGTTCCCAAACCCTTTTTAGGACAATAACATGCATATTAGGCGTTATAATTAGCACTTTAGATTTTGAACGTTCGCGTCTATTGTATTTAATAGGGTTCTAAAGTTTGCGTGAACGTTCGGTCCGTTCGAAGGTTCTGGGGGGGTGTTCGGCTCATCCCTACTGCCCACCGGTCATTGCCCTGTGATGCCTTCAATACCGGGTTATATTACACAGCGCATTATCGCATGCTATCAAGTGCTTTCGTACCATGTTTGAGAGAACCGATACGTATAGGGCTGATAGTGGCCCGACCAGAGTAGTACAGAACCTTATAGCGGTGAGCGAGCTTATCCTTCCACACTCTCTTCTGTCTGGGGTGCCCCTGTCTGCAAAGGTTTTTTTTGCTGTCATAGATTTTGCGTGTGCTGAAGCCATATGGGCCATTCCGCCCCCCGGTGATGCTAAGGCCCTACATGCTTTTTTTGGGACTGTTCTCTTACTGAAGAGCCTGGATACCTACGGTTTCCCTTCTTATGCAACCCCTGTATGACTCCCTGCTATGTGCCCCCTTTGCGCTGTCCGCAGAAGCGCTCACTAATTTTCATCTTTTGAAAAAGGCCATTAGCACTGCTCCTGCTCTTGGACTCCCTGATTATGGAAAGCCCTTTTGCCTGTTCATATCTGAGATACAGGGCCACGCCTCAGGGGTGTTGACACAAAGTCATGGACTCCGTAACCGCCCTATCGGTTACTGTTCAACCCGCCTGGACCCAGTTGACAGAGGTGGCCCATCATGTCTCTGAGCTGTTTTTGCTGCCCAGGCCCTGCTGGACATAACTTCAGATATTGTCCTGGGCCATCCCCTTATGCTGCTAGCCCCTCACGATATCTCTGCCATTCTGAATCATATACTACCCCAGCATTTATCCTTTGCCTGCCACCTCAGGTTGCAATGCAGTTTCCTCATGCCTGACGGTGTGACTCTACTTCGATGCCAGTGACTCTACCCTGCTACTCTCCTATCATGACATGTCTCTGGACGCACAGGAAGAAGAGAACGCAGACCTACCTGCTCCTACCCTAGATGAAGATGGATGATCTTTGGACTATAAGAACCCGCCCATGTCTCCCCAGAGCTTTGTACCCAGCTGTGGTGCAATGGGCCCATGGAGCAACCAATCTCTCACTTATAAACAAACATTATGTAGCTGCAGGAATAACTACTTTAATTAATCAATAATGCAAGTCCTGCAAGACCGCTCTACCCCTTCCAGAGGATACAGATTGATCACATACAAATGCCAAAGAGTGGTAGATTTAAGTATGCCCTGGTGGTGGTAGACATGTTCTCGGGATGGCCGAGGCTTATCCAGTTGCAAATCAGACGGCGAAAACCACGGCTAAGAAATTGCATTTGGAGCCAGTTTGCAGATATGGGGTACCTGAGGTGATAGAGAGTGATCATGGTCCTGCGTTCACTGCTACAGTCACAAAATAAATATGGTTGGCCCTAGGTACCACATTAGCGTTTCAAACACCTTATCACCCTGTTAGATTGTTATTACCCACAACAGTTGCAATTACAGTATGATAGTTTGATAGATTGTGACCGCTCTTGTAAAATAATTAACTAACATCTATGTACGAGTATTCTCTTCCATTACAGATCCTTATCTAGATACCGGTACTTACAGTATACTTCCTGGTGATTGGGTGATGGTTAAGAAGTTCCTCTGAAAGCATTCCCTGGAGCCAAGACATGCAAAAAGGCTCCAGTTCCTGAGGACCGTGCACCACTTGCATCAGAATGAAACTATATATCTTTTTTCTTATAGCAACTGTGCACACACAGGAGGTGGCTATCAAACAAATAGATGGTGTAAAACAATTCTGGTATAATTCATCAAACACACATGTAGCTACCTTCATATTTGATCTCTGTATTATAATCTTTCCCCCTCCATTTAACTGGCAGTGTAGCTTGTTCCGGACGCAGATCACCTCCAGAGATATATATATGTGACAGAGCAGACTGTGACCACTGGGAATCTGTGGGTTGGAATACAGGGGATGACTGGGGATATAAGCCACAGAGTGCCCTGAACAGGAAAGACAAATATGGAGAGGAATCCCAGTCCTACGGATGCAGGCACATATGTTATGAGGGTACGGTATGATGGGGAGAATAGGGGACCAAGTGGACAGTTTCAACTTAAAGACATGTATAATTCATCTGAATGGGAGGCCCTTCAACCAACATATGATCCCCTTAAACCTTGTACATATGCGCACCCTAGAAGATATGGTGGCCATAGCTGATCCCACATTTGAAGACACAATGGCAGCAGAGACTGATTTCTCGGATGTCAACTAGGGATGAGCTCCGCGTTCGACTCGAACATACGTTCGACTCGAACATCGTGTGTTCGATCGTTGGACGAAGATCGAACGTTTTGGGTCGTTCGCGCCAAATTCGAGTGACGCAAACGGCCCAAAATCCTGGCGCTGTGATTGGCCAAGCATGCACTGTGACCCCGCATGCTTGGCCAATCACAGCGCTGGCAGCGAGGAGAGCCATAATTGGTCACAGGCAGGATGCCTGTGGCCAATTATAGCTCGGGGGGTTTAGTACACGCCCCACACTATAAAAGGCCACCAGCGCGGCGGCCTTGTGTAGTGTGTTCCGGCGTGCAGGGAGAGAGAAGGATAGGCAGGGACAGTGTTAGTGAAATTGTGTGTAGGGAGAGAGAAGGATAGGTAGGGACAGTGTCAGTGTGATATTCTGCTAAAACTTGTGTGTAGGGAGAGAGAAGGATAGGCATGGACAGTGTCAGTGATATTTTTGCTAAGCCTCCTGCACAGTATACACCTGAAGCTAGCCCTTATTGCTGTGTTTTCCATGTGTGTCACACTAACAGGCATCTGCAGCACTTACAGCGGGCGTATTGTGCTTCTTGCAAAATATACACCTGAAGCTAGCCCTTATTGCTGTGATTTCCTGTTTGAGTAACACAGGCAGGCATCTGCAGCACTTACAGCGGGCATATTGTGCTTCTTGCAAAATATACACCTGAAGCTAGCCCTTATTGCTGTGATTTCCTGTTGAGTAACACAGGCAGGCATCTGCAGCACTTACAGCGGGCGTATTGTGCTTCTTGCAAAATATACACCTGAAGCTAGCCCCTATTGCTGTGATTTCCTGTTGAGTAACACAGGCAGGCATCTGCAGCACTTACAGCAGGCGTAGTGTACCTCCTGCACATTATACACCTGAAGCTACCCCTTATTGCTCGTAGTTTTTTTTCTTTTGTGTTACACTAACAGGCATCTTCAGCACTTACAGCAGGCGTATTGTGCTTCTTGCAAAATATACACCTGAACCTAGCCCTTATTGCTGTGATTTCCTGTTTGAGTAACACAGGCAGGCATCTGCAGCACTTACAGCAGGCGTATTGTGCTTCTTGCAAAATATACACCTGAAGCTAGCCCTTATTGCTGTGATTTCCTGTTGAGTAACACAGGCAGGCATCTGCAGCACTTACAGCAGGCGTAGTGTGCCTCCTGTACATTATACACCTGAAGCTACACCTTATTGCTCGTATTTTTTTTTCTTTTGTCTTACACTAACAGGCATCTGTAGCACTTACAGCAGGCGTATTGTGCTTCTTGCTAAATATACACCTAAAGCTAGCCCTTATTGCTGTGATTTCCTGTTTGAGTAACACAGGCAGGCATATGCAGCACTTACAGCGGGCGTATTGTGCCTCCTGCACATTATACACCTGAAGCTACCCCTTATTGCTGGTTTTCCCATCTTCCTGCAGGCCTTTAGAATGTCTGGAAGGCAAACAAGGAGAGGCAGATAGTCAGGAGCCAATAAAAGAGGGCAAGCAGGCTCTGTTTCTAGAGACAACAGTGCTGGTCGTGGACGCGGTGCATCGTCATCAGCACGTGGCCATGGGACACGCTTGTCCTTATTTTCGGCAGCTGGACGTGTTGAGCCACATCATGCCGAAGACTTGGTAGAGTGGATGACCAAGCCCTCCTCATCCTCCTCATCCTCCCTCACCCAGGCTCAGGGTACTGGCAAAGCAGCTGCCAAAGCGTCCTCTTCCCTCCTATCTATGTCATCATCAGTTACTCCTTCCCTAGACCCACCGTGTCCTCCTGAGGAGTCCCCCGAACTGTTTGAGCACAGTGTTGGGTACATGCTCCAGGAGGATGCCCAGCGTATCGAAGGGTCTGATGATGATACCCAGCTAGAGGAAGGCAGTAGCGTGAGAGCAGAGAGAGGGGATGCTCAAGAAGGACAGAAATCTGGCAGTCATGTTCCAGCAGCTGCAGCATACTGCCAGATTGGCTCCAGTGATGAGGAGGGAGGGGATGATGAGGTCACTGACTCCACGTGGGTGCCTGATAGGAGAGAGGATGAGGAGGAGGCAAATCTCCAACGAGGCAGGATGCCCTCGTGGGGCCAGCGTAAGGGCAGCACAACGACTGAATCACACCGCAGAGCTCCGCCTGTGCAGGGCGCTGCCTCTGCCTGTTATTCCAAAAGTTCTTTGGTGTGGGCCTTTTTTGAGTCAAGTGCATCAGATCGTACCGCTGCTGTTTGAAACATATGTCTCAAGCGTATCTCACGTGGCCAAAACATCAGCCGCTTGGGCACCACATGCTTGACCAGACATATGTTGACCTGCCATGCAGCTCGTTGGCAAGCCTATCTTAAAGACCCACACCAAAGAACAAAGCGGACCTCTCCTTGCTCCGCATCAGCTGGGATCTCCAACCCCACTATACCTTCAGTCCTCTCTGAAACCTGCTCTGGGAGGAATGAAGGTGTAGAATTAGGTGTGTCACAGCCAAGTACTTGCGGGCACTCTGCTAGCAGTACAACGACGTCCTATTCTAGCAGGAAAATTTCCCTGCCCCAGCTGCTGGACCATCGAAAGAAGTTCACTCCCAGCCATCCACATGCCCAGCGGTTGAATGCTAGCTTGGCTAAATTGCTAGCACTTCAACTGCTGCCTTTTCAGTTGGTAGACTCGGCCCCCTTCCGTGAGTTTGTAAAATGTGCGGTTCCTCAGCGGCAGGTTCCCAAACGCCACTTTTTCTCACGGAAGGCGATTCTGGCTCTCTACCGGCATGTGGAAGGCAATGTCTTGGCCTCGCTGGACAGGGCGGTCAGCGGTAAGGTGCATATTACTGCTGACTCATGGTCCAGCAGGCATGGACAGGGACGTTACCTTTCTTTCACGGCCCATTGGGTCACTCTTTTGGCAGCTGGGAAGGACGCAGGACAAGGTGCAGTAGTTTTGGAGGTTGTTCCGCCGCCACGCCTCCAAAATGCTACTACTGGTTGTGACACACCTCTCTCCTCCACCCCCTCCTCTTCTTCTTCCTCCATGGCCTCTTCCTGTGCTTTGTCCTCGGAACCAGCGGTGCTCCGTAGGCGTTCAAGGGGCTACGCAAGTACGCAGGCAAAAAGATGCCATGCCATGCTTGCGCTGGTGTGTTTGGGGGACAGGAGCCACACTGGGGCAGAGGTTCTGTCAGCTCTGCAGGGGCAGGCCGAGAGGTGGTTGACACCACGGCAGCTTAAGCCAGGAATGGTGGTTTGCGACAATGGCACCAACCTCCTCTCCGCCCTCCGACAGGGACAACTGACCCATGTGCCCTGTGTGGCTCACGTCCTTAACCTGGTGGTGCAGCGGTTCTTGGGCAGGTACCCGGGCTTACAGGATGTCCTGAGGCAGGCCAGGAAAGTCTTCGTGCATTTCCGCAGATCATATAATGCCAGTGCTCGGCTGGCTGAGCTGCAAAAGGAGTTGAACCTGCCCAAGGACCGCCTTATATGTGACATGCCCACCAGGTGGAACTCAACGTTGGCCATGCTGCAGCGGCTGCACATGCAGCAGAGGGCCATCAATTAGTACCTGTGCGACTACGGCAACAGGACAAGGTCAGGGGAGCTCGGGTTTTTTTCACCACGCCAGTGGGGCATGATCAGGGATGCATGCACTGTCCTGGCACCATTTGAGGAGGCCACGAGGATGGTGAGCAGTGACAGTGCATGCATCAGTGACACTGTACCTCTTGTCCACCTGTTGGAACATACGCTGCGTGGAATAATGGACAGGGCACTTGAGGCAGAACAGAGGCAGGAAGAGGAGGACTTCCTTGCCTCTCAAGGCCCCCTTTACCCAGACAGTGTTCCTTCTGTCCCACCCATCGCACAGGAAGAGGAGGAGGAGGAGGAGGAGGATTGTGTCAGCATGGAGGTGGAGCCTGGCACTCAGCATCATCAGCAGCAGTCTTTTAGGGATGATTTACAGTCCCAAGAAACCCGTGGACTTGTACGTGGCTGGGAGGAGGTGGCTGCGGATCATGTCGCCCTTAGTGACCCAGAGTAATGATGTACAGAACTATTCGCCGGCGAACAGTTCCCGGCAAACATAGCTTGTTCGCGTTCGCCGCGGCCGGCGAACATATGCGATGTTCGGTCCGCCCCCTATTCATTATCATTGAGCAAACTTTGACCCTGTACCTCACAGTCAGCAGACACATTCCAGCCAATCAGCACCATACCCTCCCTCCCAGACCCTCCCACCTCCTGGACAGCATCCATTTTAGATTCATTCTCAAGCTGCAGTCTTAGCGAGAGGAGGGACAGTTTAGCTGCTGCTTATTTTATAGGGAAAGCTAGGCTAGGCAAGTGTATTCAGTGTTCACTCCACTCCTGAAAGACTCATCTGATCTCTGCTGTAAGCACAGCGTCCTGACAGCACCCCAAAAAGTCCTTTTTAGGGCTGGTAAAACACCAGTCTGCTTTTTTTTTTTTCCTGGACAGCATCTATTTTAGATTCAGTCTGAACTTAAGCTACAGTGTTAGCCAGAGGAGGGACAGTTTAGCTGCTGCTGATTTTATAGGGAAAGCTAGGCTAGGCCAGTGTATTCAGTGTTCACTCCACTCCTGAAAGACTCATCTGATCTCTGCTGTAAGCACAGCGTCCTGACAGCACCCCAAAAAACCCTTTTTAGGGCTGGTAAAACACCAGTCTGCTTTTTTGTTTTTTCCTGGACAGCATCTATTTTAGATTCAGTCTGTACTTAAGCTACAGTGTTAGCCAGAGGAGGGACAGTTTAGCTGCTGCTGATTTTATAGGGAAAGCTATAGGCAAGTGTATTCAGTGTTCACTCCACTCCTGAAAGACTCATCTGATCTCTGCTGTAAGCACAGCGTCCTGACAGCACCCCAAAAAGCCCTTTTTAGGGCTGGTAAAACACCAGTCTGCTTGTTTTTTTTTTCTGGACAGCATCTATTTTAGATTCAGTCTGAACTTAAGCTACAGTGTTAGCCAGAGGAGGGACAGTTTAGCTGCTGCTGATTTTATAGGGAAAGCTAGGCTAGGCCAGTGTATTCAGTGTTCACTCCACTCCTGAAAGACTCATCTGATCTGTGCTGTAAGCACAGCGTCCTGACAGCACCCCAAAAAGCCCTTTTTAGGGCTGGTAATACACCAGTCTGCTTTTTTGTTTTTTCCTGGACAGCATCTATTTTAGATTCAGTCTGTACTTAAGCTGCAGTGTTAGCCAGAGGAGGGACAGTTTAGCTGCTGCTGATTTTATAGGGAAAGCTAGGCTAGGCCAGTGTATTCAGTGTTCACTCCACTCCTGAAAGACTCATCTGATCTCTGCTGTAAGCACAGCGTCCTGACAGAACCCCAAAAAGCCCTTTTTAGGGCTGGTAAAACACCAGTCTGCTTTTTTGTTTTTTCCTGGACAGCATCTATTTTATATTCAGTCTGTACTTAAGCTACAGTGTTAGCCAGAGGAGGGACAGTTTAGCTGCTGCTGATTTTATAGGGAAAGCTATAGGCAAGTGTATTCAGTGTTCACTCCACTCCTGAAAGACTCATCTGATCTCTGCTGTAAGCACAGCGTCCTGACAGCACCCCAAAAAGCCCTTTTTAGGGCTGGTAAAACACCAGTCTGCTTGTTTTGTTTTTCTGGACAGCATCTATTTTAGATTCAGTCTGAACTTAAGCTACAGTGTTAGCCAGAGGAGGGACAGTTTAGCTGCTGCTGATTTTATAGGGAAAGCTAGGCTAGGCCAGTGTATTCAGTGTTCACTCCACTCCTGAAAGACTCATCTGATCTCTGCTGTAAGCACAGCGTCCTGACAGCACCCCAAAAAGTCCTTTTTAGGGCTGGTAAAACACCAGTCTGCTTTTTTTTTTTTCATGGACAGCATCTATTTTAGATTCAGTCTGTACTTAAGCTGCAGTGTTAGCCAGAGGAGGGACAGTTTAGCTGCTGCTGATTTTATAGGGAAAGCTATAGGCAAGTGTATTCAGTGTTCACTCCACTCCTGAAAGACTCATCTGATCTCTGCTGTAAGCACAGCGTCCTGACAGCACCCCAAAAAGCCCTTTTTAGGGCTGGTAAAACACCAGTCTGCTTTTTTGTTTTTTCCTGGACAGCATCTATTTTAGATTCAGTCTGAACTTAAGCTACAGTGTTAGCCAGAGGAGGGACAGTTTAGCTGCTGCTGATTTTATAGGGAAAGCTATAGGCAAGTGTATTCAGTGTTCACTCCACTCCTGAAAGACTCATCTGATCTCTGCTGTAAGCACAGCGTCCTGACAGCACCCCAAAAAGCCCTTTTTAGGGCTGGTAAAACACCAGTCTGCTTTTTTGTTTTTTCCTGGACAGCATCTATTTTAGATTCAGTCTGTACTTAAGCTACAGTGTTAGCCAGAGGAGGGACAGTTTAGCTGCTGCTGATTTTATAGGGAAAGCTATAGGCAAGTGTATTCAGTGTTCACTCCACTCCTGAAAGACTCATTTGATCTCTGCTGTAAGCACAGCGTCCTGACAGCACCCCAAAAAGCCCTTTTTAGGGCTGGTAAAACACCAGTCTGCTTTTTTGTTTTTTCCTGGACAGCATCTATTTTAGATTCAGTCTGTACTTAAGCTACAGTGTTAGCCAGAGGAGGGACAGTTTAGCTGCTGCTGATTTTATAGGGAAAGCTATAGGCAAGTGTATTCAGTGTTCACTCCACTCCTGAAAGACTCATCTGATCTCTGCTGTAAGCACAGCGTCCTGACAGCACCCCAAAAAGCCCTTTTTAGGGCTGGTAAAACACCAGTCTGCTTTTTTGTTTTTTCCTGGACAGCATCTATTTTAGATTCAGTCTGAACTTAAGCTACAGTGTTAGCCAGAGGAGGGACAGTTTAGCTGCTGCTGATTTTATAGGGAAAGCTAGGCTAGGCCAGTGTATTCAGTGTTCACTCCACTCCTGAAAGACTCATCTGATCTCTGCTGTAAGCACAGCGTCCTGACAGCACCCCAAAAAGCCCTTTTTAGGGCTGGTAAAACACCAGTCTGCTTTTTTGTTTTTTCCTGGACAGCATCTATTTTAGATTCAGTCTGTACTTAAGCTACAGTGTTAGCCAGAGGAGGGACAGTTTAGCTGCTGCTGATTTTATAGGGAAAGCTATAGGCAAGTGTATTCAGTGTTCACTCCACTCCTGAAAGACTCATTTGATCTCTGCTGTAAGCACAGCGTCCTGACAGCACCCCAAAAAGCCCTTTTTAGGGCTGGTAAAACACCAGTCTGCTTGTTTTTTTTTTCTGGACAGCATCTATTTTAGATTCAGTCTGAACTTAAGCTACAGTGTTAGCCAGAGGAGGGACAGTTTAGCTGCTGCTGATTTTATAGGGAAAGCTAGGCTAGGCCAGTGTATTCAGTGTTCACTCCACTCCTGAAAGACTCATCTGATCTGTGCTGTAAGCACAGCGTCCTGACAGCACCCCAAAAAGCCCTTTTTAGGGCTGGTAATACACCAGTCTGCTTTTTTGTTTTTTCCTGGACAGCATCTATTTTAGATTCAGTCTGTACTTAAGCTGCAGTGTTAGCCAGAGGAGGGACAGTTTAGCTGCTGCTGATTTTATAGGGAAAGCTAGGCTAGGCCAGTGTATTCAGTGTTCACTCCACTCCTGAAAGACTCATCTGATCTCTGCTGTAAGCACAGCGTCCTGACAGCACCCCAAAAAGCCCTTTTTAGGGCTGGTAAAACACCAGTCTGCTTGTTTTTTTTCTGGACAGCATCTATTTTAGATTCATTCTGAACTTAAGCTACAGTGTTAGCCAGAGGAGGGACAGTTTAGCTGCTGCTGATTTTATAGGGAAAGCTAGGCTAGGCCAGTGTATTCAGTGTTCACTCCACTCCTGAAAGACTCATCTGATCTCTGCTGTAAGCACAGCGTCCTGACAGCACCCCAAAAAGCCCTTTTTAGGGCTGGTAAAACACCAGTCTGCTTTTTTGTTTTTCTGGACAGCATCTATTTTATATTCAGTCTGTACTTAAGCTACAGTGTTAGCCAGAGGAGGGACAGTTTAGCTGCTGCTGATTTTATAGGGAAAGCTATAGGCAAGTGTATTCAGTGTTCACTCCACTCCTGAAAGACTCATCTGATCTCTGCTGTAAGCACAGCGTCCTGACAGCACCCCAAAAAGCCCTTTTTAGGGCTGGTAAAACACCAGTCTGCTTGTTTTGTTTTTCTGGACAGCATCTATTTTAAATTCAGTCTGAACTTAAGCTACAGTGTTAGCCAGAGGAGGGACAGTTTAGCTGCTGCTGATTTTATAGGGAAAGCTAGGCTAGGCCAGTGTATTCAGTGTTCACTCCACTCCTGAAAGACTCATCTGATCTGTGCTGTAAGCACAGCGTCCTGACAGCACCCCAAAAAGCCCTTTTTAGGGCTGGTAATACACCAGTCTGCTTTTTTGTTTTTTCCTGGACAGCATCTATTTTAGATTCAGTCTGTACTTAAGCTGCAGTGTTAGCCAGAGGAGGGACAGTTTAGCTGCTGCTGATTTTATAGGGAAAGCTAGGCTAGGCCAGTGTATTCAGTGTTCACTCCACTCCTGAAAGACTCATCTGATCTGTGCTGTAAGCACAGCGTCCTGACAGCACCCCAAAAAGCCCTTTTTAGGGCTGGTAAAACACCAGTCTGCTTTTTTGTTTTTTCCTGGACAGCATCTATTTTAGATTCAGTCTGTACTTAAGCTGCAGTGTTAGCCAGAGGAGGGACAGTTTAGCTGCTGCTGATTTTATAGGGAAAGCTAGGCTAGGCCAGTGTATTCAGTGTTCACTCCACTCCTGAAAGACTCATCTGATCTCTGCTGTAAGCACAGCGTCCTGACAGCACCCCAAAAAGCCCTTTTTAGGGCTGGTAAAACACCAGTCTGCTTGTTTTTTTTCCCCGGCACAGTAGCTTACATAAAAAAAAACACAACAGTTTTGACTGCAGTAGATGAGCAGTCAGTTGCCTGCCAGCGTGTGTGTCAGACCTACAGTGTCTACTGTGCCAACTTCTGCCAGTGCACAGTGCCACTCATATCTGGTGTCACAGTAGCTTGCACGCATAGTACAACTAAACT
The DNA here is from genome assembly GCA_029206835.1 of Rana muscosa. NCBI lineage: Eukaryota > Metazoa > Chordata > Amphibia > Anura > Ranidae > Rana > Rana muscosa. The sequence goes on from CM055117.1 coordinate 500,944,641, forward strand.
AATCTAAAAAAAATGACAGGCAGAGGCAGGCCACCCCGCAGGGGCTGTCGTGGTCGTGGTGCTGTGATTCCCTTTGGCCCAAGAATAATGCCCAGTGTTCAGGGGCCACGTACCCTGAACTCGAAAAGTTCTGAGGACATAGTTGACTGGCTAACACAGGACAGCCAATCTTCTACAGCTTCCGCTCGGAACCTTGACGCACCATCCTTCTCCAGCTCAGCTTTGGGCACCTCTCAAGTTCCCACTCGCCCGCCTGCCGCCACCACCAACACTAGCACCACAGTTGCTTCACTTGATCTGTCAGAGGAGTTATTTACACATGAGTTGGAAGAAATGAGTGATGTGCAAACATTATTGCCAGAGGATGTAGATAAAAGGGATATGTCTCAGTCAGGCAGCATTACACACATGGATGTACGGTGTGATGATGATGATGTTGTACCCGCTGCTGCTTCCTTTGCTGAGTTGTCAGATACAAGTGAAGCGGTTGATGATGACGATGTGGATGTCACGTGGGTGCCCGCTCGAAGAGAAGAAGAACAGGGGGAAAGTTCAGATGGGGAGACAGAGAGGAGGAGGAGACGAGTTGGAAGGAGGGGTAGGTCGTCGCAAGGAGCTAGTGGCACAGTCAGACAGCATGTATCGGCACCCGGGGTCAGCCAGACAGCACGCCAATCAACGCATGCTGTTGCCACCACCAGAATGCCGCCATTGCAAAGCTCAGCAGTGTGGCATTTTTTTTGTGTGTCTGCCTCTGATAACAGCGATGCCATTTGCAACCTGTGCCAAAAGAAACTGAGTCGTGGGAAATCCAACACCCACCTAGGTACAACTGCTTTGCGAAGGCACATGATCTCACATCACAAACGCCTATGGGATCAACACATGATGACGAGTACAAGCAGCACACAAGCTCAAAGCCACCATCCTCCTCCTGGTCCAGCATCTTCAGCCACGTCAACCACTGCTGTCCTCCTTGCCCCCTCTCAACCATCTGACACTACGTCTCTCGCCTTGAGCAGTTCCTGCTCATCTGCCCACAGTCAGGTGTCTGTCAAGGACATGTTTGAGCGTAAGAAGCCAATGTCACAGAGTCACCCCCTTGCCCGGTGTCTGACAGCTGGCTTGTCGGAACTCTTAGCCCGCCAGCTTTTACCATACAAGCTGGTGGAGTCTGAGGCCTTCAAAAAATTTGTAGCTATTGGGACACCGCAGTGGAAGGTACCCGGCCGAAATTTCTTTTCACAAAAGGCAATCCCCAACCTGTACTCTATTGTGCAAAAGGAAGTCATGGCATGTCTGGCACACAGTGTTGGGGCAAGGGTCCATCTGACCACTGATACCTGGTCTGCAAAGCACGGTCAGGGCAGGTATATCACCTACACTGCTCATTGGGTAAACCTGCTGACGGCTGCCAAGCATGTAATGCGTGGCTCTGCAGAGGAGTTGGTGGTGACACCACCACGACTTGCAGGCAGGCCTGCTGTCACCTCCTCTACTCCTCCTACTCCATCCTCTTCGATAACCTCCTCAGCTGAGTCCTCTTCTGCTGCTGCGTCTTGCTCCACATCAACAGCACCCCCCCAGCTCCCCAGGGGCTATTCCACATCCCGGATACGACAGTGTCACGCTGTCTTGGGGTTGACTTGCCTGAAAGCAGAGAGTCACACCGGACCAGCACTCCTGTCCGCCCTGAACGCACAGGTGGATCAGTGGCTGACTCCGCACCAACTGGAGATCGGCAAAGTGGTGTGTGACAACGGAAGCAATTTGTTGGTGGCATTGAATTCGGGCAAGTTGACACATGTGCCGTGCATGGCACATGTGTTAAATCTGATTGTACAACGCTTTGTGCATAAGTACCCAGACTTACAGGATGTCCTCAAGCAGGCCAGGAAGGTGTGTGGCCATTTCAGGCGTTCCTACACAGCCATGGCGCACTTTTCAGATATCCAGCGGCGAAACAACATGCCAGTGAGGCGCTTGATTTGCGACAGCCCGACACGTTGGAATTCAACACTCCTAATGTTCGACCGCCTGCTCCAACAAGAAAAAGCCGTCAACGAGTATTTGTATGACCGGGGTGCTAGGACAGCCTCTGCGCAGCTGGGAATTTTTTTGCCACGTTACTGGACGCTCATGCGCAATGCCTGTAGGCTCATGCGTCCTTTTGAGGAGGTGACAAACCTAGTCAGTCGCACTGAAGGCACCATCAGCGACATCATCCCATTTGTTTTCTTCCTGGAGCGTGCCCTGCGAAGAGTGCTGGATCAGGCCGTAGATGAGCGTGAAGAGGAAGAGGAAGAGTTGTGGTCACCATCACCACCACCAGAAACAGCCTTATCAGCATCGCTTGCTGGACCTGCGGCAACGCTGGAAGAGGAGTCTGAGGAAGAGGAGTCAGAGGAGGAATGTGGCTTTGAGGAGGAGGAGGAAGACCAACCACAGCAGGCATCCCAGGGTGCTCGTTGTCACCTATCTGGTACCCGTGGTGTTGTACGTGGCTGGGGGGAAGAACAGACCTTCAGTGAGATCAGTGAGGACAAGGAACAGGACATGAGTAGCTCGGCATCCAACCTTGTGCAAATGGGGTCTTTCATGCTGTCGTGCCTGTTGAGGGACCCTCGTATAAAAAGGCTGAAGGAGAACGACCTGTATTGGGTGGCCACGCTACTAGACCCCCGGTATAAGCAGAAAGTGCCAGAAATGTTACCGAATTACAGGAAGACGGAAAGGATGCAGCAGTTCCAAAATAAATTAAAAAGTATGCTTTACACAGCGTATAAGGGTGATGTCACAGCACAACGGGAATCTAACAGGGGAAGAGGTGAAAGTAATCCTCCTCCTACCACGACCATGCCGGCAAGGACAGGACGCTTTACAGACGTATTGTTGATGGAGGACATGCAGAGCTTTTTAAGTCCTACGCATCGCCACAGCCCTTCGGGGTCCACCCTCAGAGAACGACTCGACCGACAGGTAGCAGACTACCTCGCCTTAACTGCAGATATCGACACTCTGAGGAGCGATGAACCCCTTGACTACTGGGTGTGCAGGCTTGACCTGTGGCCTGAGCTATCTCAATTTGCGATAGAACTTCTGGCCTGCCCCGCTTCAAGTGTCCTTTCAGAAAGGACCTTCAGTGCAGCAGGAGGTATTGTCACTGAGAAGAGAAGTCGCCTAGGTCAAAAAAGTCTAGATTACCTCACCTTTATTAAGATGAATGAGGCATGGATCCCGAAGGGACTGACAGTGGGCGATACATTTGACTAAAAAAGGCCTGATGAGATGAGCTGCCTTGGGCTAAAAATGGTCCACAAGCCGCAATGTTTTAGGGCACTTTCTGCCTGAAAAACATAATTTTTTCTGGCCGCTGCTACAGCAGCGGCTGCAACAATACCTAATTTTACAGGCATGTGTACATGCCTAATTTTTCTGGCCTCTGGTGCTGCACTGTGGCTGCAAAAAAAACAAACAAAAAAACACATACCTGTGTCAATTCCCCTTCGTGATCATTACCTTGTTGTGGTGAAGGGGCTTGCGTATCACAATGAAGCGACCACCTCTATGAGTGTGTTGGCAATGGCGTTGTTGGCACACCCCAGATGGTAAGGTCGTTGCTTCATTGTGAACAGACCAAAAGCGATCGGCTTGATAATTTTGCATAGAAAAAACATAAATTTTCTTTGTGATCATCTAAGGTGATCATTAAAGCCTTGCGGTTGTGCAAATGGACTGTTTGCAGTTGTTTGCGGTGCGTTAAATGGGGAGTTTGGTCTGTCCGAGTTTGGTCTGTCACTGTGAAGCGGGCGTAACCCTTACACTACCTGATCGATACAACATCATACCTGATGTTTTAAAGCACGTTATTCCAAACACATTAGGAATGTTAGGTGATTTATGCCCTTTATGGATTAAAACCCGACTCTGCGTCAACTACGTAATTTTCCATGGGAGTTTTGCCATGGATCCCCCTCCGGCATGCCACAGTCCAGGTGTTAGTCCCCTTGAAACAACTTTTCCATCACTATTGTGGCCAGAAAGAGACCCTGTGGGTTTTAAAATTCGCCTGCCTATTGAAGTCTATGGCGGTTCGCCGGGTTCGCCCGTTCGCGAACATTTGCGGCAGTTCGCGTTCGCCGTTCGCGAACGGAAAATTTTATGTTCGCGACATCACTAACCCAGAGGACTCCGTACCGAATGCCTCAGCTAACCTACGCTGCATGGCCTCCCTGATCCTGCAAAGTCTGCGGAAGGATCCTTGTATTCTTCGGATCAAGGAGAGGGACCATTACTGGCTGGCCACTTTCCTTGATCCACGGTACAAGGGTAAGGTTGCGGACCTTATCTTACCATTGCAGAGGGAGCAGAGGATGAGACAACTCCGGGAGGCCTTGCAGAAAGGTCTGTGCAACGCGTTCCCAGAGACTGGGAGGTTACAAACTCCTGCTCCTGGACAACGAGTTGCTGAGGCTTCGGTCAGTCAAAGAAGGAGCGGTGGGGAAGGTGGCCGTCTGACCGATGCGTTCAAACAATTCTTTAGTCCGCAGCCCCAAGGTATGATCGGTTCCAGCAACTACGCCAGCGTCTGATATACATGGTGCAGGAATACCTTCCCCACTGAAAATCCTCTGGCTTACTGGGTCTTGAGGATGGATCACTGGCCAGAGCTTGCACAGTATGCAATTGAGCTACTGGCCTGTCCTGCATCCAGCGTTCTTTCAGAACGCACATTCAGTGCTGCTGGAGGATTTGTCACGGATCACAGGGTGCGCCTGTCCACCGACTCGGTTGATCGTCTGACCTTCATAAAGATGAACCAGTCTTGGATCACCACCAGCTACCAAGCACCTGAAGCTGATATAACAGAATAGTTTATTTTCAAATGTCACATCCCTTCAAGACTGATGCTGATGCTGAGTGACTGTCCTGTTATGTTGACTGACTATCCTCCTCCTCCTCAATGATCCGATTCCTGATGATAGCTTGGAAGAACATTTTTGTTTCTGGGTGTCGCCACCAGTGGCTAAGGCCCAATTTTTCAGCCCCTGTTTAACAGGGGCATGTAATTACAATTTTTTATGCAATGCTTTGCAGCAGGGCTCATTCCTGCACTCCAACTAGAGTATCTGGGAGAGGTTGCAGTGTCGTGGTACCAGCACCAGTGCCTAAGGCCCAATTTTTCAGCCCCTGTTTAACAGGGGCGTGTAATTACAATTTTTGATGCAATACTTTGCAACAGGGCTCATTGCTGTGCTCCAAGTACAGTATCTGTGAGGGGTTGCAGTGTTGTGGCACCAGTGCCTAAGGCCCAATTTTTCAGCCCCTGTTCAACAGGGGCATGTAATTACAATTTTTGATGCAATGCTTTGCAACAGGGCTCATTGCTGTGCTCCAAGTACAGTATCTGTGAGGGGTTGCAGTGTTGTGGCACCAGTGCCTAAGGCCCAATTTTTCAGCCCCTGTTCAACAGGGGCATGTAATTACAATTTTTGATGCAATGCTTTGCAACAGGGCTCATTGCTGTGCTCCAAGTACAGTATCTGTGAGGGGTTGCAGTGTTGTGGCACCAGTGCCTAAGGCCCAATTTTTCTGCCCCTGTTCAACAGGGGCATGTAATTACAATTTTTGATGCAATGCTTTGCAACAGGGCTCATTGCTGTGCTCCAAGTACAGTATCTGTGAGGGGTTGCAGTGTTGTGGCACCAGTGCCTAAGGCCCAATTTTTCTGCCCCTGTTCAACAGGGGCATGTAATTACAATTCTTGATCTGATAATTCACAGCAGGACCAATTCCTGCGCCCACCAAGAGTAACTGTGAGGGCTCACAGTGTTGTGGCAACACCACCACCACCACCACCATAGGCCCAATTTTTCAGCCCCTGTTCAACAGGGGCATGCAATTACAATTCTTGATCTAATAATTCACAGCAGGGCCCATTCATGCGCCCACCAAGAGTAACTGTGAGGGCTCACAGTGTTGTGGCACCAGCACCACCATCAAAGGCCCAATTTTTCCTACCACTGTTCAACAATGGCATGTAAATACAATTCCTGATATAATAGTTCACAGCAGGGTGTTCCAGCGCCCACCAAGAGTAACTGTGAGGGCTTACAGTGTTGTGGCAACACTGACACCTAAGGGGCAAATTTCTGCAGAGTATATACGGCAGGCCCCTACTTTCAAACATCCAACTTACAAACGACTCCTACTTGCAAACGGAAGGAGATAACAGGAAGTGAGAGGAAATCTACCCCTAGGAAGGGAAATTCTCTCCTGTAAGAGTTAATATGGGAAAAAGGTGTCTCCTCTCTACTGATGCTTTATCACCAATCCTTGTTTCAATAAAAACCACACTTTTCAAAAACAGTTGTCATTGGGACGGAAAGTGAGGTGAAATGTTCTGAACAGGGGCACAGACAGCAAAACAAATGTTACAGGGGTGATAACCCTTCCCAATGTTTTCCAAAAAGCTTAAACATAGATTTTTTGGCTGGAGCTACACTTAAACAATGTACCTGTTCAAAATTACAAACAGATTCTACTTAAGAACAAACCTACAGTCCCTGTCTTGTTTGCACCGCCTTTATACTGCTGTTCAGAGTATATAGGGCCTTTTTTATTTTGTGTGCGGGGTTCCCCTTAATATCCATACAAGACCCAAAGGGGATGGTAATGGGCTGGGGTAGGGGGGGGGGAGTTATGGGGTAGCTATGCCATTTTTCTCAAAGATTTTCATCCATATTACCGGGACCAGACATTACATTAAAGCCACAAGCAGTTTTAAATGGCTTTTTTTCCTTTAGAAAATTTAATTTTGTGCAGGGACAGTTTTAAACACGGGAAACACGTGCCACTTCACAGGCATACTTTAGACACCCCCCCAGGTACGATATTTAAAGGAATATTTGACTTTTTTTTTCACTTTATGCATCATTAAAATGACTGCTCCCAAAAAACGGCCGTTTTTAAAACTTCATTTTGCATTGATACATGTCCCCTGGTGCAGAACCCGGCTTCCCAAACCCTTTTTAGGACAATAACATGCATATTAGTCGTTATAATTAGCACTTTAGATTTCGAACGTTCGCATCCATTGTATTTATTAGGGTTCTAACGTACGTGCGAACTTTCGGTCCGTTCGTGGGTTCTGGTGCGAACCGAACCCGGGGGTGTTCGGCTCATCCCTAATGTCAACCTGTGGCTCGAATGGATGAGGTATAATGTAGGGAAACATAACAGCTCCGACTGTTATGTGTGTGGTGGATCTAGACCCCATTTGGGAACAGTGCCATTAAACATACCTCCCACTCAAGAGGAGTGCTTTCTGAGCCTGTTCACCAATACTTCCACTGATTCCTCCCAGTGCAAAACATGGAAAATAGAATATCCCATAGTAACTAAGACATCCAAGCCCGGGGAGGGTATTACTATATATCCCGGTAATTACACATGTTATGGGAACTACCAGGGAATAGGGAAGTTCTTAGGGAACTTCTCTATGGGATACTGTGCCTCCTACAGTAGTGTATCCACAGATCTGGTGCAGAATCAAACTCAGTCTTTGGGAGACTTGTATTAAATCTGTGGGGATATTAAGATTAGGACAAGGTTACCAGGCCGATGGACAGGGGAGTGTGCACTTGCCAAAGTCATAATGCCCCTGCACATCTTTTCGGGAGGTGACCTAGTAGTAAAAGGGGAGCACTCATCTAAATCCAGCAGGAAGCGTAGAAGTGCCCCAGCTGGTAGTTTTGACCCTCATGTATATATAGATGCCATATGAGTCCCAAGGGGGGTCCCAGTCAGATGAATTCAAAGCAAGAGACCAAGTAGCTGCAAAATTTGAGTCCCTGATTCCCATAATCACTGTAAATAAGAATGTAGATTGGATTAATTATATTTACTATAACCAACAGAGGTTTGTTAACTATACCAGGGATGCACTCCAGGGTTTAGCTGAACAACTAGAGGCCACTTCACAAATGACTTTCCAAAATCGTATGGCCTTAGACATGATTTTAGCTGAGAAGGGGGGTGTGTGTAAAATGTTGCCTGGGACAAGTACATGTTGTACCTACATTCCGGATAATACAGGCCCAAATGGTAAGGTGACCTTGGCCATTAAGAAATTAGAGGCTCTCTCAAAAGAGTTAAAAAGAAATTCGGGACTGACCGATCCCTGGGATCAGTATTTTGGGTGGATGAATGGGAGGCAACGCATTTGTACTCAAATAGGCATAGCAATTTTGATGCTGCTTACATTAGCTGTGATAGTGGTTTGTTGTATTCTGCCCTGTATGAAGAAGCTGTTAGGAAAGGCAGCTGAAGAGGTAACTCCTACTTTTTTGAATTTAGGTGATATTAGAGATCCAATAAAGAAGGAGGAAGAGGGACCGTATGCTCTATTGCAGTCCTTACCTGTTACTATTACATACAACATTCTCAAATGATAAGGGAAAGAATAGTACTTGACTGTTCTCCTGACCGTTTCGTCGAGTGAAGACACTGGGCAAGCCTTGTCCAACCTCTATGCGAAATGCAAAAAAGGTCCTGATGTCAGGAGGGCCAGGTAAGGCTATACAGCATAGGGACAGTACTGATAAAATAGTCATTTTAAGGGGGGACTGTGATGGAGTTTATAAAATGATTATTTTATATGAATGATCTTTCTCTCTATAATCCATTCAAACATTGATATTTTATTTTATCCTTTATTATTCTTATTATTTCTTTGTTTCATTATGTTTTGGTGTATGGGTTTAGAAATTTAGTGTAGGTTAAATGACTCTTATATTTAGCTGCTCACATGGTCTACTGCCCAACCCTCGGGTATTTAGAGTAATTAGCATCCTTCTGAGAACATGTTTGCAAGAAACAAGACACAAAAACACACCAAGATATGTTTGTACAATAAGAAACATTGATGTTCATATTGGGATCTAGAAAGTTACTGTATGCTAACTAAGGATATAAGTTAGAAGTATTATCATGTGTGTGTTTGGGTAAACCATATAACCAGACAGTAGTATTTCCCCTTACATAAAAAGACAAAATAGATAAATGAGAAACAGATGTCCTGTGCAGTCCTTCAACTCCCTCCTTCCGGCCCAACCCACTGTGTAAAGGAAAATGGCCCCCATGCCCTGGAATGTAGACACGTGGAAGAAGCAGATGTCACAAGAGAAGCACCATATATGGAATCAGCCAATCATATGTACATGTTTGTGATGACGATTGCTTATGTCACGTTGTCTATATATTACACAAGTATTACAGGTATGTCAATGAATGCATCCATAGAATACAAAATAGAAAAAAGTAAAGGAACCGCATTAAATGACCATGGGACGGCACTCAAAGGTAAATGTTTCTTGTTGTAAGGGTGTAGATGGTGAAGACGCCCATACTAAACCAAAGAAGGAGTGTCTCCTGAGTGATCATCCATGGGGTTCTTGAAACCTTAAAAGTTGCTCAACATGTTTCGCGATTTGGTAAATCGCTTCCTCAGGAGCTTCTGGATTTCAATATAAAACACAATTTTAGTTGAAAATAATACAATACAGGCTTATACAGGAGTTGTGAGTGTCGATATTCAGTGGATACTGTATTTATATTAGTCTAATACTTACATGAAAAGGTATTTTAATGTAAAATAATGGCATCAGGAATCCCAGGGTGGTCTGGATGCAATGCTTCTCAAAAGAGATGTAACAAAACTTTGGGGACAAAAAGAGGCAGTGATTGTAGATTTCCAATATGCCATATGTTGTTACATTGTTCCCCAAGACCAATAATTTTAAATGGAAAACATACCTTCAATAAGTTTGTACACTCACAACTCCTGTATAAGCCTGTATTGTATTATTTTCAAATAAAATTGTGTTTTATATTGAAATCCAGAAGCTCTTGAGGAAGCGATTTACCAAATTGCGAAATATGTTGAGCAACTTTTAATGTTTCAAGAACCCCGTGGATGATCACTCAGGAGACACTCCTTCTTTGGTTCAGTATGGGCGTCTTCACCATCTATACCCCTACAAAAAGAAACATCTACCTTTGAGTGCCGTCCTATGGTCATTTCATGCGGTTCCTTTACTTTTTTCTATTTTGTATTCTATGGATGCATTCATTGACATACCTGTAATACTTGTGTAATATTAAAATTTGTTATATATTTTTAAGTCGTGCCTATAAAGTCCATTTTTTCTATACAACCTTTTACCAATTTAGTAGGATGTGGCACTGTAGTTTATATGGGTGTTGATTACCACCCAAGGGCACTTGTAATCAATCATTGACTTTGTCTATATACGCTGAATTTGAATAAAAGAACTTCCTGTTCTGTTGAGCCACAGATGAGGAAGAACCAATGTTCTCAGTGTGCAATTCTTCAAGCAGGCCTGCATGTATATTCACACCATAAATTTGGATCAGCGGCAGAATAGCGAATAGTATACTGGTATTGGACCAGAGGCAATCTATTACAGACTGAGAACTGAACAATCAGTGGTCTTTGATCACTCAGTTCTTGGTGTCAGAGGCAGAGGCAGAAGGACAGATGCAGCATCGGAACAATGCTGCATCCACGTAAGTGTGTGTGTAAGTTTATTTTTTTAAATCCCGAACTTCTCTTTTAAGCAGACAATTTTGTTACTTTTATTACTGTGGATGATTGCCTCCATAATGAATGTTACACATTCGCTAACTTTATGTTTCATTGCTACACCCTATAAGAAACTTGTTTTAGTATTCCTTTGTTTTGATCATTTAAGTTGTGCACTTAATAGAGCACTTTTTTACTTGCATCTACTGTTCTTACTTCTTACTTCAAGGAGGGGCTTTAGTAAATGCAATCTCTGGGTTGTATCCTGCCATCACTCTGCACCTATCATAATAAAAAAATATTATCAGCATTTGTAGCCTGTCCACAGATACGCACTTTTTATGTTTATTTGTTCAACATCATCAAAGCTTTGACTGCGAATAGTAGTTAAATTTTAAATTGACAATAAGAAAAGCTTTTCATGTCACAGTTTTATTAGCCATAGTTGTCAGATGAAACAGCAGCGGCATAATTAGGAAAGAAATTCAACAACAGTACATATTATTTGTCAAGACCATCTACATGAATTCAACACTAATGGGATCATGTGCTCAATTCCTTCACTTCTATTCATTCCCAAAGAAATCCAACTATTGTTGTTACCTTTCAATGCAGGAATGAAATTCACTTAACCCCTCTTGTATCTGTTGGATAGTCATATTGCAGCCATTAAAAGGAACACTAAAGATAATAATAAAAAATAAAAAAAATAACAAACATGTTATACTTACCTCCACTGTGCAGCTCGTTTTGCACAGAGTGGCCCCAAACCTGGTCTTCTGGGGTCTCTCAGCGGCTGTCTCGGCTCCTCACCGCAAGAACTCATCACCTTCATGCGAGCGAGCTCACATGGTGGTGAGTGATTGCGGGCACGCTCCAGTGATACAGCCGGCGGCCATAGCCGCTCACTGTATCACTCGGCCCCCGCCCCCCCAGCGCCGCGCCATTGGATGTGATTGACAGCAGCTCAAGCCAATGGCTGCGCTGCTTTCAATCAACCAATGAATGAGCCAAGAAGTCGGCCGAGATGCCTGCACGTTCATGGCGTGGGACTTTCGAGGGGTCAGGTAAGTAAATGGGGGGCTCGGGGGGCCACTAATCCAGAGATGTTTTTTCACCTTAATGCATAGAATGCATTAAGGTGAAAAAGCTTTTGCCTTTACAACCCCTTTAAGAAGCATTGTTATAAGATCTGAGTATGTGAACTGTTTGTGTGTATATATATATATATATATATATATATATATATATATATATATATATATATACACACACACACACACACAGTATATACTGTATTCAGGGCCGCTGATAAGGCAGTACAGCTGGCCCTCCTGTACAGGGCCCGGGCACCTTCAGTCCAAAAGGGCCAGCTGTTCTAACTTAGAAATCTTGTGGAACCCCCTGGAGTGCTACCAGCTTTCTCCCTCCAGTTGCTCTGCAGAGGGATCAATGCTACATACTTGCCTACAGTCCCTTTATTTAGCAAGCTGTCCCATGCTGGCTTTTTCCCAGGCTGCGCCCGATTTTGGAGCAGCGGGGACAGCTGCTGAGTCTCTCCTTTGTCAGGAAATTTGTACACTGCCTGGTCCTGAAACTCCCCCACCGCCCCCTCCCCTACCCATGCGATAGGCAGTGTTATCTCTTATAAGGAAGAAAGAGCGAAGAATGAAGTTCTCTGCCTGCTCCACCTCCATCTTGTGTCCCGAGCTCTGCTCTACCGACCTCCACACTGTGATCTGTGTTCCCTGTAACCTGCAGTGCTTAAATGTTGTAGTGCTTCTGTTAGATGGGCGTGAGTGAAGGGGGGGGAAGTGAGGCTGCAGAAAGTTCAGGATTCAGAGAGGGGGTGAATGTGCCAAGAGCTAGCCTATAACTGTAGGTAGACACTGACACTGCAGTGCTGGAGCTAGGGGCCAGTGAATACACCCCTTCGTTCAGGTGACAGACATCTCTGGACCAGCCATTTCTATATGCCACCCCATAAGCCTTATACAAGCTTTGCGTAGTGGGAACACGTGTCTCACTCGCATTTTTTTAACTTGTTTTTCATACATAGGGCGGCTCATTCACTTGAATACATTTGAATACATTTGACAAACACACCATAGAAGCTCTAGGACATTTTTTAGGCTTGCAGCTTTGCAAGTTTGCCCGCATGACAAAATGCAAGTCTGCGAACTGCATTTGGGGTGCCATTAACAAATAATGGCACCACAAGCACTATGCGAGTTTGCATTGCATTTCTAAAATGTACTGCAAAGCGTGCGTTTCTCTTACAGTTTGTCACATGCTCAGGAAACGCAAAGTGTGAATGCGGCCTAAGGACTCTTTCACATGGGCAGCTGAGCTGTGGATTTGCCACTATCCCTGGCTGCAAATCCGAATCCTAATAATACAGTCAATGGGGCCATCTGCAACTGCAAGCCAAACAGTTGGCTCACAGTTGCAGTGTAGTCTCGCAATGTAAAATTGACATTCAGCAATTTAAAAAGTATAACAAAAAAACAGGTGTCTGAAGTCGGTCAATTGGGCCCTGGATGCATCCGATCTCCCCTTCTCATTAAAATGTTTTTTCTTTTGGACGCTCTTGAATTTTGTCTGACCAGAAATAATTTTTGGTATGACCATAAATTATTTTTACAAATATTAGGCGTCGCTATGGAGGCACGTTTTGCACCAAGAGTAGCCAATCTGTTTATGGCCTTGTGGGAGGAGGAGACCATCTTTAATGATAGGCCAGCTCAACTTAAATGTTATTTTCGTTATATAGATGATCTTATCATTATTTGGAAAGGGCAATATGGTCAGCTTACAACTTTTTATGTCTAGACTTAATGGGAACACTAAAAATATTAAACTATCCTGGAATGCCGATGCATTTCGCATGACATTCCTGAATTTGGAAATATTTAGAGAAGGCCGGGCCTTTAAAACCAAAAATTTCTTTATGCCTTCAGACAGGAATGGTTACATTCCTTTAGACAGCTGCCACCATCAATCATGGCTGTGTAATATACCCATAGGCCAATTCATTTGCCTTAGGCGAAATTGCACTCTGGAGTCTGATTACTTTGCACAGTCAGATATACTTGCAGAACGCTTTTTTCAGAAAGGTTACAAAAGAGATGTAATAACTAGTGAAATCCAAAAAGTTGGGAATATGGATCGAGCTACATTGGTGGCTGGTTCCAAGCCCAAAATTACATCTAAGACAGCTGTACCTGAACTCAGAATAATTCTTGATTACAACATCCAGCATAAGAAATTGGAGAAGATCATTATGAAACATTGGGACATTCTCAAAAAGGACCGTGTCCTAGGTGCAACTATACCATCACGTCCCAGGTTCATATATAGGAGGGCACCCACATTGAGAGATGTCATTGCCCCCAGTGTGGTTGACCCCCCTGTTATGAAAGAAATGTGACAGCAGGCAGGTAAAATCACCAGGTTGCATCCAGGATGGAAGGTATATATGTCCTAGATTCAGGCTTTATGCCGATTTATACCACTAGGGGGAGTGCTGGGAGTCTTGCAGGGGAAGAATTAATGAGCCCAGCTGAAGTAAGTGGGCACATTAGGGCCTCTACAAGAACTCCCAGCATGCTAAGGGAGATGCTCCAACCTGGAACCAGATCTGTGTGGATAGTCTGGGGAGTGTGATCTCTGTGCGGTGAGCCAAAGCCTGTGTGGTTATTGCTAAGAACTTCTAAAAGCAGGGAGCTAGGGACTGGGACAGCACAAGGCTGTACCCAGTTGTTAGTTAGGGACACCAACGTGTGTAGTGAGCGGTCAAGTTGACCAGGATTTCTTTTCCTGTTTCTTTTGTTTTTGCTGTATTTTTTTGTCTGTATATAGTTCAAATAAAACCACACCCTTTTGTTTTCTCCTACCACTGTCTGCTGTGCCTGTTTTTGTGTGGTGAACCCATCCAGGGGGGTCACACACACCCACTGCTGAGTTAACCCCCTCACAGAAAATAGAATCTTTTCCTTCCTGACGGGTTTTTATGCATGTGGCAGATGTCCACCGTGCAAAAATTGCAAACAATGTCAAAAGAAGGAAGGATTTTGTGGCCCCCACCACCGGTAAAACATATCTCATTAAGAATCTCATCACCTGTAACACCATTGGTGTAGTATACATGCTCGAGTGCGATTGTGGTCTCCAGTACATAGGGAGGACCTCAAGACCCCTTAGCATTCGCATTGGAGAGCACGTCGATAATATTAAAAAGGGTCTGAGGACCCATAATGTTTCTAAGCATTTTAGATATTTCCATAATAGGGACCCCAAATGTCTCAAATTTTGGGGTCTTGAAAAAGTTAAGCCACACTGGAGAGGAGGGAATTTTATTCGTCAACTTAGTCAGCGCGAATCTTTTTGGATTCACGAAACGCAGGTTCTTGTGCCAGGAGGGTTGAACGTAGACTTTGACCTGAACCGTTTCATTTCAGACAAATGATTCAGATATGTTCCTCCCTCTCCCGTATACTATACAATGTGTATATTGCTTAGTTTGCTTTTTTAGCTTTGTTTGGACTCTGTTCCTGTCTCTACATTATGATTGCATATGGTTTTTAGCATATACAGAAGATAGCAGGTGTTCGTTTTACATTGATTTTATTTTGATTGTATTTTAGCCTTTTTTATACATTTTATAAATAGGTAATTCTTTCACATGTCTAATATGTTGTGCATACAGTTTTTTAACATTTGTGTAACAATACATATTAGTGAGCTCATTGGTGACCCCATAGGACATTGTGTCCGATTTGTGTGGATGGGATAAGCTTCCGCCTCCAGATTTCCGGTCGCGGCACTTCCTGCACTTTCGACGCTGTCCATGGTTACCAGGCCTATTTAATGATGCTGGGTGACGTGATAGCTTCACCACCACTGACGAAGTCCGTTCCGGACGTAACGTGCGTACGGGGGAGGAGCTTATTTCTGTGACGTCACCCGTGTCTTCTGTGTATGCTGCTTGCGGTTCATCACTGCTCCATCTGTATGCTGTTTGCGGTCTCCTCACCGCATACCTACCGTAGTTTTTACCTTGCTGCTGCTTTTATCCGGCCGTTGTGCCCATTTTGGATGTTTTGTACTAGTGGAAATAAATTACCAGTCTACACTTAGATTGTGTTATCTCTTCCTTCCATCCATCATCTGTTACCTATTGATGTCTGCATGCCACCTGCTGGATCCTTCACATCATTACCATCTCCCCTGTGGTGGGAAACAAGCGTATTTGACCATATGTTCACTCTATGGTCCAGCTGATCTGGTAAGAATGCATTTCTTATAACGGTGGAGGATTTTTCACGTTGAGTTACTATCATATCGCTTGAAGATTACCTTGCCATTCACGCTGTGTTTCACTACTGTCTCTTCATTCAGTTTATGGACTTTATTTTTTTGCACTGCACCGTTCATTACTTTTTACATTATACTCAAGGTGCTTGTGTGATCAACCTTTTGGTGTTCAGCTTGCAATTGTTGATTCATTCATTAGTTTATGTGCGCTGATTGTTTTATTTACCAGGTGTCTGGAGGTGGCTGTAGAGAGTGTATATTCTCTTCCATGGCTGCAAAACATAGCATTGCAACCATGGCATTTTAGCAAAAAATGTCATTTGATATTTTGAGGGGGCCCTGTTGAGTAGGCTGGATTTCTAACAGCAGCCCTGACTGTATACACAGTTACAATAGAGACTGCATGCTGAATTTAAAAAGTTGGACACAGTAGCAACTGGAATTGTAAAGTTATTACAGAATAAACCTAAAGCAGCACATGCTCTTATGCCCTATACAAATGATTGGATTTACAATGGAATAAAATTAGATAGAATTTTCCGTCGGAATTCCGATGAAGCTGACTTCCATCAGTCTTGCATATACACCATCAGACAAAATTCCGACCGTCCAAAACACGGTGCCGTAAAACACTCCGGCGAGCCGAGAAAATGAAGTTCAATGCTTCTGAGCATGTGTCGACTTGATTCTGAGCATGCGTGGGTTTTTTCTCCATTGGAGTTCCACACAGACGATCGTAATTTCCTATCGGTTTTTTTTTCCATTGGAAAAATTTAAAACATGTTCTATTTTTTTACACCGATGGAAATAAGTCTGACGGGGCCCCCACACGATCATTTTTTCTGATGAAAAAAGTCCATCTGACTTTTTTTATCGGAAAAAACGATCGCGTGTACAGGGCATAACACATGATCCTAAGATATCAGGAAAGAAATTCTTGAACTATTTGTCCTTGAGAACAAGATATTTAATTCCCCAATACTAATAGGTAAATCTTAATAAAGCTGTCCAGTCAGTGAATCAAGAGTGAAGTTTGAGATATCCACAATCTGCTTGACAAGTGTAGGCAACTATTAAATGGGCTCTCTGAACCCTTAAATCTGTAAAGATATCTAAAGTGAACATAGGCAGATGAAATTGACTACTTCGGTAAATTAGCTACATAACTCAACAGCTGATTTTTTGCAAGGTGAGCATAATGTGTAAATGTAAGTGGTTATGGTATGCATGAGATATGTGGACTTCTAAGAGTCTCCAGGGAGGACAACTGGTTGCAGCCGGGAGGGCTGGTGAGTGAGCACATTCGGGAGGACTGGGGAAGCACGCCTGAGAGAACTGGGAGAGTGCAGTTTGAGATGGGTACGGAACCAGAAGAGAGGACTGTGGGAAGGGCAGGCTGGCTGGCAGGACCTGAAAAGAGCTATCTGGGAGTGGTAGCTAAATAGAGGATAGCTAGCCCCTGAACTATTTCTACACCACAGGGGTCCGGGGGCCCTGCCCGCTAAAGGCAGTTCATTGAGGCCTGGCTGGAGCAGTGTCAGGCCTATCCATGCAGTGCTAGCTAGTCCGGAGGGAATTGCTAGTGGAGTAACAGTCTGCAGCAAGTGAAGTGCTGGAGGAGAAACGGTGTGCAGCAAGTGTTTGTGCTGGAGAGAAGATTGGGGTGTATATACTGGAGTGGATTTGATATTATATATATGTTTTTTTTTATGGTTGAACTGGATGGACTTGTGTCTTTTTTCAACCTGACTAGCTATGTAACTATATAGAAGTCCCAAGCAAGTTTGCACTGAATATTTCAGGGCACCCCATAATTCCCAATGTCCCATCCAAGTTTAATCCCCTCAAATAAAAAATAAAAAACAAAGCTATGGACTGTTCTATGTCTCTGAGTGATTGAGAAATGAATGTCTGGCTGGGCAGGGTGACAGGTGAACCACTACATTTTATAAACAGTGAAAAATATTTGCGCTAACGGTGAAATAAAAAACTAAATATAAATGTGAATGAATGAGAAGCAGCTAGCACAGTCTGTAGATAGCAAACATAAATAATAAAGTTCAAAATGCAGCGCTATAAAAAATGTGAAAAAAAGTCCAAACAGTAGAAAATCAATCAATGATAGATGGACGTGAAAAATGATGTAATACCGCCACCAGACTTCAGTGTGCAAAAAAAGATTTAAAGCACACCACACCACCGTGCTCACAATCTGCTTACCAGAAACTGGAGATAAGTGGACAATGTATTCAAATATTGTGGAGGATCAAACGATGACAGCAGAATATTCCAGATCAAATGTTCATAGGGAAGATCAGCATCAAAGCAATCTCCAAAACTCAGAAGGTAAATGTGGATGTGGTACAAATCTCAGCCAGAAATTCCGCCCAAATCAAAGAAATAAAGGCAGCATAGTGAAGCCCATAGGTAAAAGGCATAAACATTTATTTATGTTCTACTTACAAAAAGGCAGAAGACATCAAAGCATAAAAAAAACAGTTCCGCGGCTCTCAGCGTGCTTGCATCGGCCAGCCTGACATGTTTCATCCTATGTGGATATCATCAGAGGCGTGGCCAATGATGCAAGCACGCCCACATAAATCCTAAAAGTCCAGACATGCCAGCCAATGACAATACAGCATAGGCTGAACAGCTGGAGTAATTAAAAACGTAATGCAAACGCTGGCCGCACCTGCGCAGTGCGGCCAAGTTTGCACTAAAATACAAATTCCTTATACATGTTCAAACCAGTGATGATAAACAAAAAGGAAGGTGGGGACGGGGGACAGAAGCTGATGGTGGTTATAAACATACCATGTCATTCCCGGGAAGGATGAACAGTCTCTGTGTCCCCCGGAAGTAGATGAAACCTCCTAATCTAATAGGTGGAAAACAGTTTCCTATACAGACATCTATATCCGGTTCGCGGACCCAACCGCAGGAACCGGAAATGACGTCAGTGGAGCGCAAACTGTAGAAAGATGCGCTCCACTCACAAAACTAAGTCCACTTCCGGCTAACGGATTCGATTGCCGAAACCGGAAGTGATGTCAGTGAGGCGCAAACATCAAGGAAAAGCGCTCCACAGAAAAAACAAGAACATGCAAAATGGAGCAAGGCTATATTAGCCATGAAGACAAATAAACAACATAATAATGTACAATCAATGTTAAAAATTACTAAAAACAAGTAAAAGTACCAAAACATACATTGTTTCCATATAAAGATTACACTGAGATTGATTGCCTGAAGGGAGGAAAAAAAGGGAGGGGGAGGCTCACAGCAGACAAAACCTCTGCAATCTAGAATGGAAAACCAGGAGAAGAAGCCCCCTGGTGGTATAAATACACAATGCATGAAAACAACCAAATAATGACACAAACATATTAAGTCTGTAATCAATTGGCATTTCAAGTACAATATCCCAAACAATGTGACATAGGGACTAAAACTGCAATAAAAAATAATAAAAATAAATGTGTATGTGTAAACACCCCGCCCGCTGATGGCATAAGGTACATAACTCAGACAATTAACTATTATTTATAAAACAATTCACATCCCAATCGACATTCATGCCGAAAGGGGTGTAGCATTTGAGGTCATATATCCATCGAGTTTCAAGCCTGGAAATCTCTCGCTTGGACATACTACCTCGCCAGTGAGGATTAAAACGGTCAATGGCCAGAAAGGTGGTGCCTTTGGGGTTCTTTTTGTGACACTCCAAATAATGTCTAGACACCGTATGTTTGGGGAAACCTTTCCTAATGTTTGTGATATGTTCATTAACACGAACATGCATTGCACGCGTGGTACGTCCTACGTACTGAAGCCCACAAGGACAAGTCAGGAGGTAAACCACGTTCAAAGATGTGCAGGTGATGAAGGTGTTAATATCATAAACCCTGCCAGTAGTGTGAGAATTGAACTGGCATATTTTTCTCCTCCTGTCCTTGTTAATAGCACATACATTGCAATTATGACACGGATAATACCCTTTAGATTTCTGAAAAAATGATACTCTATTAGGAGCATCCAAAATATTGGGAGCGACTTGAAGCTTAAGAGGAGGAACACCCCTAAAAACTATCTGCGGTCGATCAGGAAGAACTGGCCCCAGAAATTTGTCATTTTTCAAAACGCTCCAATGTTTGGTGAAAATCCTCTTGATATCACCAAATTGATGTGAAAAGGTTGTGACCATGGCAAAATTGTACTTATCATTCGAAGGTGCCTTAACCTTACTCTGAAGAATAGAGGTTCGATCTACATTGCTTATTTCGTCAATTACAGTATCGAGATCGCTATTTCGATAGCCCTTTTCAACGAACCTCTTCTTCAGAATATTAGCCTACAAAACAAAATCCTCTTTTAAGGTGCAGTTCCGCCTTAAGCGGAGAAACTGGCTTTTAGGGACAGACTTCAGCCATGAAGGGTGATGGCAACTCCCCTGTCCAATGTAGCCATTACGATCCGTACTCTTGAAGAAAGTGGATGTGTGAAAAGCACCATTCCTGACCCGGATGTTGAGATCCAAGAAATTGATGTTATCGGTGCTCATCGTAAAATCCAACACAATTCCCAATGAATTAACATTAAGGTGTTGCATAAAGGAAGTGAGAGAGGCCAAATCTCCATCCCATAGGAGGAGGATGTCGTCTATATAGCGACCCCAAAAGATCAACTCCGATCTCCTGTTAGTATAGACGACATCCTCCTCCCACTTAGCCATAAAGAGATTAGCCATGCTGGGCGCAAACTTGGCGCCCATGGCGACCCCTCTGTCCTGGAGGTAGTGAGTCCCTCCAAACCAAAAATAATTATGGGTCATGGCATATCTCAACAGATCCAAAATGAATTCCTTTTGGGGCCCAATCAACTCAGAGTCCCTTCCAAGGAAAGTCTCTACAGCATCCAGCCCATCCGAATGAGAGATAATGGTGTAGAGGGAGGCCACGTCGGCAGTGACCAAAATGTAGCCATCCCTCCACTCCAAACCCTCAAATTTTCGGATCACCTGTGCAGAGTCCTTAATGTAGGATGGAATACTAGACACTAAAGGCTGTAAAAACCCATGTATTTACCAATGCGGGAAGTGATAGAGTCCAACCCACTAATGATGGGCCTCCCAGGAGGATTAATTAAGCTCTTATGCACTTTAGGAAGGAAATACATAACTGGCTTTCTAGGGGCCAGTGGGATCAAAAAATCTTTCTCTTTTTTATTTAAAAGGTTATTCGCATAACCCTTTTCTACAATGGATATAAGTTCCCGTTTGTATTTGAAAATGGGATCATGATTAAGTGGTAGATAAGTTTCGGTGTCTGATAATATTCTTTCCATTTCGGAAATATAAGCACTTCTATCCATCACCACTATCCCTCCCCCCTTGTCAGCAGGACGGACAATGATGTCACTTCTCCCTTTCAGGGATTTTAGTCCCTCACAAAAGCGAGAGTCCTGATAATTCCTCTTAATTTTCAGTTGATCAAGGTCTTTTAAAACAAGTTCCTTAAAAACTGAAACAGATGGGGGTATAAACCCAGGCGGGTTGAAAAGGGAAGCATTAGAGAGACCCGAATGCCTCACTCCATTAGTGTCCTCAAGAGAACTAGCAACATTTTGGGACAAAAAATATCTTTTAATGTTGACCTTACGTATATATTTTTGGATGTCTATGAATGCACCAAATTTATTCAAGGGTTTATCCGGAGCAAATTTCAATCCATGACCCAACACAAATTTTTCATTGTCTGTGAGTGTCTGTGTACTCAGGTTAAAAATGCCCGCATCCCTTACACTCTTTGCCTTTTTCGATCGGCTCCTCCTCCCCCCGCTGGTCCCTCTCCTGGTTCTTCCCCCCTCTTGCCTTTCTGTGGGACCCTGGGAAAAAAAGAAGAAGAGGAAGCCGACGGACCTGGATGGTGGGAGGGACCCTGGTTGGAAGGATGGGGTCTCCTAGGTGAATATGGCCTCGGGCTATCCCAGCCCGATTGTTTACGCTCTGGACGTGTATTCCTTGGATTAGGGCCAGAGGGATGTTGAACAATGTAACGATAATCGAAACCCTGTTCATCATAATCGTCATAAACCCCCCCGGTAATCTTCCAAAGGTGCATATTGATTATATACTGGGAAATCTTCATAATGTTCCTCCCGTGGGTAATCACGATAAGCATGTCCTTGATTTCTTGGATGGGTTCCCTTATTATGAGGGTGCCTATAGGGTGTAGGTTTATGGTTATTATTAACAACCCGCCTCCAACTCCCTCTAGGTGTATGAGAGGTATTTGCATTATGATTCGTGTGCAAAGCAGGGGAACTGGAGGTTTTGGTTGAATGGCAGGCCCAGAGGGACGCCCTGCTCCTCCCTCAGCTTGGGCTAACCTCTTGACCTGCCATTTAAACACCTGACTACTGGTGTAATCCTCCGAATCTCTAGTAAACTTCTTTTTCTTTTTTATCTTCTGATCAAGGTCCTCTTTCTCAAGGACCTTTTTCAGAGATTCGGATTTGCTTTTATATTCCTCCGAATCCTTATACATTTAGCAACCCATACGGGGGCAAGGCTACATTTAGGAGCTCGCCTGGGATCACCTGTCACAGTTGACCTGCCAGCCATTGCCCCTGGCAACCGAGGTTGATCGAGCTGAGGAACTATGTTGTGTTTCACCACCAGTGAGGAAATAAACTCGGGAAGAGGACTTATGTGCCCTGCTTACTATTTGTGCTAATCCTGCAATGCAGGAACTGTTACCATGTGCCGTTACCCATGGCAACCACAGTGGGCGACCACGCTCATGGATTACAAATGCGCCCAGCGTTTTGCTATGGCTGGGCGTCCTAACATGTTAAAAAATATGTCCAGCAATTTGTTGTTGCTGGACAGTGTGATCTTTTGCACCGAAATCCTGCTTTAAAGTGTGCCTGGAACTATCTACGGTTGCCCGGGGTAATCGGGGTAAGCCTGTGGGTGCCTGTGGGCAGGACTGTGCTAAATGTGTTCCCTTCAGTGAGGCATGGGTTAAAAACATTATTGTTGCTACCGGCAACCACAGGGGAGGTCAGTCTACATCTGCGTCTCAGCCCTCCTCTCTGCTTTGCCACCATACACAGAGCGTATAGAGCTGGTGGATGGCTCCTAAAGGGCTCACGAGTGACACAGCTTGATGGACCAGTGATTCAGGAGATGCACCACTGCATGACATTTCTCCCCATTCTGATTTCCTGTAACCTCAATGTGAGTGTTTTTAATTTCTGTACTATAAAGTTTGTACAGTTCATACCTGGAAGGTGCCTCTCTTTTTGCTTTTATCTACAGCAGGCCTGCAACCTTCAGTTTTGCCATCAAGGGGTTACAACAGCATGCTCAGGGAGGGGCTTGCCTATCAGCTCTTCAGACGCCAGCATGTCAGGTGGCGAGGGGGTGGTGCCACACCCTAGAGAAGACCCAGCATTCCCTGCTAGCAGTAGACACCACGTGACAGAGGAGCAAGATGACGGCTAGTGGACGCGCTGACCTGGTTGCCTGATCTGCAGGAACAGACGTTGGTTGACACCGGTGTCCGACTGGAGCATCGCGGGGGATTCACCCTGGGGAGGATTGAGGGGATGGAATGATTGTGCCTGCTGTGCCCAGAGTGCCAGATATCAACCGCAATGGTGAGTGCCTGGATCCGGTGCGATCATTGTGGTGAACCGCTCACTGGCTTGCATCCAGCCAGCAAGATCCATGATACTACCAAGTGGACCTGCATTCAGGACTCTGCACATTGCAGCCGCGGACATCCCAGAAGGCCAGAGCTGGCCTGGAATCATCCCAGAAAGGCGGGGTCGAGTCTGAGAATGGTGACTCCCCTGCAAAGAAAAGCGACATAGGAGGAGAAGAGTCTGCTATGGCTTGCGGCCTGGTCGGGGACCTGGTAACTGTGAGTACTGCCCTGCAGGAGCCAGTTGTCCCTGAAGTGCCTGCTGCATCTATGTCGATAGCTATCTCTGACCCAAAGGAGCCAATGTTGGAGGGGAGTCTGCCCTCAGGTGAGCTGGAAGGGGAGTGTGGGGACAAAGCCATAGATTGGGGATCCCCCAGACTGATAGCGGAGTTTGGGTCCCTAGAGAAGCTAGCAGAGTGGTCATCTCCTGAGAGCTGCTCAGAGGAGGAGTGGGAGACAGGAGGTTCCCAGGTCCTGGAAGTGCCATCTGAGGGAGGAGAGGAACCAGATTTTGCTGGGAAGCCCGGAGGAGGTACATGAACCCCTATTTGCAGCAGACAACTTTTTGTCCAAAGACCCTCCACCAACCAGACCAGAGCGCCCACTTATAGGCAGTGGGTTTAGAAGTCCCCTGATGCCTGCATCCTGCCCGAGAAAGGAAAACCTAGAGAGCTGCCCAGACTTTCCCGATTCCAGCGGGAGGTGCAAAGGAGAGTTGCTTTGGAGTGGGGTCTGGACTTCCCCTATGTCCCTCCCGAAAGTCATGTACATCATTGAGGACTCCTCAGGAGAGTGGGAGGATGACCTGATTTGGGAGTTTGTGCACGTACCTAAGCCACTGTGGGTGCCAGAGTGTGAGGAGACCTGGACCTGCTTTGTGGACATTCAAAAGGAATGCTGGCTGGGGAGGTCCATCTATAGGGACAGAGTGATGGTTGCCAGGATGGGACGGCCTACAAAGAGTCACTCTGTCTCCATAAGGGAGGAAGGAGGTGGAGGGAAGAGGTTGCCCGACCTGCACTTTTATGCCTGAGAGGGACTGTTGGAGTACAGCCGCTATAAAGTGCCACATGGACTGCTGAGGAGTCGCAGAGTAATTGTGTCCTTCATTTCTCCCTGACTTTGCAGGAATAGACTGGCCTGCCACCCTGGGTGGCCAACAGATGAGACGTATCCCGTTGCAAGGACACTAACGGTAGGGTCTGTTCTTGGAACTAACTTTAAGGAACCTGTTTGCTCTGGGAGGGGCGCCCACCCACCAGGAATTCCAAAAAGAATGTTACCTCTTAAAAAAAATACATATATTTTGTTTTCCCCCTTGATGTTCCGTCAGTAGGTTACAACCCTCTTCTGACATAACTACAAGTGAAATGTACTTTAAAAAGGACCTGTGTGTTGTTGCTGTTATTATTTCTGTCAGCAGGATTTATAACCCCCTTCTGACAGAAATGTTGTAAAGTGTTTGTTTTCATTCTAGGCTGGGATTGGCTCAGGGTAGCAGCTAGTGTCTCACTTTACTGTCACCTCCCTCTTCCTTCTTGAAAGTCCTAGAAGGAGTGGAGGGGAAGAGAGGTGAGACTGCCTGGGGTATCTTAAAGAGCCTTGACCAATGCCCAACTTGGATTGGTAGGGAGCAAGCCTCCTTAAATACCTGGGGTCAGCCCAGCTGGGGAGGAGTTGTTGGGTGGAAGATGTGTAGGGGTTGGGGTAGGCGTGGAATCACAAATACTCCTACAGAGGCACCATCCCCTGAAAGTATGCAACTGTGTTTCAAAAAAAGGTTAGAACGGGGGTGGGACTTTAATTGTGCCTCTGAGGAGTGTAAGAAATGGATACAACTACTATGATTTATAGAAAAATAGATATATTTTATTTATCTGCCAAATGGCAGTACAATTTAAAAGTAAAAATCAAGTATAAACAAGTTACAATCTTGAAGTTCTGGGTGTGCAGATCCCAAGCGGTTATAACAGTGTGGCCTACGCGTTTTGCGGTCAATTGCACTTCATCCGGGCCTTGAATATAGCACAATAGGATATCACATAGGTTCTATAGGTGAAATGTTGATAATCAATGCATAAGTAACATGGTTTATATAGGTGAAAATACAGATATATAGGAGATAAAAAAAATGTTAATGCATATATCGGGTGGAAGAGCTGGAGTGAGAGAGTGTGAAGGCTGTTGGGGGCCCACGGGGCACTCCCCAGTCTGGGCTTGGGTGACCCTGGCCTGAGGCTCGGGTGCACCCAGGAGGAGTGACAAGATCCTGAAAGGAGAGGCAAGTAGAGGACAGTGGGAGAGAACACTTCTAAGAGTCTCCAGGGAGGACAACTGGTTGCAGCTGGGAGGGCTGGTGAGTGAGCACAGTCGGGAGGACTGGGGAGGCACACCTGAGAGAACTGGGAGATTGCAGTTTGAGATGGGTGCAGAACCAGAAGATTTGGAAGGTCAGTGGAGAGAGGTCATTGCAGCCAGGCTGGCTGGCAGGACCTGAATATAGCTATCGGGAGTGGTAGCTGAATAGAGGATAGCTAGCACCTGAACTATTTCTACACCACAGAGGCCCAGGGTCCCTGCCTGCAAAAGGCAGTTCATTGAGGCATGGCTGGAGCAGTGTCAGGCCTACTCATACGGTGCTAGCTAGTCCGGGGGAGTAACAGTCTGCAGCAAGGGAAGTGCTGGTGGAGTAACAGTCTGCAGAAAGTAAAGTGCTGTAGATGATAGGGAACGGTGGGGATGTATATAGGGATAACTCCTAACTCCCTTATCACCCGATAGAAGGTTGGGACTATTCCGGCACCCATACAAAGCATAAATGTAAAATGTAAAACATTTTATTTAGAAAAGTATTGACAAAAAAAATCAAACAATTGTTGTAGATACAAAATACATTCACATAGCGATAAAACAGGGGAAGATTTTACAAACTCCACAGGTGTGCAGAGGAGTTGTACTGATATGGCTGACGATTCCCCGACATGTTTCGCGGTGTAAACCGCTTCTTCAGGAGGCGTCAAAAACAGTACAATCTGAAAATAATCATAAACTAATGTAAATGCAATATCACAATTGTTTTACCAATGGTATAGGAGTTGATAGTTGAAATGCAGATGCAGATCTGTGGATAGTAAAGTAAGCAAAGATTTCAAAATGCTAGGTAAGACTGGTAATCTAAAAAGCGTGGATCCCCGCTCTCAAAACTATTCCTTGAGAGAGACAGGGCCACGCCAGTAGTTAAACACCAATATAGGAGAAACGTTGTGCAGCAAGTGTTTGTGCTGAGGAGAAGATTAGAGTGCATATACTGGAGTGTATATAGAAGTCCCAAGCAAGTTTGCACTGAATATTTCTAAGCATCCCATAGATCTCAATTTCCCATCCAAGTTTAATCCCCTCAAATAAAAAAATAAAAAAACAAAGCTCTGGACTGTTCTATGTCTCTGGGTGATTGAGAAATGGATGTTTGGCTGGGCAGGGTGACAGGTGAACCACTACATTTAGCAACCCCTACGGGGCATGGCTACATAAAATGTCCATAAAAATTTAATTGAGGCTTCACAAGATATAAGTTTGACAGGTATACAGTAATCTCAAGGAAAATACACAAAAGAATATATATCACCAACTATACAAGGGTCAGCAGGAAGAAGCCCTATCCAG
The DNA here is from genome assembly GCA_029206835.1 of Rana muscosa. Taxonomy (NCBI): domain Eukaryota; kingdom Metazoa; phylum Chordata; class Amphibia; order Anura; family Ranidae; genus Rana; species Rana muscosa. The sequence goes on from CM055117.1 coordinate 500,971,938, forward strand.
TCAGGTAAATATCCCACTAAAGATGAGGTAGCACAAATATTAATCCAGGTACCATACAGCATTAGCCAACCACATACCCCTAGCTCACAATCCACCCAATTGTGTTGCTCTGGTGTATACTGTCCATAAAACCAAAGTAGATCATATCCAACCATTTCACTGTTATTAACCACTTGCCGCCTGCCCTATAGCGGATTGACGTCGGCAAAGTGGTTTCAAAATCCTGACTGGATGTCATATGACGTCCTCAGGATTTTGAGCCGCTGCGCGCTCCCGGGGGGTGCGCATCGCGGCGATCGTTGTTGCGGGATGTCAGTCTGACACCCCGCAACACCGATCTAGGTAAAGAGTCTCAGATGGAGACTCTTTGCCACGTGATCAGCCGTGTCCAATCACGGCTGATCACGATGTAAACAGGTCATCGGCTTTTCCTCACTCGCGTCTGTCAGACGCGAGTAGAGGAGAGCCGATTGGCTGCTCCTCTGACCGGGGGGGTTTGTGCTGATCCATTATCAGCGCAGCCCCCCGAGGATGCCCACACTGGACCACCAGGGATGACACCAGACCACCAGGGATGCCCACCTTAAGGTATGCCACCCTAGACCACCAGGGATGCCAATTAGAAATTACTAATAGATGCCAATCAGTGCCCACAATGAATGCCAATCAGTGCCCACAATTGGCACCACTGATTGGCAAGCATTAGTTTGGCACTGATTGGCATCCATTAGTACCACACAATACAGTACAGTGCCACAGTACAGTGCCACCTATCAGTGCCCATCCATGCCACCTATCAGTGCCCATCCATGACCAACCGTGCCACCTATCAGTGCCCATCCATGCCGCCTATCAGTGCCCATCTGTGTCACCTATCCGTGCCGCCTATCTGTGCCCATCCGTGCTGCCTCTGTGCCCATCCGTGCCACCTATCGGTGCCGCCTATCGGTGCCCCTCCGTGCTGCCTATCGGTGCCCCTCCGTGTCGCCTCATCGGTGCCCATCAGTGCCGCCTCATCGGTGCCCGTCAGTGCAGGAGAAAACGTACTTATTTACAACGTTTTGTAACTGAAACCAAAAAAATTATTTTTTCAAAATTTTCGGTCTTTTTAAAAAAAAATTAGCAGAAAATAAAAATCGCAGAGGTGATCAAATACCACCAAAAGAAAGCTCTATTTGTGGGAACAAAATGATAAAAATTTAGTTTGGGTACAGTGTAGCATGACCGCGCAATTGTCATTCAAAGTGCAACAGCGCAGAAAGCTGAAAATTGGTCTGGGCAGGAAGGTGCATAAGTGCCCAGTATGGAAGTGGTTAACTGCACACCTGTTTGAAACCTGTAAGCCAATGTACCTGCACCATGAATGATGTACCTTTTATACATATTACTGCATAGTAAAGAAAACATAATCAACTCAATTTTATTTTTAGATTGGCATTAAAGCAGTTCATGTCAATGTTTTATTAACCAAAGTTGGCAGATGGTGCTGTAATATCACAATCAAAGTATGCAAAGTGCTAATTAAAAAAGAAATTCAACAACTGTGGACATATTTATATTTGTTGAGCAATCTACATGAATTGGACACTAATGGTATCATGTATTCAAGTCATTCTATTCTGTCCTTTTCTAAAGAAAACCACAACTAATGTTGTCACCAGGGATGAGCCGAACACCCCCCTGTTCGGTTCGCACCAGAACCTGCGAACAGACAAAATGTTCGTGTGAACTTTAGAACCCTATTAAATACAATGGACTCGAACGTTCGAAATCTAAAGTGTTAATTATAAAGGCTAATATGCAAGTTATTGTCCTAAAAAGTGCTTGGGGACCTGGGTCCTGCCCCAGGGGACATGTATCAATGCAAAAAGAAGTTTTAAAAACGGTCGTTTTTTCGGGAGCAGTGATTTTAATAATGCTTAAAATGAAAAAATAAAAGTGAAATATTCCTTTAAATTTCGTACCTGGGAGGTGTGTATGATATGCATGTGAAGTGGCGCATGTTTCCCGTGCTTAGAACTGTCCCTGCAAAAAATTTCATTTTTGAAAGAAAAAAATGCATTTAAAACTGACTCGCGGCTATTAATGAATTGTCGGCTCCCGGCAATACATACAAAAGTCATTGATAAAAAAAAAAAAAAAAAGCGTGGGGGTTCCCCAGAATTCAATTACCAGGCCCTTCAGGTCTGGAATGGATATTAAGGGGAACCCCGCCGCAAATTTAAAAAAAAATGACGTGGGGTTCCCCCAAATATCCATTCCAGGCCCTTCAGATCTGGCATGGATTTTAAAGGGAACTCCACCCCAAATTAAAAAAAAATGGCGTGGAGTCCCCCTAAAAATCCATACCAGACCCCTTATCCGAGCACGCAACCTGGCCAGCCGCAGGGGAAAAGGGGGGGACGAGAGAGCGGCCCCCCCTCCCTCCTGAACTGTACCAAGCCACATGCCCTCAACATGGGGAGGATGTCCCCATGTTGATGGGGACAAGGGCCTCATCCCCACAACCCTTGCCCGGTGGTTGTGGGGGTCTGCGGGCGGGGGGCTTATCGGAATCTGGAAGACCCCTTTAACAAAGGGGACCCCCAGATCCCGCCCCCCCCCTATGTGAATTGGTAAGGGGTACATTGTACCCCTACCATTTCACGAAGAAAGCGTAAAAAAATGTTTAAAAAAAACACACAAACACCTTGAAAAAGTCCTTTATTTAAAAAAAAAAAAAACATTCCAGCGATGAAATCCAGTGTCCCGCGGCGATCCCGATGTCCAGCGCTGTCCTTCATTGGTTGTGCCTGAGCGGACCTGATGGGGAACTCCCTCTCAGTATTTTAAATGTATAGACCCGCCCCTTCTAAAGTTCCCCATCAGGTCCGCTCAGCGGACGAGATGCGGAACATGAGAAGGGGCGGGTCTATACATGTATTACCAAAGTGAGAGCAGTCCCCCATCAGGTCCGCCCCCTCGGTATGTCGGACCCGCCTACGTCATTGGCTTGAGCGGGGAACTTCCTTCACTATGTAAATTTAAATTACACAGTGAAGGAAGTTCCCCGCTCAAGCCAATGACGTAGGCGGGTCCGACATACCGAGGGGGCGGACCCGATGGGGAACTGCTCTCACTTTGGTAATACATGTATAGACCCGCCCCTTCTCATGTTCCGCATCTGGTCCGCTGAGCGGACCTGATGGGGAACTTTAGAAGGGGCGGGTCTATACATTTAAAATACTGAGAGGGAGTTCCCCATCAGATCCGCTCAGGCACAACCAATGAAGGACAGCGCTGGACATCGGGATCGCCGCGGGACACTGGATTTCACCGCTGGAATGTTTTTTTTTAATAAAGGACTTTTTCAAGGTGTTTGTGTGTTTTTTTAAACATTTTTTTACGCTTTCTTCGTGAAATGGTAGGGGTACAATGTACCCCTTACCAATTCACATAGGGGGGGCCGGGATCTGGGGGTCCCCTTTGTTAAAGGGGTCTTCCAGATTCCGATAAGCCCCCCGCCCGCAGACCCCCACAACCACCGGGCAAGGGTTGTGGGGATGAGGCCCTTGTCCCCATCAACATGGGGACATCCTCCCCATGTTGAGGGCATGTGGCTTGGTACGGTTCAGGAGGGAGGGGGGCCGCTCTCTCATCCCCCCCTTTTCCCCTGCGGCCGGCCAGGTTGCGTGCTCGGATAAGGGGTCTGGTATGGATTTTTAGGGGGACTCCACGCCATTTTTTTTTAAAATTTGGGGTGGAGTTCCCCTTAAAATCCATGCCAGATCTGAAGGGCCTGGAATGGATATTTGGGGGAACCCCACGTCAATTTTTTTTTAAATTTGCGGCGGGGTTCCCCTTAATATCCATTCCAGACCTGAAGGGCCTGGTAATTGAATTCTGGGGAACCCCCACGCTTTTTTTTTTTTTTTTATCAATGACTTTTGTATGTATTGCCGGGAGCCGACAATTCATTAATAGCCGCGAGTCAGTTTTAAATGCATTTTTTTCTTTCAAAAATGAAATTTTTTGCAGGGACAGTTCTAAGCACGGGAAACATGCGCCACTTCACATGCATATCATACACACCCCCCAGGTACGAAATTTAAAGGAATATTTCACTTTTATTTTTTCATTTTAAAGCATTATTAAAATCACTGCTCCCGAAAAAACGGCCGTTTTTAAAACTTCTTTTTGCATTGATACATGTCCCCTGGGGCAGGACCCGGGTCCCCAAACACTTTTTAGGACAATAACTTGCATATAAGCCTTTATAATTAGCACTTTAGATTTCTCCCATAGATTTTTCGAATTTGCCGCGAACACCCCAATTTGTTCGCTGTTCGGCGAACGGGCGAACAGGCAATGTTCGAGTCGAACATGAGTTCGACTCGAAGCTCATCCCTAGTTGTCACTCTTCTGTAAGAAGGAAGAATTGCAAAATTCATTTAACCCTTATTGTTTCTGAAAAGCAATCATGTTACAGCCATAGAGACAGCATTGTAAAAATATCAGACTACAGCTATGTAAAATAATTTTTATATAGACTGTTATAGTAAGAATACATACAGAATTAAAAATAAGATATAGATGCAAACAGAATTTAAATGTTTTACAGTACAAACCCAAAGCAACAAATAATCTAAGTCAATTATTATGTATGCTGCTAAGCTGTCAAGAAAAAATTGTTGGAGTTGGCGCTGATTTTTTTTTGCAAGGTGGTGGATCCAGGGCTATCATATTCAAACTCACTACATAGTCACCGCCCATGGACAAGTATGTACAGTCAAGCCCTGTACACACGGGCGGGAATCTCGTCGGGAAAAAAAACGCTGGTTTTCCCAACGAGATTCCCGGCAAGCTTGCCTTGCTCGCCGAGTGTACACACGGCCATTCAAAAGAACCGCCGTTCTTTTAATTTGGCAAGAACGCGATGACGTCATCGACTTCAACGAGCCTACGCTCGTCACATTCGATGCCATCGCCGCCATCTTGATACACCCCACACTACCCTTGTATGCTACCGCGCATGCGTCAAAGTCTTTTCGAGCATGCTCGGGTTTACCATGGACAGGTAAGCATACATACTCACGATTTTCTCGTTGGGAAACAGGCCAATGAGAATCCCGATGAGAAAATAGTGAGCAGGTTCTCTTTTTTTCTCATCGAGATTCCCGGCAGTTTTTCCGACGAGAAACCATACACATGACCGGTTACTCTGCAAAAAGCTCTCCCAGCTGTTTTCTTGCCGAGAAAACCGGTCGTGTGTACGAGGCTTAAGTCAAGTTTGCCATAATGCACTAGCTGCCTGCTTGTTTCAGATCAGTCACTCAAACAGTAGTGAAGCAAGAATGATGATGACCCAAAACCGGTACCTTCAAAAATAGAGTTTGGCCAGCTTGTTGGCCAAATTGTGCCTGGGGACACAGGGATGCTCTCAGCTACTATATTATGCTCTTGCTGAGTGTCCCTGCACCTTTAAGGAGTAGGCCCCCTCCAGGCAAACCCGCCCTTAATTTATTCTCTTCTATATATGCTCCAACTTGGAGACTCTCAAATATAGAGTTTGGACCACGGTATACAGAGGAAACTTAACCAGGCACTGTGGCTTTCACATATATTTGCAAATGTGTGCAACCAAACCTTCTGTCTTTGACAAAAACTGTTAGACAGAGCTAATTTGTTTGTTTTTTGCTTTTATTGCAGGCTAGTTGGTAAGTATGCAGGGAATTTTTGTTGTTGCTTGTAATACTGTCAAAAATAAGCCAGTAATGGCAATGCCAGTATTTCTATTTTGACAGGTTCCCTTTGAAGTTTTTTGCATGAATGGAATTCTCGTCTTTTATTTGGAAATTGACAGACTCCTGTAGTGTCTATTTTCTCATCTGACTTTTGCATGTTGTGTACACTAAATATGGGATGAATTCTTTAGACACATCATAACTTAAAGTGGTACTAAAGCTTTGTGGTTTAAAAAAAACAAAAACATACATATCATACTTACCTCCACTCTGCACTTCGTTTTGCACAGAGTGGCCCCGAACGTCCTCTTCTGGGGTCCCACGGCGGCTCTTGCGGCTCCTCCCGCAAGAGCTAACCCCTTCTGGGAAGCTCTCTCCCGAGGGGGTTACCTTGCGGGCGCGCTCCTGTGTGATACAGTTGGTGGCCATAGCCACCGAGTGTATGACTCGGCCCAGCCCCCCGAAGCGCCGCATCATTGGATTTGATTGACGGCAGCGTGAGCCGAGAAGCCCGGCAACGGCTGAACGGTGAAAAAACATGTACCTTTACAACCCCTTTAAGTACTAATGGCCTAAGCCTGCATTATATGCTTAGAATGAGTAACTGATTAGTACCATGAAGTACAGAGCAAACTTTCTTAGAAGACAATAATATTACTGCTTTTTATTTATAATTAGTACCTTTTTTTTCCCTGATTGTTCTAGATTCTGCAATACAGCTCTCTTGTTCAGAATGTTTTGTTTAATCCAATAAAAACCCATAATGAATTAATGGAAATAGAATTAACTTAGGTTAGTATAAAACCTGTGGGACTAGAAATATAGAAGCATCAATTTCTCTCTTGTTTGTTAAAGATGCAGGCTCCAGGACTGTCAACCTTATCATGGCTTCACTACCTTGTAAAATACTAACCTAAAACAAGTGCTCAGCCAACATAGTCTAAAAGGTCTGAAGTCTTTCTTGTATGAGTAGCACTACCCAGAGAAGAGGTGCAGGAACTCCCCCTTTTGAAGTCACCCCTTGTCTCTGCCCCTACCCACCTCCAAGCACCGTTCCTTGGTTCCACCCTCTACCCACCTCCCAAACCCACCCCTTTCAGAGAATACAGTAACATTTGTGGTACTAATTTGTATTGAACTTGTTAATAATAACAAGAAAATAAATAAAATAGATCCCATCAACAATGGACCACCCACAACAAAATACCCTCCTCCCCAGCAACAATAGACCCCCTGCAACAACAACAGACCTTCCAGCAACAATAGACCCCTCCCTCAATGGTAGATCCATCCCAGCAACAACTGACCTCCCCAGCAACATAAGACCCATCCCAGCAACAATAGATATCCTGACAGCAACAACAGACCTCCCCAGTAACAACAGACCCCTCCCTCAACAGTAGATCCCACCCAGCAACAACCAGGGGCGGGCTGGGAGGGGGGCAGGCATGCAATTGCCCCCTGGGCTGCTCTGATAGGCTATGTAAAGGCCGCTGTATCACCAGCTCAGAACCACACATGCACAGTTCTTGAGCTGGCCAAGTGCGGAAGCTCCATCCATTACTGTGAGCCAGCGATGTCTTCTCTGTCGGGGGGCTGAGCTGACAGTCTGTTACAGAGCACAGCACCACACAGCACAGCCCCACCCAGCCCCTCCCTCCTCCACACGAATGGCTGGCAGAAGCTGGACCTGCTCTGTTTCCCCGGCAGCCTGTATGCTGTCTGAGAAGAAGATGTGTGGGCGGGAAAGTTCAATCTGAGCAGTCTTCTCGAATACAGTGAGTCTGCTGGAGGCTGGGACTGTCCAAGTAAGTGAACTTCTCCCTCCCCCTCTCTGCAGCTAAAGATTTTTTTTTCTAGCAGCCTGTGACACTACCTTGCCCTCCTAGATGTTATAATGTGGGCTCACACTGGCATGCTGCAGTTTGGCTGCATTGCTGGTGTACTGGCAGTCTTCCTGCATGTTGCCCCTGGTTCCATAGAGGTTGCACATATTTACTGCATGTTCTGAAATTGCACAAAATGTCCTGCAGGCTGCATCATTGGTGCACTTTCAGAAGATGCAGCAAAAATGTGCAACCTAAAAGTCTGAGGGACTGCGGCTAAGAAAACCCGTCAGTATACCAGCACTGCAGCCAAACCGCAGCACACCAGTGTGAGCCCAAAGCTTGTATTCACTTGCACTGCCACTCCTCTGAAAAGTGATCCATGCTCAGGTCACTTTTCAGAGGCATGTTACAGGCAAGTGAGTTGATACTACATTTCCTTCCTGCCGGTTTTAACCCCCTAAATGCCAATCCCTCCAGGTAATGGCATGGCTCACTTTGAACTCCATATTTCCATTACTCTCTGTAGTTATTAGATGTGCTTTCACCTTATTGTTTGCACATCTAATACCTAAGGGTACTTTCACACTGGGGCGGTAGCGGTAAAGCGATAGTAGTTTTAGCGGCACTTTACTGTCTGTTAAAACTGCCCATGTTGCATTCATTTCAATGGGCAGAACGGTTTGGGAGTGGTGTATACAGCGCTCCCAAACCGCCACAAAGATGCTGCTTGTAGGACTTTTCAGAACGTCCTGCAAGCGCACCACTCCAATGTGAAAGCACTTGAACTCTCACACTGGGGTGGCATGAGAGGCAGTTTACAGGTGCTATTTTTAGCGCTAAAATGCCTGTAAAGCACTGTGACAGCAGGAAGGTAAAGTCACCTGGTTGCATCCAGGGGGGTAGATATATTTCGCCCAGATTCAGGCTTTACGCTGACTTATACAACTAGGTGGAGAGTTGTATAAGCCCAGCTGAGGCTAGTAGGCTCATGGATGACTCATACCTCTAGGGAGAGTGTGGGGCGTCGTGCAGACAGGGAGTTGATGAGACCAGCTGAAGCTTGTCAGCTCATTTAGGCCTCTATAAGAACTCCCAGCTTCATTAGATGTTAGCTCATGCCTGGACCCAGACCTGTGTGGACTGTCTAGGGAGAGTGAACCCCTGTGCGGTGAGACAAAGCCTGTGTGGCTATTTGCTGGGACATTTAAAACCAGGGACTTAGGGACTAGGACAGCACTAGGCTGATCCCAGTTGTTAGTTAGGAAACCTGTATGTTTAGTCAGAGGTCAAGTTGACCAGGATTTATTTTGTTTATGTTTCTTTTGCTTTGCTGTGTTTTGTCACTGTAAATAGAAAAAACCACAACCTCCGTTTGCTGGGCCTGTTTTGTGTGGGGAGCCCATCTCGGGGGTCACACACACCCGCTGCCGAGCTAACCCCCTCACAGTTGGTGGAGAACCAGTGGCAGTTTTTTTTAAGCCAGCATGGAGGAGATACTGAAGCAGCTGGCTCTAGCAAATGCCAATCAACAGCAGACAAATGCAGGTTTGCAAAAGAGCCTTGCAGCTCAACAACAGAACTTCGCAGCCCAGCAGCAAGCTCATCAACAGAGCCTTGCAGCCCAGCAGCAGACAAACGCAACTTTGCAACAGAGTCTGGAGGCTCAGCAACAAGCCCAGCAGCAATCTGAGGCCCGCTTCATAGACCTGTTGCAGAAGCAAGAGCAGAGACTACAACAACAGATGGAAGCAGCAATGCAGCAACGTCCGCAGACCAGTGAGGAAAGCCGTCCCACTAATACCGCGTCCTTTGGGGTGAGTCGTTTATTGACAAAAATGACTGGAGAGGATGATCCAGAGGTATTTTTGACCACATTTGAAAGGACCGCTGAAAGAGAAAAGTGGCCTGAGGAGCAGTGGGCTGGACTGGTGGCTCCTCTGTTAACTGGTGAATCGCAGAAAGCTTACTATGACCTAGAGCCTAACCAAGCGAAAGACTATGTGATGCTAAAAGCTGAAATATTGGCAAGGCTGGGTGTCACCCAGGCTGTCCGGGCTAAGCGTGTGCATAACTGGACTTTCCAGCTTGGAAAACCCCCCAGGTCTCAAATGTATGATCTCATTCACCTGAGCAGAAAGTGGCTACAGCCAGAGACTTTGTCCGCACCAAAGATTGTGGAACGTGTTGTAATGGATCGGTTTTTGAGAGCTCTTCCTACTGCTATCCAAAAGTGGGTAAGCCATGGAGACCCAGAGACGGCCGATGGTCTTGTGGATCGTGTGGAGAAATACTTGGCTACAGAGAACCTGACGGCCTCTTCCAGAGACACTCGGACTTTCCACCCTAAGACCAGACCATCCCCAGGGGCGGATAAGAGGATTCCAAGGGGTGAGGGTGGAGAGAGTGAGAGGGTGGGAGCTCTACCCCAAGTTTGGCGAGAACAGCCTGGGAAATCAGCGGCTAAAGAGGCCGCAAGAAGGATCGTTTGCTACCGCTGCCGGCAAGCGGGACATATTGCAGCCAATTGCCCGGTTGTGGAGGAACCCATGCAGTGTGACTTTCTGACGGGCAGACGTCAGTCGCTGTGTGCGACAGTCGCATGCACTGCCATTCGAGGAACTGAGAAACATTTATGCAAAATGTGTGTTAATGGTAGAAATGTTGTGGTATTGCTGGATTCAGGTAGCCTTGTGACCCTGATAAAGGCTGAGTTAGTTAAAACAGAGGTCTCTGGGAATAGCAAGGTAGCTGTTATTTGTGTGCATGGGGACACCCGAGAGTATCCAGTGACTACAGTGTGTTTCGAGACCCCCAAAGGCACCCTCTCTCATCCAGTGGGCTTAGTATCTCAGTTACCGCATGACGCCATTGTGGGAAGGGATTTTCCGAAGTTCTGGGAACTGTGGGATGATCCTGAGCCCCCCACTGGTGCCCCTATGTACCAGGAATGTGATAGCCAGAACTCCCCTGAGAGTGGAGAGGACTCTCCGGAATTTCCCTTATCAGTATTGGCAGGGGAGACTCAAGAAACTGGAGAGGAGCCCACCTCCTCAGACGAAAACCTACCGTCTGTGGAGTTTTCTGATCTTGAGGTTCACAGGGAAAACTTTGCCACAGAACAGTTGAAAGACCCCGCCCTAATAAAGGCACGGGAAAACGTAGTGAAAATAGATGGCGAGTTAGTGAACCCAGATAATACCTGCACTTACCCATACTTCAGCGTAGAGAAGGACCTACTGTATCGGGTGGCAAAAAGGGCAGAAGAAACCGTTGAGCAGCTTGTGGTGCCCAAACCTTACAGGAAGTTGGTGTTGGAGTTGGCCCATGGGCACATTCTTGGAGGTCATCTGGGGACAGAGAAAACCCGAGAGAGGGTATTACAGAGATTCTATTGGCCGGGGGTGATGAAGGACATAGAAAATTATTGTTCCTCCTGCCCTGTGTGTCAGAGGTCGGCCCCGATGCCACATTTCCGTAGCCCGCTGGTCCCTCTACCCATCATTGAGGTCCCGTTTGAGAGGATCGCCATGGATTTGGTAGGTCCTATAATCAAGTCCGCTAGGGGGCACCAGTACATATTAGTTATAATGGACTATGCCACCCGTTATCCAGAAGCGATCCCTCTCCGAAATACCTCGGCCAAAACCATAGCCAAAGAGCTATCTCTTGTGTTTAGCCGGGTGGGTATTTGTAAAGAACTGCTTACGGACCAAGGTACACCCTTTATGTCCCGGGTTATGAAGGAGCTGTGTAAATTGTTCAAAGTGACGCAATTACGTACATCTGTGTATCACCCCCAAACCGATGGGCTGGTTGAAAGATTCAACAAAACCCTAAAACAAATGTTGAAGAAAGTGGTGGATAGAGATGGAAAGGATTGGGACTGTCTACTTCCTTATCTGATGTTTGCTATTAGGGAGGTGCCCCAATCCTCTACGGGATTCTCCCCCTTTGAGTTACTGTATGGGAGACACCCAAGAGGGCTGTTGGATATTGCCAAGGAAACTTGGGAAAGTGAGAGTTCTCCCCACAGGAGTGTGATTGAGCATGTCGCCCTGATGCAAGACCGAATTGCACAGGTAATGCCCATCGTGAAGGAACATTTGGCCCAAGCGCAGTTAGCACAGCAGAGAGTGTACAACCGTGGAGCCAAGACCCGTACCTTTTCCCCGGGGGATAGGATACTGGTACTTGTCCCTACGGTTGAGAGTAAATTCCTTGCCAAATGGCAAGGCCCCTACGAGATAATGGAAAAAGTGAGCGAAGTGAATTACAAGGTCAGACAACCAGGAAGGCGAAAGCCCGAACAGATCTATCACGTTAATCTGTTGAAAGCCTGGAGGGATAGAGAGTCCCTAGTCGCAGACACTTGGTCACCAGCTCAAACTGGTTGCGTGATTCCTGAGGTTGGAATAGCAGCCACCTTGTCACAACCCCAACAACAGGAGGTTAAGGAGTTTGTGCTTCGCAACAAGGAGGTATTCTCTGAGCTGCCGGGACAAACATCTGGGATAGAGCATGACATCATTACCCCGCCCGGTGAAAGGGTGAAGTTAAAACCCTATCGGATCCCAGAGGCCCGACGGGAGGCAATACGGGAGGAAGTACAGAAAATGCTGAACTTAGGGGTGATAGAGGAGTCCCAAAGTGATTGGTCTAGTCCCATTGTGTTGGTGCCTAAACCGGATGGGAGCTGGCGATTTTGTAATGATTTTCGTCAGTTGAACAAAGTTACAAAATTTGACACCTACCCCATGCCACGTATAGATGAGTTGATCGACCGGCTGGGAACAGCCCGATACATGACGACTCTTGACCTCACAAAAGGGTATTGGCAAATCCCCCTGGCCAAGTCGGCCAAAGAGAAAACCGCATTTGTAACCCCAGACGGGGCGTTCCAATATAAAAGAATGCCGTTCGGGTTACAGAATGCGCCGGCCACATTCCAGCGGAAAATGGACCAGATGCTGAGGCCCCATCGGAAGTATGCTGCGGCTTACCTGGATGACATAATTGTCCATAGCACAGATTGGGCCTCACATCTGCCAAAAGTGCAAGCAGTCCTGGACTCTGTTCGGGAAGCGGGGTTTACGGCTAACCCCAAGAAGTGTACCATTGGGCAGGAGGAGGCCAAATATCTTGGGTACACCATTGGGAGGGGAGTAATAAAACCCCAACTCAACAAAGTCGAGGCCATCCAGAGTTGGCCACGTCCCAACAGCAAGAAGCAGGTACGAGCCTTTCTGGGAATCGCTGGGTATTATCGGCGATTCATTCCCCACTTTGCTTCTAAGGCTGTGCCCCTAACCAACCTGACGAAGGGGAAAGGGTCGGTCATGATTAAATGGACCCCCGAGGCTGAGGCAGCATTCCAATTCTTGAAACAAGCCTTATGTAGCCAGCCAGTGTTGTACTCACCCGACTTCTCTAAAGACTTTGTCGTACAAAGTGATGCGTCAGATGTGGGGTTAGGAGCAGTATTGTCCCAGGTCTGGAACGGGGAAGAGCACCCAGTCATTTACCTCAGCAGGAAGTTGAAGTCCCATGAGGTAAATTACGCCACCGTTGAAAAGGAGTGTTTAGCGGTGAAGTGGGCTCTAGATTCCCTTCGGTACTACCTGCTAGGTAGGCACTTTGACATGGTTACGGATCACGCTCCGTTAAAGTGGATGGCTCAAAACAAGGAAACAAATAGAAGAGTGAATAGGTGGTTCCTGGCCCTCCAGGAATTCAACTTCACAGTAAAGCATCGCCCTGGCGTTCAAATGGGGAATGTGGATGCTTTGTCTCGAGTACATGAATGCCTGATTGCTGGTGTTCCAACCCCGAGGTTAAAACAAGAGGGGGGGTATGTGACAGCAGGAAGGTAAAGTCACCTGGTTGCATCCAGGGGGGTAGATATATTTCGCCCAGATTCAGGCTTTACGCCGACTTATACAACTAGGTGGAGAGTTGTATAAGCCCAGCTGAGGCTAGTAGGCTCATGGATGACTCATACCTCTAGGGAGAGTGTGGGGCGTCGTGCAGACAGGGAGTTGATGAGACCAGCTGAAGCTTGTCAGCTCATTTAGGCCTCTATAAGAACTCCCAGCTTCATTAGATGTTAGCTCATGCCTGGACCCAGACCTGTGTGGACTGTCTAGGGAGAATGAACCCCTGTGCGGTGAGACAAAGCCTGTGTGGCTATTTGCTGGGACATTTAAAAACCAGGGACTTAGAGACTAGGACAGCACTAGGCTGATCCCAGTTGTTAGTTAGGAAACCTGTATGTTTAGTCAGAGGTCAAGTTGACCAGGATTTATTTTGTTTATGTTTCTTTTGCTTTGCTGTGTTTTGTCACTGTAAATAGAAAAAACCACAACCTCCGTTTGCTGGGCCTGTTTTGTGTGGGGAGCCCATCTCGGGGGTCACACACACCCGCTGCCGAGCTAACCCCCTCACAGCACCTTCAGTGTGAAAGTTCCCTAAAGAGAGTTCTGGAAATAAGATGGGGTTCAAAGTGAATTTCTACACCTTGGTGGAGCACCCCTTTTAGAAGATTTGAGGATATTATTAAACCCAGAGACTGGTGGACTTAGGCCACCATAGACCAGAGGCGGCTCTCTAATTAGGCAAAGTAGGCGGTGGCCCAAGGCCTCGCCCTCCCAAGGGCCTCGAGCCACCTACTTTGCCTAAAGAGCCGCCTCTGGCTATCCTCATACATCAGTCCTAGTGCAGTCAGAGGAGCTTCGTGCCCGCCTCCTTCAGTGTACAGTCGCTCCTCCTCTCTGCTCAGTAACAACAGGGCACTGCCCAGTCTGTCTCCGCTCCTCCTGTCATTAAAACTCACAGAAATACAGCTGGCAGAGACACACACAGAGTAGACTGACAACTGCCCTGCCCCCCCCCCCGCCCCGCCAGCATATTCCGTCTATCCCTTAAGCCGATATATTGTGCAAGGCCCTTGCACAATATATCGGCTTAAGGGACGGACAAATTTGCTGGCAGGGCGGCAAAGGGCAGTTGTCAGTCTACTCTGTGCGTGCGCATCTCTGTCAGCTGTTGTATTTCCAGGGCGCAGCTAGCAACTCAGCAGGATCGCCGAGACGAGTCCACACGCCTTCCAGGGCGGAGTTTCCATGGTGGAGGCGGAGCCATTTCCGATTCGCTATCTGTGTGCAGCCGAGAGCCGACTGACTGCTGAGCTCAGCTGAGGATGCTCTGACTGAGCTGTGAGGGGACAGAGACTTGCTATGTGTAAGGTACATGGGCATGGGGGCGGTACATGGCCTGGGGGGTGTGCATGTGACTGGGTGGAGGTACATATGACTGGTAGGGGATACATGCGACTGGGTGGGGGAACATGTGACTGGGGGTTGTGCATGCGACTAGGTGGGTGTGCATGTGACTGGGTGGGTGTGCATGTGACTGCGAGGTTGTGCATGTGACTGGGGGGGGTGTGCATGTGACTGTGGGGGGCTACATGTGACTGCAAGGGTGTGCATGTGACTGGGGGTGTGTGCATGTGACTGTGGGGGGGTACATGTGACTGCGAGGGTGTGCATGTGACTGGGGGGGTTTGCATGTGACTGGGGGGGTGTGCATGTGACTGCGAGGGTGTGCATGTGACTGGGGGGGTTAGTATGTGACTGTGATGGTGTGCATTTGATTGGGTGGATGTGCATGTGACTGCTAAGGGTGTGCATGTGACTGGGGGGTGTGCATGTGACTGGGGGGGGGCTACATGTGACTGCAAGGGTGTGCATGTGACTGGGTGGGTGTGCATGTGACTGTGGGGGGCTACATGTGACTGGGTGGGTGTGCATGTGACTGTGGAGGGTGCATGTGACTGGGGGGGTATATGTGCATATATCTGCAGGATGTGTGCATCGGCCTGCTGGGGGTGAGCATGTGCCATGTGTTTACAGTCAGGTCTGCTCAGTCCTCTGCCAGTGTCCCAGTGTGCCCACCTGTGATTGAAAACCCGGGTCCCCCTGATCTGACTCCACCCCGGCCACCCAGGGCTCCACTGCGGTGGTCGGGAGGTCCCAGCTCAGTCCAGTGCCGATCCTCAGCTACCTCTTACTGGGAGCTCTTCCACTATGGGGAGTCCGTGGGGACCTACTGCTGCCCAACAGGGATGATGAGACTTCGGATGTGGTGAAATTTCGCACAGCCGCTTCTCTTCTGTGAGTACAGTACTGAGAGAGATAGAGCACTGATACCAGCACAGCGAGACAGAGCACCGACACTAGTACTGAGCGAGACAGAGCTCTGACACCAGCATTGATACAGACAAAGCACTAACACCAGCACCGAGAGAGACAGAGCACTGACACCAGCACTGAGAGACAGAGCACTGACACCAGCACTGAGAGACAGAGCACTGACACCAGCACTGAGAGACAGAGCACTGACACCAGCACTGAGAGACAGAGCACTGACACCAGCACTGAGAGACAGAGCACTGACACCAGCACTGAGAGACAGAGCACTGACACCAGCACTGAGAGACAGAGCACTGACACCAGCACTGAGAGACAGAGCACTGACACCAGCACTGAGACAGACAAAGCACCGACACCAGCACTGAGAGACAGAGCACTGACACCAGCTTTGAAATAGAGGACATTGACACCAGTACTCTTAAGCCCTGTACACACGATCGGATTTCCTATGGATTTTAAACCGATGGATTTTTCCATCGGAAATCCGATGAAGCTGACTTCAGTCTTGCCTACACACCATCAGTCAATAAACCGATCGTCCCAAACGTCGTGACGTAAAACACTCCGACGAGCCAAGAAAAATGAAGTTCTATGCTTCTGAGCATGCGTCGACTTGATTCTGAGCATGCGTGGGTTTTTTATCCGATGGAGTTCCCCACAGACGATAGTAATTTGCTATCGTTTTTTTTTCCATCGGATAAATTTAAAACATGTTCTATTTTTTAACACCGATGGAAAAAAGACCGATGGGGCCCATACACCATCGGTTTGTCCGATGAAAAAAGTGCATCAGACTGTTTTCATCGGTAAAACTGATCGTGTGTACATGGCCTAAATATATGCAATACATTTTTATTGCTTGAATATTTTTTTTCCCTTATGGACGTGAGTGGTGCCTCATGTTTAAGTTATGCCTAAGGCCTCACAAAGCTTAGAGCCGCCTCTGCCATAGACAAACTGAAATTCTGTGGGTTCAGCGGAAATTTCAATCTATCTATGTGCAGACTGGTTGTACAGAATTCGATCTATCAACTGACTTCAGTATAACCAGTGTGTCTCTTTTTTTTGGCGATCACTGCTGGCTGCTATAGCTGCCAGCAGTGATCACTGTATTCTAAAGACTTGAAAACTTTCATCTAAGAGCGCACACCGACACATGGCTCTTACAGAAGCTTGGTAAATCAAATGCCATGCTTCCCTAGCATTACACCTGTGGGGCTGTGACCAAGCCTGGGCACCAGCCAGCACAGGCTCCTGGAAACACAGGAGTGTGGCCAGTAAGAGGAGAGCTGGGATATGACAGTACTTACCTCATATCCCTGTCATTCCTAAACCTGGTCCACAATGCCCTTAATATGGCCAGGGCACCAGCATGCGCCTGCATGTGCTTTTCTCACTACCTGCAATTGACACAGGAGGAGCCTGCAGGCTGGGGAATCTGGTGGTCATGCCGGGAGACAGCAGGACTTCCGTGTTTAGCCTGCTGCGCTCCCTGTGACTCTCAGCTACTCTGCTTGCTTGGCTTGCCCAGTGGTGTGGTGCTCACTCACCAGAGAAGCTCCAGACTTCACAGGTAGTGCCTAGTGTGTACTGGGTGTGGGGAAGGGGCAAGCTCTTTTTCTCAGTCTTTCTGGTGGTAATCATGCAGTCTCTCTCTGAGAGACTTCTCCACAATGATTTCCCCCACAGAGAGTGACAGCTTCATACTGCCCCCACAGAGAGTGACAGCTTCACACTGCCCCCACAGAGAGTGACAGCTTCACACTGCCCCCACAGAGAGTGACCGCCTCTCTGTGCAGGCAGTGTCAAGCGGTCTCTCTCTCTCTCTGTGCAAGCAGTGTCAAACGGTCTCTCTCTCTCTCTCTGTACAGGCAGTGTCAAGCGGTCTCTCTCTCTGTGCAGGCAGTGTCAAGCGGTCTCTCTCTCTCTCTGTGCAGGCAGTGTCAAGCGGTCTCTCTCTGTGCAGGCAGTGTCAAGCGGTCTCTCTCTCTGTGCAGGCAGTGTCAAGCGGTCTCTCTCTCTCTGGGAAGGCAGTGTCAAGCAGTCTCTCTCTCTCTCTCTCTGTGCAGGCAGTGTCAAGCGGTCTCTCTCTCTCTGTGAAGGCAGTGTCAATGGGTTGCTCTCTCTCTCTCTCTCTGTGGAAATGTGGAGCAGTCTCCCTCCCTCTCTCTCTGTGCGGGGAATGTGGTGTAGATGGATGGTGAGCTGATTCGGTGGTTCAATGGGCCACTTGTCTGGACTTGCCCCCCAGGCCTAAGGCTGCCAGCCCTCCCCTGGCAACAACTGACCCTCCAGCAACATAAGACTCAAACCCCAGAAACAACAGATCCCCTGCCAGCAACAACAGACCCCCCCACCTTAAAAAATAGATCCCCTCCAGTGACAAAAGATCCCCCAGCAGCCAGCATCAACAGACACTGCAGCACATCCTAGCACCCCTTGCCATTACATACATTCAGTCCTGGAGGTGCCGGAACGGCATTCTCCCGTGTTCCTGCTCAAAAAAAAGCCCTGGCACTACCCAAAGGGAGCCTCTCTGAATGTTTTTGTGATATATCTGCACACCTAAAGATGACACACCTTGCTCACAGATATTTTAAAGAATTTATATGGCCAAGCATAGCCTAAAAGGAGAGAGGATTAGCAAATGCACATATGCAAACAATCAATAAGACCACATTTCAAAACTGCCATTCAGGGACACTCCCGACAACCGCCCCCCCCCCCATTCAATCCCGCACCCCCCCTCACCCAAAGAAGATGATAATGATTATGACTTCTTTATTACTATTCCCTCAGTTGTTCCCCTGTGTCATCTTCATATCCCCTCACTTCTCAGCTTTTTTACTGTCCCCCACTTGTGTCACCTTCTTCTTTACTGTCCCCCACTTGTGTCACCTTCTTGTTCATTACTGTCCCCCACCTGTGTCACCTTCTTCATTACTGTCCTCCACTTGTGTCACCTTCTCCTTCATTACTGTTCCACACTTGTGTCACCTTCATTACTGTCCCCCTCCCCACGTGTCACCTTCTTCTTCATTACTGTCCCCCACTTCTGTCACCTTCTCCTTCATTACTGTCCCACACTTGTGTCACCTTCTTCTTCATTACTGTCCCCCACTTGTGTCACCTTCTCGTTCATTACTGTCCTCCACTTGTGTCACCTTCCTCTTCATTACTGTCCCCCACTTGTGACACCTTCGCCTTCATTACTGTCCCCCAGTTGTCACCTTGTTCTTCATTACTGTCCCCCACTTGTGTCACCTTCTTCTTGTTCATTACTGTCCCCCACCTGTGCCACCTTCTTCATTACTGTCCTCCACTTGTGTCACCTTCTCCTTCATTACTGCCCCCCTCCCCCACGTGTCACCTTCTTCTTCATTACTGTCCCCCCCCTTGTGTCACCTTCTTCATTATTGTCCCCCTCCCCACGTGTCACCTTCTTCATTACTGTCCCCCACTTGTGTCACCTTCTCCTTCATTACTGTCCTCCACTTGTGTCACCTTCTCCTTCATTACTGCCCCCCTCCCCCACGTGTTACCTTCTTCTTCTTCATTACTGTCCCCCCCTTGTGTCACCTTCATTACTGTCCCCCTCCCCACGTGTCACCTTCTTCATTACTGTCTCCCACTTGTGTCACCTTCTCCTTCATTACTGTTCCCCACTTGTGTCACCTTCTCCTTCATTACTGTCCCCCTCCCCAACTTGTGTCACCTTCTCCTTCATTACTGTTTCCCTCCCCATTGTGTCACCTTTGTCTTCATTACTCCCCCCCACTTGTGTGACCTTCTTCATTACTGTCCCCCACTTGTGTCAAGTTCCTCTTAATTACTGCCCCCCACTTACATAGTTACATAGTAGGTGAGGTTGAATAAAGACACAAGTCCAACCTATGACTTGACTATCACTTGTGTCACCTTCTTCTTCATTACTGTCCCCCAGTTGTGTCGCCTCCTTCTTCATTAGTGTCCCCCACTTGTGTCACCTTCTCCTTCATTACTGTCCCCCTCCCCCACTTGTGTCACCTTTTCCTTCATTACTGTATACTACTATTCCATCTTTACCCTATCCCCTCTCTGGGGCTGGGCTCTGGTGAGTGGTCCGCTGTGGTCCCTCAGACAGTTGCTTGGGCCGTGGGCGGGAGGAGGAGAACTCGGGCAGCCGTGGATCTTCTGAGCCAGCCAGCCAGCCAGCCAGCAGTGCAGCAGCAGCACACATACAGAAAAGGTCAGGTCAGCTGCCGCAAGCCACTCTCTCTGCATGCAATGCCGCAGGGTGGCAGGCAATGGTGGGCCGTGGGCACCAGGGATAGAGCGGAGCAGTAGAGACACTGGAGTGAAGAAGATCACACACAAACTGACCAGTCCCGTCCCACTACCAAGTCACTCCCTCTCATGCCGCTGCGTGTCGGAGAAGGAGGAGGTGGGTGGAGACAGCTCTGCAGTGCAGCACTAGGCGCAGGCCTCTCTCAGCTCAGCCTCACTCTGAGACTGTGATGTCACTAGTTGCTAGACACCAAGCGGGGCGGCCCTAGCAACTAGTTCCAGCAATCTAGTTAGAAGGGTGGCTATCTCCTCTATTTCAATCCGGGACACTGTATTGTCCCCGAATGAAGGTGCCCAGGACCAGGGACAGACATGGCAATTACGGGACAGTCCCGGGCAATCCGGGACACGTGGGCACCCTAATAAGACCATAACATTTCTCGGAGAGATATGGTTGAACACCTGTAGTATTCTGAATAACAGTAATTACCAGAACTGAACTACAGAGTATGATGACAGCAGTAGTCATGTGCAGCACAGCATCAGATACCTCCAGCAAACTCCATCCACACACCACTGGTCCCAATTTACTGCAACCTTGTGGTTCTCTCTCTCAGGTGCACAGCACAGGAAAATCATTGCAGCAGCACCTGATCCCCATAGTGGCTCCCCCCATTTATTCTGCTGGTTTCTTTTCTCCAGAAGCCCAGTTCACTCCCCCTTGCTTTGTTGAATTAGCCACACAATCCTCCAGACCTCCCCTGCACTGGAAACACTCAATAGATGAGCAATACAAAATGCTCTCCTCAAAGATTGCTGCTGCACTTCTGCATTAATGATGATTAACTTTAACCCTGTCCACACTGCAGAATGATAATACAGTAGCAACAAATGAAAAATTCCACAGCAGTTGTCAGCTACTGTCCAGGGTTACACATGCTTCCAGGTTAGTGACTCCCTAGGTGTTAAACCATGATGAGGATGGCAGATCAGAAAAACATGTTTACAATGGCAACTTACATGTTTCAGCCCTCATAGGTTCACTTTAACCACTTGATCTCCAGAAGGTTTTACCTCCTTCATGAGAAGGGCATTTTTTACTATTCAGCACTGTGCTATTTTGACTGGCAATTGTTCGCTCATACAACACTGTACACAAATGAAGTTTATATAATTTATTTTACACCAATAGAGCTTTATTTTGGTGGTATTTGATCAGCACTGTTTGTTTTATTTTTTTACTTACACTCAATGTGTACCATTGTTAACATGTTTACTTACAGATCTGGCTGTTTTTTTCCCAACTGAACTCAGAAATGGTTTCAGGGAGAAGAAACAACCAGATCGCTGTGTACAGAGTTCTGTGTGTTTGCAAACATAGAACTCTGTGCTGTGAGTGACCACAGCCGATTAGCAGGTGTACAGCCAAAATCATTGGCTGTAACCTGCTGACAAACTTTTGCTGTGTCCAATCACAGCACAGGTCAGCAGGGGGCGTGCACATGCAAACCTCAAAACCCAAAAGTTTGATGACAATGTACATTACCTAGCCTGCAGCTGCCATCCGTCTGCAGTAAATGTATTGTCGACGGGCAGCAAGCGGTTAAAGTGGAACTGAACTCAAAAAGTTAATATTTGCTATGTTACAGGAAAAGAAAATAGAAATGTTAGCTGTACCCAAGCAACCCTGAAAATGTACCTTCTATCTCATATCCTGTCTGAAAAATGGCAGTGCTCTTCCTGGTATATGAGTATGCCTAGGCACTCCTGTACCTACAGTCTTGTGGTTGTTTTATTGCAGTGTGCAATCTAAGGCACTGCTGCCTCAGGCTGTTAGTCTCATGAGATTCAGAATGAGGTTTGGTGATGTCACTATTCTGCTGTTCCCTGTTCTCCAGGTGGAGGCTCTGACATTAGGAAGTAAAGGTTTTTAGCTACCAAGATGGCCATCTCAACACAGAGGCGTGATGCAGATCATGACATTGTAAGTCAGAAATTGTAAAAAAGATCAGCTGCAGGAAGACCACAGGCAATATTAGTGACTAGTCTTTTGTCCTCTATCTGCTTTTTTTTGGGCAGCTTCTACAGTTCAGTTCCACTTTAAAAGTGTCTGTAAATTCACTAGCTTCTTGGACTGAACAATGACAAAAATATATATTTTTTCCTTTGCAACCATCTGACTCAGTTCTTGTTGCCTCACTCATAAGTACCCTCTTGTGTCATCCCCATTGTAATGCCGCGTACACACGATCATTTTTCCCGTCGGGAAAAATTACATTTTTTCCTTTGGACGAGAAAAACGATCGTCTGTGGGCTTTTTGCCGTTTTTCCCGACGGGAAAAACGGCATTAATCACGATGAGAAAAATTAGAACATGTTCTAATTTTTCTCATCGTTTTTTCCAGCATTTTTTTCCGCGGCAGTTTTCCCATAGGGAATCACTGCCACGGAGCCCACACACGGTCATTTTTCTCGACAAAGAAAAAAATTACGGGAAAAACGGTCGTGTGTGGGGGAACATGCCGTTCCCTCGTTTTTCATTTTTTTTCATGTCGTGATTCACGGCGGTGTTTTCACCGCCGTGAATCACGATCGTGTGTACGCGGCATTACTGCTTCTCTGTTTTACTGCATGGATCATGTCATATCCTTAGTGAGTCTTAATTTTGGTTATGTTTTTTTTGTGTCAGCTTCAACTTCCTGTCCCAGCTATCAGCATGCCTTACCTTCAAATAAATCAACTTTAGAGCACCTGATGCACAACTTCACCATCCTGTGCATGTGACCACCATCAAGGAATAAAAATAGAAGCTCATTCTCCACATTAGAGGTCTATTTACACTTGCTTAACATGTAACCATTAATGGTAATCAACAATATGTTTCATACTGTTGGAATACATTGTTCATGTATTTTGGGTAACAGCTACATCAAACAGTAGATGGCAGTGTATTAATTTGTAGCTTCATGGTTAATGTTTTTTCTCTGTATAATAAAGTTTCTGTTTCCTGTCTGCAGTTAAGCAGCAAAGCCCATGTGGACTGTGTACTGTCTGTTCTGTAGGGCTATATATACAGAATTTCTAACAGGTTGTGGGCCCAAGCATAGCCCAGACATCCAGAAAACAGCTGAGAACCCAATCATAACCCAGCCATAGCCTACTACAGCAATAAAAGTGCAAGATACCACAACGGAAAAAAGACTGCAAAAGAATAAAAGAAAATGGCCAGTAACACAGCTGCAACAAAGCTTTCATTTGCAGATCTTTCAAACCAGAACTACCAGTCTTGGAAATTCAAAATGAAAATGCTGCTAATAAGAGAAGGTACGTGGAAATGTATAAATGAAGTCAAGCCAGAACACCCTTCAGATGAGTGGATAGAGAAAAACCAAAAATCTCAGAGCACAATCTCTCTTAGCACAGAAGTGTCAGGGTCACCTGTGGCCAGGTGACAGATGCACACCGTAGGGGGACAGGAGTGCACCGCGAGGTAGTGAACCCTAAGGCTGGCTTCTGTGGATAGGAAACTGGGTGGTTGTGGAAAGCGGGACCAGAGGAGCACAACCGGGATCCCAACGGAAGCGAGAGCCAAGATTCCCCAGGGCGCGGAGTCTAAGACCCAGCTGGTCTTCTCCAGGGCCTCTAGTGGTGAGGATGTTACGCTGCAGGCTGGGACCAGGTCGCGGCCCCTGGAGTTTCCTAGCTCACGCCCCGTAGGATAAGGGGAAGCAGCAGCACACGATAGAGAGAACCGAATAACAAGCCGAAGGTCAGGGGCCACAAGCAGACAAGGATAACGAAGAACGAGCCGAAGGTCAAGGGTCACGAGCAGACAGGGATGGTCGGGGACAAGCCAATAACGTAACAGAGAGACAGACGTAGCACACGGCAGGCAGGAACCCAAACACACAATGCCTAACAAACACGTTGATCAGCAAAGCAGGCTTGCAGTGCACAGGTTAATATAGTGTTCAGTGATAGGGCCTGGGGTGGAGTCAGGCTGGGAGGAGATTATAAAGGAAGCCAGGTGAAGGAGGTCTGGTCTCTAGATGAACACATGAGGAGGAAGGTAAGATGGCAGACAGACATTAATGCATATCCATGACAGTACCCTCCCTCTTATGGGCCCTCCCCCGCCTGGACCCAGGCTTAAAGGGAAATCTCTGATGAAACCTTCTCAACAGATGAGGTGCAGCGACATCAGATGCAGCGATCCAAGACGCCTCCTCAGGACCAAAACCTCTCCAATGCACAAGGTACTGAAGAATGCCTCTGCAGAGCCGAGAATCCAGAACTTGTCTAACCTCGTACTTAAAATTATCCTCAGAGACCGAAAACGAGGTAGGGAGATGACAAGAAGATCTATTGAGGACCAAAGGCTCTCTAGGAATAAGCAAGGGCATGAGAGGATCAACAGGAATCTGAGGAGGGTCCCCTAGACCCTTAAAGGGGAACTGGTCATCTTGCACAGGACCATCAGACTGGGCAGATGTCAGTGGAACCCTGAAGTCAGGTTGGTTAGAAGGTGACATGTCGCCGGAGTCAAGCTGAATAGCTGAAGGACAAGCAGAATGTCCCGAACAAGAAAAAGTAAGAGGCTCACTGGGCATGGGCTGGACTGGCATAACTAGTACAGAGGCAGAGTGAATAGCTGAGTCAGGTGTAGCGACTACCTGAATCGCATCGCAAGACGTAGCGACTGCAGGACTTGTAGACAAGCTAGCCTGGCTGTGCGTCCAAGGGTGGTTAGGGACAGAGAAATGTAAATGGTTATGCAACCTGGAATGAATGACCGGCTCAGATTCACAGGGGGCAACCTTGGGTAGACAGGAGGAGGAACAGGAGGGGCCCCAAGCCAGGATCTGTCCAGTAGTCCAGTCCACATGAGGAGAATGGAGCTGTAACCATGGGAGACCCAAAATTATAGGCGTTGAGGCCTTGGGTAAGATAAGGAAGGATATCCACTCCTGGTGGAGTGTCCCTACCGACATCTTAACAGGGAGGGTCTGGAAGCGGATAGGTCCCCCTGGGAGAACAGTACCATCAATCGCCAAGACCACCAATGGCGTGGTGAGGGGCAAAAGAGTAAGTCTCATGGACGATGCGATTTCCCAGTCCATGAAATTACCAGCGGCTCCGGAATCCAGATATGCTGAGACCGAATGAGAAGAAGCACCAACATGAAGGAACACAGAAAGCAGAAGACGAGAAGGGGAAGGTGATATTTCTGGGTCCAATACTCCACTTTCCAGATGAAGTGGACCCGAACGTTTTTCTGGACAAAGAGAGCAAGTGTCACGAAAATGACCTTTGCCCCCACAGTAAAGACACAGACCAAGAGTTCTGCGCCTAGCACGTTCCTCGGGGGATAGCCTGGTCCGACCCAGCTGCATGGGTTCCTCAGCTGGTAGGAGATGCTCTACGGGTCGAAGAGAGGGGAGCTCAGGCTGACTAAGAACCAAGGAGGGCTGGCGTTGCTTTTCTAAGGTCCTCTCCTGAAAGCGAATATCGATCTGGTTACACAAGGAGATAACGCCGGCCAGATCAGTGGGGATGGTTCTTCCAGCTAATTCATCCTTCACTCTATCAGACAGGCCATGCAAAAAGGTTGCGACTAAGGCCTCATTGTTCCAGCTCAACTCAGCCGACAGTATGCGGAAATGAAGGGCATACTGTCCCACAGAAGCAGACTCTTGGCGGAGACGTAAAAGGGTGCTGGCCGCTGAAGAGACACGAGCCGGTTCTTCGAAGATATTCCGAAAAAGTTTCAAGAAACCAGACAGGCTAGAAACCACTGGATCATTCAGTTCCCACAGAGGGGCTGCCCAGGCTAAAGCTTCACCAGAGAGGAGGGAAATGATATAGGCTACCTTAGCCCGATCAGACAGGAAGTTTTGGGGCTGGAGCTCAAAATGAATCGTGCATTGGCTAAGGAACCCCCTGCAAGCCTTGGAGTCCCCAGAGAAACGGGACGGAGCTGGCAGTTGTAGCGAGTGTGTGGCTGCGACTGGTGCGATAGGTACAGCCGCTGGTTGTACTTGGGGTTTCGGATTCGGGGTTCCCAAGGAGACCTGAAGCTGCTCGAATCGAGAAGCCAGATCCTGGAGGAATCGCATCACCTGGGTCTGATTTGATTCCTGGGTCTCAAGTCTGCGAACTATGCCCTGCAATGGATCATCCGCGGGAAGCGGGATGTCAGCCGGGTTCATGGCTGATCAAACTGTCAGGGTCACCTGTGGCCAGGTGACAGATGCACACCGTAGGGGGACAGGAGTGCACCGCGAGGTAGTGAACCCTATGGCTGGCTTCTGTGGATAGGAAACTGGGTGGTTGTGGAAAGCGGGACCAGAGGAGCACAACCGGGATCCCAACGGAAGCGAGAGCCAAGATTCCCCAGGGCGCGGAGTCTAAGACCCAGCTGGTCTTCTCCAGGGCCTCTAGTGGTGAGGATGTTACGCTGCAGGCTGGGACCAGGTCGCGGCCCCTGGAGTTTCCTAGCTCACGCCCCGTAGGATAAGGGGAAGCAGCAGCACACGATAGAGAGAACCGAATAACAAGCCGAAGGTCAGGGGCCACAAGCAGACAAGGATAACGAAGAACGAGCCGAAGGTCAAGGGTCACGAGCAGACAGGGATGGTCGGGGACAAGCCAATAACGTAACAGAGAGACAGACGTAGCACACGGCAGGCAGGAACCCAAACACACAATGCCTAACAAACACGTTGATCAGCAAAGCAGGCTTGCAGTGCACAGGTTAATATAGTGTTCAGTGATAGGGCCTGGGGTGGAGTCAGGCTGGGAGGAGATTATAAAGGAAGCCAGGTGAAGGAGGTCTGGTCTCTAGATGAACACATGAGGAGGAAGGTAAGATGGCAGACAGACATTAATGCATATCCATGACAAGAAGTTGATCAATCATGCACACACTATATTACCAAAACTATTGGGACGCCTGCCTTAACACGCACATGAACTTTAACGGCATCTCAGTCTTAGTCTGTAGGGTTCAATATTGATTTGGCTCACCCTTTGCAGCTATAAGAGCTTCAACTCTTCTGGGAAGGCTGCCCATAAGGTTTAGAAGTGTGATTATGGGAATACTTGACCATTTCTCCAGAAGTGCATTTGTGAGGTCAGGCACTGATGTGGACGAGAAGGCCTGGCTCGCAGTCTCCACTCTAATTCATCTCAAAGGTGTCCTGTCGGGTTGAGGTCAGGACTCTGTGTGGTCCAGTCAAATTCCTCCACCCCAAACTCGCTCATCCATATCTTTATGGACCTTGCTTTGTGCACTGGTACGCAATCATGTTGGAACAGGAAGGGGCCATCCTCAAACATTTCCCACAAAGCTGGGAGCATTAAATTGTTCAAAATGTCTTGGTATGCTGACACCTTAAGAGTTCCCTTCACTGGAACTAAGGGGCCCAGCCCAACCCCTGAGAAACAACCCCACAACATAATCCCCCCTCCACTAAATGATTTGGACCAGTGTACAAAGCAAGGTCCAAAAAAAAATGAATGAGTGAGTTTGGGGTGGAGGAACTTCACTGGCCTGCACAGAGTCCTTACCTCATCCCCTTTTGGGATGAATTAGTGTGGAGACTGTGAGCCAGGCCTTCTCTTCCAACATCAGTGCTTGAACTCACGAGTTTGCCTCTGGAGGAATAGTCAAACATTCCCATAGTCACACTCCTAAACTTTGTGGATAGCCTTCCCACAAGAGTTGAATCTGTTATAGCTGCAAAGGGTGGACTAACTCAATATTAAACCCTATGGACTAAAACTGGGATACCATTAAAGTTTGGGTAAAGGTTGGCGTCCCAATACTTTTGGTAATGTAGTGTATATGTAGTTGTGAAATTGCTAATGAAATGTGGGAAGGATTACAAAAGGTGCATGAAAGAGCTAATCTGCGCAATAAACTGTATTTGATTAGAAATCTATATCAAACCAAGCTGATGAAAGGCCAGGATATTCAGGATAACATAAGGCAAACTTTGGAAATGGTTGAACGCCTGAGAGGTGTAGGAGAAGAAATAAAAGATTTTCATGTGGCAGCACTATTACTCAGTGGCTTACCAGAAAGTTATGAAACGTTTGTCACAGCACTTGATGCATATCCAGATGATGAACTGACATTGGAATATTTTAAGGGCAAGCTTGTGGATAAATATACTATAAGCGTAAAACAGAAAGCATTAATAGTGACAGTGCATCTGTCACAGAGTCTGCTTTAAAGACTGAAAAAAAAGTAACATGCAACAAGAAACAGATGAATGTTTTGTGCGCAAGAAACACGGTTATTTAAAAGCTGATTGCAGCATTTAGAAAGCTAGAATGCAAAAGAAAACTAAACTACAAAATCCTGAAAGTGTGACCGAATAAACTGATTTTGCTTCAGATAATGAATATGCTTTTCAATCCAAAAGTTGCACTTCATTTTTGCAGGCATGGTGTGGTGATTCAAGAGCTACAAGTCACATGACATATTACAGAAATGTCTTTATTCAACTTGACCAGAGCAAAACATAAAAAAAATCACCACAGCTAATAGGCAAATAATGGAATCAGAAGGAATAGGAGATATTTTTCTTTACTGTCCTATTTCCCAGAGTGTCACCAGAAAGATACCTGTGAAAAATGTCCTTTATGTCCCTGCTCTTGAAATTGATCTTTTGTCGGTGAAGAAGCTCACAAAACAAGGCAATGTAGTGACCTTTCAAGATGACAGTTAGTTGTGTCATCACAAAAGGGGATATCTTACTTACAAAAGGGTACAATTACAGATGAACTGTATCAGCTGAAATACAATGAGGTGGTTAATACTGTCAAGGAGGGAAAACATTCAAACTGCATTTACACATGGCACAAAAGTCCTGACATAATAAAGAAGTTAACTGAGAATGACTATACAAGTGGAATATAATTAGTCCATGTGATCAAAGAATAAAATGCACCAGCTGTATAAAAGGAATAATGGCAAGAAAAGCCTTTCCAAAGCTGAGTACCAGCACAGCTAGGAAACCTCTGGGCCTAATTCATTCAGCTCATTGCGGTCCAATTATAAAATTGACTCTAGGAAAGAAGAGGTTATTTCTTACTTATATAAATGATTACTCCAGGTATACTACGCTAAATATGTTACACAACAAAAGCGAAGCACCAGAGAAACGTGAACTGTATTTTGCTCAAGTATGCAACAATTTTGGCATATTTGGGGAGTGTATTGTGCACAGACAATGGAACTGAATATGCAGGTGATACTACACAGGCGATTCTCAGAAAGCAGATCATAATATTTCAAACTACTGTACCATACAACCCAGAACAAAACTGGGTTGAAGAAAGAATGAACCATACTCTATGTGAGAGCAGAAGAACATTGCTGTTTGATGAAGATATGCCATACACTCTGGGAAGGTAATTATGACTGGATGCTATATCCAAACTCGATTACTAGGAAAATCAACTGACCAAACTCTGTATGAACTGTGAAATGGACTCAAAATGGGTCTCAAAATTTTAACCATCTACAAATTTTTGGAAGCAAAGCCTTTGTACACATCCACAACAGGGATAAAGAATTCTACACTAAGACATAAACAAGGTAACCATTAGTAGAAGTGTAATTGTCCATGAAACTTCAGTATGTTCAAAATTTCATAAACTAACACAAACATTTCACATGTCAGTGTCACATAAAGATAAGCAACAAAGTGACACAGGAATAGAAATTAATGCAGACAAACCAAACATTGAAAAAGAAGAAACCAGGCCACAAGAGGCTTCAATAAGGAAATCCACCAAAAGAAATAAAGACATCCCAGCTAAACGTCTGTCCTATGTTGCTCGCATTATTGGATGAGATGCAAATAACTCCAAATCATGAGAAACAAAAGTGGATCAAAGCTGCTGATGAAGGTTGCAGATGCTTTGACAAAACCACTTACAAGAAATAGATTTATAGAACTGAGATCTGAAATGGGACTAATATAAAGGAGCAGTTGTTGAGTGTCGGTGTTGGAATACATTGTTCATGTATTTGTGCAACTACTACATCAACCAGTAGATGGCAGTGTTTATAAGTTTGTAGCTACACTTTGGTTTAACTCTATGTCTTTCTTTTTGTATATTAAAGTTCCTGTTTCTTTACTAGGACTCCATATTGAATAGTAATTCTAGTAGTAAAAATATATGTTCTATGGATGTCACCGGAAGGAGAAGCAATGAAAAAAAATTAATAGTACAGATCATTCAAATGTTCAAAATGTTATTAAAACATTTGTTTTAAGAATCTGTCAAAAAAGCACACAGTAAACAGTGCTACCACTCTCCACATCCTTTATAGCATGATGACCTCAATGGCCGAAGCTCCTCCTATGCATTTTACTCTGAAAAGATGTCTTCAGGGGACACTTTCTTCATATGTGCCTCATATGCTCCCCTCGACAAACAATGATATTTACGGTGCTGGAGTTTCAGCAACAGGGGCAGTGCAGTGAATTCAGAAAGCAGTGGGCAGGACTAGGATTTCTCAGTTGCTGAATGACAAGCATCAGACTTGTGAATCTGCATTGTCAATGCTGACAGCTAAGACCCTTCCAAATTTTTCTTTATTCTGCTATAGTGCAAGCAGGCACAGCATACGCGGGAGTGGCAACTCTGCTCTGATGTCAGGAGCAATGCAGCATCAGTGTCACACCATCACAGAAAGATGCATTATGTGAACTACACTGGCAGGCTAAACAAGTATTTCTGGGGCTTTGCAGGACGACTGCAGATGACATGTTTTAATGTAATGGGAGGCCATAGCGTACCTTTAAGTTTCTAATCTGTTGTCAGCTTACAAGGAGAGATTGGAGGCTGTGTAAAAAATGATCCCATGAAGTGGGGCTGTGCCCGCACTGCGTGGGTCAACAACTCCTTTTTTCTAGGGATGGAGAGAAAGCTTATACTTCGTTCCATCGGAAAACGGCTCTCCCCCACGGTCCAGCAGTGGACTTTTCCTGGTCTATGGAGCCTGTTCTAGGCTTGATGATGTCAGAAACAGTCCACAACTCAAGCCAACTGGAGCTTGGGGGTGCCGGACCAACCTCGTGCTGGGAGGATTGGAGGATTAGGTAAGTATATCTCCTTTCTCCTCTCTATTAGACAAAAACAAGCAGTTAGTCCATGCAGTGTGGGCACTGCCCCACTGCATGGAAAAACTTTTTTTTTGCCTTGAAATGGGCTTTAAGATCAGTGCTGGAGTGATAGCCTGAGCTGTAAGAGCTAGACATGACTTACAGTAGGAAGTTTAGACACCTCCAGAAAGTTATAACTAACATGGGGGCCAATGAAAAAGATTACTAAGAGTGGGAATGTGTGGCTTTGGAAGTTTCAACACTTTTTGATTTTCGAGTGTATTAGTTGCTGCCAAGAAGCTTGGTGTGTTATCATATTGGTTTATTACATTGATTAACCCTAGTAGAAGGCTAAATCCAAATTACATATTACAAATTACATGGTGTAAAGGTTTATTGTGCAGCTGTAAGGGATTTTTATAAAAAGTTAAACTTTCTATTATTCATCTAAGAATGCTTCTGAAAACCCCAGTATCAGCCAATCCACCACCACACGATTGTAATTCACTAGACACAAGGTTCAATGTCAAATGGGACATATGTTTACATATAAGCTCATTGCTAAATTAGAAAATAATAGTGCACAGAAAGACACATAGACCAATAAGTGCAGTAATTTGGCATTAAACATTGTTCTGTATATCTATTGCCGAATGCAAAGTCTTTACATGAACAGCTAAGCAGAGCAGCAGTGCCAGCTAAATGCCCTTCTTCTAAATACCCCTACAAATATTGTTTATATGTTAAAACTTTGAAGCAATTAAAAAGGTAATATACTAAAAAAAAAGCAATCAGAAACACACTGCCAGAATGTTATACAGGTATCTTTTCAAGCACTGTGGAAGAGAGCACAGTTTCGATAATTCGATGCTGTTAGGCCATCTGGATTGCTACGGCTTTTAATAGCTTATTGTGCTTCTTTCACTGTGACTGGTTAAATTAAATATTCTTTCTTAGTTTGTAATAAAATACATTAGAAATGTCTTTGCACAAAAGAAAACATATATGTGTAGCAAGGTGTTACTTTGGCACGTAGCTCATGGACTACAGTTTGTGCCTATAAGAACTTAGCTCTTTCCATTATCCGTTGCCCCATATTGCTGCAAGTTGGTGGGTTCAGCTATGGTAGGACAATGCATGACGGATCTTGTGGTGCGGAGAGACACAGACTCTATTGTTACGGGTCAGGAATGGACTACAAGGCCCACAACTTGCTGGGAAGGAGCGTAGCGCCAGGCACTGCCTGCTGGGAGGACATTTTAAAGGGAGAGGCGGGGCTTGTGTTCCGTCTCTTGGGACACCATCTTGCAACCTGGAAGAGGCCTGCAGCGAGGGTGCTAGGCCAGAAAAGCCTGGGTCTACAGTGACGGAGATCGGATTGCCTGTCGGAGGGATCTCATCTACATCCCTGCTGGTTGGACCGGAGAGAGGGACAACTCGGTACTGCTGAGCATCCAGAGTCATCTATCCATCCACGCCTTGTGACTGGCTAAGCGGAGGATCGGGGACAACAACTCGTCCGGAGGCCGCGAACCAAGAGGGCTGTAACGCCGAGCGCTCCGGGTGTCCCATCCATCCCGGAGCGCCCGCGGCGTCTGTCCCCCTGCAGCGCTCCGGTCGCCCCCTCTGACCGTGAGCGCTGCTCTGATGCTGGCGGGGATGCGTTCCATGCGGCACCTGTCCGCCCGCGGATCGCATCCCATCCTGCTCACCGGCCTCCTCCTCCTGCTCCGTCCCGCTGCTCTCCAGGGCGCGCGCGCGCGCCGGTCTTCTTAAATTTAAAGGGCCAGTGCACCATTGATTGGTGCCTGGTCCAATTACTGTGTACACACCCAAAACACTTAAAAACCCACTCCCCTTCCTGTCCTTGCCGGATCTTGTTGCCTTAGTGCCCTGAGAAAGCGTTTTGTAGTTGCCTTGCCAGTGTATCTGACCTTCTGCCGTTGCCCCTGACTACGAACCATTGCCGCCTGCCCTGACCCTCCGCTACGTCTGACCTTGCCTCTGCCTAGTCCCTGTGTACCGTGCCTATCTCAGCTGCCAGAGAAGTCGAGCCGCTACTGGGGGACACGACCTGGTTGCTACCGCCGCAGAAAGTCCATCCCGCTTTGCGGCGGGCTCTGGTGAAAACCGGTAGCTGCTTAGAACCGGTCCTCCAGTGCGACCCGTGCCTTCGCCTCTCTGGCACAGAGGATCCACCTCCTGTGTCCTCACTAGCCACCAGTCCGGGCGCTGACAAGGGCCCTGTTGGAAAACCTAGCGAGACAAGGCCTCATGTGGTGAGAGGGCACCCGCCCACATATACAACTAACTGTGTTACAGGAAGGTGACTTCCACAACTTTACTCATTTGTTTAAGTTTGCTGGAAACTGCAGTACCGCAAGCCAAAACGCTTTGCATCCAGGATTGAGTTAGTGCGTTGATAAGGACCAGCAGTCATCTGTTCCTTCTCATTATACATTTTAACTGTTGATTTCATTCTATTTCCCTCTGGATTACAAATTACTAACGTGCACCAACCAAGGCTAGCGAAGATCAATGTTAATCACAAGGAACTATTACAGGATTCAGCTTGTCCATTTGAAATGGTATAGAAGGACACGTGTGTGGGAATTACCCGATAGGGGGAACCAGAGAGCATTGAACTCATACCATCATTTAACTTGTTGTACAGGTAATATATTCTCAAGAGCCGAGTGAGACCTGGTGGAGAGGTGCTTCAGTGTTGACGCATTGCACTGGGGGAATCCCTCCGCTGTGTACTTACCCAGGTCAGGCCTCAATTTTGCATTGTTCAACCTGATTGTTATTGAATACATACCATTGACTCTCAGAGGGCCCTGTGTGAAGTCCACTGTTAATGTTTGACTGTGTCTTCTCATTTACCAAGTAAAATATTAATTTCTTGGTTAAACTGCATTTGGTGTGGAGTCTTATCTGGTATAAGAGGAAAGGCAGCCAATACAGGTAACAAACTTTTAACTGTAATTGCATTATTACATGGTGTCATTGTGGTTCCCAACTTACAGGGGGTTCCACCATCTGTGCATTGTCCAGTTGTGCCAAGGGGAATTGAGCCAAACTTACAGGGGGTTGACAGGCAGAGTACAGGCCCAAAACGAATCAGCAGCTCCTACGGGGGTAGTGCTACATTATATATATATATATATATATATATATATATATATATATATCTCGTAGAAGCTGCTGAGATTATATATATATATTGTGAGGGGGTTAACTCGGTAGCGGGTGTGTGTGACCCCCTTGTTGGGCTCCCCACACAAAAACAGGGCCAGCAGACGGAGGTTGTGGTTTTCAAAATCAAAAGGTGCGGTTTATTTCTCTATGTACAGTGACAAAAACCACAGCAAAGCCAAAAAGAAACATAAACAAAATAAATCCTGGTCAGTTTGACCTCTGACTAAACATGCAGGTTTCCTAAACTAACAACTGGGATCAGCCTGGTGCTGTCCTAGTCCCTAAGTCCCTGGTTTAGTAAAAGTCCAAACAAATAGCCACACAGGCTTTGCCTCACCGCACAGGGGTTCACTCTCCCTAGACAGTCCACACAGGTCTGGTTCCAGGCATGAGCTAACATCTAATGAAGCTGGGAGTTCTTATAGAGGCCTAAATGAGCTGACAAGGTTCAGCTGGTCTCCTCATCTCTGTCTGCACGACGCCCCACACTCTCCCTAGAGGTATGAGTCATCCATGAGCCCACTAGCCTTATACAACTCTCCACCTAGTTGTATAAGTCGGCGTAAAGCCTGAATCTGGGCGAAATATATCTACCCCCCTGGATGCAACCAGGTGACTTTACCTTCCTGCTGTCACATACCCCCCCCTCTTGTTTTAACCTCGGGGTTGGAACACCAGCAATCAGGCATTCATGTACTCGAGACAAAGCATCCACATTCCCCATTTGAACGCCAGGGCGATGCTTTACTGTGAAGTTGAATTCCTGGAGGGCCAGGAACCACCTATTCACTCTTCTATTTGTTTCCTTGTTTTGAGCCATCCACTTTAACGGAGCGTGATCCGTAACCATGTCAAAGTGCCTACCTAGCAGATAGTACCGAAGGGAATCTAGAGCCCACTTCACCGCTAAACACTCCTTTTCAACCGTGGCGTAATTTACCTCATGGGACTTCAACTTCCTGCTGAGGTAAATGACTGGGTGCTCTTCCCCGTTCCAGACCTGGGACAATACTGCTCCTAACCCCACATCTGACGCATCACTTTGTACGACAAAGTCTTTAGAGAAGTCGGGCGAGTACAACACTGGCTGGCTACATAAGGCTTGTTTCAAGAATTGGAATGCTGCCTCAGCCTCGGGGGTCCATTTAATCATGACCGACCCTTTCCCTTTCGTCAGGTTGGTTAGGGGCACAGCCTTAGAAGCAAAGTGGGGAATGAAGCGCCGATAATAACCCGCGATTCCCAGAAAGGCCCGTACCTGCTTCTTGCTGTTGGGACGTGGCCAACTCTGGATGGCCTCGACTTTGTTGAGTTGGGGTTTTATCACTCCCCTGCCAATGGTGTACCCAAGATATTTGGCCTCCTCCTGCCCAATGGTACACTTCTTGGGGTTAGCCGTAAACCCCGCTTCCCGGATAGAGTCTAGGACTGCTTGCACTTTTGGCAGATGTGAGGCCCAATCTGTGCTATGGACAATTACGTCATCCAGGTAAGCCGCAGCATACTTCCGATGGGGCCTCAGTATCTGGTCCATTTTCCGCTGGAATGTGGCCGGCGCATTCTGTAACCCGAACGGCATTCTCTTATATTGGAACGCCCCGTCTGGGGTTACAAATGCGGTTTTCTCTTTGGCCGACTTGGCCAGGGGAATTTGCCAATACCCTTTTGTGAGGTCAAGAGTCGTCATGTATCGGGCTGTTCCCAGCCGGTCGATCAACTCATCTATACGTGGCATGGGGTAGGTGTCAAATTTTGTAACTTTGTTCAACTGACGAAAATCGTTACAAAATCGCCAGCTCCCATCCGGTTTAGGCACCAACACAATGGGACTAGACCAATCACTTTGGGACTCCTCTATCACCCCTAAGTTCAGCATTTTCTGTACTTCCTCCCGTATTGCCTCCCGTCGGGCCTCTGGGATCCGATAGGGTTTTAACTTCACCCTTTCACCGGGCGGGGTAATAATATCATGCTCTACCCCAGATGTTTGTCCCGGCAGCTCAGAGAACACCTCCTTGTTGCGAAGCACAAACTCCTTAACCTCCTGTTGTTGGGGTTGTGACAAGGTGGCTGCTATTCCAACCTCCGGAATCACGCAACCAGTTTGAGCTGGTGACCAAGTTTCTGCGACTAGGGACTCTCTATCCCTCCAGGCTTTCAACAGATTAACGTGATATATCTGTTCGGGCTTTCGCCTTCCTGGTTGTCTGACCTTGTAATTCACTTCGCTCACTTTTTCCATTATCTCGTAGGGGCCTTGCCATTTGGCAAGGAATTTACTTTCAACCGTAGGGACAAGTACCAATATCCTATCCCCCGGGGAAAAGGTACGGGTCTTTGCTCCACGGTTGTACACTCTCTGCTGTGCCAACTGCGCTTGGGCCAAATGTTCCTTCACGATGGGCATTACCTGTGCAATTCGATCTTGCATCAGGGCGACATGCTCAATCACACTCCTGTGGGGAGAACTCTCACTTTCCCAAGTTTCCTTGGCAATATCCAACAGCCCTCTTGGGTGTCTCCCATACAGTAACTCAAAGGGGGAGAATCCCGTAGAGGATTGGGGCACCTCCCTAATAGCAAACATCAAATAAGGAAGTAGACAGTCCCAATCCTTTCCATCTCTATCCACCACTTTCTTCAACATTTGTTTTAGGGTTTTGTTGAATCTTTCAACCAGCCCATCGGTTTGGGGGTGATACACAGATGTACGCAATTGCGTCACTTTGAACAATTTACACAGCTCTTTCATAACCCGGGACATAAAGGGTGTACCTTGGTCCGTAAGCAGTTCTTTACAAATACCCACCCGGCTAAAAACAAGAGATAGCTCTTTGGCTATGGTTTTGGCCGAGGTATTTCTGAGAGGGATCGCTTCTGGATAACGGGTGGCATAGTCCATTATAACCAATATGTACTGGTGCCCCCTAGCGGACTTGATTATAGGACCTACCAAATCCATTGCGATTCTCTCAAACGGGACCTCAATGATGGGTAGAGGGACCAGCGGGCTACGGAAATGTGGCATCGGGGCCGACCTCTGACACACAGGGCAGGAGGAACAATAATTTTCTATGTCCTTCATCACCCCAGGCCAATAGAATCTCTGTAATACCCTCTCTCGGGTTTTCTCTGTCCCCAGATGACCTCCAAGAATGTGCCCATGGGCCAACTCCAACACCAACTTCCTGTAAGGTTTGGGCACCACAAGCTGCTCAACGGTTTCTTCTGCCCTTTTTGCCACCAGATACAGTAGGTCCTTCTCTACGCTGAAGTATGGGTAAGTGCAGGTATTATCTGGGTTCACTAACTCGCCATCTATTTCCACTACGTTTTCCCGTGCCTTTATTAGGGCGGGGTCTTTTAACTGTTCTGTGGCAAAATTTTCCCTGTGAACCTCCAGATCAGAAAACTCCACAGACGGTAGGTTTTCGTCTGAGGAGGTGGGCTCCTCTCCAGTTTCTTGAGTCTCCCCTGCCAATACTGACAAGGGAAATTCTGGAGAGTCCTCACCACTCTCAGAGGAGTTCTGGCTATCACATTCCTGGTACATAGGGGCACCAGTGGGGGGCTCAGGATCATCCCACAGTTCCCAGAACTTCGGAAAATCCCTTCCCACAATGGCATCATGCGGTAATTGAGATACTAACCCCACTGGATGAGAGAGGGTACCTTTGGGGGTCTCGAAACACACTGTAGTCACTGGATACTCTCGGGTGTCCCCATGCACACAAATAACAGCTACCTTGCTATTCCCAGAGACCTCTGTTTTAACTAATTCAGCCTTTATCAGGGTCACAAGGCTACCTGAATCCAGTAATACCACAACATTTCTACCATTAATACACATTTTGCATAAATGTTTCTCAGTTCCCCGAATGGCAGTGCATGCGACTGTCGCACACAGCGACTGACGTCTGTCCATCAGAAAGTCACATTGCATGGGTTCCTCCACAACCGGGCAATTTGCTGCAATATGTCCCGCTTGCCGGCAGCGGTAGCAAACGATCCTTCTTGCCGCCTCTTGAGCCGCTGATTTCCCAGGCTGTTCTCGCCAAACTTGGGGTAGAGCTCCCACCCTCTCACTCTCTCCACCCTTACCCCTTGGAATCCTCTTATCCGCCCCTGGGGATGGTCTGGTCTTAGGGTGGAAAGTCCGAGAGTCTCTGGAAGAGGCCGTCAGGTTCTCTGTAGCCAAGTATTTCTCTACACGATCCACAAGACCACCGGCCGTCTCTGGGTCTCCATGGCTTACCCACTTTTGGATGGCAGTAGGAAGAGCTCTCAAAAACCGATCCATTACAACACGTTCCACAATCTCTGGTGCGGACAAAGTCTCTGGCTGTAGCCACTTCCTGCTCAGGTGAATGAGATCATACATTTGAGACCTGGGGGGTTTTCCAAGCTGGAAAGTCCAGTTATGCACACGCTGAGCCCGGACAGCCAGGGTGACACCCAGCCTTGCCAATATTTCAGCTTTTAGCATCACATAGTCTTTTGCTTGGTCAGGCTCTAGGTCATAGTAAGCCTTCTGCGATTCACCAGTTAACAGAGGAGCCACCAGTCCAGCCCACTGCTCCTCAGGCCACTTTTCTCTTTCAGCAGTCCTTTCAAATGTGGTCAAAAATACCTCTGGATCATCCTCTCCAGTCATTTTTGTCAATAAACGACTCACCCCAAAGGACGCGGTATTAGTGGGACGGCTTTCCTCACTGGTCTGCGGACGTTGCTGCATTACTGCTTCCATTTGTTGTAGTCTCTGCTCTTGCTTCTGTAACAGGTCTATGAAGCGGGCCTCAGATTGCTGCTGGGCTTGTTGATGAGCTTGCTGCTGGGCTGCAAGGCTCCTTTGCAAACCTGCATTTGTCTGCTGTTGATTGGCATTTGCTAGAGCCAGCTGTTTCAGTATCTCCTCCATGCTGGCTTAAAAAAAACTGCCTGCATTCTCCACCAACTGTGAGGGGGTTAACTCGGTAGCGGGTGTGTGTGACCCCCTGGTTGGGCTCCCCACACAAAAACAGGGCCAGCAGACGGAGGTTGTGGTTTTCAAAATCAAAAGGTGCGGTTTATTTCTCTATGTACAGTGACAAAAACCACAGCAAAGCCAAAAAGAAACATAAACAAAATAAATCCTGGTCAGTTTGACCTCTGACTAAACATGCAGGTTTCCTAAACTAACAACTGGGATCAGCCTGGTGCTGTCCTAGTCCCTAAGTCCCTGGTTTAGTAAAAGTCCAAACAAATAGCCACACAGGCTTTGCCTCACCGCACAGGGGTTCACTCTCCCTAGACAGTCCACACAGGTCTGGTTCCAGGCATGAGCTAACATCTAATGAAGCTGGGAGTTCTTATAGAGGCCTAAATGAGCTGACAAGGTTCAGCTGGTCTCCTCATCTCTGTCTGCACGACGCCCCACACTCTCCCTAGAGGTATGAGTCATCCATGAGCCCACTAGCCTTATACAACTCTCCACCTAGTTGTATAAGTCGGCGTAAAGCCTGAATCTGGGCGAAATATATCTACCCCCCTGGATGCAACCAGGTGACTTTACCTTCCTGCTGTCACAATATATATATATATATATATATATATAGTGATATTGGGGTGTTTTAGCTCAAGTGGATAGATGCATTTTTATGCAGTGAGTCCATATCAGACAGGCATTCTAGTTAAGGGCCTGGTAGCCCACGTTTATTTAAACAGAAAAACAAAAGAAAAATGTCTATTCAGGATTCCCACGCAGGGGTTTAAACTTCATTCAGCACATAAATGAAAACATACCAAGCCACCTGGCTCTTGTCAGCAGTTCCTCTGCTTGCTTTCAAATAGAAACAATTCTTTCCAGCTCCCTGGACTCACTGGCTTCCTCAGTCTCCCCGACTCTCAAGGCTGGCCAGCCTTTCCCAGTCCCTGGGCAAAGAATCCCCTTTACATGGGCTGCAGTCTCCCACAGGGCAGACCGCTCTCCAGACATAAGTCTGTCTTCACTTAGCAGTAACAAGTTGCTCACTCTCCACCATCCTTCCCCTTCTGCTCTCACCAGCCCCTCATTATATTGGTTGTGTGCACCTGAGCACACACCATGCTGGCTGTCCACAAGACCCGGACACAGGGTTGGAGATCCCATCCCACCCAAGTCTCTGCGGGATCTCCAAACTACACAGCCCCATCCGAACTTAGCAAAACCCGGAGAAAGCTGCCAAAACAGTTTTCTCAATTTCCAAGCTATGCTCTGTAGTTCTGCAGTCTGCTGACATGCAGACTCTGTGTCCGTTTTTGCTCCCTTTCCATAGGGACAGGGACTTTCACTATCACATATCCCCCCCCTATGTTTCGATCCGGAGGGAGGAACACCAGCACACGTCATCAGGGTTGGGACACCTCTGTGCCGGCTGTCAGCTGCGTAGGCCCAACCCTTTTTTCGGGTGCGCTTCCAGCCAAGTCCTTCCTTAACTCTCCATAGGATCCTACTCATTTTTATTCTACGCTTTCTCCCTCTTCTGGGGTTCCTGGGCTTATTTGCTTTTCTCTGGGGAACTCTGCCTTCCCTAATACCCTCACTTTCTTGATATAGGGGACCTGTTCCTAATACTTTGCCTGATGGGGAACCACCTTTTCCTTCACCGATACCAGTTTTTCCCATCACAACAGTTTTTT
Source organism: Rana muscosa (assembly GCA_029206835.1). Classification (NCBI taxonomy): domain Eukaryota; kingdom Metazoa; phylum Chordata; class Amphibia; order Anura; family Ranidae; genus Rana; species Rana muscosa. The sequence continues at coordinate 501,012,944 of CM055117.1, forward strand.
TTGGTTGAACAACTTTTCTGAGGTTACCCACGGCAACTAAACCCTTGTTATCAGTAACAACCAGTGACATACCACAAATTCTGATGTTGCCACTTCCAATACCATCAGTGGTTCCCCTCACAGTGTCTCCGGGTACTTTAATTTGTACCTTTGTGCGAATGACATGAAAAATCTCTGCTACTACTACGTCTATTTCGGGCCCTTCCTTCACGTGAGGTCTAGTGGGTGAGGCAGTGTCCGTGCCCTCTACTGACGACTGCTCAGCCGCACTTTGGACCACACCAGCAGAACTTTTCCTAGTCACAGCATCAGGCGGAGAGACCTCTGATGTTTTCAAACGTTCTCCTGAGCGCCTTCCATCCAAACCGGTAACTGGAAGCACCCTCTCAGAGAACCTTGAGACCATTTGCCACACTGCTAATAAATATGGTACCAACCAGTTCCTCTCGTGATTAACATCAAGCATAGCTTGTACTACTTGGCACCACCTACTGGTACTATGCAGTACCACCTTGTCCGACCACGGTGGAGACACCCAAGTGTACAGCAAATGTGTTTTTTGGACTTCAAGAATTTTCAACAACACATTTGTCATCTTAATGCAATCCACATCTACATGCAAGACCTTTCTAGGGACTGTTCCATTATCAATGACGTGGAGGGGCTCATCCACTGAAGCTGGAAAGGTAGGGACATATACAGTGACCTCCACTTCACTGGCGGTATCGGTCTCCACAGCTTGGTGCTCAACTGGAGCGCTGTCAGATGTGCGTCTCACATTTACCCTCTCGGTCCCAGCATCAGCGAGCCGCTGCAGGTCATACGTCACATTGCCATTTTTGCATTCACTATTTTCCAGCAGTTGGGCTGCATATAACCCAACTGCCATGCATGCGCCCTTAACCGGTCCTTCTGATTGGAGGGGGCCAATCTCTGCCGGGGCCAACACGCCCTTGGCCACTGGCCACCCTGCAATCCCGCCATTGGGCATAGCAGGTGTCATGTCCACATCTGTGTTACGTAACCTAGCCTTATCCAGCATGGCCAGCAATTGTTTGGCCCAGCTGTCCCAGTCAGTGGTACTTCCCTGACAGGTATCCTGAAGCAGTGCATCACCTGTTCCAAGAGGCACCAAAGGAACCTGGGACTCATTACCCAATACTGTACATTTGTCATCTCTATACGCATCACATTGTACAAGCACAGTTTCACTTATGTCACATTGGGACGATGCTTCGTCAGAGAACGCAGGGTGCAATACACTATTTTGACCAGATTGTTCTGGTGGCGCTACCATCACATCCAGCTTTACACTACCAGCTTTAACAGGGTGAATAACTTGTTCACCAATCTGGTCACATACCAGGCGGGTGGTCTGCACCCACACACTCTCATTGTGTGGTGCAGTCACTCCTTGTTCCCCCAGAGTAGTGCCAGAGCGGTCCTGGAAAACCTCCAGTTCCAACACAGGGCGATCCCTGGAGGTTTCCACAGACAACCCTGCAGCTCTGCCTCCAACCTTTTTAGTAAACACATTACCAACATTATTTTCAAACATGACATTTCCAGAAATACATTTCTCAACCTTTAGAGGATCATCATGACACTTAGACATAGCTGTAGCTATTGTGGGTGGCCCTTTACCCACTTGAGCAGCTCCACAGCTGACCTGGGAAACCCTCTGCTCCAACACTGTGGGCTCCTGGGAGGTTTCCCTGGGCAACCCTGCAGCACCTGTCTCTGTCACTAGGGAACATGGTATATGGATTTCTTTGGTCACCCCTAGTACAGCTCTTCAAGCACTCTGCTGGATTCCACCAGGTACATACAGAGTCCCCATGTCCTTTTTAGTCTCTAGTCCTGCTGCCAGTTGGGCTTTACTCTGTGCCTTCCCCCTACTCTGGGTAGCACACTGTAGCAAGTCCACCTGTACTGCGGATCTCCCCGCTGAACACACTTTAATTTCATTGGGTTCTGTCCCATAAACTGCAACAGTCTTACCAATTCCTGTAGCCGTTGTCATAGCCTTCATTTGAGTGCGTTGTCTCTCATCTGTGGGGTCTCCACAGGCTGACTCTTCCATGTGGTCATGGAGCAACACTGCAGCCTTTCCGGACCCACCAACACCCCCTGCATGTAACACAGGATCCCTGTTGCTAGGGGTAACAGCAGACCAGCACTCCAAAGATGGTTGGCTACACCTCCTGGTGAATACAGACTGTTGTGCCCTTCTTTCTGGGCTGACCACTTCACATAAGCGGCCATAATACACATCTTTATATTCCTCATGCTCATTGGTACCCCCTGCAGTCCACACAGACTTCTTGCCACAGTTGCCAGGGGTGACAACCGATATGCTTGCAGAAAACGCAGGGCTGGTACACCGATGCACACTCATGCTCTCCCGAGCCACCGCTCGACTGGTGCTTTGTTGTCGCAGTAATGCGTCTCCCGTTGCTATGGGCGATGACCTCTCTTTGCTGGAGCCCATGATACGATGGAACTCTCCTCTGAGAAGGATTTCCTCTTTAAACTTGCAGTAGTCATCCTGGTCCCCATCCATCAAATGGTAAACCGACCGGAACTCTATCTGTAACAAGGTTTGCAGCAATTTTGGCCACCGATTCCTAGGCCATTTCCTCCTTTCAGCGACTTTTTCAAATTTTTCCAGGAAGTCCCCAACCTCCTCTGTAGGCAGCATGGGCTGCATGTAATCAGAGGCCAAGATCATAGCCCCTTGAACTGCATCCGACTCTTTAGTCTGGTTCCGCTTGAACCACTCATTCACGGTCTCATACACCACTAGCCCCTTTTGACTGGCCCTCCTAGGCGTAGACATCTTCTCAGGCCACGCTGAGCTCACTTCCCCTTGAACTTGATTTAATATGAACTTCTTGTGTTTTGACTGCCTCATCTTTGCAGTCACATGCACAGCAGTTTGTTACACAGTTCACAGTAGTAAAAGGAAAAAAATTCTCACAGGTGCACTACCTGCATGCAACAGTCCATCAAATAAACTTCTGCGCAATGCAGTTCGCCTGGCTGCCACACACAGCTAGCAGCAGTTCACCGCAGAGAGAAAAAAAAATTACTTTTCCTTTACAGGTACACCACCTGCAACACGCAATGCCTTTTGCCTGGCTGCACTTCCATAGACAGCCAACAGTTCCTGACCTGAACTCACTATGGAGCAAGGACCCGGATTCCACCGTAGTGTTGCCTGCTGAATCCACCACTGTGATATTGGGGTGTTTTAGCTCAAGTGGATAGATGCATTTTTATGCAGTGAGTCCATATCAGACAGGCATTCTAGTTAAGGGCCTGGTAGCCCACGTTTATTTAAACAGAAAAACAAAAGAAAAATGTCTATTCAGGATTCCCACGCAGGGGTTTAAACTTCATTCAGCACATAAATGAAAACATACCAAGCCACCTGGCTCTTGTCAGCAGTTCCTCTGCTTGCTTTCAAATAGAAACAATTCTTTCCAGCTCCCTGGACTCACTGGCTTCCTCAGTCTCCCCGACTCTCAAGGCTGGCCAGCCTTTCCCAGTCCCTGGGCAAAGAATCCCCTTTACATGGGCTGCAGTCTCCCACAGGGCAGACCGCTCTCCAGACATAAGTCTGTCTTCACTTAGCAGTAGCAAGTTGCTCACTCTCCACCATCCTTCCCCTTCTGCTCTCACCAGCCCCTCATTATATTGGTTGTGTGCACCTGAGCACACACCATGCTGGCTGTCCATAAGACCCGGACACAGGGTTGGAGATCCCATCCCACCCAAGTCTCTGCGGGGTCTCCAAACTACACAGCCCCATCCGAACTTAGCAAAACTCGGAGAAAGCTGCCAAAACAGTTTTCTCAATTTCCAAGCTATGCTCTGTAGTTCTGCAGTCTGCTGACATGCAGACTCTGTGTCCGTTTTTGCTCCCTTTCCATAGGGACAGGGACTTTCACCATCACAATATATATATATATATATATATATATATATATATATATATATATATATCTTGTATATACTGTATATTTATACATTATGTACTATATGACTACATACACAGGGCTGTAAGAATTTCACTGATCATGAAAATAATTTTTTTTTCTGGAACAAAAGTTCCCGTATAAATGATTAGTAAAGTCCTTGCCTTTAAATATGTTTTTTAAATGCTTAAAATTGTAGTTCTATATCAGGGGTCAGCAACCCGTAGATCATGATCTACCAGTAGATTGCGGACAGGTAATTGGTAGATCTTGGTCTGGGCTTGCTGACCCGCCATCCTAGAGCATCAAACAGAGTTTAATGCAGAGGGACTGCTTGTAAAGTTGTAGCTGAAGTAGGGAGCAAGAGCCACATAAGCCGATGCCTCCTCTGTAGTGTTGGATCCTGTCCCATGCGGAGTGATTCTAACTGCACTCCATTTCTTATCCCGGGTAGCGGTCTCCAGAGAGGTGCCAGCAGCAGGAAAGAAGAGATCTTCAGGCCAGTGTGAAGCAATACACTGGGCATCAGGGCTGATCCGCCCTATACGCGGACTACGCAAGCTGCGTAGGGCCCAGAGTATTACAATGTCTCCGCCGGCCGCCATTTTCCTGAAAACCAGACCCCAGTAAAAAATGGTGAAGAGCGGCGGGTCAGAACTGCGCATGCGCAGTTTGCGGAAATCGCCGAGAAGATCTGATCCTCCACGAGTGCTGCTGAGGGTATATGGACGGAGCAGAGTGGTGACTCGTGGAGTGGACAGAGCAGACAGCACAGCAGGCTTGAAGCAGAGTGCGACGGAGTCGGACCCCTGTCAGCCGTTACGGTTTTCGTGAGCCTGTAACCTGCCTAGCCACCAGCCAGTACAGACACAGTGTACCCTGGTCGGTGTCGTATGGTGAGTGGCTGTCTGGCTGACTGTGCAGCATGCACAAAGAGATCGAGGGGTGGGGGGCAGTGGTGGTCTGCTGCTCAGTTTGCTGTGCTCACTCCAGTGGGGGGAGATAGACAGTGACCCAGTCAGTCTCAGAGAGAAGAGGCCAGGGGCAGTATATGAAAGTGACTGAATGTCAGGGTCACCTGTGGCCAGGTGACAGATGCACACCGTAGGGGGACAGGAGTGCACCGCGAGGTAGTGAACCCTATGGCTGGCTTCTGCGGATAGGAGACTGGGTGGTTGTGGAAAGCGGGACCAGAGGAGCACAACCGGGATCCTAAACGGAAGCTAGAGCCAAGATTCCCCAGGGTGCGGAGTCTAAGACCCAGCTGGTCTTCTCCAGGGCCTCTAGTGGTGAGGATGTTAGCTGCAGGCTGGGACCAGGTCGCGGCCCCTGGAGTTTCCTAGCTCACGCCCCGTAGGATAAGGGGAGAAGAGGGGAAGCAGCAGCACAAGATGAGAGAGATCCGAATAACAAGCTGAAGGTCAGGGGCCACAAGCAGACAAGGATAACGAAAGAACGAGCCGAAGGTCAAGGGTCACGAGCAGACAGGATAGATAGTAGGGGACAAGCCAATAACGTAACAGAGAGACAGACGTAGCACACGGCAGGCAGGAACCCAAACACACAATGCCTAACAAACACGTTGATCAGCAAAGCAGGCTTGCAGTGCACAGGTTAATATAGTGTTCTGTGATAGGGCCTGGGGTGGAGTCAGGCTGGGAGGAGATTATAAAGGAAGCCAGGTGAAGGAGGTCTGGTCTCTAGATGAACATATGAGGAGGAAGGTAAGATGGCAGACAGACATTAATGCATATCCATGACAGTACCCTCCCTCTTACGAGGCCTCCCCCTTCCCCGCCTGGGCCCAGGTTTAGAGGGAAACTTCAGATGAAACTCCTTTAACAGACGAGGTGCAAAGACCTCAGATGCAGTGATCCAAGACCTCTCCTCAGGACCAAACCCTTTCCAATGAACGAGGTACTGAAGAACGCCTTTACAGAGTCGGGAGTCCAGAATTTGACTGATCTCGTACTCCTGATTATCCTCAGAGACAGGCAGGCGCCACGGTAGGGAGAGGACGAGAGAATTTATTGAGGACTAAAGGCTTTAGAAGAGCAACATGAAAGGAGTTAGTGATTTTAAGGCTCTTAGGAATCTGGAGTTTGAAACAAACCGGATTCAGTTTAGCAGTTACCGTGTATGGACCGATGAATCGTGGAGAAAACTTCAGAGAAGGAACTCGGAGCTTGATGTTCCTGGTAGAGAGCCAGACTTTGTCCCCTGGCTGAAGAGAAGGCGGTTTACGCCTGCGGCGGTCGGCTAAGCCTTTGAATTTTTCAGCAGCTGCCCGGAGGGAATCATGAACGTGACCCCAAACGGAATTGAGAGACTCCTGAACCGAAGCCAAAGCTGGAATGTCTGGAGAACAGATCATGGGAAGAGGAAGTTGAGGGTGTTTTCCATAAACTGTGAAAAAGGGTGTCTTCTGCGAACTGGTATTCACATGATTGTTATGGGAGAATTCTGCCCACGGGAGTAGAGAGGACCAATCGTCATGGTGAGAAGACACAAAGGTGCGAAGAAAGACCTCTAACTCCTGATTAACCCTCTCAGTCTGTCCATTGGATTGGGGATGGTAAGAAGAAGAAAAATCCAAGACAATATTGAGGGATTTGCAAAAGGCTCTCCAAAAACGAGACGTGAATTGGACTCCCCTGTCGGAAACAATATGAGAAGGGACCCCATGTAGGCGGAGAATTTCCCGAATGAAAATGGGAACCAAGGCAGGGGCAGAAGGAAGACCAGGAAGAGGAACAAAATGAGCCATCTTGGAGAATCGATCGATTACCACCCAAATGACTGTATTATTTTCAGACAGTGGGAGATCGGTGATAAAATCCATGGCAATATGGGCCCAGGGTTCCTTAGGAATGGGCAAGGGCATGAGGAGACCAGCAGGAGCTTGTGTGGAGGATTTGGACTGAGCACAGACATGACAAGCTTTAACGTAGTCTTTGACGTCTGAGTGGAGATTAGGCCACCAGTAGTGACGACTGATGAGTAGGAAGGATCGGAGGAATCCAGAATGCCCTGCCACCTTGGAATCATGTCCCCAACGAAGGATCTTAGCTCTTAGCTCAGTGGGGACAAAGGTCTTACCAGGCGGAATTTTTGACTTCAGGGTGGTAGAGTGGGCAACAATGCATGAGGTGGGAATGATCGGCTCAGGTTCAGGGGCGGCCTCCTCGTCCAAAGTGTCAAATGACCTAGAGAGCGCATCAGCCCGACCGTTGCAGGAACCAGGTTTGTAGGTAATCGTGAAATTAAAACGGGCAAAGAAGAGACTCCACCTGGCCTGTCTAGGATTCAGACGTTTAGCATTCTGTAGATACTGTAAATTCTTGTGATCGGTAAAGATCGTTATGGAGTGAGGGGAACCCTCCAAGTGATGACGCCACTCCTCTAACGCCAATTTAATAGCGAGAAGTTCCCGATCACCGATGGCATAATTCCTCTCAGCCTGAGAATTATTTTTGGAGAAGAACGCACATGGTTGGCGTCTCTTCTCAAAGATTTGAAGAAGCACAGCTCCCACCCCCATTGAGGAAGCGTCCACTTCAATAAAAAATGCATTCCCAGGATTTGGTCTCCTCAAGAGGGGGCCAGAAACAAAGGCCTGTTTCAGGTTGTGAAATGCAGAGACAGCTTCGGGAGGCCAGTCTCTGGCATTCACACCCTTCTTGGTCAAAGCGATAATAGGCGCGGCAATGGAAGAGTAATTCCTTATGAACTGCCTATAATAATTAGTGAAGCCAAGAAAGCGCTGTGTGGCCTTGAGGCTAGCAGGAAGAGGCCAGTTGGTGATAGCCAAGACCTTCCCAGGGTCCATACGAAGCCCCGAACATGAGACGAAGCACCCCAAAAACAGGACCTCAGAACATTCAAAGGAACATTTCTCCAGCTTGGCATAGAAATTGTTCTCTCTAAGACGTTGAAGTACAGTGCGGACATGGTTTCTGTGGACGAGCAGATTTTCAGAAAAGATCAGAATGTCATCCAGATAGATGACAACAAACTGGTACAGCAGATCTCTGAAGATTTCATTGACAAAGTTTTGAAACACGGCTGGAGCATTACACAGACCAAAAGGCATCACCAGATATTCGTAATGCCCGTCTCTAGTGTTGAATGCAGTCTTCCATTCGTCACCCTCCCGTATTCGAATGAGATTGTACGCGCCTCTGAGATCCAACTTGGTGAAAATGGAGGCACCCTTCAACCTATCGAATAGTTCAGATATTAAGGGTAAGGGGTATCGATTTTTAATAGTAACCGCATTTAAACCCCGATAATCGATGCAGGGTCTTAAGGTACCATCCTTTTTGGCAACAAAAAAGAACCCTGCCCCTGCAGGCGATGAGGATTTCCGGATGAAACCTCTCTCCAGATTCTCTGCGACATACTCCGACATGGCCTGGGTCTCTGGGATGGACAGAGGGTAGGTACGACCCCTGGGTAGAGTTGCTCCGGGGACAAGATCAATAGCACAGTCAAAAGACCTGTGGGGAGGAAGCACCTCAGCTGATTTTTTACAGAACACATCCCGGTAATCGCTGTATGCAGCAGGAAGATCAGAAGAAACAGAAGTGGCAGCAACCGGAAGACTCTCCTTGGGGGTCACCTTGAGAAGACACGACGAGAAACATGAGGAACCCCAGGCCAGGATCTGCCCAGAGACCCAGTCCACATGTGGAGAGTGGAGCTGTAGCCAAGGGAGGCCCAATACAACTGGGGTAGAGGCCTTGGGTAGAATAAGAAAGGATATCCACTCCTGGTGGAGAATCCCTACCGACATCCTAATGGGTAGCGTCTGGAAGCGAATAGGGCCCCCTGGGAGAACAGTGCCATCAATTGCCAAGACTACCAATGGGGTAGTGAGAGGTGAAAGGGTAAGCTTCATAGAAGAAGCAGTTCTCCAATCCATAAAATTGCCGGCAGCCCCGGAATCCAGGTATGCAAGGGTTGACTGAGGAGAAGTGCCTACATGAAGGAACACCGGCAAGAGCAGGCGAGAAGGTGATGTTTCTGGGTCCAATACTCCACCTTCCAAATGTATTAGACCCGAGCGTTTCCCGGACGAAGCGAGCAGGAGTCACGAAAATGACCCTCGCCCCCACAATAGAGGCACAAGCCCAGAGTTCTGCGCCTAGCACGTTCTTCGGGGGTTAGTCTGGTCCGGCCCAGCTGCATAGGTTCTTCAGCAGGTAGAGGATGCTCCACAGAATGAAGGGAGGGGAGCTCAGACTGGCTAGGACCCAGAGAGTGCTGGCGTCTTTTTTCTAAGGACCTCTCTTGAAAACGAATGTCGATCTGGTTGCATAATGAAATTACATCGTCCAGACCGACGGGAATGGCTCTTCCCGCTAATTCGTCTTTCACTCGGTCAGAGAGGCCATGTAAAAAGGTAGCGACCAGGGCCTCATTATTCCAGCTCAATTCAGCTGTGTGGATACGGAACTGAAGAGCATATTGCCCCACTGAACTAGATTCTTGGCGAAGATGTAAGACAGCACTAGCCGCTGAAGAAGCCCGAGCCGGCTCTTCGAAGATATTACGAAAGAGCCTCAAGAAATCGGACAGACTGGAAACCACCGGATCGTTCCTCTCCCACAGGGGGGCAGCCCAGGCCAAAGCTTCACCGGAGAGGAGGGAAATGATATAGGCTACCTTAGCCCGGTCAGACAGGAAGCTTTGAGGCTGAAGCTCAAAATGAATTGTGCACTGGCTGAGAAACCCCCTGCAGGCCTTGGAGTCCCCAGAGAAACGGAACGGAGCTGGCAATCTTAGTGAGTGTGAGGCTGCGACTGGTGCGATAGGTACAGCCGCTGGTTGTACTTGGGGTTGCGGATTCGGGGTTCCCAAGGAGACCTGAAGCTGCTCGAATCGAGAAGCCAGATCCTGGAGGAATCGCATCACCTGAGTCTGATTAGATTCCTGGGTCTCAAGTCTGCGAACTATGCCCTGCAATGGATCATCCGCGGGAAGCGGGATGTCAGCCGGGTTCATGGCTGATCAAACTGTCAGGGTCACCTGTGGCCAGGTGACAGATGCACACCGTAGGGGGACAGGAGTGCACCGCGAGGTAGTGAACCCTATGGCTGGCTTCTGCGGATAGGAGACTGGGTGGTTGTGGAAAGCGGGACCAGAGGAGCACAACCGGGATCCTAAACGGAAGCTAGAGCCAAGATTCCCCAGGGCGCGGAGTCTAAGACCCAGCTGGTCTTCTCCAGGGCCTCTAGTGGTGAGGATGTTAGCTGCAGGCTGGGACCAGGTCGCGGCCCCTGGAGTTTCCTAGCTCACGCCCCGTAGGATAAGGGGAGAAGAGGGGAAGCAGCAGCACAAGATGAGAGAGATCCGAATAACAAGCTGAAGGTCAGGGGCCACAAGCAGACAAGGATAACGAAAGAACGAGCCGAAGGTCAAGGGTCACGAGCAGACAGGGATAGTAGGGGACAAGCCAATAACGTAACAGAGAGACAGACGTAGCACACGGCAGGCAGGAACCCAAACACACAATGCCTAACAAACACGTTGATCAGCAAAGTAGGCTTGCAGTGCACAGGTTAATATAGTGTTCTGTGATAGGGCCTGGGGTGGAGTCAGGCTGGGAGGAGATTATAAAGGAAGCCAGGTGAATGAGGTCTGGTCTCTAGATGAACACATGAGGAGGAAGGTAAGATGGCAGACAGACATTAATGCATATCCATGACACTGAAGTATGGTGGTAAATTTAATATCAAGGGGAACAGAGGAGGAAACTACCATGTCCGCCAGCCTCTGACATCTCCTGCACCATGTCCGCCAGCCTCTGACCATCTCCTGTACCATGTCCGTCAGCCTCTGACCATCTCCTGTACCATGTCCGCCAGCCTCTGACCATCTCCTGTACCATGTCCGCCAGCCTCTGACCATCTCCTGTACCATGTCCGCCAGCCTCTGACCATCTCCTGTACCATGTCCGCCAGCCTCTGACCACTGGGGACACCTGAGATGTAAGGAGACACTCCACTGGGGACACCTGAGATGTAAGGAAGCACTGCGCTGGGGACACCTGAAATGTAAGGAGGCACTCCGCTGAAGACACCTGAAATGTAAGGAAGCACTCCGCTGGGGACACCTGAAATGTAAGGAGGCACTCCGCTGGGGACACCTGAAATGTAAGGAGGCACTCCGCTATGGACACCTGAGATGTAAGGAAGCACTCCGCTGGGGACACCTGAGATGTAAGGAGGCCCTCCGCTGGGGACACCTGAGATGTAAGGAGGCCCTCCGCTGGGGACACCTGAGATGTAAGGACATCAGAGCTCCCACTGATTCTGCATTATGGTGAGTTCAATGATTTCATTTTATATTACAATGTAATAATAGAAATAATGCGCTTCAATCATTCTGACACCATAACAACCATGGTGCAGGGATAATTGAATTGCTAACACCAGGTGTTTGGAGTATCTTTATCTGCTGATTGTTAAACTTTCTGGAATACACATATTTCTATTGCGGTGTAGGATCTGGGCCTGCTGTCCCTCCATCCTTCTTTCTTTCTTTATTTCTTTCTTTCTTTCTCCCTTCCTCATCTCAGACTCTAACCACACCCCTTTGAGTCACTCCCCTTTAAGCCACGCCCAATATTGTGCTTAAACCACGCCCATTATTCACGGGTCAGGTAGAGGGCCCCTTAGCAGAATTTTGCTTAGGGCCCCAGGGAGGTCAGGATCGGCACTGCTGGGCATAATAGTATAGGGCTGCTTTCATACTGATGTGCTGCAATTTATCCACACCACAGGTGCAGGGCAGTGTACCTGCGTGATTGCTGCACTTAGCCATAGACTTATATTATATCCTGAGGGTTTTGTGAAGCACCTGATTTAAAACCATGATTGCCGTGCAATGCATGCGATTGTGACATGGCAGTACAGCAATTAGAGGTTTAAATCAGGTGTGACACTGTGCCCGTTGATCTTTAACATCACCAATGTTGTTCAGGTAGATCTCCTCCTCATTAAGGTTGCCTGACCCTGTTCTATATCCTCTTGCTTTTTTTCAATACCATTGTGCACTTTTTGCATCTATGTATACATACGTTCACACTAGTAAGAGCATAAAATGCATATTCCCAGATGCAGATTTTCTACTCCAATGGTTATGGATCTGAAAACAGGGCATGTTAACATGCATGCGTGCATGTCCCCATTGAAAGCAATAGACCTGCATTCAAATCTGCAATCAAAAAACGCTTTGAAATTCATTTTTTTACAACTGTATGGATGGGGTCTACATATAAATCAAATGTAGTCCAAGATAAGGTAGGTGCTTCAAAACACACATGTTTACACCTACACTTTTTTATTTCAATATGAATGTGGGAGTAGTGTTTTTTTATTTCTTGTTTTTCTTGTTTTGACATGCTAAACCTATAATAAAGGGGACAATCAGCTAAACCTATGTTTGCTGATTTCTTTCTCTCCATTCAAATGATTGCAACAATTATGGACATTATCATTCTTGACATTTTTTTTTCTTTTTGTAAGCTATATTGCTGGTTCACATTGCAAACATGTCAAATCGGCGGCTATTTCCCAAAAGTAGTTTCCGTACTACTTTTGGCGCCTTCGGGCACAATTTCAATAGATATCTGTGCAGAAACCTGAACTCGCACGATTTCATTCCATGCTGTCAGTATGAACCTAGGCAAAAACAATCGAATGGAAAAAAATGCATAATTTTATTTTCTATACGTTTACATTTATTTTCTATACAATTTTTTTCAGCCTGTCTGATCACTTTCTTCTCCATGTCAAATAAAACATGATAGAAAATGATAGCATTAGGCTTACACACACTTCCATTTTTTACAGATATAATCAGATTAAAATATGCATTGACACCTTTATTTTACACGGTTTATTTAAAATAACGTTTACGCTTATATGATGTGCAAATTCCCTTCAGTCAGTGAATAAATAGCATATTCCATTTTATGATTGAAAGTTCCCAACTTCCTCCCTGCCTGCAAGAGCAATCCATTATCAATTTGTCCCGTCATGTTAGTGGCATTGTAAAGATACAGTTGAGTTCGCCCACCCTGGTTAACTACTAGTAGAGAAAGGTGACAATATGCCCCATTCTTTTGGTCATTGGGAGGTAAAATCAATAGCTTTGATATTAGATATGTAAGTTAGTCAGTTGTTTAGTGTAGCCCTCTTTTTGGGGGGTCGCATTAGAAATGGTCCTCCCCAAGTAGGACATTGCACTAAATCTGTAAGTAAATAAGATAACCAGAACCTTCACCAAGTGCAAAAGTGTGTTTAATAATAGAGTCGGCAGTGCCTCCACCCAGGGCAGGGTCTCTGTGTACAGAGGGCATAGACTTCTTGGGAAATTAACCAGTAATCTAATCAAAGTAATTGGGAGCAGAGGAACGATTTCAACCAGCATATAACATTAACCTTGTCTTCTTAAAAATACTACTTTGCCACCCACATTACTAGAGTAATTGATTGGCATTGCCACAGCCAAAACAAAGACTGGGTACAACATGAACATTTACACAATAAACAACAAATACTATATTATCCTTGGTCCTTAAAGTCCACTAGAAACATAGAACATCCCCTAGTGGCTAACACGTTAAACATTTGGCATAAAATTGCACCACAGCATAAACTTGCTACAATCCCAGGCCCATTGACCCTGATTGCTAATAATCCGGACTTTTTACCTGGTCTGAATCAGAGAACACTACCGTCTCCAGATTGCAATTCAAAACTCTTAGCCACTCATTGTCTCAATGGAAACAAAGTCAAACCACTAGAAACCCTTCAATCAGAATACGGAGATTCATTCCCTGGCTTCTGGTTCTATACACAGCTTAAATAGTTTTTGCTCAATAGCAAACACAAGGCCTCATACTGCCTACAGCTGACACCTTTAGAATATATTTGCTACAAGAGATCCCAGGTCTTAAAAATTACTTCCATAGCTTATATGTGGTTGAATCAATCAACACATGGTGATAATAACAAACATAAAGAAAAATGGAAAACTGACCTGGGTATTAAAATCAGCGATACCCAATGGGAAAAGTACCAAGAGATTTTGTCAGGGAAATTCCCCGTCTGTTGTCACCAATCTGCGCTCAGTACGCATGCGCGGCGAAACGGCGCATCGGCGCATGCGCGTACGTGGCGGGACGGCGCTTCGGCGTGCTCGGGTGCGCGCACCGGCGCAACGGCGAATGCGCGTGCGCAATAGCTCGCCAATGGGATTACAGGCGGGCCTATTTAAACAGACGCAGTAACACTATCTGGTTGCTGGTTTGTCAGCTTTGCTGTGTTTTCTTGTGCCTGAAATAAGTTAAAGTTCTCCTGCTGTGACCCGGACCGGATTTGACTACGCTTCTGCTTCTCCTGAACCTGACCCCTTGGCTCGCTTAACGGACTTCTGCCTCTCTCCTTGTGCTTGACCCGCGGCCTGTGACCTGGATCTGCTGCCTGTCTCCAGCCCTCTACCTTCTGCCTGTACCCTGGACTTCTTGCTTAACCTGACTAGTCTGGTGCTTTCTGCCAAACTCCTAATCGGACTTGTGCCCTTGCTACTGGTTGCTGTTTGAACCTGTCTACCCTTGGTGTTTGACTCCCGGCCTGTTCTTCAGACTCAGCCCTGCTAGATTCTTCAGCAAGACACCTCTACCTGCTGGCGGCCAGTGCTCCCTCGTGCGGTCCTCTCCCTGTCTCAACTCCAGGGGGCGGAGTGCGCTTGGGTGCAAGGGTGAACCACTCTCGGCATCTCGGCCTCGGTAAGTACTTAGCCTGATAGTACAAACCAGCCAGATGTCTGAGGCCGACAGAGTGCATTCCCCATTTGACACCCTCTGCCAGCAGGTCTCCACCTTAACGGACACCGTCCAAAGACTCCAAGAGGGATACACTCAGATTGATGGCCGTCTTCAACAGCTCACCAGTCTCCTAGGACCAGCCCCCTCAGCTGCCACCTCTGCCAACACCGCTACCAACTCCCAAGTACCTACGAGTTCTACAGTAGTGATGGCCACCCCTGAACCCAGGGTCCCTATTCCGGAAAGTTTTTCGGGTGTCCGCAAAAAATACCGGGCCTTTAAAAACGCCTGCTTCCTCTACCTTGCCCTCCAACCAAGGACCTTCTCTTCGGAAGCAGTAAAAGTGGGGTTTATCATCTCTCTCTTAACGGATGACCCTCAAGCCTGGGCCCATGGCCTGATGGAGCAGCAGAGCCCCATATTGGACTCAGTAGAGAATTTTTTTGAAAATATGGCTCAACTATATGATGATCCCCAGCGATCAGCCACGGTTGAGTCCGTCCTCCATAGCCTAACTCAGGGGAGAAGACCGGTGGAAGACTATACGTCGGAATTTAGGAAATGGTCCGCCGACACCAAATGGAATGAGGTGGCCCTCAGATACCAATACCACCAGGGACTATCTGAGACTCTCAAGGACGAGCTGGCCAGGATCGAAACCCCCACTACCTTGGAGAACCTGATCCAATCCGCCATACAACTCGATAGGCGTCTACGTGAACGACGGGCGGAGCGATTTCAATCTCCTCGTCCCAACTGGCCTCCATCCAGGACTGTACCTCACTACCCACCAACCTCTGCGCCTGCAGTCACACCTCGTCCTGAGCCAGAACCCATGCAGCTCGGGTTGGTTCGGCCTCCCCTGACTCCTGAGGAAAAACAGCGAAGGCGCCAGGCCAACCTGTGCCTATACTGCGGGGGTGCCGGCCACTTCCTCCTCAACTGCCCCGTAAGACCTAGTAAGTCTATTTCTAAAGACACTTTAAACTATCAACTCTTTGACAACCCTCAGTCTTATGTCATTCTCTTTGTGTCTCTACAGCTGCCGGAAGGGGCAATCCGCCTCCCGGCAATTATTGATTCTGGAGCCTGCAGCTGTTTCCTGGACTCTGCCTTAGCCTCAAGATTCCATGTCCACACTCAACCTAAGGACCACTGCCTTCAGATCCACCTGGCGGATGGGTCCTTGCCCCGTTCAGGGCTGATCACGCAGGAAACCAAACCTATCCTTGCCATCTCTGACTCAGGTCACCAAGAATTTCTCCGGTTAGACCTCATACCTTCCCCGATGTTCCCCATCATCCTGGGCCTTCCCTGGCTACAGGCACACGAGCCCCTCATAAATTGGGTGAAGAAAGAGGTTAGCTTCACCTCCTCCTATTGTTCCCAGAACTGTCGTGCCTCTGCCTCTACGGTCTGCGCTTCCATGATTGCCAAGCCGGACAACCTACAGCATGTTCCCTCAGTCTATCTAGAATTCCGGGACGTATTCGATAAGCAGCAAGCCGACCATCTACCACCTCATCGGTCCTATGATTGCCCTATCAATCTCTTGCCGGGCTCTAAAATTCAGTTCGGACGTATCTTTCCGCTGTCCGAAACCGAGTTGAAAGCCCTCAAGGCTTATATTGATGAAAACCTCCAGAAAAGATTTATTCGCCCTTCCTCCTCTCCAGCTGGTGCAGGAATCTTCTTTGTGGAAAAGAAAGACGGATCCTTAAGACCCTGTATCGATTACCGGGACCTAAACAAGATTACCATTAAGAACAGGTACCCACTACCCCTTATTCCGGAGCTATTTTAGCGCTTCCGATCTGCTCGGGTGTTTTCCAAACTGGATCTACGGGGGGCCTACAATCTTATCAGAATCAGGGCCGGAGACGAGTGGAAAACCGCCTTCAGATCTCGTTTCGGACACTTTGAGTATTCGGTCATGCCGTTCGGACTTTGTAATGCTCCAGCCACCTTCCAACACCTAGTCAACGATATTTTCAGACAGCACCTTGACGACTTCTTAGTAGTGTACCTGGACGATATCCTCATCTTTTCCACCAACATCGAACTCCACCGGGCTCATGTCATGAAGGTCCTCACCATCCTTCGGAAGCACAAACTCTACCTCAAAGCTGAGAAATGCGAGTTCGAAAAAACCACCGTACAGTTCCTTGGCTTTATCATTTCCATCGATGGGGTCGCGATGGACCCACAGAAGGTGAAGGCCATCCAGGACTGGCCAGCCCCAACCGACAAGAAGGGGGTACAGCGGTTTATAGGCTTCGCCAACTTCTATAGGAGATTCATCGTGGCCTTTTCCTCCATTGTGGCCCCAATAACCCAACTTACCCGGCAAAATAACCGTTTTCACTGGTCTCCAGAAGCTCAAGAGGCCTTCTCCCGTCTCAAGGATGTCTTCACTTCAGCACCAGTACTTCAGCACCCGGATCCTCTACTGCCGTTCACCCTGGAAGTGGACGCCTCTGAGACAGCCATCGGAGCCATCCTCTCTCAAAGACGAGGCCCCAAGGCTCTCCTGTATCCAGTAGCCTTTGCCTCTAAAAAGTTGACTCCCCCGGAGCGAAACTATGATGTAGGGGACCGGGAATTACTGGCCATAAAATTCGCACTGGAGGAATGGCGATACCTTCTGGAGGGGGCAGTACACCCCATCATGATCTTCACGGATCATAAAACTCTAGAGTACCTAAGAACAGCTCAACGTCTACGCCCCAGGCAGGCCCGTTGGGCCCTTTTCTTCACCCGGTTCAACTTTCACATTTCCTATAGACCCGGCTCCAAGAATGGGAAGGCGGATGCGCTATCCAGGATGTTTCCGGAAACCCCTCAGTTGGCCCAACCAGGCACCATTCTGTCAGCCCAGAACTTTCTGTTGATTCCCCGGGCCGATCTACTCACCTCTATTAAAATCGCTTCCGGGCTCTGCCCTGATCCGGTCACTACCTCCCTGGAGAAGCGGGACGGCCTATTCTGGTCCCAGGACAAGATTTTCGTCCCTTTGGAAACAAGACCGCTGGTCTTGAGGACCTTCCACGATCTCAAACTGGCCGGTCACTTCGGAGCACGTAAATCGTCGGAACTTGTCTCCCGCTCCTTCTGGTGGCCAGGCTGGAGGCAAGATTGTAAGTCTTATGTCGCTTCTTGCACTCAGTGTCAGCGTAACAAGGGGTCAAACACCAAGATGCCCTTGGGCGGACATGTCCATGGACTTTATCGTGGACTTGCCTTCCTCCGGAGGGTTTACCACGATTCTGGTCGTTGTGGACCGCCTCTCAAAAATGGCTCACTTCTTACCGATGATTGGGACACCTTCAGCCATGGATACTGCTCAAATCTTTTTTAAGGAGATAACCAGGCTTCACGGAATACCAAAGAGTATCACCTCCGACAGAGGTGTCCAGTTCACTTCGAAATTCTGGAAGGAACTCTGCAAGTCACTAGAAGTTAAAACCTGCCTCTCGTCAGCGTACCACCCCCAAAGCAATGGCCAGACAGAAAGAACCAATCAGACCCTGGAGCAATACCTCCGTTGTTTCTGCTCTGCTTCCCAGGATGACTGGGCATCTCTACTTCCTTACGCAGAGTTTGCCTATAACAACTCAATACATTCTGCTACCAATCAAACCCCCTTTTGGGCCAATTTCGGTTTTCACCCCTCCTTCCTCCCTGAAAACATCCCCGAGAGCCCTGTTCCCGCAGTCCAGGACCGAGTGGCCTCTGTCCAGGCGAATTTCCAAAGACTCCAGGAGATGATGCGGAATGCCCAAGGATCCTACAAGAAATTTTATGACCGGGGGAGGAAGGAAAACCCGGCGTTCAGAGTCGGGGAAAAAGTTTGGCAACCTCAGATTGCCTATTCCCTCTCGAAAGCTCGGCCCTAGATTCATCGGGCCCTTCAAGATCAAACGAGCTATTAACCCTGTGGCTTTTGAACTAGCATTACCTGATTCCTATAGGATTCACCCAGTGTTCCACTCATCTTTATTAAAACCCGTCATTCCCAACGCCTTTCCTGGAAGAGATGAACCTCCTCCTCCCCCAGTTGAAGTAGATGGGGAAGAGGAATTTGAGATGGAATCCATCCTGGGCTGTAGGAAAAGAGGCAGACAGTTACAATACTTAATTAAATGGAAAGGGTACCCCCCGGAAGACAACTCCTGGGAACCATCCAGGAACTTGCATGCTCCTCGCCTAATACGAACCTTTCACCAAGAACATCCGGAACTAATGGCCAGTCTGGGCATCCGGAGTCCGCCCCTCGGGGGGGGGCACTGTCAGGGAAATTCCCCGTCTGTTGTCACCAATCTGCGCTCAGTATGCATGCGCGGCGAAACGGCGCATCGGCGCATGCGCGTACGCGGCGGGACGGCGCTTCGGCGTGCTCGGGTGAGCGCACCGGCGCAACGGCAAATGCGCGTGCGCAATAGCTCGCCAATGGGACTACAGGCGAGCCTATTTAAACAGACGCAGTAACACTATCTGGTTGCTGGTTTGTCAGCTTTGCTGTGTTTTCTTGTGCCTGAAATAAGTTAAAGTTCTCCTGCTGTGACCCGGACCGGATTTGACTACGCTTCTGCTTCTCCTGAACCTGACCCCTTGGCTCGCTTAACGGACTTCTGCCTCTCTCCTTGTGCTTGACCTTCGGCCTGTGACCCGGATCTGCTGCCTGTCTCCAGCCCTCTACCTTCTGCCTGTACCCTGGACTTCTTGCTTAACCTGACTAGTCTGGTGCTTTCTGCCAAACTCCTAATCGGACTTGTGCCCTTGCTACTGGTTGCTGTTTGAACCTGTCTACCCTTGGTGTTTGACTCCCGGCCTGTTCTTCAGACTCAGCCCTGCTAGATTCTTCAGCAAGACACCTCTACCTGCTGGCGGCCAGTGCTCCCTCGTGCGGTCCTCTCCCTGTCTCACCTCCAGGGGGCGGAGTGCGCTTGGGTGCAAGGGTGAACCACTCTCGGCATCTCGGCCTCGGTAAGTACTTAGCCTGATAGATTTCTTACAAAATCCTTACAAAGTGGTACATGACTCCACAAAAGGCTAAAAGATGGTTCCACACAACTTCAGATACCTGCTGGCGTTGTAGTAAGGAGACAGGTTCATTCATGCATATCTGGTGGAAGTGTACCCCAATCTTTGACTACTGGGGGAAAATCTTAAAATGGATCAAACACGTTACTTATACTAAGATAAATCTGAACGCAGCTGCTCGTCTGATTCACGTTAACTCCTTTACGCTAAGTAAATACAAGAAATCCCTAACCAGACATCTCTTAACAGCAGCAAAGACTCTTATTCCATTACACTGGAAATCCACTCGTACCCCGACGGTCAAGGATTGGTTGAACAGAGTCCAATACATGTACAAAATGGAAGAAATACTAGCGATGAAAAAAGAAAATAGCGATGGTTTTAATAAAATGTGGCAACCTTGGTTATTATTCAACTATTCAAATAAATATCAAACACTACTTACATAAGGGTATTACTGTCATAACTCCCGTATTTTGGTAAACACTAGGGATGAGCCGAACACCCCCGGGTTCGGTTCGCACCAGAACCTTCGAACGGACCGAAAGTTTGCGCGAATTTTCGAACCCTATTCGTTATAATGGACGCGAACGTTCGAAATCAAAATTGCTAATTACAACGGCCAATATGCATGTTAATGTTATAAAACAGGTTTGGGGACCCGGGTCCTGCCCCAGGGGACATATATCAATGCAAAAAGAAATTTTAAAAACTAAAGTTTTTTCGGGAGCAGTCATTTTAATGATGCATAAAGTGAAAAAAAAAAAGTGAAATTTTCCTTTAAATATGGTACCTGGGGGGTGTCTAAAGTATGCCTGTGAAGTGGCATGTGTTTCCCGTGTTTAGAACTGTCCTTGCACAAAATGACATTTGTAAAGGAAAAAAAGAAGCCATTTAAAACCACTTGCGGCTTTAATGTCATGTCTTGTCCTGGCCGCCATATGGCTGAAAATCCTTGAGAAAAATGGCATGGCTACCCCATCACCCCCCCCCCCCACCCCAGCCCCTTTGGGTCTTGTATGGATACTAAGGGGGACCCCGCACCCAAAATAAAACCCTATACCTACAACCCTATATACTCTGAACAGCAGTATATAGGTGGTGCAAACAAGACATGGACTGTAGGTTTGTTCTTAAGTAGAATCTGAACAGGTACATTATGAAGTGTAGCTACATCCCAAAAAAATCAATTTTTAAGCTTTTTGGAGAACATAGGGAGGGGTTATCACCCCTGTAACATTTGCTGTCTTTGCACATCTGTTCAGAACATGTCACCTCACTTTCCGTCCCAATGACAAATGTTTTTGGAAAAGTGGGGTTTTAATTGAAACAAGGATTGGTGATAAAGCATCAGTAGAGAGGAGATACCTTTTTCCCAAATTAAATCTAACAGGATAGAATTTTCCTTCCTAGGGGTAGATTTCCTCTCACTTCCTGTTTTCTCTTGCCGTTTGCAAGTAGGAGTCGTTTGTAAGTTGGATGTTTGAAAGTAGGGGCCTGCCGTATATACTCTGCAGAAATTTGCCCTATTAGATGTTGGTGTAGCCACAAGACTGGTGGGCACAGGAATGGGCCCTGCTGTGAGTTAATAGATCAAGATTTGTACTTGCATGCACCTGTTGAACCGGGCAGAAAAATTGGGCCTTTGGTGGTGGTGGTGGTGGTGGTGGACGGTGTTGCCACAAGACTGTAAGCCCTCACAGTTACTCTTGGTGGGTGCAGGAATGGGCCCTGCTGTGAGTTATTAGATCAAGATTTGTAATTGCATGCACCTGTTGAACAGGGCAGAAAAATTGGGCCTTTGGTGGTGGTGGTGGTGGTGGACGGTGTTGCCACAAGACTGTAGGCCCTCATAGTTACTCTTGGTGGGCGCAGGAATGGGCCCTGCTGTGAACTATTAGATCAAGATTTGTAATTACACGCCCCTGTTAAACAGGGGCTGAAAAATTGTGCCTTAGGCATTGGTGCTGGTGCCACAACACTGCAACCCCTCACAGATACTGTACTTGGAGCACAGCAGTCACACCTGTTGCGAAGCATCTTTTTAAAAAATTGTAATTACACGCCCCTGTTATACAGGGGCTGAAAAATTGTGCCTTAGGCACTGGTGCTGGTGCCACAACACTGCAACCCCTCACAGATACTGTACTCTGAGCACAGCAATGAGACCTGTTGCAAAGCATTGCCTAAAAATTGTAATTACACGCCCCAACAGGGGCTGAAAAATTGTGCCTTAGGCACTGGTGCTGGTGCCACAACACTGCAACCCCTCACAGATACTGTACTCTGAGCACAGCAGTCACACCTGTTGCGAAGCATCTTTTTAAAAAAATTTAATTACACACCCCTGTTATACAGGGGCTGAAAAATTGTGCCTTAGGCACTGGTGCTGGTGCCACAACACTGCAACCCCTCACAGATACTGTACTCTGAGCACAGCAATGAGACCTGTTGCAAAGCATTGCCTAAAAATTGTAATTACACGCCCCAACAGGGGCTGAAAAATTGTGCCTTAGGCACTGGTGCTGGTGCCACAACACTTCAACCCCTGACAGATACTGTACTCTGAGCACAGCAGTCACACCTGTTGCGAAGCATCTTTTTAAAAAATTGTAATTACACGCCCCTGTTATACAGGGGCTGAAAAATTGTGCCTTAGGCACTGGTGTGGTGGCATGGATCATTGAGGAGGAGGAAGAGGATAGTCAGTGAACATAACAGGACAGTCACTCAGCATCAGCATAGGCAGTCTTGAAGGGATGTGACATTATAAATTATTCCGTTATATCCGCTTCAGGTGTCTGGTAGCTGGTGGTGATCCAAGACTGATTCATTTTTATGAAGGTCAGTCGATCAACCGAGTCGGTGGACAGGCGCACCCTATGATCGGTGACAAATCCTCCAGCAGCACTGAATGTGCGTTCGGAAAGAACGCTGGATGCAGGACAGGCCAGTAGCTCAATTGCATACTGTGCAAGCTCTGGCCAGTGATCCATCCTCAGGACCCAGTAAGCCAGAGGATTTTCGGTGGGAAAGGTGTCCAAGTCTGACCTTGCCCCTAGGTATTCCTGCACCATGTATATCAGACGCTGGCGATGGTTGCTGGAACCGATCATACCTTGGGGCTGCGGACTAAAAAATTGTCTGAACGCATCGGTCAGACGTCCACCTTCCCCACCGCTCCTTCTGCTACTGACCGAAGCCTCAGCAACTTGTCGTCCAGGACCAGGAGTTTGTAACCTCCCAGTTTCTGGGAACGCGTTGCACAGACCTTTCTGCAAGGCCTCCCTGAGATGTCTCATCCTCTGCTCCCTCTGCGACGGCAAGATAAGGTCCGCAACCTTACCCTTGTACCGTGGATCAAGGAGAGTGGCCAGCCAGTAATGGTCACTCTCCTTGATCCGAAGAACACGAGGATCCTTCCGCAGGCTTTGCAGGATCAGGGAGGCCATGCAGCGTAGGTTAGCTGAGGCATTCGGTCCGGAGTCTTCTGGGTCACTGAGGATGACATGATCGCCAGCCACCTCCTCCCAGCCACGTACAAGTCCACTGGTTTGTTGGGACTGTACATCATCCCTAAAAGACTGCTGCTGCTGATGCTGAGTGCCAGGCTCCACCTCCATGCTCACACAATCCTCCTCCTCCTCCTCCTCCTCTTCCTGTGTGATGGGTGGGACAGAAGGAACATTGTCTGGATAAAGGGGGCCTTGAGAGACAAGGAAGTCCTCCTCTTCCTGCCTCTGTTCTGCCTCAAGTGCCCTGTCCATTATCCCACGCAGCGTATGCTCCAACAGGTGGACAAGAGGTACAGTGTCACTGATGCATGCACTGTCACTGCTCACCATCCTCGTGGCCTCCTCAAATGGTGAGAGGACAGTGCATGCATCCCTGATCATGCTCCACTGGCGTGGGGAAAAAAAGCCAAGCTCCCCTGACCCTGTCCTGGTGCCGTAGTCGCAAAGGTACTCATTGATGGCCCTCTGCTGCGTGTGCAGTCGCTGCAGCATGGCCAACGTTGAGTTCCACCTGGTGGGCATGTCACATATTAGGCGGTTCTTGGGCAGGTTCAGCTCCTTTTGCAGCTCAGTCAGCCGAGCACTGGCATTATAAGATCGGCGGAAATGCACACAGACTTTCCTGGCCTGCCTCAGGACATCCTGTAAGCCTGGGAACCTGCCCAAGAACCGCTGCACCACCAGGTTGAGGACGTGAGCCATACAGGGCACATGGGTGAGCTGCCCCTGTCGCAGGGCGGAGAGGAGGTTGGTGCCATTATCAGAAACGACCATTCCTGGCTTAAGCTGGCGTGGCGTCAACCACCTCTCGGCCTGCCCCTGCAGAGCTGCCAGAACCTCTGGCCCAGTGTGGCTCCTGTCCCCCAAACACACCAGCGCAAGCACGGCATGGCATCTTTTTGCCTGCGTACTCGCGTAGCCCCTTGTACGCCTACGGAGCACCGCTGGTTCCGAGGACAGAGCACTCGAAGAGGACATGGAGGAAGAAGAAGAGGAGGGGGTGGAGGAGAGAGGTGTGTCACAACCAGTAGTAGCATTTTGGAGGTGTGGTGGCGGAACAACCTCCAACACTACTGCACCTTGTCCTGCATCCCTCCCAGCTACCAATAGAGTGACCCAATGGGCCGTGAAAGAAAGATAACGTCCCTGTCCATGCCTGCTGGACCATGAGTCAGCGGTAATATGCACCTTACCGCTGACCGCCCTGTCCAGCGAGGCATGGACATTGCCTTCCACATGCCAGTAGAGAAACGGAATCGCCTTCCGTGAGAAAAAGTGGCGTTTGGGAACCTGCCACTGAGGAACCGCACATTGAACAAACTCACGGAAGGGGGCCGAGTCTATCAACTGAAAAGGCAGCAGTTGAAGTGCTAGCAATTTAGCCAAGCTAGCATTCAACCGCTGGGCATGTGGATGGCTGGGAGTATACTTCTTTCGACGGTCCAGCAGCTGGGGCAGGGAAATTTGCCTGCTACAATCGGACGTCGGTGTACTGCAAGTACTTGGTTGTGACACACCTAATTCTACACCTTCAGTCCTCTCAGAGCAGCTTTCAGAGAGGACTGAAGATATAGTGGGGATGGAGATCCCAGCTGATGAGGAGCAAGGAGAGGTCCGCTTTGTTCTTTGGTGTGGGTCTTTTATGTGTGCTTGCCAACGAGCTGCATGGCAGGTCGACATATGTCTGCTCATGCTTGTGGTGCCCAAGCGGCTGATGTTTTGGCCACGCGAGATACGCTTGAGACAAATATTGCAAATAGCAGTGGTGCGATCTGATGCACTCGTCTCAAAAAAGGCCCACACCAAAGAACTTTTGTGATAACGTGCAGAGGCAGCGCCCTGCACAGGCGGAGCTCTGCGGTGTGGTACAGTTGCTGTGCTGGCCTCTAGCTGGCCTCCAGGGGGCATCCTGCCTCGTTGGACATGTGACGCTGCATCCTCCTCCTCCTCCTCCTCTCTCCCTTCAGGCACCCACGTGGAGTCAGTGACCTCATCATCCCCTCCCTCTTCACCACTAGAGCAAACCTGGCAGTAAGCTGCAGCTGGTGGAACACTACTGCCAGATTGCTGTCCTTCAGCATCCCCTCTCTCTGCGCGCACACTACTGACTTCCTCAAGCTGGGTATCATCATCCGAGCCTTCGAATCGTTGGGCATCCTCCTGGAGCATGTACCCAACACTGTGCTCAAACAGTTCGGGGGACTCCTCAGGAGGACATGGTGGGTCTAGGGAAGGGGTGGCTGATGATGCCATTGAGTACGCGTTGGCAGCTGCTCTGCCAGTACCCTGAGCCTGGGTAAGAGAGGATGAGGAGGATGAGGAGGGCTTGGTCATCCATTCTACCAAGCCTTCGGCATGATGCGGCTCCACATGTCCAGCTGCCGAAAACAAAGACAAGCGTGTCCCATGGCCACGTGCTGATGACGATGCACGACCACGTCCACGGCCAGCACTGTTGTCTCTAGAAACAGAGCCTGCCTGCCCTGTGTTCTTGCCTCGGCACGCTCTGCCTCTCCTTGGCGGTCTTCCAGCCATTGTAGTCGGTAGTGTATATAGTATAAAAAATAGAACTCCTATGTGTGCTCACAACACACTGTAGGTCCTATGGGTGCTGACACTAACACACTATAGGTATTATGTGTGCTGCTGACAAGAAAATATAGGAGCTCTGTTTGCTGCCACTAACACACTAGAAGTCCTATGGGTGCTGCTGAGAAGAAAATATAGGAGCTCTGTTTGCTGCCACTAACACACTAGAAGTCCTATGGGTGCTGCTGAGAAGAAAATATAGGAGCTCTGTTTGCTGCCACTAACACACTAGAAGTCCTATGGGTGCTGCTGAGAAGAAAATATAGGAGCTCTGTTTGCTGCCACTAACACACTAGAAGTCCTATGGGTGCTGCTGAGAAGAAAATATAGGAGCTCTGTTTGCTGCCACTAACACACTAGAAGTCCTATGGGTGCTGCTGAGAAGAAAATATAGGAGCTCTGTGTGATGCCACTAACACACTAGAAGTCCTATGGGTGCTGCTGAGAAGAAAATATAGGAGCTCTGTTTGCTGCCACTAACACACTAGAAGTCCTATGGGTGCTGCTGAGAAGAAAATATAGGAGCTCTGTTTGCTGCCACTAACACACTAGAAGTCCTATGGGTGCTGCTGAGAAGAAAATATAGGAGCTCTGTTTGCTGCCACTAACACACTAGAAGTCCTATGGGTGCTGCTGAGAAGAAAATATAGGAGCTCTGTTTGCTGCCACTAACACACTAGAAGTCCTATGGGTGCTGCTGAGAAGAAAATATAGGAGCTCTGTTTGCTGCCACTAACACACTAGAAGTCCTATGGGTGCTGCTGAGAAGAAAATATAGGAGCTCTGTGTGATGCCACTAACACACTAGAAGTCCTATGGGTGCTGCTGAGAAGAAAATATAGGAGCTCTGTTTGCTGCCACTAACACACTAGAAGTCCTATGGGTGCTGCTGAGAAGAAAATATAGGAGCTCTGTGTGATGCCACTAACACACTAGAAGTCCTATGGGTGCTGCTGAGAAGAAAATATAGGAGCTCTGTTTGCTGCCACTAACACACTAGAAGTCCTATGGGTGCTGCTGAGAAGAAAATATAGGAGCTCTGTTTGCTGCCACTAACACACTAGAAGTCCTATGGGTGCTGCTGAGAAGAAAATATAGGAGCTCTGTTTGCTGCCACTAACACACTAGAAGTCCTATGGGTGCTGCTGAGAAGAAAATATAGGAGCTCTGTGTGATGCCACTAACACACTAGAAGTCCTATGGGTGCTGCTGAGAAGAAAATATAGGAGCTCTGTTTGCTGCCACTAACACACTAGAAGTCCTATGGGTGCTGCTGAGAAGAAAATATAGGAGCTCTGTTTGCTGCCACTAACACACTAGAAGTCCTATGGGTGCTGCTGAGAAGAAAATATAGGAGCTCTGTGTGATGCCACTAACACACTAGAAGTCCTATGGGTGCTGCTGAGAAGAAAATATAGGAGCTCTGTTTGCTGCCACTAACACACTAGAAGTCCTATGGGTGCTGTTGGGGTGCAATGCTGTGCTAACAGCACTGCGGTTGGTACTACTGCAATACTGTACTAACAGTAAGCACGCACCAGACTAATCCCCAGCAGCAGCTAATAACACACTAACTGTGCAATCAGCAGCAATGAACGATCAATGACTTAGGTAGCAATGGTTTAGCAAAGAAATAGCCAATGGTTTAGCAAAGAAAAGCAAATCTTTCAGTATCAAGCAAAGACAGAATCAGCAGACTAATCTCTCCTAAAGCCGGAACTCATGTGACCGGGGCCGATGGCGTGGCGGCCTTTTAAATGGTGGGGCGTGTACTAAAGCCCCTGAGCTGTAATTGGCTACAGCCGTCCTGCCTGTAGCCAATTATTGCTCTCCGAGTTTCGGGCGCTGTGATTGGCCAAGCATGCGGGGTCACAGTGCATGCTTGGCCAATCATCAGCCAGCAATGCACTGCGCCGGCCACGAATGTGATGCGAACGGCCCAAATAGTTCTGGGCTCGACGAGCGAGCGAACGCCCGATGCTCGATTCGAACATGGGTTTGAATCGAGCACCGGGCCCATCCCTAGTAAACACGGTATTATCAAGCTATACATATACTCCATGCTTAACTAATATTTATATCCCTTCCAGGATTGTATGCCTGAAAACACAACAAATGTTACTTTTTCCACTCCTACCAGTTCAAGTTCCTTCCCCTTCCCCCCTGTCCTCCCCCTTCCTTTCTTCCCTCCCACTCCCCCCTACTACCCTTTCCATTCATCTCTTATACAATGTGATTCTAAATACTACCTATACAAACTGTATACTTGCAATGTTATATTGAGCGGTGCTACACTGTTAAATGACATTGATTTCTCATGTTCATCTCAATTCCTTGTTTATTGTCAATTGTATGCTATATTTTCTTTCAATAAAAGTTCTTAAATTGTGAAAAAAATTAAATAAATAACATTAACCATAAGTATGCACTGTATGGAAATAATACAAGCTTTATATAAGAAAAGATTAATAATAGCACATACCGTATATACTCGAGTATAAGCCGACCCGAACATAAGCCGAAGCACCTAATTTTACCACAAAAAACTGGGAAAACGTATTGACTCGAGTATAAGCCTAGGGTGTGCCTCACTTTGCCTCACTGTGTCCATGCCTCACTGTGTCCATGCCTCACTGTGTCCATGACTAGACTGACGTTTAACATGGGAGTCTATGGAAGGGGTGCCCAGATTTGAAAAATCGGTGCTCCCCGGCCGTAGGTCCTCCGGACAAGAAACTTTGCAAACTTGTAGAGGAAGAGTGGGGCTACATGTGTGCCATGTTTGGGGTCCAGAGGACCTACGACCGGCCGGTATCGGGTCTCCAAAGTCACCAGAGAAATGACCATTTAACATGGGAGTCTATGGAAGGGGTGCCCGGTTTTGAAAAATCGGTGCTCCCCGGCCGTAGGTCCCCTGGACAAGAAACTTTGCACACGGCACCGGCTCCCCAAAGTCCGGGAGATCAGGTGCAAAAAGGTGACTCGAGTATAAGCCGAGGGGGGCATTTTCAGCACAAAAAATTGTGCTTAAAAACTCGGTTTATACTCGAGTATATACGGTACATCCAACGTACAAACAGGTATAATCAGCAAAGGGACCAACAAGCGTCCTGATGAATGTTACAACAATGTCTAGTTGCAGGGGCCTCTGAGGATGATCACAATGCAGCGTTCTTCTTCATATCAGAGACCTGAAGGCAAGATCTGCTAGATCTAACATCTAACATCAATAGTCTGTAAACTATTGGATTGGATTATAAGAGACTATATACAAGATTTTAGTAATGAAAACAGTATCATTAGCAGTAATTATCATGGATTCATGAAGAATTGTTTTTGCCAGACCAATCTATTAACCACTTCCCGCCCGGTCAATAGGAGATTGACGTCCGGGAAGTGGTTGTGTTATCCTGACTAGACGTCTATTGACGCGGGGATCGGTGGAGCGGTGTGTCAGCCTGACACACCGCTACACTGATCTCGGTAAAGAGCCTCCGGCGGAGGCTTTTTACCACGTGATCAGCCGTGTCCAATCACGGCTGATCACAATGTAAACAGGAAGAGCCGTAGATCGGCTCTTCGTCACTCGCGTCTGACAGACGCGAGTAGAGGAGAGCCGATTGACGGCTCTCCTGACAGGGGGGGTTCGCACTGATTGTTTATCAGCGCAGCCCCCCCTCGGATGCCCACACTGGACCAACAGGATGCCGCCCAGGACCACCAGGGAAGCACCTAACATGTGGATGGCCAGGTAAGTCCCCCATGGCCATCCACATGTATAAATATATGCCTAACTTATGCCAATCAGTGCCCACAAATGGGCACTGACTGGCACAATCTTGGCACAATTTTTTTTGTGATGCCCAGCAATGCCACCCACCAGTGTCATCAGTGGCACCCACCAGTGTCCATCAGTGCCACCTATCAGTGCCCATCCGTGCCCACCTATCAGTGCCCTTCCGTGCCACCTATTAGTGCCACCCATAAGTACCCATCAGTGCCTCCCATAAGTACCCATCAGTGCCGCATATGAGTGCCCATCAGTGCCACCTATGAGTGCCCATCAGTGCCACCTATGAGTGCCCATCAGTGCCGCATACCAGTGCCACCTATCAGTGCCCATCAGTGCCGCCTATCAGTGCCGCCTATCAGTGCCCATCATTAGTGCTCATTGGTGCCACCTCATTGGTGCCACCTCATCGGTGCCCATCAGTGCCACCTTATCAGTGCCCATCAGTTCAGCCATATCAGTGCCCGTCATTGAAGAAGAAAACATACTTATTTACCAAAAAAATTTACAGAAATAAAGAAAAACTTCTTTTTTTTCAAAATTTTCACTATTTTTTTATTTGTTGTGCAAAAAATAAAAATCGCAGAGGCGATCAAATACCACCGAAAGAAAGCTCTATTTGTGGGAACAAAATGATAAAAAATGTGTTTGGGTACAGTGTAGCATGACCGCGCAATTGTCATTCAAATTACGACGGCGCTGAAAGCTGAAAATTGGCTTGGGCAGGAAGGTGTATAAGTGCCTGGTATTGAAGTGGTTAACCTTCTATGAATAAGTGAGCTGCCATCTAGATAAAGGAAGGCCTGTGGATGTGGTGTATCTGGATTTTGCAAAGGCATTTGATACAGTTCCCCACAAATGTTTACTGTACAAGCTAAGGTATGTAGGCATGGACCATAGTGTGAGTACCTGGATTGAAAACTGGCTACAGGGGTGAGTCCAAAGGGTGGGGATAAATGCATTGGCGAGTACTCGGAATGGTCTGGTATGGAAAGTAGGGCCCACCAGGGATCTGTCCTGGGACCAATCCTGTTTAATTTATTCATAAATGATCTAGAGCATGTAATAAACAGCTCAATCTCAGTATTTGTGGATGATGCAAAATTAAGCAGGGCAATAACGTCTATGCAAGATGTGGAAACCTTGCAAAAAGACCTAAACAAATTAATGGGGTGGGCAACTACATGGCAAATGAAGTTTAATGTTGAAAAATGTAAAGTTATGCAATTAGGTGTCAAAAATATGAATGCAAGTTCCTGGCTAGGGGGAAAACCTCTGAGGGAATCTAGGATGGAAAAGGACCTGGGGGTCCTAGTAGATGACAGGCTCAGCAATGGAATGCAATGCCAAGCTGCTGTAAACAAAAAGAGGGGATTCACTCCAGAGATAAAACAATAATTCTCCCATTCTACAAGACTCTGGTCTGGCCGCATCTATGCCATCCAGTTTTGAGCACGAGTCCTCAGGAAGGATGTGCTGGAACTGAAGAGACTCCAGAGAAGGGTAACAAAGCTAATTAAGTGAATGGAGGACCTCAGATATGGGGAAAGACTATAAGCATTGAACTTATTCTCTCTGGAGAGGAGACGCTTGAGAGGGGATATGGTATTAAATGTACAAATACCATACTGATGACCCTAGCATAGGGAAAAAATGATTCAGTGAAAGGGAATTTAAAAAGACACAAGGCCATTCACTAAAATCGGAAGAGAAGTGGTTTAACCTTAAACTGTGCAGAGGGTTCTTTACTGTCAGAGCAGTACGGATGTGGAATTCTCTTCCACAAGCAGTGGTATCAGCAAGGAGCGTCGATAGTTTCAAAAAACAATTAGGCCCCTTTCACATAGGCGGCTGTTCTGCCACAGTTAAAAGCATGTTTTGTTTTTTTGAAATTCAGAGAATCCTGGCACAGTGTTCACTTGCAGTTGTACATTGCGATTAGCTGCGTTTACATGTGTTTACGTGCAGCTGCGTTTAGCCACGTTTAGCTGCGTTGAAACATTCTTGCCATTTCTGTTCCACTGTTCCATTGCTTTCTGTTGTTTTTCTTTCCTTGTTGCCGCTGTTATCTGCAGGTGACATAGTACACTGCAGATAGCTGCAGATACCTGCATTAAATCGCTCCTAGACGCAGTCAAATACATTTTTTCTATCCGCACCAAACCCCATGTAATGAAACCGTTGCTAAACGCAGTGTGTGAATGGGGACATAGGAAAGCATTGTCTGAGTTTAGCTGCGGTAGATAACTTGATCTATCCGCAGCTAAAAGCTGAATTCTTTCCGCCCGTGTGAAAGGGGCCTTAGATGGGCATCTTAAACACTTCAGCCCCGGAAGGATTTATCCACTTCCTGACCAGGCCAATTTTTGCGATATGGCACTGCATCACTTTAACTGACAATTGCGCATTCATGCGACATTGTACACAAACAAAATTTATATCCTTTTTTTCCCACAAATAGAGCTTTCTTCTGGTTGTATTTGATCAGATCACCTCTGCGTTTTTTATTTTTGCGCTATAAACAACCCCCCCCCCCCAAAAAAAAAAATAACTTTTTGCTATATTAAATATCCCCCCCAAAAATTAAAAGAACAAATCTCTTTATCAGTTTAGACCATTATGTATTCTTCTAAATCTGTTTGTTAAAAAAAATCGCAATAAGTGTATTGATTGGTTATAAAGTTATAGCGTCTACAAAATAGGGGATAGATTCATGGAATTTTTATTATTATTATTTTTTTTACTAGCAATGGCAGTGATCAGTGATTTTTAGCAGGACTGTGACATTGTGGCGGACAGATCGGACACTTTTGACACTTTTTTGGGACCATATAAATAGCCACTGGTTACTATATAAATGTCACTGGCAGGGAAGGGGTTAACACTAGGGGGCAATCAAGGGGTTAAATGTTTCCTTAGGAAAGTGTTTATATCTGTTGGGAGAGTGGACTGACAGGGAGTAGAGAGAGATCGCTGTTCCTGATCACTAGGAACAGCAGATCTCTCTCTACTTTCCTGACAGAACTATCTGTTTACATTGACAGATTCCCATTCTGGCTCTCTGAGGTGTGATCGCAGGTCGCCGGCGGACATTGCGGCCGCTGGCTACACGCATCGGCTCTAGCGTCGCTGTGGGCATGCGCGCCACTATAGCTCTTAAAGCGGCCGACGTACACCTATGGCGGTTTGCGCAGCCGTGCCAACCTGCCCCAATATAATGACGGCAGCTGATCGGCAAGAGGTTAATGATCACAACATACAGGGCTATATGATGTACTATTGACATAAGCACACACACACACACACACACATCATAGGTTGAACTGGATGGACTGGTGTCTTTTTTCAACCTCACCAACTATGTAACTATGTAACTATATGTAGATGAGGAGACCCTTCAGCCATTGTCTAATAAGCCTGGAATGCAGCTTTTCATCAGTAGAAACCAGGGCGTGGCACTCAAATGCAGAGTCAACATTTTTACTTTGTGCTTAGTCCCTAGTAGCATCTAATCTGTCATGAAACCAGACCTCTACCAGAAGTGACCATCACTTTACTGGTTATTGCGCTATTGAGCCCTGAGATAAAACTAGTAAAGGAATTCAGGACAAAAAGGCATAAGGTTGACTAAATTAACAAGAGCTGCATATAAAGTCTATTGCAATAAACAAGTTCACCTTCTAATATACTGGTCGGTGACCAATACACATGTACAGTAGCACAGACCTAGCTATCTGGCACTGTGCATGTGAGATAATAACAATAGGACAGGGATACTCAGTCACAAGGATTCAGAAACACACTCAAGCTTTGGGCAGCTGCAGTTAAACTATTAGAACATGGGAATACTTGCTTAATAGTATCTGCTTCTGGTCTGGGTGAAATATATGCAGCCCTGTGTGTAGACATGCGATCTCCAAAAAACCTCCCTATCTTCTTCCTTTCTCATTTTTTTTTTAACCCAGCCTCCCAGAAACATGAAGTACGAAGGTCTATTTAGCATAAAAAAATAGGTTTATTACCCCTTCAGCCGTGGACCATTTGGCTGCCCAAAGCCCAGAGGACTTTTTACAATTTTGCACTGCGCTGCTTTAACTGGTAATTGCGCGGTCATGCAATGTTGTACCCAAACAAAATTTGCGTCCTTTTTTCCCCCACAAATAGAGCTTTCTTTTAATGGTATTTGATTGCCTCTGCAATTTTTGTTTTTGCAATATAAACGGAAAAAGCCTGAAAATATTTCAAAAAAATTATATTTTCTACTTTTTGTTATAAGAAAAATTCAATAAACTAAATTTTAGTCATACATTTAGGCCAAAATGTATTCAGCCACATGTCTTTGGTAAAAAAAAATGTCAATAAGCGTATATTTATTGGTTTGCATAAAGTTATAGCGTCTACAGGGTACATTTTCTGGAATTTACACAGCTTTTAGTTTATGACTGCCTATCTCATTTCTTGAGTTGCTAAAATTGCAGGGCAGTACAAAATTCCCCCAAATGACCCCATTTTGGAAAGTAGACACCCCAAGGAGATTGCTAAGAGGCATGTTGAGCCGATTCAATCTTTAAATATGTTGTCCCAAGTGATTGAATAATGACAAAAAAAAAGTTACAAAAAGTTGTTACTAAATGATATATTGCTCACACATGCCATGGTTATATGTGGAATTACACCCCAAAATAAATTTTACTGCTTCTCCTGAGTACGGGGATACCACATGTGTGGGACTTTTTGGGAGCCTAGCCGCGTACAGGGCCCCAAAAACCAAGCACCGCCTTCAGGATTTCTAAGGGCGTAAATTTTTGATTTCACTCCTCACTACCTATCACAGTTTCGAAGGCCATAAAATGCCAAGATAGCACAAACCTCCCCCAAATGACCCCATTTTGAAAAGTAGACACCCCAAGCTATTTGCTGAGAGGCATGTTGAGTCCATTAAAATGACAGATTAAAATGGTGGGTGTTGTATTTTTTTTTCAAACAGTATTTGCGCAGCGATTTTTCAAACGCATTTTTTTGGGAAAAAACACACTATTTTATTTTAATGCACTAAAACACACTATATTGCCCAAATATTTGATGAAATAAAAAATATGATCTTAGGCCGAGTACATGGATTCCAAACACGACATGCTTTAAAATTGTGCACAAACATGCAGCTGCGACAAACTACATACATTTTTAAAAGCCTTTAACCACTTAACGACCACTCACTGTATATATACGTCGGCACAATGGCACCGACAGGCACAATCACGTAGAGCATACGTGATTGCCTTTGTACAGTTGGGGGGTCCGATCGGACCCCCCTTCTGTACAGTGAACGGTCGGAATTCGTTGGGGAGCGATCCGACATGAGGGGACGGCCATTCAATTCCGGCCACCCCCCTGCGATCGCTCCCGGCGAATGGAAATGCCCCCTCTGTCTGTCGAATGTACACACAGGCAGAGGAAGCAGGAGGAAGTGATGTCATCTCTTGTGCGGCGCTCACATATACCGAGCGCCGTACAAGAGAAGACATCAAGGTTAGTGCACAAACACTACACTAACACCAGCACACATAGGCACATAAATCGCCCCCCCAGGCCCCCCCAGATCACCCCCCAGCCCCCAGTCACAGTGTCACTGATTGCAGTGACCATTTATTTACTGACCACTGCAATCAGTGACATTTGTGACTGTAAAAGTGTCACTACATTTAGTTTTAGGTCCAGTTTAGCCCCCTAACCCCCCTAATAAAGGTTTAACCCCTTGATCACCCCCCAGATAACCCTTTCACCCCCTAGCACCGCCGTCGCTAAGCGATCATTTTTCTGATCGCTGTCTTAGCGTCGGTGATGCAGATCGGTAGCCAGTAAATTTTTTTAGGTTCGCCGCAGGTTTTTATAGCGTCAGGTACCCCCATAAATGATCTAATAAATGTTTAACCCCCTTGATCGCCCCCCAGGTAACCCTTTCACCCCCTATCACTACTGTCGCTAAGCGATCATTTTTCTGATCGATGTCTTAGCGTCGGTGATGCAGATCAGTAGCCAGTATTTTTTTTTTAGGTTCGCCGCAGGTTTTTATAGCGTCAGGTACCCCCATAAATTATCTAATAAAGGTTTAACCCCCTTGATCGCCCCCCAGGAAACCCTTTCACCCCCTATCACCACTGTCGCTAAGCGATAATTTTTCTGATCGCTGTCTTAGCGTCGGTGATGCAGATCAGTAGCCAGTATTTTTTTTTAAGGTTCGCCGCAGGTTTTTATAGCGTCAGGTACCCCCATAAATTATCTAATAAAGGTTTATCCCCCTTGATCGCCCCCCAGGTAACCCTTTCACCCCCTATCACCACTGTCGCTAAGCGATCATTTTTCTGATCGCTGTCTTAGCGTCGGTGATGCAGATCAGTAGCCAGTATTTTTTTTTTAGGTTCGCCGCAGGTTTTTATAGCGTCAGGTACCCCCATAAATTATCTAATAAAGGTTTAACCCCCTTGATCGCCCCCCAGGTAACCCTTTCACCCCCTATCACCACTGTCGCTAAGCAATAATTTTTCTGATCGCTGTCTAATGCCGCGTACACACGACCGTTTTTCTCGACGAGAAAAACTGCATTTTTTCCTTTCGCCGAGAAAAACGATCGTCTGTGGGCTTTATGTCGTTTTTCTCGACGTGAAAAACGGCATTAAAAACGACGAGAAAAATTAGAACATGTTTTAATTTTTCTCGTCGTTTTTCCTGACATTTCTTCTGCGGCAGTGTTTCCCATAGGAAAACACTGCCGCGGAGCCCATAGACGATCGTTTTTCTCGTCATTTTAAAAAATGACGAGAAAAATGACCGTGTGTGGGGAACAAGCTGTTCCCTCGTTTAAAATGTCATTATTCACAGCGTTTTTTTAACCGCCGTGAATAATGATCGTGTGTACGCGGCATTAGCGTCGGTGATGCAGATCGGTAGCCAGTAATTTTTTTTAGGTTCGCCGCAGGTTTTTATAGCGTCAGGTACCCCCATATATTATCTAATAAAGGTTTTAACCCCCTAATTGCCCCTAGTTAACCCTTTCACCAGTGATCATCATATAAGTGTTACGGGTGACGCTGGTTAGTTAGTTTGCTTTTTATAGTGTCAGGGCACCCGCCGTATATAACCCAATAAAGGTTTAACCCCCTGATCGCCCGGCGGGTGATATCAATTAGGTTTTAGCGTCAGAGAGGGTCTGCGTCACACCCCAGGCAGCGTCAGGTTAGTGCCAGTAATGCTAACACCCACGCGTGAAGCATACACCTCCCTTAGTGGTATAGTATCTGAACAGATCAATATCTGATCTGAACAGATCTATACTAGTGTCCCCAGCAGTTTAGGGTTCCCAAAAACGCAGTGTTAGCGGGATCAGCCCAGATACCTGCTAGCACCTGCCTTTTGCCCCTCCGTCCAGCCCAGGCCACCCAAGTGCAGTATCGATCGATCACTGTCACTTACAAAACACAACACACATAACTGCAGCGTTCGCAGAGACAGGCCTGATCCCTGCGACTCCAGTGCTGTAGGAGGTGATTTCACCACCACAGTTAAACAAAAAAAAGCAAATATGCCGAAGCATTGGGGCAGCAGGGGCGGAGGAGTGATTTTGCTCCTAATACCGCGTACATACGGTCGAAATTCCGACGGAGGCTTGCCCGTGGAAAAGTCCGACCATGTGTGTGCGGCATAACTTTTTTGCGGGAGGATGCCCCCATGCTTCGGCATATATAAATGGTGCATGTATGCCCATCATTAGAAGTCGGTGGATGAAGGGCGGTATTCTAATGGTGGGCATACCCACCGATCAATCTCTTTTTTCGTTCAGCCACCTGGCTGCATGAAAAAAAAAGATTACAATACATGTCCAACAAGGACCAGCAACGTACTGGTATGTTGCTGGACTTTGAATGGTTATACCAGATTGATGCCTGCGGGTTTAGGTATCATCTTGGTATCATTCTTTTCAGCCAGCGGCCGGCTTTCATGTAGAAG
Organism: Rana muscosa; assembly: GCA_029206835.1. Lineage (NCBI taxonomy): Eukaryota > Metazoa > Chordata > Amphibia > Anura > Ranidae > Rana > Rana muscosa. The sequence goes on from CM055117.1 coordinate 501,050,702, forward strand.
CAATCTTAGTGGCTAATTAGCCTCTGGACTGCTTTTACAAGCAGTGGGAGGGAATGTCCCCCCCCCCCGGATATAAAAAGCACCATTGGGAAATTGGGAAAGCATTTTATCACACCGATCTTGGTGTGGTCAGATGCTTTGAGGGCAGAGGAAAGATCTAGGGTCTAGACCCCAGTTTTTTCAAAAAAAGAGTACCTGTCACTACCTATTGCTATCATAAGGGATATTTACATTCCCTGAGATAACAATAAAAATGATAAAAAAAAAAAAAATATGGAAGGAACAATTTAAAAATAAAATAAAAAAGCAAAATTAATAATAAAAAAATAAAAAAAAGCACCCCTGTCCTGCCCTGCTCTTGCCCAATGGCGAACGCAAGCGTCGGTCTGGCGTCATATGTAAACAGCAATTGCACCATGCATGTGAGGTATCACCGCGAAGGTCAGATCGAGGGCAGTAATTTTAGCAGTAGACCTCCTCTGTAAATCTAACGGGGTAACCTGTAAAGGCTTTTAAAGGCTTTTAAAAATGTATGTAGTTTGTCGCCAATGCGCGTTTGTGCGAAATTTTAAAGCATGTCATGTTTGGTATCTATGTACTCGGCCTAAGATCATCTTTTTTATTTCATCAAACATTTGGGCAATAGTAGGATTTTTAAAACAGCTTACCTGTAAAATCCTTTTCTTGGAGTACATCACGGGACACAGAGCAGCATAGTCATTACTATGTGGGTTATATAGAATTACCTTCAGGTGCTGGCACTGGCAACTTCCAAAACAGGAAGTACCCTCCCCTATATAAGCCCCTCCCATCCGGGAGTACCTCAGTTTTGTAGCAAAGCAATACGTGTCCCCAAAAGAGGGGTGGGAGCTCTGTGTCCCGTGATGTACTCCAAGAAAAGGATTTTACAGGTAAGCTGTTTTAAAAATCCTACTTTCTTGTTCATACATCACGGGACACAGAGCAGCATAGTCATTACTATGTGGGACGTCCCAAAGCAATGCCAAATGAGGGGGGGGATACACCATACATAAGCTGGGCGCCATCAGGCATGAGGATCTTTTGCGGCCTGCAACACACTGCGCCCAAAGGCGACATCCTCCTGACTTCTAACGTCCACCTGGTAGAACCTAGTAAACGTGTGTACTGAAGACCATGTTGCGGCCTTACAAATTTGAGCCAGGGAGGCCTGGTGATGCACTGCCCATGAAGTTCCAACTGCTCTCGTGGAGTGCGCCCTAACTTTGAACGGAGGCGGTCTACTTCTCAAGCCATAGGCTTGTATTATGACCTGTCGAATCCACTTGGCTAAAGTAGATTTTGATGCTGCCTGACCCTTTCTGGGGCCTTCCGGCAGAACAAACAAAGAATCCGTTCTACGAATCTGAGCAGTGGCTTTTAGATAAGCTTTAACTGCTCTTACTACATCCAAAGAATGCAATAACTTTTCCTCTACCGAGCTTGGTTTGGGGAAAAAAGAAGGAAGAACCACATCTTGGTTCAAGTGAAACCTCGATACCACCTTAGGAAGAAAGGCTGGGTGAGGGCGTAATACTACTCTGTCCTTATGGATAACCAGATATGGCTCTTTACAGGACATGGCGGCTAATTCCGACACTCTTCTAGCCGAGCATATGGCTACTAAAAATATCAATTTTCTGGTGAGTAGAACCAAGGAAATGTGCCGCAAAGGTTCAAACGGCTGCTTCTGCAGAACCGACAGAACCAAATTTAGATCCCATGGGCATATGGGAGCTTTAATCGGTGGAATAATACGAGTCACCCCTTGCATAAAGGTTTTGACAAGTGAATGCATAGCCAGGGGCCTTTGAAATAGTATTGATAAGGCCGAAACCTGGCCCTTGATAGTACTTAAGGCAAACTTCCTGTCTACAGCCCACTGCAGGAAGTCCAGAATTCTGCCTATAACGTACTTACGTGGATGCCATTTTCTGGCCTCGCACCAAGTGATGTACGCCTTCCAAACTCTATAGTAGATCTGCCTGGATACAGGCTTCCTGGCATTGATTATAGTTGATACCACAGAGTTAGAGAGACCTCTCTTCTTTAGGATGTGGGATTCAATAGCCAGGCCGTTAAACTTAGAGTTAGTAAGGAAGGGTGGTATATCGGTCCTTGCGAAAGCAGGTCCGGACGACGTGGAAGGGTCCAAGGACTCCCCACAGACATTTTGATGATCTCCGCGTACCAGGCCCTTCGGGGCCACGCTGGAGCCACCAGGATCACCGGCTTCTTCTCCAACCTGACTCTGCGAAGGAGTCGAGGCAACAATTGTAGCGGAGGGAATGCATATATCAGTCTGAACTGATCCCAAGGGAACACCAGAGCATCCGAGCCGCAAGCGAGGGGATCCCTTGTCCGGGAGACAAATCTGTCCACCTTTGCGTTGAATCTGGATGCTAGCAGATCTACATCCGGTGTTCCCCACCGCTGACATATTGCTCGGAAGACCTCGGGATGAAGGGACCATTCCCCTGGGCATAACTGTTGGCGACTCAGAAAGTCCGCCTTCCAATTCTCCACCCCTGGAATGAAGACAGCTGATATACATGGGACATGCTTTTCTGCCCATTCCAGGATGTGACTTACTTCCCTCTGGGCTGCATGACTCCTGGTGCCTCCCTGATGATTGATATATGCCACTGCTGTGGCATTGTCTGATTGAATTCTGACAGGGGACCCTTGGAGTCTGGATGTCCAGGCTACTAGGGCGTACCGGGCTGCTCGTATCTCTAAGAGATTGATGGGCAGGGTTTTTACTACATTTGACCATCTGCCCTGGAGAGACCATTGCTCCAGTACTGCCCCCAGCCTATAAGGCTGGCATCTGTAGTGACCACCTTCCAAGATATCGGGCTGAAGGGTTTTCCCTTCTGGAGATTCTGGGGGATCAACCACCAGCAGAGACTCTTCCGAACGGAAGGGGACAAAGCCATCGGGAAGTCTAGAGCCTGAACTTTTCCGTTCCAGGCTGACAATATGGCCCTCTGTAAATTCCTTGAGTGGAATTGGGCTTATGGCACAGCTTCGAATGATGCTACCATCTTTCCTAGCAGCCTCATGCACAGGCGTATGGACGGCTGTCTTTTTGCACAAAGCAGACGGACCAAGCCCCTCAAAGAGGATACCTTGTCTAGAGGTAAGAAAATCTTCCTCTGGTCTGAATCCAGCCGTAGCCCTAGATATACCAGGTTTTTCACTGGCTGTAGGGCTGACTTGTCCAGGTTGATGATCCAACCGTGAGATTCTAGATACTTGATTGTATCGACAATTACCACTTCTAGCTTGGCAACTGAGTGGTCCATCAACAACAGGTTGTCTAGGTATGCCATTATCGTTACACCTCGTGTTCTTAGATCGGCCAACAGTGGGGCCAGAATTTTTGTGAACACTCGTGGTGCTGTGGCCAGACCGAATGGTAAGGCTCTGAACTGAAAATGGCGCCCTTCTACTGCAAAGCGTAGAAATTTTTGATGACCTGGAAAGATGGGAATATGCAAGTAAGCATCTTTGATGTCAATCGAGGCTAACCATTCCTCCCCTTGTAGGGCAGCGGTGACCGATCGGATCGACTCCATCCAGAAAGACCGGACGTTTAGAAATTTGTTTAGACTCTTTAGGTCCAATATGGGTCTTATGTCCCCGTTTGGCTTCGGGACTGTGAAAAGGTTTGAGTAGAAACCCAACCCCCACTCTTCCATAGGAACCTCCATAATTACTCCTTGGAGCAATAGTTGTTCTAACGCCAATAGGAGAGACCCTCTTTTCAGAGGGTCTCTTGGCATGCCTGACCACATAAAATGGGAAGGAGGAGACTCTTTTAACTCCAACTTGTATCCCAGAGTTACTGCGGAGAGCACCCATCTGTCTTTGATCGTCTCCCGCCAGGTCTCTGTGAACAACTGAAGTCTTCCCCCCACCCGTTTGAGTGGGGGCAGCCCTTCATAGGCTTGACTTGGAGGCTGGTTTAGTACCCCTTCGGATCCAGGGTTTCTTATTACCCTGTGACTGTCCCTGATTTTTACCCCCTGAGTTTGACCGAGGAGGCCGTCGGAACTGCTTAGTAGCAGACGTAGGAAGGGATAGGAGAGGTAGTCCTCTTAAAAGATGGACCCCTAGACCTCTTCTTACTCGGTAAGAGAGTACTTTTACCACTGGAAATCTTCTGGATATACTTATCCAGGTCCTCGCCAAAAAGGCGTTCCCCATGAAATGGGAAGCTAACTAAGAGCTTCTTACAGGGAGCTTCAGCAGACCAGTTTTTGAGCCACAGAAGCCTACGCATATGTACCAAAGACAGCGTGAGGCGGGAGGCCTGATGGATAGAATCCTTGATGGCGTCAACCGCAAAGCATAATGCTCTAGGCAGATCAGCCAGAGCCTGGGCCTGCTGGTCTGGCAAATCCCTCAGGACCATTTTCATTTGATCCTTTAAAGCTTGGCAGACCCCAATAGCTGCCACTGCTGGCTGTGTAACAGCCCCTGCTGTGGAAAAAGCAGATTTTAATAAAGATTCCAATTTTTTATCCACTGGATCTTTGAACATTTGAACATTATCTACTGGACATGTCAGTGATTTGTTCACAGAAGAGATGGCTGCATCCACCGTAGGAACATTCCATCTCTGGGTGAACTTTTCCTCCATGGGATAGATCACCGGAAATTTTTTAGGCGGAACAAATAGTTTATCAGGATGTTCCCAGTCCTGGTATATAAGTCCTTCCAATAATGGATGTATTGGAAAGGAGCAATTAACCTGGGGAGCTTTTAGCGACCCCAATGAGGAGACAGCAGTAGTTGATGGTTCAACAAGAGGCATTTTAAATGCAGATCGAACCATGTCAGTTAGGGTCTGGACCCACAATCTTTCAGTCTGTGATGCTGAAAATGGTTCATCTACTGTCGATTCCTCAAAAACAGAGTTAACCTCCTCCTGATCCCCTTCAGGTAGGTCGGTCCCTTCCTGGGACTGTTGCTCTGCCAACAGGCACTCTAATGGAGGTGATGGAGATCTGGCGCGCTTTCTTTCCTGTAGAGAAGAAGCGATCAATGCTGCCAATCTCTGCTCCAATCCCTCCAGAGTTGAGGAAAAAACCTCCTCTGTTATATATGCAGGAGCAGGTGGACTGAGGACAGCCGCAGTACCTGGCACTCCCGGGGGTTCCTTATGGGTATTAACCTCTGATTTCTCAGGGGAGGAGGGTGCAGATGACTGCTCCAGATCCTCAGAGCCCGATGGAGACCCCCTACACTTCCTGAGAGGTATATCTCGGAGTTTTTTAGGCGGCATATTCCTTAGTTCAAAGCTGAGGTATTCCAGCCGCAATACACCCCTTACTGAAATAGTCTAATGCAATGTTGCTGCTATGTACATCAGTGGGTGTCTACTAATGCGTCTTTCTGGGGATGCCTGTATCAACCGCCCGCTGTAAGCCCCTATACCATGCTACCAGCTCCTTTTCATGCTCTGTGTCCATAGCAAGCAGCGTGGACTGAGTCCTTTTATCTTGCTGGGACGCCCGCACATGCGCAGAAGCGCTGGGCGCACAGAGCGCGTCATCCGCCAGGCTCCGCCCCCTTTTTTGAAGCTAAATCTTTTAAAAAGAAAGCGTGTGTGCGCGCGCGCGTGCACGTGTGCGCTCTTGGCGCCATGTAGGGAGAGGAGCCAGGGTCCCTGTTTCACCAGGACTCGGGGATGGAAGGAAACTACTTGGCAGCATGACAGAGGAATGCAGCTTCCCTGATAGAGAGCTCACTCATCTGCCTGGACTTTTACCCTGGAAGGAATAGTCCCAAGAAAAAAGACGTTCCACAGCGGCCTCTAGTGGACAAACACAGGTACCGCACTTTTGTCTTTTTTTTTTAAAACCTCCTTAATGAAAAACATTTCCAGGTTTACAGTTTTTAAAACTTCCTTTATGAAAAAACATTTCTAGGATTTCTTAGGCATATACAGCTATTAGCGGGAATACCTTTTAGGTAACAGGCAGAAAGACATATTAGGCTTGGGGGTCCCCTCAATAGAACCAAGTTCCTGAGGGGCCCCCACTTACCTTTTCCCCGCCGCAGGACTTTGTTTGGTCCACAGAAGCCCAAACTTCACCTTTCACGGCAGGCATTGTACTAGACCTTCAGGGACCGGGTTCCCAAGGATTCCACTCCCCTGGACCTGTATAGCACCCTGCACAGATAGCCTCTTGGTTTTGGGTATGACCAGAGCTCTGGATCCCAGGGTCCAGCCCTCCTAAGAGAGGCATTACAGGCAAAACCTTGCTCTTCTCTGCAAGGCCCGGGTACCGACCGTTTAGCTATGAAGCTTTTTTGGTCGGATCCGGAATAGCTTGCTAAGGCCCAGAGAACCTGTACACAAGCCCAGATGAATACATGTTAACCTTGGCCAACACCTTAGACACTGGCAAAAAACTGAGGTACTCCCGGATGGGAGGGGCTTATATAGGGGAGGGTACTTCCTGTTTTGGAAGTTGCCAGTGCCAGCACCTGAAGGTAATTCTATATAACCCACATAGTAATGACTATGCTGCTCTGTGTCCCGTGATGTATGAACAAGAAATAGTGTGTTTTAGTGCATTAAAATTAAAAAAAGTGTATTTTTTCCCCCAAAAATGCGTTTGAAAAATCGCTGCGCAAATACTGTGTAGAAAAAAAAAATGCAACACCCACCATTTTATTCTGTAGGGCCTTTGCTTTAAAAATATATATAATGTTTGGGGGTTCAACATAATTTTCTTGCAAAAAAAAAATATGTTTTCATGTAAACAAAAAGTGTCAAAAAGGGCTTTGTCTTCAAGTGGTTAGAAGAGTGGATGTAAGCTTCCTAATGTTGTGTATAAAATGCCAGAACAGTTCAACCCCCCCCCAAATGACCCCATTTTGGAAATTAGACACCCCAAGCTATAAACTGAGAGGCATGTCAAGTCCATGGAATATTTTATATGTTGACACAAGTTGCGGAAAAAAGACAATTTTTTTTTTTTTTTTGCACAAAGTTGTCACTAAATGATATATTGCTCAAACATGCCATGGGCATATGTGGAATTACACCCCAAAATACATTCTGTTGCTTCTCCTGAGTACGGGGATACCACATGTGTGAGACTTTTTGGGAGCCTAGCCGCGTACGGGACCCCAAAAACCAATCACCGCCTTCAGGCTTTCTAAGGGTGTAAATTTTTGATTTCACTTCTCACTGCCTATCACAGTTTCGGAGGCCATGGAATGCCCAGATGGCACAAAACCCCCCCAAATGACCCCATTTTGGAAAGTAGACACCCCAAGCTATTTGCTGAGAGGTATTGTGAGTATTTTGCAGATCTCGCTTTTTGTCACAAAGTTTTGAAAATTGAAAAAAAAAAAGAAAAAAAAAAATGTTCTTTCTTCATTTTCAAAAACAAATGAGAGCTGTAAAATACTCACCATGCCTCTCAGCAAACAGCTTGGGGTGTCTACTTTCCAAAATGGGGTCATTTGGGGGGGTTTTGTGCTATTTTGGCATTTTATGGCCTTCGAAACTGTGATAGGTAGTGAGGAGTCAAATCAAAAATTTGTGCCTAGAAATCCTGAAGGCGGTGATTGGTTTTCGGGGTCCCGTACGCGGCTAGGCTCCTAAAAAGTCCCACACATGTGGTATCCCCGTACTCAGGAGAAGCAGCAAAATGTATTTTGGGGTGCAATTCCACATATAACCATGGCATGTGTGAGCAATATATCATTTAGTGACAACTTTTTGTAATTTTTTTTTTTTTTGTCATTATTCAATCACTTGGGACAAAAAAAAAAATATTCAATGGGCTCAACAGGCCTCTCAGCAATTTCCTTGGGTGTCTACTTTCTAAAATGGGGTCATTTGGGGGGGGGTTTGTGCTATTTTGGCATTTTATGGCCTTCAAAACTGTGATAGGTAGTGAGGAGTGAAATCAAAAATTTGCGCCCTTAGAAATCCTGAAGGCGGTGCTTGGTTTCCGGGGTCCCGTACGTGGCTAGGCTCCCAAAAAGTCATTATTCAATCACTTGGGACAAAAAAAAATATTCAATGGGCTCAACATGCCTCTCAGCAATTTCCTTGGGGTGTCTACTTTCTAAAATGGGGTCATTTGGGGGGGGTTTGTACTACCCTGCCATTTTAGCACCTCAAGAAATGAGATAGGCAGTCATAAATTTAAAGCTGTGTAAATTCCAGAAAATGTACCCTAGTTTGTAAACGCTATAACTTTTGCGCAAACCAATAAATATACGCTTATTGACATTTTTTTTACTAAAGACATGTGGCTGAATACATTTTGGCCTAAATGTATGACTAAAATTGAGTTTATTCGATTTTTCTTATAACAAAAAGTAGAAAATATCTTTTTTTTTCAAAATTTTCGGTCTTTTTCCGTTTATATCGCAAAAAATTAAAATCGCAGAGGCAATCAAATACCATTAAAAGAAAGCTCTATTTGTGGGAAGAAAAGGACGCAAATTTCGTTTGGGTACAACATTGCATGTCCGCACAATTTACAGTTAAAGCAGCGCAGTGCAAAATTCTGAATTCACCTCTGGTCCTTTAGCTACCAAATGGTCCGGGGCTTAAGTGGTTAAAAGCCCTTACAGGTTACCTTTTTAGATTTACAGAGGTCTACTGCTAAAATTACTGCCCTCGATCTGACCTTTATGGTGATACCTTACATGCATGGTACAATTGCTGTTTACTTATGACGCCAGACCGACACTTGCGTTCATCTTTGCGTGAGAGCAGGGGGGTAGGGGTGCTTTTTTTTATTATTATTATTTATTTAGCTTTTTTTATTTTATTTTCAAACTGTTCCTTTAATTTTTATTTTTTTTATCATTTTTAACCACTTGCCGCCGGCCCTATAGCGGATTGACGGCGGCAAAGTGGTTTCAAAATCCTGACTGGACGTCATATGACGTCCTCAGGATTTTGAGCCGCTGACACCCCGCAACACCGATCTAGGAGACTCTTTACCACGTGATCAGCCGTGTCCAATCACGGCTGATCACAGTGTAGACAGGAAAAGCCGTCTGTCATCTGACAGACGCGAGTAGAGGAGAGCCGATCGGCTGCTCCTCTGACAGGGGGGGGGTTTGTGCTAATAGATTATCAGCGCAGCCCCCCGAGGATGCCCACACTGGACCACCAGGGATACCACCAGACCACCAGAGATGCCAGCACCAGGTATGCCACCCTAGACCACCAGGGATGCCACTTAGTGCCCCCTAATGGATGCCAATCAGTGCCCACAATGGATGCCAATCAGTGCCCACAATGGGCATCACTGATTGGCAGGCATTATTGTTTGGCACTGATTGGCATCCATTACAGTACATCAGTGCTCACCCGTGCCACCTATCAGTGCCCATCCATGCCCATCCATGCCGCCTATCAGTGCCCATCTGTGCCACCTATCAGTGCCCATCCTTGCCGCCTATCAGTGCCCATTCGTGCCGCCTATCAGTGCCCATCTGTGCTGCCTATCCGTGCCACCTATCCGTGCCGCCTATCCGTGCCACCTATCCGTGCCCATCTGTGCCGCCTATCCGTGCCCATCCGTGCCGCCTATCCGTGCCCATCCGTGCCGCCTATCCGTGCCACCTATCAGTGCCGCATATTAGTGCCCATCATCAGTGCCCATCAATGCCACCTCATCAGTGCCACTTCATTGGTGCCACCTCATCGGTGCCTGCCAGTGCAGCCCCATCAGTGAAGGAGAAAATGTACTTATTTAAAAAGTTGTGTAACTGAAACAAAAAAAATCCTTTTTTTTTCTCAAAATTTTCGGTCATTTTTATTTATTTTTTGCAGAAAATAAAAATCCCAGAGGTGATCAACTACCACCTAAAGAAATCTCTATTTGTGGGGGAAAAATGATAAAAATTTAGTTTGGGTACAAGGTAGCACGACCGCGCAATTGTCATTCAAAGTGCAACAGCGCAGAAAGCTGAAAATTGGTCTGGGCAGGAAGGTGTATAAGTGCCCAGTATGGAAGTGGTTAATTGTTATCTCAGGGAATGTAAATATCCCCTATGATAGCCATAGGTAGGGACAGGTACTCTTTTTTGAATAAATTGTGGTCTATTAGACCCTAGATCTCTCCTCTGCCCTCAAAGCATCTGACCACACCAAGATCGGTGTGATAAAATGCTTTCCCAATTTTCCAATGGCGCTGTTTATATCCGGGGAAATCTAAGTCATGAAATGCTCATAGCTTCCGGTTTCTTAGGCCATAGTGATGATTGGAGCCATTCTGGTCTCTGATCAGCTCTATGGTCAGCTGGCGGAACCAACAGCTGCATTCTCTAGTTCCCTGTTGGGACAAGAGAGCCAGAGAAAACCATGGAAGACGGTGGGAGGGGGGGACGTTCCCTCCCACTGCTTGTAAAAGCAGTCTAGAGGCTAATTAGCCGCTAGGATTGCTTTTACATGAAAGCCGACCGCTGGCTTAAAAGAATGATACCAAGATGATACCTAAGCTCGCAGGCATCATTCTGGTATAACCACTCAAAGTCCAGCAACATACAAGTATGTTGCTGGTCCTTGTTGGGCATATATTCTAATCTTTTTTTTCATGCAGCCTGTTGGCTGAACAAAAAAAGAAGAGATTCATCAGTGGGTATGCCCACCATTAGAATGCCTTCCTTCATCCATCCACTTCTAATGATGGGCATACATGCACCATTTTGTTTTTAACTGTGGTGGTGAAATCACCTCCTAGGGCGCTGGAGTCACGGATTTACGTATCGTGGGAGAAAACGTTGTTGCTGTCAAGACAAATAAATCAGTGCTGCAGCTGAATGGAGTACCTGCTAAGCAAATGATGGTTAATAATAAAACAAAGTAACATTACAGTATAACAGTAAGACATACCATACCTGCAAAGCAAATACAAAAAAACATAGTAAAAAATAGTAGGATTTTTAAAACAGCTTACCTGTAAAATCCTTTTCTTGGAGTACATCACGGGACACAGAGCAGCATAGTCATTACTATGTGGGTTATATAGAATTACCTTCAGGTGCTGGCACTGGCAACTTCCAAAACAGGAAGTACCCTCCCCTATATAAGCCCCTCCCATCCGGGAGTACCTCAGTTTTGTAGCAAAGCAATACGTGTCCCCAAAAGAGGGGTGGGAGCTCTGTGTCCCGTGATGTACTCCAAGAAAAGGATTTTACAGGTAAGCTGTTTTAAAAATCCTACTTTCTTGTTCATACATCACGGGACACAGAGCAGCATAGTCATTACTATGTGGGACGTCCCAAAGCAATGCCAAATGAGGGGGGGGATACACCATACATAAGCTGGGTGCCATCAGGCATGAGGATCTTTTGCGGCCTGCAACACACTGCGCCCAAAGGCGACATCCTCCTGACTCCTAACGTCCACCTGGTAGAACCTAGTAAACGTGTGCACTGAAGACCATGTTGCGGCCCTACAAATTTGAGCCAGGGAGGCCTGGTGATGCACTGCCTATGAAGTTCCAACTGCTCTCGTGGAGTGCGCCCTAACTTTGAGCGGAGGCGGTCTACTTCTCAAGCCATAGGCTTGTATTATGACCTGTCGAATCCACTTGGCTAAAGTAGATTTTGATGCTGCCTGACCCTTTCTGGGGCCTTCCGGCAGAACAAACAAAGAATCAGTTCTAAGAATCTGAGCAGTGGCTTTTAGATAAGCTTTAACTGCTCTTACTACATCCAAAGAATGCAATAACTTTTCCTCTACCGAGCTTGGTTTGGGGAAAAAAGAAGGAAGAACCACATCCTGGTTCAAGTGAAACCTCGATACCACCTTAGGAAGAAAGGCTGGGTGAGGGCGTAATACTACTCTGTCCTTATGAATAACCAGATATGGCTCCTTACAGGACATGGCGGCTAATTCCGACACTCTTCTAGCCGAGCATATGGCTACTAAAAATATCAATTTTCTGGTGAGTAGAACCAAGGAAATGTGCCGCAAAGGTTCAAATGGCTGCTTCTGCAGAACCGACAGAACCAAATTTAGATCCCATGGGCATATGGGAGCTTTAATCGGTGGAATAATACGAGTCACCCCTTGCATAAAGGATTTGACAAGTGAATGCATAGCCAGGGGCCTTTGAAATAGTATTGATAAGGCCGAAACCTGGCCCTTGATAGTACTTAAGGCAAACTTCCTGTCTACAGCCCACTGCAGGAAGTCCAGAATTCTGCCTATAACGTACTTACGTGGATGCCATTTTCTGGCCTCGCACCAAGTGATGTACGCCTTCCAAACTCTATAGTAGATCTGCCTGGATACAGGCTTCCTGGCATTGATTATAGTTGATACCACAGAGTTAGAGAGACCTCTCTTCTTTAGGATGTGGGATTCAATAGCCAGGCCGTTAAACTTAGAGTTAGTAAGGAAGGGTGGTATATCGGTCCTTGCGAAAGCAGGTCCGGACAACGTGGAAGGGCCCAAGGACTCCCCACAGACATTTTTATGATCTCCGCGTACCAGGCCCTTCGGGGCCACGCTGGAGCCACCAGGATCACCGGCTTCTTTTCCAACCTGACTCTGCGAAGGAGTCGAGGCAACAATTGTAGCGGAGGGAATGCATATATCAGTCTGAACTGATCCCAAGGGAACACCAGAGCATCCGAGCCGCAAGCGAGGGGATCCCTTGTCCGGGAGACAAATCTGTCCACCTTTGCGTTGAATCTGGATGCTAGCAGATCTACCTCCGGTGTTCCCCACCGCTGACATATTGCTCGGAAGACCTCGGGATGAAGGGACCATTCCCCTGGGCATAACTGTTGGCGACTCAGAAAGTCCGCCTTCCAATTCTCCACCCCTGGAATGAAAACAGCTGATATACATGGGACATGCTTTTCTGCCCATTCCAGGATGTGACTTACTTCCCTCTGGGCTGCACGACTCCTGGTGCCTCCCTGATGATTGATATATGCCACTGCTGTGGCATTGTCTGATTGAATTCTGACAGGGGACCCTTGGAGTCTGGATGTCCAGGCTACTAGGGCATACCGGGCTGCTCGTATCTCTAAGAGATTGATGGGCAGGGTTTTTACTACATTTGACCATCTGCCCTGGAGAGACCATTGCTCCAGTACTGCCCCCCAGCCTATAAGGCTGGCATCTGTAGTGACCACCTTCCAGGATATCGGACTGAAGGGTTTTCCCTTCTGGAGATTCTGGGGGATCAACCACCAGCAGAGACTCTTCCGAACGGAAGGGGACAAAGCCATCGGGAAGTCTAGAGCCTGAATCTTTCCGTTCCAGGCTGACAATATGGCCCTCTGTAAATTCCTTGAGTGGAATTGGGCGTATGGCACAGCTTCGAATGATGCTACCATCTTTCCTAGCAGCCTCATGCACAGGCGTATGGACGGCTGTCTTTTTGCACAAAGCAGACGGACCAAGCCCCTCAAAGAGGATACCTTGTCTAGAGGTAAGAAAATCTTCCTCTGGTCTGAATCCAGCCGTAGCCCTAGATATACCAGGTTTTTCACTGGCTGTAGGGCTGACTTGTCCAGGTTGATGACCCAACCGTGAGATTCTAGATACTTGATTGTATCGACAATTACCACTTCTAGCTTGGCAACTGAGTGGTCCATCAACAACAGGTCGTCTAGGTATGCCATTATCGTTACACCTCGTGTTCTTAGATCGGCCAACAGTGGGGCCAGAATTTTTGTGAACACTCGTAGTGCTGTGGCCAGACCGAATGGTAAGGCTCTGAACTGAAAATGGCGCCCTTCTACTGCAAAGCGTAGAAATTTTTGATGACCTGGAAAGATGGGAACATGCAAGTAAGCATCTTTGATGTCGATCGAGGCTAACCATTCCTCCCCCTGTAGGGCAGCGGTGACCGATCGGATCGACTCCATCCGGAAAGACCGGACGTTTAGAAATTTGTTTAGACTCTTTAGGTCCAATATGGGTCTTATGTCCCCGTTTTGGCTTCGGGACTGTGAAAAGGTTTGAGTAGAAACCCAACCCCCACTCTTCCATAGGAACCTCCATAATTACTCCTTGGAGCAATAGTTGTTCTAACGCCAATAGGAGAGACCCTCTTTTCAGAGGGTCTCTTGGCATGCCTGACCACATAAAATGGGAAGGAGGAGACTCTTTTAACTCCAACTTGTATCCCAGAGTTACTGCGGAGAGCACCCATCTGTCTTTGATCGTCTCCCGCCAGGTCTCTGCGAACAACTGAAGTCTTCCCCCCACCCGTTTGAGTGGGGGCAGCCCTTCATAGGCTTGACTTGGAGGCTGGTTTAGTACCCCTTTGGATCCAGGGTTTCTTATTACCCTGTGACTGTCCCTGATTTTTACCCCCTGAGTTTGACCGAGGAGGTCGTCGGAACTGCTTAGTAGCAGACGTCGCAGGGATAGGAGAGGTAGTCCTCTTAAAAGATGGACCCCTAGACCTCTTCTTACTCGGTAAGAGAGTACTTTTACCACTGGAAATCTTCTGGATATACTTATCCAGGTCCTCGCCAAAAAGGCGTTCCCCATGAAATGGGAAGCTAACTAAGAGCTTCTTACAGGGAGCTTCAGCAGACCAGTTTTTGAGCCACAGAAGCCTACGCATATGTACCAAAGACAGCGTGAGGCGGGAGGCCTGATGGATAGAATCCTTGATGGCGTCAACCGCAAAGCATAATGCTCTAGGCAGATCAGCCAGAGCCTGGGCCTGCTGGTCTGGCAAATCCCTCAGGACCATTTTCATCTGATCCTTTAAAGCTTGGCAGACCCCAATAGCTGCCACTGCTGGCTGTGTAACAGCCCCTGCTGTGGAAAAAGCAGATTTTAATAAAGATTCCAATTTTTTATCTACTGGATCTTTGAACATTTGAACATTATCTACTGGGCATGTCAGTGATTTGTTCACAGAAGAGATGGCTGCATCCACCGTAGGAACATTCCATCTCTGGGTGAACTTTTCCTCCATGGGATAGATCACCGGAAATTTCTTAGGCGGAACAAATATTTTATCAGGATGTTCCCAGTCCTGGTATATAAGTCCTTCCAATAATGGATGCATTGGAAAGGAGCAATTAACCTGGGGAGCTTTTAGCGACCCCAATGAGGAGACAGCAGTAGTTGATGGTTCAACAAGAGGCATTTTAAATGCAGATCGAACCATGTCAGTTAGGGTCTGGACCCACAATCTTTCAGTCTGTGATGCTGAAAATGGTTCATCTACTGTCGATTCCTCAAAAACAGAGTTAACCTCCTCCTGATCCCCTTCAGGTAGGTCGGTCCCTTCCTGGGACTGTTGCTCTGCCAACAGGCACTCTAATGGAGGTGATGGAGATCTGGCGCGCTTTCTTTCCTGCAGAGAAGAAGCGATCAATGCTGCCAATCTCTGCTCCAATCCTTCCAGAGTTGAGGCAAAAACCTCCTCTGTTATATATGCAGGAGCAGGTGGACTGAGGACAGCCGCAGTACCTGGCACTCCCGGGGGTTCCTTATGGGTATTAACCTCTGATTTCTCAGGGAAGGAGGGTGCAGATGACTGCTCCAGATCCTCAGAGCCCGATGGAGACCCCCTACACTTCCTGAGAGGTATATCTCAGAGTTTTTTAGGCGGCATATTCCTTAGTTCAAAGCTGAGGTATTCCAGCCGCAATACACCCCTTTACTGAAATAGTCTAATGCAATTTGCTGCTATGTACATCAGTGGGTGTCTACTAATGCGTCTTTCTGGGGATGCCTGTATCAACCGCCCGCTGTAAGCCCCTATACCATGCTACCAGCTCCTTTTCATGCTCTGTGTCCATAGCAAGCAGCGTGGACTGAGTCCTTTTATCTTGCTGGGACGGCCGCACATGCGCAGAAGCGCTGGGCGCACAGAGCGCGTCATCCGCCAGGCTCCGCCCACTTTTTTGACGCTAAATCTATAAAAAGAAAGCGTGTGTGCGCGCGCGTGCACGTGTGCGCTCTTGGCGCCCTGTAGGGAGAGGAGCCAGGGTCCCTGTTTCACCAGGACTCGGGGATGGAAGGAAACTACTTGGCAGCATGACAGAGGAATGCAGCTTCCCTGATAGAGAGCTTACTCATCTGCCTGGACTTTCACCATGGAAGGAATAGTCCCAAGAAAAAAAGACATTCCACAGCGGCCTCTAGTGGACAAACACAGGTACCGCACTTTTGTCTTTTTTTTTTTTTTTTTAAAACCTCCTTTATGAAAAACATTTCCAGGTTTACAGTTTTTAAAACTTCCTTTATGAAAAGACATTTCTAGGATTTCTTAGGCATATACAGCTATTAGCGGGAATACCTTTAGGTAACAGGCAGAAAGACATATTAGGATTGGGGGTCCCCTCAATAGAACCAAGTTCCTGAGGGGCCCCCACTTACCTTTTCCCCGCCGCAGGACTTTGTTTGGTCCACAGAAGCCCAAACTTCACCTCTCACGGCAGGCATTGTACTAGACATTCAGGGACCGGGTTCCCAAGGATTCCACTCCCCTGGACCTGTATAGCACCCTGCACAGATAGCCTCTTGGTTTTGGGTATGACCAGAGCTCTGGATCCCAGGGTCCAGCCCTCCTAAGAGAGGCATTACAGGCAAAACCCTGCTCTTCTCTGCAAGGCCCGGGTACCGACCGTTTAGCTATGAAGCTTTTTTGGTCGGATCCGGAATAGCTTGCTAAGGCCCAGAGAACCTGTACACAAGCCCAGATGAATACATGTTAACCTTGGCCAACACCTTAGACACTGGCAACAAACTGAGGTACTCCCGGATGGGAGGGGCTTATATAGGGGAGGGTACTTCCTGTTTTGGAAGTTGCCAGTGCCAGCACCTGAAGGTAATTCTATATAACCCACATAGTAATGACTATGCTGCTCTGTGTCCCGTGATGTATGAACAAGAAAAAACATTTTTTAACGCAATCTGTGCCTAAAATATATATATATGCCGAAGCATGGGGGCAATCTGCCCCAAAAGTTAGGAGCAAATCGCTCCCCCACCCCTGCTTTCCCCCATGCTTCGGCATATAAGCTCTTTTTTTTTAACTGTGGTTGTTAAATCAACTCCTACAGTGCTGGGGGTCACGGCTTTATGTATCGTGGGAGCAAACACTCTTGCTGTCAAGATAAATAAATCCGCGCTGCAGCTGAATGGTGTACCTGAAAACAAAACAAAATGGTTAACAATAAAACACAGTAAACAGTAAAGTACAAAATAATTACATACCTGAAAAACAAACATGATAAAACATAATAACAATAAAACATTGCAGTTAAGCATAGAATACAGTAAAAAAAGAGCAGAACAATAGAGAGAGAATAGAGAGAGAGAGAGAGAACAATAAAACGTCAACTATTATTGTTTTTGTTTTTTTTACACTTTTATTTGTAACTGTAACTGTAACTCTAACGGTTTGGTTCCAGGTTCGGGTCTCTCAAAATGCGATGGCATCTTGAGAGACCCTGTGAAAGTGTGTCCTAGTCTGTGCAGTGCTGTACCCTACGCTAAAACTCCACTAGCCTATAGTAGCGTTCAAAGCATTCACCAATGCAAAGACCAGGATAGTCAGGACAGGAGGGACAAAAATAGCAGGTGTCACGTCTATATCCGCGCTTTCTACAGACACAACATTTTCTTTGGGGGGCTCGTTGGGTAGGGGTACTAGGGAGGACATACGGAAAATGCCTCTCATGCAGCCTGCTTACTGCATTTGGATTGGGATGGTGAGGTGAAACACCGTCTGGAAACAGAAGGGCTCTGACGATCTCTTCCTGGAATTTAAGGAAGGATCCAGTTCATCCTGAAGCTCTGTATAGCACATGAGCGTTCAGCAAAGCCAATTGAAATAAGTATACAGACACTTTTTTGTACCAGCGTCTGGCCTTATGGGCAACTAGGTATGGCGCCAACAACTGGTCGTTGAGGTCGACCCCTCCCATATTTTGGTTATATACGTGGACACAGAGGGGTTTCTCCACAACTCCAGTCGCCGTAGGAATTTGGACCGTCGTGTCTGCGTGAAGGGAGGACAGAACAAAAACATTCTTATTATCCCTCCACTTCACAGCGAGCAAATTATTACACTTGAAGCAGGCTCTCTCCCCCAGCCTAAGACGGGAATCTACAAGCCTCTGAGGTAAGCCCCGTGCGATTAGGTCGCACGGTGCCACATGCGCCAATCCGATGATCAAACAAGTGACCAAAAAGTGGCACGCTCGTCTAATAATTGTCCACATACAAATAGTACCCCTTTCCGAATAAGGGTGACACCAAGTCCCACACAATCTTGCCAGCGCTCCCTATATAATCTGGGCAGTTCTCTGGCTCTACGTGACTATCTCTTCCCTCGTAAACCATAAAACGACATGTATAGCCTGTTGCCCTGTCACAGAGCTTATACATCTTGACCCCATATCTGGCACGCTTGCTTGGAAGATACTGTTTGAAAGACAAGTGGCCAGAAAAATTAATCAGGGACTCATCAACGCAAACAAGGCTGCAAAACGTCAGTTGAAGTGGTTTACGAGGGGCCAAATTTTGTAGAGCCGATTGTATCCAGGGTCTCCACAAGGACGACAGAGTTCAGTGCATGAACCGCAAGATATTCTCGTATTGTGCCCTGGCCATGGAGGCAGAGAACAGGGGCATATGGTAAATTGGGTCAATGGACCAATATGACCTGCAACATACTTATTTTAACTATGCCCATGTCGAGGGATAGGCCCAAAGAGGTCTTAAATTCGGAAACCGTAATTGGTTTCCAATCTCTGGCAACTGGGGATTAGCGGCGATTAATTGATCAGCATACAAATTATTTTTGTCCACAATAGATCTATAGAGATCTTCTGTGAAAAACAGCGAATAAAAATCAAGTGACGTAAAATCAACTGTTTCCACCTGAATTCCGGGTTGGCCAGTGAATGGGGGAAGTACGGGTGCTGCAGAAGTGGTGGGCTCCCAATTAGGATTGGCGAATTCTGTAGGAAGGACACTATGGGCCTGTCTTTGTCTTCTTGGTGGCAGCGGGACACTACTTGTGCTTGCCACCTCGCCAGCTTGAACTGCACTTATGGGACTCGCCTCGTCACCACGTGATACTGCAGTGCTGGATGTACGACCAGGGTGTACTAGGCCGCTGGTTCTTGCCAGTTCATCAGAAGGATGAGCGGCACTAGTACTTCTCTGCTCCATACGAGAGCCCTGCGGTTCTTGCACCTCAACAACAGCAGAAGAAGAACGGGGTCGGGTACGCCTGACCTTGGCAGGGACCACAACTCCTTCATCAGAGCTATCTGTCATGGAGTCGCTGTCATCTACAGGATCGTATTCTGAGCCTGAATCTGACAGATGAGTGACTTCCTCTTCACTATCTGTCATGCTCAGAAACGTGTAGGCCTCTTTACTAGTGTACCTTCGATTTGCCATTTTGGGCTCTAAATTTACTGGTACAGTAGTGAAACTCACAGGAAAAAAAAAGCTCCTAGACTGTCAGCAACTGTATCAAACGCTACCAAAAAAACTGTAAGCGATCGCAGGGATCAGGCCTGACTCTGTGAACGCTGCAGTTATGTGTTTAGTGTTTTGTAAGTGACAGTGATCGATCGATACTGCACTTGGGTGGGCTGGGCGGAGGGGCAAAACGCAGGTGCTAGCAGGTATCTCAGCTGATCCCGCTAACACTGCATTTTTGGGAACCCTAAACTGCTGGGGACACTAGTATAGATTTGATCAGATAAGATATTAATCCGTTCAGATACTATATACTAAGGGATGTGTATGCTGCGTGCGTGGGTGTTAGTGCTACTGGCACTAATCTGACGCTCCCTGGGGCAACTCAGACCCTAACTGACCCTAAAACCTAACTGATATCACCTGCCGGGCGATCAGGGGGTTAAACCTTTATTGGGTAATAAACGGCGGGTGCCCTGACGCTATAAAAAGCAAACTAACTAACCAGCGTCACCCGTAACACTTATACAGTGATCACTGGTGACAGGGGGTGAAAGGGTTAACTAGGGGGCAATCAGGGGGTTAAAACCTTTATAAGGTAGTATATGGGGGTACCTGACGCTATAAAAACCTGACGGTGAACCTAAATAACTAACTGGCTAACTAGCGTCACCTGTGACACTAATACAGAGATAAGAAAAAAGATTGCTTAGTGACACTTGCGACAAGGGGGTGAAAGGGTAACTGGGGGGCAATCAAGGGGTTAAACCTTTATTAGGGGGGCTAGGGGGTACAATAGATCTAAAGTGGCCTACCACTAACTGCCCTAATGCCGCGTACACACGATCATTATTCACGGCGGTTTAAAAACCGCCGTGAATAATGGCATTTTAAACGAGGGAACAGCTTGTTCCCCACACACGGTCATTTTTCTCGTCATTTTTTAAAATGACGAGAAAAACGATCGTCTATGGGCTCCGCGGCAGTGTTTCCCTATGGGAAACACTGCCGCGGAAGAAATGTCAGGAAAAACGACGAGAAAAATTAGAACATGTTCTAATTTTTCTCATCGTGATTAATGCCGTTTTTCCCGTCGGGAAAAACGGCAAAAAGCCCACAGACGATCGTTTTTCTCGTCCAAAGGAAAAAATGAAATTTTTCCCGACAGGAAAAATGATCGTGTGTACGCGGCATTACACTTATAACAGTCACAAATGACACCAAATGCAGTGATCAGTAAAAATATGAAAACTGCAATTGGTGACACTGTGACAGGGGTGCAGGGGTTAACTGGTGGGGTGATTGGGGGGTGATTTATGTGCCTACCGAGAAGAGAGGACATCACTTCCTCTGACTCATGTTTACAGTTCACAAGCAGAGGAAGCATGTCATTCGTCAGGAGTGAACGCGACAGGGTGGCCATGAATTGGTGGCCTTCCCCTCAGCATGGATCACTCCTGGAACAAAGCCGACCGCTGTAGGCCCCGATCGGGCCCCCCGCCCACTGGGAGGCAGGGACGTACAGGTACGCCCATATGCCTGCCCGTGTCATTCTGTTAACGTATATCGTCGTGCGGCGGTCGGCAAGTGGTTAAGCTAATGTGCATGTGTCCGTCATTTTATGCTGATATACATTATATTACCAAAAGAATTGGGATGCCTGCCTTTACACGAACATGAACTTTAATGGCATCCCAGTCTTAGTCAGTAGGGTTCAATATTGAGTTGGCCCACCCTTTACAGCAATAACAGCTTCAACTCTTCTGAGAAGGCTGTCCACAAAGTTTTGGAGTATGTCTATGTGAATGTTTGGCTATTCTTCTATAAGCGCATTCGTGTGGTCAGGCACCGATGTTGGACGAGAAGGCCTGGCTCGCAGTCTCCGCTCTAACCCTACAGACTAAGACCGGGATGCTATTAAAGTTCATGTGCGTGTAAAGGCAGGTGTCCCAATACTTTTGATAGTGTGGCTTTGAATTAGCATAATTCCATTTGCACCAAACATTAAAATAGCATGCCCACAGCCATCTTATATAAAGGAGTGCAATCATTTATGTTTCTTTCGGACAAACTATGACAGCTTGTTCTCTGACTGAATAGCAGGCATGTGTTCACTTCACAATACTGAAATGTTAGTTGAATGCTGTCCTCCAGTACTGAGAAATTTGCATCTGTCATCTAGTTCTCTTATCTGCAGACTTTGTAATTTAAATAGTTTGCACTTTTTAGATATAAATAGCTCTTTGAGGATCGTGTTTAGGTTTAACTGTATAATAATTGTTTGAACATTGCATGTCTCCTTAAAGTTTAACTCTTTTTCCTTAGGAAACATTTGTCATATTTCCCAAACAGAAAGAATTGTTTGCTAAGGTTTTTTATTTTTTAAAGGTGTATTTCTGTGGGGGGCTGTTCCCTAGTCATAGTCACTTACAACTTTTTTAACCCCACAATTTAGGCTTATCAACTCTCTCTCTCTCGCAATTCCTTATTGAAAACCACAATCTGATGCTTCAATACTATGGACATGTACATATTGTATGAGTTTTTGCTTCCAGAACACAATTTAATGATAAATAAGATACATAGCAAACTAAATTGTATGTGTTGTAGTGTGCACATTTTGTATTGTTATTTTGTGTTTTTTTGTGTTTTATGCTTTTGTTTTTTTTAAAACATTAGAAAGGCTAGATAAATTATTTAGCCCCCAACAGTTTTTGTAGAAATCCTTTTGGAACCTAACAACATACTTTTCTTCTTAAATTGATTCTAAAGGATATTTATTTTAAATAACAAACATGTTATTACTTACCCACACTCAGCAATGGTTTTGCACAGAACAGAACCAATCCTCCTGTTCTGGGGGTTTCCAAACAGCGCTCCTTCTCTTCGGTGAGTGTTCACCATAGAAAGCCACTTCCTATTGGGGCACGTGTGCGGGCTCGATCCTGAGACCCACTGCCTGCGTCTATAGACACAAACAAGGTTCCCCTTAATATCCATACCAGACCTGAAGGGCCAGGTAATTGAATTTGGGGGGACCCCCACGCATTTATTTTTTTTACCAATGACTTTTCTATGTATTGCCGGGAGCCGACAATTCGTTATAGCCGCGAGTGAGTTTTAAATGACTTTTTTTCCTTCAGAAATGACACTTTGTGCAGGGACAGTTCTAAGCACAGGAAACAAGCGCGACTTTACAGGCATACTATACACCCCCCCAGGTATGAAATTTAAAGGAATATTTCACTTTTATTGTTTCACTTTAATCATTATTAACCACTTCCCTACCCAGCCATAGTCAAATGACGTCCACAGATGGGATCTCCCATCCTGGGTGGACGTCATATGACGTCCTCGGCTTTGTAGGGGGATATCTGAATGATGCCTGCAGCTAGAGGCATCATTCAGATATCCTTTTGTAGTGCCGGCGATTCTGCGCACCATAAGAATGATCATAGTGGCGGTTCCGCCGCTTGATCGTTCTTACAGGCGGCGGGAGGGGACCCGGAGCGAATCTTCCGGCATCGTTGGTGGGGTCACGTGATGAGCATAGAGATGACTGGTGACCAGATGGTCACCAGTCATCTCTATGATCGTCGGAGGCCCGGGCGCGATGTGATGACATCACGCCCGGGCCTCAAATGTAAACAAAGCCGCCATTGCGGCTGTAAGTATGAGATCAGTGAAAATTTTTTCACTGATCTCATGCTTTCCAGCCTGGAGGAGAGATGTGGGGTCTTATTGACCCCGCATCTCTCAATAAAGAGAACCTGTCACACACATTCCTATTACAAGGGATGTTTACATTCCTTGTAATAGGAATAAAAGTGATAAAAAAAAAAAGAAAAGTAAAATCATTGTAAAAAAATAAATAAATAAGTAAAAAAAAAAAAAAAAAAACATTTAAACGCCCCTGTCCCCGGTAGCTCGCGATCAGAAGCGAATGCACACGTAAGTCGCCCACATATGTAAATGCCATTCAAACCGCGCATGTGAGGTATCGCCGCGTGCGTTAGAGTGCGTGCAACAATTCTAGCACTAGACCTCCTCTGTAATTCTAACCTGGTAACCTGTAAAAAAAATTAAAGCGTCGCTCATGGAGATTTTTAAGTACCGAAGTTTGGCGCCATTCCATGAGTGTGCGCAATTTTAAAGCGTGACATGTTAGGTATCTATTTACTCGGCATAACATTATCTTTCATATTTTCCCAAAAAATTGGGCTAACTTTACTGTTTTGTTATTTTTTAATTCATGAAACCATTTTTTTTTTTTTTTAAAGGCGTTGGAAAATTATTGCGCAAATATCGTGCAAGAAAAAATGTTGCAATGACCGTAATTTTATTCCCTAGGGTGTCTGCTAAAAAAACATATATAATGTTTGGGGGTTCTGAGTAATTTTCTAGCAAAAAAATGATGATTTGTACATGTAGGAGAGAAGTGCTAGAATAGGCCCGGTATTGAATAGGTACAAAAAGCCCTGTATTGAAGTGGTTAAAATCACTGCTCCCGAAAAAACTGCAGTTTTTAAAACTTTTTTTGCATTGATACATGTCCCCTGGGGCAGGACCCGGGTCCCCAAACACTTTTTAGGACAATAACTTGCATATTAGCCTTTATAATTAGCACTTTTGATTTCGAACGTTCGAATCCATTGTATTTAATAGGGTTCTAAAGTTCGCGCAAACTTTCTGTCTGTTCGCAGGTTCTGGTGCGAACCGAACAGGGGGGTGTTCAGCTCATCCCTAATGATAATCATAAAAAATTAAGCCACCACCTTGTGAAAGTATAGGTCAAATTCTTCCCTTCTACCCGGACTGACCGAACAGACAATGTCTTTGAAAATGCTGAATGCTAGTACAGATTCCGGCACGCTGAGTTTGCGAATAAGCCTGGGATCTTTGGTTTTGACCATCACTGACACCTCCCTACAAGCAAATGACTTGTTTTTAGTAACATCTTGGGCCGCTATTAGCAGCAAGGCCAAGTTGACATTCTGCCCTTCCAAAATATCTTTCTTGATATTGGCAGGGATGAAATGGACCAGGGACACAGAAGGCAATACCGCCAACGATGAAGGCGATGCCAAAGGTAAAGATTTGACATTACCTGCAGTCAGGCTTGGAAGACCAGGAGCTGTGGGTGCAGCTGACACCCCAGCACTGGCTGACACCACAGCACTAGCTGAGCAGGCTTCAATCACCTCCATCCTATCCTGCAACTGCAGCATGGAGGTAGAGAGTGTATTTAACACCACGTGTATCTGCGTCAATGAGTTGTGCACCTAAGTGTTTTCCGCGCTGGTAGATGGGAGTGGTTGAGATGGAGTTGGAAACAATAATCTAAAGAGTTCAGCTTTCCTAGCTGTAGCTAGGAAAGGAATACCGTTGCAATGAAGCTCCGCAACAAGCCTAGGTATAGTCCAACTTCTTAATGATGGTGAGCTCCCATGCTCCGAACCCCTACGAGGGGTTGGCGGGATGAACGCGAATTTGTCGCTCTCCGACACATGTGACATAACAATATCTAAGGAAAAATTGACTTAGAAAATAAGAACAAAACAAACTGTATCACCAAGAAGAACACCCCTACGTGCCTTACTAAGTACAAATGTGTGAGTGTAGTGGTGACAGACCAACAGCGTTTGAAATGAAACAAGTGACCAATCCAACCTAAGGTGTATAGAATGAGTGAGCCCAAGAAATCTGCAGCGCAAAGACAGGCAATTAAAAATGAACACTCAGGGCTACGATACCCACAGACCGTGGTGGGTAGATATGAACGTAACGAATGAGAGTGCATCGTATGACATGTGGCATACAGGCGAGAAGATTGTGGTCCAACAATCGTTTAAAAACGAAACCTCAGCCTGTATGGATATGTATACCTGACAGATAGGGTTGAGCGGACACCTGGATAATCGGGTTCGACGGGTTCGGCCGAACTTCAGAAAATTTTTCGAGTTCGGGACCCGAACTTGACCCGAACTTGACCCCAAACCCGAACCCCATTGAAGTCAATGGGGACCCGAACTTTTGAGGACTAAAATGTCTCTAAAAAGTAATGGAAAGGGCTAGAGGGCTGCAAATGGCAGAAAAATGTTGTTAAGAGCATGGCAAGTGATCTGCAAACAAATGTGAATAGGGAAATAATAACTTAAAATAACATAAAATACATAAAAATAAAAAATAATAATCTTGACCTAGGAGGACGAGGTCCATATGGAATAGGAGGTTGAGGTGGCGGTGGATGTGGCGATGTAGGTGGAAGCGGCGGTGGAGGAGGACGAGGTAGCCAATACTGGTTTTTGTTTTTAATTTTTTTTTTTTTTTTAATTAGGGTACACCCCAAAAAAAGTGAGAGGTACGGACAAGTACTGTGGGATCCATGCCTGGTTCATTTTAATGAACGTGAGCTTGTCCACATTGGCTCTGGACAGGCGGCTGCGCTTGTCTGTGATAACGCCCCCTGCCGTGCTAAATACACGTTCAGATAATACACTGGCTGCAGGGCAGGCCAGCACCTCCAAGGCGTAAAGGGCAAGCTCAGGCCATGTGCCCAATTTGGAGACCCAGAAGTTGAAGGGAGCAGACCCGTCATTCAGTACGTGTAGGCGTGTGCACACATACTGCTCCACCATGTTGGTGAAATTCTGCCTCCTGCTAAGACGTTCCATATCAGCTGGTGGTGCTGGTTGTTGTGGCGTGCTGACAAAGCTTTTCCACATTTTGGCCATGCTAACCCTGCCTTCTGAGGTTCTGGCGGTGCCCCGGCTGCGTTGTCGACCTCTTCCTCCTCCTCTGCCTTCGCTTCCACTGTGCCCCCGCTGTCAGGTGGGAATGCCACCAGCAGCGCGTCTACCAGCGTGCGCTTGTACTCGCGCATCTTACAATCACGCTCCAGTGAGGGAATTAAGAAAGTACGTTGTCCTTGTAACGGGGATCCAGCAGCGTGGCCACCCAGTAATCTCAGCACCTGTTAGAATGTGGGCAACTCAGCGGTCGTTGCGGAGACACTGCAGCATGTAATCGCTCATGTGTGCCAGGCTGCCCAGAGGCAACAAAAAGCTGTCCTCTGTGGGAGGTGTATCGTCTGTGTCCTCTGTATCCCCCCAGCCATGCACCAGTGATGGCCATGAGCTAGTCTGGGTGCCACCCTGCTGTGAACATGGTTCCTCCTCCTCATCTCCTCTTCCTCATCCTTCACCTCGTCATCCTCCAGAACTGTGCCCTTGCTGGACAATTGTGTACCTGGCGTTTGTTGGTGCAGGAACCCACCCTCGGAGCCACTTGTGAATGACTGCCCTGAAAGCCTTGGAAATTATCCCTCTTCCTCCTCCTCCTCCTGTGCCACATCCTCTTCCATCATCGCCCAAAGCGTTTTTTCAAGGAGGCATAGAACTGGGATAGTAATGCTGAGAACGTCGTCATCGGCACTGGCCATGTTGGTGGAGTACTCTAAACAGCACAACAAGGCACACAGGTCTCGCATGGAGGCCCAGTTATTGGTGGTGAAGTGGTGCTGTTCCGCAGAGCGACTCACACGTGCGTGCTGCAGCTGAAACTCCACTATCGCCTGCTGCTGCTCGCACAGTCTGGCCAGTATGTGGAAGGTGGAGTTCCACCTTGTGGGCACGTCACATATGAGGCGGTGAGCGGGAAGGCCGAAGTTACGCTGCAGCGCTGACAGGTGAGCAGCAGCAGGGTGAGAATGCCAAAAGTGCGCACAGACGGCCCGCACTTTCTGCAGCAGCTCTGGCATATCGGGGTAATTTTTAAGGAACCCCTGCACCACCAAATTCAGCACATGCGCCAGGCAAGGGATGCGCGTCAAACCAGCTAGGCCCAGAGCTGCTACGACATTTCGCCCATTATCGCACACCACCAGGCCGGGCTTGAGGCTCACTACCACCAACCACTCATCGGTCTGTTGTTCCATGTCCCTACACAACTCCTGCGCGGTGTGGCGTTTTTCCCCCAAACAGGAAAGTTTTAAAACTGCCTGCTGTCGTTTACCCCTGGCTGTGCTGAAGTTGGTGGTGAAGGTGTTATGCTGACCGGATGAGGAGGCGGTAGAGGATGAGGAAGCGGAGTAGGAGGAGTTAGCAACAGGAGGCAAACTGAAGCGCCCTGCAATCCTCGGTGGGGGCAGGACATGCGCCAAACTGCTATCCGCCTCAGGCCCAGCCGCCACTGCATTTACCCAGTGTGCTGTTATGGAGATATAACGTCCCTGACCGTGCTTACTGGTCCACGTATCCGTAGTTAGGTGGACCTTGCCACAGATGGCGTTGCACAGTGCACACCTGATTTTGTCCCCCACTTGGTTGTGCAGGGAAGGGATGGCTCGCCTGTAAAAGTAGTGGCGGCTGGGCACGACATACTGTGGGACAGCCAATGCCATCAGGCTTTTAAAACTCTGCGTCTCCACCAGACGGAATAACAGCATTTCAAAGGCCAGGAATTTTGCAATGCTGGCATTCAGGGCCAGGGATCGTGGGTGGGTAGGGGGGTACTTCCTCTTCCGCTCCAGTGTTTGGGAGATAGAGAGCTGAATGCTTCCATGGGACATTGTGGAGATGGTTGGTGACCCAGGTGGTAGTGTTACTGGCAGATTCTCTGCTTGCAGGGTGGCAGGTGCCACTGTCACTACAGAGGTGGATGAAGAGGCCGAGACTGCAGCAGTAGAGGAAGCAGGAGGAGCCAGAGACCTTTCTTGTTTTTTGAGGTGTCGACTCCGCTTTTGCACCCTGCTCCCTCTTCTGCTGTGCTGGTGGCTCTGTGCGACCACCGCCTCTTCCTCCAAACTACGCAGGTCGTCTGCATCACGTTGATTCCATGTGGGGTCGAGGACCACATCGTCCTCCACATCATCTTCCACCCAGTCTTCACCCCTGCCCTCCTTGTCGGTCTGCACAATTGCAAAAGCAGCAGCAGTTGGCACCTGTGTTTCTTCATCATCCGAGACGTGCTGCGATGGTCCTCCCATGTACTCATCTTGAAACATAAGTGGTTGGGCATCGGTGCACTCAATCTCTTCCACTTCTGGGGCAGGGCTAGGTGGATGGCACTGGGAAACCCTGCTAACAGAGTCATTAAAAAGCATAAGAGACTGCTGCATGACTTGGGGCTCAGACTGCTTGGCTGATTTGCAAAGGGGTGAGGTGAAAGACTGATGGACATCGGCTGCAGGTGCCAACTCTGATCTTTTAGCAGTAGACTGGGTGGGAGACAATGTGAAGGAACTGGAGGCACTGTCAGCAACCCAATCTACTATCGCCTGCACTTGTCCTGGGCCTATCCTCAAAATTCGTAGAGCCGCATTAGGCCCGACCAAATACCGCTGCAGGATCTGTCGCCTACTCGCACCTGAGGAAGGTGTTTCACTTGTGCGTGTAGCTGGCACAGATCGACCACGTCCTCTCCCTGCAACAGGAGCTCCACCAGCAGCACCACGACTGGGGCCACGTCCCTTATTTGACGGTCTCCTCATATTCCTGAAATTTAGGATCTTGCCCTAAATTATTCTTTTTTTGAAGAGCAGAATAGGAGAACAGTATCTAAAGTGTGTATCTCAGACGTACAGATATGCATAAAATGCACTAAAAAAAGTATTTTGGGCAGAAAACGCACCAAAAAATTTTTTTGCCCTAAATTATTATTTTTTTTTTTTTTGAAGAGCAGAATAGGAGAACATTATCTAAAGTGTGTATCTCACACGTACAGATATGCAGAAAATGCACCCAAAAAAAATT
Organism: Rana muscosa; assembly: GCA_029206835.1. Taxonomy (NCBI): domain Eukaryota; kingdom Metazoa; phylum Chordata; class Amphibia; order Anura; family Ranidae; genus Rana; species Rana muscosa. The sequence goes on from CM055117.1 coordinate 501,079,898, forward strand.
TTTGGGCAGAAAACGCACCAATTTTTTTTTTTGCCCTAATTTTTTTTTTTTTTTAAGAGCAGAATAGGAGAACAGTATCTAAAGTGTGTATCTCACACATACAGATATGCATAAAATGCACAAAAATAATTTTTTGGGCAGAAAACGCACCAAAAATGTTTTTTGCCCTAAATTATTATTTTTTTGAAGAGCAGAATAGGAGAACAGTATCTAAAGTGTGTATCTCACACGTACAGATATGCATAAAATGCACTAAAAGTTTTTGGGCAGAAAACGCACCCAAAAATTTTTTTTTGCCCTAAATTTTTTTTTTTTGAAGAGCAGAATAGGAGAACAGTAACAGTATTACACGTACAGATATGCAGAAATTGCACCAAAAAATTTTTTTTGGGCAGAAAACGCACCAATTTTTTTTTTTTTTTTGCCCTAAATTTTTATTTTTTTTAATAGCAGAATAGGAGAACAGATTTTAAAGTGTGTATCTCACAGTAACATGTGCAGTGCTGGTGCACTGAGCTTGCATAAAATGCCCGCCGAAGCCCACCTAACTAACAGACGGATAAAAGTTATCTTTTCTCTGGCACTAGGCTCAGGACAGGATAAAAAGATTGTGCACTGCACCCACACAACAAAAGCAAGGTAGATCGCTGAGTAATTTGATTTCTGAATCAGGACTCCTATCTAATTCTCTCCCTCAAAGCAGCAGCAACCTTTCCCTACACTAACTGAAGCAGAGTGACGTGCTGTGCTATGTGCCTCTAGCTTATATAGAGGCTGGGTCACATGCTGCACTGACCAATCACAGCCATGCCATTAGTAGGCATGGCTGTGATGGCTTCTAAGGGCACACAAGTTAAACGAATGTTGATTGGCTGTCCTTCAGCTTTTTAAAATGTGCCATTACATTGCCGAACACCGAACCCGAACATACAGTACATTGTTCGGGTTCGGGTCCAGGTACCAAAAACCCAAAAGTCCGGTATGAACCCGAACTTTACAGTTCGGGTTCGCTCAACCCTAGTGAGAGATCCTGAAATGTAACTGAATCTAACTGAAACCCGTGAAAGAAGAGGCATACACACACACCTTGCCGACTTGGCGTGAAACGCTGAAATCCACCTGAAACAATATCACATGTACATGCAGTGAAAGCAACTGAACGTCACATACCATGAACATAAATGAATGCGGATAGAAAAATACTGAATGACGTACAGTACCGTATACTCAAATGACGGAACACCATGAAATGCCTGGCGTACATGGCTGAGAAACCAACCCATATATTAGCCAACATGGCAAGGTGCAGGATGATGGGGAACTGGGCAAATGGATCTGGAGTGTAGCCCAAGCCCCTTTATCCACTATGCACTACCATGGCCGCACAACAAGCAGACTGTGAGACTACCATATTTAGCAAGCTGAACTTGCCACCCCCCCTTTCCCCAAACCCTGACGGTGACACAAAACCCCCGAAGACCAGCCCGCGGTCTTGCCAAGCCACAGAAATGAAAAGCATGACATACAGCATACCAGACAATACGACAGGCAGCATGACAGACAATATGACAATGTGACAGATATTATGACAGACAGCAAGATGGTTCCCCCAGCACTATGAATCTTGCACTTTTTTTTTCCCCAGACAACTATGATGACAAATGTGTATATATGCCCTGCATAATCCTGCATAATCCCCACTGAGATGATAATTGAACCCACCTCACCAGCAGATGATGGCCCAATCCCCTGCCCCGATGATTAGCATGCTCGGATCCGCAGCCACCCCCTCCCAATGATGTCTGACCAATCTGGCAGAACCCCCCCCCCACAACAGAACCCCTGTATGTCCAGCGGCACCCCCCCCCAGCCGTTACATGGCGATGCACAATGAGGGCTCCCCTGCCCTTTGACCCTCCCCATGAACACCCCTGCAAGCCCAGCTGGCTGCGCGGCGCCCCCGGCTGTTCAAATGGCAATGCAATTAATGAAAAGGAATCCCTGCAAGCTCAACCCACCTGGCCAGATGCGGATGGCCCCCCGCCTGATGATTGCGCCAGAGGATACCTGCAGCCCAGCAATGTGCGGGAGAAGCGATGCCTCACGACCGACGATCTCCCCTGTTAAGAACAAAACCCGGAAATGACAGCTTAGTCGCACTGGAAATGATGCTTGTCAGCTGTAACCATTGAACCAGGAAGATGAGCCAGCATGGGACCTGCCAATGGAGGAGGGTTATATACCCCCAGACAATTCCAGCCTTCTAACTTGCAGTGCTAGCCCCTTTCAACAAGGCTCTTGTATGCACCCTTATCTGGATGATAGCATCTTGCTAGCCTATGACCTAGACCAGCTCCTGGTTCATAGGCAGATTCTGATAGAAGCTCTACAGAATTGTGTGTTAATAATCAACTACATGAAAAACAAGGTGGTTCATTCTCAGCAAATGATGTCTGGAAGCGAGCCTCAACAATTCAAACATCTGCATCTCCCTACCATCACAGAAAGTATTGGCCATCAGGGAAAAGTCCAAAAAGCACTCTTGCCCATTCAGATGTCAGCCTTTCAATGTCTCAGTTTGCTGGGGACTATGTCATGGTGCATTCTTATGCTACCCTGAACACAGACACTTTTAGAGAGATTTTTGGTGCAATGAAAAAAACATCTCAGCCAAATGATAGCGGTCAAGAAAGATCTCTAATGCAGGTCATTTGTCAAGGAAAGCTGTGGAGCCCATTGCAACAATACCTGAATTCAAAGGAGGTGGAAGTTTAAATCCTGGGAAATAGTGTTCAATGTACTGGAGATTCGAGCAACCCTGGTAGGAAACCAGCATGCTGAAACCAAATTCTGCAGATGGACAACAGGGCAGTGGTCTCCTACATTCAGAAACATAAGGGCATCCATAGTCATGCGCTCTTGAAGAAAAGAGAGCCATCATGTCCTAAGCAGAAACAAATCTCTGAGACCACGAATTACCTCCTAGCAGGCCAAAATACAGAGGTGGATAATTTTTTTACACGCTTCCCAGACCAGGAGTGGACTACTTAACCCCACATATTAAGACAGATGACCCTGGTGTGGTGTCTCCTTCAACTGGATCTGCTTGCAGCACCGTGCAACCAGAAGCTCCTGAGATTTTAGTTCTAGTTACGGCTACCAAATCACTTGTCCTAAGTAGATGCTCTCTCCTACCCATGAAAGTGTAATCAAGCCTATATTTTTCCTCTTTTTTTCTCTCATCATGAGATGTCCAACAAGGTTGACAACAAAAGATCTTAAATTGCAATTCTTTCCTATTGGTTACACAGGCCTTGTGTTCCCTCAGTTCATATCAGTGTGAGTCTTCTACCTAGCTCTCCTAACTTTTTCTCAACTCCTTAAGCACAGAGAATTTCCACATCTGCATCCAGAAAGGCTAGCCATTCAAATTTGGAAGTTGAGAAGTCCAAAATCTGGGATAAATTCATGGTCTTTACAGCAGGTCAAGGTTTTAACCCTATTTCTCCATTCTCCTCAAAATGGGTTTGAATTTGGGTTTTAGTCTAAACCCCCTTAAAGTTAAGTGGGATCATTCTCTTTTCCCAGATGTGTTTGTTTAACCTCCCTGGTGGTATGATTCTGTCTGACCTGCAATTCTTAGTAATTACTTACTTAAATCTGTCCAAACAAGAGTCTAGTAGACATCCCGGGTATGATAAAGTTTGAAACACAAAATCATAAATTATATCATAATAAATAACTATAAATAATTATAACAAATAATAATATAATAATAAAAATTATTCACTAATGTAATCAAATCAAAAACACTGAAATTTGCTCAGTTGTAGAATTGTCACTGTCATTAGATTCAGTGTTTGATGACGAATTTCCCCACAAACCGCTATCGCTCAATTCTGTGAGTGATTCTAATTTATTATCGCTGTTTTCTAGCTAGTCTAAAACCACTTTTGACGTAAACTGACACTTTTTGGTTGCTATGGACAATCTCCAGTTTGCAGGCAGAAAGAACAGCTTTTATAATATAAAACTGCATGCAGGACACTGGACAGACCACTAGGGACAAAGGGGATGTGTAATTATTTGATACAGTACTGTAATCTGTAAGAATGTTGCAGGGAACGGAGCTCGGCGGCACTCGGCAGTCATCAGTTTGTGGATCGAGCGAGATGACAGCTCGCACACACAGCGGGACACATCGCAGGATCCAGGGACAAAGTAAGTAACTTCCCTGTATCCTGCAATGCGATCCCAAGTCTGGCTCGGGGGTTACCGCTTTCTACATGAAAAATCAACCCCGAGCCAGACTCAGGATTACCGCCAGGGAGGTTAAAGAACCCATTGTTTTAACAAAAGAATGCTCCTTAGGAGATATCACCTTTAAAGCGGCGTTCCTAGTTGCCATAACTTTGTTAATAAGAGTATCCTAACTGCAGTCCTGAGGCCTGGGGAAACCATAATCTTCTTTTTTCCAGAGAGAGTGGAGCTGAATCCACTGCAACAATTTGTCCCTAAGGTGGAAGTGACATTCCAGAGGTGAAAATCTATTACTAGTATGCTGCCATTGATAGACACTAGGAAAGAAAAATTACAATAACTATCTGAAACAAATTTCTGTTTTGTAGGTATTGCAGAGACCTCACCTAACATCTTGTCAAGGGCAACAGATGCTTTTATCTTCAGAAATGAAAAATTATTTAAGACCGTAAGATTCATTACTAAAAAGCATACAGATCTTAACTTAAGTTTATCATAAACAGTCACTTCCTTTAAAAACAACAGTGTTGATGCTAAGATAAAAAACAATACAGAGAAATATAATTCTATTACAATGTAACTTTGTTCAAAAGTTTTTAAAGGTACATATTTGACAATTGTAGATAGTTTTAAATATAATTTTCAAATACAAAATTACATTTTAAATGACAGGTAAAAAACAATTTACTCAACACTGCTTACGAAATAAAATTAAGCGAAAAAACTTTATTTACTAGCTTTGATTTCAGCTCCCTATTGGCCAAAATATGACAATTATAAATGTTGCAGATTTTTCTTCTGATATTTCTAGCTGCACGATTATTGATTGGTTGAACTAAAACAGAAAACAAAGGTATATTGTACATCACAATGTTTAACAGGGAGAAAGAGAAAAATATATATTTCTTAACCTGCCTGGCGGTATGATTCTGTCAGATTTTAGGTGCTGAAAGCGGTACCATTATTCTGCATGGAAATTTGGCGTTTTATATTGTAGGCCTGTAATTCTGTGTACTGTGTTTTAACTTTTTTGAATTTGGTGCCGCTCTCCGTCCCCGTGCGTCGTAACGTCGCAGGGAACAGAGCTCGGCGGCACTCGGGCACTGTGTGAATCGAACGAGGAGACAGCTCGATCACACAGGGCGGAGGCATCGCAGGATCCAGGGGAGAAGGTAAGTAACTCTGCCTGGATTACTGCGATGCAATCCCGAGTCTGGCTCGGGGTTACCGCTTTTGGTGCTGAAATTTAACCCCGAGCCAGACTCGGGAATACCGCCAGGGGGGTTAAAGAAACAGAGACAGTTATCCGGTTTACCATTTTTTAGAAAATCTGTACTGTTGTCAAAATCACAATAAAAATAAACAAAAAGTTACACATGCCATACAGTACTTACCTACAGAAAAGGTAATAATTTACCAAAAAAAGTCACTTTTACATTAGCCAAACAATCCTGCATTTTCTTTACAAACAGAATCCGACGGGGGAGGGGTGTTGGTTTATTAGGTTTCATTCATGTGTAATAGATTTTTTTTTTTCTGCAGCATGGCCATCTGGCCTGAGATTTTATGAGGTCAGGTGGTCCATTGGCCCTCATTGACACTTTCTTCTGCTGGGCTGTCTGCTGTCACTATCTCTGCTACCATATTCAATGCTGGTTCTTCAATGTCCAAATGTGCAGCACTTTGATGGGTGTACAAATGTGACCCGATTTGCACATTCTCCATAAAAGTATACAACACTGGTTGTCTGCTGTACTGTGTTAGGTTCCTTAACCACATGATAATATTAAACTATGAGTCTACTCTATATTTTGCCTTTAAAAGTAGGTTTTCATATCCCTTAGCAACAATTAATGGATTGCTTCCCAACTACATTCTTGTTTCCTTCTTTGGTACCAAAGCATGAAATAAGAGTTCCAGTGATGTAGAAAAAGAAGTCCCCAATTAGAAAAAATGTATATCTTCTGAAGTCAAATATATTTATGGATAACTAGTGTCTTGTTAGTTTAAACCCTTAACACTGGTGCCTCTTGCCCCTTTAAGGGGTTACTGATGCCGGGAGGCAGGGCCGGGTTTATGAACATGTGACCGCCGTGATTGACCATCACAGAAGCAAGTTTGGCACCAGTAACTGTGCTGGGAGCGCACAGGGCACTCACTCTCAGCACAGGTTTGTTTACATTAAGGTACGCAAATATGCGGCCTCTCTGTGTCAAGACCCACCTGCCGAGAGGCAACATATTTGCATATAAAAAACAAATATTTGCAGCGCCTGCAAGGATATGTGAAAACAAGCACTTAAAACATTAAGGAAGTGACTCATAAACACTTATATGAAATTAGCTTACAATCATTGCCACATAAATTGCGTCAACATGTCCTTGATGATGCCCTGGAGGAGGGGCGAAATGCGTTGACGCAATTTCCGGCCAACCCAGAACCAGTGACGCTACTTCCGGTTTCCGTGGAACGCACGCTGTGTACCCGGAACAACACTGACGCTCGTTTAACATCACAGTTTTGTGAGTCTCTTTGCTAGCAGCGCCATGCTGAATGTTCATAAGCGGTACTTCACATGATGTTTTTTTCTTTTTTCCGTATGTTTACCAATGCCTCTGCTGATATTATGGAGTCTATGTGATGAATTTATTGAATCCAAGTTGGTGTGATCTCGCATGTTATTTCTCACCCCCGTTCTGGTGAGTGGGGCCACAAGAGGGGAATTTTCTAAAGGAATTAACTATTTGGTCTCTGCTGTGGAAACACTCAGTTTTCTAAGATTGACACAGATGTCATTTCTAATTTATTAATCTTTCACTTATTCACAATTTATTTTCATTAATGAGCACAGTGGCAACACTAATGGATAACCGGGTTTATTAATACGTTATGTGGCAATAACGATTGTAAGCTAATTTCATATAAGTGTTTATGAGTCACTTCCTTAATGTTTTAAGTGTTTGTTTTCACATATCCTTGCCAGCGCTGCAAATATTTGTTTTTTATATTTTGTTGAGGTGTTAGGACCTTTTGTTGCGGCAGCTGCGGATCTATTTATTTTTCAAAATTTTTTTTTCAAATTTATCACTGCACATTTCTTTAGCGCGGGTTTTAGTTTTTGGATCAACATATTTGCATACTCTCAGCACCAAGAGGTTATTTAGGTAAAGTAACAAAACAAGCCTCACCTCCCCTTCAGCAGTGTGATGCTCACAAGCTCCCTTGTTGGCTGCCGACATCTTTGCCTAGTCTTTTTCCTTTTTCTTTCACAATAAAGGTTTATTGAAATAAGAAGATAGTACACGTCAATGTACAATATATATAATACAAGTGCATACAGACATGAAAAAGGATAAACTTTAGTACAGCAAATTTTTGTGTGTGACAACAATATATAGTTTGGATAAGGCAATCAGCAAATAGTAATTACCAAAAATCATAGTAAAAACAAAAAGTGTGTTAGGGTGATAGGGTAATGAATACGGTGAATAGAATATTTTAGGAATAAAACATTAGAATGTTTATTAAAAAAATGGATCAGTAAGTGTCCTAGCTAATGCAGTATGGCCAATCTAGAACATTTTTGCCATGAACAGTTGTTTTATTTAGATCTATACCATCAGTATGATAGGAAAAAGTGTAAATCTGATAAGGTACCTTTGTTATTTTGTTATTTAAAGTATTATGATCAATACCTTCAGACAGTTGGGTAGTGTTTCTGGATGTTCCTGTAAGGAATGTGGGGGTTGTAAGCACATTGGTTGTATAATTTGGATAATTCAAGAACCTGTGAGTTATTTAAACTCATCAGAGAAGGATAACATATTTCAGGCTCTCCACAATGTATGCAAGTGGGTAGTAGATAATTTTTGCATGGCTAGGGTTATCTTTAATAACCAACCTTTGACTTTGATGTCATAAGTGCAGATATGTCAAGGAGGTGCGATGACATATAGGAGGCTATAATTTAAAGAGGAGTTTTAACAGCAGGGTGATGCTATAACTGCAGACATTAGAAAGGTTGGAGAGGAGGGATAACTTGTCTGGCTGAACACAGTCCTTCATTCTCCACTCTCAGCTTCCCCCTCCAAAATGTATGCAGCTTACGGCACTGCGCCGCCCCCTCAGCTGCTAACCTCATTCACCACCCATTTCTCCAACAATCCACCCCCATTTCAAACTTCTCCCACTCATTATTATATCATTATCAGGGATGAGCCGAACACCCCCCCAGTTCGGTTCGCAGCAGAACATGCGAACAGGCAAAAAATTAGTTTGAACGCGCGAACACCGTTAAAGTCTATGGGACACGAACGTGAAAATTCAAAAGTGCTCATTTTAAAGGTTAATATTCACGGTATTGCCATAAAAAGTGTTTGGGGACCCGGGTCCTGCCCCAGGGGACATGTATCAATGCAAAAAAAAGTTTTAAAAACTAACGTTTTTTCAGCAGCAGTGAATTAAATAATGCTTAAAGTGAAACAATAAAAGTGAAATATTCCTTTAAATTTCGTACCTGGGGGGTGTCTATAGTATGCCTGTAAAGTGGCACATTTTTCCCATGTTTAGAACAGTCCCTGCACAAAATGAAATTTCTAATGGAAAAAAAGTCATTTAAAACTACTCGCGGCTATAATGAATTTTCGGGTCCCGGCAATACAAATAAAAGTCATTGAAAAAAACGGCATGGGTTCCCCCCCAGTCCATTTCCAGGCCCTTTGAGTCTGGTATGAATATTAAGGGGAACCCAGAATCAAAATGTAAAAAATAAATTGCGTGGGGGTCCCCCCAAATTCCATACCAGGCCCTTCAGGTCTGGTATGGCTATTAACCTCCCTGGCGGTATGATTCTGTCAGATTTTAGGTGCTGAAAGCGGTACCATTATTCTGCATGGAAATTTGGCGTTTTATATTGCAGGCCTGTAATTCTTAGGAATAACTCACTTAAATCTGTCCAAACAAGAGTCTAGTAGACATCCCGGGTATGATAAAGTAAAAAAAACAAAATTATACATTATAATAAAATAAATAACTATAAAATAATTATAACAAATAATAATATAATAATAATAAAAGTGTTTTTCAGTGTTTGATGACGAATTTCCCCACAAATCGCTATCGCTCAATTCTGCGAGTGATTCTAATTTATTATCGCTGTTTTCTAGCTGGTCTAAAACCACTTTTGACATAAAGGGACACTTTTTGGTTGCTATGGGCAATCTCCAGTTTCTAGGCAGAAAGAAAAGTTTTTATTATATAAAAGTGCATGCAGGACACTGGGCAGACCACTAGGGACAATGGGGGTGTGTAATTATTACATACAGTACTGTAATCTGTAAGATTACAGTGTACTGTATGTATACTGTGTTTTAACTTTTTTGAATTTGGCGCCGATCTCCGTCCCCGTGCGTCGTAACGTCGCAGGGAACGGAGCTCGGCGGCACTTGGAAGTGTGTGAATCGAGCGAGGAGACAGCTCGATCACACAGCGGAGAGGCATCGCAGGATCCAGGGGACAAGGTAAGTAACTCTGCCTGGATCACTGCGATGCAATCCCGAGTCTGGCTCGGGGTTACCGCTTTTGGTGCTGAAATTTAACCCCGAGCCAGACTCGGGAATACCGCTAGGAAGGTTAAGGAGAACCCTGAGCCAATTTTTTTAAATAACCCTGAGGTTATTTGTGGGTTTTTCTTTGCATCCCGAACAATTTTCCTGTCAGTTGTGGCTGAAATTTTAGCTGGTCTACCTGACCGTGGTTTGGTTTCAACAGAACCCCTCATTTTCCACTTCTTTATTAGAGTTTGAACACTGCTGATTGGCATTCTCAATTCCTTGGAAGATTGAGGTAGGGAGTTCCAGAGGATGGGAGAGGCTCTGGAAAAGTCCTGGAGACGAGCATGGGAGGATGGGTGAGTGGAAGTCATTGGAGGCATTGACAGAGAGGAGTAGCAGACACCTAACAGTTGGTAAGGTGGATGATTCTGGCATTCATGGTGGACGGAAGGGGGGATATCCTATGTAAGGGTAATCCCGCAAGGGAGGAGTTGCAGTAGTCGAGGCGGGATATGACCAGGGAGTGAACTACAAGCTTTGTGGTGTCATCGGTTAGGAAGGGGCGTATTCTGGAGATGTGACGGAGGTTGAGGCAACAAGCTTTGGACTGGATTGGATGTGGGGCTGAAAGGAGAGTTCATAGTCTGGGATTCCACCTAGAACCCTGGCATGTTGGGATGGGCTGATAGTAGTGCTATCGAAAGAGGCATGTGGGGAGGAAAAATTATGACCTTGGTTTTTGGACAGATTGAGGAAGTGGTGTGACATCCAGGCTGATATGTCTGTTAGTAAATTAGTGATGTGTCAATACAGCCTCAGCCTCTGATATTTACAGACTGTTGTAAAAGTCACTGATTTTTACAAACTGTCAACAAATTTACTGATGGTTGGCAACCCTGCACCCTGGTCAGAGTGCTGGGACTGCGCACTCTAGGCATAGAAATCTCATGCTGCCATGGATTCATATGTGCAACAGCTAAGCTTTAAAACCCACTTTTTTTGCTGCCATATGCGTTACATGATCGACAAGAGCTTAAAAAATTATAAAAAATAAAGAAATGCAACCCAAGTCATTTTGTAATTTGAGATTAAAGACACCTTTTGTTTCGGCATCCAGTTATGATTCTCTAACATCCCCCAGAAATGTAATTTCTTGTTTATACAACTGGTTCACTGATTTTCCTAGCAGCGTTTGTCTGATAACAACCCTGAGACAGATCATATCACCACAGAAGGTAGAACCTTCGCCTTAGCACTCAAGATGTAGGAAGTAATTAGAATCAATGTGTCAATTTCAACAGAACAGCAGAAAGTAGGATTCTACAATGAATTTCACTAAAACAATTGCAAATTATATAAAATGATCTGATGAGGATTGTTTATTTTTTAATTTTTTCCTGCAATAATGGAGTAACATTTTAACACTCTTGTTTCTTAACTATTTTTCAAGCTAATAAAAATCAATGTTTACTTTTGCAGAAATTATATTAAAACGAAACTTTACGCAAAAATATGCAGTTGAAATTCAGATACAGAATCTGTTTTACCTGACAAAAAGTTTGCATTTCTATTCAGCTCCATGAGATCTCTCTATTACAGACGAACAGCATTAACTGGTCTAGGATCCACCTCCATCAGTGGTTGAAAAAAGGAAGGAGCTATAGCATGGTGAAGATGTTATTACAATGTTTCAATTTTTCACAAAGCTTTCAGTTTTGGATGTACAGTTGTGTTCAAGAGGAAGTAAACCCTCTTTTTTTTTTAAAAAAAAAGACACCCTGCAAGGCAAAGGCATAATGAGCTAGTATGCATAGCATACTAGCTCATTATGAATCACTTACCTGAGATAAAAGCCTCCACAGCGGTGCTCGGACACCTCCTCCCTCTATGCCATCTCTTCAGGACTCACTTCCGCATATCGCGGCTCCGGCGCTGTGATTGGCCGGAGCCGCGATGACGTCACTCCCGTGCATGCGCGCGGGTGCCGACACTTGCGGCTTCCCATCACGGCTTCTTCACTCTCTCAGTGTGCCTGCGTGCCGTAGTCTACGGCGCATGTGCCGTAGACAACTGTGCCTTTCTTTAGCAAATATCTCCTAAACCGTGTATGTTTAGGAGATATTTGTTGCACCTACAGGTAAGCCTTAATCTATGCTTACCTGTAGGTGAAAGTGTGTTGTAAGGGTTTACAACCACTTTCAGTGCTGTGTTTAAAAATATATTACTTTTTAAAATATAGCAATAACCAAATAAAACGGTGGCTTTTCTACTTTACTAGGAGTTCAGCTTTAGATCAGACTCAAACTTTTTTTCCTTTACTTTGCTAATTCCTAACTGATGATAACATTTGGACAACACAAAGCTGCCTACCAGAAGATCAGTTTTTTGGAGTCTTATTGCTCAATGCAGACACAATGGGGTTGATTTGCTAAAGGCAAATAGACTGTGCACTTTGCAAAGTTTACAGTTGCTCCAGAGCTTAGTAAATGAGCAGAAGCTCTGCTGACTTCAATCAATCATGCTCTTTTTTTATTTTCCTTGCATATGATTGGGTATTTTTTGCAAAGTGAAGTTTTACCTAATTTACTAAGCCCTGGAGCAACTGCACAGTAGACATGTGCACACTGAAATATTTAGTTTCGGAATTTAGTTTTCGTCCGAAAAATTTATTTATTTAGTTACTCCCGAAATTCTTTTCTATTTATTTTGTTTCGTTAAAAAATGCATTGGTCCAAAAATCCAAATTAATTAAGGTCGAATCTGTCATTGAAGGCTTATGGTGTCCGTCGAATGTTCTAAGAAGATTCAACAAAGCAGCTAAACTGTACAACGCCGCAATCGTACATTTATGGTCGAATGCTCCGCCCACAATCTATAGTAGAATTTTAATGTTGTATGACTAGTAATAATTATATTTATTAATTATTATTACTAGTCAACCAACATCAGAATTCTTCTATAGCCTATGGGCGGAGATTTGACCATAAATGTCCGCTCGTGGCGATCGTATATTTTTAGCTGCTTCATCGAAACTTCATGTCTCTATAATGTCGAATCTTTTCTCTCTTTGTCAAATCTTTTCTCTCTTTGTCAAATCTTTTCTCTCTATGTCAAATCTTTTCTCTCTATGTCAACTCTTTTCTCTCTATGTCGAATCTTCATGTCTCTATAATGTCAAATCTTTTCTCTCTATGTCGAATAATCTTGGACTAATAGAGTTAGGTTAGGCACATTTACATTCAACCACAGGTTCGATAGACACAGATCGCTATTGTCACAGTCATGTCAAATCTTCTATCTATATCAAACTGTTGTCGCAATGATATGAAAATAAAGCATTTTTTATTTTGGATCTTTCAGATTTCTGATTCTGCACGTTCGTTATCATTTGTTAAAACGAACGCAAAAATCCCAGAAATTCGGAGGAAAATGCATTCGGACGAAAACTAATGCACATGTCTACTGCACAGTCTACTTGCCTTTAGTAAATCAACCCCACTATGACTGTAGGTAAGGGGCTTTGCTTGCTCCCAGATCATGGCCACAATTCAGAGTACAGCTCCTAAAAGTAAGCCAGAAAAGGAAACTAGCTATATACTAAGAAGGTTTTTTTTTTTTTAAGTACGTGTAGTTTTACAGAGAAACATTCCTAGTGAATGACAATACTTAATGGCTATTCTATTAGGGCTACTAAATCACATTTGCTTGACAAGCCAAAATTACATTCACCCTAAATGTGGCAGCCAGTGAACAACCACAGTAAATGTCATAAATACAGTTAGACTTCATGTACACTGCAGCTCCTAAACATAGGTTTAGGAGCTTTTGGGATTTTTTTTTTTTTTTACCAGAACTCCGAAACTCAACTCCATAAAGCCTATGGGGGTTATTTACAAAAGGCAAATCCACTTTGCACTACAAGTGCAAAGTGCACTAGAAATTGCACTGAAAGTGCACTTGGAAGTGCAGTCGCTGTAGATCTGAAGGGGACATGCAATTAAAATAAAAAACAGCATTTTAGATTGCATACGATTGGATAATAAAATCAGCAGAGCTTACCCTCATTTCAGATCTACCCCTCAGATTTACAGCGACTGCACTTCTCAATGCACTTTCAGTGCAATTTCAAGTGCACTTTGCACTTGTAGTGCAAAGTGGATTTGCCTTTTGTAAATAACCCCCTATGTGTCCATGTACACTTAAGCTTTTAGAAGCATTTAGGAGCTGCTGCTGTTAGGTGAGGTTCAACTTTCCTCAACCTCCCTCTCCTGAATGCAGAAGAATCACGTTCAGGATAGGAACGTTTTGCCCACTGGCCAAAGAAAACCACAAAACATGGCAAAATCATTTTGCGTTTTCCTGCTGCCGTAGTTCATTGTGGCCAAGTATACATAAAGTCTTAGCCAGCCTGAGATTTCTTTAGTGCTGAATCTGTTAAAACATACATCACAGGTCATAACTGATATTCGTTCTTTAAGAGGTGTGCCCAATTTTTTGTAGGAAAAGCACTCTCAAAATAGTCATCCACCCATTCTGAAGGGCATAAGGGATGCATGTTCACTGTCTGGTGTTTACAGGCTGATTATCTCTGGGTGAGGGTGGGTACTTTTTTTTCTATTTGTTCACTTTTTTTCATTACAGTCATCCATACTAGAAAAAAACCCACAGGATCTGAAATTGCAATGATCTGACAACTTAAGGAAGTGAATTTTATTAACAGGTTGAGGGAATGCCAGGTGAATGTGCAGGGGAGGTAGCAGTCAATACTTCAAAATAAGTAATGTACGTACAGAAAATACATTCTCCTATTGAAGCACAGAGGTTGTTGTCTGGTAATGTAAATTTTGCTGGGCAAAAATTCACAAGATTTGTTTTATAAATAGGGTGAATGTTGCCTAAAGTATATTTCGTGAATTTCCAATGAATTGGGGAAATAGGCCATCAAATTATTCATAAATGGATCCCGTAGGACTCATTTACATGGTGCAGCAATATGTTACACACAGCTCAGTGTGTTGCAGTAACATTTCTTTTGAATGGTTGCCCAACACACTTAGGCAACGCAGTATACAACACCTTCCTTGTAGTACACTGGAACACATCGCTGTTAACCCTTTGTGTGTTGTGATGTACTGCATTTAAAAAAAAAAAATTATATCCATTTTCATGTCTATTAAGTTGTGCTGTTAGCCAATTCAAAACTAACGGGCTGCCCTAATGCAGTGTGGCATAGTGCATGATAAAATGCTGTGTTAATGCACATGCATTAAAGAGAAGGTATACCCTGGAAAAAAAAAAAAACCTGCTAAAGAAAGCCATAAAGAGCTAGTATGCATAGCATACTAGCTCATTATGAATGACTTACCTGAGATTGATGCCCCCGCAGCAGTCCTCGGTCACTTCCGCCGCCATCTTGCCTCGATGTCCCGTCACGGATGTCAATGTATCGCCGCTCCGGCGCTGTGATTGGCCGGAGCGGCAATGACGTCACACGCTTGGGCCGGCAAGAGCCCATTCAGAAAACCGACAATGAAGCTGGCCCACTAGTGCACATAAGCGTGACGTCATTGGCACATCGCTTTATAGTAAATATCTCCTCAACCATGTAGGTTAAGGAGATATTTATTGCACCTACATGTAAGCCTTAATCTAGGCTTACCTGTAGGTGCAAGTTATCTAAGTGGGTTTACAACCACTTTAATATCAGGGTTGAGTATGAAGCAAACATGAGATCCACCTGAACCCAAGTTGTTTGTGGTTCAAGAAAATGACCAACTAATGTGGCTATTCTCCTCTATATCAACCAATTACCTGTAGCAAGGTCCCAGGCCTCCTTTGATCTAATGAGGACCTCCAGAACCAGGGATAGATGACATCCTTCTGAATGTAGTGGGTTGTGAGGCATGGTGGGTGTAGAGTAGTTAAAGTTATTGGGCGCCAGACACTTCTTGAATGCAAAAGAGAGTTTATTTCTCTTAACACACTTTTGGGAGAAAGAGGGTTAGGACCAGGATACCCTTAGGTAGTTGTAAGCTCACTTGGCATACTCTGAGATTTTGATAGGAGGACAGCCATGCAGGGAAAGGTATCCAGCAAGATGCCACATCTGCATGTGCAGGAATGCTGTCTCTTATGGCAACAGTCTTTAACAGTTCCTTGTCAATTTTGTTTATTGAATATTAAATAATAAAGACAGTTAGAATTAGTAATAAATAGTTACAACAAATGGTAATATTAGTTAAGTATAGTGATGAGCCGAACACCCCCGGGTTCGGTTCGCACCAGAACCCGCGAACGGACCGAAAGTTCGCGCGAACATTAGAACCCTATTAAATACAGTGGATGCGAACGTTCGGATTCCAAAGTGCTAATTATAACGACTATTATCCATGTTATTGTCCGAAACAGAGTTTGGGAACCCGGCTTCTGCACCAGGGGACATGTATCAATGCAAAAAGAAGTTTTAAAAACGGACGTTTTCCGGGAGCAGTCATTTTAATGATGCATAAAGTGAAAAAAAAAAGTCAAATATTCCTTTAAATATTGTACCTGGGGGGTGTCTAAAGTATGCCTGTGAAGTGCCACGTGTTTCCCGTGTTTAGAACTGTCCCTGCACAAAATAACATTTCTAAAGGAAAAAAAGCCATTTAAAACTGCTTGCGGCTTTAATGCAATGTCTGGTCCCGGTAATATGGATGAAAATCTTTAGGAAAAATGGCATAGCTACCCCATCAACCCCCCCCCCCCCCACCCCAGCCCATTACCAGCCCCTTTGGGTCTTGTATGGATATTAAGGGGAACCCCGCACACAAAATAAAAAAGCCCCTATATACTCTGAACAGCCGTATACAGGCGGTGCATACAAGACAGGGACTGTAGGTTTGTTCTTCTGTAGAATCTGTTTGTAATTTTGAACAGCTGCATTGTTTAAGTGTAGCTCCATGCCAAATTCCTTTTTTTTAGCTTTTTGGAAAACATAGGGAACGGTTATCACCCCTGTCACATTTTTTTTGCTGTCTGTGCCCCTGTTCAGAACATTTCACCTCACTTTGCGTCCCAATGACAACTGTTTTTGAAATGTGGTGTTTGTATTGAAACAACGATTGGTGATAAAGCATCAGTAGAGAGGAGACACCTTTCTCCCATATTAATTCTTACAGGAGAGAATTTTCCTTCCAAGGGGTAGATTTCCTCTCACTTCCTGTTGTCTTCTTCCGTTTGCAAGTAGTAGTGGTTTGTAAGTTGGATGTTTGAAAGTAGGGACCTTCCGTATATACTCTGCAGAAATTGGCCCCTTAGGTGTTGGTGTTGGCACAACACTGAAAGCACTCACAGTTATTCTTGGTGGGTGCTGGAATGCCCTGCTGTCAAGTATAATATCAGGAATTGTAATAACATATAATTGTTGATCAGTGGTAGTAAAAATTGGGCCTTTGATGGTGGTGCTGGTTCCACAACACTGTAAGGCCTGACAGTTACTCTTGGTGGGCGCAGCAATGGTCCCTGCTGTGAATTATTAGATCAATAATTATAATTGCATGCCCCTGTTGAACAGGGGCTGAAAAACTGGGCCTTTGGTGGTGGTGGTGGTGGTGATGGTGTTGCTGGTGCCACAACACTGTAAGGCCTGACAGTTACTCTTGGTGGGCGCAGCAATGGGCCCTGCTGTGAATTATTAGATCAATAATTATAATTGCATGCCCCTGTTGAACAGGGGCTGAAAAATTGGGCCTTTGGTGGTGGTGGTGGTGGTGATGGTGTTGCTGGTGCCACAACACTGTAAGGCCTGACAGTTACTCTTGGTGGGCGCAGCAATGGGCCCTGCTGTGAATTATTAGATCAATAATTATAATTGCATGCCCCTGTTGAACAGGGGCTGAAAAATTGGGCCTTTGGTGGTGGTGGTGGTGGTGATGGTGTTGCTGGTGCCACAACACTGTAAGGCCTGACAGTTACTCTTGGTGGGCGCAGCAATGGGCCCTGCTGTGAATTAATAGATCAATAATTATAATTGCATGCCCCTGTTGAACAGGGGCTGAAAAATTGGGCCTTTGGTGGTGGTGGTGGTGGTGATGGTGTTGCTGGTGCCACAACACTGTAAGGCCTGACAGTTACTCTTGGTGGGCGCAGCAATGGGCCCTGCTGTGAATTATTAGATCAATAATTATAATTGCATGCCCCTGTTGAACAGGGGCTGAAAAATTGGGCCTTTGGTGGTGGTGGTGGTGGTGATGGTGTTGCTGGTGCCACAACACTGTAAGGCCTGACAGTTACTCTTGGTGGGCGCAGCAATGGGCCCTGCTGTGAATTATTAGATCAATAATTATAATTGCATGCCCCTGTTGAACAGGGGCTGAAAAATTGGGCCTTAGGCACTGGTGGCACAACACTGCAACCCCTCACAGATACTGTACTTGGAGCACAGCAATGAGGCCTGTTGCAAAGTATTGCATCAAAAATTTTAATTACACGCCCCTGTTAAACAGGGGCTGAAAAATTGGGCCTTAGCCACTGGTGGCGTCACCCATAAACCAAAATGATCTTCCAAGCTATCATCGTTAATCGTATCATTGAGGAGGAGGAGGAGGATAGCCAGACAACATAACAGCACAGGCACTCAGCATCAGCATCAGTCTTGAAGGGATGTGACATTTTAAAATCAATTAGTCTGTTATATCAGCATCTGGTGTGTGGTAGCTGGTGGTGATCCAAGACTGGTTCATCTTGATGAAAGTCAGTCGATCAACCGAGTCGGTGGACAGGCGCACCCTGTGATCCGTGACAAATCCTCCAGCAGCACTGAATGTGCGTTCTGAAAGAACGCTGGATGCAGGACAGGCCAGTAGCTCAATTGCATACTGTGCAAGCTCTGGCCAGTGATCCATCCTCAAGACCCAGTAAGCCAGAGGATTTTCGGTGGGGAAGGTGTCCAAGTCTGACCTTGCCCCTAGGTATTCCTGCACCATGTATATCAGACGCTGGCGATGGTTGCTGGAACCGATCATACTTTGGGGCTGCGGACTAAAGAATTGTCTGAATGCATCGGTCAGACGGCCACCTTCCCCACCGCTCCTTCTTTGACTGCCCGAAGCCTCAGCAACTTGTTGTCCAGGACCAGGAGTTTGTAACCTCCCAGTCTCTGGGAACGCGTTGCACAGACCTTTCTGCAAGGCCTCCCGGAGTTGTCTCATCCTCTGCTCCCTCTGCGACGGTACGATAAGGTCCGCAACCTTACCCTTGTACCGTGGATCAAGGAGAGTGGCCAGCCAGTAATGGTCCCTCTCCTTGATCCGAAGAATACGAGGATCCTTCCGCAGACTTTGCAGGATCAGGGAGGCCATGCAGCGTAGGTTAGCTGAGGCATTCAGTCCGGAGTCCTCTGGGTCACTAAGGACGACATGATCCGCAGCCACCTCCTCCCAGCCACGTACAAGTCCACTGGTTTCTTGGGACTGTAAATCATCCCTAAAACACTGCTGCTGATGATGCTGAGTGCCAGCCTCCACCTCCATGCTGACACAATCCTCCTCCTCCTCCTCCTCCTCGTCCTCTTCCTGTGCGATGGGTGGGACAGAAGGAACACTGTCTGGGTAAAGGGGGCCTTGAGAGGCAAGGAAGTCCTCCTCTTCCTGCCTCTGTTCTGCCTCAAGTGCCCTGTCCATTATTCCACGCAGCGTGTGCTCCAACAGGTGGACAAGAGGTACAGTGTCACTGATGCATGCACTGTCACTGCTCACCATCCTCGTGGCCTCCTCAAATGGTGCCAGGACAGTGCATGCATCCCTGATCATGCCCCACTGGCGTGGTGAAAAAAACCCGAGCTCCCCTGACCCTGTCCTGGTGCCGTAGTCGCACAGGTACTCATTGATGGCCCTCTGCTGCGTGTACAGCCGCTGCAGCATGGCCAACGTTGAGTTCCACCTGGTGGGCATGTCACATATAAGGCGGTTCTTGGGCAGGTTCAACTCCTTTTGAAGCTCAGCCAGGCGAGCACTGGCATTATAAGATCTGCGGAAATGCACACAGACTTTCCTGGCCTGCCTCAGGACATCCTGTAAGCCCGGGTACCTGCCCAAGAACCGCTGCACCACCAGGTTAAGGACGTGAGCCATACAGGGCACATGGGTCAGTTGTCCCTGTCGGAGGGCGGAGAGGAGGTTGGTACCATTGTCGCAAACCACCATTCCTGGCTTAAGCTGGCGTGGCGTCAACCACCTCTCGGCCTGCCCCTGCAGAGCAGACAGGACCTCTGCCCCAGTGTGGCTCCTGTCCCCCAAACACACCAGCGCAAGCACGGCATGGCATCTTTTTGCCTGCGTACTTGCGTAGCCCCTTGAACGCCTACGGAGCACCGCTGGTTACGAGGACAAACCACAGGAAGAGGCCATGGAGGAAGAAGAAGAGGAGGGGGTGGAGGAGAGAGGTGTGTCACAACCAGTAGTAGCATTTTGGAGGCGTGGGGGTGGAACAACCTCCAACACTACTGCACCTTGTCCTGCATCCTTCCCAGCTGCCAAAAGAGTGACCCAATGGGCCGTGAAAGAAAGGTAACGTCCCTGTCCATGCCTGCTGGACCATGAGTCAGCGGTAATATGCACCTTACCGCTGACCGCCCTGTCCAGCGAGGCCAAGACATTGCCTTCCACATGCCTGTAGAGAGCCGGAATAGCCTTCCGTGCGAAAAAGTGTCGTTTGGGAACCTGCCACTGAGGAACCGCACATTGCACAAACTCACGGAAGGGGGCCGAGTCTACCAACTGAAAAGGCAGCAGTTGAAGCGCTAGCAATTTAGCCAAGCTAGCATTCAACCGCTGGGCATGTGGATGGCTGGGAGTGAACTTCTTTCGACGGTCCAGCAGCTGGGGCAGGGAAATTTGCCTGCTAGAATCGGACGTTGGTGTACTGCTAGCAGAGTGCCCGCAAGTACTTGCCTGTGACACACCTAATTCTACACCTTCATTCCTCTCAGAGCAGGTTTCAGAGAGGAGTGAAGGTATAGTGGGGTTGGAGATCCCAGCTGATGCGGTGCAAGAAGAGGTCAGCTTTGTTCTTTGGTGTGGGTCTTTAAGGTAGGCTTGCCAACGAGCTGCATGGCAGGTCAACATATGTCTGATCAAGCATGTGGTGCCCAAGCGGCTGATGTTTTGGCCACGCGATATACGCTTGAGACATATGTTGCAAACAGCAGCTGTGCGATCTGATGCACTCGCCTCAAAAAAGGCCCACACCAAAGAACGTTTTGAATGACGGGCAGAGGCAGCGCCCTGCACAGGCGGAGCTCTGCGGTGTGATTCCGTCGGTGTGCTGCCCATACGCTGGCCACTCAAGGGCATCCTGCCTCGTTGGAGATGTGCCTCCTCCTCATCCTCCTCCTCCTCCTCTCTCCTATTAGGCACCCACGTGGAGTCAGTGACCTCATCATACCCTCCCTCCTCATCACTGGAGCCAATCTGGCAGTATGCTGCAGCTGCTGGAACATGACTGCCAGATTGGTGTCCTTCTTGAGCATCCCCTCTCTCTGCTCTCACGCTGCTGCCTTCCTCTAGCTGGGTATCATCATCAGATCCTTCCAAACGCTGGGCATCCTCCTGGAGCATGTACCCAACACTGTGCTCAAACAGTTCGGGGGACTCCTCAGGAGGAGGGCATGGTGGGTCTAGGGAAGGATTGACTAATGAAGATAATGATACCAGAGAAGAGGACGCTTTGGCAGCTGCTTTGCCACTACCCTGAGCCTGGGTGAGAGAGGATGAGGAGGATGAGGTGGGCTTGGTCATCCACTCTACCAAGTCTTCGGCATGATGTGGCTCAACATGTCCAGCTGCCGAAAACAAGGACAAGCGTGTCCCATGGCCATGTGCTGATGACAATGCACCGCGTACAGGACCAGCACTGTTGCCCCCAGACACAGAGCCTGCTTGCCCTCTTTTTTTGCCTCCTGACTGTCTGCCTCTCCTTGGTTGCCTTCCAGACATTTTAATGGATGACCTGCAGGGAGATGGGAAAAACAGCAATAAGGGCTACCTTCAGGTGTATATTGTGCAGGAGGCTTAGCAACAATGACACTGACACTGTCCCCTGCCTATCCTTCTCTGTCCCTAAACACAAGGATTGAAAATATGGTTCAGCAAAAAAGTTTTAGAACAGAATAGCACACTGACACGTTCCCTCACTGTCCTACTCTGTCCCTCCCTACAAACAAGATTTAGCACAGAATAGCACACTGATAATTTCTACGACTGTCCTTCTCTGTCCCTCAACTCAGGGATTGAAAATATGGAACAGCAAAATAGTTTTAGAACAGAATAGCACACTGTCAGTTTCCCTCACTGTAGCTCTCTGTCCCTCAACTCAAGGATTGAAAATATGGTTCAGCAAAATAGTTTTAGAACAGAATAGCACACTGTCAGTTTCCCTCACTGTACCTCTCTGTCCCTCAACTCAAGGATTGAAAATATGGTTCAGCAAAATAGTTTTGGAACAGAATAGCACACTGTCAGTTTCCCTCACTGTAGCTCTCTGTCCCTCAACTCAAGGATTGAAAATATGGAAGAGCAAAATTGATTTAGAACAGAATAGCACACTGTCAGTTTCACTCACTGTACCTCTCTGTCCCTCAACTCAAGGATTGAAAATATGGTTCAGCAAAATAGTTTTAGAACAGAATAGCACACTGTCAGTTTCACTCACTGTACCTCTCTGTCCCTCAACTCAAGGATTGCAAATATGGTTCAGCAAAATAGTTTTAGAACACAATAGCACACTGACACTTTCCCTCACTGTAGCTCTCTGTCCCTCAACTCAAGGATTGAAAATATGGTTCAGCAAAATAGTTTTAGAACAGAATAGCACACTGTCAGTTTCACTCACTGTACCTCTCTGTCCCTCAACTCAAGGATTGAAAATATGGTTCAGCAAAATAGTTTTAGAACACAATAGCACACTGACACTTTCCCTCACTGTAGCTCTCTGTCCCTCAACTCAAGGATTGAAAATATGGTTCAGCAAAATAGTTTTAGAACAGAATAGCACACTGTCAGTTTCCCTCACTGTAGCTCTCTGTCCCTCAACTCAAGGATTGAAAATATGGTTCAGCAAAATAGTTTTAGAACACAATAGCACACTGTCAGTTTCCCTCACTGTAGCTCTCTGTCCCTCAACTCAAGGATTGAAAATATGGTTCAGCAAAATAGTTTTAGAACAGAATAGCACACTGTCAGTTTCCCTCACTGTACCTCTCTGTCCCTCAACTCAAGGATTGAAAATATGGAACAGCAAAATTGATTTAGAACAGAATAGCACACTGTCAGTTTCCCTCACTGTACCTCTCTGTCCCTCAACTCAAGGATTGAAAATATGGTTCAGCAAAATAGTTTTAGAACACAATAGCACACTGTCAGTTTCCCTCACTGTAGCTCCCTGTCCCTCAACTCAAGGATTGAAAATATGGTTCAGCAAAATAGTTTTAGAACAGAATAGCACACTGTCAGTTTCCCTCACTGTACCTCTCTGTCCCTCAACTCAAGGATTGAAAATATGGAACAGCAAAATTGATTTAGAACAGAATAGCACACTGTCAGTTTCCCTCACTGTACCTCTCTGTCCCTCAACTCAAGGATTGAAAATATGGTTCAGCAAAATAGTTTTAGAACACAATAGCACACTGTCAGTTTCCCTCACTGTAGCTCTCTGTCCCTCAACTCAAGGATTGAAAATATGGTTCAGCAAAATAGTTTTAGAACAGAATAGCACACTGTCAGTTTCCCTCACTGTACCTCTCTGTCCCACAACTCAAGGATTGAAAATATGGAACAGCAAAATTGATTTAGAACAGAATAGCACACTGTCAGTTTCCCTCACTGTACCTCTCTGTCCCTCAACTCAAGGATTGAAAATATGGTTCAGCAAAATAGTTTTAGAACAGAATAGCACACTGTCAGTTTCCCTCACTGTAGCTCTCTGTCCCTAATTATCCTAATTATCAGTGTGCTATTCTGTGCTAAATCTTGTTTGTAGGGAGGGACAGAGAGCTACAGTGAGGGAAACTGACAGTGTGCTATTCTGTTCTAAAACTATTTTGCTGAACCATATTTTCAATCCTTGAGTTGAGGGACAGAGAGCTACAGTGAGGGAAAGTGTCAGTGTGCTATTGTGTTCTAAAACTATTTTGCTGAACCATATTTTCAATCCTTGAGTTGAGGGACAGAGAGGTACAGTGAGTGAAACTGACAGTGTGCTATTCTGTTCTAAATCAATTTTGCTGTTCCATATTTTCAATCCTTGAGTTGAGGGACAGAGAGCTACAGTGAGGGAAACTGACAGTGTGCTATTCTGTTCTAAAACTATTTTGCTGAACCATATTTTCAATCCTTGAGTTGAGGGACAGAGAGGTACAGTGAGGGAAACTGACAGTGTGCTATTCTGTTCTAAAACTATTTTGCTGAACCATATTTTCAATCCTTGAGTTGAGGGACAGAGAGCTACAGTGAGGGAAACTGACAGTGTGCTATTCTGTTCTAAAACTATTTTGCTGAACCATATTTTCAATCCTTGAGTTGAGGGACAGAGAGCTACAGTGAGGGAAACTGACAGTGTGCTATTCTGTTCTAAAACTATTTTGCTGAACCATATTTTCAATCCTTGAGTTGAGGGACAGAGAGGTACAGTGAGTACAATAGCACACTGACACTTTCCCTCACTGTAGCTCTCTGTCCCTCAACTCAAGGATTGAAAATATGGTTCAGCAAAATAGTTTTAGAACAGAATAGCACACTGTCAGTTTCCCTCACTGTACCTCTCTGTCCCTACAAACAAGGATTAGCACAGAATAGCACACTGTCACTGACACTCTCCCTACCTATCCTTATTTGTCCCTAAACACAAGGAATCCAGGATTATGTAAAGGAAAAAAAATGACACTGTCCCTGCCTATGCTTCTCTTTCCCTGCTCCGGAACACACTACACAAGGCCGCCGCGCTGGCGGCCTTTTATAGTGTGGGGCGTGTACTAAACCCCATCAGCAATAATTGGCCACAGGCATCCTGCCTGTGGCCAATCATTGCTCTCCTCGCTGCCGGCGCTGTGATTGGCCAAGCATGCGGGGTCACAGTGCATGCTCGGCCAATCACAGCGCCTGGATGACACTGCGATGGCGTAGTGCATTGTGGGCCGTTCGCGTCACTCGAATTTGGCGCGAACGGCCCAAATCGTTCGATCTTCGTCGAACGATCGAACAGCCGATGTTCGAGTCGAACGTATGTTCGACTCGAACACAAAGCTCATCCCTAGTTAAGTATATGATAATAAATTGGATGAAGTTATACATATCTGAAGATTAGATATTTTACATGTAGCGCTACCCTCAACTAAGAGGGCCGCAGATTTGGCTTGGGCCCTGAATACAGCTCCACCAACCCCCGGCAATATACTCGACCCTTTCTGGCACAGTTAGTCTAGGGGTATACACATTTAATACTTATACTTTATGAGAGACTCAGACACAGAGTAGTTGTAAAAGAATAACAGCTTTTACTTCCAGATATGCAAAGAGAATAAACAGTGATAACAACTTGACCTTTAGATTATACGCAGAGCCCTGCAATATCACAATATCAGTCACACTACACCATAGGAAGGGGGGGGTGTATAAGGAGACGCCACGTGGGGCGACTGTTAACTAGGCGCCCTGTGGCACAATAACTAAACTAGGTCCCTAATGAATCAGGCCTGATTCCTAATTCTAGAACTCAGTCCTGTATGATTGATGGATTCTTCACCGGCAATCTGTAGAGGTGGTGCACTTAAGAATAAACAACAATTGTAATCCAGGAAAAGGGACTGTTGATAACTGGCAACATTTCACTGGAGATCCTCTGGATCAGTCCTGCTGTGGATCTCCAGTGAGGGTCTTTAACATGAGGTAGTAGGCCTCAGCAGTCTATAGGCACAGTACTATCAAACAGGTTATGGAATGAGCTTACGCTCGCTCGCCCGCCGGACACGATCTCCGTCCGGGACTTCCACCGGCTGTGTCTTCACTCGCCCACAGCGGTCGCTGCGATCGGGTCCCCGATCCAATCTAGGCTGTAAGTAGAGATGTCGGATGCCACCCAGGCTCGCAGTGGTGTGGAAGGCTCTTTGGTCAGCTCTGGAAAGGCCCCAGGCTTCAGGCCCTACCCAGCGCAGGTCCGCACAGGTGTATCAGTCTCTGCCGTCCCGTGTCCAAAGAGGCCGAGCCAGGCCTCGCCCCTCCCTTATATCTCCGCACCCATGAGTCTCTGGGGCAGAAGCAAAACATCCTGGGAACCAGTGGGGTTCTGGGAACAGTAGTTCAAGAGTCTTTAAAGGAACCCCGCTACACACTCCCCCCACTTAAACTCTTTGGTCCCCAAAGATATACTTCAACAAATGCTATGTACAATTTTGGACAGTGTCGAGTATGATGTCGGTATAGGGAATTCCCACCAAAATTTTGGGGTGGAACTCTCTTGCCCACAGGTCACACTACCATGAGTGGCCTGCCTTACTGTGCCAGAGAGTGAGCTGGGGTTGCCCTCCACCAAATGGACAGTGGAGGGATCAGGATGCTCAACACTTCTCCTAGCCGTTACAACAAAGTCCTCTGAGCTCGTCCCCATTTGGGGGTAAGTTAGTTTCTTGGGAGGCCTGATAACTCTGCGAGCCCTCTGTTCTCTTGGGGCTTCTGGCACCACAGGCTCTTCTTCAGGAATAAGTTCAGGTAACATTGCTGGTTCTGGAACCTCTGATTCAGAAGTTGACTGGTAATTGGAATCTCTAGGATCCTCCTCTGAACAAGTATCAGGAACATCTTCCCAGTAATCAGCTGAGGGACTGAAGGGTATGAATTCAGTGGCCTCCGGATTCAGCGTTGCATCTGAAGTGTCCCTTGTATTTGGGAGATCTATGGCGGACGTCCCCAGAGTCGAGGAAGGCCACAGCCAGTCCAGTTCTCCTCCTTCATCAGTACTCAGTTGAGAGGCCTCCCCATCTTCAGCTCGAGAGGTCTGAGACCGAGTGCTCGGCCTGGGAATATCCAGTATAAAGACTGATTCCAGGGGGTCCCTTGCTGGGGGTATCCTGACTGCTTCAGCAAGTGGGAGCAGGTGGTTTCGATGCCACGTCTTTAGGGGTCCCACCTTCCCTTCTGGCTTTAGTTTGTAAACAGGCAAACCGGGCAACTTCCTACAGACGACATAGGGTTCCGATCTCCATCTGTCTGCAAGCTTGTGCTTTCCAGGGACCCCCAGATTGCGTAACAGTACTCGGTCCCCGGGCTGCAGATCCTGCACTCGAACCTTCAGATCGAAATTTCTCTTGTTGCGGGCTCCCCTTTGATCCGAGGCCGCCTGGGCCTGTTCATAGGCCACCTGCAAGCTGCGTCTAAGTCTGTCCACATATCCCTTGTGAGATGTAGCTGAGGTATGATCTAAAGAAGTGCCAAAGGCCAGATCCACGGGCAGCCTTGCTTCTCTCCCAAACATGAGTCGATAAGGGGAGTAGCCAGTAGCATCACTTGTGGTACAGTTATAGGCATGCACTAGGGCTGATATGTGTTGGCTCCAGTGTTGCTTCTTCTCTGTTTCTAAAGTTCCCAACATGTTGAGCAGAGTCCGGTTAAACCTCTCCGGCTGAGCATCTCCTTGTGGGTGGTAAGGTGTGGTTCTGGTCTTCTTTATTCCCAATGAGTCCAGAAGTTTCCGGATCAACCGACTCTCAAAGTCCCTTCCTTGATCTGAGTGAAGTCTCTGTTTTAGTCCGTAATGGACAAAATACTTCTCCATAAGTATCTTGGCCACGGTGGATGCTTTCTGGTCTTTGGTCGGGAAAACCTGGGCATAGCGGGTTAAATGGTCGGTTATTACCAGAACATTTCCCAATCCACTCAGGTCGGGTTCGAGGCAGAGAAAATCAATGCATACCAGATCCATTGGGCCTTGACTCTGTAAGTGGCCCATTGGGGCAGCTTGATGGGGTAAGGTCTTTCTCTGAATGCATCGTGCACAGGAATGGCAATACTCCTCTACTTCTGCCCTCATGCAGGGCCAATAGAACCGACTTCTGACAAGCTGGAAGGTCCTTTCTGACCCTAGGTGACCATGATGGTCATGCAGAGCAGTTAGTACAGTCTCTCGGTGCTTCTCTGGGAGGAACAACTGCCACTTATCTTCTGAGTCATCAGAGGGGCCCCTTCGGTAGACCACTCCCTGATGCACCTGCAGCCTGTCCCATTCCTTCCTCAACAGGCGGGCCTCCTTTGAGGGGTGATGTAAGAGGTTGTTGGGATCCTGATTCTCCAGGGCTTCGAGGACCAATCTCCCCATGGGGTCTTCCAGTTGGTCACACCTCAACTCCCTCTTGGATAGCTTCGGCAGGTTATCTTCTTCTAGCTGCGTTATTCCACAATAGTGTTTAGGGACTCCTACCATTGTAACTCTTATCTCCTCTGCCCTGGAGCCTCCTCTGGCTTGAAATTCAGCTCCTTGACAAAGGGCCCGTACTCCCTCGGGTGCTACTTGGGTCCAGTCTTCCCAGTCATTGGTCATGGCATGAGATCTCCGGGACAGGGCATCTGCATCCCTATTTCCAGTCCCTGGTCTGTACTTCAGACTAAAGTTGAATCCTGACAAGGCAGCCAACCACCGGTGTCCGGTTGCATCTAGTTTTGCGGTGGTGAAGAAGTAGGTCAGGGGGTTGTTATCTGTCTTCACAGTAAACTCCGCCCCATAGAGGTAGTCTTTTAGCTTGTCTACTTCTGCCCATTTGAGAGCCAGGAATTCCAGCTTATGAGTGGGGTAGTTCTTTTCTGAGGGGGTCCGGCTCCTGCTCACATAGGCCACCGGTCGCGGTTGTCCCTCATGTTCCTGGTAGAGCACTCCGCTCAGGCCCTCATGGCTGGCATCCACATGTAATTCATAAGGTCTGGTAGGGTCGGCGTAGGCTAGAACTGGGGCAGTGGTTAAGCTCTTCTTCAGGGCCTGGAAGGCCTCTTCACACCTTGAGTTCCACTGATCTTGAACTGACTCACCAGGCCTCCTGGGCCCTGAGTCATCCTCTTCCCCTTCTGCCTTTAGTAATTCATTCAACGGGCGGGCAATCCGAGCAAACCCCTCCACAAACCTCCTATAATAGGAGCAGAACCCCAGGAAGGATCGAAGCTCTGTTACTGTGGTGGGTCGTGGCCAGGAGGTGACTGCTTCCAACTTCTCGGGATCTGTGGCCACCCCTTCTTCAGACACTATGTGCCCCAGATAGTTCACAGAAGACTGGTAGAACCGACACTTCTCAGGAGAAAGCTTAAGTCCCTCCTCACTGAGTCTTCTCAATACTTTCTCCAGCCTGGCTTCATGTTCTTCCAAGGTTCTCCGGAAGACAATGACATCGTCCAAGTACACAAGGACTTCTATAAGATTCATGTCTCCAACAGTCTTCTCCATAAGGCATTGAAAGGTAGCAGGAGCTCCAGACAGACCCTGAGGCATCCTATTGAATTCAAAGAATCCCACCGGGGTTATGAAGGCCGTCTTCTCTCTGTCTTCTGGGTGCATAGGGATTTGATAGTACCCACTCTTGAGGTCCATCACACTGAACCATTTGGCTCCAGACAAACACTGTAAGGCATCTTCTATCCTTGGCGTGGTGTATTGGTCAGGGATGGTTCTCCTGTTGAGGGTCCTGTAATCGATACAAAGCCTCAACGATCCATTCTTCTTTCTGACCACCACTATTGGGGAGGCATAGGGACTTCTAGACTCCTGGATCACACCAGTCTTGTTCAGTTCCGCAAGTTGTTCCCTCAGATCCTCCAGATCTGCCAGGGGAACCCGCCTGACCCTCTCTCGGAAGGGCTTATCTTCTTGGAGGCGGATTCGGTGGGTGGCACTTCTTGCACACCCCACATCAAATTCATCTTCGGAAAAGATCTTCTCCCATCTAGTCAGCTGGGCCTTGGCTCTTTCTTTCCAAGCCCTGGGTAGGTTCGGGTTTTCCATGGACAGCTTCTCCCAAAGATCTCCTCCGTCACCCGTCCCCTTGACTTCTGACAGAGTGACCGGGGCAGCAGGGCTCACCTGGCCCAGCAACATTCTGGCAGGGATCTCCATGGGCCCTCCCGTAGTGTTCCTCACACTCACCGGAAATCTGCCATGGGCCTTCTTCAGGGCCTTGAGCGGGATCACTTCTGGTACCACTTCCAGGCCTGAGGACTCCTCCCTTGGGTCGGATTCCAGCATAACAAAGGGGCCAGGTTGTTCCCACGTAAGCTTCACAGTGGCCCTAAGACAGGTTACTTCTCCGGGCTGCAGCACTACTCCTTCTCTACCAAGTCTCCACACCTTTCCTATCCCCTCTCCCGGGGTCTTCTGCTCTAAGACTCGTTGGTAGGCCGTCTTTAGCATGGGATGGATTTTGGTGGCTGAATGGTTTCTCTCTTTCACTAGAGGGGTCAGGAGTCTCCGGACTAGATCCGTGTTTGTCCCTATAATCAGAGAAGTCTTGCTGGCTCCAGGCGGCCGAGGACACACAACTGCCAGGGTGTCAAACACTTCAGCCTTCCCAGCTACGGATGGGTCGAAAGTCATCTTTATGGGCAGGTAACCATCGTAAGGGAAACTCTGGGTTCCAAGTCCCCATATCTCCAGCTCTTCTATCTTCTGGATAGGCAAATGACTCAAATGCCTATCATAGAAGTCTCGGTATAGTAAAGTCACCTGTGCTCCGGTGTCCAAGAGAGCTTTAGTATAGACTCCTTCCACTTGAATAGGCACAGTAGGAGATGGGCCCACCAGTTCCTCTGGATATGGCCGGACTGGGGTCACCTTCTTCTTTGGACTTTTCCCCGCCCAGCTCTTTTTTGACTTTATTCTTTCCTGAGCCTGGTATGCATTGATTTTCCCCCTCTCAATGGGGGTACAAACCCGCTGAGGGATGTTATTGTTCCTCTTAGGTGAATGTTCCTTCTTTGGGGTGCTGTATTTCCACTGAGGGGTCTTGCCCCCTCCCTCTGGGGTATATCTTGGTGGGGGGGTACTATATCTCCTCCTAGGAGTTTTGCCTCCTCCATTCTTGGCCTTTTTATTCAGGTTGGAGCGCACTGAATATGATGGGCACCCGGTTGACTCCTTCACCGGGGCCCTTTGGAGTTTCCCGCCAGCTTGTAATTATCTGTTCTCTTCTTCTTTGGGCTGGCGCATGTGTTAGCAAAGTGGCCACTCCCTGCGCAGTTATAGCAAATCATCTCTTCTCGGTCCTGTAAGGAGGCCGGTGCCGAGGTGTTCGGAAACAACTCCTTCCTTGGACTTGGTTTCTCTGGTCTTCTTTGATCTTTCTCCATCAAAGAGGTCAGCATTTCCAACACTTGGGCCATTTGCGATTTCAAAGTGTCGACCTCTGCATCCCTTTCCGGGCTCTTGACCGAATTGACCAACACTGGTACAGGGGTGACATTCACCTTGGCTATTTGCTGATCTTTCTGCAGCGCCTCTTCGTCTCTAATAATTTTTATTAGATCAGAGTAGGTTAGTGACATTCCTCCTCCTGAGGTTTTCAGGTGCAGCCAAACCGGGTCTGAGCGCCATGCTCCCTTCATGATCTGCTTCATTCGTGCTTCATCTGCATCTTTGGGCAGCATTCCCTTCTTCAGAACAATCTTGCATAACTGCCTGTTCAGCCTTCTTACATATTCTGACAGTTTCTCATCCGGCTGCTGGAGAGTGTGTTCAAATTGATAGATCATCTCTGACACCTTCTCCAGCTGACCAAACTCTTCCTGCAGCATGGCCAGACAATCTTGAGCTGTACAGTTTTCATTTCCAAACCGGAAGCTCTTCACCGCTTCTGCCGCGGCACCTTTCAGACTTTCCAAGACTCGCTGTCTCTTCTGTGCCACAGGCACCTCCCATGCCTCTACTGCCTGTAATTCCTGTTACACCCAAGTGTCAAAATCTTCCTCCCCGCAGGGACGGGAAACTTCCCCGAGAATGTCTTTAGTCTCCGGTAGCTCGTCTCTACGTGCACCGTGCTTGTCTTCTGACAGTTTGTTAGTAGGTCCCCTAACACCTTTATCAGTTCGGGTGATATGGCCGGAGGTGTCGCTCCGTCTCTCCTCTCTGGTGAGGTACGGGCCGCAGTCTGCGGTGGTCCCGTGGGGGGTGGCTCCTTCTTAATAGCGTGCGCCAGACTATAAGATCTGTTATCCGGCGTCCGCGCATATTTGCGCTTGCAAGCCTCTGGGTTCCCATCTGAATACTCCACTAGTGCATACTGGTGTGGGGTGTCTGGGTCTGACTTTATTAATCCTTCCACCGTTTCGGTTGACCATTCCTGACCCAGCATGTTAATGACCACTGACTGGCTTGGATCTGTCTTAGCTACTCCACACCACGTGTTGATGTCTTTCGGGTCCATGCCGGTACCTCTTGGCGGGTTTTCCCGCTGTATCAGGATCCCGGACGAGAACCCCCACGTGTAGCGCTACCCTCAACTAAGAGGGCCGCAGATTTGGCTTGGGCCCTGAATACAGCTCCACCAACCCCCGGCAATATACTCGACCCTTTCTGGCACAGTTAGTCTAGGGGTATACACATTTAATACTTATACTTTATGAGAGACTCAGACACAGAGTAGTTGTAAAAGAATAACAGCTTTTACTTCCAGCTATGCAAAGAGAATAAACAGTGATAACAACTTGACCTTTAGATTATACGCAGAGCCCTGCAATATCACAATATCAGTCACACTACACCATA
This sequence comes from Rana muscosa, assembly GCA_029206835.1. Classification (NCBI taxonomy): domain Eukaryota; kingdom Metazoa; phylum Chordata; class Amphibia; order Anura; family Ranidae; genus Rana; species Rana muscosa. The sequence continues at coordinate 501,112,474 of CM055117.1, forward strand.
GGAAGGGGGGGTGTATAAGGAGACGCCACGTGGGGCGACTGTTAACTAGGCGCCCTGTGGCGCAATAACTAAACTAGGTCCCTAATGAATCAGGCCTGATTCCTAATTCTAGAACTCAGTCCTGTATGATTGATGGATTCTTCACCGGCAATCTGTAGAGGTGGTGCACTTAAGAATAAACAACAATTGTAATCCAGGAAAAGGGACTGTTGATAACTGGCAACATTTCACTGGAGATCCTCTGGATCAGTCCTGCTGTGGATCTCCAGTGAGAGTCTTTAACATGAGGTAGTAGGCCTCAGCAGTCTATAGGCACAGTACTATCAAACAGGTTATGGAATGAGCTTACGCTCGCTCACCCGCCGGACACGATCTATCTCCGTCCGGGACTTCCACCGGCTGTGTCTTCACTCGCCCACAGCGGTCGCTGCGATCGGGTCCCCGATCCAATCTAGGCTGTAAGTAGAGATGTCGGATGCCACCCAGGCTCGCAGTGGTGTGGAAGGCTCTTTGGTCAGCTCCGGAAAGGCCCCAGGCTTCAGACTCTACCCAGCGCAGGTCCGCACAGGTGTATCAATCTCTGCCGTCCCGTGTTCAAAGAGGCCGAGCCAGGCCGAGCCCCTCCCTTATATCTCCGCACCCATGAATCTCTGGGGCAGAAGCAAAACATCCTGGGAACCAGTGGGGTTCTGGGAACAGTAGTTCAAGAGTCTTTAAAGGAACCCCGCTACACACATAAACAGGTAATCAACTCGAAAATGAAATGTTAAGTTAATATAAACAATTGCAATATGTAATATGTAAATATGTGCTAATACACTTAGTTCCAGGCATATTCAATTGATATATAGCCACGATGGAAAGAAAGCTAATTGGAAATCAACTATCGTACATACTCGAGTATAAGCCGACCCGAATATAAGCCGAGGCACCTAATTTTACCACAAAAAACTGGGAAAACTTATTGATTCGAGTATAAGCCTAGGGTGTCCATCTGCATGCCTCACTGTGTCCATGACTAGACTGACGTTTAACATGGGAGTCTATGGAAGGGGTGCCCGGGTTTGAAAAATCGGTGCTCCCCGGCCGTAGATTCCCCAGACAACAGACTTTACACACTTATAGAGGAGAAATGGGGCTACATGTGTGCCAATTTGTGGGTCCAGGGGACCTACGACCGGCCGGTACGGGGTCCCCAAAGTCACCAGAGAAATTACCGTTTAACATGGGAGTCTATGGGAGTTGCCCGACTTTGAAAAATCAGTGCTCCCCGGCCGTAGGTCCCACGGACAAAAACTTTGCACGCTTATAGAGGAAGAGTGGGGCTACATGTGTGCCAGGTGTGGGGTCCAGGGGACCTATGGCTGGCCGGTACCGGGTCCCCAAAGTCCGGGAGATCAGGCGGAAAAGGTGACTCGAGTATAAGCCGAGGGGGGCATTTTCAGCACACAAAAATGTGCATAAAAAATCGGCTTATACTCGAGTATATACGGTAATTCAATAAAAACTTAAAAAATGTATAATTATTGTAAGTAATAACTAAATATAGTATTTATGTATAATACATTACCATTTAAATATGGTAATACAAAAAATAGGGAAATAGAAAAAAAAGGACAGAGTAATAGTAAAAGGGAAAGAATGAAGCTAAGAAAGAGAGAAAAGAGTCTAGGGTAAGAAATTTCTCCGGAGCATCTATATTGTAAGAATATTATTAAGTTAGTACAGAAGATAAATGTTAATGTTTAGTACTTGTTTCCACTCATATTGTTGTATAATATTATAGTATTATAGTATATCAAGGTCTTTATAGGGAATTGTCAGGGATCGTATGGAGAAAATACGTCATCCAAGGATTCCATATTTTCTCAAAGTTTGTTTTGTATCGTACCGTTGGTTATGGCTTCTGATTTGGAAAGGATCATTGCTTGGTTTATTCTGTTTTTAGCTTCAGAGATCATTAATGTATTGGTTTTCCAAGCTTTGGCAATGGTTTGCTTTGCAGCTGTGGTGATCTGGAGAAAGAGCCTAAATTGAGTGTAAGAAATATGAACTGGTTTTATATTTAAAAGCGCAATAGTCGTGTCTGGAATGATATCTATCTTAAATATTTTAGATACCATGAGGAAAATTTCATTCCAGAACTTTTTTGCAATCGGGCAATCGGACAATCCCAGAATGTATGTAAGTGCGTTCCCAGACCACCACAGCCACGAAAACAGAATGGGGGGAATTGAGGAGCATATTTTGCAATTTTAACAGGAACCAAGTACCAGTGCATGATTATTTTATAGTTTGTTTCCAAAGCAATTATATTTTGAGAAGACATTTTTGTATTGGTCCAGACTTTATTCCAGTCGGAAATGTCGATCTTAGTTCCAAGTTCTTTCTCCCATTTTTCCACATATGAAGGTAGCTTTGAGTCAGAAGTAGTGATCAGATGATTATATAACATTGAAATAAGACCTTTGGTATGAGGGTCTTGTTTACATATACGTTCGAATTGCGACATATTACTTAATTGATTAGTATCATGTAAATAAGGTTAAAACATTTTTTTGATTTGTAAGTAGCGAAAGAGTTCAGAAGCCGGGAGTTTGTGATGTTCACATATTTCAGGGAATGTTTTAAATTAGGTTAATGTTAAAAAATCAGCTAATTGTGTTAGGCCAGCAGAAGTCCATTTTTTTTAAGTATTAGGGTATGTGTGGGCTGGGTAAAATTTGGGGTTTATGATAAATGATATTAAAGGTGTATGTGGAGATTGCAAACCTTTGGTTATTTTAAATTTATCCCAAATGGTAATTGTATGTTTGGTTATTTTATTTTCAATTATTTTATGGTCAGAAGAGGTAGACCATATTAGATTAGGTAAGGATGTTGGGTTACTATCAATTGTTTCAATTGCTACCCAAAGAGGGATTTCATGTTTTTTATATTTGGGGATATTTGTGCGGCATGGAAATAGATGGTAAAATTGAGAAAGCCTAGTCCACCTTTCAATTTTGGGAGATATAGAGTGTGTGAGGGTAAGGAGAATTTTAGAGAGTTCCATATAAATGCTTATGTTTTGCGTTGAAGATTTCTCAAGAAGTATGAGGGTATTGGAATGGGTAAAACACGAAAAAGGTATAATATTTTTGGAAGTATAGCCATTTTTATGACATTCATTTTGCCTATCCATGATATTGGGAAAGTAGACCATTGTTTTAGATAATTAGTAATTTTCCGTAATAGTGGGGGATAGTTAGCAGAGAATATGTCAGTGAGATCAGGAGTGAGATTAATACCTAGTTAAGTGAGGTGTGTAGATGACAAAGTAAAAGGGAGGGACGTTTTCGCTTGCTGTAATGTATCTGGAGATAAAGAAATATTTAGATTTTTGTGAATTTATTTTTAAACCTGATATTCAGGCAAATTGGTCTAATTTGTTGATAAGATTAGGGGCAGTAATATGTGGGGAAGTCATAAAAATTAAGATGTCATCAGCAAATAAGCAAAGCTTATGTTGATGACCTGCTAATTCTATACCTTTGATTGAGGGATCTGCATGAATGGATTGGGCAAGGGGTTCAATTAATAGGGCAAATAGGAGTGGGGAGAGAGGACATCCCTGGCGTCTACCTCTATTGATATCAAACATGTCAGACTTGTATCCTGCGTATTCAGCATACGCTTTGGGTTTATTATATAATCATGAAACCCAGCTTAGAAAGTGGGGGCCAAAACCCAATTTTTGTAGAGCGAAATGTAAATATGACCATGATACCGTGTCAAAAGCTTTTTTGATGTCTAGTGATACAAGGCATGTAGGTATTCGTCTAGTTTTAGCTGCTTGGATCAATAGGGCTGTTCGACGAACATTATCTGAAGCTTGGTGCAAGGGGATGAAACCTACTTGATCTTTGTTGATTAGGGAACCAATTATATTGTTCAGCCGAAATGCCATAACGTTCACTAGTAGTTTTATGTCTAAATTTAATAAAGATATTGGCCTATAATTTGCACAGGCTGAGTCATCTGACTGAGGTTTAGGGATCATTGTTATTATTGTTGTAAGGGTTTCTGATCTAAAAGATTGATTGTTGAGAAGGGAGTTGAATGCTTCTGTCAGCATGGGAGTTAATACATGGGAGAATTTTTTGTAGTAGAGGGCTGAGAACCCGTCAGGTCCTGGACGTTTGTTTGGTTTGAGGGATTTGATTGCCAGTTCAATTTCACTAGGGGTAATGGGATTTTCAAGACTGTCGTATTGTGTCTGAGATAGAGTTGGGAGACTTAATTGTGAGAAAAATGATTCTGCGTTGGATTGGTCAAAAGATCCTTCTTTTTTATAGAGAGAGTTGAGATGTTTATGGAAGGTGTGTAAGATTTTTACAGGATTACTGTCATGGATATGCATTAATGTCTGTCTGCCATCTTACCTTCCTCCTCATGTGTTCATCTAGAGACCAGACCTCCTTCACCTGGCTTCCTTTATAATCTCCTCCCAGCCTGACTCCACCCCAGGCCCTATCACAGAACACTATATTAACCTGTGCACTGCAAGCCTGCTTTGCTGATCAACGTGTTTGTTAGGCATTGTGTGTTTGGGTTCCTGCCTGCCGTGTGCTACGTCTGTCTCTCTGTTACGTTATTGGCTTGTCCCCGACTATCCCTGTCTGCTCGTGACCCTTGACCTTCGGCTCGTTCTTCGTTATCCTTGTCTGCTTGTGGCCCCTGACCTTCAGCTTGTTATTCGGTTCTCTCTTATCGTGTGCTGCTGCTTCCCCTCTTTTCCCCTTATCCTACGGGGCGTGAGCTAGGAAACTCCAGGGGCCGCGACCTGGTCCCAGCCTGCAGCATAACATCCTCACCACTAGAGGCCCTGGAGAAGACCAGCTGGGTCTTAGACTCCGCGCCCTGGGGAATCTTGGCTCTAGCTTCCGTTAGGATCCCGGTTGTGCTCCTCTGGTCCCGCTTTCCACAACCACCCAGTTTCCTATCCGCAGAAGCCAGCCATAGGGTTCACTACCTCGCGGTGCACTCCTGTCCCCCTACGGTGTGCATCTGTCACCTGGCCACAGGTGACCCTGACAATTACTTGTGTATCTATCTTGAGAGATTTTTAGTCTAATTGGTTTAAAAGGGTTATTTCGTTTTTCGAGTGCTAGGGCAAGGAGGGTACCTGGTTTATTTGATTTAAAATAAAAATGTTGTTTAGATTTACATAGTGTTTTGTCTACTGATTCTGATAAGAAGAGGTCAAGTTTTAAGCTAGCTTTATCTAGTTTTTTAGACTTTGTGGTTGGAGTAGGGTTAGATTGAAAAATACTATGGCATTTATTAAACTCATTTTCTAGTTCTCGCTGTAATTTTTGCTTCTCTTTTTTAATATATGATGCTTGGCGTATACAATAACCTCTAAGAACAGGCTTGTGTGCTTCCCATAATGTCATTTGAGATGTGTCTGGAGATTTATTGTTGCCAATGTATTCTTTTATAGCGATTTCTAATTCAGCGTAATTTGACGGGTGAGACAACAATGAGTCATTAATATGCCAGGTGGGGTCATGTTTTTTTGGGGATTAGTGAGGTAAAAGTAGATATAATAGCACAATAGTCAATCCAAGTATACGGTTTAATAGATGAGGCTATTAATTCTGGGGACATGCTCGTAGAAATTAATATATGGTCAATGCGTGAGAATGATCTATGCGGGTGGGAGTAAAATGAGAATTGATGTCTGATTGGGTTAATTTCACACCATGAGTCTATTAATGAATATTTTAGGAGGAGTCTTTGGAAAGATTTGGATTGAGAATTAGACATAGCTGGAGTTGGGGATTTATCAAGGTAAGGGTATAGTGTTTGGTTTGAATTTCCACATATCAAAAGTGTACCTTGTTTGTGAGTGTCTATTACTTGAAGTAAATGGGAGAGAAATTATGTTGGTCTCTTATTTGGAGCGTAGTAAGAGACTACTGTAATTGGGATGTCACATAGATGACCTGTGAGTATAGGGTAACAGCCTTTTGGATCCTTGATTTCTGCTAAGGGGGAAAAAGGTGTGGATCGATGGAAAGCTATTAATACACCTCAGTGTTTGGATTTGGCAGAGGCAGTAAAAACCTGGGGGTAACTTGAACCAAAGTATTTAGGTGTTGAAGAATCAGTAAAGTGTGTCTCTTGGAGACACACTATGTGAGCTTTAGATGAAGACAACGACCTGAACACTTTCGTTCGCTTTTGGGGAATGTTTAGACCTTGTACATTCAATGTATGTACATTTAAAGGAGCCATATATAAGTCTTAAGTAGGTTATAATTTAACATATCAGGTATAGCTTGTACCATGAGACTTACCCCGGAGAAGGACAGAGAGAAAGAAAGAAATAGAAACAGAATATGAAAGAAGAAAAAGGAAATAGGAAGTATATATATAGTCAACTTGTAGTAGTTTAAATATGTGATAAAAAATAAAATGTTGGCGTACCAGGTGTGCATATCTAGCAGACCTGGAGGCACAAAGTCTGTCTGGGGAGCCCCCCTCACCACAACTGAAGTGGAGGAGAGTCCCAAGACAGAAAAAAAGGGGATGCAGTGACCGCTTCCCAGGTTCTTCTTTTTTTGTCCAAAAACAAGTCTTTTTATTATTCAGAATTTCACATATACAGTCCAAAGTACCATAAATATACCAAATATATCAAAGATGTTCAAAATCATCTACAAGATATGCAATGTACATAAACATTGGTCACCACCCTGAGTGGGCAAACAGCCATGATTGACCACCACCCTGCCCCCTGGTCCATTACTTTGCCAGGTCGACTTGCCCATCGTATTCCAGTAATGGCACACATAGGTAACACATTTAACCCATATTCAATCTCAAGAGTCTATCTATGATTAGGTCGTCCGGGGCAAGCCCCGGCGTACCCAACCACAAGTCCCATAATTTTTCTAACTTTTTAGAGCATCCCCTATGTTGGTATATAACCTTTTCCATTCTCGGTGCGTTACCAAGAGCAGTGATCCATTCCCTGACCGTGGGGGGTGATTCAGACTTCCAATGCTGCATGATCAGTTTGCGGGCCATGAAAAGGGCCCTAGTGAGGGCTTTCCTAATATGGGGTTCCCATTCTAGCTCATCTAGCAGATTCAGAAGGCATTGTTTAGGATCTAAGGGGACTGTCACCTGGAACACTGTGTTCAGCGTGTCTATCACCCCCATCCAATAAGCATGCAACTTGGGGCAGAGCATATGTATCAGGTCCCCGTGGTCCCTTTTACATCTAGTGCAAGTCGGTGCGGGCAGCAGTCCCATACCATGCAATCTGTGAGGCGTGTAGTATACTCTCAGGAGTGTATATAGTTGCGTCAACCGCTGTGTCACATTAAGGAAGCATATGGTAACTGACTGCAGAGCCTCCTCCCACTGATCCTCATCCAGGGGTCCTACGTCTGTTTCCCATTTCCTTTTAACTGTCAGGGGGTGTTTTGTGAGAAATTTACGAAGCAGCGTACCGTAGCTCTGGGAGATGAAGCCCTTAGATGTCTCTGCACTCTTAAGCTGCAAAAGAAGTGGAGGGGAGTCTGCATGCCACTCTGAGGCCCTGGACTGAGCCACAAATGCATGCCTAAGCTGCACATAATAGAAAAGCATGTTTGCTGGTAATTGATATGCCTCCCTCAAAGTTTCAAAGGGCAATAAATTACCATTGCCAAGAATCTGTGTCAGGTAGCAGACCCCGTACCTCTTCCACCTGTCCCCATGTTGCAATTTGGCTAGCTCGGGATAGGAATCATTTGCCCAAATGGGGCTGAACTTGGTAAAGCCTGAGGCCCCCTGTAGATATCTAGTTTTATTCCATATTTTCTGCATTAAACTGTGCGTAGGAAAGCTTTTCTGTGGCTTATTAAAGCTAGTGCCTCAAGCGCCATTGGAACAGACTTTCCCCCCACTGTCCAGAGCATAATACGCTCAGAGGCGCTGGGGGTTCTGTCCGTTATGTCCCCCTCCGAAACCATGGTACCTATCAGGTGTTGTAATTGAGATGCCAAATAATACAGCCATGGATTCGGCAAAGCAAGGTCACCCATATCTTTGGGGCATTGCAAGTGCTCTAATTTTATCCTGGGAGGGCGGTTCTTCCAGATCAGCTCTCGAAATATAGCGTTCTCTATCCTAAAGGTCTTCAGTGGGATCACTACCGGGGAGTTGTGGAGCATGTACAGCAGTTGGGGCATAAGAATCATTTTAATCAGATTCACTTTGCCCGCAACCGACATACACAGAGAGTTCCACGTTTTAACACGGGAGCGAAATCGGGCTAGCAGCAGGGAGACGTTGTGTTGACTATACTCCCTGATGTGCGGCGTCACCTGTATCCCCAGATATTTGAAGGAGGTAGCTACAGGAATACCCCCCACCTGGTCTCGGTGATGTAACTGAACATAATCCAATGGCATTAAAGCTGACTTAGTCCAATTTATTTTAAGGCCTGAGAACTCCCCAGACCGAACCACCGTCTCCATCGTCATGCTCAGGGATTGCTTCGTATCACCCAGCAGAATCATGGTATCATCGGCATAGAGCATCACTTTCTCCTGTCTATCTCCATAGCAGAAGCCAGTGATACCCCTGTGGTCTCTAATCCGAATCGCCAATGGTTCTATAGCCAGGGCAAACAGCAGGGGGGACAAAGGACACCCCTGCCACGTACCCCGGCCCAGAGCAAAGGACAACGACACTCTCCCCGCCTCTCTAATAACTGCCTGGGGGCAGTGGTACAGCAAACTTACCCAGGAGATGAACATCTCTCCAAAGCCAAATCGCCTCAACACCTCCCAGAGGTACGGCCACTCCACACTATCAAAAGCTTTCATAGCGTCAAACGACAGCAGAGCTCTCTTACCCATATTATCAGCTTGGGATTGCATATTTAGAAATAGCCTTCTGAGCTTTATTGTTGTGGATTTGTTGGGCATAAATCCTGCCTGATCCGGGTGTATGACTGAGGTAATCACCTTATTTAATCTGAGGGCTAGTATCTTCGTCAAAATCTTTATATCGGATTGCAAAAGTGAAATCGGCCTGTATGAGGCCGGGTCCACTGGGTCCTTACCTGGTTTGAGGATCAACACATTATGTGCCTTAGCCATTAGGGAAGGCCACCACCGCTTCCTGCATCTCCTCCAAAATCAATGGAGAATCTAACTCCGTGCTTTGAGTAGGGGAGAGATGTGGGAACGCAATTCCGTCCAGGTAGCCTGATAGCTCCTCAAAATTATACTCCGAGGCTGGACGATACAGTGTTTTATAGGAGTCTGCCATCGTCTCTATTATGAGATCTGGGGAGTGAACCAGTCGCTCCCCAGCGGTCCGCAAGGTTCCAATAACCGGTGACTTCTGTTCTGAGTTTGCAATTCTAGCCAAGAGACGGCCTGTTGTCTCCCCATTCAAAAAATGCTGTTTTGGTAAAAAAACTATTTTTTTCAGCCGAGGAGGCGAGCAGGTGCCCATACGCAGATTGAGCCGACTGCCACGCCCCCTTAGCTGCTTCAGTGGGATCCTATACGTACTTAACCTCCAGAGAATGGACTTGTAGTTCCAGAGCTTCTCTGAGGGCTTCAGAGCGCTTCTTGACCGTATTGACCTCATTACTAAGCATGCGTCTAAGATAAACCTTAAATGCCTCCCATTCAGCAAGGACAGATTCCGGACCAGGCTGGTCAGAGAAAAACCTCTGAATGCTCCCCTCTAGTTCCTCTGGGGCAGGAAATAGCTGAAGCCAAAAGGCGTTAAATTTCAAGGGTGCTCTGGAGAGTGTAGATAAATGAGTCACCGTAAGGCTTATCACCATGTAAGAGTGATCAAAGACACATCTAGGTTTGTAGGAGATATCAGAAACCGAGGGGAGCATCGCAGAGTTACCCACCGCCAGGTCTATCCTGGATAATGACCCATGAGACTTTGAGAAGCAAGAAAATTGTTTAACAGTAGGGTTTCGGTGCCTCCATATGTCCAGCCAGCCCACCTCCTGAAATAGTCTAGCCAGAGGAGTAACCCTATGAGAGTTCACCCCCGGTACCGGATGTTTGTCCAGACCCGGATCTAACCAGCTATTAAAGTCCCCTACAAGTAGCATCGGGAGATCCGGCCTGCCCTCCAAAAATTCCAGGAGAAGCCGTAGCACCTGGGCATCAAATGGGGGAGGTATGTAAACACAGGCCAAAATGCATTTCAATATGCCAATACGGCAATGTAAAAACACAAACCGCCCCTCAGAATCCACCCTAGACGCATATTCCTGGTAGTCCAGGGACCTGTGTATCACCACACTCACCCCCCCGGAAAAGGACGTGTGAGTGGAGTGGTATGCCCAGCCCATCCAGGAGTATTTCAAACATCCCTTAGTGTCAGGTGTCAGATGCGTTTCCTGAAAACATAAGATAGCAGGGTAAAACTTTTTCATACAGGTGAATATCATTGTTCGCTTGAGGGAGGAGTTCATGCCCCTAACATTCCAGGAGATCAAGGGGGTATCTGCCATTGCAGAGGTAATAATAGTGACAGGTTGGGGCCCTTTGGCGCCCCCAGCTCTGAGTGTCCCAGCGGGGCAAATTTGGTGGAATGGTGGTGGACTAATGAGGCAACAAAATGATAGGTGACCGAAAAAAAAGAAGAAATCCTTGGACTGTAGGTCAGTATACTCAGCAATACACAATAGGGTACAGCGGTGCCGACAAACAATAGCGTAGTTGGTATTAGGCAGTCCCTGATCCGGTGGAGAATCCTCACAGTAGGAAGCGCCAGGAGGGGACTGAAGTATATAGTCAACCATATTAGCGTTGCCAAAAGGGTAAATCCTGGCATTACAGCCCAGTCCAACAGTGGGCTAACTGATTGTCGTAGCATTTCTACTAGAATCGAAATTCAATGAAAGTTAAAGTCACAGTTTGTGTCCTAACTAGAGTTGAGCGGACACCTGGATGTTCGGGTTCGACGGGCTCGGCCGAACTTCGGAAAAAAGTTTGGGTTCGGGACCGAACTTTAACCCGGACCCGAACCCGAACCCCATTGAAATCAATGGGGATCCGGACTTCTAAGGACTAAAAAGGCTCTAAAAAAGTAATGGAAAGGGCTAGAGGGCTGCAAATGGCAGCAAAATGTTGTTAAGAGCATGGCAAGTGCTCTGCAAACAAATGTGGATAGGGAAATAACTTAAAATAACATAAAAAAAATAAAAAAATAAAAAAATATGCTGGAGGCCCCCTTTTCAGCAGAAGAGGTACGGGAAGTCATTAACCACTTCAGATCCGCGCTATAGCCGAAAGACGGCTGCAGCGCGGACCTTAACTGCCGAGTGGACGTCCCCAGGACGTCCTTGTATTTACACTCTCCCTGCGCGCTCCCGAGAGCGCGCATCGGGGAAAATCTGTGTTGGCCGTGTCCCTTGGACACAGCCAATCACAGATCGTGCTGAATGGCCAATCACAGAGGCCATTCAGCACTCGATCTCACTGCCCAATGAGAGATGATCTCAAATGTAAACATATGAGATCATCTCTCATTGCCGGCTTTCTCTCCTCACACAGAGACCGCGTGCGTGTGAGGAGAGAGAGAGATCTGTGCTGCTGTCAGTGAGTTTATTACAATATTACAATCAAAGTAAAGTGAAGTAAAAAAACAGTGCCCTCTGCCAGTCCCATATCTGCCAGTGCCCTCTGCCAGTCCCATATCTGCCAGTGCCCTCTGCCAGTGCCCTCTGCCCGTGCCATCTGCCCGTGCCATCTGCCCGTGCCATCTGCCCGTGCCATCTGCCAGTGCCATCTGCCCGTGCCATCTGCCAGTGCCATCTGCCAGTGCCATCTGCAAGTGCCATCTGCCAGTGCCATCTGCAAGTGCCATCTGCCCGTGCCATCTGCCCGTGCCATCTGCCAGTGCCATCTGCCATTAGTGCCACGTATAAGTGCCACGTATCAGTGTCATCAGTGCCACGTATCAGTGCCACGTGTCGTCAGTGCCAACAATGGCTAGAAGATTATTTTCAGCCGAGGAGGCATACAATATTCTTGCGGCCGACGAGAGCAACAGGGAGCTCTCCGATTCGGATTCCTCCGCAAGTTCAGACTATGAGCCTGACTATGAGTCTGACGTGGACTACGAGCCTGTCCTAAGCAGTGGAGCACTGACAGCCTCAGAAGAGGAGGAGGAGGAGGAGGAGGAGGAGGGCCCGCCCGCCAGACGAAGGCGTTCTGCTGAGCAGGCAGTGCCATCCACCAGCACCGCAGTGCCATCCACCAGCACTGCAGTGCCATCCACCAGGCAAGCAAGGCCACGTACCAGTGGGGTGTCATCTCAGTCCCAAAGGGTTAGGTCCCATGCCAGCCTTCCCTATTCCCTTCAGAACCCCTTGTGGCTTCCTCCTAATTCAGGAGAAGCCAACATTCCCCCTTTCACTGCCCAGCCAGGAGTCCAGGTGGACACAGAAAATTTTGCCCCGATTGACTTTTTCAATTTAATTTTCACTGACGACATGCTTGCATCAATTGTGGCCCAGTGCAACCTATACGCCCAACAGTTCATAGCAAGCAACCCAACGTCCTATTATGCCCGTCCCTACCAGTGGAGAGCCCTCACAGTGGAGGAGTTTAGAATCTTTTTGGGCCTCACATTCTGCATGGGACTAAACGGAAAAAATCAAGTGCGTTCATATTGGTCATCCCGCCCCATCTACCATATGCCCATCTTTTCCTCAGTAATGCCCAGGTCCCGATATCTAATGATTATGAGATTCCTACACTACAACGACAATAGCCAGTGCCCTCCCCGAAATGACCCAAATTTTGATAAGCTTTATAAAATTTGGCCGCTACTAAATTATTTTTCTGAAACCTTCCCCCAGTTGTTTACCCCAGACAAACACATATGCGTGGATGAGTCCCTAATAAAATTTTCTGGCAGGCTGGGCATAAAACAATTTATACCCAGCAAAAGGGCCCGCTATGGGGTGAAGCTGTACAAATTGTGCGACAGAGAAACTGGGTATGTGTATGGCTTCATCATATATGAAGGGAAGGACACCGAACTGAACCCCCCTAATTGCCCAATCTACATTGGAACCAGTGGGAAAGTAGTTTGGGAACTCATAAACCCACTCCTAGAGAAAGGATACCACTTGTATGTGGACAATTTTTATACAAGTTTGCCCCTGTTCCGAAACTTGCACAGAATGAAGACTCCAGCATGTGGCACCGTACGGACGAACTGGAAGGGCTTTCCTCAAAGCCTGGTCACCAAAAAATTGAAAAGAGGGGAGACGGCGAGTTTGAGGAATGAGGAAATTTTGGCTGTGAAGTGGAGGGACAGAAGAGACGTCTACGTGCTTTCTTCCATCCACAACAATGAATTCGTTGAAATCACCAGAAGGAATGGCCGGATACAAAAACCCAAATGCATCTACGATTACAATAAGTTCATGGGGGGTGTCGACTTCAACGACCAGATGCTCGAACCCTACCTTTCCACAAGAAGAACATACCAGTGGTATAAGAAAGTTTCCATTTATTTATTTAATTTGGCCATGTACAACTCATATGTAATATATCAAAAATCCACTATAAGACCCAAATCCTTCCTTTTCTTCCAGGAGGAAATCACCACTGCCCTTATATATCCGAACAGCCCACCAGTAAACATTAGATCCGATGTCATTAGCCGACTCTCTGAGCGCCACTTCCCAGATAAAATCTCTCCCAGACCAACAGGCCAAAAACGCCAGAAAAAATGCCGGGTGTGCTCCAAAAGAGGAGAGAGAAGAGACACCATTTATTATTGTTCCCAATGTCCTTCAGAACCAGGCCTCTGCATGATTGATTGTTTCCGCCGTTACCATACCAAAATAAATTATTAGTTCACTTCCTGCCATTTATCTTTACGCCCCTTATGCATCTGCTTTCTCTGTAACTGACCCTGGCTTGTTATTCGACCACGCTTCTGCCTACCGATTCTGTTTATACCTCTGCCTGATCTGGAACTGACCCTGGACTGTTATTTGACCACGCTTCTGCCTACCGATTCTGTTTATACCTCTGCCTGATCTGGAACTGACCCTGGAATGTTTGACCATGCTTTTTGCCTGCCTCTTGGACTGATCTTTTACCCTGCCAGTGGACTAGTGGGATTCATAACACAGGGGTCTCACATATGTGAGGGGCTCCAGAATTGTTTTTCTGGATGAAGAAAACAATTGTTTTTGTTTTCTCATTCCTAGATTAGGGTCTGGAGACTCGGAGGCTTCAAAGAGATTTGGGTGGGAGAAGCCTCTACCCCTGTCCCCATTCAGTCCTGAACGAGGCCCTACTTCTGCCTGCTGCCTGTAGGACCTATGCCATCATGCCTCTGCCTGTTGCATGAACTGACCACACCACATGGACCTGCCTACTATCAGGACCAATATTTTGTCACTGCTGACAATCTCTGCTTGCACTGACCCTGGACTGTATATAACAAAAAGACTGTTAACTATTGGAGTACTGCAGAATGCTCACCAGCTGCCTGTATGAACTATGGACAGTATTCCTGCCTGTTGCCTGGACAATTGCATTCGCTTTTGCTGACCAAGTCCCTGCCTGTTGCCTGGACCAGTGCTATCCTCCTGCGGACAACTGCGCTTCTAAAACAGGTAATCTTTTGTTTACCATTTGCTCAGCAGAATGTATTTTGGGGTGTAATTCTTGGTATGTGCATGTTATGTGTCCCTAAAACACCTGATGGTGTTCCTTGCATTTTGGGCCACTGTATGTGGCCAGGCTGTGTAAAAGTCTCACACATGTGGTATCGTCATACTCAGGAGGAGTAGCAGAATGTATTTTGGGGTGTAATTTTTGCTATGTGCATGCTATGTGTTGGAAATATCTTATAAATGGACAACTTTGCGTAAAAAAAATGCGTTTTCATTTTTTTCCCACATTTTCCCAAAACTTCTGGAAAAAAATGAAACATTCAAAAGACTCATTATGCCTCATAGATTATACGTTGGGGTGTTAGCTTTCCAAAATGGGGTCACTTTGTGGGCGTTTCCATTGTCCTGGTGCTCCAGTGCCTTCAAAATTGTAATAGGTGGTTGAGAAATTAGATGTGTAATTTATGCTCCTAGAACGCCTGACGGTGCTACTTCAATGTTGGGCCTCTGTATGTGGCCAGGCTGTGTAAAAGTCTCACACATGTGGTATCGTTATACTCAGGAGGAGTAGCAGAATGTATTTTGGGGTGTCATTTTTGCTATGTACATGCTATGTGTTGGAAATATCTTATAAATTGACAACTTTGTGTGAAAAAAATGTGTTTTAATTTTTTTCCCACATTTTCCCAAAACTTCTGGAAAAAAATGAAACGTTCAAAAGACTCATTATGCCTCATAGATTATACATTGGGGTGTTAGCTTTCCAAAATGGGGTCACTTTGTGGGTGTTTCCATTGTCCTGGTGCTCCAGGGCCTTCAAAAGTGTAATAGGTGGTTGAGAAATGAGATGTGTAATTTATGCTCCTAGAACGCCTCACGGTGCTACTTCAATGCTGGGCCTCTGTATGTGGCCAGGCTGTGTAAAAGTCTCACACATTTGGTATCGCCATACTCAGGAGGAGTAGCAGAATGTATTTTGGGGTATCATTTTTGCTATGTACATGCTATGTGTTGGCAATATCTTATAAATGGACAACTTTGCGTAAAAAAATTGCGTTTTAATTTTTTTCCCGCATTTTCCAAAAACTTCAGGAAAAAAAATGAACCATTCAAAAGACTCATTATGCCTCATAGATTATACGTTGGGGTGTTATCTTTCCAAAATGGGGTCACTTTGTGGGCGTTTCCATTGTCCTGGTGCTCCAGGGCCTTCAAAAATGTAATAGGTGGTTGAGAAATGAGATGTGTAATTTATGCTCCTAGAATGCCTGAAGGTGCCATTTCAATATTGGGCCTCTGTATGTGGGCAGGCTGTATAAAAGTCTCTCACATTTGGTATCGCCATACTCAGGAGGAGTAGCAGAATGTATTTTGGGACGTCATTTGTGGTATACACATGCCATGTGAGAGAAATAACCTATTACAATGACAATTTTGTGGAAAAAATAAAAAAATAAAAATAAATCTTCATTTTGCAAAGAATTGTGGGAAAAAATTACAACATCAAAAACCTCACGATGCATCTTACTAAATACCTTGGAATGTCTAATTTAAAAAAAGGGGTCATTTGGGGGGTATTTGTGCTTTGCTGGCTTGTTCGGGTCGTAAGAAATGAGATAGGCCACCAGTACATTAGGTGTGATCAATTGTTTATGATCCGCACCACAGCTTGTAGACTCTATAACTTTCACAAAGACCAAATATTATCCACTAATTTGGGTTATTTTTACCAAAGATATGTAGCAGTATAAATTGTGGCCAAATTTTATAAAGAAAAATTAATAATTTGCAAAATTTTATCACATAAACTAAAAAAAAGCCTTTTTTTTTCAAAATTTGCCGTATTTTTTCATTTATAGCGCAAAAAATAAAAAACCCAGAGGTGATCAAATACCACCAAAAGAAAGCTCTATTTGTATGAAAAAAAGGACAAAAAAATCATTTGGGTACAGTATTACATGACCGAGTAATTGTCATTCAAAATGTGAGAGCACTGAAAGCTGAAAATTGGTCCGGGCACGAAGGGGATTTAGTGCCCAGTTGTCAAGTGGTTAAGAACCTCAGAATCCCCACGGCACGATGCCACAAATTCAATGTGGATTCAGCCATACAACTGTGTGGCTGAACTCGCATTGCTCAGACATCGCATGTGATTGGCACCGCAGTGCCAATCACATGCGATGTCTGATCAAAGCACAAGTGACGAACAGCGCACCAATGTGAACCAAGCCCAAATAGGTGGATTGTAGTCCCTTCTTTGCTTCCCCCTGTCTGAATGGTGATCTGCCTAGTTTACATAGGCAGATCCCTGTTTGGTGTGGTTTACAGAGAATAGGCGGTCACCGTAGCACATTCAGTGCTCGACATCTGCATATTGGATTCTCCCATTGTCTTTTACTAATCGCAGATGCAATGGCGCTCACCCAAGGCTGAAATGCCAAAGCATATATACAGTGGGTATCAGAAAAAAATTCACCTGCCTTTAAAATAAATATTTAAATATGATTTATTAAAAAAAGCAAATGCTAAATAAATGTTGTAAAATACACTTTTACTGACATAAATTTTTATTGGCAAATATACATTATTGTTATAATAAAACATTTCTTAGGTTAAATCCTAGTTGTCCAATTATACCTAAAAGAAAAGAAAAAATAATAAAATGAACAGGATGTACATGGAAAAATATAAAGCAATACAGAGATTAAAGGAGTAGTAAAGTTACATGTTTTTTCACCTTAATGCATCCTATGCATTAAGGTGAAAAAACATTCGACAATACCGCCCCCCCGAGCCCCCGTTTTTCTTACCTGGCCCCTCGAAAGTCCCACGCTCGTCCCCGTCATCCTCTTCGTTTTTCAGCCTGGCCGCCGATTGGCTACACTGGATGGATTGAAAGCAGCGCAGCCATTGGCTGGCGCTGCTGTCAATCACATCCAATGACGCGGCGCGCGGGGGGCGGGGCCGAGTGATACAGTCGGCGGCTATGGCCGCCGCTGTATCACGGGAGCGCGCCCGCAATCACTCCACACCATGCGAGCTCACTCGCATTATGGTGTGGAGTCCTTGCGGGGAGGAGCCAAGACAGCCGCCGAGGGACCCCAGAAGACCAGGATCTGGGCCACTGTGTGCAAAACGAGCTGCACAGTGGAGGTAAGTATAACATGTTTGTTATTTTTAGGCAAAAAAAAGGGAAGCTTTAGTGCTCCTTTAAGTAGAAAGTAAAAAAAATTAAAAAGGAAGAAAAACAAGAAAGACAAAAAGGAAGAACACAGCGATAGATACGAAATAGCGAGTCACCCCCCCCCTCCCCCAGCCTGCACAATCACCCCCCTTCCCCCACAATTACCCCCCAGTCTGCACAATCACCCTTCCCCCAGTCTACACAATTACCCCCCTTCCCCCAGTCTGCACAATTACCCCCCCCTTCCCCCACAATTACCCCCCAGTCTGCACAATCACCCTTCCCCCAGTCTACACAATTACCCCCCTTCCCCCACAATTACCCCCCTCCCCCCACAATTACCCCCAAGTCTGCACAATCACCCTTCCCCCAGTCTGCACAATTACCCCACAGTCTGCACAATAACACCCCCCCACAGTCTGCACAATAACACCCCCCCACAGTCTGCACAATATCACCCTCCCACAGTCTGCACAATAACACCCCCCCACCCACAGTCTGCACAATCACCCCCCTTCCCCCAGTCTGCACAATAACACCCCCCCACAGTCTGCACAATCACCCCCCTTCCCCCAGTCTGCACAATAACTCCCCCCCACAGTCTGCACAATCACCCCCCTTCCCCCAGTCTGCACAATCACCCCCCTTCCCCCAGTCTGCACAATTACCCCCCCCCTTCCCCAAGTCTGCACAATCACCCCCCTTCCTCCAGTCTGCACAATTACCCCCCAGTCTGCACAATTACCCCCCTTCCCCCACAATTACCCCCCAGTCTGCACAATCACCCCCTTCCCCCACAATTACCCCCAGTCTGCACAATCACCCCCCTTCCCCCACAATTACCCCCCAGTCTGCACAATCACCCTTCCCCCAGTCTACACAATTATTACCCCCCTTCCCCCAGTCTGCACAATTACCCCCCCTTCCCCCACAATTACCCCCCCAGTCTGCACAATCACCCCCCTTCCCCCACAATTACCCCCCAGTCTGCACAATCACCCTTCCCCCAGTCTGCACAATTACCCCCCCTTCCCCCACAATTACCCCCCAGTCTGCACAATCACCCTTCCCCCAGTCTGCACAATTACCCCCCCCTTTCCCCACAATTACCCCCCTTCCCCCACAATTACCCCCAAGTCTGCAAATCACCCTTCCCCCAGTCTGCACAATTACCCCACAGTCTGCACAATAACACCCCCCCCCACAGTCTGCACAATAACACCCCCCCCCACAGTCTGCACAATATCACCCCCCCACAGTCTGCACAATAACACCCCCCCACCCACAGTCTGCACAATCACCCCCCTTCCCCCAGTCTGCACAATAACACCCCCCCACAGTCTGCACAATCACCCCCCTTCCCCCAGTCTGCACAATTACCCCCCTTCCCCCAGTCTGCACAATCACCCCCCTTCCCCCAGTCTGCACAATTACCCCCCTTCCCCCAGTCTGCACAATCACCCCCTTCCTCCAGTCTGCACAATTACCCCCCAGTCTGCACAATTACCCCCATTCCCCCACAATTACCCCCCAGTCTGCACAATCACCCCCTTCCCCCACAATTACCCCCCAGTCTGCACAATCACCCCCCCTTCCCCCACAATTACCCCCCAGTCTGCACAATCACCCTTCCCCCAGTCTACACAATTATTACCCCCCCTTCCCCCAGTCTGCACAATTACCCCCCCCCCCTTCCCCCACAATTACCCCCCAGTCTGCACAATCACCCCCCTTCCCCCACAATTACCCCCAAGTCTGCACAATCACCCTTCCTCCAGTCTGCACAATTACCCCCCCTTCCCCCACAATTACCCCCCAGTCTGCACAATCACCCTTCCCCCAGTCTGCACAATTACCCCCCCTTTCCCCACAATTACCCCCCTTCCCCCACAATTACCCCCAAGTCTGCAAATCACCCTTCCCCCAGTCTGCACAATTACCCCACAGTCTGCACAATAACACCCCCCCCACAGTCTGCACAATAACACCCCCCCCCCACAGTCTGCACAATATCACCCCCCCACAGTCTGCACAATAACACCCCCCCACCCACAGTCTGCACAATCACCCCCCTTCCCCCAGTCTGCACAATAACACCCCCCCACAGTCTGCACAATCACCCCCCTTCCCCCAGTCTGCACAATTACCCCCCTTCCCCCAGTCTGCACAATCACCCCCCTTCCCCCAGTCTGCACAATTACCCCCCTTCCCCCAGTCTGCACAATCACCCCCTTCCTCCAGTCTGCACAATTACCCCCCAGTCTGCACAATTACCCCCATTCCCCCACAATTACCCCCCAGTCTGCACAATCACCCCCTTCCCCCACAATTACCCCCCAGTCTGCACAATCACCCCCCTTCCCCCACAATTACCCCCCAGTCTGCACAATCACCCTTCCCCCAGTCTACACAATTATTACCCCCCTTCCCCCAGTCTGCACAATTACCCCCCCCCCCCTTCCCCCACAATTACCCCCAGTCTGCACAATCACCCCCCTTCCCCCACAATTACCCCCAAGTCTGCACAATCACCCTTCCCCCAGTCTGCACAATTACCCCCCCTTCCCCCCACAATTACCCCCCAGTCTGCAGAATCACCCTTCCCCCAGTCTGCACAATTACCCCCCCTTTCCCCACAATTACCCCCCAGTCTGCACAATAACACCCCCCCCAGTCTGCACAATCACCCCCCTTCCCCCAGTCTGCACAATCACCCCCCTTCCCCCAGTTTGCAGGGGGGAGTAAGATATGAGCGAGAAGTAGAGGCAAAGAAAAAAGAATTCAGGAGGGAGAGGGGGTTGTGCAGATAGCTCACGTACCTTCCCACTCAGGTTAGTCTCTACAGGAGTCCATGCAAAAGGCTGGAGTGTGGGCGGGGTTTGGGCAGAAACAAAGGGGAGGAGGAATGTTGGATCGGACAGTGGCGACGGGCGACAAGCAGATACAGAGACTGACTCTTGTGTTTGTATGTGAAACAAACAAGGAGAGGGAGGATGGAAGGGAGCATTATGGCACTTTGGCGCCCCCACCTCCGCAGGCACTAGGGTGCACTGCACCCGCCTCGGATCGGCCCTGCCTCCCATTTGTGTCATCTCCTTATCTGCAAAAAACTTGAGATTTCGGCAATAGGCGATTTGCAAGGACTACTGGGATACATGATGCCTATCCCAGGAACCCTTGCGAATCGCCTAGTGACGTAATCGTCTAGGCGAATAAGGAGGAGGAAGTAATGAAGGAGTACAATAATGTACAAATGCCGCCACTGTGCCCATCAAATGCCGCCATCATGCCCATCAAATGCCGCCATTGTGCCCATCAAATGCTACCACTGTGCCCATAAAATGCCGCTATTGTGCCCATCCAATGCCACCACTGTGCCCATCAAATGCAGCCACTGTGATCCCCGCCCGTCCGCTGTCTTACCGGCACTTACCCCACCTTGGTAGCGGGTCAGGCAGCAGTGAGCTGTGTCCTCCGTGTGTCTGTTCTTCCTTCTTCCTGCTAGGCATCCAATAGCAGCACCTGTCCTTTCAGCCAATCAGGTGACAGTTATCAGACCCGCGCTATCTGATTGGCGGAGAGGCGGTTCAGTGTTAGAAAGCAAATATTCATTTACTTTTCAAACACACTTGGGTGGGCTTTGAGTGCAAGGCTCTGTGCTCTGAGTCCACCTTTTTTGAAGCCTATTAGAGCCTATGGCTCTAATCAGGTGCTTCAAAAAAACACCCCCACCGCTGTAATTCAGGTGCCCGGCGTCCCAAAAGGGTCCGGACGCCTGAATCGGGGTGATAGCAGCGACCATGGATAGATTCATGCAATGCATGAATCTATCTATTCTACAGTGCCTTGCAAAAGTATTCACCCCCTTGGCATTTTTCATGTTTTGTTGCCTCACAACCTGGAATTAACATGGATTGTTTGAGGATTTGCATCATTTAATTTACAGAACATGCTCACAACTTTGAAGATGTTTTTTTTTTTTTAATTGTGAAGCAAACAACAAATAGGACAAAATAACAGAAAAATTCAATGTGCATAACTATTCCCCCCCCTAAAGTCAATACTTCGTAGAGCCACCTTTTGTGGCTATCACAGCTCTAAGTCGCTTTGGATAAGTCTCTATGAGCTTGCCACATCTTACCACTGGGATTTTTGCCCATTCCTCCTTGCAAAACTGCTCAAGCTCCTTCAAGTTCGATGGTTTGCGCTTGTGAACAGCAATCTTTAAGTCTGACCACAGATTTTCTATTTGATTGAGGTCTGGGCTTTGACTAGGCCATTCCAACACATTTACATGTTTCCCTTTAAACCACTCAAGTGTTTCTTTAGCAGTGTGTTTGGGGTCATTGTCCTGCTGGAAGGTGATCCTCCGTCCTAGTGTCAGGAAAGGCTTCACCCGCTGGTGGTGCTGTTGGTCCTATGGACTGCAGTACTAGTGTCCGCCAGCAGGTGTCCTCTTGGAGCCAATATCTTTGTTGGAGGATCTCACCTGCTAGTGGTAATGCATGATCCATGGACTGTAGTACCGGCGTCCACCAGCGGTTGTATTCCGGCAGTGTGGGACAGGCAGCACTTCCTGCGCTCAGCTGTGACCTGAAGCCTGATTACAGACTTCCTATAAATACCCGGCAAATACAAACACTCCTTGCCCTGGTATCTCTGTCCCTGATCTTGGACCTGTGACCTGGACTTGAACCTGCATCCTGCATGACCCGATCCGACTGATCCCTACCTTGAACCTGCATCCTGCATCTTGCTTGACCCGATTCGACCTGATCCCTACCTTGAGCCCATCCTGCATCTGTCCCTCCTGTTCCTGTTTGATTCCCATCCATACCCATCTGCTTTGATCCCCTTGTGTATGACCTCGGCCTGGCTTTCACTACGATTCCGGTATTCCCCCTTATGGTATATATTTTTTATAAGTCACTGTTATTTGGTTAGGTTACTGCACTGTGTTCTGTTGGAGGTGTTTATTTGTCTGTTTACTCTCCTTAATAAATTGTTACACTTTCACCTACACCTGTTTGGTCTCCTCTGTGCAGTCACACAGTCTGGTTTGCTAGCATTCTATGACAGTATACCAGGGCCATCCCTAAACCAGACGTGGCTGCATTGAGGGACCATCCTGGTTTGTTAAACCCGGTTGAGATGGATAATAACAAAATCATTTATTATTCTCTGCTGGCAGCAGAGGATAACAAATATTGTCGTCAGATTCTAAAAGATTGGACCAGGGACCAGCTGATAGAAACCATCCGATCAGCTTATTCCCTAGTGGGCAGGGTTATATATCTTTTGAAGATATTCAGCCGTTAGTTCGGTTATGTGAAAAGCCAGCCCTGTCATCTATTCCCGATGGGAGTGACGATTTTTCAACCCCTTTTAGGTTTTGACCAGGTGGAATCCTTAGTGTGGTTTTTAGAGGATGGTCCAGCCTATTTTTGGGAACATTATTCCTCCTGTTCCCAGCAGGTGTTGACCGATTGCATCCATTCAGTGCAATCCCTGGTCGGACAGGCTGTGTGAAAGACAGTTTTTGCTCAACCTGTGCTACAGGCATGGTCAGATCTCCTGAACTTAGCCAAGCCACAACATTCCAGCCCTGCCATAATCACCTGCCTCCCCAAGAATGTATCCGACCATCGCCTATAGCAACCCCAGCTACAGCCCAGTTTGCTCAGCCCCCCGCCAAATATTACTACCCAGTCTCTACCTGTCGCACCTACCCTGCCTTCAATCCACCTGCTTCTTCCCTTCTGCCTGTAGCCAATCCACAAGAACCTCCTCCAGCCACTATCCCCATATCTTTGCCACATTCTAGTCCTTCCACTTACTTGATTCCATCTTTTTCATACATTCCCCCCGTTATTTGCAAGCCTGCAGTGACTAAGTCTAAGAAGAAGCGAAAGTACTTCCCGACCCACACAATCCAACCAGTAACCCAACCTACCTCCACACCCACCAACCTGCTCCAGCCTGCGTTCATGCCAGTAGAACTTGACGACACACCTAAATCTGACGTCCCCGTGCCTTTTACCCAGTCTGACGTCCCAGTGCCCTTTACCCAGCCTGAAGTTCCTGTGCCAGTTTGCCAGCCTGAAGTTCCTGTGTCGGTCTGCCAGCCCGAAGTGCCTATGCTAGTCTGCCGGCCTGAGGTTCCTGTGCCAGCCTGAGGTTGCTGTGTCAGTCTGCCAGCCTGAGGTTCCTGTGCCAGTCTGCCAGCCTGAGGTTCCTGTGCTAATCTACCAGCCTGAGGTTCCTGTGCTAGTCTGCCAGCCTGAGGTTCCTGTGCCAGTCCGCTGGCCTGAGGTTCCTGTGCTAGTCTGCCAGCCTGAGGTTCCTGTGCCAGTCCGCTGGCCTGAGGTTCCTGTGCCAGCCTGCCAGCCTGAAGTTCCTGTGCCAGCCTGCCAGCCTGAAGTTCCTGTGCCAGCCTGCCAGCCTGAAGTTCCTGTGCCAGCCTGCCAGCCTGAAGTTCCTGTGCCAGCCTGCCAGCCTGAAGTTCCTGTCCCAGCCTGCCAGCCTGAAGTTCCTGTGCCAGCCTGAGGTTCCTGTGCCAGCCCGCCAGCCTGAGGTTCCTGTGCTATTCTGCCAGCCTGAGGTTCCTGTGCTAGTCTGCCAGCCTGAGGTTCCTGTGCCAGTCCACTGGCCTGAGGTTCCTGTGCTAGTCTGCCAGCCTGAGGTTCCTGTGCCAGCCTGCCAGCCTGAAGTTCCTGTACCAGCCTGCCAGCCTGAAGTTCCTGTACCAGCCTGCTAGCCTGAAGTTCCTGTACCAGCCTGCCAGCCTGAGGTTCCTGTGCCAGTCTGACAGCTTGAGATTCCTGTGCCAGCCTGCCAGCCTGAGATTCCTCTGCCAGCCTGCCAGCCTGAAGTTCCTGTGCCATTTGGTCTACTCTGTGCAGTCACACAGTCTGGTTTGCTAGCATTCTATGACACCTAGCCTCAAATCACACACAGAGTGGTACAGGTTTTGCTTAAGAATATCCCTGTATTTAGCACCATCCATCTTTCCCTCAACTCTGACCAGTTTCCCAGTCCCGACTGCTGAAAAACATCCCCACAGCATGATGCTGCCACCACCATGTCTCACTGTCGAGATGGTGTTCTTTGGGTGATGTGATGTGTTGGGTTTGCGCCAGACATAGCATTTTCTTTGATAGCCAAAAAGTAAAATTTTAGTCTCATCAGACCAGAACACCTTCCTCTATACATTTTGGGAGTCTCCCACATGCCTTTTCGCAAACTCAAAATGTGCCATTTTGTTTTTTTGCTGAAAGTAATGGCTTTCTTCTGGCCACTCTGCCATAAAGCCCAACTCTATAAAGCGTGCGGCTTCTTGTCGTCCTATGTACAAAAATTCCAGTCTCTGCTGTTGAACTCTGCAGATACTCCAGTGTTACCTTGGGTCTCTGTGCTGCCTCTCTGATTAATGCCCTCCTTGCCCAGTCCATGAGTTTTGGTGTGTGGCCGTCTCTTGGTAGGTTTGCTGTTGTGCCATGTTCTTTCCATTTGGTTATGATAGATTTGATGGTGCTCTTAGGGATCATCAAAGATTTGGATATTTTTTATACCCTAACCCTGACTTGTACTTCTCAACAACATTGTCCCTTACTTGTTTGGAGAGTTGCTTGGTCTTCATGGCAGTGTTTGGTTAGTGGTGCCTCTTGCTTAGGTGTTGCAGCCTCTGGGGCCTTTCAAAAAGGTGTGTGTATGTAATGACAGATCATGTGACACTTAGATTGCACACAGGTGGACATCATTTCACTAATTATGTGACTTCTGAAGGTAATTGGTTGCACCAGAGCTTTTTATGGGCTTCATAACAAAGGGGGTGAATACATACGCACATGCCAATTATCAGTTTTTTATTTCTGAAAAATAGTTTTATGTATATATTTTTCAAACTTTACTTCACCAACTTAGACTATTGTGTTCTGATCCATCACATATAATTCAGATTAAAATAACATTGAACTAAAGGCTCTAATGTAACAAAATAGGTAAAAAGCCAAGGGGGGGGGGGGGGAATACTTTTGCAAGGCACTATACATAGAGGGGGTGGTTGGAAAGAGGGGCCTCCCCTGTCAGCAACTATTTCTCCATGCAACAGACCTTGATATACATGGGTGAAACAGATAGGGATAATAGCAGCAGGTTTGGTGAAAATGTGCAACTGACCTGTAGGAATAGGCAACTTTTAAACTCAGTGGAAGTCCCTAAAACTAAACTAAACTAAAGAATATGCAGGGGCCCACTGGGGACATTAGGATGTCTACGGAGGTCTTTGAATAGCTGATTTTTTACTCAGGTTGTGTGAATTCACTACAGGCTGCAGTTGCCAAATCCCTGTTCAGGGACCTTCAATTTAGCTAGCTTTGGGAATTATTACATATATAAATAAGGACTTGTAAAATAAGAAAGCTGCTGTAGCAAGGTGTAAGGTAGTTACATGTTTATATTCTTCCTCTATTTTTCCCACGGCAGACAAGTATAAATGCAAATAAAATGATCCTTTCTTGAATGGAGTGTAATCATTATGTAACACAGAGAAAGCATATTGTTTAGTGTGCAATGTCTGTAAAGTATAAGCCAGAATGAGTGAGGGGTGGTGTCAGAATGGCAGTTTTTACATGGATGGTAAATAAATACCATTAGTAATATTTTTGAAAAAACAGGCCATGTGTAGCATTTTAGATGCTTGAAAAGGGGGGGGGGGGGGGGATTCATAGAGGACTCCTTCTTACGAATCATTTGGTGATTCTGTTATTGTTTTAACTAACAGACTTTTCCAATATTTTGTGCATAACTGACAAGCACGGGGAACATCAAGAGCTGGTTACTTGTGGTATGAGAAGGAAGGTAATTTCCTCCAGTTATGGGAAGCCTGTGAGGATTCCAGCAGGAATTTAAGGATAATCTGGTTGATGTTATAGCACTGAAATACTGTAAAGTCCCCTGCCTATTGTGGTAGCGTTTACTGATTATGCCCAAAATGTTAGCTTATTGAACACCAAACCTGACGTGGGGCCCCCTTCCAAACAGAGCAGACAACAGCAAGATGTATAACTCATATCTCATGTTAAAGAGTAGATAATGATTTGGGACAGGAGCTTACTGTATGTTATATCAAATATAAAATTGAATTGAAGAAAAATGAAAAATGGGTTCTTTTGTCTAAAATGTATATAAAATTATGAAATCAAAGAAAGAAATGACCAGGCGTTGCTACTACAAGAGGTTGTTGTGTTTGTGTGGAACCTGTGGCTACTGTGTTGACTGAGTTAATTGTGATGATTTGGTTAAAATGTTGTACCAGTCTAATATTTGACTTTACTGATTAAATATTGTTAAATTATAATTTGTTGTTTGTACTCATTACTTGTACTGTAAAATGGGGTGAACAGACTAGTGATGAGCCGAACACCCCCGGGTTCGGTTCGCACCAGAACCCGCAAACGGACCGAAAGTTCGTACAAACATTAGAACCCTATTAAATACAATGGATGCGAACGTTCGAATTCTAAAGTGCTAATTATAACGACTATTATGCATGTTATTGTCCTAAAAAGGGTTTGGGAACCCGGGTTCTGCACCAGGGGACATGTATCAATGCAAAAAAAGTTTTAAAAACGGTCGTTTTTCGGGAGCAGTCATTTTAATGATGCATAAAGTGAAAAAAAAAAAGTCAAATATTCCTTTAAATATCGTACCTGGGGGGTGTCTAAAGTATGCCTGTGAAGTGCCACGTGTTTCCCGTGTTTAGAACTGTCCCTGCACAAAATGACACTTCTAAAGGAAAAAAAAGCCATTTAAAACTGCTTGCGGCTTTAATGTAATGTCTGGTCCCGGTGTTATGGATGAAAATCTTTAAGAAAAATGGCATAGCTACCCCATGACCCCCCCCCCTACCCCAGCCCATTACCAGCCCCTTTGGGTCTTGTATGGATATTAAGGGGAACCCCGCACATAAAATAAAAAAGGCCCTATATACTCTGAACAGCCGTATACAGGCGGTGCATACAAGACAGGGACTGTAGGTTTGTTCTTATGTAGAATCTGTTTGTAATTTTGAACAGGTACATTGTTTAAGTGTAGCTCCAGCCCAAAAATCTATTTTTAAACTTTTTGGAAAACATAGGTAAGGGTTATCACCCCTGTAACATTTGTTTTGCTGTCTGTGCCCCTGTTCAGAACATTTCACCTCACTTTCCGTCCCAATGACAACTGTTTTTGAAATGTGGTGTTTTTCTTGAAACAAGGATTGGTGATAAAGCATCAGTACAGAGGAGACACCTTTCTCCCATATTTATTCTTACAGGAGAGAATTTTCCTTCCAAGGGGTAGATTTCCTCTCACTTCCTGTTGTCTTCTTGCGTTTGCAAGTAGGAGTCGTTTGTAAGTTGGATGTTTGAAAGTAGGGACCTGCCGTATATACTCAGCAGAAATAGGCCCCTTAGTTGTTGGTGTTGGCACAACACTGTAAGCACTCACAGTTACTCTTGGTTGGTGCTGGAACGCCCTGCTGTCAACTATTATATCAGGAATTTTAATTACATATAATTGTTGAACAGTGGTAGTAAAAATTGGGCCTTTGATGGTGGTGCTGGTGCCACAACACTGTAAGCCCTGACAGTTACTCTTGGTGGGTGCAGCAATGGGCCCTGCTGTGAATTATTAGATCAAGAATTGTAATTGCATGCCCCTTTTGAACAGGGGCTGAAAAATTGGGCCTTTCGTGGTGGTGGTGGTGGTGGTGGTGTTGCCACAACACTGTAAGCCCTCAGAGTTACTCTTGGTGGGTGCAGGAATGGGCCCTGCTGTGAATTATTAGATCAAGAATTGTAATTACATGCCCCTTTTGAACAGGGGCTGAAAAATTGGGCCTTTCGTGGTGGTGGTGGTGGTGGCGTTGCCACAACACTGTAAGCCCTCAGAGTTACTCTTGGTGGGTGCAGCAATGGGCCCTGCTGTGAATTATTAGATCAAGAATTGTAATTACATGCCCCTGTTGAACAGGGGCTGAAAAATTGGGCCTTGGGCACTGGTGGCACAACACTACAACCCCTCACAGATACTGTACTTGGAGCACAGCAATGAGCCCTGTTGCAAAGTATTGCTTCAAAAATTGTAATGACACGCCCCTGTTAAACAGGGGCTGAAAAATTGGGCCTTAGGCACTGGTGGCACAACACTCCAACCCCTCACAGATACTGTACTTGGAGCACAGCAATGAGCCCTATGGCAAATTATTGCTTCAAAAATTGTAATTACACGCCCCTGTTAAACAGGGGCTGAAAAATTGGGCCTTAGCCACTGGTGGCGGCATCCATAAACAAAAATTATCTTCCAAGCTATCATCATCAATCGTATCATTGAGGACTCGGAGGAGGAGGATAGCCAGTCAACATAACAGCACAGGCACTCAGCATCAGCATCAGTCTTGAAGGGATGTGACATGTTAAAATCAATTAGTCTGTTATATCAGCATCAGGTGTGTGGTAGCTGGTGGTGATCCAAGACTGGTTCATCTTGATGAAAGTCAGTCGATCAACCGAGTCGGTGGACAGGCGCACCCTGTGATCCGTGACAAATCCTCCAGCAGCACTGAATGTGCGTTCCAAAAGAACGCTGGATGCAGGACAGGCCAGTAGCTCAATTGCATACTGTGCAAGCTCTGGCCAGTGATCCATCCTCAAGACCCAGTAAGCCAGAGGATTTTCGGTGGGGAAGGTGTCCAAGTCTGACCTTGCCCCTAGATATTCCTGCACCATGTTTATCAGACGCTGGTGATGGTTGCTGGAACCGATCATACTTTGGGGCTGCGGACTAAAGAATTGTCTGAACGCATCGGTCAGACGGCCACCTTCCCCACCGCTCCTTCTTTGACTGGCCGAAGCCTCAGCAACTCGTTGTCCAGGACCAGGAGTTTGTAACCTCCCAGTCTCTGGGAACGCGTTGCACAGACCTTTCTGCAAGGCCTCCCGGAGTTGTCTCATCCTCTGCTCCCTCTGCGACGGTAACATAAGGTCCGCAACCTTACCCTTGTACCGTGGATCAAGGAGAGTGGCCAGCCAGTAATGGTCCCTCTCCTTGATCCGAAGAATATGAGGATACTTCCGCAGACTTTGCAGGATCAGGGAGGCCATGCAGCGTAGGTTTGCTGAGGCATTCGGTCCGGAGTCCTCTGGGTCACTAAGGACGACATGATCCGCAGCCACCTCCTCCCAGCCACGTACAAGTCCACTGGTTTCTTGGGACTGTAAATCATCCCTAAAAGACTGCTGCTGATGATGCTGAGTGCCAGCCTCCACCTCCATGCTGACATAATCCTCCTCCTCCTCCTCCTCCTCCTCCTCCTCCTCTTCCTGTGCGATGGGTGGGACAGAAGGAACACTGTCTGGGTAAAGGGGGCCTTGAGAGGCAAGGAAGTCCTCCTCTTCCTGCCTCTGTTCTGCCTCAAGTGCCCTGTCCATTATTCCACGCAGCGTGTGCTCCAACAGGTGGACAAGAGGTACAGTGTCACTGATGCATGCACTGTCACTGCTCACCATCCTCGTGGCCTCCTCAAATGGTGCCAGGACAGTGCATGCATCCCTGATCATGCCCCACTGGCGTGGAGAAAAAAAACCAAGCTCCCCTGACCCTGTCCTGGTGCCGTAGTCGCACAGGTACTCATTGATGGCCCTCTGCTGCGTGTGCAGCCGCTGCAGCATGGCCAACGTTGAGTTCCACCTGGTGGGCATGTCACATATAAGGCGGTTCTTGGGCAGGTTCAACTCCTTTTGCAGCTCAGCCAGGCGAGCACTGGCATTATAAGATCTGCGGAAATGCACACAGACTTTCCTGGCCTGCCTCAGGACATCCTGTAAGCCCGGGTACCTGCCCAAGAACCGCTGCACCACCAGGTTAAGGACGTGAGCCACACAGGGCACATGGGTCAGTTGTCCCTGTCGGAGGGCGGAGAGGAGGTTGGTGCCATTGTCGCAAACCACCATTCCTGGCTTAAGCTGGCGTGGCGTCAACCACCTCTCGGCCTGGCCCTGCAGAGCAGACAGGACCTCTGCCCCAGTGTGGCTTCTGTCCCCCAAACACACCAGCGCAAGCACGGCATGGCATCTTTTTGCCTGCATACTTGCGTAGCCCCTTGAACGGCTACGGAGCACCGCTGGTTCAGAGGACAAAGCACAGGAAGAGGCCATGGAGGAAGAAGAAGAGGAGGGGGTGGAGGAGAGAGGTGTGTCACAACCAGTAGTAGCATTTTGGAGGTGTGGCGGTGGAACAACCTCCAACACTACTGCACCTTGTCCTGCATCCTTCCCAGCTGCCAAAAGATTGACCCAATGGGCCGTGAAAGAAAGGTAACGTCCCTGTCCATGCCTGCTGGACCATGAGTCAGCGGTAATATGCACCTTACCGC
Organism: Rana muscosa; assembly: GCA_029206835.1. Taxonomy (NCBI): domain Eukaryota; kingdom Metazoa; phylum Chordata; class Amphibia; order Anura; family Ranidae; genus Rana; species Rana muscosa. The sequence goes on from CM055117.1 coordinate 501,143,743, forward strand.
TGACCGCCCTGTCCAGCGAGGCCAAGACATTGCCTTCCACATGCCGGTAGAGAGCCGGAATAGCCTTCCGTGAGAAAAAGTGGCGTTTGGGAACCTGCCACTGAGGAACCGCACATTGCACAAACTCACGGAAGGGGGCCGAGTCTACCAACTGAAAAGGCAGCAGTTGAAGCGCTAGCAATTTAGCCAAGCTAGCATTCAACCGCTGGGCATGTGGATGGCTGGGAGTGAACTTCTTTCGACGGTCCAGCAGCTGGGGCAGGGAAATTTGCCTGCTAGAATCAGACGTCGGTGTACTGCTAGCAGAGTGGCCGCAAGTACTTGGCTGTGACACACCTAATTCTACACCTTCATTCCTCTCAGTGCATGTTTCAGAGAGGACTGAAGTTATAGTGGGGTTGGAGATCCCAGCTGATGCGGTGCACGGAGAGGTCCGCTTTGTTCTTTGGTGTGGGTCTTTGAGGTAGGCTTGCCAATGAGCTGCATGGCAGGTCAACATATGTCTGGTCAGGCATGTGGTACCCAAGCGGCTGATGTTTTGGCCACGCGATATACGCTTGAGACATATGTTGCAAACAGCAGCTGTGCGATCTGATGCACTAGCCTCAAAAAAGGCCCACACCAAAGAACTTTTTGAATGACGGGCAGAGGCAGCGCCCTGCACAGGCGGAGCTCTGCGGTGTGATTCCGTCGGTGTACTGCCCTTACGCTGGCCACCAAAGGGCATCCTGCCTCGTTGGAGATGTGCCTCCTCCTCATCCTCCTCCTCCTCCTCTCTCCTATTAGGCACCCACGTGGAGTCAGTGACCTCATCATCCCCTCCCTCCTCATCACTGGAGCCAATCTGGCAGTATGCTGCAGCTGCTGGAACATGACTGCCAGATTGGTGTCCTTCTTGAGCATCCCCTCTGTCTGCTCTCACGCTACTGCCTTCCTGTAGCTGGGTTTCATCATCAGACCCTTCGAAACGCTGGGCATCCTCCTGGAGAATGTACCCAACACTGTGCTCAAACAGTTCGGGGGACTCCTCAGGAGGAGGACATGGTGGGTCTAGGGAAGGAGTGACTGATGATGAGTCTGACATTGATACCAGGGAAGAGGACGCTTTGGCAGCTGCTTTGCCAGTACCCTGAGCCTGGGTGAGAGAGGATGAGGAGGAGGAGGAGGGCTTGGTCATCCACTCTACCAAGTCTTCGGCATGATGTGGCTCAACATGTCCAGCTGCCGAAAAGAAGGACAAGCGTGTCCCATGGCCATGTGCTGATGACAATGCACCGCGTCCACGACCAGCACTGTTGCCCCCAGACACAGAGCCTGCTTGCCCTCTTTTATTGCCTCCTGACTGTCTGCCTCTCCTTGTTTGCCTTCCAGACATTCTAATAGATGGCCTGCAGGGAGATGGGAAAAAAGCAATAAGGGCTACCTTCAGGTGTCCTTCTCTGTCCCTTTACTTAAGGATTTCTAAATATGGTTGAGGATGATTGCTTTCGCACAGAATAGCACAACGACAATTTCCCTGACTGTCCAAAAAACAAGGATTTCAAAGATGGTTGATGAGGAATGCTTTAGCACAGTATAGCACAAGGAGAATTTCCCTCACTGTCCTTCCCTGTCCCTAGAAACAAGGATTATCACAGTGAAAGAAACTGACACTCTTCCTACCTATAGTTTTCTGTCCCTAGAAAAAATGTTTTTCTTTCTCGTACATCACGGGACACAGAGCGACATAGTCATTACTAATGGGTTATATAGATACCGTCAGGTGCTGGCACTGGCAACTTCCAAAACCGGAAGTACCCTCCCCTATATAAGCCCCTCCCATCCGGGAGCACCTCAGTTTTTTTGCCAGTGTCTAAGGTGTTGGCCAAGAAGAAACGTGTTTTTCACTGAGCTTGCGTACAGGTTCTTTTGGGCCTCAGTAAGCTATTCCGGATCCGACCAAAAAAGCTTCATAGCTAAACGGTCGGTACCCGGGCCTTGCAGAGAAGAGCAAGGTTTTGCCTGTAATGCTTCTCTTAGGAGAGCTGGACCCTGGGATCCAGAGCTCTGGTCATACCCACGACCAAGATGTTTTCTGTGCAGGGTGCTATACAGGTCCAGGGGAGTGGAATCCTTGGGAACCCGGTCCCTGAAGGTTTGATTACAATGCCTGCCGTGATAGGTGAAGTTTGGGCTTTTGTGGACCAAACAAAGTCCTGCGGCGGGGAACAGGTAAGTGGGGGCCCCCAGGAACTTGGTTCTATTGGGGGACCCCCAAGCCTAATTTGTCTTTCTGTCTGTTACCTAATGGTATTCCCGCAAAATTCTGTGCATGCCTGTAACTACTAAAAAAAATTTAATCATTTTTAATGGTGGTCAAGAAAAAAAAAAAAAAAAAATTTTTATATATATTTAATATATTAGACTGCGGTACCTGTGTTTGTCCACTAGAGGCCGCTGTGGAATGTTTTCTTGTCATGTGGACTAGCTTCTTCTCAGCAGAGCAAAGTCCAGGCAGATGGTGAGTTCTCTTATAGGAAACTGCTTCCTCTGCCATGTTGCAGTGCTCGTCCATCCCCCGGCCTGCGGCAAAGAGGGGCCCTGGCTCCTGTCCCTTGTTACCATATTTGAAATTAGCGCCGAAGGCGCACGTGCCTGCGCGCGTGCGCGTGCACGCGCCTCTATATATAGAGGTGAGCCGGGAAAGGGGGCGGAGCCTGGGGGATGACGCTCTGTGCGCGCCGCAGCGCTTCTGCGCATGTGCGGGCGTCCCAGCAGTTTAAAAAAACCACAATATTGTAGTGAGCTGGCTATGAAGTACAGAGACAGAGCTGGCAACATTTAAAGGCATACAGCAAGCGGTTGATACAGGCATCCCCTAGAAAGGCACACTAGTAGACACCAACTGTGATATAGCAGCAATTGTGCTAGACTATTCTCAGTAAAAGTGGTGTATTACGGCTGAAATACCTCAGCTTTAGGCTTAGGAATATGCCGTCCAGAAGCTCCGGAACTGAATCTTCCAGGAAGCGAAGGGGGTCTCATCGGGCTCGGAGGATCTTGGGCATACTCCTGCTGCACCAGTCTCCCCTGAAGTTCAGAGGTAAGTGACCGTAGAGACCCCGCAGGGTACTTGGTACTGTGGCTGTCCTCAGTTCACCTGCTCCTGTGTATGTAACAGAGGAGGTTTTTTCCTCAGCTCTGGGAGGATTAGAGAGAGATTGTCAACATTTATCGCTGCCTCCCTGTCAGGGAAAGCACGCCCGATCTCCGTCTCCTCCTTCAGAGTGCCTGTTAGCAGAGCAACAGTCCCATACAGGGATCGACCTGCCTGAAGGGGATCAGGATGAGGTTGATTCTGTTATAGAGGAATCAACAGTGGGGGAACCTTTTCTCAGCATCTTAAGCTGAAAGATTATGGGTTCAGTCTCTGACTAACGTGGTCCGATCAGCATTTAAAAATGCACCTTGCGGAACCATCAACCACTACTGTATCCTCGTTGGGGTCGCTAGAAGCCCCCAGACTGTTTGTTCTTTTCCACTTCACCCTTTACTGAAAGGGCTCATTTACCAGGATTGGGAACGTCCTGAGAAAATATTTATTCCCCCAAGAGATTTCCGGTGGTCTATCCCATGGAGGATAAGTTCATCAAAAAAAAAAAAAAAATGGAAGGTCCCTACAGTGGACGCAGCCATCTCTTGTATGTATAAATCACTGACATGTCCAGTGGATAATGTCCAAATGTTCAAGAACCCAATAGATAAAAGATTGGAGTCCTTATGAAAATCTGCTTGGTGATACAACCAGCAGTAGCAGCTATTGGGGTCTGCTAAGCAGTGAAGGATCAGTTGAAACAGGTCTTGAGGGACTTGACAGATCAGCAGGCTTTGCCCTAGCTGATCTACCTAGAGCCTTAGGCTTTGCGGTTGACGCCATAGAGGATTCAGTCCATCAGGCCTCCCGCCTTACGCTGTCTATAGTACATATGCGTAGGCTCCTATGGCTCAAAAACTGGTCTGCTGAAGCTCCCTGTAAAGAATGGCTGGTTAGCGTCCCATTTCATGGTGAACGCTTATTCAGGGAAAACCTGGACAAATATATCCAGAAAATTTCCAGCGGTAAAAATACGCTCTTACCGGTTAAAAGCAGAGTTAGAGGTCCCTCTTTAAGAGGCCTGCTTCTCCAGTCCCTGGGGCATCGGCTGTGTAACAGTTCCGACGGCCTCCTCGGTCAAATCCCGGGGGTAAAAAACAGGGACAGTAGCAGGGTAATGAGAAACCCTGGGTCAGGGGAGGTACAAAACCTCCCCCAAAGTGAAATTCATTGAAGCCCCCACTCAGTCGGGTGGGGGGAGGACTCCAGTTGTTCGCAAGAGACCTGGCGGGACACGATCAAGACAGATAGGTGCTCTCCGCAGTAGGTTTGGGATACAGTTTGGAGTTAAAAGACTCTCCTCCTTCCCATTTTTGAGGTCAAACGTGCCAAGGGATCCCCGGAAGAGAGAGTCCCTCCTGTTGGCACTAGAACAACTATTGCTCCAAGGAGTAATTTTGGAGGTTCCCCTGGAAGAATGAGGGTTCGAGTTTTACTCAAACCTCTTTACAGTCCCGAAGCAAACGCGGTCGGGAGGCCCATATTAATTCTAAAAGGGCTATACAAATTCCTGTATATCAGGACTTTCCGATGGAGTCGATCCGATCGGTGGCCACTGCCCTACAAGGGGAGGATTGGTTAGCCACGATCGACATCAAAGATGCTTATTTGCACATTCCCATCTTTCCAGTCCACCAAAAATTTCTACGCTTTGCAGTAGAAGGGCGCCATTTTCAGTTCAGAGCCTTACCCTTCGGTTTGGCCACAGCACCACGAGTGTTTACAAAAATTCTGGCCCTTTATTGGCCAATCTAAGAACACAAGGTGTAATGATAATGGCATATCTGGATGACTTGTTGCTGATAGACCACTCAGTGAAAAAACTAGACGTGGTCGTTCACAAGACGATCAAGTATCTGGAATCTCACGGTTGGATTATCAACCGAGACAAGTCAGCCCTAAAAACCAGTCAAAAGTCTGGAATACTTGGGGCTAAGGTTGGATTCAGGCCAGAGAAAAATATTCTTGCCTCGAGGAAAGGTGTTGTCTTTGAAAGATTTGATCCACTTAGTGGGTACAAAAAAGACAGCCGTCCATACGCCTGTATATGAGGCTGCTGGGAAAAATGGTGGCATCATTCGAAGCAGTACCCTACGGTCAATTCCATTCAAGGAATTTGCAAGGGGCCATACTGTCAGCCTGGAACAAAAAAGTTCAGGCCCTAGACTTACAATGTCCTTGTCCCCTTCCGTTCGCAAGAGCCTCCGTTGGTGGTGGGTTCCCCAGAATCTGGAAAAAAGGAAATCCTTCAGTCCGATTTCTTGGAAGGTGGTCACTACAGATGCCAGCCTTATAGGCTGGGGAGCAGTACTGGAGCAATAGTCTCTCCAGGGCAGATGGTCGGATGCAGAAAAGGCCCTGCCCATCAATCTCTTAGAGATACGAGCAGCCCGGTATGCCCTAGTAGCATGGACATCCAAACTCCAAGGGTCCCCTGTCAGAATTCAATCAGACAATGCCACAGCAGTGGCATATATCAATCATCAGGGGGGCACCAGGAGTCGTGCAGCCCAGAGGGAAGTAAATTACATCCTGAAATGGGCAGGAAAAATATGTCCCAGCCATATCTGCGGTATTCATTCCAGGAGTGGAGAATTGGAAGGCGGACTTTCTAAGTCGCCAGCAATTAGGCCCAGAGGAAGGGTCCCTTCACCCCGAGGTTTTCTGGACAATATGTCAGCGGTGGGGAACATCGGATGTAGATCTTCTAGCATCCAGATTCAACGCAAAGGGGGATAGGTTTGTCTCTCGGACAAGGGATCCCCTAGCTTGCGGCTCGGATGCCCTAGTGTTCCCTGGGGATCAGTTCAAGCTGATATATGCATTCACACCGCCACAATGGTTACCTCGATTACTCCACAGAATCAGGGTAGAAAAGAAACCAGTGATTCCGGTGGCTCCAGCGTGGCCCCGAAGAGCGTGGTACGCGGAGATTGTAAAATTTCAGTGGGGAGTCCTTGGACTCTCCCACGTCGTCCGGCTTTCGCAAGGACCGATATACCACCCTTCCTTACCAGCCCTAGGTTTGACGGCCTGGCTATTGAAGCCCACATTCTAAAAAAGAGAGGGCTCTCTAATGCTGTGGTATCTACCATGATCAATGCCAGGAAGCCGGTATCCAGGCAGATCTACTATAGAATCTGGAAGGCGTACATCGCGTGGTGTGAGGCCAAGAAATGGCATCCACATAAGTACGTAATAGGTAGGATTCTGGACTTCCTACAGTGGGCTGTAGATAGGAAGCTTGCCTTGAGTACTATCAAGGGTCAGATTTCGGCCTTGTCAATATTTTTTCAAAGGCCCTTGGCTTCGCATTCACTAGTCAAAGCCTTTATACAAGGAGTGATGCGTATTAGGCCTCCGGTTAATATTCCCATATGTCCATGGGATCTAAACTTGGTTCTGTCGGTTCTACAGAAACAACCATTTGAACCATTACAGCATATTTCCTTGGTGCTTCTCACCAGGAAATTGATTTTTCTAGTAGCCATTTGTTCGGCTAAAAGAGTATCGGAATTAGCAGCTATGTCCTGTAAGGAGCCATATCTGGTTATCCATAAGGACAGAGTAGTGTTACGTCCTCATCCAGCCTTTCTTCCTAAGGTGGTATCGAGGTTTCATTTGAACCGAGATGTGGTTCTTCCTTCTTTTTTCCCCAAACCTACTTCGGTAGAGGAAAAGTTATTGCATTCTTTGGATGTAGTAAGAGCAGTTAAAGCTTATCTAAAAGCCACTGCTCAGATTCGCAGAACGGATACTTTGTTTATTCTGCCGGAAGGCCCCAGAAAGGGTCAGGCAGCGTCAAAGTCTACTTTAGCCAAGTGGATTCGACAGGTCATTATGCAAGCGTATGGCTTGAGAAGGAGACCGCCTCCGTTCAAAGTTAGAGCGCACTCCACGAGAGCAGTTGGAACTTCATGGGCAGTGCATCACCAGGCCTCCCTGGCTCAAATCTGTAAGGCCGCAACATGGTCTTCGGTACACACGTTTACTAGGTCCTGCCAGGTGGACGTTAGAAGTCAGGAGGATGTCGCCTTTGGGCGCAGTGTGTTGCAGGCCGCAAAAGATCCTCATGTCTGATAGCGCTCAGCTTATATATGGTGTATCCCCCCCCTCATTTGGCATTGCTTTAGGACATCCCATTAGTAATGACTATGTCGCTCTGTGTCCCGTGATGTACGAGAAAGAAAATAGGATTTTTATAACAGCTTACCTGTAAAATCCTTTTCTTGGAGTACATCACGGGACACAGAGCTCCCGCCCCTCTTTAGGGACACTTATTGCTTTGCTACAAAACTGAGGTGCTCCCGGATGGGAGGGGCTTATATAGGGGAGGGTACTTCCGGTTTTGGAAGTTGCCAGTGCCAGCACCTGACGGTATCTATATAACCCATTAGTAATGACTATGTCGCTCTGTGTCCCGTGATGTACTCCAAGAAAAGGATTTTACAGGTAAGCTGTTATAAAAATCCTATTTTTTAAAGATGGTTGATGATCAATGCTTTAGCACAGTATAGCACAAGGAGAATTTCCCTCACTGTCCTTCCCTGTCCCTAGAAACAAGGATTAGCACAGTGAAAGAAACTGACACTCTCCCTACCTATAGTTTTCTGTCCCTAGAAAAAATGTTTTTTTAAAGATGGTTGATGATCAATGCTTTAGCACAGTATAGCACAAGGAGAATTTCCCTCACTGTCCTTCCCTGTCCCTAGAAACAAGGATTAGCACAGTAAAACACACTGACACTCTCCCTACCTATAGTTTTCTGTCCCTAGAAAAAATGTTTTTTTAAAGATGGTTGATGATCAATGCTTTAGCACACTATAGCACAAGGAGAATTTCCCTCACTGTCCTTCGCTGTCCCTAGAAACAAGGATTATCACAGTGAAAGAAACTGACACTCTCCCTACCTATAGTTTTCTGTCCCTAGAAAAAATGTTTTTTTAAAGATGGTTGATGATCAATGCTTTAGCACACTATAGCACAAGGAGAATTTCCCTCACTGTCCTTCCCTGTCCCTAGAAACAAGGATTAGCACAGTAAAACACACTGACACTCTCCCTACCTATAGTTTTCTGTCCCTAGAAAAAATGTTTTTTTAAAGATGGTTGATGATCAATGCTTTAGCACACTATAGCACAAGGAGAATTTCCCTCACTGTCCTTCCCTGTCCCTAGAAACAAGGATTATCACAGTGAAAGAAACTGACACTCTTCCTACCTATAGTTTTCTGTCCCTAGAAAAGATGTTTTTTTAAAGATGGTTGATGATCAATGCTTTAGCACACTATAGCACAAGGAGAATTTCCCTCACTGTCCTTCCCTGTCCCTAGAAACAAGGATTATCACAGTGAAAGAAACTGACACTCTTCCTACCTATAGTTTTCTGTCCCTAGAAAAAATGTTTTTTTAAAGATGGTTGATGATCAATGCTTTAGCACACTATAGCACAAGGAGAATTTCCCTCACTGTCCTTCCCTGTCCCTAGAAACAAGGATTATCACAGTGAAAGAAACGGACACTCTCCCTACCTATAGTTTTCTGTCCCTAGAAAAAATGTTTTTTTAAAGATGGTTGATGATCAATGCTTTAGCACACTATAGCACAAGGAGAATTTCCCTCACTGTCCTTCGCTGTCCCTAGAAACAAGGATTATCACAGTGAAAGAAACTGACACTCTCCCTACCTATAGTTTTCTGTCCCTAGAAAAAATGTTTTTTTAAAGATGGTTGATGATCAATGCTTTAGCACACTATAGCACAAGGAGAATTTCCCTCACTGTCCTTCCCTGTCCCTAGAAACAAGGATTAGCACAGTAAAACACACTGACACTCTCCCTACCTATAGTTTTCTGTCCCTAGAAAAAATGTTTTTTTAAAGATGGTTGATGATCAATGCTTTAGCACACTATAGCACAAGGAGAATTTCCCTCACTGTCCTTCGCTGTCCCTAGAAACAAGGATTAGCACAGTAAAACACACTGACACTCTCCCTACCTATAGTTTTCTGTCCCTAGAAAAAATGTTTTTTTTAAAGATGGTTGATGATCAATGCTTTAGCACACTATAGCACATGGAGAATTTCCCTCACTGTCCTTCCCTGTCCCTAGAAACAAGGATTAGCACAGTGAAAGAAACTGACACTCTCCCTACCTATAGTTTTCTGTCCCTAGAAAAAATGTTTTTTTAAAGATGGTTGATGATCAATGCTTTAGCACACTATAGCACAAGGAGAATTTCCCTCACTGTCCTTCCCTGTCCCTAGAAACAAGGATTATCACAGTGAAAGAAACTGACACTCTCCCTACCTATAGTTTTCTGTCCCTAGAAAAAATGTTTTTTTAAAGATGGTTGATGATCAATGTTTTAGCACACTATAGCACAAGGAGAATTTCCCTCACTGTCCTTCCCTGTCCCTAGAAACAAGGATTATCACAGTGAAAGAAACTGACACTCTTCCTACCTATAGTTTTCTGTCCCTAGAAAAGATGTTTTTTTAAAGATGGTTGATGATCAATGCTTTAGCACACTATAGCACAAGGAGAATTTCCCTCACTGTCCTTCCCTGTCCCTAGAAACAAGGATTATCACAGTGAAAGAAACTGACACTCTTCCTACCTATAGTTTTCTGTCCCTAGAAAAAATGTTTTTTTAAAGATGGTTGATGATCAATGCTTTAGCACACTATAGCACAAGGAGAATTTCCCTCACTGTCCTTCCCTGTCCCTAGAAACAAGGATTATCACAGTGAAAGAAACGGACACTCTCCCTACCTATAGTTTTCTGTCCCTAGAAAAAATGTTTTTTTAAAGATGGTTGATGATCAATGCTTTAGCACACTATAGCACAAGGAGAATTTCCCTCACTGTCCTTCCCTGTCCCTAGAAACAAGGATTATCACAGTGAAAGAAACTGACACTCTTCCTACCTATAGTTTTCTGTCCCTAGAAAAAATATTTTTTTAAAGATGGTTGATGATCAATGCTTTAGCACAGTATAGCACAAGGAGAATTTTCCTCACTGTCCTTCCCTGTCCCTAGAAACAAGGATTATCACAGTGAAAGAAACTGACACTCTCCCTACCTATAGTTTTCTGTCCCTAGAAAAAATGTTTTTTTAAAGATGGTTGATGATCAATGCTTTAGCACACTATAGCACAAGGAGAATTTCCCTCACTGTCCTTCCCTGTCCCTAGAAACAAGGATTATCACAGTGAAAGAAACTGACACTCTTCCTACCTATAGTTTTCTGTCCCTAGAAAAAATGTTTTTTTAAAGATGGTTGATGATCAATGCTTTAGCACACTATAGCACAAGGAGAATTTCCCTCACTGTCCTTCGCTGTCCCTAGAAACAAGGATTAGCACAGTAAAACACACTGACACTCTCCCTACCTATAGTTTTCTGTCCCTAGAAAAAATGTTTTTTTAAAGATGGTTGATGATCAATGCTTTAGCACACTATAGCACAAGGAGAATTTCCCTCACTGTCCTTCCCTGTCCCTAGAAACAAGGATTAGCACAGTAAAACACACTGACACTCTCCCTACCTATAGTTTTCTGTCCCTAGAAAAAATGTTTTTTTTAAAGATGGTTGATGATCAATGCTTTAGCACACTATAGCACAAGGAGAATTTCCCTCACTGTCCTTCGCTGTCCCTAGAAACAAGGATTATCACAGTGAAAGAAACTGACACTCTCCCTACCTATAGTTTTCTGTCCCTAGAAAAAATGTTTTTTTAAAGATGGTTGATGATCAATGCTTTAGCACACTATAGCACAAGGAGAATTTCCCTCACTGTCCTTCCCTGTCCCTAGAAACAAGGATTAGCACAGTAAAACACACTGACACTCTCCCTACCTATAGTTTTCTGTCCCTAGAAAAAATGTTTTTTTAAAGATGGTTGATGATCAATGCTTTAGCACACTATAGCACAAGGAGAATTTCCCTCACTGTCCTTCCCTGTCCCTAGAAACAAGGATTATCACAGTAAAACACACTGACACTCTCCCTACCTATAGTTTTCTGTCCCTAGAAAAAATGTTTTTTTAAAGATGGTTGATGATCAATGCTTTAGCACACTATAGCACAAGGAGAATTTCCCTCACTGTCCTTCGCTGTCCCTAGAAACAAGGATTAGCACAGTAAAACACACTGACACTCTCCCTACCTATAGTTTTCTGTCCCTAGAAAAAATGTTTTTTTAAAGATGGTTGATGATCAATGCTTTAGCACACTATAGCACAAGGAGAATTTCCCTCACTGTCCTTCCCTGTCCCTAGAAACAAGGATTATCACAGTAAAACACACTGACACTCTCCCTACCTATAGTTTTCTGTCCCTAGAAAAAATGATTTTTTAAAGATGGTTGATGATCAATGCTTTAGCACACTATAGCACAAGGAGAATTTTCCTCACTGTCCTTCCCTGTCCCTAGAAACAAGGATTCGCACAGTAAAACACACTGACACTCTCCCTACCTATCCTTCTCTTTCCCTAAACTAAAGGAATCCAGGTTAAGCAAGAAAAAAAAATGTCACTGTCCCTGCCTATGCTTCTCTTTCCCTGCTCCGGAATACACTACACTAGGCCGCCGTGCTGGCGGCCTTTTATAGTGTGGGGCGTGTACTAAACACCCTCAGCAATAATTGGCCACAGGCATCCTGCCTGTGGCCAATCATTGCTCTCCTCGCTGCCGGCGCTGTGATTGGCCAAGCATGCGGGGTCACAGTGCATGCTTGGCCAATCACAGCGCCTGGATGACACTGCGATGGCGTAGTGCATTGTGGGCCGTTCGCGTCACTCGAATTAGGCGCGAACGGCCCAAATCGTTCGATCTTCGTCGAACGATCGAACAGCCGATGTTCGAGTCGAACGTATGTTCGACTCGAACACCGAGCTCATCCCTAGAACAGACAATAGAAAAACATAAATGGTTATAAATTACCAGTGCTATGCTATTTATGGCAACCGATGGCCTGGAAGCCGAAAGAAAAATTTGCTTCTATGAATTGTAACTTTAAAATGAAATTACTTTAAAAAGTTAAACGTGCTAAAATCTTTAAATTGTAGGATCATCAATGCAATGTTTAGTAATTTTTCACATTTAAATTTGGGAACATGGAAAATGTTATCAGAGAAGTAGTAATATGTTTAATTGCTTATTTTGGAAAAAGTAAATCATGGAAACTTGCAAGTCTAAAATCAGGAATATAAACATTTTTGGTTTAGTAGCTAATTATTTAGCCATTTTAGTCACAACCAATGCAGAAATTAAGTAACTTTATTTATTAAAACTGATAGAAAAGCAATTGAAATAGTAAAAATAGTAAAATGTAAGTGCAAATGGGCAAAATGTTAAGGTGTGAAGAATCAGCAGTATTGTGTTTAAGTTGTTGACAGCCCATTGAATACTGACCCCACCTCCTTAATAAAGGTTTTTAAAGAGGAACTTCACTCCCTCTTTATTTTTATCCCCTCTTACCTATCATGCAGCTCTATCCTCAATTCACATACTCACCTGGCCAGCAGATCCAGTGTTGCCCTGCTGCAAGCTTCTGCTCAGGTTTGACAATCTGGGTCATGTGCTGCCACCTGCCATAATTGTGAGCCGGCTGCCTTTTCCATGTTCAGGCAGCCATCCCATAATGATGTGTGCCAACTCTGCCTAGTACACTCTGCCTACTGGCCATTAGTTGTCTTTCTCCTGCAGTTGAATATGAGATGTAGATATCCCAGAAATCTGTGAGAGAAGGACAAAATTTTTCTTGCCCGGGTGAGAACAACCAGATGAAAAAAGGGCTGGAGGGGTTTCAGAATGCGGGGGGAGGTAGACTCACCAGAGCAAGTGAATACCCACTTTAAATGGGAAGTAGGACAAAAGCTCCTTTGGCCTTAATTCTCCTGTGGGTCACAGGAGTGCACTTTGTTCTGCACTCCTGTGACCTGTTTTCAGCTGACAGCGAGCTAAAGTCCGCTGTTGGCTTACGTCACTCAGCCGGTCCAGGCTTTGGATTGATCCCAACTGGACCGGCAGCAGGCTCAGCCTCTCAGTGAGCCGCTGAGACCCAGAGTCAGCTGGTCCGACCCCCTCCACAGCCCAGAACTCCAATGAGGGTGGGGGGCGGGGGGGAAGAACAGAGAGCTAGTGACTGGAAGTCACCAACTCTCTGCTCTTCGAGGACCAAGAAGTGAGCCATCAGCGTTATTTGATCTCTCAGTTTCAAAGGAACAGATGCAGCATCAGTTTGAGAAGAATTGCTTAAACGTGCATCCTCACAGGGTGACACTGTGGATGCACTGGTATGAATGTGCCAACGTCCCGATATAGCAGGGAAAATGTTGAATAAACTAAAAAATTTACTTTAGGCGGCACATGGATGGATAATGTTTATTTTTCTCTATTCTCATACTTCCCTTTTAACGGTAAATTGTATATTTTGATGCAGGTTACTAGCTGAGTAAAATAAAATAAACTTTAAATATTTGCAAATAGTACATTGTTGTGTGTTATTTGCTCTGATCTGCTTAATTTACAGGCAAGACAATTTAAAAGAGGTTTGCAGTTTAATCTGTAAGTATATAATCATTGTAAACAAATAGTAATGTGTTTAGAATGTTATTTGGACTTCTCATTGTAACCATGGTGAATGTCCTTAAAAAAAAGGTATACCACAACGAATATAATTAATGTGGTATTAATTAGTATCAGCTCATTAACATTTGGTTACAGTAAAAGGTGCACTGTTAAAGCAATTAGGAAAGAAATGTTTAAGAACTTGTATATTTGTTGTCATGCCTTTAACCAATAGTTTATTTTTAGGAGATAAAACGGAATGGTTTGTTACTAAAAACATTTATTGATGCTTATTTCTTCTTAAATTGATGGACAGTCTAGCTTCTAGATCAGAAAAACAAATCATTTTCCCCATGGGCGATTTAACAATGTACGTGTCATTTATTAGGGACTATTTTTTTAATTTTGCCCTTTGGGGCCTGTTGTATATTTTTCTTTTTGCTCTTTGTCATTTTATTTCCTTTCATTTAATTTGTGTTGCAAAATAGAGCTGTACTGTAGTTTTCCCTGACCAATCAGAGCTTTGCCTAATTATTACTACAGCTATTATTGCAATTGTTGCATTTGTTTTTACATCACTGTTTTCCTTGTCAAAGTATTTTATTAGAGTATACAAGGGGTCATATACAGACATTCTTAACCACTTAAGCCCCGGACCATTTGGTAACTAAAGGACCAGAGGTGAATTCAGAATTTTGCACTGCGCTGCTTTAACTGTAAATTGTGCGGACATGCAATGTTGTACCCAAACGAAATTTGCGTCCTTTTCTTCCCACAAATAGAGCTTTCTTTTAATGGTATTTGATTGCCTCTGCGATTTTTATTTTTTGCGATATAAACGGAAAAAGACCGAAAATTTCGAAAAAAAATTATATTTTCTACTTTTTGTTATAAGAAAAATCGAATAAACTCAATTTTAGTCATACATTTAGGCCAAAATGTATTCAGCCACATGTCTTTAGTAAAAAAAATTTCAATAAGCGTATATTTATCGGTTTGCGCAAAAGTTATAGCGTTTACAAACTAGGGTACATTTTCTGGAATTTACACAGCTTTTAATTTATGACTGCCTATATCAATTCTTGAGGTGCTAAAATGACAGGGCAGTACAAAACCCCCCCAAATGACCCCATTTTAGAAAGTAGACACCCCAAGGAAATTGCTGAGAGGCATGTTGAGCCCATTGAATTTTTTTTTTTTGTCCCAAGTGATTGAATAATGACAAAAAAAAATAAAAAATTACAAAAAGTTGTCACTAAATGATATATTGCTCACACATGCCATGGTTATATGTGGAATTGCACCCCAAAATACATTCTGCTGCTTCTCCTGAGTACGGGGATACCACATGTGTGGGACTTTTTAGAAGCCTAGCCACGTACAGGACCCCGGAAACCAAGCACCGCCTTCAGGATTTCTAAGGGCGCAAATTTTTGATTTCACTCCTCACTACCTATCACAGTTTTGAAGGCCATAAAATGCCAAAATAGCACAAAACCCCCCCAAATGACCCCATTTTAGAAAGTAGACACCCCAAGGAAATTGCTGAGAGGCCTGTTGAGCCCATTGAATATTTTTTTTTGTCCCAAGTGATTGAATAATGACAAAAAAAAAAAAAATTACAAAAAGTTGTCACTAAATGATATATTGCTCACACATGCCATGGTTACATGTGGAATTGCACCCCAAAATACATTCTGCTGCTTATCCTGAGTACGGGGATACCACATGTGTGGGACTTTTTAGGAGCCTAGCCACGTACGGGACCCCAGAAACCAAGCACCGCCTCCAGGATTTCTAAGGGCGCAAATTTTTGATTTCACTCCTCACTACCTATCACAGTTTTGAAGGCCATAAAATGCCAAAATAGCACAAAACCCCCCCAAATGACCCCATTTTGGAAAGTAGACACCCCAAGCTGTTTGCTGAGAGGCATGGTGAGTATTTTACAGCTCTCATTTGTTTTTAAAAATGAAGAAAGAACTTTTTTTTTTTTTTCTTTTTTTTTTCAATTTTCAAAACTTTGTGACAAAAAGCGAGATCTGCAAAATACTCACAATACCTCTCAGCAAATAGCTTGGGGTGTCTACTTTCCAAAATGGGGTCATTTGGGGGAGTTTTGTGCCATCGGGACATTCCATGGCCTCCGAAACTGTGATAGGCAGTGAGAAGTGAAATCAAAAATTGACACCCTTAGAAAGCCTGAAGGCGGTGCTTCGTTTTTGGGGTCCCGTACGCGGCTAGGCTCCCAAAAAGTCTCACACATGTGGTATCCCCGTACTCAGGAGAAGCAACAGAATGTATTTTGGGGTGTAATTCCACATATGCCCATGGCATGTTTGAGCAATATATCATTTAGTGACAACTTTGTGCAAAAAAAAAAAAAAAATTGTATTTTTTCCGCAACTTGTGTCAACATATAAAATATTCCATGGACTCGACATGCCTCTCAGTATATAGCTTGGGGTGTCTACTTTCCAAAATGGGGTCATTTGGGGGGGTTTTGAACTGTTCTGGCATTTTATACACAACATTAGGAAGCTTACATCCACTCTTCTAACCACTTGAAGACAAAGCCCTTTTTGACACTTTTTGTTTACATGAAAACATATTTTTTTTTGCAAGAAAATTATGTTGAACCCCCAACCATTATATATATTTTTAAAGCAAAGGCCCTACAAAATAAAATGGTGGGTGTTGCATTTTTTTTTTCTACACAGTATTTGCGCAGCGATTTTTCAAACGCATTTTTTTGGGAAAAAATACACTTTTTTTTTATTTTAATGCACTAAAACACACTATATTGCCCAAATGTTTGATGAAATAAAAAAGATGATCTTAGGCCGAGTACATAGATACCAAACACGACATGCTTTAAAATTTCGCACAAACGCGCATTGGCGACACACTACATACAATTTTAAAAGCCTTTAAAAGCATTTACAGGTTACCCCGTTAGATTTACAGAGGAGGTCTACTGCTAAAATTACTGCCCTCGATCTGACCTTTGCGGTGATACCTCACATGCATGGTGCAATTGCTGTTTACATATGACGCCAGACCGACGCTTGCGTTCGCCATTGGGCAAGAGCAGGGCAGGACAGGGGTGCTTTTTTTTTTATTATTATTAATTTTGCGTTTTTATTTTATTTTTTAACTGTTGCTTCCATATTTATTTATTTTTATCACTTTTATTGTTATCTCAGGGAATGTAAATATCCCCTATGATAGCAATAGGTAATGACAGGTACTCTTTTTTGAAAAAACTGGGGTCTATTGGACCCTAGATCTTTCCTCTGCCCTCAAAGCATCTGACCACACCAAGATCGGTGTGATAAAATGCTTTCCCAATTTCCCAATGGCGCTTTTTATATCCGGGGGGGGGACATTCCCTCCCACTGCTTGTAAAAGCAGTCCAGAGGCTAATTAGCCACTAGGATTGCTTTTACATGAAAGCTGGCCGCTGGCTGAAAAGAATGATACCAAGATGATACCTAAACCCGCAGGCATCATTCTGGTATAAACATTCAAAGTCCAGCAACATACCAGTACGTTGCTGGTCCTTGTTGGACATGTATTGTAATCTTTTTTTTCATGCAGCCTGTTGGCTGAACGAAAAAAAAAGATTGATCGGTGGGTATGCCCACCATTAGAATACCGCCCTTCATCCACCCACTTCTAATGATGGGCATACATGCACCATTTATATATGCCGAAGCATGGGGGCATCTTCTCGCAAAAGTTATGCCGCGTACACATGGTCAGACTTTTCCACGGGCAAGCCTCCGTCGGAATTTCGACCGTATATACGCGGCATTAGGAGCAAAATCGCTCCTCCGCTCCTGCTGCCCCAGTGCTTCGGCATATATGCTTTTTTTTTTTTAACTGTGGTGGTGAAATTACCTCCTACAGCACTGGAGTCGCAGGGATCAGGCCTGTCTCTGCGAACGCTGCAGTTATGTGTGTTGTGTTTTGCAAGTGACAGTGATCGATCGATACTGCACTTCGGTGGCCTGGGCTGGACGGAGGGGCAAAACGCAGGTGCTAGCAGGTATCTGGGCTGATCCCGCTAACACTGCGTTTTTGGGAACTCTAAACTGCTGGGGACGCTAGTATAGATCTGATCAGATCAGATATTGAGCTGATCAGATACTATACCACTAAGGGGGGTGTATGCTTCACGTGTGGGTGTTAGCGCTACTGGCACTAACCTGATGCTGCCTGGGGTGTGACGCAGACCCTCTCTGACGCTAAAACCTAATTGATATCACCCGCCGGGCGATCAGGGGGTTAAACCTTTATTGGGTTATATACGGCGGGTGCCCTGACACTATAAAAAGCAAACTAACTAACCAGCGTCACCCGTAACACTTATATGATGATCACTGGTGAAAGGGTTAACTAGGGGCAATTAGGGGGTTAAAACCTTTATTAGGTAATATATGGGGGTACCTGACGCTATATAAAAACTTGACGGCGAACCTAAAAAAAAATTACTGGCTACCTATCGGCATCACCGACACTAAGACAACGATCATAAAAACGATTGCTTAGCGACAGTGGTGATAGGGGGTGAAAGGGTTACCTGGGGGGCGATCAGGGGGTTAAACCTTTATTAGATAATATATGGGGGTACCTGACGCTATAAAAACCTGCGGAGAACCTAAAAAAAATTACTGGCTACCGATCAGCATCACCGACGCTAAGACATCGATCAGAAAAATGATCGCATAGTGACGGCGGTGCTGGGGGGTGAAAGGGTTACCTGGGGGGTGATCAAGGGGGTTACACCTTTATTAGGTAATATATGGGGGTACCCGACGCTATAAAAACCTGCGGCGAACCTAAAAAAAATTACTGGCTACCGATCAGCATCGCCGACGCTAAGACATCGATCAGAAAAATTATCGCTTAGTGACAGTGGTGATAGGGGTGAAAGGGTTACCTGGGGGGGCGATCAAGGGGGTTAAACCTTTATTAGGTAATATATGGGGGTACCCGACGCTATAAAAACCTGCGGCGAACCTAAAAAAAATTACTGGCTACCGATCAGCATCACCGACGCTAAGACATCGATCAGAAAAATGATCGCATAGCCACGGCGGTGCTAGGGGGTGAAAGGGTTACCTGGGGGGTGATCAAGGGGGTTAAACCTTTATTAGGTAATATATGGGGGTACCCGACGCTATAAAAACCTGCGGCGAACCTAAAAAAAATTACTGGCTACCGATCAGCATCGCCGACGCTAAGACATCGATCAGAAAAATTATAACTTAGTGACAGTGGTGATAGGGGGTGAAAGGGTTACCTGGGGGGCGATCAAGGGGGTTAAACCTTCATTAGGTAATATATGGGGGTACCCGACGCTATAAAAACCTGCGGCGAACCTAAAAAAAATTACTGGCTACCGATCAGCATCACCGACGCTAAGACATCGATCAGAAAAATGATTGCTTAGTGACAGTGGTGATAGGGGGTGAAAGGGTTATCTGGGGGGTGATCAGGGGGTTAAACCTTTATTAGGGGGGTTAGGGGGCTACACTGGACCTAAAACTAAATGTAGTGACACTTTTACAGTCACAAATGTCACTGATTGCAGTGATCACTAAATAAATGGTCACTGCAATCAGTGACACTGTGACTGGGGGCTGGGGGGGCTGGGGGGTGATCTGGGGGTGTCTGGGGGGGCCTGGGGGGGCGATTTATGTGCCTATGTGTCCTGGTGTCAGTGTGCTGTTTTGTGTACTAACCTGCATCTTCTCCTGTACGGCGCTCGGTATATGTGAGCGCCCCAGGAGAGATGACATCACTTCCTCCTTCCTGGCAGGCAGGGGAAGCTCTCTCATTCGCCGGGAGCGATCGAGAGGGGGTGGCCGGAATCGAACGGCCGTCCCCTCATGCCGGATCGCTCCCGAAGGTAAAACGACCACCCACTGTAAAGAAGTCCTGTAAAGGTCCGATCGGACCCCCCAACTATACAAAGACAATCACGTACATATACGTGATTCTGCCTGTCGGTGCCATTCTGCTGACGTATATTTACAGTGGGCGGTCGTTAAGTGGTTAAGTATGTGTAGTTTTAACAAGTGTGAATGTTTCATTATACTTATACAAGAATACATTTTGTTAATATGAAGGTAATTACTGTATATCTAAACATGCAATATAGTAATGTTATTAATACTTTTAAATGGATTGCGAGTAATATATATTTCTTAAAAAAATAAAAAAATAAAATGTTCAACTTGTCAATAAATTTATATGACCTATAAGATTTATACTGTGATAAGACTATGGGTTGTAAATTCAACCTATATTCTTATGTATATCCAGTGTAATATGAAAAGGAAGAAGGGAATAAGAAAGAGAAAAATATAGAAGATAGGAGGAATAGGAGTAAAAAAAAAGGATAGAAGAACAGAGTAGAAGTCCGTGGAGTCAGGCCCAGAGCCGCTGCTGTTACGAAGAATAACAATTATTTGAATCTTTTGTCTCAGCTACCATGGCAAGAGTACATTGGTGTCAAAGGTTGATGGCATGTTATAGTTAATCCAGGGCTGCCACAATTTTTCAAATTTGGGGATCGTGTCCATTTCTATTGCTGTCATTTTAGCATGAGTCATTGCACTATTCATTCTGGTCATAGATTCGTGTATGTTTAGTTGGGGAGATTTCCAAGCTTTTGCTAGTGATTGTTTAGCTGTTGTAAAGAATTGCACTAGTAGTTTGAATTGTATGTGCGTTATGTTTTCTGGTTTCAGATTGAGTAGTGCTATTGCTGGATCAAGTGGGATTGTTTTACCCAGCATTTCAGATGCCTTTATAAAGAGTTCTTTCCAGAATTGTTGTGCTATCGGACACGACCACCAAATATGAAACTGTGTTCCTATCTCTGTACATCCCCGAAAACATTGTGCTGAATAGTTCGGAACATATTTCGCTATCCTTGCTGGTACGAGGTACCATCTTGTTAGTAATTTGTAATTAGCCTCAACCGCTATTATATTGGGGGAGGCTGATTTTGTTGTTGACCATATTTGATTCCATTCTGAGTCTTTTAATTATTTTTGTATGTCCTCTTCCCATTTCCGAACATAATGTGGTTTGTCTGTGTCCCCTCGGGTCAGTAATTGAGTATATAAGGTAGTTATTGCTCCCTTTGCGTGTGGGTCCCTCTTACATATTGTTTCAAAATTGGTCATTTGGGATATTCAGGTAGAAGAATTTAAAAATGATGTGAATTATTTTTTTATTTGGAGGTATCTGAATTGTTCTGATTGTGGTAAGCCGTAGGTTTTGCTAAGGGTGGGAAGGGGATAAACGATGATGCCGTTATAAATTTATACATATGAAGAAAATATCTAGATGTCCATTCTTTAAAAGATTTGGGGGAGACCCATGCTGGATAAAATGCAGGGTTTTTGTAAAATGAGAGTAGAGGATTGTGTTGAGATTGTAGTTGATATTTAATTTTAGATCTGTCCCAGAGGGAGATGTAATGTTTAGTAATAGGATTTTGTATATTATTGCGGTCTTTTGGAGGGATCCAAAGTAAGTTTGAGATTGAAATTGGATCACTTTCAGCAGCTTCTATCAATACCCATAGTGGGATTTCTTTTTTAGCATGGTATTTACTAAGGCTAGCTATGTGTGCTGCCCTATAGTAGCTTGCAAAATTGGGACATCCCAAGCCCCCATGTACTTTGGGTAGGAAAAGTGTGTGTTGTTGTACTCTCGGTTTGTTGGAACCCTATATGAATACAGATGATTTTTTCTGTAGTATCCTCAGATAGTATGCTGGTATCGGGATTGGCAAAACTCTGAACAAGTATAGTATCTTTGGCAATATCGTCATTTTTATGGTATTTATTCTTCCCATCCATGATATCGGGAGGTGGGCCCAGGAGTTCATTAAGTTTGTTAGATGTTTCAATATCGGTGGATAGTTATGAGAGAATAAATCTGAAATGGATGCTGTAAGCTTAATGCCTAGATAAGGTAGTGCACCCTCTGTCCATGTGTATGGGAGACCTATTTTGGCGGCCGATAATTCAATGTTTGATAGAGATATGTTCATTGCTGAACTTTTCTTGGGATTGATAAATAGGCCTGAAAGAGTGGCAAAATTATTAAGAATTGGGGTAAGATTGGGGCCAGATATTTGTGGGGATGAAAGAAATAGAAGGATATCGTCCGCAAATAAGTAAATTTTGTGTTGGTATCCTCCTACTTCTATTCCTGTTATTGTGGGTTCTAATCTAATTAATTGTGCCAGTGGTTCTATGAGTAAAGCGAATAGTAATGGTGAGAGCGGACAGCCTTGTCTTGTGCCCCTCTCAATATCAAAGGGTTCAGACCTATATCCTGCATATCTTACATACGCTTTCGGTTTATCGTACAGTGCTTTGATCCATGTCATAAAGTTTGGGCCAAATCCCCATTTTTGTAATGTATAGGTCATGTAAGTCCAGGATACTGAGTCAAAGGTCCTTCTAACATAGAGAGAGAGAAAGCAGGCTGGAATTCCACGCTTTTTCGCTATTTGTGCTAATAGGACTGCTCTACGAACGTTATCACCTGCTTGGCGTGAGGGCATGAATCCTACCTGGTCGCGATGTATAAGTGTTCCTATAATTGTGTTTAAACGTGTTGCTAATATTTTTGTCAGCAATTTAATATCCACATTTAACCACTTAAGCCCCGGACCATTTTGTAGCTAAAGGACCAGAGCTGTTTTCAGAATTTTGCACTGCGCTGCTTTAACTGTAAATTGTGCAGACATGCAATGTTGTACCGAAACGAAATTTGCGTACTTTTCTTCCCACAAATAGAGCTTTCTTTTAATGGTATTTGATTGCCTCTGCAATTTTTATTTTTTGCGATATAAACGGAAGAAGACCGAAAATTTTGAAAAAAAATGATATTTTCTACTTTTTGTTATAAGAAAAATCGAATAAACTCAATTTTAGTCATACATTTAGGCCAAAATTTATTCAGCCACATGTCTTTAGTAAAAAAAATGTCAATAAGCGTATATTTATTGGTTTGCGCAAAAGTTATAGCGTCTACAAACTAGGGTACATTTTCTGGAATTTACACAGCTTTTAATTTATGACTGCCTATCTCATTTCTTGAGGTGCTAAAATGGCAGGGCAGTACAGAACCCCCCCAAATGACCCAATTTTGGAAAGTAGACACCCCAAGGAAATTGCTGAGAGGCATGTTGAGCCCATTGAATTTTTTTTTTTTTGTCTCAAGTGATTGAATAATGACTAAAAAAAAAATAAAAAATTACAAAAAGTTGTCACTAAATGATATATTGCTCACACATGCCATGGTTATATGTGGAATTGCACCCCAAAATACATTTTGCTGCTTCTCCTGAGTACGGGGATACCACATGTGTGGGACTTTTTGGGAGCCTAGCCGCGTACGGGCCCCCGAAAACCAAGCACCGCCTTCAGGATTTCTAAGGGCGCAAATTTTTGATTTCACTCCTCACTACCTATCACAGTTTCGAAGGCCATAAAATGCCAAAATAGCACAAAACCCCCCCAAATGACCCCATTTTAGAAAGTAGACACCCCAAGGAAATTGCTGAGAGGCCTGTTGAGGCCATTGAATATTTTATTTTTTGTCCCAAGTGATTGAATAATGACAAAAAAAAAATACAAAAAGTTGTCACTAAATGATATATTGCTCACACATGCCATGGTTATATATGGAATTACACCCCAAAATACATTTTGCTGCTTCTCTTGAGTACGAGGATACCACATGTGTGGGACTTTTTGGGAGCCTAGCCGCGTACGGGACCAAGAAAACCAAGCACCGCCTTCAGGATTTCTAGGCACAAATTTTTGATTTCACTCCTCACTACCTATCACAGTTTCGAAGGCCATAAAATGCCAAAATAGCACAAAACCCCCCCAAATGACCCCATTTTGGAAAGTAGACACCTCAAGCTATTTGCTGAGAGGCATGGTGAGTATTTTACAGCTCTCATTTGTTTTTGAAAATGAAGAAAGAAATTTATTTTATTTTTTTTCAATTTTCAAAACTTTGTGACAAAAAGCGAGATCTGCAAAATACTCACCATACCTCTCAGCAAATAGCTTGGGGTGTCTACTTTCCAAAATGGGGTCATTTGGGGGGGTTTGTGCCATCTGGGCATTCCATGGCCTCCGAAACTGTGATAGGCAGTGAGAAGTGAAATCAAAAATTTACACCCTTAGAAAGCCTGAAGGCCGTGCTTGGTTTTGGGGTCCCGTACGCGGCTAGGCTCCCAAAAAGTCTCACACATGTGGTATCCCCGTACTCAGGAGAAGCAACAGAATGTATTTTGGGGTGTAATTCCACATATGCCCATGACATGTTTGAGCAATATATCATTTAGTGACAACTTTGTGCAAAAAATAAATAAATAAATAAATAAATTGTCTTTTTTCCGCAACTTGTGTCAACATATAAAATATTCCATGGACTCGACATGCCTCTCAGTATATAGCTGGGGGTGTCTACTTTCCAAAATGGGGTCATTTGGGGGGGTTTTGAACTGTTCTGGCATTTTATACACAACATTAGGAAGCTTACATCCACTCTTCTAACAACTTGAAGACAAAGCCCTTTTTGACACTTTTTGTTTACATGAAAACATTTTTTTTTTTTGCAAGAAAATTATGTTGAACCCCCAAACATTATATATATTTTTAAAGCAAAGGCCCTAAAGATTAAAATGGTGGGTGTTGCATTTTTTTTTTCTACACAGTATTTGCGCAGCAATTTTTCAAACCCATTTTTTGGGAAAAAAATACACTTTTTTTAATTTTAATGCACTAAAACACACTATATTGCCCAAATGTTTGATGAAATAAAAAAGATGATCTTAGCCCGAGTACATAGATACCAAACACGACAAGCTTTAAAATTTCGCACAAACGCGCATTGGCGACAAACTACATACATTTTTAAAAGCCTTTAAAAGCCTTTACAGGTTACGCCGTTAGATTTACAGAGGAGGTCTACTGCTAAAATTACTGCCCTCGATCTGACCTTCGCGGTGATACCTCACATGCATGGTGCAATTGCTGTTTACATATGACGCCAGACCAACGCTTGTGTTCGCCATTGGGCTAGAGCAGGGCAGGACAGGGGTGCTTTTTTTTTTTTTTTTTTTTATTAATTTTGCTTTTTTATTTTATTCTTAAACTGTTGCTTCTATATTTATTTATTTTTATCATTTTTATTGTTATCTCAGGGAATGTAAATATCCCCTATGATAGCAATAGGTAGTGACAGGTACTCTTTTTTTGAAAAAACTGGGGTCTATTGGACCCTAGATCTTTCCTTTGCCCTCAAAGCATCTGACCACACCAAGATCGGTGTGATAAAATGCTTTCCCAATTTCCCAATGGCGCTTTTTATATCCGGGGGGGGACATTCCCTCCCACTGCTTGTAAAAGCAGTCCAGAGGCTAATTAGCCACTAGGATTGCTTTTACATGAAAGCCGGTCACTGGCTGAAAAGAATGATACCAAGATGATACCTAAACCCGCAGGCATCATTCTGGTATAAACATTCAAAGTCCAGCAACATACCAGTACGTTGCTGGTCCTTGTTGGACATGTATTGTAATCTTTTTTTTCATGCAGCCTGTTGGCTGAACGAAAAAAAAAGATTGATCGGTGGGTATGCCCACCATTAGAATACCGCCCTTCATCCACCCACTTCTAATGATGGGCATACATGCACCATTTATATATGCCGAAGCATTGGGGCATCTTCCCGCAAAAGTTATGCCGCGTACACATGGTCAGACTTTTCCACGGGCAAGCCTCCATCGGAATTTCGACCGTATATACGCGGCATTAGGAGCAAAATCGCTCCTCCGCTCCTCTGCCCCTGCTGCCCCAATGCTTCTGCATATATGCTTTTTTTTTTTAACTGTGGTGGTGAAATCACCTCCTACAGCACTGGAGTCGCAGGGATCAGGCCTGTCTCTGCAAACGCTGCAGTTATGTGTGTTGTGTTTTGCAAGTGACAGTGATCGATCGATACTGCACTTGGGTGGCCTGGGCTGGACGGAGGGGCAAAACGCAGGTGCTAGCAGGTATCTGGGCTGATCCCGCTAACACTGCGTTTTTGGGAACCCTAAACTGCTGGGGACGCTAGTATAGATCTGATCAGATCAGATATTGATCTGTTCAGATACTATACCACTAAGGGGGGTGTATGCTTCACGCGTGGGTGTTAGCGCTACTGGCACTAACCTGACGCTGCCTGGGGTGTGACGCAGACCCTCTCTGATGCTAAAACCGAATTGATATCACCCGCCGGGTGATCAGGGGGTTAAACCTTTATTGGGTTATATACGGCGGGTGCCCTGACACTATAAAAAGCAAACTAACTAACCAGTGTCACCCGTAACACTTATATGGTGATTACTGGTGAAAGGGTTAACTAGGAGCAATTCAATTAGGGGGTTAAAATCTTTATTAGGTAATATATGGGGGTACCTGACGCTATATAAAAACCTGACGGCGAACCTAAAAAAAAATTACTGGCTACCTATCGGCATCACCGACACTAAGACAGCGATCAGAGAAACGATCGCTTAGCGACAGTGGTGATAGGGGGTGAAAGGGTTACCTGGGGGGCGATCAAGGGGGTTAAACCTTTATTAGATAATATATGGGGGTACCTGACGCTATAAAAACCTGCGGCGAACCTAAAAAAAATTACTGGCTACCGATCGGCATCACCAACACTAAGACAGCGATCAGAAAAACGATCGCTTAGCGACAGTGGTGATAGGGGGTGAAAGGGTTACCTGGGGGGCAATCAAGGGGGTTAAACCTTTATTAGATAATATATGGGGGTACCTGACGCTATAAAAACCTGCGGCGAACCTAAAAAAAATTACTGGCTACCGATCGGCATCACCAACACTAAGACAGCGATCAGAAAAACTATCGCTTAGCGACAGTGGTGATAGGGGGTGAAAGGGTTACCTGGGGGGCGATCAAGGGGGTTAAACCTTTATTAGGTAATATATGGGGGTACCCGACGCTATAAAAACCTGCGGCGAACCTAAAAAAAAATACTGGCTACCGATCGGCATCACCAACGCTAAGACAGCGATCAGAAAAACGATTGCTTAGCGACAGTGGTGATAGGGGGTGAAAGGGTTACCTGGGGGGCAATCAAGGGGGTTAAACCTTTATTAGGTAATATATGGGGGTACCTGACGCTATAAAAACCTGCGGCGAACTTAAAAAAAATAACTGGCTACCGATTGGCATCACCGACGCTAAGACAGCGATCAGAAAAATGATCGCTTAGCGACAGTGGTGATAGGGGGTCAAAGGGTTATCTGGGGGGCGATCAAGGGGGTTAAACCTTTATTAGGTAATATATGGGGGTACCCGACGCTATAAAAACCTGCGGCGAACCTAAAAAAAATAACTGGCTACCGATCGGCATCACCGACGCTAAGACAGCGATCAGAAAAATGATCGCTTAGCGACGGCGGTGCTAGGGGGTGAAAGGGTTATCTGGGGGGCGATCAGGGGGTTAAACCTTTATTAGGGGGGGTTAGGGGGCTACACTGGACCTAAAACTAACTTTAGTGGCACTTTTACAGTCACAAATGTCACTGATTGCAGTGATCAGTAAATAAATGGTCACTGCAATCAGTGACACTGTGACTGGGGGCTGGGGGGTGATCTGGGGGGTGATCTGGGGTGTCTGGGGGGGCCTGGGGGGGCGATTTATGTGCCTATGTGTCCTGGTGTCAGTGTAGTGTTTTGTGCACTAACCTGCATCTTCTCTTGTGCGGCGCTCGGTATATGTGAGCGCCGCAGGAGAGATGACATCACTTCCTCTGCCTGTGTAAACATTACACAGGCAGGGGAAGGATTTGATTCGCTGGGAGCGATCGAGAGGGGGTGGCCAGAATCGAATGGCCGTCCCCTCATCCCTGATCGCTCCCAAACGAATAACGGCCGCTCACTGTAAAGAAGGGGGGTCCGATCGGACCCCCCAACTATACAAAGGCGATCACGTAGATATACGTGATTCGGCCTTTCGGTGCCATTCTGCCGACGTATTTTTACAGTGGGCGGTCGTTAAGTGGTTAACATGGAAATGGGACGATAATTACTGCTAAGTGTATCATCTGTTTGTGGTTTTGGAATCATACATATAATCGCCATCAGGGATTCTTGCCTAAATGTTTTGTTTCTCAATACATCATTATATGCTTCTACAAGCATGGGGGATAGAATGTCCTTATAGGTTCGGTAGTATAATGATGAGTAACCATCTGGCCCAGGTCGTTTATTTATTTTTAGTTCCCTAATGGCTGTAAAGACCTCGTCATTTGTTACTGGCTTTTCTAATAATGTCCTCTGAGATTCCGTCATATGAGGGAGACTGATTCGTGAGAAAAAAGAATCGGCTTCAGAGGTGTTAAATTAATTGGTTTCCTTGTATTGGGATTTTAAGTAGGTGCTGAATTTTTGATCTATTTTTTGTGGATTGCTAGTGTATACATTATTGGCCAATTTGAGTTTGATAGGTTTAAAGGATTTGTTGATGGATTTTAATGCTTTTGCTAGAAGTGTACCAGGTTTGTTGGATTTCATATAGAATGTATGATTGGTTTTGCGTAACATTTTTTCTGCTGAGTCTGTGAGGAAGAGGTCATATTCTAGACGAGCTTTCTCTAGACGTGTTTTTGCAGAGGAAGTAGGATTATTCTGAAAGGCCATAAATGCTGTATTAAATTCTTTTTCTAGTTTTTGTGAGAGTGTTTTCCGTTCTCTTTTCAGGATCCCTAATTGTTGTTGAAAAATTCCCCTGAGTACTGGCTTATGTGCTTCCCAGAGTGTGAGTGAGGATATTTCAGGGTTAGTGTTATTCTTTAAGTAATCTGTTAGTTCTCGTTCTATCTGTGTGCGATAAGATGGGTGCTTGAGTAGCACATCTGGGAGGTTCCATGATGGATCGTGTGACTTTTGTAGGATGGAGGCGATAGTGGTATAGACCGCATTGTGATCTGACCATGAGATGGGGATAATGGTAGAAGATGTTATCTCTGGGATCATACCTATTGTTGTAAATATGTGATCTATTCTGCTGAATGTTTGATGGGGGTTAGAGAAATATGTGTAGTTCCTTTTTGTTGGGTTGGATTCTCTCCAAATGTCGACTAAGTTGTGTTTTGATAGAAGCTGAGAAAGTGTCCATTTAGATATTTTGATGGGGTATAAGGAGATCTGTCTAGGAATGGAAGGAGGACATTATTAGAATCCCCACATATAAAAAGTGTTCCTATCTTGTGTGTGTTTATCACTTGAAAGAGATGAGATATGAATGGTAAGGGTTTGAGGTTAGGGGCGTAATAGGAGACTATAGTTACTGCTGTATCCATGATGTGTCCCGTTAGGATTAGATAACGACCTTCTGGGTCTTTTATTTCGGAATGCAACGTGAATAGAATGGTGCGGTTAAATGCTATAGGCGTACCTCTCTGTTTTGTGTTGGCTGAGGCTGTATATACTTGAGGGTAGGAGTTACTGAAAAATTTGGGTGTAAGAGTTGATGCAAAGTGTGTTTCTTGTAAGCACACAATATGAGCTTTCTTTAATTGGAATGACCTGAAGGCCTTTGTGCGTTTTTGTGGCACATTAAGACCTTGGACATTTAGTGAAACAATGTTTAAAGGGGCCATGGTAGGTGATACAAAAAGCTATTCTTACCTGTAGCCTCAATGCAGCGGTCTCCTGGTCCAACCCTCACGGACGAGAAAGAAAGGAAGTAAAGAAAGGATCCAGAGTGATCAGTCTTAAATAAAAAATAAGAAATGGATAAGATTATACAGCATGTAAAGATTATTAGGGTGTTAGAGTATTCGTAGTTTGCCCGTGATGGGGGGTAAAGCCCCCCCTCAGGGGACAAGGGGCTTTCGTTGAATCCCCACATATTAGAATGGGAATCCGAGGAAAGTTCAGTGAGGCTCATGGGGTTTCCGTGCCATGGGGTGCCGCCTAGTGAAAAGGTAATAATACATCACTGGGATGTATGATTGTAAGCCCTATCTGTGCATATAAAAGTTGCCTAAAATTAGTAAATAAACATTTAGATAGAGAGGGGAAGGAATATAACCTTTGGCTGTAAAACTAGGAGAATTAAATTAGTATTTTTAACCATATTAGTTCTAAAAAATTGTCTTAGTGTGTAAATACATAACTGGGTGAGGAGAATCAGACTGTTGAAGAAAAAACTATATTATTTCTATTCAATCCAAACTATAACTAATAATGTAAAGGATTAGTTTTGGCTCTGTTACATGTTTCACAGAGATTAAGGAATAAAGTGTAGGTAGAGCTTTCTCTATATTTAATGAGACCTACATTGAATACAAAAAAAAAAAGGGGGGGTAAGGGGGGGGGATGTAGGAATATCTTCATGTCTCTTTGTTTCTATGTGAAACCTGGAGGCAAAAAGTAAAAATGTGTCCATTGGAAAAAAAAAGGGAAGGGGGGTGGAGAAATAATAAGTAAAAAATGACTTTTTAAATAGGGCAAAGAGAAGTGCTTCATTAAAGTGTTTCCAATGGGGTTTTCATTGTTCTTCAGCTTTATCATTTGCTTTGTTTGTGTTGAAGCAGGAATATTAAGTATTCAGGGTGTTTCTACAGTAATTGTCCTTTGGTGTATTTATCACTTTTACAGTTTATAAGTCTTTCAGTCCATAGAATCTTCTTGACCTTGGGATGAGGGTGTAAAGCGTCCTCTTTTGTATGCTTGGGTACTACCATTTCTGGACTCAGAGTGGGATGCTTTATTAGAAGAGGCTGAGGCTGATCTTCTTCGCGAAGCTGTTGTTGCTGTGTTTCCTTCAGTCAAATTAAGGTCCTGGAGAGCTTGTTGCAGCTCTTCTGGTGTTCTGCATGTAATTTTGGTTCCTTGGTAGGTGAAACGTAGGGAAAAAGGGAAAATCCATTGATATTTCACATTGTGGCGTTGTAGTACCAGTATTTGTGGTTTCATTGCACTTCTTTTGGATATTGTCAATTGAGATAAATCTGGAAATATCTGATAATTGTGTCCTTGAAAGACTAAGTTGTTTTGTTCTCTGGCTGCCTTCAGTAATTGTTGTTTTGTCAGATAGTAATGAAATTTTGCAATAACATATCGAGGAGGTCCGTCTATTTTTTTGGGCATTAAAGCCCTGTGCACTTTGTCCATCTCCATTCTTTCTATTGGTATGCTTGGCATTAATTCTTGGCATAGTGCAGTTATTGTTGACTGTAAGTCTATAATAGTTTCTGGTAAGCCTCTAAAGCGCAAGTTAGACCTCCTTGCGCGTATCTCAAAGTCCTCCAGTTTATTTTGAAGTGCAATATTTTCTTCCTTCAAATTTTCCATTTCTGACTGATGGTCTAGTGTAATATTTTCAATGTCCTCCACTTTAATTTCTAGTGCTGCTGTGCGGTGTCCCAATTCTCTGATTTATTTTGTTAAATTAGAGGTAATTTGTTCTGATGTTTGCTTCAGTGCTTTGTGAAGCATTTTTTCAAATTGTTTTAAAATATTTGAGGGGATAGAAGCTTCTTGATGTAATATTTGTGACTGATAAACTTCAGCCTCTGAGTCAGAATCTCCTGAGGAGATATGTTGTGGCTTTTTAAGCTTGCCTTTTTTCTCTGAGGTGATTGTGTCTGAGGAGACTGGCGCTTTTTCTGTGATGAATTCCGCGCTTGTGTGCCGCTATTGGGGTTCATTTTTGTTTTACTGCGGGCTCCTCCGTAAACCATTGTCATTCCCAAGTGTGCCCCTCACCTCTATAGTACTTGAGACAGCTTTTCCAGTATATTTGGGATGGCGGGCTGTATCTATCTTGCGGCTTTTCCCCCTTCACGGAGCGGAGCTCTAGTCAGGCATTACCGTCCCGCTAGCCTCCGCGCATGCGCCTCTTTACATCACTGTTTTCAACATGAATAAGACACTACATCAGATTTTCTCAACCTTCTTTTACCCCAGTAGGACCCTTAAAATAAAATTTCAGGTCTCATCGTACCCCTGCTAAAATTGATTAAATCTACAGCTCATGGTATATTAGCTTGTTCAGTAAGTTTTAGAAAGCTTTATAAAAGAATTAAGGTTAAAGCCTGGTACACACCAGCAGGTTGAATGAAAAAAAAGGGACCGCTCCGGTCGGAGCCACTGTACTAACGAACCATTGTTAGTGCAGCAATCTCTCCTGCTGTTTTTTGTGTTCTGATGGGGGACAGCCCCCCACACCAGAACACTCCATGTCCGCCATTGGCTGAGAGCACTGATCGGGAGCCGGCCAGCTGCAGGTTTTCTGCATGCTCGTCCAAACGATCGGCTTCTGTCGGACCTGCTGCCATACATACAGGCCGAATGTCGGCTGGTTTTTATTAAACCGCACAATGTCGCCTGACATTCAGCCCATGTGTACTAGGCCTTACTTAGAGTATTTGGCACCCTGGGCAAAGCATTTTTTAACACCTCCTTGTCTATACAATAACATTATTTTCAGTAACAATATTAAAAGGAAATTAATAAATATAGAAAATAAACACGTACAGTAAAAAAAAGTGCTAGCTCTAAACATTACTAATCAGCTACTCATTTTAGTGATGGTAGGCGTCAGTGTAAGAACTGTTATTGTTTTCTGCTCAAGAAACCCCTAGAACGTTTAGAAAAAAGCTTAGGATTCCATGGAAACCTGCTTGAGAAATGCTGTCCTAAATACTACCAAATACTACATTATTAATGTTGCATTATGTTGAGTACTGGAAAAGGTACTTGTATAATTTTATTGAAATTATGTTATTCCTTTCAATACTGTTTGTATGATTAGTTTGAGTTTTCCCTGTTAGGGCTGTTTTGTTTTCACATGTTCTCACGTGTATATTGCCTGTTCTGTAGCTGCTTAGGGATTCTATCCAAACATCCCAGGACACCGACCTTTTACAGTCTGCCCAAAATTCACAAAAACCCTATTCACCCTATATGGCAACCCTATATGGCAAATGGGGGCATTTCCGAAAATCTGAGTAGGGTTATTGACTCAAACTTTCAACCTTTTGTGGTAGCCTTACCATCCTTTATTAACCACTTCCATACAGGGCTTTTTGTACCACTTCAATACCGGGCCTATTCTAGCACTTCTCTCCTACATGTACAAATCATCATTCTTTTGCTAGAAAATTACTCAGAACCCCCAAACATTATATATTTTTTTTTAGCAGACACCCTAGGGAATAAAATTACGGTCATTGCAACATTTTTTCTTGCACGATATTTGCGCAATAATTTTTTAAACGCCTTTTTAAAAAAAAAAATGGTTTCATGAATTAAAAAATAACAAAACAGTAAAGTTAGCCCAATTTTTGGGGAAAATATAAAAAATTATGTTACGCCGAGTAAATAGATACCTAACATGTCACGCTTTAAAATTGCGCACACTCATGGAACGGCGCCAAACTTCGGTACTTAAAAATCTCCATAGGCGACGCTTTAATTTTTTTTACAGGAGGTCTAGTGCTAGAATTGTTGCACGTGCTCTAACGCACGCGGCGATACCTCACATGCGTGGTTTGAACGGCGTTTACATATGTGGGCGACTTACGTTTGCATTCGCTTCTGATCACGAGCTACCGGGGACAGGGGCGTTTTAATTTTTTTTTTTTACTTATTTATTTATTTTTTTACAATTATTTTACTTTTCTTTTTTTTTTTATCACTTTTATTCCCATTACAAGAAATGTAAACATCCCTTGTAATAGGAATGTGTGTGACAGGTCCTCTTTATTGAGAGATGCGGGGTCAATAAGACCCCACATCTCTCCTCCAGGCTGGAAAGCATGAGATCTGTGAAAATTTTTTCACTGATCTCATACTTACAGCCGCAATGGCGGCTTTGTTTACATTTGAGGCCCGGGTGTGACGTCATCACATCGCGCCCGGGCCTCCGACAATCATAGAGATGACTGGTGACCATCTGGTCACCAGTCATCTCTATGCTCATCACGTGACCCACCAACGACGCCGGAAGATTCGCTCCGGGTCCCCGATCGCACGGGAGAGCCCGGAGAAGCACCGGATGGCGGCGGGAGGGGGGATGTCCCCTCCTGCCGCCTATAAGAATGATCAAGCGGCGGAACCGCCGCTATGATCATTCTTATGGTGCACAGAATCGCCGGCCCAAGAAAAGGATATATGAATGATGCCTCTAGCTGCAGGCATCATTCAGATATCCCCCTACAAAGCCGAGGACGTCATATGACGTCCACCCAGGATGGGAGATCCCATCTGTGGATGTCATTTGACTATGGCTGGGTAGGGAAGTGGTTAAGGACGCCATTCATTTTTTACAGACCATTAACAAATTAACATTATCTGAAGACTCCATTCTGGTTACAATTGATGTCGAGGCCCTGTACAGCTCAATCCCACATGGGAAAGGATTAGCAGCAGTACAGAAGACATTACAACAAGTCTCTCGATATGATAGGGCCCTTAATGATTTTATCCTGAATGGATTAAATCCTATCCCTAATAATAACAATTTTTCTTTTGATGGCTCCCACTACCTCCAGGTACAAGGTGTAGTGATGGGGATGTGTCATGGACCATCTTAGCTCTGAGGAAAGGGGTGCGCCCCTGAAACGCGTCAGCTATCTAGATGTTTGAGGTGCTGTCTGACCTTCTCTGTCATCAAGTTCAGTCGGTGGGTGCCAAGAACTTCCAGCTCAATTGTCCGATAAGCTTGTACCTAAGCTCCGTTTGTGAGTAGGATCATTGCTTTTTACTCATATTTTAATAAAACTTTTAAGTGGTAATGCACGAGGTT
Source organism: Rana muscosa (assembly GCA_029206835.1). NCBI lineage: Eukaryota > Metazoa > Chordata > Amphibia > Anura > Ranidae > Rana > Rana muscosa. The sequence continues at coordinate 501,178,338 of CM055117.1, forward strand.
GGTGCGCCCTCCTTTCTCTTTTCTTTTTTGTGCCCCATCCTACACCAACCTGTACCTGGGGGAGTGGGAGCGGTCCGTTTTCAACGGTGAGGATCTTGTCGAGTACCTGGGCCATGTCATCACATGGCTCAGGTACATCGACGACATCTTCATAATTTGGGAAGGTTCAGAAGAAACCCTTGTTGAATTTTTCAATCTAATTAATGTGAATAATTAGAACTTAAAATTCACTATGATTTATGACATTCGATCTGTGACCTTCCTAGACGTCCAAGTAGATCGCAACTCATCAGTACTTTATACAGAAAAAGAACTGCTGGGAACACAGTGCTACACGCTACACGCTAACAGCTTCCATCCAACTCCTCTCAAAAATTCAATCCCTTATGGACAATATCTCCATTTGTTCCAATGAAGCACTTTTTAAAATTGAAGCTGGTAAACTCCAAAAATAGACTGCAAGAACGAGGCTATAGCCGTTGCTGTTTACGTAAGGCATATAACAGAATGATTCAACAATCTCGGAAAGATCTTCTATTTAGATTAAAAACAAAGAGTACAAAAAAGGTTGATGCAATGCGCATTATTATGCGCTTTTCGCAATAGCATAGGCAAATCAGAGAGATCATCGAGAAGCATTGGTCTATTTTCATGGATGATGACAAGGTCAAACACTTTCTACTCAACACTCCTTCGATTACCTTTAAACGGACCCCCTCCCTAAAAGATAAGTTAGTTAAAAGTGAATACCAAAAAATGTTGAGTAAAAAACATTGTTCCACATATGGCACTTACCCATGTGGACATTGTGCCCATTGTCCTTTGATTAGGAAGGAAAAAAAGTTTGTCCTTCCAAATGGCCAAACCTTTAAACCAAAACACTTTGTTAATTGTCAGACATGCGGAGTTGTCTACTTAATGACTTGTGAGAGTGGGGCCTTTTATATAGGCAAAATGAAGCAGAAATTTTGGCGTAGATTATAACCTCGAAACATGTCTACAGCATGGAGATCGGGAACAAATATCATCCCCTAGCCAGACATGTAGTCCAGCAGCATAATTATAAGATGCCCAAAGTTTCTCTCACCGCACTCGACAGGATTCATATCCCGAGTCGAGGCGACGATTGGAACAAAAAATTACTTCCGTATGAACAACGATGGATATTTAGACTCAAGGCCACAGTTTATCCGGGCCTAAATGAGTCTATCTCCTACGTACCCTTTGCATCGGGAAAGACCAGTTAGTCCGGATCATTCTTCCTGAGGATGTGAATGGAAGTGTAAAGACAATTATATAGGGATGCCCATATTTGAGACGGGAAGGATAATCCTCCCTGCACATATGGACATCCACACATATATATAATGTAACAAAAAATTTATCTCTTTTGGAATTCTTTAAAAATTACTTCCCTTTTCTTTCCCTCAGGTGTTTTCCTACAGGTCTGTGTATTTTCTATTTAATTTTTTGTTCACTGTCTACAAATCAATGCACCTGCTATATTGCTCATAAAAAAAAAAACGAAATTGAAAATTCATGTGTAACATGTAAATCAATTTAAAGTTGGTAGGCATGTTCTATGTTAATATCTCTAATTGATGTAATAAAAGGAATAAGATTAATTGTATTTTTTTGACAGATCCATAATGAACTAACAATGTTCCCCTCCGCTCTGGCCCAGGGGGCAAGTCCCAGGCTCTACTCGGCTTACCGGCATGGTAGGGGGACGTGCTAGACACGTATCTCCCTCTCATGCCCCTGCAGTCTATCCATCTACCCCTGTGGGGAGCTAGCACTGTGCCTATGGCGTTCTTTGATCGCCGCCAGACGTTTGAGTGATGTCAAGCGTGTGCTCGGTGCCACTGCCGTGCATGCGCTGCGGGGCTGACCTACCGCGCATGCGCGTGACGTGCTTATGTCACGCGTTTGCAACTGTGGATGCCGGGGCTCTCAGAACTTTTTGGAACGCTGAGGTGGGCACCTAGATGTCGCCATTATGCGGTATCAATGGCAAATTGGGGGCAGAGGGGGGAGGTTCTGGACACCTGCTACTCTCCAATCTTGAATGATTGGAGGGTGCTTAAAAAAACGTCCTCTATCAGTGGATCCTAGGCAATCCCTGGAGAGGAACTCATGGTATATATCTCATGGATGGGTAAGCGTTATGCTCAGTATACCGATAGGACTTATATTTCAACATTTAACACTCATACTAATTGATGGACAAAAATCCTTTTAATACAGATTGACCACCTACACTCTCTTCAATTGGAGCATATAGGTGTATATAGCTGTACTAACCCTCATAGTGCACATTGGATTTTTTCAAGACACAAGGTAAATAGTCCTATACTCATATACTACTATCCTGCATTGAATTTTACATTCACGCATCAGTATCATCACAGCACTGTGTCACTCCTGAGATTATTTTCACAATATGTTGTTACATTTAGTATATAAGTTTGTTGGAGCACAAACATTATTTTCACACAACAATATAAATGTGATATTTGATATCCATCTGCTATTATTGCATCACCAGGATTTATCATGTATTTAATTCACATTTGTTTGTTTATTTTATTATTATTTTTTCATCACTATTTTAATCAGTAACTATTTAATCACTTTATTACTATTCCATGATATCATCAACGATAATGATTCACATGTAATTTAATGGGCACTTAGTTCCTCACGTATCATTTTTTATTCGATTATTTATATATTGTAATTAATTACGATCATTTAAATGAACATATTTTACCCTTACACTCAATATCCACATGATATATTTATTAGTGCATAAACTTTTGTCCTTAGAGATGGGGTGGAAAAAAAAATTCTACCTCCCCAATCAATCCAATGTAGATTTTGTTTAATAACATTAATATAGAACTATTCAGATTAACACAAATTACTAGATCCAGTGAGTTCTCTTATATCTATAGGGATGAGCCCGATGTTCGAGTCAAACGTATAGCGAACAATTTGGGGTGTTCGCGGTAAATTCGAAACCTGCGGAACACCCTTTAAAAGTCTATGGGAGAAATCAAAATTTATATGCATGGTATTGTCATACAAAGTGTTTGGGGACCTGGGTCCTGCCCCAGGGGGCATGTATCAATACAAAATACGTTTTAAAAATGCCATTTTTTTCCGGGAGCAGTGATTTTAATAATGCTTAAAGTGAAACAATAAAAGTGAAATATTCCTTAAAATTTCGTACCTGGGGGGTGTCTAGAGTATGCCTGTAAAGTGGCGCATGTTTCCCATGTTTAGAACTGTCCCTGTGCAAAATTACATTTCTAAAGGAAAATAAGTCATTTAAAACTACTCGCAGCTATAATGAATTGTCGGGTCCCGCAATACAGATAAAAGTCATTGAAAAAAACAGCATCCCTTGTTAGCTAAATCTGGTGCACCTGTTTGAGTTTGTCTGTACTGACTCTAGCAATTCCTATTTTGTCTAGTTCTGTGTTTGGAGCTAGGCCTTTTGTGTTGTATACTCTGATCTGACCCATATTGAGTTTGCTTTTGTCTGTCTGAGGTTGTCCAGCTAGGCAATCCTGTAGATTGTATATTGGAGTTGTCCTGCTGCATACGTTGACCTGTAACTTCAACAGCTCGGTTGAATATCAGACACTTCTGGTCCCTGCAACCGGTGGAGCGCATTTACCTATAGCTAGCAACATAGTGTATGCCTACATTTCCTGTTCTGTATTGAATTTCTGCTGTGCTTCTGTTAATAATTTTAACAGGTTAACAAGATTCACGGCAGGAGTTCCCTATACCCCTACATAGGGGTAAGTCAGCAATTCCCTTTTTACCAGTGAAAGGATGAATAAGCATTTCCAGTCTTATAGTGTTTTTTGTGTCATTAGATGGAATTTTGATTAAGACTGCATTAAATACAGTAATTGTTATTCTATTTTTAAACCTCTACTATACAAAGGATTTTAATAAATCAATGAGAATGTTACTGCATTAAAAATTTCCTAGGGCAGTAATCAGATGTCAAGTTAGGCCAAATGTAATATATAACAGATTTTTTTACTTAGGTCCAGAATAGTGAAAACAGTTCAGTTCTACTGCTAGCTGAATAGCGCATTATAATGATGACAATAGGTTTTTAAATTATTAAGACATTTTGTTTTTCTTTAATTCTAGGTCACATTACCTATAATTCTAGGTCACAATACTAATACCCTGAGTTTTATCAGCAGAAAATCTCAAAGCCTTTGTGGGCATTTATGTTAGTTATCTAGTGTTTGAGTAGCAATCTGAATGATGCCCTTCCCAAACATGTTATATCTCATCCTTCTGCTCTTTGACATCAGGCACAAGCAACTTTGGTGCAGTAGAATGCTCTAAATAGCATCTAACTACTATAGGAACCTTGCCACTTGTCATGATTCAAGCTGTCTGTAAAAAATAAGTCAAGTTCAAATTTGCTGTGATTAAAAACATTTACACATCTACTGGAAGGTTCTTGCCATGGGGTCTGTGATGTTCCAGAGAAATGTTATGTACAAAAGTCTAAATTGTTACAGCACCTAAGCTGGAACTTTGCTTATTAAAGTGTAACTGCACTGCATCTGAGCACCACAAACAAAAATTTATATTTTATTCATTGTTATTTTCAAAGAAAATTCACCCATCCATCTATGTCTCCATGCTTTACGTTACTGAGAACTCATTTTGATAAACACCCTCTGATATTTCTGGCAGTGGCCATCTTAACTAAGATTAAAATCAAAAACGTGTAGCGCTATCAAATCATGACCTTAATGATTAAAGTGCAAAAAAAATCTAAATATAATGCAATAAAGATGAAAACTTGAAAAAAATGAAAAAGGGAAAAATATAAATTATTATTAGTAGTCCAAATGTCCCAATTCCACATTCATAAAGTGAACTCAAAACATGTGCTGATCCAATATTACATTTTTGAAGACACCCAGTGCTCCCCACAGGATAGACAGGGTAAGTATATCTGCTTACCAGATTTTAAGACCCTCCAGGGTCTATCTGCGCATTAGTGAGCATACCCAGCCTGCTTAATTGGATTCCACAGGTGTATATTCCACAGTTATCATCAGTTAAGGAAACTTCAGAGTCCGGTCACACATTCATCATATGAAAGAGGAAGATAAATTAATTGCGCAATATTCTTTTAAAAGCACGCAGGAGTTTATTAAAAGTTGTATTTACAACACAAACGATAAAATTAGGCTCAAAACATTTGTTTGTCCAGCACCCTCAACGAGTGTTCGGACGTCAGCGCTGCTTCGTGCCTAGCCTGACGTACGTTTCATCCAATAGGACTTCTGTGAGGCAGTAAGGCTCACAGAAGAAGAACTAAGGGCAGATGATTCATGTAGCATTTACTTCCTGGAATCCATCTGCCCCTGGATTGGGCATTGGCTTAGCTAAGAACCCTCCCTCCCCTCCTGAAGGCTCCTGGGATGTAAGACATCATTTGCCTAGGCCTGGATACCAGAAAGTAACTGAAGAAATGTAGAGAAAAGTTTAAAACAAGTAAATATGATATACTTTCCTATCTATTTTACTAATGCTAGCAGCATAAGAATTACTTTTAACTGGGTGTCAATGGCTCTGCTGTCAATAAAGTGAAAGTATCTACCTAATGAGGACTCTGACAAAGTGTGAAAGATACACTAGGGGAGTCAAAGAAAGACTTAGCATTAATACACTGTTAGCTCAACATATAGTTTTAAGATTTTTTTTAGCTGTTTGTTACATGTATTATTAAATATTTTATCATTTTCACCCTTGCCAAAGAAAAGTAATATTTTCCACAATGGTAAATTGAATGTGTAAATCAGAAGAAAATAGACTAGTTGGAGAAAGATATTTAAATAAAATTAAGAAGTTAGAGGGAGAAGCCAATGAATTCACAGAAGCATGATAGGTATTGCAAATTGGCTAAGTAGTTTTATCTACTTTTCTTCAGATTATATTTTTTTAATATTATGTTTTATATGTGTAGCGCCCCTCCCAAATAGTTGGGACGCTATGTTAAATTTATGGGATAGTCTGAGTCAGTAGTTAGGCTCAGACCAGCTGATTGTTCTAAATTTTGCTTCTGCTCTGGGTGTGATACTGCCTGGCGGTTGTGTTCCCTGTTCGCCTGTAGGTGGCACTGCCACCACCGGCCCAGGTTGAAATACAGGGGTATTATACCACATTGGGTGTCCTTTCTTGGCAGCCGTGCGGTGGGCATGGTTAGCCTGCTGTGCATGCTGGGAAGGGGTACATTAGGAGCAGACGCCATTGATTCGGGGTTGGTGTGCGCACTTCGTGGCCCGCATGGCACGGGGTGCGTGTGTGTTCCAGCCCCAGGCACCTTCAGCCTGAGGCTGCATCGCTACTTGGTAGGCCCAGCTCCGCTGGCTGGGGCCTACACCTTTGAAGAGGATCCCATGCCACCCATTTTCGGGAAGTCTACTCTTGAGGAGGGAAAGCCGGGGGAGTACCTTCCCCAGAGGAGACTGGCGATGGTACTGCTGTCTCGGGAGAGGCCTGGCAACCTACTCAAGGAGGGATCCAAGAACTTAAAGGCCTTGCAATATGCCAAGCTGGCATAGAAGCTCTCTCTTATTGCTTGGTTAGGAGGTTCGGGACTTTGATAATCCTGTAGCAGAGGATTCCTGAACGCATCCGCCGATTCACCTCAGGGTCTGTGACAGAGACCATTAGAAATAGATCCGTGCGTCATTCCGGCTGCTAGGACCAGAAAACGGAACTATCCGGGTGAGCAATACCCACTCAGGCTTGAGTGGCGGTGTTTACAAGACTTTGTGTGACTTTAGTGTTGCGTGCCTGAACCTTCCCCTATACTTCTCTCGTTTCCTACTTTTTCCTCAAGTTTCCACTGCAAAAGGAAAATAAAGCCTTATGCCGCGTACACACGATCGTTTTTAATGTCATTTTCAAAAACGAAGATTTTCTCAACGTGATTTTTCTTGTTTCCTCTCAAGCCTGTCTTGCATACACACGTTCATTAAAAAAAACGCTCAAGCAAATCGCAGTGACGTACAACACGTACGACGGCACTATAAAGGGGAAGTTCTGTTCGAATGGCGCCACCCTTCATGTTGGTAAAGTTTGTTGAGCGACGATTCGTGCTTTTCAGCCTCGTGCTTTTCAGTCCGTTACAGCGTGACGAAATGTGCTATCTCCATTACGAACGCTAGTTTTAACAGAACGAGCGCTCCCGTCTCATACTTGATTCTGAGCATGCGCGTTTTTTTTCCCCATCGTAAAAGCATACACACTACCGTTTTTCACGTCGTTAAAAAAAAACGACGTGAAAAACGACGTGAAAAAATAGAGCAGGTTCTCATTTTTTTAGCCCATTTTTCACGTTGTTAAAAATGCTATGGAGCCTACACACGATCGTTTTTAATGCCCAATTTAAAAAATGGCATTTTTAACGACGTGAAAAACGATCGTGTGTACGCGGCATGACTGTTTAGGTTTTACATCTGTGTGGACATTCGCTTTTTCTAGAAACTTTATATACCCTGACAACGGAAGCCTTGGAGGTAGTTTGCATGACCCAAAACAAAACTAGCCGCTCCCTTAAATGGGGGTAAGTGTTACATATGTATTATAAGAGCTAGTGATCCTAATTTGTTCTGGTTATGAATGTACAGTATGTTTAATCTAAAAAGTGCTTTATTATGGAGAAAGTAATAATTAACTGTATTTTAAACAGCAATGGGGTGGATTTACTAAAGGAAAATAGACTGTGCACTTTGCAAGTGCAGTTACACAAATTTTCCCTAATAAATGTAAATGTGGTAAAGATTCCCTTTGCAAAGAATACCCAATCAGGTGCAAGAAAAAAAAAAAAAAAAAACAGCACTTCATTGCTTGCGCATGACTGGATGATGGAAATCAACAGAACTTTACCACATTTATTAAGCTCTTGGGAAAATGAGTGCAACTGCACCTCCAGAGTGAACAGTCTATTTGCCTTTAGTAAATTAAACCCCAATGTATTTATAGTAAAAGTGGTTGTGCTAAACTTGGGTACTAAAGGTTCTTTGTAATTCTTTTTCCTAATAAAAAGTAAATTGATTAGTGTCTATCTGACCAAATAGTTTTATGTGTTCTTCCAAATGGTTTATAATTACTTTCTGTATGCATTATCCTTGTCACTTGCAATGAATTGCTAAGGGTTTGTTTACTTCAACTATAACACACATTAAAGTGGGAGAAAACTCCCAACTCTGACTTTTACCTATAGGTAAGCCTATATAATAAGGCTTACCTATAGGTACTGTAAGTATCTCCTAAGCGTGCAACGGTTTAGGAGATATTTACTGTACATGGCACCGGTGACATCACTGGCACATGCACTCTGAAGGAACGGTCTGGATCCTGTGCCATAAACGGCGGCTCCCGCGCGCATGCCGGAGTCCACGAAGGAAGACCGCGTGAAGATGGGAGCGCCTGCAGAGGTGACAGGGCTGCATTGAAGGGCTTTATTTTCAGATAAGTTTACAACAATGTGTTAGTATGCGATGCATACTAGCACATTATGATATTACCTGTCAGGGTACAAAAAAAAAACACATCGGTTTACTACCGCTTTTTTTAAGTTTTAAGGAAGCTATGCAAATGCCCTGTGTGTGTTGCTTTTCAGTTTTTCTTCAAAAGGGGAATGATAATAAGTTAATCATCTAACAGTGACTCAAAGCTAATGCTGAATTAAAGCTGCAGGCGCAGTTAAAGCGGAGCTCCACCCAAAAATTGAACTTCCGCTTTTCGGAACTCCCCCCCCCCCCTCCGGTGTCACATTTGGCACCTTTCAACCTACTTCCAGGAATAGACTCCTGCAGCAGACACGCCCCTACCCACAACCCCCCGCTGTCTCCTGGGAAATACACTGTTCCCAGGAGAGAGCGGGGACCAGTGATGGCGCGCATGTGCAGTAGGGAACCGGGCAGTGAAGCCGCAACGCTTCACTTCCCGATTCCCTCACCAAGGATGGCGGCGGGTGTAACCGAGGGACGAGCGATTGCTCGACCTCAGCTGCCGACATCGCGGGCGTGCTGGACAGGTAAGTGTCCATATTTTAAAAGTCAGCAGCTGTATTTGTAGCTGCTGGCTTTTAAAAAAAAAATAGGCGGAACCTCTGCTTTAAGGAAGAGCATACACTTTTTAAAGGGCAGCTAAGTAAAGAAAATGCAACAGTGTGAACAGCACTTTATAGATAACCATTTTATTTAGTGACAGGTGCTTTGATCGTCTTTCAGAGATCTTTAAAAAAGCGTGTCAAACGCCATGTTTTGAAGCAAGTGTAAACGGGCCATAAGTGTCTCGAAACATGTGTGTAAAGCTGGGCAGACTGTAGATGGATCGAAAATTTGACTGGTTCAGCAGGGGGCAGCTGAATTTCAATACATTTGTGGCCATTCCCATTTAAGAGGAGTTGATCTAGTGATCGACACCTCTTTAACTGGACTGTTGGAAAATTTGTACTCAATCAGTGCATGCAACCAATCAGCTGCAGTGCTGATCAGTGTATGCTGACAACGGAGGAGTCCCTCTGTCAGAATACATTAATGTGTGCGGCCAATTGATTGGTACCAAAGATAGAGTAAAGGTACACAGAAACCAAGGAAGGTGGCACAAATATTATTTAGAATAGTAAAGGTAACAAATAACACATGGAACACAATGGCAAGGTGCTCACTTCACAGTTCCAAACAATATGGCAATATCACAGGTAACCCACGTACAATAGCTCATAACAACATTGGTGTAACTTTAACACAGTAGTCTCTGCACTTGAGAGGATACCTTGATAGGCTGACGTTACCGTTAGCAGCATCTGATGAAGGGGATGGTGGCTGATAGGCAGAACAGTGGTGCTGATGCATTTAGTAAACTAATAGCAGAGCCAGGCATGGCATCACTGCAGTAGACCTCCTCAACTGAAACCTCTTCTCAGCTCTTCCTCATCAGTACCACTTACTTTGCCAGCTTTTTGTTACCTTGTCTCAACATTTTTGTGACGTGTTGCAGCCATCAATTTCAAAATTACCTTATTTTTTTTTCTTAAACTGGTACATTTTCCTAGTTTAATGTTCTCTATTTTCTATTGTGAATACAACATGTGTTTATGAGATTTGCAGATCATTGCATTCTGTTATTATGTAGATTTTACACACCATGCCAAAATTTTTGGAATTGGGTTTGTAAATACACTGTCCCTAGCCAGTAAGGATCCTGTCCCTACACTATCCACTTTACAAATGTACACCAACCACATTAGGACAGTGACATTTATTACATTTCCCTTGCTTAAAGAAGAACTCAAACTTTTCCTCCCCAAAACAGATGCATTGTGCATGTAAATAAATCACAGCCCCATGTCAGTTATGGAAGGGGTCAAAAATTCACAGGGAGAGGACTTCTTTAATGAGGACTTAAGCTGAACAGCCCCACTCCCAAGGTTACAATCACTAGATATCTGGCAAATAGTATCTAGTCAAGGTTTCCACATGATATTACCCTGTGCTAGAACTGTGGGAACTGACACTCTTCAGGAGAAGTCTCCTGAGTGTGAGACCTCAGGAGGGGGTGGAGGATGCCAGGAAAAGGCACTAGGGTAAACATAAAGGTCAGTGTTATGATCAGGTTCCAGAACTGTTGAGAAAAATGGCATGGCTACCCCATCATACCACCCCAGCCCATTACCAGCCCCTTTGGGTCTTGTATGGATATTAAGGGGAACCCCGCACCCAAAATAAAAAAAGGCCCTATATACTCTGAACAGCAATATACAGGCGGTGCAAACAAGACAGGGACTGTAGGTTTGTTCTTAAGTAGAATCTGTTTGTAATTTTGAACAGGTACATTGTTTAAGTGTAGCTCCAGCCAAAAAATCTATTTTTAAGATTTTTGTAAAACATAGGGAAGGGTTATCACCCCTGTAACATTTGTTTTGCTGTCTGTGCACCTGTTCAGAACATTTCACCTCACTTTCCGTCCCAATGACAAATGTTTTTTGAAAAGTGGGGTTTTTATTGAAACAAGGATTGGTGATAAAGCATCAGTAGAGAGGAGACACCTTTTTCCCATATTAACTCTTACAGGAGAGAATTTGCCTTCCTAGGGGTAGATTTCCTCTCACTTCCTGTTGTCTCCTTCCGTTTGCAAGTAGGAGTCGTTTGTAAGTTGGATGTTTGAAAGTAGGAGCCTGCCGTATATACTCTGCTGAAATTTGCCCCTTAGATGTTGGTGTTGCCACAACACAGTGAGCCATCACAGTTACTCTTGGTGGGCGCTGGAACGCCCTGCTGTGAACTATTATATCAGGAATTACATGCCATTGTTGAACAGTGGTAGGAAAAATTGGGCCTTTGGTGGTGGTGCTGGTGCTACAACACTGTCAGCCCTCACAGTTACTCTTGGTGGGCGAATGAATGGGCCCTACTGTAAATTATTAGATCAAGAATTGTAATTGCATGCCCCTGTTGAAGAGGGGCAGAAAAATTGGGCCCTTGGTGGTGGTGGTGGTGTTGCCACAACACTGTAAGCCCTCACAGTTACTCTTGGTGGGCGCAGGAATGGGCCCTGCTGTGAATTATTAGAGCAAGAATTGTAATTACATGCCCCTGTTAAACAGGGGCAGAAAAATTGAGCCTTAGGCACTGGTGCCGCAACACTGCAACCCCTCACAGATACTGTACTTGGAGCACAGCAATGAGCCCTGTTGCAAAGTATTGCATCAAAAATTTGTAATTACACGCCCCTGTGAAACAGGGACTGAAAAATTGGGCCTTAGGCACTGGTGCTGGTGCCACGACACTGCAACCTCTCCCAGATACTCTAGTTGGAGTGCAGGAATGAGCCCTGCTGCAAAGCATTGCATAAAAAATTGTAATGACATGCCCCTGTTAAACAGGGGCTGAAAAATTGGGCCTTAGCCACTGGTGGCGGCACCCAGAAACAAAAATGTTCTTCCAAGCTATCATCAGGAATCGGATCATTGAGGAGGAGGAGGATAGTCAGTCAACATAACAGGACAGTCACTCAGCATCAGCATAGGCAGTCTTAAAGGGATGTGATATTTCAAAATAAATTATTCTGTTACATCAGCTTCAGGTGCTTGGTAGCTGGTGGTGATCCAAGACTGGTTCATCTTTATGAAGGTCAGTCGATCAACCGAGTCGGTGGACAGGCGCACCCTGTGATCCATGACAAAGCTTCCAGCAGCACTGAATGTGCGTTCCGAAAGAACGCTGGATGCAGGACAGGCCAGTAGCTCAATTGCATACTGTGCAAGCTCTGGCCAGTGCTCCATCCTCAAGACCCAGTAAGCCAGAGGATTTTCGGTGGGAAAGGTGTCCAAGTCTGACCTTGCCCCTAGGTATTCCTGCACCATGTATATCAGACGCTGGCGATGGTTGCTGGAACCGATCATACCTTGGGGCTGCGGACTAAAAAATTGTCTGAACGCATCGGTCAGACGGCCACCTTCCCCACTGCTCCTTCTTTGACTGACCGAAGCCTCAGCAACTCGTTGTCCAGGACCAGGAGTTTGTAACTCTGGGAACGCGCTGCACAGACCTTTCTGCAAGGCCTCCCGGAGATGTCTCATCCTCTGCTCCCTCTGCGACGGTAAGATAAGGTCCGCAACCTTACCCTTGTACCGTGGATCAAGGAGAGTGGCCAGCCAGTAATGGTCCCTCTCCTTGATCTGAAGAATACGAGGAATCCTTCCACAGACTTTGCAGGATCAGGGAGGCCATGCAGCGTAGGTTAGCTGAGGCATTCGGTCCAGAGTCCTCTGGGTCACTAAGGACGACATGATCCGCAGCCACCTCCTCCCAGCCACGTACAAGTCCACGGATGCTGAGTGCCAGGCTCCACCTCCATGCTGACACAATCCTCCTCCTCCTCCTCGTCCTCTTCCTGTGTGATGGGTGGGACAGAAGAAACACTGTCTGGGTAAAGGGGGCCTTGAGAGGCAAGGAATTCCTCCTCTTCCTGCCTCTGTTCTGCCTCAAGTGCCCTGTCCATTATTCCACGCAGTGTATGCTCCAACAGGTGGACAAGAGGTACAGTGTCACTGATGCATGCACTGTCACTGCTCACCATCCTCGTGGCCTCCTCAAATGGTGCCAGGACAGTGCATGCATCCCTGATCATGCCCCACTGGCGTGGTGAAAAAAACCTGAGCTCCCCTGACCCTGTCCTGGTGCCGTAGTCGCACAGGTACTCATTGATGGCCCTCTGCTGCATGTGCAGCCGCTGCAGCATGGCCAACGTTGAGTTCCACCTGGTGGGCATGTCACATATAAGGCGGTTCTTGGGCAGGTTCAACTCCTTTTGCAGCTCAGCCAGCCGAGCACTGGCATTATATGATCTGCGGAAATGCACACAGACTTTCCTGGACTGCCTCAGGACATCCTGTAAGCCCGGGTACCTGCCCAAAAACCGCTGCACCACCAGGTTAAGGACGTGAGCCACACAGGGCACATGGGTCAGTTGTCCCTGTCGGAGGGCGGAGAGGAGGTTGGTGCCATTGTCGCAAACCACCATTTATGGCTTAAGCTGGCGTGGTGTCAACCACCTCTGAGCCTGCCCCTGCAGAGCTGACAGAACCTCCGCCCCAGTGTGGCTCCTGTCCCCCAAACACACCAGCGCAAGCACGGCATGGCATCTTTTTGCCTGCGTACTTGCGTAGCCCCTTGAACGCCTACGGAGCACCGCTGGTTCCGAGGACAAAGCACAGGAAGAGGCCATGGAGGAAGAAGAAGAGGAGGGGGTGGAGGAGAGAGGTGTGTCACAACCAGTAGTAGCATTTTGGAGGCGTGGCGGCGGAACAACCTCCAACACTACTGCACCTTGTCCTGCATCCTTCCCAGCTGCCAAAAGAGTGACCCAATGGGCCGTGAAAGAAAGGTAACGTCCCTATCCATGCCTGCTGGACCATGAGTCAGCGGTAATATGCACCTTACCTCTGACCGCCCTGTCCAGCGAGGCATGGACATTGCCTTCCACATGCCGGTAGAGAGCCGGAATCGCCTTCCGTGAGAAAAAGTGGCGTTTGGGAACCTGCCACTGAGGAACCGCACATTGCACAAACTCACGGAAGGGGGCCAAGTCTACCAACTGAAAAGGCAGCAGTTGAAGTGCTAGCAATTTAGCCAAGCTAGAATTCAACCGCTGGGCATGTGGATGGCTGGGAGTGAACTTCTTTCGACAGTCCAGCAGCTGGGGCAGGGAAATTTGCCTGCTAGAATCGGACGTCGGTGTACTGCTAGCAGAGTGCTCGCAAGTACATGGCTGTGACACACCTAATTCTACACCTTCATTCCTTTCAGTGCAGGTTTCAGAGAGGACTGAAGGTATAGTGGGGTTGGAGATCCCAGCTGATGAGGAGCTAAGAGACGTCCGCTTTGTTCTTTGGTGTGGGTCTTTAATGTACGCTTGCCAACGAGCTGCATGGCAGGTCAACATATGTCTGGTCAAGCATGTGGTGCCCAAGCGGCTGATGTTTTGGCCACGCGAGATACGCTTGAGACATATTTTGCAAATAGCAGCGGTGCGATCTGATGCACTCGACTCAAAAAAGGCCCACACCAAAGAACTTTTTAGAATAACGGGCAGAGGCAGCGCCCTGCACAGGCGGAGCTCTGCGGTGTGATTCAGTCGGTGTGCTGCCCTTACGCTGGCCCCCGGTGGGCATCCTGCCTCATTGGAGATGTGCCTCCTCCTCATCCTCCTCCTCCTCCTCTCTCCTATCAGGCACCCACGTGGAGTCAGTGACCTCATCATCCCCTCCCTCCTCATCACTGGAGCCAATCTGGCAGTATGCTGCAGCTGCTAGAACAAGACTGCCAGATTGCTGTCCTTCTTGAGCATCCCCTCTCTCTGCGCTCACGCTACTGCTTTCCTCTAGCTGGGTATCATCATCAGACCCTTCAAAACGCTGGGCATCCTCCTGGAGCATGTACCCAACACTGTGCTCAAACAGTTCGGGGGACTCCTCAGGAGGACATGGTGGGTCTAGGGAAGGAGTGACTGATGATGACATTGATACGAGGGAAGAGGACGCATTGGCAGCTGCTTTGCCAGTACCCTGAGCCTGGGTGAGTGTCATGGATATGCAGTAGTGTTTGTCTGTCAGCTTACCTTCCTTCCCATGTGTTCATCTTAGAGGCCTGAGCCCTTTCACCTGGCTTCCTTTATAATCTCCTCCCAGCCAGACTCCACCCCAGGCCCTATCACAGAACACTATATTAACCTGTGCACTGCAAGCCTGCTTTGCTGATCAACGTGTTTGTTAGGCATTGTGTGTTTGGGTTCCTGCCTGCCGTGTGCTACGTCTGTCTCTCTGTTACGTTATTGGCTTGTCCCCGACTATCCCTGTCTGCTCGTGACCCTTGACCTTCGGCTCGTTCTTCGTTATCCTTGTCTGCTTGTGGCCCCTGACCTTCAGCTTGTTATTCGGTTCTCTCTATCGTGTGCTGCTGCTTCCCCTCTTTTCCCCTTATCCTACGGGGCGTGAGCTAGGAAACTCCAGGGGCCGCGACCTGGTTCCAGCCTGAAGCGTAACATCCTCACCACTAGAGGCCCTGGAGAAGACCAGCTGGGTCTTAGACTCCGCGCCCTGGGGAATCTTGGCTCTCGCTTCCGTTGGGATCCCGGTTGTGCTCCTCTGGTCCCGCTTTCCACAACCACCCAGTTTCCTATCCGCAGAAGCCAGCCATAGGGTTCACTACCTCGCGGTGCACTCCTGTCCCCCTACGGTGTGCATCTGTCACCTGGCCACAGGTGACCCTGACAGTGAGAGAGGATGAGGAGGATGAGGAGGGCTTGGTCATCCACTCTACCAAGTCTTCGGCATGATGCGGCTCAACGCGTCCAGCTGCCGAAAATAAGGACAAGCATGTCCCATGGCCACGTGCTGATGACAATACACCGCGTCCACGACCAGCACTGTTGCCCCCAGACACAGAGCCTGCTTTCCCTCTTTTATTGGCTCGTGACTGTCTGTCTCTCTTTGTTGGCCTTCCAGACATTCTAATGGCCTGCAGGAAGATGGTAAAACCAGCAATACGGGGTAGCTTCAGGTGTATACTGTGCAGGAGGCACCTACACCCACTGTAACTACTTGCAGATGCCTGTCTGTGTTATACAACAGAACAACACCACGACGAGCAATAAGGGGTAGCGTATACTGTGCAGGAGGCACCTACACCCACTGTAACTACTTGCAGATGCCTGTCTGTGTTATACAACTGAACAACACCACGACGAGCAATAAGGGGTAGCGTATACTGTGCAGGAGGCACCTACACCCACTGTAACTGCTTGCAGATGCCTGTCTGTGTTACACAACAGAACAACACCACGACGAGCAATAAGGGGTAGCGTATACTGTGCAGGAGGCCCCTACACCAACTGTAACTGCTTGCAGATGCCTGTCTGTGTTACACAACAGAACAACACCACGAGCAATAAGGGGTAGCTTCAGGTGTATACTGTGCAGGAGGTTTAGAGAAGAATATCACTGACACTGTCCCTGCCTATCCTTCTCTGTCCCTGCACGCCAACACACTGTAAATGCACAAGGTTTCAAAGGATGTCACTGACACTGTCCCTGCCTATCCTTCTCTGTCCCTGCACGCCAACACACTACACAAGGCCGCTGCGCTGGCGGCCTTTTATAGTGTGGGGTGTGTACTAAACCCCCCTGAGCTATGATTGGCCACAGGCATCCAAGCATGTGGGGTCACAGTGCATGCTTGGCCAATCACAGCGCCCTCAATGCACTGCGATGGCGCAGTGTATTGTGGGCTGTTCGCGTCACACGAATTTGGCGCGAACGGCCCACAAAGTTCTGGTTTCGCCGAACAGACGAACAGCCGATGTTCGAGTCGAACATGCGTTCGACTCGAACACCGAGCTCATCCCTAATAAAGACTGAGACGGCCATGTGTGGAAACTTCCACGCCTACAACACAGGTACTGACTCATTATATTTTAAGTGTTGATTTTCAGCGGACTGCTTTTACTGACGGCTGCACCTATACTGTCCATTGGCATTATGGCATTTACAATCTCATCACTCAACGTTAAAGGGCTTAACAGTCCGGCCAAGAGACACATGCCCTGGAAGGAAACCTGTCACTTACACTGTGATGTCCTATGTCTTCAGGAGATGCATTTTTCCTTGCTCAAACTGCCTTCCTTTCATCGTCACTGCTTTCTATATATTTACCTCTGTAATGCTCCTAAGAAAAAAGGTGTAGCTATTGCAGTAAAGGACACAGTTGCCTTCAAATAAGTGGAAGGACTCCTTGATGACTTGGGAAGATATATCATTTTAATTTGTGAAATCAACAACACATTATACACTTTGATAAATGTGTATCTTCCTAATACAAAACAACTTTCCTTACGCAGAAAATTGTGGAAAAAAGTTGCCTCTACGCAATTCCTGACAAAGACCTGGACCTGTCCACTTCCAATCCAACCCACAGCTACAAAGCCAGTCTGGTTCACTTTATCGCTACGTCTAATTTGTTTGATGTTTGGCGATGCCAACATGCCATGGAAAGAGACTTTTTACCTTTTATGCACACGTACATCATTCTTATTCAAGGATAGACCTTTTTCTAGTTGACAAATTTCTATTACAAAATGTGACTAAATCTGAGATACACACCATAACGGGGTTGGACCATGCTCCAGTGTCTATCACTGTGAGGGAAGTCTGAACCAAAACTAGAATGAATAGTGCAACGATGTCTAAACCAGAAAATAAAGCAGAATAACTAAAATGCTTACAGAATTTTTTGCCATCAACGCCCCTTCGGTGGAGGACCCTTTCACACTGTGGAATACCCACAAAGCTTTCATCAGAAGCCTTCTTATAAAGTTGAGCTCTAAGACTAGGAAACACAGAACGCAGAAGCTTAACAACTTGCTTGCCACTACTCAAAAATAAAAATCCACTAACATCTACCTCCTAAAAAATTAGAGATCAACTATTTCCAGCTAGACATGCCCTACGGCTACTTTTAATTCAGCAACATGATCGCCACATTCGAACCATGAAAGCCATATCATATGTATATGGAAACAAAGAAGGCAAGTTATTGGCTAGCCAGGTCGAAGAAGAAATGTTTAAACGAAAACTTTCCCATGTTACCAACCCTATTTCTGGAAACAAAGTGTTTAACCACTTAAGCCCCGGACCATTTTGTAGCTAAAGGACCAGAGCTGTTTTCAGAATTTGGCACTGCACTGCTTTAACTGGAAATTGTGCGGACATGCAATGTTGTACCCAAACGAAATTTGCGTCCTTTTCTTCCCATAAATAGAGCTTTCTTTTAATGGTATTTGATTGCCTCTGCGATTTTTATTTTTTGCGATATAAACGTAAAAAGACTGAAAATTTTGAAAAAAAATGATATTTTCTAGTTTTTGTTATAAGAGAAATCGAATAAACTAAATTTTAGTCATACATTTAGGCCAAAATGTATTCAGCCACATGTCTTTAGTAAAAAAAATGTCAATAAGCGTATATTTATTGGTTTGCGCAAAAGTTATAGCGTCTACAAACTAGGGTACATTTTCTGGAATTTACACAGCTTTTAATTTATGACTGCCTATCTCATTTCTTGAGGTGTTAAAATGGCAGGGCAGTACAAACCCCCCCCACAAATGACCCCATTTTGGAAAGTAGTCATCCCAAGGAAATTGCTGAGAGGCATGTTGAGCCCATTGAATATTTTTTTTATGTCTCAAGTGATTGAATAATGACAAAACAAAAAAAAAAAATTTCAAAAAGTTGTCACTAAATGATATATTGCTCACACATGCCATGGTTATATGTGTAATTGCACCCCAAAATACATTTTGCTGCTTCTCCTGAGTACAGGGATACCACATGTGTGGGACTTTTTGGGAGCCTAGCCGCGTACGGGCCCCCGAAAACCAAGCACCGCCTTCAGGATTTCTAAGGGCGCAAATTTTTGATTTCACTCCTCACTACCTATCACAGTTTCGAAGGCCATAAAATGCCAAAATAGCACAAAGCCCCCCCAAATTACCCCATTTTAGAAAGTAGACACCCCAAGGAAATTGCTGAGAGGCATGTTGAGCCCATTGAATATTTTTTTTTGTCCCAAGTGATTGAATAATGAAAAAAAAAAATTACAAAAAGTTGTCACTAAATTATATATTGCTCACACATGCCATGGTTATATGTGAAATTGCACCCCAAAATACATTTTGCTGCTTCTCCTGAGTACGAGCATATCACATGTGTGGGACTTTTTAGGAGCCTAGCCACGTACGGGACCCCAAAAACCAAGCACCGCCTTCAGGATTTCTAAGGGCACAAATTTTTGATTTCACTCCTCACTACCTATCACAGTTTCGAAGGCCATAAAATGCCAAAATAGCACAAACCCCCCCCCAAATGACCCCGTTTTGTTTAATTGTTTATTTATGTAAATTTTTCATGAGGCATTACAAGTATATATCACAATCAGCAAATATGAACATTGTACAATTTGCATGTGCAGACATAAAGTTATATAACAAGGGGAGAAAACAAGTCGTTCGAGTGAACCGTTAGACAGTGTAAGGGTCACGTAAAGGGGAGGTAGTGTGTTATTAATAGCATATCAAGGTATCATGTTAACACGAAGGTAATCAGTGATGGGAACTGGAGCTAAAATTTCCTGAACATACAGTGAGATACCCAGAAAGACCATTTCCTTATCTCGGTGTGAGGGTCTAGTATTCCGAATTATTATATTCCGATGTATCCCATTTTTCCCAAATGACCTCAAATTTTGGTAGTGCATCCTCTATGATTGCCGTGATATGTTCCATTTTACGAATATCAGTGACCGCAGAAAGGAATTGCGTAAAGGTAGGCGGAACAGTGGAACGCCAATGTTGCGGGATTACTCGTTTAGCTGCTAGTAAGATGAATGTCAGTAGTTTGTTAATAGTTTTGGTGGTATTCCGAAGAGGTAAGCCTAATAGCAGGTGTATGGGTTGGAAAGGGATCTGGATCTCCAATATCTTTTCCAGCAAGGCATGAACATTGGTCCAAAAGGGGACCAAAATAGGGCATTCCCAAAATATGTGAAAGTGCAAGCCCACAGAGGAGCCACACCTCCAACAGTGACTAAATGGAGCTAGTTTATGAGTTGCTAGAAATTCAGGGGTCCTGTACCAAAACATTAAGATTTTGTACGCCGTTTCCCTCTGGGCCACGCATCTGGAGACTTTAGAGGTAGCATTCCATATCGCCCCCCACTGAGCTATAGAGATAGGACTATGAAGGACCTGGGCCCATTTCCTCATATATGAGTGGGTCTGTTCAGAGATGGGATCAGTGCTCTGGAGGATCTTGTAGATGCAAGAAATTTGTTGAGGTTCATGTGGGCCATATGAGCATAGCTTTTCAAATTCTGTAGGAACAACCAGGGTCAATTGGGGTGATCTAGAAACAAAATAATGTTTTACCTGTAAGTAAGAAAAGAGTAGTGTGTTCGGTAAGTTATGTTTGGTTTGCAGGTCCGAAAAAGGGAGTAAAGTGCGTGTTACTGGATGCACCAGATGTCGCAGTTGAAATATGCCTGCCTGGGTCCATGGCATCATGGAGTCATAGGATAAGCTGTCGGGAATTTCTGGGTTAAATAAAATGTTTATCAGTGGGGGCATTGGGAAGATAGAGCATATTTACTTGAGCAGCGTTTCCAGATTGAGAGTGTGAATATCATAGGGTTCAGGCAGATCTTCCGTATTTGAGATGTAAATTTATCTGAAGAGGGCCAAAGTAGACTACATGGATGTGCAGGGGAAGTAATATTTATCTCGATTTCTGACCATCTGTTTGATGCATAGCGAGATGTCCACGAGGAAATGACTCTAAGGTGAGTAGCATAATAATATTTGATTACATCCGGTGCCCCCAGACCCCCACGTGAGCGGGGGGCCAGGAGAACCGAACTGGCAATCCTGTGGGATTTGTTATTCCATATAAAATTCAGAAAGTTCCTATGAAGTAATTTAAGTTGGGTCAATGGGATTGCTACAGGGAGTGTTTCGAAAATATACAGCAGCTTGGGGAGAATAGACATCTTCAAAACGTTGATTCTACCAATGAGAGAGACAGGGAGTGTTTTCCATTTTTTAAGTAGCTTGTTGATTTCTGAGAAAAGGGGGGGGGGAATTTTCTTGGTAGAGAGTGGAGTACGATCGGGATAGGCGTACACCGAGATACTGAAGGGACTGCATGAACCATCTATACTTGAAGTTGGTTTGCAGGGTTAGAAGAAGGTCAGCCGGAATATTAATGGGTAAAGCTTCAGTTTTAGTCGGGTTAATTTTGAATCCGGAGATATAGCCAAAAGTTTGTAAGGTTGAATGGAGAGAGGGGAGAGAAATGTGTGGGTGGGTAATTGTCAGCAGCACATCATCTGCAAAAAGACATAATTTGTATTCCAGACACCTCAACGTCACTCCCCTAATGTCCGGATGGACGCGTATTGCTGCTGCCAAGGGCTCAAGGCTTAAAATAAAGAGCAGGGGCGATAGTGGGCAACCTTGCCTAGTACCGTTGCTAAGGGGGAATGACGCCGAGGCGTGGGAGGCCAGCTGTACCTGAGACGTAGGAGTAGAGTATAGTGCCTTTAATGCTTGTATAAATGGACCCGAGAAACCAAATCTTGAAAGTGTAGCGAACAAAAATGACCAATTCAGGCGGTCAAACGCTTTTTGTGCGTCTAAACTGAGAATTATAGCCGGTCGCTTGGTTTTGGTCAGGAGGTCTATTAAATCTATGGTTCATCTAGTATTGTCCCCAGCATGTCTGGATGGCACAAAACCGACCTGGTCTCTGTGGATTAGTTTGGGGAGGAGCAGGGACAGTCTGTTGGCAAGTATTTTTGTAAAAATTTTATAGTCAGAATTTAGGAGAGCTATGGGGCGGTAGTTGTCAGGTAGGGATGGGTCTTTCCCTGGTTTGGTGATCACCGTGACGAACGCATGTAGGAATTGAGCGTGGGGGATTTTTCCGTTCATTAAAGAGGCATAAAGTTTTTCCATGTAGGGTAAAATGGTGGGGAGGAATTTTTTATAGTAGGAGTAGGGAAGACCATCCGGCCCTGGGGTTTTATTAGTCGGTAGCTGTTTAATAACTGCAGTGATCTCTTCAACTGACACGTGTGCGTTTAGTCTTGAGCGATCGTCTGGGGACAGAGTGGGAAGCTTAAAAGAGTCCATAAAATTGTTAAACTTGTCTTGTGTGAATTGAGTGGTCGGGTCTGTGGATAGGCAGTTATATAGTTTCTTATAGAAGTCTCCGAATACATTAGCCATAATTCCAGGGCAATATGTGGGCTTACCGTCTTGTTGTGTTAAGAAGTCGGGTAAAGATGAATGGGGGCGTGGTTTCAGAATTTGGACAAGCATCCTATGGGGTCTATTGGCGAATTCATAAAATTTTTGCTTTGCCCAGAGCATGGATTTAGTGATTCTTGCCGAATCTAGTGTTTTGATACGATTTCTTAGTGCTGTTACGGCTCTGAGACCCTCCATCGTGGGGCGTCTGAGAAGTTTTTGTTCAGCTTCTAATAACTGAGTCAGTAAAGTCGATCTCTGCAAAACACGGTCTTTTTTAAGGCGAGATCCAGTTGCGATGCATTCACCTCTGAAGAACGCCTTATGTGCCTCCCACAGAACGGAGATCTCCGACACCGAGTCTTTATTTATCTGAAAGTATTCATTCAGTTTGTCTTGTAGTGGTAAATGGGTCTTAGGTGAGTTTAGGAGTGACTCGTTAAGGCGCCAATGACATTTCCTAGGCGTGGGTGAAGATAATAGGAGGTCAATAGTGATGGGGGCATGGTCAGACCATGTAATTGGGAGAATGTTGGTGTCAACCAGGTATGGCAATAGGGGTGCAGAGATGAAAAAATAGTCAATTCTCGTGTACAGCTTGTGGGGTGGAGAGAAGAAGGTGAACTGTTTGGTTGTCGGGTGTTTTACCCTCCAAGAATCAAACAGTCTATTTGTTCTAATTGTTTTGCGGAACGAGGAGGAAGATTTATGTGCCTGTAGTGGAGGTTTGTCTTGAAAAAGGGCGGCCCTATCCCTAATTGGAGACATGCACAAGTTAAAATCTCCCCCAATAATCTGAAAGGGTTGGGCATATTTGTGTAGTTTGTCAAAGAAAGTGTCAAGAAAACCAATTTGGCCTGTGTTGGGAACATATACATTCGCTAAAGTAAAAGAAGTATTTTGGTGACCACAGTCCAGGAGGATAAAGCGACCTTGGGGGTCCATATATGAGGATTTCACCTTTATGGTGGATGAGCGTTTAAGGAGAATCGCCACTCCAGCTTTTCCAGAGGGAGAAGACACCACAAAAGTTGTGGGGTAGTGCCTAGAAGCAAATTTGAAAGAGCCACCCGCCCCAAAATGTGTCTCCTGGACCATGATCACCTCAGCATTAGATGCTTTGAACTCTTTAAGGGCAAGCCATCTCTTCCGGATGGAATTTAGACCTTTAACGTTACATGAGAAGACACTAACTGCCATAGGTGCAGAATGGGGAAAAATCTGACATTACATTCGTGTAAAATGCATTAAGCGTATACCATATTGTAGACAAAAGACTTCGTACAATTGTATGTTTAAACCCATATAGGAAGAACATGGGAATAAAAACATAGAAACATTTTCTGAGCAGTTCAAAAAATAGACCTCCGTGCAACCCTAATGATATGAAAACATGTAATATTACATACATTCGTGAATAGAAGATTCTAACGTAGGTAAATATGGGATCAAAAAGGATCCCCAAAAAACATGGGAGAACAAAAAGAAAAAGAAAAAGTAAAACAAAAACGACATACCGTGTAGGTAGAGTGCCCGAGGAGAAACTCATCTCCAAGGGATTATGGTCAAAAAACACGACCATAGTGGGGGAAACACAGCAGCTCGCATGGCCGAGCTAACCGGTCTCAACCTGATCCGAAAAAGCAAATGTAGAAAAAGTTAAAGTTAAGGTTAAGTGGGAACTGTAGAACTGTAGTTGTCCCTGAGGGCAGTCGCCCATGGATGAACAAGTAGAAGGGGGAGAACACCGGTCTCTGAGCCCAGAGACTTTTCAAAGGGATTGCATAGGCCCAACATCAGGGCCTCTTCGACCTAAGTAGATCGGGGGAAAGGAGAAAAAGGATTACATACCAGACGTGAGGGTCCATGGATATTTCAGATGGGGCCTTTAGAAGATGTGTTCCTTTGTGGGGTGAACGTGGTTTTTCTGGTTCTGTGACGAACCGGGGTCCACATCTTCCCGGGTGTTGACAGAGGTCTAGAGGGTGGGAATTGGGCTTGCAGATCCTCCTCAGGAACAGGGGGGAGTCCCAGGCTCCTGACAAAGGACTCACCTTCCTAGAGGTCCCTCATGGTGTGTTGCGCGCCATCCTTGGTCACCGTCAGACGAAAGGGGAAGCCCCATCTATAGGGTACGTGGTGGTGTTGTAAGTGGGCAGTAATAGGGCGAAGGTTGCGTCTTTTATTTAGCGTTATGGGCGATAGGTCGCTGAAGATTTGTATCTTTGCCCCCCTAAAGTCCACTCTAGGTTTGTTTCTTGTGGCGATTGTCAGGGCCTCTTTACTTTCGTAAAAATGAAAGCGGACTATGATGTCCCTGGGATTAGCACCCTGAGGGGGTTTAGGGGCCAGTGATCTATGTGCTCTGTCAAAGCGCAGATCAATGTCCGGGATATCGGGTGCCAGGGAGTTAAACAGGGCTAGCAAGTATGGCCTAATGTCCTTGTCAGCAACAGACTCAGGGACTCCTCGTATGCGGAGGTTTTGCCTACGTTCTCTGTTCTCGAGGTCTTCTTGCTGCACCTGCAGTTGCAGTACTGCATTCTTTAGGTTAGCATTCTCCTCTTCTAAGGCTTGTACATAATTCACCACCTCATCTAGTTTTGTTTCAAGGGTGTCTGTTCTTTCCCCTAGCTGGTCAATCTCCCCTCTCAGTTCGTGAGCTAGTTTATTAACCTCCTTTGCAACGTTGTGAGTGATACTCTGGAGCAATGTCTGCAGTTTCAGGTCCAGGACATCTACTGTTACCAGGGACGTCATTGGAGGTTGCTGCGAGGAGCTGTTGTGTGAGAAGGCAGGGGGGTTATCTATAAACAATGAGGGATCGACCAGCGGGAGTGCGTCTGGCTGATCTGCGGCTTCTGCCGTAGAAATTGAGGCCGGGGACTGCGGCCTAAGCAGGTATTTTTCCATGTGGCACGCGGGTTGCGATGCGGCCTGTGAGGATCGTGTCTGGTATATGCGCCTCTGGTCACCGATCTTACCCATACAACGTTCGGCAGGTAGCTGAGGGGTTCCCGGTTCAGTGGAGGTGGCTCCCGGAGCAAAAGTCTCTAGTGTAGCGGAGCGGGAGCTTCGGATGCAGGAGGTGAGGCCGGAGCTCTAGTCAAGTTTGTTCGCCATCCTACGAGCTGCGTATGCGCCCCCTTTACTATGTCTTTTAGTACATCCTGTCTCGTGTATCGTAGGTTAAAGACTCATTACAGGACTGCAATAATGATATGTACTTCCTGATGAGGGGGTGCGGGACCATCAGAGTAAGAGTAAACCAATTAGGAACCCGGGAGAACAGGTTAATGGGGTGTAGCAAGATGGCCGCTCCTAGGAGTATAGTGATGCAGAATGCGGCGTCTTTTGAAGTAATAAGTAATGGGATCTAATGAAGGGGATTGAGCTTGGTAGACCAATCTGCTGGGTAGTTCAGGAGCCTCTGAAGTGTGACTTAAAAGAATACGTGGAGCCCCAGTTACACTGCTGTTGGGTGTAGCAAGATGGCCGATTTAGGTGTCTATGGGGACAGGGACTTGATGATCACTGGGGTTAGGCAAGTTCTCCCACCCTGCAGCTTGGGTCTCCCCCCTTGCGGCCCGGATGTTAATTTGGGGCTTGGTTGTAGATTATGGGGGATGGAGAGGCTACTAGTGTGCCCAGGGTGTAGCAAGATGGCCGCCGCTCACCTCTATGCTCAGCGCGCCGTCTACCACAGGATGCCTCTGCCGGCCTTCGGACCTTCTCAGGTCTGTCCCGCTAGTCCAGGGAGGCTTACTCGGGTGTATCCTGGGGTGTTCACCGCTCGCCTCGCGGTCCTCCGAGCGCTGGGGATTCGGAGTCCCCGCAGGCCTCAAGATGGCGGCGGAGCCCTCGTGGATGGGAGCAGTCCAGAAGGTTCCTAAAGGCTCCCTCAGCTGAAGACAGGGCCCAGGATGGGGGTCCGGGCGGGTGCCGAGTGGAGATCCCGGCCCTCAGAGTCGGATCGGGCCGGCCGCACTACGCGCTCGCGGGGGTACAGCCGTACGAGAGGCTGGGGATTCAAGGCCTCACTAGGCCGTGTGGAGTAACGGCCCCCACAGATGGTTCCGGGATTCGGCTCTGCCTGCAGGTAGTTTAAGGTAAGAGGATGGGTGGCGGGTGGGGACGGATGGTGGTCCCTTACCTCCAAGACTGCTGGGGTCTGGATCTTCCGGGAGGCTTTAGGCCGAGAAGATGGTGGCGACTGCAGACGCTGAAGGCGTCGGATCTCGGGCGTCCCCCGACCGATTCGCACCGGAACAACGGTCCAGGACACTGCAGTGGGGCAAGGTGAGCAGGCCGGTGAGTATTTAGGACCCGAATAGGGGTTTTAGCGGTCCGGATGGCGACGGATGAATTTCTGGAGACCTGGAGCTCCTCCAAAGCACGTCCGTCTCTGTTCGCGTCAGGCCACGCCTCAATGACCCCATTTTGGAAAGTAGACACCTCAAGCTATTTGCTGAGAGGCATGGTTAGTATTTTACAGCTCTCATTTGTTTTTGAAAATGAAGAAAGAAAATATATATATTTTTTTTTTCAAAACTTTGTGACAAAAAGCGAGATCTGAAAAATACTCACCATACCTCTCAGCAAATAGCTTGGGGTGTCTACTTTCCAAAATGGGGTCATTTGGGGGGTTTTGTGCCATCTGGGCATTCCATGGCCTTCGAAACTGTGATAGGCAATGAGGAGTGAAATCAAAAATTTACACCCTTAGAAAGCCTGAAGGCGGTGCTTGGTTTTTGGGGTCCCGTACGCGGCTAGGCTCCCAAAAAGTCTCACACATGTGGTATCCCCGTACTCAGGAGAAGCAACAGAATGTATTTTGGGGTGTAATTCCACATATGCCCATGGCATGTTTGAGCAATATATCATTTAGTGACAACTTTGTGCAAAAAAAGTAAAAAAAATAAAAAAATTGTCTTTTTTCCGCAACTTGTGTCAACATATAAAATATTCCATGGACTCGACATGCCTCTCAGTATATAGCTTGGGGTGTCTACTTTCCAAAATGGGGTCACTTGGGGGGGGTTTGAACTGTCCTGGCATTTTATACACAATATTAGGAAGCTTACATCCACTCTTCTAACCACTTGAAGACAAAGCCCTTTCTGACACTTTTTGTTTACATGAAAACATATTTATTTTTTTGCAAGAAAATTATGTTGAACCCCCAAATATTATATATTTTTTAACGCAAAGGCCCTACAGATTAAAATGGTGGGTGTTGCATTTTTTTTCCACACAGTATTTGCGCAGCGATTTTTCAAACGCATTTTTTGGGGAAAAAATACACTTTTTTTAATTTTAATGCACTAAAACACACTATATTGCCCAAATGTTTGATGAAATAAAAAAGATGATCTTAGGCTGAGTACATAGATACCAAACACGACATGCTTTAAAATTTTGCACAAACGCGCATTGGCGACAAACTACATACATTTTTAAAAGCCTTCTAACCTTTACAGGCTACCACGTTAGATTTACAGAGGAGGTCTACTGCTAAAATGACTGCCCTCAATCTGACCTTCGCGGTGATACCTCACATGCATGGTGCAATTGCTGTTTACATATGACGCCAGACCGACGCTTGCGTTCGCCATTGCGCAAGAGCAGGGCAGGACAGGGGTGCTTTTTTTTTTTTATTATTAATTTTGCTTTTTTTTTATTTTTAAACTGTTCCTTCCATATTTTTTTTTTTTTTTTTATCATTTTTATTGTTATCTCAGGGAATGTAAATATCCCCTATGATAGCAATAGGTAGTGACAGGTACTCTTTTTTTGAAAAAAACTGGGGTCTATTAGACCCTAGATCTTTCCTCTGCCCTCAAAGCATCTGACCACACCAAGATCGGTGTGATAAAATGCTTTCCCAATTTCCCAATGGCGCTTTTTATATCCGGGGGGGGGACATTCCCTCCCACTGCTTGTAAAAGCAGTCCAGAGGCTAATTAGCCACTAGGATTGCTTTTACATGAAAGCCGGCCACTGGCTGAAAAGAATGATACCAAGATGATACCTAAACCCGCAGGCATCAATCTGGTATAACCATTCAAAGTCCAGCAACATACCAGTAAGTTGCTGGTCCTTGTTGGACATAAATTGTAATCTTTTTTTTCATGCAGCCTGTTGGCTGAACGAAAAAAGAGATTGATCGGTGGGTATGCCCACCATTAGAATACCTCCCTTCATTTACCCACTTCTAATGATGGGCATACATGCACCAATTATATATGCCGAAGCATGGGGGCATCCTCCCGCAAAAGTTATGCCGCACACACATGGTCGGACTTTTCCACGGGCAAGCCTCCGTCGTAATTTCGACCGTATGTACGCGGCATTAGGAGAAAAATCGCTTCTCCGCTCCTCCGCCCCTGCTGCCCCAATGCTTCGGCATATATGCTTTTTTTTTTAACTGTGGTGGTGAAATCACCTCCTACAGCACTGGAGTCGCAGGGATCAGGCCTGTCTCTGCGAACGCTGCAGTTATGTGTGTTGTGTTTTGTAAGTGACAGTGATCGATCGATACTGCACTTGGGTGGCCTGGGCTGGACGGAGGGGCAAAACGCAGGTGCTAGCAGGTATCTGGGCTGATCCCGCTAACACTGTGTTTTTGGGAATCCTAAACTGCTGGGGACGCTAGTATAGATCTGATCAGATCAGATATTGATCTGTTCAGATACTATACCACTAAGGGAGGTGTATGCTTCACGCGTGGGTGTTAACGTTACTGGCACTAACCTGACTCTGCCTGGGGCGACGCAGACCCTCTCTGATGCTTAAACCTAATTTATATCACCCGCCGGGCGATCAGGGGGTGAAACCTTTATTGGGTTATATACAGCGGGTGCCCTGACACTATAAAAAGCAAACTAACTAACCAGCGTCACCGTAACACTTATATGGTGATCACTGGTGAAAGGGTTAACTAGGGGCAATCAGGGGGTTAAACCTTTATTAGGTAATAAATGGGGGTACCCGACGCTATAAAAACCTGCGGCGAACCTAAAAAAAATAACTGGCTAACTATCGGCATCACCAACACTAAGACAGCGATCAGAAAAACTATTGCTTAGTGACACTGGCAAAATGGGGTGAAAGGGTTACCTGGGGGGGCGATCAAGGGGTTAAACCTTTATTAGGCAATATATGGGGGTACCCGACGCTATAAAAACCTGCGGCGAACCTAAAAAAAATAACTGGCTACCTATCGGCATCACCGACACTAAGACAACGATCAGAAAAACGATTGCTTAGTGACACGGGTGAAAGGGTTACCTGGGGGGCGATCAAGGGGTTAAACCTTTATTAGGCAATATATGGGGGTACCCGACGCTATAAAAACCTGCGGCAAACCTAAAAAAAATAACTGGCTACCTATCGGCATCACCGACTCTAAGACAACGATCAGAAAAATGATTGCTTAGTGACACGGGTGAAAGGGTTACCTGGGGGGCGATCAAGGGGTTAAACCTTTATTAGGTAATATATGGGGGTACCCGACGCTATAAAACCCTGCGGCGAACCTAAAAAAAATAACTGGCTACCTATCGGCATCACCGACACTAAAACAGCGATCAGAAAAACGATCGCTTAGCGGTGCTAGGGGGTGAAAGTATTACCTGGGGGCGATCAAGGGGTTAAACCTTTATTAGGGGGGGTTAGGGGGCTACACTGGACCTAAACTAACTGCCCTGACACTTTTACAGTCACAAATGTCACTGATTGCAGTGATCAGTAAATAAATGGTCACTGCAATCAGTGACACTGTGACTGGGGGCTGGGGGGTGATCTGGGGGGTGATCTGGGGGTGTCTGGGGGGGCCTGGGGGGGCGATTTATGTACCTATGTGTGCTGGTGTTAGTGTAGTGTTTGTGCACTAACCTGTGTGTCTTCGCTCATGCGGCGCTCGATATATGTGAGCGCCGCATGAGGGATGACATCACTTCCTCCTGCCTGTGTAAACATTACACAGGCAGAGGAAGCATTTGATTCGCCGGGAGCGATCGTGAGGGGGTGGCCAGAATCGAATGGCGGCCCCCTCATCACGGATAGCTCCCGAAGAGATCCTGGCCGCTCACTGTACCGGAGGGGGGTCCGATTGGACCCCCCACCCATACGAAGGCAGGCACGTACAGGTACGTGATTGTGCCTGTCCGTGCCATTCTGCTGACGTATAATTACAGTGGGCGGTCGTTAAGTGGATAATCCAAAACAAATTGTGGATGCATTCAGTGCTTACTATAGTAAGTGCTTACTATTTATAAACAGATACTAACACACCCCAACCGACTCCAGAACTCATTAATAAATTTTTTGCCTTGGTCTCCTTACCCACACTCCATCAAACAGATCTGGAGATTCTAAACTCTCCTATCACCACTTTGGAAGTAAGAAAAATGATTCAGTCAATCACACAGGTTTCTCTTCAGAGTACCATCAAATTTATATCCCGATTTTGATACCCTTTTGATATCCTTTTTGATACCAGTCTTTAACAACTTAAGCCCCGGAAGAATTTACCCCCTTTCTGACCAGGCCATTTTTTTCGATACAGCACTGCGTCGATTTACCTGACAATTGTGCGGTCGTGCGACGTGGTACCCAAACAAAATTGACATCCTTTTTTTTCCACAAATAGAGCTTTCTTTTGGTGGGTATTTGATCACCTCTGCACCTCTGCAGTTTTTATTTTTTGCGCTATAAACAAAAAAATCGACAATTTTGAAATCTAAAACTATATTCTTTAGTTTTGCTATAATAAATACCCCCAATTAAAAAAAAAAAGAAACAAATTTCTTCATCAGTTAGGCCAATATATATTCTTCTACCTATTTTTGGTAAAAAAAAAACGCAATAAGCGTATATTGATTGGTTTGCGCAAAAGTTATAGCGTCTAAAAAATAGGGGATAGATTTATGCCATTTTTATTTTATTTTATTTTTTTACTAGTAATGGCGGCAATCAGCGATTTTTATCGGGACTGCAACATTGCGGCGGACAGATCGGACACTTTTGACACTTTTTTGGGACCATTGACATTTATACAGCGTTCAGAGCTACAAATAGCCACTGATTACTGAATAAATGTCACTGGCAGGGAAGAGGTTAACACTAGGGGACGATCAAGGGGTTAAATGTGTTCCCTCAGTGTGTGTTCTAACTGTGGGGGGATGGAAGTGACTAGAGGAGGAGATATATCACAGTTCCTAGCAGCTGCCTCTCGTGTCCGCGATCTCGGGTGGCCGGCATTCATCACAATCGCAGGCCACGCGCATCAGGTCCCCCACGCGCGCCTGCCGACGTACCTGTACATCGTTTTGCGCAGGGCTGTCAACCTGCCGACGTGTATGTACGTGAGCCGGTCGGGAAGTGGTCAATGATGCTGCTGCTAAAGCATCATTTCCTTCAGAAATGCTATCCACTACTATTGTTAAACTACCTAAACCTGTAAAGGAATTGAATATGCCACAAATATCCAGGGAGATTTCATTATTGAATGTCGATGTAAAAATATATGCAAGTTACTAGCGAATAGACCAGATGGATTAATGCCTTCTTTAGTGAAGCAGGACCAAGTTGGTTTCATTTCAGGCCGCCAAGTGCCTGATGCCACCAGACGGATGATAAATGTCACCTATTTGATGTAAACATTGTGGGATTCCTCTCTGATTCTGGCCCTTAATGCAGAGAAGGCCTTTGACCGCATACACTGGGGCTACTTGTCCAGAGTTTTGGACAGATTTGGTCTCACAAGTCAAATACACTCACCAATCTCTGCTCTGTATTCTAATCCTTCGACGTGTAGTTACTGAAGAAATGTACTCCATTGCCTTCCTTATACCGAATGGCACTCGGCAAGGATGCCCTTTGTCACCCCTGATTTTTGCTTTGTTGATGGAACCCCTATCCGAAAGGATTAGAACACATCCCAATATTTAGGGGTAGCATCATGTGGTCAACAACACACCCTAATGTTATTTGCAGATGACATATTATCGCTCTCTAATACACTTAGATCCCTCCTTGCAGTATACAAGGTTCTCAATTTTTTTTCTATGGTCTCGTACTATAAAATCAATGCTAGCAAGTCCAATATATTGGGCATGTCCATCGATGATGCCACTAAAAGTAAGTTGCAACACAGATTTCCTTTTCGATAGAATGAGGATTCATTACAACACCTGGGAAATAAACTAACCCCTTCCACTTGCAATTGTTTTAAAACTAACCTTTCTTCCACCGCTTACTACAATTCAACAAGAGTTGACTTGATTAAAACAATTTTTCATTTCTTGGTCCAGTGGATTAGCGGTATATAAGATGATACTGCTACCTAAAATATTATACTATTTCCGAACACCACCCATTCATATTCCAGCCATTTTTTTCTAGTTTACAATCCCAACTGACTAAATTTGTGTGGGCTGACCATAAGTCACGTTGTTCATTTCAGATATTGATGCAACATGGGACTTCCTTACGTAGCCACCCTGGCGGTATTATTATGTCAGATTTTTGCTTCTCAAAGCGGTACAATTGTTTTGCATAGAAATTTGGCGTTTTATATTGTAGGCCTGTAATTCTTAGTAATAACGCACTTAAATCTGTCCAAACAAGAGTCTAGTAGACATCCCGTGTATGATAAAGTTTGAAACATTAAATCATAAATTATAATATAATAAATAACTATAAAAAATAATAATATAATAATTATAATAAAATTTATTTCTCCACGATTCCCTATCGCTCAATTCTGCAAGTGTTCTAATTTACTATCGCTGTTTTCTAGCTGGTCTAAAACCACTTTTGATGTAAAGGGACACTTTTTGGTCGCCATGGACAATCTCAAGTTTCCAGGCAGAAAGAACAGTATATACTGTATAATATAAAACTGCAGGCAGGGCACTGGACAAAGCATTAGGGACAAAAGGGATGTGAAATGATTTCATACAGTAATGTGATCTGTAAGATTACAGTGTACTGTATGTGTTATGAATTCTGTACTTTTTGAATTTGCCACCGGGCTCCGCCCCTCATGCGTCGCAGCGCTCGCAGGGAACAGAGCCCGGCACACAGAGGCATCAGGCGGAGGACACAGCACGCAGACACAGCGGGGGGACATCGCAGGATCCTGTTGATAAGGTAAGTATACTACACCAGGATCCTGCAATGCAATCCCAAGTATGGCTCAAGGTTACCGCTAATGGGACTGAAATTTAACCCAGAGCCACACTTGGGAATATTGCCAGGGAGGTTAAGAGTTTACTGCTTTGCAACCATACTATACCAGATTAACCACTTCAGATCCCGCCCATAGTCAAATGACGTCCACAGATGGGATCTCCCATCCTGGGTGGATGTCATATGACGTCCTGGGCTTCCTGGCCAACTAGGGGGTGCGGGTGCCCGCGGCATCACTCGGGACCCAGTGTGCGTGCCCAGCGGCCGCAATGTCCGCCGGGCATCCGCGATTGCCCGCAATCATGGCAGGACCGTGGATCTGTGTGTGTAAACACACAGATCCATGTCCTGTCAGAGATGAGGAGATCGATGTGTGTTCCCAGTACAGAGGAACACAGCTCAGTCTCCTCCCCTTGTAAGTCCCCTCCCCCTACAGCTAGAATCACTCCCAGGGAACATATTTAACCCCTTAAGCGCCCCTAGTGTTAACCCCTTCCCTGCCAGTCACATTTACACAGTAATCAGTGCAGTTTTATAGCACTAATCGCTGTATAAATGTGAATGGTCCCAAAAATGTGTCAAAAGTGTCCGATATGTCCGTCGCAATGTCACGGTCACAATAAAAATCGCAGATCACCGCCATTACTAGTAAAAAAATAAAAATGCAATAAATCTATCCCCTATTTTGTAGATGCTATAACATTTGCGTAAACCAATCAATATACTAGGGTTGAGCGTACCGGACTTTTGGGTTTTTGGTACTCAGACCCGAACCCGAACAATGTACTGTATGTTCGGGTTCGGGTTCAGTGTTCGGCAATGTAATGGCGCATTTTAAAAAGCTGCAGGGCAGCCAATCAACATTTGTTTAACTCGTGTGCCCTTAGAAGCCATCACAGCCATGCCTACTAATGGCATGGCTGTGATTGGCCAGTGCAGCATGTGACCCAGCCTCTATATAAGCTAGAGGCACATAGCACAGCACGTCACTCTGCTTCAGTTAGTGTAGGGAAAGGTTGCTGCTGCTGCTGCTGCTTTGAGGTAGAGAATTAGATAGGAGTCCTGATTCAGAAATCAAATTACTCAGCGATCTACCTTGCTTTTGTTGTGTGG
Source organism: Rana muscosa (assembly GCA_029206835.1). NCBI lineage: Eukaryota > Metazoa > Chordata > Amphibia > Anura > Ranidae > Rana > Rana muscosa. The sequence goes on from CM055117.1 coordinate 501,213,075, forward strand.
GTGCAGTGCACAATCTTTTTATCCTGCCCTGAGCCCAGTACCACTGAAAAGATAACTTTTATCCGTCTGTTAGTTAGGTTGGCTTCGGCGGGCATTTTATGCAAGCTCAGTGCACCAGCACTGCATATGTTACTGTGAGATACACACTTTAGATACTGTTCTCCTATTCTGCTATTCAAAAAAAATAATTAGGGCAAAAAAAAATTTTTGCTGCATTTTCTGCATATCTGTACGTGTGAGATACACACTTTAGATACTGTTCTCTTATTCTTCTCTTCAAAAAACTAATAATTTAGGGCAAAAAAAATGTTTTTGGTGTGTTTTCTGCCCCAAAAAATTTTTTTTATGCATTTTCTGCATATCTGTACGTGTGAGATACACACTTTAGATACTGTTCTCCTATTCTGCTCTTCAAAAAAATAATAATCTAGGGCAAAAAAACAATTTTTGCTGCGTTTTCTGCATATCTGTACCTGTGAGATACACCCTTTAGCCACTTAAGCCCCGGACCAATACGGGCCATTATGACAAGGCCCCTTTTTGCGATTCAGCACTGCGTCGCTTTAACTGACAATTGCGCGGTCGTTCAACATGGCTCCCAAACAAAATTGGCGTCCTTTTTTTCCCACAAATAGAACTTTCTTTTGGTGCTATTTGATCACCTCTGCGGTTTTAATTTTTTGCGCTATAAACAAAAATAGAGCGAAAATTTTGAAAAAAATTACATATTTTTTACTTTTTGCTATAATAAATATCCCCAAAAAATATATATATACTTGACCCTGCAGTCTAATCCTGTTTGTATTCAATTTGCCCAAATATGGCTGTTTAGTTATTCAAAGGTATAATTTTGTAATTCTTTTTTCTTTTTTGTATAGTCATACTTAACAAACGTTGATGGTCTTCGCATACCCCTGAGGAAGCTTTTTTAAGCGAAACATGTTGGGTTTCTATGCGAGTTCTTATATTCCATCTTAAATGTTATGTATTATAACCACCATTTCTGTATGACATACCATGTATTGAATATACTTAGGATCTGCGTTTTTATATTTCTTGCAATAATTTGTACCAAATAAAAAATTATATATTTTTAGAAACTCTCTCTCATTGATTTATCTATGCACCACAAAAATCCCTTTTGTTCTACCTTCCCTTTAATATAAAAAAACATTTTTTTCCTCAGTTTAGGCCGATACGTATTCTTCTACATATTTTTGGTAAAAAAAATCGCAATCGGCATTTATTGATTGGTCTGCGCAAAAATTATAGCGTTTACAAAATAGGGTATAGTTTTAAGGCATTTTTATTAATTATTATTTTTTGACTAGTAATGGCGGCGATCAGCGATTTTTTTCGTGACTGCGACATTATGGCGGACACATCAGACACTTTTGACACATTTTTGGGACCAATGTCATTTTCACAGCGATCAGTGCAATAAAAATGCACCGATTACTGTGAAAATGACACTGGCAGTGAAGGGGTTAACCACTAGGGGCGCTGGAGGGGTTAAGTGTGCCTAGGGGACTGTTTACTACTGCATGGGGGCGTGGCTACGACTGACACATCACCGATCACCGCTCTGATTACACAGAGCGGAGATCGCTGACATTGTCAGTAGAGGAGCTGGAGATGTTGTGTTTACACTGACATCTCCCCGCTCCGAGCTTCCGTGAGACAATCGCGGGGATGTCCGTGGCGATAGAGTTCGCGGGACCCGCGGTCCCACTCACGGGGAAGGCAGGGGGGTCGCGAGCGCACCGCCGCCGGCGCGCGCGTGACCCCGACGTCGGCAGTTAAAGGGCCACGTACAGGTACGTGATTGTGCCTGTATGAGGCATTCTGCCAACGTATATATACAGTAAGGGGTCTTTAAGTGGTTAGATACTGTTGCTCTATTCTGCTATTCAAAAAACACCCATTTAGGGCAAGATCCTAAATTTGAGAAATATGAGGAGACCGTCAAATAAGGGACGTGGCCCCGGTCGCTGCTGGTGGAGCTCCTGTTGCAGGGAGAGGACGTGGTCAATCTGTGCCAGCTACATGCACAAGTTAAACACCTTCCCCAGGTGCGAGTAGGCAACAGAGCCTGCAGCGGTATTTGGTCGGGTCTAATGCGGCTCTACGAATGTTGAGGCCAGGCCCAGGACAAGTACAGGCGATAGTAGATTTGGTTGCTGACAGTGCCTCCAGTTCCTTCACATTGTCTCCCACCCAGTCTACTGCTGAAAGATCAGAGTTGGCACCTGCAGCCGATGTCCATCAGTCTTTCACCTCACCCCCTTGCAAATCAAATAAGCAGTCTGAGCCCCAAGTCATGCAGCATTCTCTTCTGCTTTTTGATGACTCTGTTAGCAGGGTTTCCCAGGGCCATCCACCTAGCCCTGTCCCAGAAGTGGAAGAGATTGAGTGCACTGATGCCCAACCACTTATGTTTCAAGATGAGTACATGGGAGAACCATCGCAGCACATCTCGGATGATGAAGAAACACAGGTGCCAACTGCTGCTGCTTTCGCAATTGTGCAGACCGACAAGGAGGGCAGGGGTGAAGACTGGGTGGAAGATGATGTGGAGGACGATGAGGTCCTTGACCCCTCATGGAAACAACGTCATGCAGGTGACCAGTGTAGTTCAGAGGAAGAGGCGGTGGTCGCACAGAGCCACCAGCACAGCAGAAGAGGGAGCAGGGTGCAAAAGCGGAGCGTCCGTGCCCTAGACAGTACGCCTGCTACTGACCAACACAGCAAGGGACCGAGCACACCAAAGCCAGGTCCAAGGAGTTCCCTAGCGTGGCAGTTCTTCAGACAATGTGCTGATGACAAGACACAAGTGATTTGCACGCTGTGCAATCAGAGCCTGAAGCGAGGCATAAACGTTCTCAACCTGAGCACAACCTGCATGACCAGGCATCTAAGTGTAAAGCACGAGCTGCAGTGGAGTAGACACCTCAAAAACCAAGAAAGGTCTCTGGCTCCTCCTGCTTCCTCTTCTGCTGCAGTCTCGGCCTCTTCATCCACTTCTGTAGTGACAGGGGCACCTGCCACCCCGCAAACAGAGGATCTGCCAGCAACACTACCACCTGGGTCACCAACCATCTCCACAATGTCCCATGGAAACGTTCAGCTCTCTATCTCCCAAACACTGGAGCGGAAGAGGAAGTACCCCCCTACCCACCCGTGATCCCTGGCCCTGAATGCCAGCATTGCAAAATTCCTGGCCTTTGAAATGCTGTCATTCCGTCTGGTGGAGACGCAGAGTTTTAAAAGCTTGATGGCATTGGCTGTCCCACAGTACGTCGTGCCCAGCCGCCACTACTTTTCCAGGCGAGCCATCCCTTCCCTGCACAACCGAGTGGGGGACAAAATCAGGTGTGCACTGTGCAACTCCATCTGTGGCAAGGTCCTCCTAACTACGGATACGTGGACCAGTAAGCACGGTCAGGGACGTTATATCTCCATAACAGCACACTGGATAAAAGCAGTGGCGGCTGGGCCTGAGGCGGATAGCAGTTTGGTGCATGTCCTTCCACCACCGAGGATTGCAGGGTGCTTCAGTTTGCCTCCTGTTGCTAACTCCTCATACTCCGCTTCCTCTACCGCCTCCTCATCTGGTCAGCGTAACACCTCCACCACCAACTTCAGCACAGCCAGGGGTAAACGACAGCAGGCAGTTTTAAAACTTTCCTGTTTGGGGGAAAAACGCCACACCGCGCAGGAGTTGTGGAGGGACATGGAACAACAGACCGATGAGTGGTTGGTGGCAGTGAGCCTCAAGCCTGGCCTAGTGGTGTGTGATAATGGGTGAAATCGCGTAGCAGTTCTGGGCCTAGCCGGTTTGACACACATCCCTTGCCTGGGGCATGTGCTGAATTTGGTGGTGCAGGGGTTCCTTAAAACTTACCCCGATATGCCAGAGCTGCAGCAAAAAGTGCGTGCCGTCTGTGCGTACTTTCGGCATTCTCACCCTGCTGCTGCTCGCCTGTCAGCGCTGCAGCATAACTTCGAACTTCCCGCTCACCGCCTCATATGTGACGTGCCCACAAGGTGGAACTCCACCTTGCACATGCTGGCCAGACTATGCGAGCAGCAGGAGGCGATAATGGAGTTTCAGCTGCAGCACGCACGCGTGAGTCGCTCTGCGGAACAGCACCACTTCACCACCAATAACTGGGCCTCCCTGCGAGACCTGTGTGCCTTGTTGCGCTGTTTTGAGTACTCCACCAACATGGCCAGTGCCGATGACGCCGTTCTCAACGTTACTATCCCAGTTCTATGCCTCCTTGAAAAAACGCTTCGGGCGATGATGGAAGAGGATGTGGCACAGGAGGAGGAGGAGGAGGAAGAGGGATCATTTCCAAGGCTTTCAGGGCAGTCATTCACAAGTGGCTCCGAGGGTGTGTTCCTGCACCAACAAACGCCAGGTACACAATTGTCCAGCAAGGGCACAGTTCTGGAGGATGACGAGGTGGAGGATGAGGAGGAGGAGGTGGAGGAGGAGGAACCATGTTCACAGCAGGGTGGCACCCAGAACAGCTCATGGCCATCACTGGTGCATGGCTGGGGGGATACAGAGGACACAGACGATACACCTCCCACAGAGGACAGCTTTTCGTTGCCTCTGGGCAGCCTGGCACACATGAGCGATTACATGCTGCAGTGTCTCCGCAATGACCGCCGAGTTGCCCACATTCTAACAGGTGCTGATTACTGGGTGGCCACGCTGCTGGATCCCCGTTGCAAGGACAACGTACCGTCCTTAATTCCCTCACTGGAGCGTGATTGTAAGATGCGCGAGTACAAGCACACGCTGGTAGACACGCTGCTGGTGGCATTCCCACCTGACAGTGGGGGCACAGTAGAAGCACAAGGCAAAGGTAGAGGAGGAGGAAGAGGTCGCCAACGCAGCCGGGGCCCCGCCAGCACCTCAGAAGGCAGGGTTAGCATGGCTGAAATGTGGAAAAGCTTTGTCAGCACGCCGCAACAACCAGCACCACCAGCTGATATGGAACGTCTTAGCAGGAGGCAGCATTTCACCAACATGGTGGAGCAGTATGTGTGCACACGCCTGCACGTACTGAATGACGGGTCTGCCCCCTTCAACTTCTGGGTCTCCAAATTGGGCACATGGCCTGAGCTTGCCCTTTACGCCTTGGATGTACTAGCCTGCCCTGCAGCCAGTGTATTATCTGAACTCGTATTTAGCACGGCAGGGGGCGTTATCACAGACAAGTGCAGCCACCTGTCCAGAGCCAATGTGGACAAGTCACGTTCATTAAAATGAACCAGGGATGGATCACACAGGACTTGTCCGTACCTTGTGCAGAATAGACATGCATACCGGCCTTACCCAGCCATTGTTGTATTTTTGATCTTTCTCACTTTTTTTGGGGTGTACCCTAATTTTAAAAAAAAAGTTTGTATGGAAATTTCAATAAAAATTCTTTAATGATAATTTTTTTTAAATAATTCATTGTTTAAAAAGGTCAAAATAAAAAAAATTCTATTTTTTAAGCTGAAATTAATCAGACTGGGGTGCTCCTGCTCTATTTAAGAGAAGATAAATGTAAAAGTAAATGCAAATATGTGACATTCAGAAAACTGTGTTGATAACTATGAGAACTGTACAGTACATACCTAATAACTTAGAAGGCATCTCCCAAGGACGTAAGAGAAAATAATAATATTTTACTTTTGAAGTCACATAAAAAGGAAAATCCTTTCCTCTCTAATAGGGATGGGCCCGGTGCTCGATTCGAACCCATGTTCGAATCGAGCACCGGGCGTTCGCTCGCTCGTCGAGCCCAGAACTATTTGGGCCGTTCGCATCACATTCGTGTGATGCGAGCGGCCCCGCAATGCATTGCGGCCGGCGCGGCCGGCGCAGTGCATTGCTGGCTGATGATTGGCCAAGCATGCACTGTGACCCCGCATGCTTGGCCAATCACAGCGCCCGAAACTCGGAGAGCAATAATTGGCTACAGGCAGGACGCCTGTAGCCAATTACAGCTCAGGGGCTTTAGTACATGCCCCACCATTTAAAAGGCCGCCACGCCATCGGCCCCGGTCACATGAGTTCCGGCTTTAGGAGAGATCAGTCTGCTGATTCTGTCTTTGCTTGATACTGAAAGATTTGCTCTTCTTTGCTAAACCATTGGCTATTTCTTTGCTAAACCATTGCTACCTAAGTCATTGATCGTTCATTGCTGCTGATTGCACAGTTAGCGTGTTATTAGCTGCTGCTGGGGATTAGTCTGGTGCGTGCTTACTGTTAGTACAGTATTGCAGTAGTACCAACCGCAGTGCTGTTAGCACAGCATTGCACCCCAACAGCACCCATAGGACTTCTAGTGTGTTAGTGGCAGCAAACAGAGCTCCTATATTTTCTTCTCAGCAGCACCCATAGGACTTCTAGTGTGTTAGTGGCAGCAAACAGAGCTCCTATATTTTCTTCTCAGCAGCACCCATAGGACTTCTAGTGTGTTAGTGGCATCACACAGAGTTCCTATATTTTCATCTCAGCAGCACCCATAGGACTTCTAGTGTGTTAGTGGCAGCAAACAGAGCTCCTATATTTTCTTCTCAGCAGCACCCATAGGACTTCTAGTGTGTTAGTGGCAGCAAACAGAGCTCCTATATTTTCTTCTCAGCAGCACCCATAGGACTTCTAGTGTGTTAGTGGCATCACACAGAGCTCCTATATTTTCTTCTCAGCAGCACCCATAGGACTTCTAGTGTGTTAGTGGCAGCAAACAGAGCTCCTATATTTTCTTCTCAGCAGCACCCATAGGACTTCTAATGTGTTAGTGGCATCACACAGAGTTCCTATATTTTCATCTCAGAAGCACCCATAGGACTTCTAGTGTGTTAGTGGCATCACACAGAGCTCCTATATTTTCTTCTCAGAAGCACCCATAGGACTTCTAGTGTGTTAGTGGCAGCAAACAGAGCTCCTATATTTTCTTCTTAGCAGCACCCATAGGACTTCTAATGTGTTAGTGGCATCACACAGAGTTCCTATATTTTCATCTCAGAAGCACCCATAGGACTTCTAGTGTGTTAGTGGCATCACACAGAGCTCCTATATTTTCTTCTCAGAAGCACCCATAGGACTTCTAGTGTGTTAGTGGCAGCAAACAGAGCTCCTATATTTTCTTCTCAGCAGCACCCATAGGACTTCTAGTGTGTTAGTGGCATCACACAGAGTTCCTATATTTTCATCTCAGAAGCACCCATAGGACTTCTAGTGTGTTAGTGGCATCACACAGAGCTCCTATATTTTCTTCTCAGCAGCACCCATAGGACTTCTAGTGTGTTAGTGGCATCACACAGAGCTCCTATATTTTCATCTCAGAAGCACCCATAGGACTTCTAGTGTGTTAGTGGCATCACACAGAGCTCCTATATTTTCTTCTCAGCAGCACCCATAGGACTTCTAGTGTGTTAGTGGCAGCAAACAGAGCTCCTATATTTTCTTCTCAGCAGCACCCATAGGACTTCTAGTGTGTTAGTGGCATCACACAGAGCTCCTATATTTTCTTCTCAGCAGCACCCATAGGACTTCTAGTGTGTTAGTGGCAGCAAACAGAGCTCCTATATTTTCTTCTCAGCAGCACCCATAGGACTTCTAGTGTGTTAGTGGCATCACACAGAGCTCCTATATTTTCATCTCAGAAGCACCCATAGGACTTCTAGTGTGTTAGTGGCAGCAAACAGAGCTCCTATATTTTCTTCTCAGCAGCACCCATAGGACTTCTAGTGTGTTAGTGGCATCACACAGAGCTCCTATATTTTCTTCTCAGCAGCACCCATAGGACTTCTAGTGTGTTAGTGGCAGCAAACAGAGCTCCTATTTCTTTCTCGTACATCACGGGACACAGAGCGACATAGTCATTACTAATGGGTTATATAGTTACCGTCAGGTGCTGGCACTGGCAACTTCCAAAACCGGAAGTACCCTCCCCTATATAAGCCCCTCCCATCCGGGAGCACCTCAGTTTTTTGCCAGTGTCTAAGGTGTTGGCCAAGGAGAAACATGTGTTTTTCACTGAGCTTGCGTACAGGTTCTTTTGGGCCTCAGTAAGCTATTCCGGATCCGACCAAAAAAGCTTCATAGCTAAACGGTCGGTACCCGGGCCTTGCAGAGAAGAGCAAGGTTCTGCCTGTAATGCTTCTCTTAGGAGAGCTGGACTCTGGGATCCAGAGCTCTGGTCATACCCACGACCAAGATGTTTTCTGTGCAGGGTGCTATACAGGTCCAGGGGAGTGGAATCCTTGGGAACCCGGTCCCTGAAGGTTTGATTACAATGCCTGCCGTGATAGGTGAAGTTTGGGCTTTTGTGGACCAAACAAAGTCCTGCGGCGGGGAACAGGTAAGTGGGGGCCCCCAGGAACTTGGTTCTATTGGGGGACCCCCAAGCCTAATTTGTCTTTCTGTCTGTTACCTAACGGTATTCCCGCTAATATCTGTGCATGCCTGTAACTACTAAAAAAATGTAATAATTTTTAATGGTGGTCAAGAAAAAAAAAAAAAAAAAAGAATGTTTTTTTATATATGTTTAGTATATTAAACTGCGGTACCTGTGTTTGTCCACTAGAGGCCGCTGTGGAATGTTTTTCTTGTCATATGGACTAGTTTCTTCTCAGAGAGCAAAGTCCAGGCAGCTGGTGAGTTCTCCTACAGGAAACTGTTTCCTCTGCCATGTTGCAGTGTTCGTCTATCCCCCGGCCTGCGGCAAAGGGGGCCCTGGCTCCTGTCCCTGGTTTCCATGTTTGAAAATTAGCGCCGAGGCGCACGTGGCCGCGCGCGTGCGCGTGCACGCGCCTCTATATATAGAGGTGGCCGGAAAAAGGGGCGGGGCCTGGGGGATGACGCTCTGTGCGCGCCGCAGCGCTTCTGCGCATGTGCGGGCGTCCCAGCAGGTTTTTAAAAAGCCACATTATTGCAGTAAGCTGGCTATGAAGTACAGAGACAGAGCTGGCAACATTTAAAGGCATACAGCAAGCGGTTGATACAGGCATCCCCTAGAAAGGCACATTAGTAGACACCAACTGTTTATTATAGCAGCATTTATGCTAGACTATTATCAGTAACTGGTGTATTTTCGGCTGGAATACCTCAGCTTTGTGGCTTAGGAATATGCCGTCTAAAAACTCCGGGACTAGAAATTCCAGGAGGAATAGGGGGTCTCCATCGGGCTCTGAGGATCTTGGGCATGCTTTGGCTGCACCAGTCTCCCCTGAAGAATCAGAGGTTAGTGACCGTAGGGCACCCCCAGGAGTACCTGGTACTGTGGCTGTCCCCAGTTCACCTGCTCCTGTGTATGTAACAGAGGAGGTTTTTTCCTCAGCTCTGGGAGGGCTGGAAGAGAGATTGTCAGCACTAATTGCTGCTTCCCTGTCACAGGAGAAAAGCGCTCGATCTCCGTCTCCTCCCTCAGAGTGCCTGTTAACAGAGCAACAGTCCCATACAGAGAACGACCTACCTGAGGGGGATCAGGATGAGGTTGATTCAGTTGTAGAGGAATCAACAGTGGAGGAGCCGTTCTCAGCATCACATGCTGAGAGGTTATGGGTGCAGTCCCTGACTAATATGGTCCGATCAGCATTTAAAATGCCACTTGCGGAGCCATCCTCCTCTTCTGTCTCCTCGTTGGGGTCGCTAAAAGCTCCCCAGACTGTTTGTTCTTTTCCGATCCATCCTTTACTGGAGGGGCTCATTTACCAGGATTGGGAGCATCCTGACAAAATATTTACTCCCCCCAAGAGATTTCCGGTGGTCTATCCTATGGAGGATAAGTTCGTCAGAAAATGGAAGGTCCCTACAGTGGACGCAGCCATCTCTTGTGTGAATAAATCACTGACATGTCCGGTGGAAAATGTCCAAATGTTCAAGGACCCAATAGATAAAAAATTGGAGTCCTTATTGAAATCTGCTTTTTCTACAGCAGGATTGGTGACACAACCAGCAGTGGCAGCTATAGGGGTCTGCCAAGCAGTGAAGGATCAGTTGAAACAGGTCTTAAGGGACGTGCCAGATCAGCAGGCTCTTGCTCTAGCTGATCTACCTAGAGCCTTATGCTTTGCGGTGGACGCTATAAAGGATTCAATCCATCAGGCCTCCCGCCTTACGCTGTCTGTAGTACATATGCGCAGGCTTCTATGGCTCAAAAACTGGTCTGCTGAAGCTCCCTGTAAAAAATTGCTGGTCAGCTTCCCATTCCATGGGGAGCGCTTATTCGGGGAAGACCTGGACAAGTATATCCAGAGAATTTCCAGCGGTAAAAGTACACTCTTGCCGGTCAAAAATAGAGTTAGAGGTCCCTCTTTTAAGAGGCCGGCTTCTCCAGTCCCTAGGACATCGGCTGTGAAACAGTTCCGACGGCCTCCCCGGTCAAATCCCGGAGGTAAAAATCAGGGACAGTTGCAGGGTAACAAGAAGCCCTGGAGCAGGAGAGGTACAAAACCTCCCCCAAAGTCAAATGCATGAAGGGTTGCCCCCACCCAATCGGGTGGGGGGAAGACTTCAGTTGTTCACAGAAACCTGGCGGGACACGATCCGAGACAGATGGGTGCTCTCCGCAGTAAATCTGGGATACAAATTGGAGTTAAAAAACTCCCCTCCTTCCCGCTTTATAAGGTCGAACGTGCCAAGGGATCCCCAGAAGAGAGGATCCCTCCTGTTGGCACTGGAACAATTATTGCTTCAAGCAGTAATTATAGAGGTCCCCCTGGAAGAATGGGGGTTCGGGTTTTACTCAAACCTCTTTACAGTTCCGAAGCCAAACGGGGACGTGAGGCCCATATTAAATCTAAAAGGGCTAAACAAATTCCTACATATCAGGACTTTCCGGATGGAGTCGATCCGATCGGTGGCCACTGCCCTACAAGGGGAGGAATGGTTAGCCTCGATCGACATCAAAGATGCTTATTTGCACATCCCCATCTTTCCAGCCCACCAAAAATTTCTACGCTTTGCGATAGAAGGGCGCCATTTTCAGTTCAGAGCCTTACCCTTCGGTCTGGCCACAGCACCAAGAGTGTTCACAAAAATTCTGGCCCCATTATTGGCCAATCTAAGAACACGAGGTGTAACGATAATGGCATATCTAGACGACTTGTTGCTGATAGACCACTCAGTGGAAAAACTAGAAGTGGTTGTTCACGAGACAATCAAGTATCTGGAATATCACGGTTGGATTATCAACCGAGACAAGTCAGCCCTAAAACCAGTCAAAAGTCTGGAATACTTGGGGCTAAGGCTGGATTCAGACCAGAGAAAAATTTTCTTGCCTCGAGAAAAGGGGTCGTCTTTGAGAGATTTGATCCACTTAGTGGGTTCAAAAAGACAGCCATCCATACGCCTGTGCATGAGGCTGCTGGGAAAAATGGTGGCATCATTCGAAGCAGTACCCTACGGTCAATTCCATTCAAGGAAGTTGCAAAGGGCCATACTGTCAGCCTGGAACAAAAAAGTTCAGGCTCTGGACGTACCAATGTCCTTGTCCCCTTCCGTTCGCAGAAGCCTCCGTTGGTGGTTGGTTCCCCGGAATCTGGAAAGAGGGAAATCCTTCAGTCCGATTTCTTGGAAGGTGGTCACTACAGATGCCAGCCTTTTAGGCTGGGGAGCAGTACTGGAGCAATGGTCTCTCCAGGGCAGATGGTCGGATGCGGAAAAGGCCCTGCCCATCAATCTCTTAGAGATACGAGCAGCCCGGTATGCCCTAGTAGCATGGACATCCAAACTCCAAGGGTCCCCTGTCAGAGTTCAGTCAGACAATGCCACAGCAGTGGCATATATCAATCGTCAGGGGGGCACCAGGAGTCGTGCAGCCCAAAGGGAAGTAAATTACATCCTGAGATGGGCAGAAAGATATGTCCCAGCCATATCTGCGGTATTCATTCCAGGGGTGGAGAATTGGAAGGCGGACTTTCTAAGTCGCCAACAATTATGCCCAGGGGAATGGTCCCTTCATCCCGAGGTTTTCCGGACAATATGTCAGCGGTGGGGAACACCGGATGTAGATCTGCTAGCATCCAGGTTCAACACGAAAGTGGACAGGTTTGTCTCTTGGACAAGGGATCCCCTAGCGTGCGGCTCGGATGCCCTAGTGTTCCCTTGGGATCAGTTCAAGCTGATATATGCATTCCCACCGCCACAATTGTTACCTCGATTACTCCGCAGAATCAGGGTAGAAAAGAAACCAGTGATTCTGGTGGCTCCAGCGTGGCCCCGAAGAGCATGGTACGCGGAGATTGTAAAAATGTCTGTGGGGAGTCCTTGGACCCTCCCACATCGTCCGGACCTGCTTTCGCAGGGACCGATATACCACCCTTCCTTACCAGCCCTAGGTTTGACGGCCTGGCTATTGAAGCCCACATTCTAAAAAGGAGAGGGCTCTCTAATGCTGTGGTGTCTACCATGATCAATGCCAGGAAACCGGTATCCAGGCAGATCTACTATAGAATCTGGAAGGCGTACATCGCCTGGTGTGAGGCCAGGAAATGGCATCCACGTAAATATGTAATAGGTAGAATTCTGGACTTCCTACAATGGGCTGTAGATAGGAAGCTTGCCTTGAGTACTATCAAAGGTCAGATTTCGGCCTTGTCAATATTTTTTCAAAGGCCCTTGGCTTCGCATTCACTAGTCAAAGCCTTTATACAAGGAGTGATGCGTATTAGTCCTCCGGTTAATATTCCCATATGTCCATGGGATCTAAACTTGGTTCTGTCGGTTCTACAGAAACAACCATTTGAACCATTACAGCATATTTCCTTAGTGCTTCTCACCAGGAAATTGATTTTTCTAGTAGCCATTTGTTCGGCTAAAAGAGTATCGGAATTAGCAGCTATGTCCTGTAAGGAGCCATATCTGGTTATCCATAAGGACAGAGTAGTGTTACGTCCTCATCCAGCCTTTCTTCCTAAGGTGGTATCGAGTTTTCATTTGAACCAAGATGTGGTTCTTCCTTCTTTTTTCCCCAAGCCTACTTCGGTAGAGGAAAAGTTATTGCATTCTTTGGATGTAGTAAGAGCAGTTAAAGCTTATCTAAAAGCCACTGCTCAGATTCGCAGAACGGATACTTTGTTTATTCTGCCGGAAGGCCCCAGAAAGGGTCAGGCAGCGTCAAAATCTACTTTAGCCAAGTGGATTCGACAGGTCATAATACAAGCCTATAGCTTGAGAAGTAGACCGCCTCCGTTCAAAGTTAGGGCGCACTCCACGAGAGCAGTTGGAACTTCATGGGCAGTGCATCACCAGGCCTCCCTGGCTCAAGTCTGTAAGGCCGCAACATGGTCTTCAGTACACACGTTTACTAGGTTCTACCAGGTGGACGTTAGAAGTCAGGAGGATGTCGCCTTTGGGCGCAGTGTGTTGCAGGCCGCAAAAGATCCTCATGTCTGATAGCGCTCAGCTTATATATGGTGTATCCCCCCCCTCATTTGGCATTGCTTTAGGACATCCCATTAGTAATGACTATGTCGCTCTGTGTCCCGTGATGTACGAGAAAGAAAATAGGATTTTTATAACAGCTTACCTGTAAAATCCTTTTCTTGGAGTACATCACGGGACACAGAGCTCCCGCCCCTCTTTGGGGACACTTATTGCTTTGCTACAAAACTGAGGTGCTCCCGGATGGGAGGGGCTTATATAGGGGAGGGTACTTCCGGTTTTGGAAGTTGCCAGTGCCAGCACCTGACGGTAACTATATAACCCATTAGTAATGACTATGTCGCTCTGTGTCCCGTGATGTACTCCAAGAAAAGGATTTTACAGGTAAGCTGTTATAAAAATCCTATTATTTTCTTCTCAGCAGCACCCATAGGACTTCTAATGTGTTAGTGGCATCACACAGAGTTCCTATATTTCCATCTCAGAAGCACCCATAGGACTTCTAGTGTGTTAGTGGCATCACACAGAGCTCCTATATTTTCTTCTCAGAAGCACCCATAGGACTTCTAGTGTGTTAGTGGCAGCAAACAGAGCTCCTATATTTTCTTCTTAGCAGCACCCATAGGACTTCTAATGTGTTAGTGGCAGCAAACAGAGCTCCTATATTTTCTTCTCAGCAGCACCCATAGGACTTCTAGTGTGTTAGTGGCATCACACAGAGTTCCTATATTTTCATCTCAGAAGCACCCATAGGACTTCTAGTGTGTTAGTGGCATCACACAGAGCTCCTATATTTTCTTCTCAGCAGCACCCATAGGACTTCTAGTGTGTTAGTGGCATCACACAGAGCTCCTATATTTTCTTCTCAGAAGCACCCATAGGACTTCTAGTGTGTTAGTGGCAGCAAACAGAGCTCCTATATTTTCTTCTCAGCAGCACCCATAGGACTTCTAGTGTGTTAGTGGCATCACACAGAGTTCCTATATTTTCATCTCAGAAGCACCCATAGGACTTCTAGTGTGTTAGTGGCATCACACAGAGCTCCTATATTTTCTTCTCAGCAGCACCCATAGGACTTCTAGTGTGTTAGTGGCATCACACAGAGCTCCTATATTTTCATCTCAGAAGCACCCATAGGACTTCTAGTGTGTTAGTGGCATCACACAGAGCTCCTATATTTTCTTCTCAGCAGCACCCATAGGACTTCTAGTGTGTTAGTGGCAGCAAACAGAGCTCCTATATTTTCTTCTCAGCAGCACCCATAGGACTTCTAGTGTGTTAGTGGCAGCAAACAGAGCTCCTATATTTTCTTCTCAGCAGCACCCATAGGACTTCTAGTGTGTTAGTGGCATCACACAGAGCTCCTATATTTTCATCTCAGAAGCACCCATAGGACTTCTAGTGTGTTAGTGGCATCACACAGAGCTCCTATATTTTCTTCTCAGCAGCACCCATAGGACTTCTAGTGTGTTAGTGGCAGCAAACAGAGCTCCTATATTTTCATCTCAGAAGCACCCATAGGACTTCTAGTGTGTTAGTGGCATCACACAGAGCTCCTATATTTTCATCTCAGAAGCACCCATAGGACTTCTAGTGTGTTAGTGGCATCACACATAGCTCCTATATTTTCTTCTCAGCAGCACCCATAGGACTTCTAGTGTGTTAGTGGCATCACACAGAGCTCCTATATTTTCATCTCAGAAGCACCCATAGGACTTCTAGTGTGTTAGTGGCATCACACAGAGCTCCTATATTTTCTTCTCAGAAGCACCCATAGGACTTCTAGTGTGTTAGTGGCAGCAAACAGAGCTCCTATATTTTCTTCTCAGCAGCACCCATAGGACTTCTAGTGTGTTAGTGGCATCACACAGAGTTCCTATATTTTCATCTCAGAAGCACCCATAGGACTTCTAGTGTGTTAGTGGCATCACACAGAGCTCCTATATTTTCTTCTCAGCAGCACCCATAGGACTTCTAGTGTGTTAGTGGCAGCAAACAGAGCTCCTATATTTTCATCTCAGAAGCACCCATAGGACTTCTAGTGTGTTAGTGGCATCACACAGAGCTCCTATATTTTCATCTCAGAAGCACCCATAGGACTTCTAGTGTGTTAGTGGCATCACACAGAGCTCCTATATTTTCTTCTCAGCAGCACCCATAGGACTTCTAGTGTGTTAGTGGCAGCAAACAGAGCTCCTATATTTTCTTCTCAGCAGCACCCATAGGACTTCTAGTGTGTTAGTGGCATCACACAGAGCTCCTATATTTTCTTCTCAGAAGCACCCATAGGACTTCTAGTGTGTTAGTGGCAGAAAACAGAGCTCCTATATTTTCTTCTCAGCAGCACCCATAGGACTTCTAGTGTGTTAGTGGCATCACACAGAGTTCCTATATTTTCATCTCAGAAGCACCCATAGGACTTCTAGTGTGTTAGTGGCATCACACATAGCTCCTATATTTTCTTCTCAGCAGCACCCATAGGACTTCTAGTGTGTTAGTGGCATCACACAGAGCTCCTATATTTTCATCTCAGAAGCACCCATAGGACTTCTAGTGTGTTAGTGGCATCACACAGAGCTCCTATATTTTCTTCTCAGCAGCACCCATAGGACTTCTAGTGTGTTAGTGGCAGCAAACAGAGCTCCTATATTTTCTTCTCAGCAGCACCCATAGGACTTCTAGTGTGTTAGTGGCATCACACAGAGTTCCTATATTTTCATCTCAGAAGCACCCATAGGACTTCTAGTGTGTTAGTGGCATCACACAGAGCTCCTATATTTTCTTCTCAGCAGCACCCATAGGACTTCTAGTGTGTTAGTGGCATCACACAGAGCTCCTATATTTTCATCTCAGAAGCACCCATATGACTTCTAGTGTGTTAGTGGCATCACACAGAGCTCCTATATTTTCTTCTCAGCAGCACCCATAGGACTTCTAGTGTGTTAGTGGCAGCAAACAGAGCTCCTATATTTTCTTCTCAGCAGCACCCATAGGACTTCTAGTGTGTTAGTGGCATCACACAGAGCTCCTATATTTTCTTCTCAGCAGCACCCATAGGACTTCTAGTGTGTTAGTGGCAGCAAACAGAGCTCCTATATTTTCTTCTCAGCAGCACCCATAGGACTTCTAGTGTGTTAGTGGCATCACACAGAGCTCCTATATTTTCATCTCAGAAGCACCCATAGGACTTCTAGTGTGTTAGTGGCATCACACAGAGCTCCTATATTTTCTTCTCAGCAGCACCCATAGGACTTCTAGTGTGTTAGTGGCAGCAAACAGAGCTCCTATATTTTCATCTCAGAAGCACCCATAGGACTTCTAGTGTGTTAGTGGCATCACACAGAGCTCCTATATTTTCATCTCAGAAGCACCCATAGGACTTCTAGTGTGTTAGTGGCATCACACATAGCTCCTATATTTTCTTCTCAGCAGCACCCATAGGACTTCTAGTGTGTTAGTGGCAGCAAACAGAGCTCCTATATTTTCTTGTCAGCAGCACACATAGTACCTATAGTGTGTTAGTGTCAGCACCCATAGGACCTACAGTGTGTTGTGAGCACACATAGGAGTTCTATTTTTTATACTATATACACTACCGACTACAATGGCTGGAAGACCGCCAAGGAGAGGCAGAGCGTGCCGAGGCAAGAACACAGGGCAGGCAGGCTCTGTTTCTAGAGACAACAGTGCTGGCCGTGGACGTGGTCGTGCATCGTCATCAGCACGTGGCCATGGGACACGCTTGTCTTTGTTTTCGGCAGCTGGACATGTGGAGCCGCATCATGCCGAAGGCTTGGTAGAATGGATGACCAAGCCCTCCTCATCCTCCTCATCCTCTCTCACCCAGGCTCAGGGTACTGGCAGAGCAGCTGCCAACGCGTACTCAATGGCATCATCAGCTACCCCTTCCCTAGACCCACCATGTCCTCCTGAGGAGTCCCCCGAACTGTTTGAGCACAGTGTTGGGTACATGCTCCAGGAGGATGCCCAACGATTCGAAGGCTCGGATGATGATACCCAGCTTGAGGAAGTCAGTAGTGTGCGCGCAGAGAGAGGGGATGCTGAAGGACAGCAATCTGGCAGTAGTGTTCCACCAGCTGCAGCTTACTGCCAGGTTTGCTCTAGTGGTGAAGAGGGAGGGGATGATGAGGTCACTGACTCCACGTGGGTGCCTGAAGGGAGAGAGGAGGAGGAGGAGGAGGATGCAGTGTCACATGTCCAACGAGGCAGAATGCCCCCTGGAGGCCAGCTAGAGGCCAGCACAGCAACTGTACCACACCGCAGAGCTCCGCCTGTGCAGGGCGCTGCCTCTGCACGTTATCACAAAAGTTCTTTGGTGTGGGCCTTTTTTGAGACGAGTGCATCAGATCGCACCACTGCTATTTGCAATATTTGTCTCAAGCGTATCTCGCGTGGCCAAAACATCAGCCGCTTGGGCACCACAAGCATGAGCAGACATATGTCGACCTGCCATGCAGCTCGTTGGCAAGCACACATAAAAGACCCACACCAAAGAACAAAGCGGACCTCTCCTTGCTCCTCATCAGCTGGGATCTCCATCCCCACTATATCTTCAGTCCTCTCTGAAAGCTGCTCTGAGAGGACTGAAGGTGTAGAATTAGGTGTGTCACAACCAAGTACTTGCAGTACACCGACGTCCGATTGTAGCAGGCAAATTTCCCTGCCCCAGCTGCTGGACCGTCGAAAGAAGTATACTCCCAGCCATCCACATGCCCAGCGGTTGAATGCTAGCTTGGCTAAATTGCTAGCACTTCAACTGCTGCCTTTTCAGTTGATAGACTCGGCCCCCTTCCGTGAGTTTGTTCAATGTGCGGTTCCTCAGTGGCAGGTTCCCAAACGCCACTTTTTCTCACGGAAGGCGATTCCGTCTCTCTACTGGCATGTGGAAGGCAATGTCCATGCCTCGCTGGACAGGGCGGTCAGCGGTAAGGTGCATATTACCGCTGACTCATGGTCCAGCAGGCATGGACAGGGACGTTATCTTTCTTTCACGGCCCATTGGGTCACTCTATTGGCAGCTGGGAGGGATGCAGGACAAGGTGCAGTAGTGTTGGAGGTTGTTCCGCCACCACGCCTCCAAAATGCTACTACTGGTTGTGACACACCTCTCTCCTCCACCCCCTCCTCTTCTTCTTCCTCCATGTCCTCTTCGAGTGCTCTGTCCTCGGAACCAGCGGTGCTCCGTAGGCGTACAAGGGGCTACGCGAGTACGCAGGCAAAAAGATGCCATGCCGTGCTTGCGCTGGTGTGTTTGGGGGACAGGAGCCACACTGGGCCAGAGGTTCTGGCAGCTCTGCAGGGGCAGGCCGAGAGGTGGTTGACGCCACGCCAGCTTAAGCCAGGAATGGTCGTTTCTGATAATGGCACCAACCTCCTCTCCGCCCTGCGACAGGGGCAGCTCACCCATGTGCCCTGTATGGCTCACGTCCTCAACCTGGTGGTGCAGCGGTTCTTGGGCAGGTTCCCAGGCTTACAGGATGTCCTGAGGCAGGCCAGGAAAGTCTGTGTGCATTTCCGCCGATCTTATAATGCCAGTGCTCGGCTGACTGAGCTGCAAAAGGAGCTGAACCTGCCCAAGAACCGCCTAATATGTGACATGCCCACCAGGTGGAACTCAACGTTGGCCATGCTGCAGCGACTGCACACGCAGCAGAGGGCCATCAATGAGTACCTTTGCGACTACGGCACCAGGACAGGGTCAGGGGAGCTTGGCTTTTTTTCCCCACGCCAGTGGAGCATGATCAGGGATGCATGCACTGTCCTCTCACCATTTGAGGAGGCCACGAGGATGGTGAGCAGTGACAGTGCATGCATCAGTGACACTGTACCTCTTGTCCACCTGTTGGAGCATACGCTGCGTGGGATAATGGACAGGGCACTTGAGGCAGAACAGAGGCAGGAAGAGGAGGACTTCCTTGTCTCTCAAGGCCCCCTTTATCCAGACAATGTTCCTTCTGTCCCACCCATCACACAGGAAGAGGAGGAGGAGGAGGAGGAGGAGGAGGATTGTGTGAGCATGGAGGTGGAGCCTGGCACTCAGCATCAGCAGCAGCAGTCTTTTAGGGATGATGTACAGTCCCAACAAACCAGTGGACTTGTACGTGGCTGGGAGGAGGTGGCTGGCGATCATGTCATCCTCAGTGACCCAGAAGACTCCGGACCGAATGCCTCAGCTAACCTACGCTGCATGGCCTCCCTGATCCTGCAAAGCCTGCGGAAGGATCCTCGTGTTCTTCGGATCAAGGAGAGTGACCATTACTGGCTGGCCACTCTCCTTGATCCACGGTACAAGGGTAAGGTTGCGGACCTTATCTTGCCGTCGCAGAGGGAGCAGAGGATGAGACATCTCAGGGAGGCCTTGCAGAAAGGTCTGTGCAACGCGTTCCCAGAAACTGGGAGGTTACAAACTCCTGGTCCTGGACGACGAGTTGCTGAGGCTTCGGTCAGTAGCAGAAGGAGCGGTGGGGAAGGTGGACGTCTGACCGATGCGTTCAGACAATTTTTTAGTCCGCAGCCCCAAGGTATAATCGGTTCCAGCAACCATCGCCAGCGTCTGATATACATGGTGCAGGAATACCTAGGGGCAAGGTCAGACTTGGACACCTTTCCCACCGAAAATCCTCTGGCTTACTGGGTCCTGAGGATGGATCACTGGCCAGAGCTTGCACAGTATGCAATTGAGCTACTGGCCTGTCCTGCATCCAGCGTTCTTTCCGAACGCACATTCAGTGCTGCTGGAGGATTTGTCACCGATCATAGGGTGCGCCTGTCCACCGACTCGGTTGATCGACTGAACTTCATAAAAATGAATCTGTCTTGGATCACCACCAGCTACCAGACACCTGAAGCGGATATAACGGAATAATTTATAATGTCACATCCCTTCAAGACTGCCTATGCTGATGCTGAGTGACTGTCCTGTTATGTTCACTGACTATCCTCTTCCTCCTCCTCAATGATCCATGCCACCACACCAGTGCCTAAGGCACAATTTTTCAGCCCCTGTATAACAGGGGCGTGTAATTACAATTTTTTAAAAAGATGCTTCGCAACAGGTGTGACTGCTGTGCTCAGAGTACAGTATCTGTGAGGGGTTGCAGTGTTGTGGCACCAGCACCAGTGCCTAAGGCACAATTTTTCAGCCCCTGTTGGGGCGTGTAATTACAATTTTTAGGCAATGCTTTGCAACAGGTCTCATTGCTGTGCTCAGAGTACAGTATCTGTGAGGGGTTGCAGTGTTGTGGCACCAGCACCAGTGCCTAAGGCACAATTTTTCAGCCCCTGTATAACAGGGGCGTGTAATTACAATTTTTTAAAAAGATGCTTCGCAACAGGTGTGACTGCTGTGCTCCAAGTACAGTATCTGTGAGGGGTTGCAGTGTTGTGGCACCAGCACCAATGCCTAAGGCACAATTTTTCAGACCCTGTTTAACAGGGGCGTGTAATTACAAATCTTGATCTAATAGTTCACAGCAGGGCCCATTCCTGCGCCCACCAAGAGTAACTATGAGGGCCTACAGTCTTGTGGCAACACCGTCCACCACCACCACCACCACCAAAGGCCCAATTTTTCTGCCCTGTTCAACAGGTGCATGCAATTACAAATCTTGATCTAATAACTCACAGCAGGGCCCATTCCTGCACCCACCAAGAGTAACTGTGAGGGCTTACAGTCTTGTGGCAACACCGTCCACCACCACCACCACCACCACCAAAGGCCCAATTTTTCTGCCCGGTTCAACAGGTGCATGCAAGTACAAATCTTGATCTATTAACTCACAGCAGGGCCCATTCCTGTGCCCACCAGTCTTGTGGCTACACCAACATCTAATAGGGCAAATTTCTGCAGAGTATATACGGCAGGCCCCTACTTTCAAACATCCAACTTACAAACGACTCCTACTTGCAAACGGCAAGAGAAAACAGGAAGTGAGAGGAAATCTACCCCTAGGAAGGAAAATTCTATCCTGTTAGATTTAATTTGGGAAAAAGGTATCTCCTCTCTACTGATGCTTTATCACCAATCCTTGTTTCAATTAAAACCCCACTTTTCCAAAAACATTTGTCATTGGGACGGAAAGTGAGGTGACATGTTCTGAACAGATGTGCAAAGACAGCAAATGTTACAGGGGTGATAACCCCTCCCTATGTTCTCCAAAAAGCTTAAAAATTGATTTTTTTGGGATGTAGCTACACTTCATAATGTACCTGTTCAGATTCTACTTAAGAACAAACCTACAGTCCATGTCTTGTTTGCACCACCTATATACTGCTGTTCAGAGTATATAGGGTTGTAGGTATAGGGTTTTATTTTGGGTGCGGGGTCCCCCTTAGTATCCATACAAGACCCAAAGGGGCTGGGGTGGGGGGGGGGGGGGTGATGGGGTAGCCATGCCATTTTTCTCAAGGATTTTCAGCCATATGGCGGCCAGGACAAGACATGACATTAAAGCCGCAAGTGGTTTTAAATGGCTTCTTTTTTTCCTTTACAAATGTCATTTTGTGCAAGGACAGTTCTAAACACGGGAAACACATGCCACTTCACAGGCATACTTTAGACACCCCCCAGGTACCATATTTAAAGGAAAATTTCACTTTTTTTTTTTTTCACTTTATGCATCATTAAAATGACTGCTCGCGAAAAAACTTTAGTTTTTAAAATTTCTTTTTGCATTGATATATGTCCCCTGGGGCAGGACCCGGGTCCCCAAACCTGTTTTATGACATTAACATGCATATTGGCCGTTGTAATTAGCAATTTTGATTTCGAACGTTCGCGTCCATTATAACGAATAGGGTTCGAAAATTCGCGCGAACTTTCGGTCCGTTCGAAGGTTCTGGTGCGAACCGAACCCGGGGGTGTTCGGCTCATCCCTACTCTCTAAATGTTTTTTTTGCATTGGTACATGACCCCAAAGGCAGTATATAGCTCCCTATGACCCTAATTTGAAAATCTCTTGCCTATTAGCATTTAAAATGGCCAGAACTGATTTCAAGATTCAACCAGCATAGACTTCAGTGGTGTTCAGATTTACAATTGGTTTGATAAATGGTCTGCAATCAAACTCAGGCACATTGACTCTTCCCAAGTAACACCTAACAACCTATAGGGGTGTACTTTTTTTAAATTGCATAGCTATTCAAACTGAAAGTACATTCATTCTGTATGAATGCTGGCAAAATCAAATGTTAGTAGACTATTTTCACTTCAGGTCAGAAGTTCTTTATCCCTTTCAGCGCCATTGGCAGCTGAGTAAACCGGAAGTGACATTGTGACGTTGCTTCCGTGTTTCTACATAGGAGACTGTAACAAAGCCATTTCCGGCTTTGTTTCAGTCTCAGCCTAGCCGGTGGATGCGCCAGATCAGGGGGATGGAAGGCCCAGGAAGAGCGTCAGAAGGGGGCAGGGGGGGCCTTTAGCCGCATCGGTTGTTAAAACTAAGAAGCCAACCGTTGGCTCTAAAAAACGGTACCTGGGTGATGTCTGCAGCTGCAGGCATCATCTTGGTATAACCCCTTCAAGCCGAGAATGCAAATTTGCGTACGGTCGGCGCTAAGGGGTTATTCATGAGAATAGCGTGAATCAGGAAAATACTGCACTATGCCCAACAGGTGGAACTGACAATCATAGTATATAAGTATTTATTTCTTGTGCTCAACAGCTGCATTCAGTGGCCTTAATGTGGTATTTTTCTGGTTTACACTATTCTTATGAATGAAGAACATCCTACCTGGAAAATGCATTGCCTGGTATCATTTAATTTTGCCGGCATGCGCACAAATTTACATGGAGTTTCACAGTATTAAAAGATCTTCAAATGTTTATGAATATATACTATGGTGGGAATAAGGCCTTAAAGTATAGGTCCGCTTTAAAGATATTTACTTGAAAGCCACTGTGACCTCCAGGCTGCAATAAAAACATGCAAAATTTACCAGGAAAAAAAGTTACAAAAGATGTTATATTGAAAAATAAACTTTTTCGATTATAAGCAGAAAGCAAAATATGAATGTCATTTCTTTTTGTGTGGAAGAAAACAAATTATGATTGCATTATATTTTTCTTATGCAAATTTGATTTCCTCTGTACCACATACAGAAAAGCCATTACTGAAAATACTTGACAGCTGCTTGCATGCAGAGGACATTGGTTTAGCCAGGTGTTTTATCTGCTGTCACCAATCCACGGTGGTGAATTTAAAGTAGAGGGAAAATGATATAATCTACATCAGATGATGTGCAAAAACATAAAAGCACCAGAAACAATTTAGAAACAAGAACAAACACTAAATGGTTTAGGAAAATGATTATCAATTATCTTCAGGATTTAAACATTTCTTAATTCTAAATATTCTAAAGCTACAGTATGGACACAGCTGATGAAGTTTAGTAATGGGGCAACATAACCTAAGCTTTGTGGAATTACAATATGTGGAAAACAGATTTCTGAGAATTAAATCTATGTGCTACAAAAGGCTAAATCATTGGCTTCAACTACATGACTAGCTTTACTGCCTGTCATTTGTAATTGCAATTATTGGGTATTATTTATAAAATGTGGATGAAAAAGATTTTATTTTTTGTAATAGGCAATTAGATTCCAGATTTATTTTCTAGCGTAGGCAAGTATCAAAACTCTAAGGGCCCATTCACAATTTAGATGCAATAAAATTGTGTTGATGTACGTTGTGTGTAGGCATCCTATTTGCTTTGAATGAACAATTAGGGAGCCTCAACACACAGAATGTACAAAAGTACATGCACTATTTTTGGCAGAATGGTGCACTACAACTGACTACATCCCTGCTGCAAAAAGAGAGAGAAATAGAGTGATATTCAAGTAGATCTATGGGCAAAAGCAGAAACAACATACAGTATATACTGCAGTCTGTCCATAGCATTACCATAGTTTTTTTTTTTTTTGTACGTGATAGTTTACTTTTTTTTGGTTGTATTCAATATGTGCAAAAAGAGACACCACACAAAATACTTATAAATATAAAATGTATTAAAGATAATGACAGATGCAGATAAAGATATTAGAAAATATAACAAGATTACTTAACTAAAGATGCTGTTTCGCCATGGAGCCCCCCCCCCCCCCTGCTTTTCATACAACATGGCCAGGTAATTTTAGACAGACACATGCCTAATGGCACCTCTGTTATGAGACTAAAGTCTTATCAGTTTTGGCTGTGAAAATATAGAACTTGAATGTAAGGAAATAGCCAATCGTAGAGAACAAAGTGGGTTTGGACACATCCTGGTCAGTTAACAATAGCATTCCTTTGGTATGAGGTAAAGCCATGCTTATGTACTTCTATGGCTTGTATGGCCCCTTAACCAGGGCTTGGAATTCATTGTTAGATATTTGTGAGACCACTAGACAACTTTAACTAAGAAAGTATATAATATGCAATTTACCTGTCAGTACCATTATTTGCATTGTTACCTGTTGACCCTGCATGTAGATACCTTGATGTTCATAAAGCTTGCTATACACTGTCGTTTTTTAGGTTCCTCCAACCACACACTTACCTAAACCATCACTCAATCTAGCACTGTGCCCATCCGTAGTGACTCTCCCCACTCTCAGAGGCTTTGTTGAGGCAGAGAGAGCTTTGATTTCCGATGCTGCCAGTCAAGTCCAGTGATCAGGAGTGGGGGCAGGGCCAAACTGTGCTGTCTGTGTTTATAGATGCAGGCAGGCTCAGGGGCAAGCCCGCAGGTATGCCTCAATAGGAAGTGGCTTCCTGTGGTGGCACACTGACAAGAGGAGGATTGGGGCTGCTCTGTGCAATTCTATTGCACAGAGCAGGTAAGTATAACAATTTTTTTTTTAAAACAAAAAACTTTACAATCACTTTAATGCCCAATTAACTCTTTTTAGGCAGTTACAGCAACATGCATTTTTTTTTGTTTCGGAAAAAGGGTTTAAACCATTGTATTACACCCTAGCAGTGTTAAAGATTGCCCTAACCCCTTTAACTGTCACTTTTGCTGGAGTTCTTGTTCTGAATGGAAATGTGGGAAAAATATAAATAGAAGCTTAGGGATTTAAATTTAGCCCTTGTAACTTTATAATATGTGGTAAGAAGTCTCTGCTTCTCTCTGATCCAGAATACAGATTACATTTAGAATGGATCAGTCCTAGTCAGCAGCTCACAGTCCTTCCCAGATCTTTATACCCCACACGTACTGTCTAGGTTAGCTTGATGGAAGAACCCCCTCTTTAAACGTAATCCCTTTAATGTTCATGCGTGTGTCTCCAATCCCAGATGAAGCAAGGGGAAGCAAGTTGGAAGAAGCTAGCGGTGTGACGTCAGAACGCACAAACCGACCCTGCTTAGATGAAGCAGTTTTCCTGTTACATGGAATTTTTCTGTAAGTGCAATACTTTTTATCAAACACCTGGTTAATACAGTATAGCATTATGAGTCTTCTTCCTTACTTTTAACATATACAACCATGAGAGTCAGGAGCCGGAATCCATCTTGCTATATAGGGTCTATTGTGGAATGAGCTTCGGCATCTGTGGTATCCTAGCTGGAAAAATTTCTAAGCACCTATGATCCTATTTTGGATCTATTGGTCTGGTAAGCGGCCCATTTGTCTCTATTAGCATGGTGGTGACTAGACTTGTGCACAACGGAAAAATTCGTTCCGTTTCGGTTCGTTTCTTTCCGGTCCTGTTGATTCGTAATCATTCGTAATTTTGCTAGACGGGATTTTTCGTGTTCGGACTCATTCGTATTTTTGCAAGCGACATTTTTCGTTGAATTTTTTGTTGCTTTATAATTCGTACTTTCGGTAGAGTACGTTGTTTTTCGTTGATTCTGGACACAACTCCTACTTTCCTAACTTTTTTTGGGTTCGTTGATTCGTAATTTTCAGTGTCTCTCTCACAACGATGCTGCCTATTATACCTAATGTGCTTCGAATGGATTTGTACTTTTCTAAATACATAGCGGTTATTTGTAACGATTCGAAATCTCGTATTTTACTTTCGTTTTTTACATGCGGCTATAGGCTCCGCCCCTGTACACCATTTTGAGAGGGTTCAGCACGGTGAGGGAGAAGCAGAGAGCAGAGCAGAGTGAGTGTTATTGTGCTTCGAATGGATTCGAAATCTCGTATTTTACTTTCGTTTTTTCATGCGGCTATAGCCTCCGCCCCCTGTACACCATTTTGAGAGGGAGTTCAGCATGGTGAGGGAGAAGCAGAGAGCAGAGTGAGTGTTATTGTGCTTCGAATGGATTCGTACATTCGTAACTTTTTTCATAACGAATTATGCCGAAGACCTTCGGGCATTCGCTATTTTGCGGTATAATTTATTTCGGATTCGGTTTTATTCGTAATTGCTCTGTTCGGAAATTCGAATGCTTCCGAATGTCCGAAAGTTGCTAAATTCGGACGAATTTCGATTCGTTACGAAACTAATTGCACAAGCCTAGTGGTGACACAAAAGCACTTCTTTTGGGATCATTTTGGCACAAGCGCACTTTAATTCTTTGCACTTGGATGAACTTTATTGATGAAAAAAAGAAAAGGATTTTTTCTTTGCATGAACTTTGAAATATCCTTTTTTGCACCTTTGAGAAATTATATTGGATTTTAATGTGAATCATACTGTTTATATACTATTATTATTAATAATTTTCAATGTTAGTGGCACTTTGTACTTTAAAAAAAAGCACAGGAAATTTTTGTCATATATATTGTTTGTATTTGAATATTTCAGATGATATGCACTTGGAAAAAGTTGGGCCACATTTCTAAGTGGAATTATTTAAGGCCACAGTTAATTATGTTTATATTGTGATTTGTATGTCGATATTTTAGTTGTTTTGGAGACAGCGCACTATTTACATTCCATACACATGCATTGAATATTCACAGGTACCAGTGCAATATATTAATATTTAGCTTAGTGCAGATATTCAGGTTAGTGCACCCCTGACCACATATGCAAAATCACATAATCCCAGATGCAGGATTAGCAGGTTTACCTGATCCCTTATCCTGTAGTTTAGGCATCTCTTTGACCCACTCTACTATTTATTGTTGCTTGGTAACTAAAAACATGTCACACTTCCTCAATTTAGTCATTTTGGGTGTTCTGATTACTAACCAGAGTCATGAGTGCTTCCCCTTACAATGGTTCCCCCATATATGTATACCATAAGTCTACTTTACTGGTGCTCCTATTTTCATTCTTTCTTGCTATTGGATTCCAAGGTCCAGGAATTTCTTCCTCGGATCCCTAAAAACATGTACATTATATGTAGTTTTTGCTAATGTAATAAGTGTCTAGGTAAAGTTCAACATAGCTCAGTTAGTCTTGTTTTTATTTAAAAAGCAAACCAGGAAATATTTTCCATTATCGTTTGAAGGAAGTTGATCAACAAGTTTCCATCAATGTCTCTTTTAAAGTCCTAATAGTCAAAGCATTCCATAAACATCTGTGCACCTAGTGCCTAAGCAGTCCCAAAAACCTGTCCACACCTCTTATCTGATGGAGACAGTGTCATTTAATACCAGGGACAAATAGACCGTGTATTTTCTTACCTATTTAAATATTTTAAGTCCCAACTTCTCTGACACTGTTGAGTTGTCTCCATGTTGTTCTCTGTGTCTTTTTTTGGTATTAGGGTGAAGGAATGATCTGTAATGTGAGTGTGAATGTGCAGTGTGTTTTGGCTCTACAGGATTTTGAGACGGAGACAAGTAGGGTATATAAACCTGGCCTAGGATCACAGACAGGAGCTCTTTCATATGGACCACAGAATGAATTTACATCTTTAAAGAAACTCCAGATGCAAATGAATGGAGCATTCTACAGTTCAAACAGAGGGATCAAAAAGCAGGTTGAACTGACAGGTTAATATTTTCTGATCTGGGGTTGACATTTAGTGCTATACCAAACTAAAAAGCCTTTCATTACATTATATCATAATTCTCTGTTCACTAGGTATTCCACCAAGACCATGATCAAGAAAATAATTATAAATATACAGATTGTTAACATATGAATAACAACTAGGGATGATGTGCATTCAGCAATAAATAATGTGTAATACCTACCTGTCCTGCCACCTTTGCTGCCAATTTTTTCTTGTTTAGGTTCATACTGGGAAAAGTAAAAGGTTCAATGTAAAAGAGGGACTGCCACATATTCACTAATACCCAGAACTGACAGATATTTCTCTGGTAGTCAAGCAGCAGACTGGGGGTGCAGGGGACCACAGAGAAGCTTCTGGTGCCTACAGTCCCTCCTATGAAGCAAACGTGTTAATTTGCCCAGTAGAAGCAAAGTACAGGTTCACTCTATATTTCAATCTTTTTTATAGGGGATAACAAAAATACAAAATACCAAGTACAAAGCAAGGAGAGATACAATGCTGTCTGGTTAAACCTACAGGTATAACATTAATTGCATTGACAGTGCTTAAAAACATGAGCAAATAACATTATATCACACATACAGTCAAGTCCATAAATATTGGGACATCAACACAATTAAATTTTTTTGGGCTCTTTACACCATCACAATGGATTTGAAATGAAACAAACAAGATGTGCTTTAACTGCAGATTTTCAGCTTTAATTTGAGGGTATTTACATCCAAATCAGGTGAACGGTGTAGGAATTATAACAGTTTGTATATGTGCCTCACACTTTTTAAAGGGACCAAAAGTAATGGGACAGCTTAACAATCATAAATCAAACTTTCACTTTTTAATACTTGGTTGCAAATCCTTTGCAGTCAATTACAGCCTGAAGTCTGGAATGCATAGACATCACCAGACGCTGGGTTTCATCCCTGGTGATGCTGTGCCAGGCCTCAACTGCAACTGTCTTCAGTTCCTGCTTGTTCTTGGGGCATTTTTCCTCCAGTTTTGTCTTTAGCAAGTGAAATGCATGCTCAATCGGATTTAGGTCTGGTGATTGACTTGGCCATTGCATAACATTCCACTTCTTTCCCTTAAAAAACTCTTTGGTTGCTTTCGCAGTATGCTTCAGGTCATTGTCCAGCTGCACTGTGAACCACCGTCCAATGAGTTCTGAAGCATTTGGCTGAATATGAGCAGATAATATTGCCCGAAACACTTCAGAATTCATCCTGCTGCTTTTGTCAGCAGTCACATCAATAAATACAAGAGAACCAGGTCCATTGGCAGCCATACATGCCCACGCCATGACACTACCACCACCATGCTTCAGCTATGAGTAAGCGTCAATTCGTGACATGAAACGCGTTAGCCACCCTTCCCTGCATGCACACTATCTGCATTTGTTGTTTTGGATTTATGGATTTATTTTGAATTTGGATTTTTTACCTGAAATTTTGGAATAAATAACCGTCTATACAGAGTGCGGCAGTCCAGGGTTTCTTTTTCTCCCATGCATCAGTGCAGAGCCAGCACCTGTGTGAGTGACCGGGCGGAAGCAGCTATTTGGTGAATTGTCAAGCTTTTGAGCGGTACGTTTTTCCTTTTCACTGATGAGGTGGTATGCTTTGGATCATGAGCAGTTCCTTTCCTTCTCCATACTCTTCTCTTCCCATCACTCTGGTACAAGTTGATCTTGGTTTAATCTGTCCATAGGATGTTGTTTCAGAACTGTGAAGGCTTTTTTAGATGTTGTTTGGCAAACTCTATCCTGGCCTTCCTGTTTTTGAGGCTCAACAATGATTTACATCTTGTGGTGAACCCTCTGTATTCACTCTGGTGAAGTCTTCTCTTGATTGTTGACTTTGACACACATACACCTACCTCCTTAAGAGTGTTATTGACCTGGCCAACTGTTGTGAAAGGTGTTTTCTTCACCAGGGAAAGAATTCTTCAGTCATCCACCACAGTTGTTTTCCGTGGTCTTCCGGGTCTTTTGGTGTTGCTGAGCTCACCGGTGCGTTCTTTCTTTTTAAGGATGTTCCAAACAGTTGATTTGGCCACACCTAATGTTTTTGCTATCTCTCTGATGGGTTTGTTTTGTTTTTTCAGCCTAATGATGGCTTGCTTCACTGATAGTGACAGCTCTTTGGATCTCATATTGAGAGTTGACAGCAACAGATTCCAAATGCAAATAGCACACTTGAAATTAACTCTGGACCTTTTATCTGCTCCTTGTAAATGGGACAATGAGGGAATAACACACACCTGGCCATGGAACAGCTGAGCAGCCAATTGTCCCATTACCTTTGGTCGCTTAAAAAGTGGGAGGCACATATACAAACTGTTGTAATTCCTTCACCGTTCACCTGATTTGGATGTAAATACCCTCAAATTAAAGCTGAAAGTCTGCTGTTAAAGCACATATTGTTTGTTTCATTTCAAATCCATTGTGGTGGTGTATAGAGTCAAAAAGATTAGAATTGTGTCGATGTCCCAATATTTATGGACCTGACTGTATATGGAAGCCTAGACACATACCGTAGTTTAATAAAATTTTGGAAATACACAGGGTTAAAATGACAGGGATGAAAGAGACACAAAATTATGGGTGGACACGGGGTGACTCCTATCCCCAGACCCACCCCCTAAATTAAAATAAATGTTAGAATCACATGATGCAAAAAGGAAATCTACAAAAATAAAGGGTGGTTTTTTTTCTTCTGGAAAGGGAGCACATTAATGAGATGGAATAGATGAGATGCCAGTGAGCAATCTCATTAGATAAAATTAAACACAATACAAATTTAATATACATACCTATGTTCTTTTTGGGTGGATAAGGTATATAGGAGTAAGTAAGTATATGGTGAACACTATCACTATGTAAGGGTATGGGGGTGCGGGGAGGGGGTATT
This sequence comes from Rana muscosa, assembly GCA_029206835.1. NCBI lineage: Eukaryota > Metazoa > Chordata > Amphibia > Anura > Ranidae > Rana > Rana muscosa. The sequence goes on from CM055117.1 coordinate 501,244,301, forward strand.
GTCATGGGGGTTCGTGCTGCCCCCCCTACACCCTCCCTTCCTCCCCCCTCGACATTTCTCCTCCCCCCTCCACACCACCCCCCTCCCCTCCCCCCCCCCCCTTCCCCCCCTTTACTTTTTTTTTGCCCTCTCCTAGTTAAAAGCGGGTAGGTTTTTGTTTATAAGAGCTGGGAAGGAAAGAGAGAGGAGAAGTTATATGATCTATGGACCTTCGGAATTTTATGTTTTTAATAGGCTGGTAAGAGTCGTAAATTTACATGATAAGCTCTGGGACTATCCCTATTGTAAGATTCTTTTAGCTTTAAGGAAAAATATGTGATATGTACTATGTCTAATGTATTGTGATATGTGATGTTATATGTTTAGTATGTGAAGTGTATGTAAATATATACCGTATTTATCGGTGTATAACACGCACAGGCTTTTAACATGCACCCTAACTTTAAGAGGGAAGTTTCAGGAAAAAAACTTTCCACAGCCCCCTGCGTATAACACGCAGGCACAGTTTACCCTCTATTTTCAGGGTGAAAAAGTGAGTGTTGTATGCCAATAAATACAGTATGTTTATTTTTATGTTCTTTTTCTAAAAAATCTATAAAAATATTTGAAAACACACATATATGGAAGCCAATGTCCCTCTAGCACAGTTGTTCTTAACTTCTGTCCTCAAGATCCACTAACAGGCCATATTTTAAGTATTAGCTTGGGGAGATGCAGACTAGAATACTGCAATCACTAATCAACAAATTATATCACCTGTGATGTATTTCAGTTATCTTGCAAACCTGGCCTGTTAGTGGATCCTAAGGACATGAGTTGAGAACCACTGCTCTAGCAGAACCCATTAATAAAAGGGATACGCTGCAACCATCGTCGTTAATGCAGAACATATCAAACTATTGAGAAAATGTTGTATTTATGTTCCTAAGAATATGACCACACCAACAGTCAGGTACTAAACTCGAGTACATCAAGAAAGAAAAATGAGCTTAGGAAATAAAAGGAAGAAGCAAGAAGAGAAAAGCAAGAGAGTAAAAGAGAAATTGAAATAGAATAGGGTCAGCCGAGACCCCGCTATGGGACAGAGAAGTATTGAATCGACGGGTCCCACGTTTTGTCAAATTTCATGGTATTGGTATGAAACGTGCAGGTGCGTTTGTCATTAAACATGGTCCAATTCAAGTTGCTTTTAACGTAATCAAGAAACAAATAGAGAATCAGTTTTAATGATTTTTTTGGGACCAGGCAGTTTCTGAAAAAAGGGCTACTTCTGAGGATCTACAATTATTAACTACTGTCACTGAATGAATGAAATTGAACATCCAAATCCAAAATCTAGACACTTTGGGGCATTCCCACCAAATGTGGCACATGGTTCCCTTGGTGGACTCCTCACAGCAATGTTTCTGTGACTCAATCAGGATAACATATGGTTGCATAACATAGTCTGTATAAGAATCTATAACTGCAGTGTCAGGTCACCTGACTTACTTACTGCCACCCTCCATTTATGACCTGGGTACTTGCAGAGGCAGATATACCATTTGTGCACTGAGGCAATCAAGGAATTATACATCAATGTAGACAATATGGATGCTAGATCAGTGCTAGAACATTTCCCATTAACATATAGACCTCGACACTGCTCACTTCTGTCAGTCAATAGATGCACACTAAATGTATCATTACCCGTCCAGTAATTGACTGGGATGATGGGGGGGGTCATGAGCAAAAACTTGTTTTGCACAGGGTCCCATCGATGACTTTGTGCCCACTGGGTCCTTGCCCCTAATACAAGCTTCACCCATGTACAATCCTGCCTGTACCAGCCAGCATAGACACGAATGCTGGCTGCACACCAACAGCTATTGAATGACATCTGTCAGAATATTAGAACAGTACCTTCATGTGATTGGATGCAGACACTGTTCATCTGACAATTTTCTACCTGGCTTCTTTGATTTTCCACTCAAAGGGTGTCAGGTGCAGTAGTCCCAACAGGGCCACCCACTGATCAAGTGTTAGTCTGTTCCTAATTCACTCAGTGTATGGCCAGCTTGAGCTGTTTTGACTTATTTATGAATTGTTCTTTGAGCTATTTACACTTAGGCCCCTTTCACACTGATCAGGTCCTCCTGTCAGTTTTTCAGGTGGACCCAATCGGACTATCCATTGCTCTATATGGAGCGGCGGATGTCCACGGACATTTATCTGTTGACACCCACTGACATCCGATCCAATCCTGTCCGCTAAAAACAGATGGATGGGATTCCATTACCCTTGCGGATAGGATCGGATGACCAATCGGATAGAAATGGACAGGCGGTTTGTTTCCATCTGACTGCCCTATTGAAAAGAGTGGGCTGTGTTTGTGTCCGCACCTGTCATCCATCTGCTCATCGGGGATCAGAGTAGAGATTCCCCGCTTAGCAGGCAGATCCGCTGGCAGACTCTGCCAGTGTGAAGGGAGCCTTACCTCCGTGCTGGCCTTTTCCAGATACAGCTGTCTGAAGCCAGGTGTGCAGCATTTAGCTCAATGCTTCCTGTCCCTGCATAGGTTTGCATTTGGTCCATGCTATTTTTTAAGAATGGAATTAGTTGCTGCAATAGACATCTAGGGGGCGACTAATTCTATCAAAAATGCAAGGATAGGAAGCAGAGAGAGTACAAACTGGGAGTATCAAACTAAAATTATTCTAAACTCAAAAGGTTTTTTACCTTAAAGGGGTTGTAAAGGTACATGTTTTTTAACCTTAATGCATTCTATGCATTAGGGTGAAAAAACATACGACGATTAGCGGCCCCCCAGCCCCCACCACTGTTTACTTACCTGAGCCCTCGAAAGTCCCGCGTTGTGAACGCACTGGCTTCTCGGCCGGGCTTCTCGGCTCTTCTCGGCTCATTCATTGGATGATTGATAGCAGCGCAGCCATTGGCTCCCGCTGCTGTCAATCAAATCAATGATGCGGCGTGCCGGGGGCGGGGCCTAGTGATACATCCTGTATCACAGGAGCGTGCCCGCAAGTTAACCCCCTTGGGAGAGCGCTTCCCATAAGGGAGTTAGCTGATGAGGGGAGGAGCCAAGACAGCCGCCGAGGGACCCCAGAAGACGAGGATCATGGCCACTCTGTGCAAAATGAGCTGCACAGTGGAGGTAAGTATGACGTGTTTGTTATTTTAAAAAAAATAAAAAATGAACCTTTACAACCCCTTTAATACATTTTTTGCATTAAGGTAAAAAACCTTCCACTCTGTGTTCCCACCCTCCCCCTTCATAACACTTACCTGTGTCCTGTATAGATCCAGTGCTGTGCCTGGCTGCAGGACTTTTCTCCCTCTCTTCCTGCTCTCATAGTCTTTGCTGAGAGCAGCAGGAGCCATTGGCTTCTTCTGCTGTCAGTCAAATCTAGTGAGCAGAGAGCAGCAGCAGGGCCAAGCCATGCTGTGTGTGTCAATAGACACACAGAGTCCAGCTCGGGAGCGAGCCTGCTCATCTGCCCCCATAGCAAGCTGCTTGCTATGGGGGCAGACACAGAAGTGGAGGAGCAGAGAACATCTTTTATACAGTATGTTAGAAAAGACAACTTAGTGGTATGTTTAATTAAGGAATCACACTTAGTTCTGCTGATTACTACCCGGAAACCTCCTTCAAGGATAAATGTGACCCCCTTCCCTACCTCTGAGCCTCATGTCTCATCACTGCTGTTATTCCTGATGAGAGCCACAGAGCCACTGCCACAAAGTCTTCTGGCTTGTTAGCTTCTTTTTCTATGCATGCATGGAAAATCTCTTTTCAATCCTATAGAAAGGTTGCCTACCATTGGCACAAATAATACAAATATCATTTAATGGTCAAGAACTATTCTGCATGCATAGATTTACTGAATTATTAAATATATGTTTTTAAATGTACAGACTTATTTGACTATAAGAATTACTAGGTATACCAACATTAGTTAAATTATGCTGTAGCACTGTTTATTTCCCCTTTATTTCACTATGCAACAAAATACATAAAAAACTAAAGTGAAATGCATGAAGCAATAATCTGCATAATGCAGATCTTCTCTATAAGCATATTCATGCCAGCTCAATATTAATAAAGGAGGTGCAGTGTGCTATGAGATTGTAATTACAGTAAGCAGGCAGAACATGTGCTTTCCTTAACACCGAAATGCATGACCTGCCCATAAACCATGCTGTCAAGTCTGGGAAATTGAATAATAAATGATAAGGCATTAATACATTAATGAACCCACGATTCATCCAAGACATAAATTTACTAGTAACAGGCCGAACATACAGAACTGTGGCAGTACTGTTTTTTTGGAAGAAGCGAATTGTAAAGTAAAATATGGGAGATTTAATATCCAATTTTACAATACTAGTTTCACACATCATTCTTGTTTCCACCTATATATAGTTGACATTTTATATCTTTGATAATTAACTATGATAAAGCAAGCACATCTTTTTTTTAACTCTCCCTTAGCAATCGTGTATTCAGAGAACCAAAGTTGGCAATTGAAAATAAATGTTTTTTGGCATTACAGATTGCTTCGTCATGGCTTCCCAAGTGAACTGATTCAGCTGATGTACAAACATGAGATTACTAGATGTAATGCTTTCATAAGCTGGAGTATCCATTATAACCTTTGTGGTTGTGGCACTGGATGATATCTGTGCTGTGGTTTAGCCGGTCAGCTTCCCAACACTTTCAAATGTCAGTCATTTAAGACCCAGGCAGAATGGCACAGCTGCCCTGTGGATGTTTGCATGACCAAGCCATAACCAGCAGGAAGCTGCCAGCATAAGTTACTTGCCCATAATAAATTAGTACTGTGCTTTTCTGCAAATGGCAATGGTTCAAGAAAGCAGTGGTAAGCACATACCCTCAAACTATTGTAATTAAATCAAATATATGGCTTGCCAAGGTCTGACTTCATAGGGAATTACAGGTACCTGGAAAACCTCTTCGGATGAGCAGCTCAGCGTGCCAAGCATAGAGTGGGAAACAGAGGTAAATGTAGGAGTCTCCTTATAACTACCATGTGTCCTAAGATTATCTGTAAATAGAATATTATATCAAATAAAAAATAAGGTTGCATGTGGGTTTCAGCATTACTGTCCATATTAGATAATTAGCATACAAAATCAGAACAGGGAGCCATTCTGTGTCAACTTGACATTTTAAACAATCTGCCAGGAGACAAGATTTTCATGCAAAATCAATGATGTTCCTCTTGCTTTTCTACCAAAAAAAATGTTTACTGAGAATATAATAAGTTATTAATGGAATGCTGGAAAAAATAATGAATCACAAAGCTAAGTTTGTAAGGAAACAGAAATAGTATCCATGTTAAACATTTGACAGTTGCACCTTAGTAACATTCCCCACATTTCTTTGTGTCCCTGCTAAATAAAGTCTTACATAATTAATACACTTTAAAAAACAGCTCCTATTTAAAGAGGAAGTACCCTCTGATTTAAAAAAAAAAATGCACCCTGCAAGACAAAGGCATAATGAGCTAGTATGCGTAGCATACTAGCTCATTATGAATTACCTGAGGTCGAAGCCCCCGCAGCGGTCCTCGTTCCCCTCCTCCGTTGCCGTCATGTCTCCCGGAGTGACTTCACACTCCGGCTGTGTGACTGGCCGGAGCCGCAATGACATCACTCCACACATGCGCGCAGGAGCCGCCAGTAACGGCACGATCGCCTTTGGAAACGGCACGCTCAGTGCGCCTGCACCGTTGTCTACGGCGCGCATGCGCCGTAGACATCGGTACAGTCTTTTTTGCAAATATCTCCTAAACTGTGTAGGTTAAAGCGAGATTCCACCCGCTATTTCTTTTTTTTTTTAACTCAGCAGCTACAAACACTGTAGCTGCTGACTTTTAATAGGGCACTTACCTGTCCTAGGCGCCCGCGATGTCAGCCCCCCCCCGAGGCCGACCCCTCGATCGTGGAGGGGGTGCTTCACTGCCCGTTTCCTACTGCGCATGCGCGAGTCTCGCCCTGATTTATGAATGGGCGGCTGCTTTTTGGGATACACACAGTTCCCAGAAGGCAGCAAGCCACATTCCCCAGAAGACACCGTGACGGAGGACGAGGAAGAAGACCCGCCGCGGTGGATGAAGAGGCAGATCAGCAAGTTCCGCATAGCATCCGTCCTTTCTGGTGAGTAAATTTTTTTTTTCTATTTATTTAATGTATTTTCGTGTATTTTTTTTTTTTTAGGGTGGAACACCACTTTAAGGAGATATTGCAAGCACCTACAGGTAAGCCTTAATCTAGGCTTACCTGTAGGTGAAAGTTGTCCCTGAGGGTTTACAACCACTTTAAAGTTTTGCAAAATTGCAAATGTATACTTTTTTTTTTCTATTTTTTCTTGCTCTTACCATTCGCTGAGACATCCACTGGATCTCAATTGTACAACTAGTTTCAATTTCCTTCTGTTTTACAATGCCATCAGCAAACGTATTCAGTATTTTATCAAAATGTAAAAAATGTAGATGCTTACAGCTCACAATTCGCTTAGACATGAGCAAGGAGCATGCAATCTGAAATACATTGAAAAGTAGACTTCATATATAAAACAGTGGAAAAAAAATCAAGCCTGTCTATCCTCCCTTACCTTATTAATATTTCCGTGTGTACATGCTGAACGCTTATGCTGTATAGAAATGATGCTTTAAAGTCTAATAGCTACTGGGTGCTGCCTTTTCAGCTGGTAGACTCTGCCCCCTTTCGTGAGTTTGTGGAATGTGCAGTACCTCAGTGGCAGGTTCCCAAACGCTACTTTCTTTTTCGTACATCACGGGACACAGAGCGACTTAGTCATTACTAATGGGTTATATAGTTTACCTTCAGGTGTTGGCACTGGCCAATTCCAAACCGGAAGTACCCTCCCCTATATAAGCCCCTCCCACCCGGGAGCACCTCAGTTTTTTGCCAGTGTCTAAGGGCCTACGGCCACATCACCCTGAAAGCGCCCGATCTCGTAGCCTCCATTGGTGGTTGGTGCCCCAGAATCTGGAAAGAGGGAAACCCTTCAGTCCGGTTTCTTGGAAGGTGGTCACTACAGATGCCAGCCTCATCGGCTGGGGGGCAGTGCTGGAGCAATGGTCTCCAGGGCAGGTGGTCAGAAGCAGAAAAGGCCCTGCCCATCAATCTCTTAGAGATACGAGCAGCCCGGTATGCCCTAGTAGCATGGACATCCAAACTCCAGGGGTCCCCTGTCAGAATTCAATCAGACAATGCCACGGCAGTGGCATATATCAATCATCAGGGTGGCACCAAAAGTCGTGCAGCCCAGAAGGAAGCAAATTGCATCCTGGAGTGGGCAGAAAGATATGTCCCAGCCATATCCGCGGTTTTCATCCCAGGAGTGGAAAATTGGGGAGCGGACTTTCTAAGTCGCCAACAATTATGCCCGGGGGAATGGTCTCTTCACCCCGAGGTTTTCCAGGCAATATGCCAGCGGTGGGGAACACCGGATGTAGATCTGCTAGCATCCAGATTCAACGCAAAGGTGGACAGGTTTGTGTCTCGCACAAGGGATCCCCTAGCTTGCGGCTCGGATGCCCTAGTGTTCCCTTGGGATCGGTTCAAGCTGATATATGCATTCCCACCGCCACAATTGTTACCGCGATTACTCCGCAGAATCGGGGTAGAAAAGAAACCAGTGATTCTGGTGGCTCCAGCGTGGCCCCGAAGGGCATGGTACGCGGAGATGGTAAAAATGTCAGTGAGGAGTCCTTGGACCCTCCCACTTCGTCCGGACCTGCTGTCGCAAGGACCGATATACCACCCTTCCTTACCAGCCCTAGGTTTGACGGCCTGGCTATTGAAGCCCACATTCTGAAAAAGAGAGGGCTCTCTAATTCTGTGGTATCTACCATGATCAATGCCAGGAAACCGGTATCCAGGCAGATCTATTATAGGATCTGGAAAGCGTACATTACGTGGTGTGAGACCAAGAAATGGCATCCACGTAAGTACATGATAGGGAGGATTCTGGACTTCCTACAGTGGGCTGTAGATAGGAAGCTGGCCTTGAGTACTATCAAGGGTCAGATTTCGGCCTTGTCAATATTTTTTCAAAGGCCCTTGGCTTCGCATTCACTAGTCAAAGCCTTTATACAAGGAGTGATGCGTATTAGCCCTCCGGTTAGTATTCCCATATGTCCTTGGGACTTAAACCTGGTTCTGTCGGTTCTACAGAAACAACCGTTTGAACCATTACAACACATTTCCTTGGTTCTTCTCACCAGGAAATTGGTTTTCTTAGTAGCCATTTGTTCGGCTAAAAGAGTGTCGGAATTAGCAGCTATGTCCTGTAAGGAGCCATATCTGGTTGTCCATAAGGACAGAGTAGTATTACGTCCTCATCCAGCCTTTCTTCCTAAGGTGGTATCGAGGTTTCATTTGAACCAAGATGTGGTTCTTCCTTCTTTTTTCCCAAACCTAGCTCAGTAGAGGAAAAGTTATTACATTCTTTGGATGTGGTAAGAGCAGTTAAAGCTTATCTAAAAGCCACTGCTCAGATTCGCAGAACGGATTCTTTGTTTGTTCTGCCGGAAGGCCCCAGAAGGGGTCAGGCAGCATCAAAATCTACTTTAGCCAAGTGGATTCGACAGGTCATAATACAAGCCTATGGCTTGAGAAAGAGACCGCCTCCGTTCAAAGTTAGGGCGCACTCCACAAGAGCGGTTGGAACTTCATGGGCAGTGCATCACCAGGCCTCCCTGGCTCAAGTATGTAAGGCCGCAACATGGTCTTCGGTACACACGTTTACTAGATTCTATCAGGTACACGTTAGAAGTCAGGAGGATGTCGCCTTTGGGCGCAGTGTGTTGCAGGCCGCAAAAGATCCTCATGCCTGATGGCGCCCAGCTTATGTACCCCCCCCTCATTTGGCATTGCTTTGGGACGTCCCATTAGTAATGACTAAGTCGCTCTGTGTCCCGTGATGTACGAAAAAGAAAAAGGGATTTTTATAACAGCTTACCTGTAAAATCCTTTTCTTGGAGTACATCACGGGACACAGAGCTCCCACCCCTCTTTTTGGGACACTTATTGCTTGGCTACAAAACTGAGGTGCTCCCGGGTGGGAGGGGCTTATATAGGGGAGGGTACTTCCGGTTTGGAATTGGCCAGTGCCAACACCTGAAGGTAAACTATATAACCCATTAGTAATGACTAAGTCGCTCTGTGTCCCGTGATGTACTCCAAGAAAAGGATTTTACAGGTAAGCTGTTATAAAAATCCCTTTTTTTTCACGGAAGGCGATTACGGCTCTCTACCGGCATGTGGAAGGCAATGTCTTGGCCTCGCTGGACAGGGCTGTCAGCGGTAAGGTGTATATTATCGCTAACTCATGGTCCACCATGCATGGACAGGGACGTTACCTATCTTTCACGGCGCACTGGGTGACTCTGCTGGCAGCTGGGAAGGATGCAGGACAGGGTGCAGTCTTGTTGGAGCTTTTTCCGCCACCACGCCTCCAAAATGCTACAAGTGGTGATTCTGCCACACCTCTCTCCTCCACCCCCACCTCTACATCTTCCTCCATGGCCTCTTCCTCTGCTGATTTGTCCACGGAACCAGTGGTGCTCCGTAGGCGTTCAAGGGGCTACGCAAGCACTCAGGCAAAGAGATGCCATGCAGTGCTTGAGCTGGTGTGCTTAGGGGACAGGAGCCACACTGGGGCAGAGATTCTGTCAGCTCTGCAGGGGCAGGCTCAGAGGTGGTTGACGCCATGCCAGTTTCAGCCAGGAATGGTGGTTTGCGACAATGGCACCAACTTCCTCTCCGCCCTCCGACAGGGACACCTGACCAATGTGCCCTGTTTGGCTCACGTCCTTAACTTGGTGGTGCAGCGGTTCTTGTGCAGGTACCCGGGCTTACAGGATCTCCTGAGGCAGGCCAGGAAAGTCTGTGTGCATTTCCGCCGGTCATATAATGCCAGTGCTTAGCTGGCTGACCTCCAAAAGGAATACAACCTGCCCAAGAACCGTCTAATCTGTGACATGGCCACCAGATTGAACTCAACGTTGGCCATGCTGCAGCGGCTGCACATGGGCCATTAATGAGTACCTGTGCGACTATGGCACCAGGACAGGGTCAGGGGAGCTTGGCTTTTTTTTGCCATGCCAGTGGCTCATGATCAAGTCATGTCACCATTTGAGGAGGCCACGAGGATGGTGAGCAGTGACAGTGCATGCATCAGAGATACTGTCCCCCTTGTGTACCTGTTGGAGCACACGCTGCATGGAATAATGGACAGGGCACTTGAGGCAGAACAGAGGGAGGAAGAGGAGGAATTCCTTACCTCTCAAGGCCCCCTTAATCCAGACAGTGTTCCTGCGGGCCCTCCGATAACACAGGAAGAGGAGGAGGAGGATTGTGTCAGCATGGAGGTGGAGCCTAGCACTCAGCATCAGCAGCAGTCTTCAAGGGATCATTTTAAGTCCCCAGAAACCCATGGACTTGTACGTGGCTGGGAGGAGGCTGGGAGGAGGTGAGTGCTGATCATGTCGTCCTTAGTGACCCAGAGGACTTCTGACCGAGTGCCTCAGCAAACCTATGCTGCATGGCCTCCCTGATCCTGCAAAGCCTGCAAAAGGACCCTCGGATTAGTGTGATTAAGGAGAGGGATAATTACTGGCTGGCAACCCTTCTTGATCCACGTTACAAGGGTAAGGTTGTGGAACTTATCCTGCCGTCGCAGAGGGAGCAGAGGATGAAACATCTTCGGGAGGCCTTGCAGAAAGGTTTGTGCAATGCGTTTTCAGAGCCTGGGAGGTTACAATTTCCTGGTCCTGGACAACATGTTGCTGTGGCTTTGGTCAGTTACAGAAGGAGCGGTGGAGAAGGTGGCCGTCTGACTGATGCGTTCAGACAATTTTTTAGTCCGCAGCCCCAAGTTCTGATCGGTTCCAGCAACCATCGCCAGCGTCTGATTTACATGGTGCAGGAATACCTAGGGGCAAGATCAGACTTGGAGACCTTTCTAACTGACAATCCTCTGGGTTACTGGGTCTTGAGGATGGATCACTGGCCAGAGCTTGCACAGTATGCAATTGAGCTACTGGCCTGTCCTGCATCCAGCGCTCTTTCGGAATGCACATTCAGTGCTGCTGGAGGCCTTGTAACCGACCACAGGGTGCGCCTGTCCACCAACTCGGTCGATCGCCTCACCTTCATAAAAATGAATCAGTTTTGGATCACCAGCTACCAAGCACCTGATGCTGATGTAACCGAATAATTTTTTTATGAATGTGAGATCCCTTCAAGACTGCCTATGCTGATGCTGAGTGACTATCCTGTTATGCTGAGTGACTATCCTCTTCCTCCTCAATGTTCATGTTGATAGCTTGTAAGAACATTTTTGGTTCTGGGCACCACCACCAGTGGCTAAGTCCCAATTTTTCTGCCCCTGTTTAACAGGGGCGTGTAATTACAATTTTTGCTGTAATACTTTGCAGCAGGGCTCATTCCTGCGCTCCAAGTAGAGTATCTGTGAGGGGTTGCAGTGTTGTGGCACCAGCACCAGTGCCTAAGGCACAATTTTTCTGCCCCTGTTTAACAGGGGCGTGTAATTAAAATTTTTGCTGTAATACTTTGCAGCAGGGCTCATTCCTGAGCTCCAACTAGAGTATCTGTGAGGGGTTGCAGTGTTGTGGTACCAGCACCAGTGCTTAAGGCCCAATTTTTCTGCCCCTGTTTAACAGGGGCATGTAATTACAATTTGTGCTGTAATAGTAACCAGCAGGGCTAGTTTCTGCACCCACCAAGAGTAACTGTGAGGGCTTACAGTGTTGTGGCAACACCACCACACCACCACCAAAGGCCCAATTTTTCTGACCCTGTTCAACAGGGGCATGTAATTACAATTCTTGATCTAATATTTCACAGCAGGGCTCGTTCCTGCACCCACCAAGAGTAACTGTGAGGGCTTACAGTGTTGTGGCAACACCAACACCTAAGGCACAAATTTCTGCAGAGTATATAGGGCAGGCCCCTACTTTCAAACATACGACTTACAAACGACTTCTACTTATAAACGGAGGGAGACAATAGGAAGTGAGAGGAAATCTACCCCTAGAAAGGAAAATTCTCTCCTGTAAGAGTTAATATGGGAAAAAGGTGTCTCCTCTCCACTGATGCTTTATAACCAATCCTTGTTTCCCTAAAAACCCCAAATTTTCTAAATCCAATTGTCATTGGGACAGAAAGTGAGGTGAAATCTTCTGAACAGGGGCACAGACAGCAAAACAAATGTTACAGGGGTGATTACCCTTCCCTATGTTTTCCAAAAAGCTTAAAAATAGATTTTTTGGGCTGGAGCTACACTTAAAAAATTTACCTGTTCTAAATTACAAACAGGTTCTACTTAAGAACAAACCTACAGTCCCTGTCTTGTTTGCACCGCCTGTATACTGCTGTTCAGAGTATATAGGGCCTGGGGGCCCCACGCCTTTTCTTTTTTTAATTTGGGTGTGGGGTTCCCCTTAATATCCATACAAGACCTAAAGGGCCTGGTAATGGGTTGAGGGGGGGTACCCATGCCGTTTTTCTCAATGATTTTCATCCATATTGCCGGGACCAGACATTACATTAAAGCCGCAAGCAGTTTTAAATGACTTTTATTCCTTTAGAAATGTCATTTTGTGCAGGGACAGTTCTAAACATGGGAAACACGTGCCACTTTACAGGAATACTATAGACACCCCCCAGGCACGATATTTAAAGGAATATTTCACTTTTGTTTTTTCACTTTAAGCATCATAAAAATCACTGCTCCCGAAAAAACTGACATTTTTAAAACTTTTTTTTGCATTGATACATGTCCCCAGGGGCAGGACCCGGGTCCCCAAACCCTTTTTAGGACAATAACTTGCATATTAGACTTTAAAATTTAAACTTACGATTTCTCCTGTTCGAGTCCCATAGACTTTAACGGTGTTCGAAAGTTTGCGCAAACTTTCAGTCCGCTCGCATGTTCTGGATGCGAACCGAACCGGGGGGTGTTCGGCTCATCCCTACTCCTTAACCACACCTGTCACCCATCAACATGTGGGGAAGTGCCATGCCAGTTATCTTACCCAATGCACACACTCAAAACTTTCATATTCTGACCATGTTACCACTAGTGCTGCAACGGATCGGCGGTGATCCGTGATCCGAACGGGTCACCCTGTTCGGATCGGATCACCACGCGATCAGCGGAGCGACCCGCGGCCTCGGCCTTAGGAAAGGCCTAGCTCCGGAGCCGCGGCCATCTTGGTACACCCGGCGGCTGCCTTGTGCACGCTGACATCATCACCCCTCACCCTCGCTGCTCGTGGATCTGAACTGGCCGGTGGGAGAGATTAAAGTAAGTGGGGGAGATGCCCATTACAGTGGGGAGATTGTGGATATTACAAGGGGGAGATTGTGGATATTACAGGGGGAGATTGTGGATATTATAGGGGGAGATGGGGGATATTACAGGGGGAGATTGTGGATATTACAGGGGGAGATTGTGGATATTACAGTAAGTGGGGGAGATTGTGGATATTACAGTAAGTGGGGGAGATTGTGGATATTACAGTGGGGGAGATGATGTGGATATTACAGTGAGTGGGGGAGATTGTGGATATTACAGTGGGGGGAGATTGTGGATATTAAAGTGGGGGGGATGACATGGATATTACAGTGGGGGAGATTGTGGATATTAGTAATTTTTTTATTTATTTTTTGCCGATCCGAAAATGATCCGATCCGTGGCTCTGATCCGAGGATCGATCCGATCCGTGAGTTTTTTGATCCGTTGCACCCCTAGTTACCACTGAGTAAGTCACTAAACTTCTGTCTGAAGCCCACCTACCTTCCTGCTTCTGGACCCTGTACAACTATTATGGTCACTCTCCAACTCTATTCTTTGATCCATAACTCACATCCTCAATCTCTCCCTCTACACCGACATCTTCCCCACTCATCTCAAACATGCACTGGTCACCTCCATATCTCTGCTCCCATTTTCTTCCATACTTCCTGAACGCCTTGTCTACAACTGTCTGAGCAGCTACCTGATTGATAACAAATTTCTTAACCCCCTACTGTGACAGGAGTCACTTTGGGTCGGGGGTTTGTGCAGCTCAGCTTGCCCTGAAGAGTTCTGGAGGTTCCTTGTCCAGCTTCCCCGATGCCTCTTATGTGTAGATCACCCTGTGTCTCTAATAGGGGCACAGGGTGAATGAGAACCCCAGTCTGATCTGTGATAGTCAGATTCAATGCTGTATACATTGTATATATTGTGTGTCATGCTGTTGGACTATTTGGTGTAATGGTTTGGGGTGGGACTGTATTCTATTGTCTATTGTGTCTGATGCCTCAACTATTATGGGATGTGTAGTGTCTTGCTGTGAGGAAAGAGGGAGGGGGGGGGATTTCTCCAACCCTCCTGCTGATAAGACTGTTTTCTGAGAAGTTGGAACACACCTGACCTGTATAACAATTGTCATTGGACAGTTTAACCCGCCCTGTTTCCCAAGGGTGGGGGGGGGTGTTTTGAAGAGATATATCTGTGAACATGTGCTTGCAATAAACTCATTCCTGTTTTACCCTCAATACAGAGCGTCGTCTTGTATTTGGGGGAGAATTATTGTTATGGGTCTTGTTCGCCTGACTGGAGTGTCGGTAGTTGCCTTGTGTTGGGAAAGGGAATATCCTAAACGACGTTAACCCCTCTCATACTTGGGGTGTCATTACACCTACCATCTGGCTTCAACCCACAACATTCCGCTAAAACTGCCCTACTAAAACGTACAATTTACTAACTGCTAAAACCAACGGCCACTACTTCATACACATATGCATAGCTGCCTTTGACCAACCACTGCTCCTCTAAAAACCCCACTGACTTGGCCTCCGTGACTCTACTTTGTCCTGGTTCTCCTTCAACCTATTTTAGTGCACCTTCGGTGTCATCTACAGCTATATTTCCTACTCCTCTCTCCTTCTATCTCCAAGGCTCTGTCCTCAGGCCCCTTCTATTCTCCCTCTACACCCCATACCACCAGTTGATAACCTCCAATGGCTTCCAATACCAACTCTATACTAATTACACCCAAACGTATCACTCTACGCATCAGCTGAACTCTCTAAACATCTGTAATTTACTGACTGACATATCAGTATGGATGTCACATCAGTTCCTCAAAGTTGGCAATATTTCCACCCCCCCGAACCCCCTTCCCCCAACATTACCAACAAGATCAAAACCACAATTATCAATCCATTCACATATGCCAGGATCAAATGTGTAATCCTAGACTCCAACCTCTTCACACCCTTAACATTTATAAAATTTGCTCCTTAAAGGGATACTAAAGGTTCTAAAATACTAAAATAAAAAATAACAAACATGTTATACTTACCGCTTCTGTGCAAGGGTTTTGCACAGAGTGGCCCCGATCCTCATTTTCTTGGCTCCCTCAGCGGTGCTCCTGGCTCCTCCCCCCACAGAGAAGCGCTTACCCTGGGAGCACTTGTGCGGGTGGGGGTGCGCACTTGTGCGGGTGCGCTCCCGAGTCCTGCTGCTGCGTCCATTGACACAGACAATAGCTCCTGCTGCTATCAATCTAACCAATGAGAACCCGAGCCAGCAGCTGAAGCTGCTCTGCACGTCCTCAATGCCGGAACGATCGGGTTCAGGTAAGTAAAGAGGGGGCTCTGGGGACTGCTGCAGTACAGGAGGTTTTTTCACCTTACTATCACCTTACTTTCACCTCTGCGGCTGCCACCTCCATGTATATTTCTAACTTCTTTTTTTTTATCAAAACATAGACATACAGAGACATACAAACAACAGTAAAACAAGCACCATAATTGAAGTATACATGATGACATCATTGTACAGAGTAGGAATGTTGTTTACATTTACTGCCTTTTGTACCAATTGCCCCTTAATTTTAGACGCCATGCGCAAGGCCCTCCTAATCCTCTTGTATCGAATAGTACTGTAATTGTGCTGTCTCCTTTTAACTTGTAAAGTGCTGAGCTAACTGTTGGTGCTATATAAATCCTGTATAATAATCAAAACAATAATAATAATTTTCTAACATAGAGGAGCTCATAGACTGGAGTTAGGACCACACTATACAGAGGGGCCTTAACCAGGCAGCCTTCACCTATATTTGTATATGTTGTGTAAATAAAACTATTGTTTGAATGCAAATGTTAGATAGTTTTTTTGTTTTTTTTGTTTGCTATGCTAGCTGGTAAGTGTGCCAGGAAATAAATGTTGCTCTGTTTGCAAAGTACCTAAAAGTTAGTTATACATTTGGGAAAATACTGTGTTCATTTCAGTTCACTGCAAAATGAATCCTGTGCTAAAAAGGGAAAAAAGGCTGCAGCCAGAATCTGAATGAGTGGGCCCAGATTATTTTAGGCATGCTGGCTATGGCAGGAAGAAGACTTACTGTAGAAGACGTGTTTGATGGGTACCTAACAAACATAATAAAGAAATAATGAGAGATAAAGTGAGCAGCGGGGAGTACAAAATAAGTGGAAATGGAAACAGAAAGGAGGAAACAGTAGTGTAAATAGCAGGGGAAGTGGAGACTGAGAAAATATAGACCAACCGCTACACTCAGCTGTCCTATGTGCATTTTATATATAAAGAGTTTGTCACATCCCTCAATAATTTCAAAGTCACATTTAATAAAATGACAGTACCCACAAGAAGGAATCTGAATGATAAACCTTTTTAAGTTATTATTCATTACATTTCAACTCTTGTCCTTTTCTATTTGACAGTCTTTTAATCAGAGCTAAAAATGTTAAGACTGTTAGCAGGATCCATTGATGATTTTTTTTTGCTTCTGAGCTAAGTCAATGATGGTTAATTTGTTTATGCAAGCAGCCTGGACAACATCACTTTGACAGCTACAGCAACAGCAGCATGAGCCAAAGCAGAAATTAGCTATTGGCAATCACTAACTAAAACATAAGTGGTTTTTGTTAGAATGTTTCAATAGTATGAGGGATCTTTCCCTGTTTTGCAGTGATTTTTATTTTTATTTTTCAATGTGTTTAAACTATTAAAAGCATTTAGCTTCAATTTGGAAGCTCAGTTTAAACTTTTTTTTTTTTTTAAATACTACAATTACGTATTTTAACATTTTATGTTATCTTAGGATCAAAGATAAAATTACTTTCACATATGCACTGGCATATGATGGCTTGTCAAAGCCCTGAAAAGGCTTGTGTACAAGAGATCACATTGGGAGCAAGTCTTATTGATTCTTGGTTCCCCAGTTTCCAGCTTACTCTCTATGTCCGTGTGTATTGTGAATTGCTTGAGATTACCTTTGCAACATCTTAGCTTTACAATTGATAAAGTGGCCTTGTCACCAACTTAAAAAATTGCAGTTAAAAGCACAAAAATATCAAGTGGTTTGAATGCTTACTTTCTATATTTTCTATTCCATAAATATTTTTTAATCACTTGCAGTTTTCCTTGGAACTTGCTAGAAAATTAGGCTAGCATACATACAAGTCTAAAAGTCTCTTCATCCGTGCTACACAGCATGGATGGAGGAATCTCTGCAACTGGCTATTGTATTCAAACAGCCACGACACACCTGGCTGCCTAAACACCCAAACACTCTTTGGTCCACAATTTTTACCTGGCTCAATTGACTTCAAGTTTGTTGTTAGGTGCTGCTAATCGGGCCACCTATGGCTCAAATTTCAGCTGATTCAGCAGAATTTTGATTAAATTGGAGCCATGTATGGCTAGTTTTGGACTACTTTAGGAAAAGTCAATTTGCCAGCACAGCACCCTCTCTCCTTGCATGTCATAGCCCTCTCTTCTTTTACTGTCTGTGCTGACAGCTCCTCTGTCCCTCCTTTCACTTCTATGTAGATTTCCAGAAGAGGAAGTGGGGCATTGGAAAATATTATAAAGTGTCAGTTGAGTGAAATCTCTGAGTCTGCTGGGGATACTGAAATCACATCAAAGGTGGTGGCACCCAGCAGGTGTCTCAAGGCTTTTGAAAGCCTACACAAGGGAGGATTTTTACAGGTAAACTTTGTGCCTAAAACACATTAAATTCACATATGATTTTTAGAGTCGAATATGTTTTTATTAATATTTTGACAAACTAAAATAACATGACATAAGTGAAGAGCAGACGTTCAATACAGAAAACAATACAATGTAAATCATATAGCGAGCACATGTCAGAAGACATTTCCAATGAGATTGCATGTAGTAATCACTCAGGGACATACACTATACGTATCGCAAAACTATACAATAGGACCAAGAGGAAAAACATCTGAGAATGGAGTAAAGAAAACAGACATAGGGAAAAATATAAAGAGAGAGAAAGAGGGGATAGGGGAGAGAGGGGAGGAGGGAGAAGACCAGGGAGGGGAGGGAGGGTGTAGGCTAGCTGCAAGGGAGAAAAGAGTAGAGGGGGGGGGGGTGCTGGGCAGACCTTGAGTCAGGAGGCGAGTCCAGTCGGGCTGTAGGGTGCCATTCTCACTTTCAAGGAATCCGAGGTAGAGTACTCGATCCAGATGAGCCAAAGGGCCTTGATACATATGATTTTTAAGCACCATCCCAGATAGGTTGCTAGAATGTTAGGTACATTAAGTTCTTTTTGGCTCCTCTGTAATCATTGGAGCAAATATTGATAGCTTTGGGCTATAGGTTTGATTGTTTCCCTCTGCATTCTAGATTTTTATAGAACATAGTAGGCTGGAAAGTTGTATATATTTTGGCTTCAGCCAATCTCTGGGAAAGTATGCCCAGCAGGTGGCTGGAGAAGCATATAAATAGTCTGAGCTTTAGAACAGCAGGGTCTTCCTGTTGGAGGGATTCCACCCATCTGGGTGGGGGTGGCTACCCCACCTGCAGCAGTTCTACTGATTCAAACTGATGTTCATTTAGGTCCCAGCTGTGGCATTTGTTGGTGGGCCTATTTTTAAATTTACTGGAGCTGAGGATCTGGTCTGAAGAACTCACTGAAGGGTGCCCAATGAAAGCTGAAGGGTGCATAGCTGTCCTGTGACATTGTGAGCATTAACTTCTCCCTCACTAAAGAGTGTCAGGTGGATACTGGGAGGAGGCATCCTGTGGCATTGTGACTACAGACCTAAGCTTCAAGATCTATTGACTGAGTGCTTGCATTCTGTGGGTGAGCATACCAATGTGATTCTGGCTGAGGCAGCTCCCACAAGGACCCTGTCTGGCTACCTTATTTTATTCCTGGTGTAAAGACTGTTCAGAGAAGCATAGCTTTGTGCAGTGTGTCCTCCTGATGCTATGTAGTGTTTCTGGAGCATCCCATTCTGCCCTACACCCTCTCCAAATATATTCAGCAATAAATATGTAGTGCTACTCCCATAGGAGCAGCAGGAATTACTGCCCAGGTCTTCCCAACTCCTGCTGTGCAGCCAGGCACACAACAGACTCATGGAACTTGGAAAGGGATGAGGGGAGTAGTAGGATACTTCAAAAATAAGAACTACGTAAAACTGAGGACTTGGTTTTCCTTTTGGACAAGCTATGATGAAGGCTTGTTACAAACAGTAGACTGTAGAAGTAGAGCCATTACAGCAAAGTCCCTTTAAGTTGGAAAATGTCTGGACAGAGCTCTTCTGAACACCAGCAGGTGCCCCCTTCAATAGACCTACAACTGACTATAATAAGACACCAGAGGGGTAGCTAAAGCACAAGATTCCCAAGATCTTGCAATGTCCGTACTCACAAGGCCCACGGACAGATGGAGCCTCCTTCCAATCCTCCAAGCAATGCCCTCCAGTGATATAAGACAGATCTATGGCAGACAGCTCCCCTCAGTCAGCTTATTTCAAGCACCTAGGTCTCAGCATTCCTCCTTCAGGTCGTCCACCTGAGACCTCCTATCTGCAGCTTCTGCTTGAGAGGGCAGCGTTCCCCCTCAGGCTGAGCTCTGTGTGTGCTCAGAATAAATACGTCTTCCAGCATGTCTTCAGAGCCTGCCTCTTTTGGATAGGCTGGGGCTGTATTAATCATCAAGCTGCCATCTGCATAGCAGAGGGAGCTATCCAACATACTGGCAGCAGCAGAGCACATAGATCAGGCCTAACTAAACAATCATAGCTCACTGGGTACAGTGAAGAAAACTATGCTTTTACCTTACTCATAATTATAGCTACACTGCCTACAGTGTGGCAACTAATCTTACCTATCAAAAACATACACTAAAGCCCCGTACACACGATCGGTTTGACTGATGAAAACCGTCCGATGGATGGTTTTCATCAGACCAACCGATCGTGTATGGTACCCATCGGTCTTTTTTCCATCGGTTGTAAAAAATAGAACTTGTTTTAAAATTTTCCGATGGATAAAAAAACGATGGGAATTTCCGATCGTCTATGGGCAAGTCCATCGGATCAAAAACCCACGCATGCTCAGAATCAAGTCGACGCATGCTCAGAAGCATTAAACTTCATTTTTCTCGGATCATCGGAGTGTTTTACGTCACCGCGTTTGGAACGGTCGGTTTTTTGACTGATGGTGTGTGGGCAAGACTGATGGAAAACAGTTTCATCGGATATCCGATGGACAAATCCATCGGACGAAAATCCATAGGTTATCCGATCGTGTGTACGGGGCTTTACACTTATCTAACTTTCCCAGCACCCTCCTTATTTGGTGCTACAGATACAGAAAAAAGACATCCCCTAGATTTTTTATTGAGCCAGAGTATATGAACTGTTGCTGTGTACACTGCTTTGGGAAATAACCTGTAAACTACTAGACATAAGCATTCGTTTTCGTCCGAATGCATTTTCGTCCGAATTTCAGCTATTTTCGTTATCGTTTTAACCAACGAAAACGAAAGCACAGAATCCGAAAACCGAAAGATCCGACATAAACAAATGCTTTATTTTCGTTTTCGTTGCTACAACAGTTCGATATAGATAGGAGATTCGACGTGACGCTGACAATAACAATCTGTGTCTATCGAACCTGTGGTCGAATGTGCCTAACCTTAACTCTATTAGTCCAAGATTATTCTACATAGGAGAGAAAAGATTCGACATTATAGAGAGAAAAGATTCGACATAGGAGAGAAAAGATTCGACATAGGAGAGAAAAGATTCGACATAGGAGAGAAAAGATTTGACATAGGAGAGAAAAGATTTGACATAGGAGAGAAAAGATTCGACATAGGAGAGAAAAGATTCGACATAGGAGAGAAAAGATTTGTTATTATAGAGAGAAAAGATTCGACATAGAAAGAAAAGATCACTGCTGGAATTGGGTGGGGGAAGTAAAATAAAAATAAAGTTGATGATGAATGTTATTGGCTGATTGTAACCAAAGAGGAGGAGCAGTAAAATAGCTAGAATGACGAAGATTCGACAAAGCATCGAAAGTTAGAAGATTCGACGGTGCAGCAAAACTGTACGACGCTGCAGTCGTACATTTCCGGTCAAATGCATCCGCCCATAGGCTATAGAAGAATTCTAATGTTGGTTGACTAGTAATAGTAATGAATAAATATAATTATTACTAGTCATACAACATTAGAATTCTTCTATAGCTTGTGGGCGGAACATTCGACCGGAAATGTATGATTGCAGCGTCGTACAGTTTCACTGCTCCGTCGAATCTTCTTTGAACATTCGACAGACACCATAAGCCTTCAATGACAGATTCAACCTTAATTAATTCAGATTTTCGGACTAATGCAATTTCTAACGAAAAACGAATTTCGGGAGTAACTAAATAAATTTATTTTTCGGACGAAAACGAAATTCCGAAACGAAATATTTCAGTGTGCACATGTCTTTAAACTACAGTGGCTCCTATAAGGGTAGCACTAAAATTTTATAGGAATTTCTTGTTAAAATTAAGGTCTGGTAACAGAATCTCTTTAATCATTTCATTAAGCACCATCTTTTGTGCATATGTGAAGTACTAACACTTGATTCACAACATTTTTTAATGGATGAATGTAGCAGAGCATAAAATGCCTGTATTCTTAAGGGCAGAACTTCATTATCTGCGCATTTGTGAAAATTTTTCTTAATTTAGAACTTTGGCCCAAACTTTTAAGAATTGTTTGGCAAGTGTCTGAATCATCACCACCAAGCGACCAGGATAATTATAATTTTCTCCTATTCAAAAAAGGTTCTTTTAGCTATATTCTAATATTTAAAATGAAATAATAATAACATTTATTACAGTTTCTTTTAAACGTCATTTAATTGTTTTTTTAAAATATAATATTCTCCTTTAGTTAGCAAGTAAAAAGGTACTTTTAATTATTTTTAGGGTGCCTTCTTTTAGTGTCCCTAATGGAAGATCAGCATATGGACACTGCTTTGAGGTAATTTCAGAGCAGAAGTTATTCTGGGGAAGAAAGAAATATATTTGCTGATTTGACATCATGGCCTTCTTTCCCCACTCTCCCTTATTATCATCCTCTGTGACTTTTTTCTGGCCATAAAATGTCATTGTTAGTTTCATAGGTAGTTGGCATATTATTAGCTAGCATAGGCATGCACACTGGGTCTGCCGGGCACACCATAAACACCCCGCACGCATATCACTCTGTGTGTTTTTTTTCAGCCGCAACTACCTCAGTTACTGCCCCGCACTTGCCGCATTCTCCTGTCATCTGTAAACACAGAAGCAATGTTTCTGTGTCAACAAGTGACAGCGCTCCTCTCCCTTCCACTTCACATCTATGTGCCATTTTGTGTTGGTCTATCACAAAAAATCCCAATAAAATACATTTACGTTTTTGGTTGTAACGTGACAAAATGTGGAAAATTTCAAGGGGTATGAATATTTTTTCAAGGCACTGTATACATGATTTTTCCTAATCAATTTATTTTTAACTACATCTGTTTTCCCTAATAGAGAATTCATTTATTACTGACCTATGTTATTTTAAACCTGAACTTTAACCACTTGCCGACCGCGCCATGGACGAAAGACGTCTACAGCGCGGTATAGTTATTCTGAGTGGACGTCCCAGGGACGTCCTCCCAGAACTTGCTTCCGCGCGCCCCCTGGGGCGCGCTCCAGGAAATGTCCGTGACCGCCGGGTCCGGAAGACCCGGCGCATCACGGATCACGGTAGATGGCCGCTAATCGCGGCCGTTTACCACGTGATCACTCCGTCAAATGACGGAGCGATCACTTGTAAACAGACCGGCGTCTTGTAATGACGCCGGTTCCTCCCTCCCCTCTCTGTACCGATCGGTACAGTGTGAGAGGAGAGGGGAGGGAGCGGATCATGTCAGCTGCCTCCCCCATGTCAGAACATGTCAGCTGTGGGCTGGATCTGTGACAATTGCAGTCACAGATCCAGCCATCCATCCATCCCTGTGCAATACCCTGTACAATACCCTGTGCAATACTCTGCAATACCCTGCCAATACTCTGCGATACCCTGCCAATACTCTGCAATACCCTGCCAATACTCTGCAATGCCCTGTGCAATACTCTGCAATACCCTGCCAATACTCTGCGATATCCTGCCAATACTCTGCAATGCCCTGTGCAATACTCTGCGATACCCTGCCAATACTCTGCAATACCATGCCAATACTCTGCAATGCCTTGTGCAATACTCTGCAATACCCTGCCAATACTCTGCAATACCCTGCCCATACTATGCAATACTCTGCAATACTCTGCCCATACTGTGCAATACCCTGCCATACTGTGCAATACTCTGCCATATTCCGCAATACCCTGCAATACTCCTCAATACTCCGCAATGCCCTGCAATACCCTGCAATACTCCTCAATACCCTGCAATACTCCGCAATACCCGGCAATACTCCGCAATACCCGGCAATACTCTGCAATAACCACTTCCCGCCCACCGGCCGTCATATGACGTCCTTGACTTTATGCGGGGATATCTGAATGATGGGTGCAGCTACAGGCATCATTCAGATATTCGCTTTTTCAGCCGGCGATTCCCTACACCATAAGAATGATCATAGCGGCTGTTCCACCGCTTGATCGCTCTTACAGGAGGTGAGAGGGGATGCCCCCCCTCCCGCTGCCCTCCGGTGCTTCTACCGACTCTCCGCTACGATCAAAGCCAAGGTTGTTTTTTTTCCAGGCTTCCCAGCCTTGAGGTGAGATGTGGGGTCTTATTGACCCCATATCTCACTGTAAAGAGGACCTGTCATGCCATATTCCTATTACAAGGGATGTTTATGTTCCTTGTAATAGGAATAAAAGTGATCAAAAAAAAAAATTGGGACGGAAAAACATGTCAAACTAAAATAAATAAAGTAAAATGAACAATAAAATATATATTTTTTTTTTAAAGCGCCCCTGTCCCCGTGAGCTCGCATGCAGAAGTGAACGCATACGTAAGCCCCGCCCACATATGAAAACGGTGTTCAAACCACACATGTGAGGTATCTCTGCGAACGTTAGAGCGAGAGCAATAATTTTGGCCCTAGACCTCCTCTGTAACTCAAAACATGTAACCAGTAAAAATATTTAAAACGTCGCCTTTGGGGATTTTTAAGTAGCGAAGTTTGGCGCCATTCCACGAGCGTGTGCAATTTTGAAGGGTGACATGTTAGGTATCTATTTACTCGGCGTAACTTCATCTTTCACATTATGCAAAAACATTGGGCTAACTTTACTGTTTTTTTTCTTTTAAGCACAAAACTGTTTTTTTCCGTAAAAAACGCGTTAGAAAATTTCTGCGCAAATACCGTGCAAGATAAAAAGTTGCAATGACCACCATTATATTCTTTAAGGTCTTTGCTAAAAAATGTTTTGGGGTTCTATGTAATTTTCTAGCAAACAAATGATGATTTTTACATGTAGGAGAGAAATGTCAGAATTGGCCTGGATGCTCCAGAACGCCTGAAGGTGCTCCCTGCATGTTGGGCCTCTGTATGTGGCCACGCTGTGTAAAAGTCTCACACATGTGGTATCGCCATACTCGGGAGGAATAGCAGAATGTGTTTTGGGGTGTAATTTGTGGTATGCATATGCTGTGTGTGAGAAATAACCTGCTAATATGACAATTTTGTGAAAAAAATGAAAGAAAAAAAAAATCTTGATTTTGCAAAGAATTGTGGGAAAAAATGACAACTTCAAAAAACTCACAATGCCTCTTTCTAAATACCTTGGAATGTCTTCTTTCCAAAAAGGGGTCATTTGGGGGGTATTTGTACTTTTCTGGCATGTTAGGGTCTCAAGAAATGAGATAGGCCGTCAGTACTTCAGGTGTGATCAATTTTCAGAAATTGGCACCATAGCTTGTGGACTCTATAACTTTCACAAAGACCAAAAAATATGCACCAATTTGTACTTATTTTT
This sequence comes from Rana muscosa, assembly GCA_029206835.1. Taxonomy (NCBI): domain Eukaryota; kingdom Metazoa; phylum Chordata; class Amphibia; order Anura; family Ranidae; genus Rana; species Rana muscosa. The sequence continues at coordinate 501,269,667 of CM055117.1, forward strand.
ACCAAAGATATGTAGCAGTATAAATTTTGGCCAAAATTTATGAAGAAAAAATACTAATTTGCTAAATTTTATAACGGAAACAACGAAAAATTCATTTTTTTACAAAATTTTCAGTATTTTTTCTCTTATAGCGCAAAAAATAAAAAACCCAACAGTGATTAAATACCACCAAAAGAAAGCTCTATTTGTGTGAAAAAAAGGACAAAAATGTCATATGGGTACAGTGTTGTATGACTGAGTAATTGTCATTCAAAATGTGAGAGCACCGAAAGCTGAAAATTGGTCTGGTTAGGGGGTTTAAGTGCCCAGTGGTCAAGTGGTTAAGCAAAGGTGGGCTGAAGTGTGAGAAGAAGAAGCAATACAAGGAGCCAATAATTTGATGCGCTGACATGAAGCAATTTGATAGGAGGATAATGCAGAGTAACAAAAAGATGAACTAGTCATTGCGCTGCTTATCCTTTAATAATCCAGTTACATATTGGAGACGTACAGGGTGACATGGGCTCAAAGAAAATAGAATAAAATGTGCTGGCCATTACATTGAGGGCATCTAATTGCAGAAAAAAAGTACTGTGGAGAAAACCTCTCGATCGAATGTGAAGAATGCACCAAACTGGTTTTGTTTCTTTATCTTTTAATGGGCTATTCATTTTTATCTTGTTATTGCTGGCTAGATTTCTGCTTTAAAGCGAAATTAAACCTCTGCAAAAATAAATAAATAAATACAATACAAAGTGGCCCCTGGGAGCTTTTAGGCATAATGTGCTAGTTTGCACAGCAAGTTAGTATATTATAGCAGGCTTATCTTGAAAATGATCCCATTTACTTTAGCACTGCAGTGTCAGTGCTCCAATCTGTCATGGTTGCTTCCATCTTCCCCTGGTCTTCCTTCCAGGTTCAGACACTTCAGACTCTTTATTGGCTGGACAGAGATGACATCACTCCTGCACATGCGTATGTGGGTGGGTGTAGTGTGGTGCAGCGGCAATTACACACACTCTGTCCAGGTGCAATTAATGGAACTTGTTTATACTGTAAGTAAATGGAAAACAGTTTACAACCCACCCAGTGAAAGTAGACCCAACACTCACAGATGCCAACAGCATATAGCAAAGCAGGTCTCAGCCGAACTGACAGCATCTGTCTGGAAGGGCGGGATGTAGCTCGGCTGGTCCAAGCCCAACTGGGAAGGTGTCCAAGGAGGGAGGTGGTACCCTAAGCTTTCCCTACTCATCTGGAACCTCTCTCTACAGCTAACAATGTCCCTGACAGACAAGTGACCCTACACTACCCACATGCCAAATGTGCGCCCAACCCAAGAGCCAGGGTCTTAAATAGACTCTGTCACACCTAAGATGGCCACCAGAGTCACATGGGCAGCCAGCATTTAACTGGATCGCTGCCCCAGTGACTCAGGAAACCATAGAGGAGCCATATTCTTCTTTACTTCCAATGTTGCAGTTGAGCGCCACCTGCAGTGTAGAAAACAGACTGCATCTACCTACACGTACAGGAGTGCTGTAAATGTACACTGAGCTGCGCATCTCAGAGTACACAAATGCTGACAAGCAGGGACAGGAGTTTATCACAGGAGAGACCCATAGAGTCTCATCTGTCATAAAAATCTGACTTGTCAGCAATTTTTTACATTTTAGTGTTTTAATTCCACTTTAAATGTGCTACGTGATGTAATACTAACGGTAGCAGCTGTAAAATTCAGTTCCAACAGCAAGTTCTAGAAAAAGCTCCAGCAACTTGGCAATAACAAAATTGATGAGCTTTACTCTGATACCAGGTCATGGAATCCTGCCAGTTGTCCTGGGGAGGCCAGAAGAGCAGAAAAACTGAACATCAAATAAATATCAGTTGTATCATTGACTTGTAGGATCAGACATACAGAAGGCTGTGTTTTGCACATGCATAGTATGGAGCCAACTGTAAGTCATCAGGAAGAGACAGCCAGCTAAGATGTTGGTATGAAGGAGTAGAAGCCCTAGGCTGAATAGAAGACAACACAGAACTGCAGAGCCTGGTAAGTATCTGTATCTTAAAATTCAGCAGCTAAAGTATTTGTAGCTGCTGACATTTAATTTTAGCACGCTCTGGTGCAGTGCCTTTTCATAACGACAGCTGTTTCTATATTTGAGGGGGGGCGGTCATCTGACAATGCTATTTGCAGTTAGTCGTTGCATAGGGGGGGGGGGGGGGGTTATTTCTGTTTGGTTATCTGGTATCATGTTTGGAGTTTACAACATTTTTTTTCTGTTAATAAACTGCATTTGCATGTCCTGGACATTTTTTTTCTTTTAACATATACAGGTATACACATGAATGTACAGCTAAAATAACGAGGTATAACAAACTTATTTTTTACACACAATTTTTCTGTTCTATAGAAGAAAAACAATCTGTTAAAGTCATACTATAGTAAAATTAAGCATCTAGTTGCAAAACCAATTACATATTTATGCACACAACCACTGTGTTTTATTCTTCGTAGTGTTCTAGTGTTGAAAATGCACTTTATGGAAACTAGAGAAAATAATTCATTTTATTTAGAAATATAGTCTGGCTGGCATTTAATTTAGAAATATAAACATATTGGCAAAAATAAATTATTGGCAGATTTGCCACACTACCTATACTCTGGTCATTATTTAACATTCAATGTCTCATGCATTGCAGGGATTAACATTAGTTCTGGCCAACAGAGGAAACTGGAGTACTCAGAGAAAACCCATGCAAGCACAGGGAGAACATACAAACTCTAGGCGGGTGGTTTCATAGTTGGGATCCAAACCAACAAACCTTGTGCAGAAGTGCTAGCCACTAAATTACTGTGCTGTCCAAGTACCACTTAGTATTGTAAATTAAATAAGCTACATTAAAATTTAATATTTAAAGAGATACTGGATGGATTTACTAAAACCGGAGAGTGCAAAATCTGATGCAGCTGTGCATGGTAGCCAATCAGCTTCTAACTTCAGCTTGTTCAATTAAAGTGGTAGTAAACTCTTTTTATTTATTTTTACCAACAGGTAAGCTTATAATAAAGCTTACCTGTAGGTAAAATGAATGTCTCCTAAATGTGCATCGTCTGCTTTAGACTCTTTATGGTTCCAGCTACACAGTGGCAGTGGTCCATCTGGTAAGATGTCTGTTCACTTCTGGGTTGCCTGGAGCGACTCTGGTACTCAGCAGAGCAAAGATTGGTTCCTCACAGTGCTTCCAGCTCACAGGTTACAGCTCTGTACTCTCTGATATTCTGGTCTAGGAATAGGACACAGCAGCAGGTATGCACACACTCTCCTCCCCTGCACACACTGCCCAGACCTTCGGTAAATTGCCAGAGAAAAATTTCTGTCCTCTCCTCCTCTGGGTTTGCAGGGAATCCTGGGTGTTAAAGTTTAAGCCCAATAGCCTTCATAGCAGAACAATCCTTTAAGGACTATATGTCCCATGATCCACCTCCAGCCTCCCTCGATTGGTCCACTGTTGGCGTTACAAGGAGGGAGGGAGGATAGAGCAGAGAATTTTTTACACACACAGGGAAGCTCCGGCAGCACAGTGGTGAAGGACAGAAGAACACAGCCGGTCTGTGATCCACAGCACAACCTGCTTCTCCACAGAGCTGGCAGCACACCTGGCGATAGGGGAAGGTCTGGGGGGAAGAGAGTGGCACCAGAATACACAGTCGGTTGGCAGCACCGCTTTCCTTTTATAACATTAGCATTGTAATAACAATACAACATCAGTATTGTAATAATAATTCAATATACGCTTACCGAAAAATCTCCAGGCTATCTCTTTACACAACTTTCTGGATTGCCTACATGCATCTCCTCTCCAGTTTAATTTCAATTGCTAGGAACTACATATCCCATGGTACCTTAATGACTGCAAGCAAGTAATTCCTAAACTGACTCCACCTCCTGAAACTCCTCCACTTAGCACCTTTGTAGTTCAGAAGGCAGGCTCTGTAAAATGTGTGACACAGTAGTGCCTAATCACAAGATATAGTGAGTATGTGTCACAGAATTCAAGGAAGTGAATGCGTTGGGATTTGACAAAGTACGTTTTTCATCAGAAAAAGGTTATTATTGGGCCACCACAGAAAGTACAAAAGGCTTACAGTGCAATACCATTATACAATAATGAAAGGAAGTAATGCTGTAAGGGCTACACAAATTGCACAATAGGAATGTCAATAGAGAAAAATTAGCAAAATGTCGAAGTACAGTAAATTATTTTAGTCAGGTGGTTTCTGCAAGGTAGCATTGACATAAAAAAAACAAAACATCTAAAGCAAGGTATATAATGCAGCCAGGAAAAAGGAGAAAGAAAAACAGAAAACAAAAGGAAAACAAGAAACCTTGAAAGTACCAGCAATAAGCCGGTTACAGCCCAATCACCTGCTATCCCATATTTATATGAAGTTAACAATCCTCACTCCAGACATAGCTTAAAATGAGAACATACTGTATGTATGTCATTTGTTGAGGTTGTAGCGATTGTAGCAGTGATGTCAGCATGCCCGCCGGGGCGCTGGACGATTTTTTTGTACTGAATGCCTGATTACTTATTGTGATTATGAGTACATTTTTTTGAGTGGAGCACTGCTGGGTGGTCACATGGAGCACAAGAACATTAGGAAGTACAGCAGTGGAGCACTATTATCGAATTATCACCATCTAGTCTGTGACTTTTTTTTACATTTGTATTTTTATAATTTTTTTACATGACAGAATGGACTTTATGAATTCGGATTGACATTATTGAATTTATTTATGATGAGTTTGTATATCACATGTACTGTATATATATATATTTGGATAATATATGAATTTTAAGGCACTTATATGCACTTTAAGTGAAAGAGAAACACATTTCACTTTGTTTTTTAAATGTATGCCATTAGCTATTGAGTATCTTGAAAAACAAAATCTAAATATCTAAATTAAACATCTAGTTATCACACCTGTAACAACCAGAACCAATTGAGGAGGGGCCAGGTTGGGATGGACCACGTCCACCTATGCCTGTGGACACAGACACTGCCGACCCCCTCATAGGGGCATGGGAAAGTCTCTCCTTGTTGGCTTCCCAGCAATGATGGGGGGGGGGGCTTATTACCCAAATTTAATAGATACTGGGAAATATGTAACTGGATGCCCTTTATTCAATGAAAAGTAGTGTTTGGTGCACTTTAAATTGAGGACTGCCGCTGACTGAAATTTAAAAACTATAAACAGAATGAAAAAAAAAACCACAAGTGTACTGCCACTGCCATTTTAATAAAAGGGGGCAGCAACCAATAAAAACGCAGCAGCCGATGCTCACATATGGTGGCAGTGCCCTAAGATCCAGCCATACTGGGAGGAAATTACAGATTTAATCAAGAAGATCAGTGGAATTAAGATTGGCTTGGACCCATGGCAATGTTTGTTCCATGCAATAGATATCCCTAGGAAGAAATACAAAGCAGCAATTATTCCAATCCTACTGAACGCAGCGAAGATATTGATTCCGAAACATTGGAGGGTAAAGCAAGCCCCAATGATACAGGAATGGTTGAGGGAAGTAGATAAAATAAGAAATATGGAAGAGGCAATACATCTACATAAGGAACCTAAAAATGGAGATACTAGAATTTGGAGGGATTGGGTAGAGTTCAGACATTCCCTGGTATACGCTTGCTATATGAGTAGTGAAAGCCGAATTTAAGGAAATCTGGTTGTTTTGGCCTAAGGTAGGAGGAGCAGGCCTTCTCCTTTCCGCCGTCATGGGTGTTTTTTTTTTTTCGTGTATTCACGAGGAGGTTAGTGGGTATTGGGGAAAAGAAAGGGATACCCGTGCCCCCTTATAAATAATGAAACAAATTTAGATGTCACATAGTTAATACAGAACACGATTTGGGAAACTGATCACGAAGCGTATAGAACGCATAGGTGATGGTTTTTTTTTTTTGTTTTTTTTTGATTCACGAAGAGGTTAGTGGGTATTAGGGGAAGAAAGGGATACCCATGCCCCCTTATAAATAATGAAACAATTTCAGATTTCACAAAGTTAAAATACAGAATAAGATTTGGGAAACTGAGCACGATGAGTTTTAAACGACATAGAGGGAGGGAGGGTTTGCCCCCCCCTTTTTTTTTTCTTCAACACATGTGTGGTAGTGGGAAATGGGGAAAGAGAGTAATTCCCTCGTCCCCTCATAAACAAAATATACCGAGGTCATAGCCATAAGAAATGGGAAATTGAGCACTTAGCACTTTAATAAAATAAGGGGGAGGAAGGGTAAGGAGATTGGGATCTCCTTTCTCCCTCAAACCCCCCTTTTTTTTTTTGTTCTTCTGCCTCATGGGGGGTATAGGGGAAGGCTGAGGTAATAGAGAGAAGAAACATTAGGACAATGCAGGATAGACCCATAGAATTGTTGTTGTTGTTGTTGTTAATGTGATGATGTGTTTATTTTAAATGTGAAATCTTTTATTATTATGCTTATTGGAAATGTAATGAAAGCTATATTTATGTAGAAAAAAACGAATAAAACAAATTTAAAACACAAAAATGCAGCAGACAAAAGGGTATACAGCACTGTTTACAGCACCAAATGGGCCCTAGAATGCAGTATGCAGTACATTGTGGGGCACTCGGTGGGTGAACATCCCACGAGTGCCTCGCAATTTTGGGTGTTCGCCGAATGGATGAACAGGCGATGTTCAGGTCGAACTTTTGCTTGGCTCAAACTGTTCACCCAACTGTACTCAGAAGTCGCAGAATCACCAGGGTTTGATTGCGTACTGTGTTAAAAGTTAGATATGACTAGGATTAGTGCAAATCAGCTATGAAACATATCCAGCAACTATAGCTGTCCAGATTATTAGCTGGTGGTAAGTGCTTGGAAGCCCACATGAAAAAAAAAAATTGAGATTCTATCCCCAACAGATAGTTGGGGTCCTAAATATATGAATATCATAGATCTGCTCTGGGCAGTTATAGAATAGTTCTTCTAAAGTCAGATGAGTAAAATACGATCCCTGATTGGTGTCTATGGTTACTGCAATTTACACTTTTGCCTTATTATATAAGCCTAGTATTTTGTAGGACTGTGGTGCATTAACATCAGCTTTGGTAGTGCTGTGGACAATTTTGTGGTGGGGTAAGGAAAATTCTGAAAAGGGTTTGATTGGTTTGCTGTTATCTACCTGGAAAAGCAAAGAATGCTTACTGTTCCTGATAAGACTGGAAAACAGTTTTACAAATTATAGCCTGTAAACCTTTATTTTATTTATGACGCCCAGCAGGAAAAAGACTGATAAATTATTGATTTATTGCTCCTGCTTATTGCTCCTGCAAACAGAATTAGTAAATAGTTTTCTCTTTTCACAGACATCACCATAGACTCCAATTCTGCTCTACTTTCTTCATTTCCAAAGGCGCAGAGTCAGATGTTTTTGCCCTAAGGATTCATTTGATGAGGATTTATATCATAAAGAATAAACAAGGGGATCCTGTCTATGAACCTTGTTAGACTGTACAGAATCCCCAGTCCCGGATATGTGGAATCCAGACTGTCACACCCAAGGTGTTCTTATCCCTGAACAGAAATGATAAGTATGCTACCTGTAAAGCAGTCAAAGTCAAGGGATACGAGACTCATTCAGCTCAGGAGGACAAACCATGAATTGAGAACGTCTGATGGATGCTTTTCCCTAAACAAACAACTCTGCGCGTCTCCCGGGCCCAGCTATTTCCTACCACACCGATCAACTAACCCACCTTAGGGGTAGAGGAATGTGCAGATTCCACAGACACAGAGAGCTCACTCATCTGCACAATTCATATTACAGCCTCAGCTAGCTATGTAGACTGAATACAAGAAGCCTCTATGTGCAGCTGTAACAGAGGGAAAGGTGTCCTCTTGGAATGTCACGACATCGAAGAGGAAGAATTATGAACATAGAATGATCATTTTCATTCAAGCCTAAGCATTCGTCATCATTTTACAAGTCTACATATTTTTACTTACTGTCTATGCATAAATAATCAGTAGCCCTAATAACACTGTACAGTTTAATTGTTGAACTTGGTAAAAACATACAGTAAATTGCTCTTTATATTTAATACATGACATTGATATTTAATTATTGCAATCTATTGAAAAGTTATACAAAGAAGTAGAACAGCTTAAAAAAGTTATGCAAATGTGGTTCACAACTTGTGTCTTAAAACCTGTGTTAAAACTTTTCAACCATTTACAATCCCTTTTCTACAACAGTGGGATCCAACTGGGAGATAACACGTGACTCCTCTATGTTCTTCCTATAGCCTGTAGCTGGGACTGGCAGGTTGGAATCCTACCTTTACAACTAAAGATATTTGCTGGCCTTTTGCAAATGGTAGTACATTTGTACACTGGTCCTCTGAGCCCTGCAGGTAATAATGATCTGTACTATTATTAGTAGATAATTACTGCCTGTGAATTATTAGGACAAATAATATGTGGTGATTTTCAAATATAATAATTTCTGCATAATAAAAGCTAACTGTGAACTACTGTATCAATGTGTCGACCAGCTTTTTTTTTCTATCTGACATTTAAAGGGAATCTACAATGTTTTTGTGTCATATCTATTTAAAGCAGAGCTCCACCCGATTTCAACACATGAGCTCATTAATATTGCACCCTTTAATACATGTGAAAACGGAGGGGTTTTTTTTGTGAACAGTACCTGAGTATTCCGACTGCTTCCTGTCTCTCCTAGGTGCGGGTAGTCTGCGGGTAGCTTGTCACTTCCTGTAACCGCTGTGTTTCCTGGGAGCTTTTGTCATTGCTCCCAGGAGCCAATGCGGTGCCTTGGTATTAGCTATCGCAGGATTTGGTTAGCAGTAGGTGACGCGATCACAACAAACTGCGGAAGGTGGAGGAGCATGCGCGGGAACAAGCGGTGAATGCTGGGAGATCAGCATTCACCGAAACAAGGAAATGAGTGCTTGTGGGCTTCTCATGCCCACAAGCAAAATGGAAACCGCGGGATGACGAGAATATAAGTTATTGTTCTAGATGATATTGGAAAGCGGCGGACTTGAGACATCAAATCAGTGAGTACTATTTATGTTAGCCATAAATATGTATAGCGGTACCCCCAGTTAAGAGGGCTGCTGATATTGATTTCTTGGGCCCTGTAGTGCACCGCTGTCAACCCTCGGCAATGGGCTCTACCCTCCCGTGGCACAGCTAGTAAGGGGAGATAGGACTGCGTGACCGGCAACTCTGGGTGACACAGTCCTATGGCAAACACACACAGTAAAATGTTTAAACTTCTGTATAAAGTAAAAGAAACAGACACCAATGTACTTGACCCAGGTATATTTACTGAGACTAATGGGCAAGTAATAAACAAGAGTATAAGATTATTTGCATCTCCCTGCAATAAACAGTATTCAAACAAGCAGAATAGACAGGTATTGCTATGCAACTCTACTGATACCCTTTTTCAGCTACTTCCCCTCGTGAGCAGACTGACGCCCAGCAAAGTCTACCTATGCAGTCAGGCCTGACTGAACTAAATGGAAGTTCTGTATAGGAATCTTCGCTAGCAAAACTCGGTGGTGCACTTGATGAACAAACTTTGTAATCCAACAGGGTAGTAGAAATACAGTATTTGTCTGTGAGCAAGTGCTCTCTCACCAACCGGACCAGTCCCAGTCCGTCTCCTCCGCCGATGTGTCTAGGCACATGGATCCATCGACATCCGGGTCTTCGGTCCTCCTGGTACAGTACAGCAAGGATGAAAAGATGTCTCTCAGGCTCCGCTAGGCTGGCGGAGGGCTCTTTGGAAGAAAATGCCCAGGCTTCAGGCCTGGGTTTTCAGCAGTCTCAGACAGAGTTCTTGCTTGCTAGCCGGGAGGTGTTCAAAAGAGACAGAATAAACTCTGCCTCCCCTTTATAAAGTCCGCCCAAGCAGTCCTTGCTCCGGGACAATGCACCCTGGGTGCTGTAAGATGTCTTGGGAAATGTAGTCTCTGGATGTTAAAGGGGAATACCCCGCTACACACTCCCCCCACTTAGAATCTTTGGTCCCCAAAAACAGCAGCAACAAAAGGCACATACTACATCATTCAAAGCTGTAAGAGATGTTGGCAGGGGAAGTTCCCACCAGAAACGAGGAAGGGAATTACCCTGCCCACAGGTCACTTCTGCAAGAGTGGCCTGCCTAACTGTGCCAGGGAGTGAGCTGGGGTTGCCCTCCACCAAATGTACAGTGGAGGGACCAGATGTTGGTATTGTCCTTCTTGCGGTCGTGGCTGTGTCCTCAGAATTTTCTCCCATCTGGGCATAGGTTAATTTCCGGGGAGGACGAATGACTCTCTTCATTCTTTGCTCCCTGGGAGTCACAGTCTCAGCCACTCCAGGTTCTTCTTCTGGCACTGTGGTGAAAACTTCTTCTGCTTCCTGGGCATCCAACTCAGATGCAGAGAGGTGTATGGAATCCCTTGGATCTTCAGCAGGCAAGTTGTCTTGAACATCTTCCCATTCTTGGAACTGAAGACTGGACGGGACAAATTCAGTGGCTTCTACATTCAAAGTGTTATCCACAAGATCTTCAGAGGGTGGAAGGTCAATGGACGGCCACAACCAGCTGAGTTCTGTTCCCTCCTCACTTTGGTCTGAAGCTTCCTCCTCCCTAGGTAAAGTTGCTTGTGACCTAGTGCTAGGTCGAGGAGTATGAGTGGTAGAAGATAGCTCAGGAGAATCCAGAGTAGGTGGCATCCTAACGGCCTCAGGCAGAGGTAACAGATGGTTACGGTGCCAGGTCTTCAGTGGCCCTATTTTCCCTTCTGGCTTCACTTGGTAGACTGGCAGATCCGGTAACTTCTTGCAGATCACATAAGGCTCTGATCTCCACCTGTCTGCCAGTTTATGTTTTCCGGGAACACCTAAATTTCTCAGTAACACTTGGTCTCCAGGCTGCAGGTCTTGAATCCGAACCTTCAAGTCGAAATTCCGCTTGTTTCGGGCTCCTCTCTGATCGGAGGTTAACTGAGCCTTCTCATAGGCCAACTTTAAGCTTTTCCTCAGCCTGTCCACATACCCCTTATGTGAGGCAGCAGATGTATGGTCCACGGAAGTGCCAAAAGCCAAATCCACTGGCAGTCTCGCCTCTCTCCCGAACATGAGTCTATAGGGGGAATACCCTGTGACATCACTGATGGTGCTGTTGTAGGCATGCACTATTGCTGCTATAAGCTTGCCCCAGTGCTGCTTTTCCTCACTAGACAGGGTTCCCAACATGTTTAGCAAAGTCCTGTTGAACCTCTCTGGTTGGGCATCCCCCTGAGGGTGGTAGGGAGTAGTGCGAGTCTTCTTTATGCCTAAAGAATCCAGCAACTTCTTGATTAATCGACTCTCAAAATCCCTTCCTTGGTCTGAGTGGAGGCGTTGAGGTAATCCATAATGGACAAAGTACTTTTCCACCAAGATTTTAGCATTGGTGGAGGCCTTCTGGTCCTTGGTTGGAAAAGCCTGGGCGTAATGAGTGAAATGGTCGGTTACCACCAGAACATTTCCATGTCCACTCAGGTCAGGTTCTAGACAAAGTAAGTCAATGCATACCAAGTCCAAGGGTCCCTGACTTTCTAGATGGCCCATTGGGGCAGCTTGACGTGTCAGTGTCTTCCTTTGTATGCAGCGAGCACATGAGTGACAGTATGCCTCCACTTCAGCCCGCATGCAGGGCCAATAGAACCTACTCCTCACTAGTTGAAAGGTTCGTTCAGCCCCTAAGTGGCCATGATTATCATGCAGAGCAGCTAAGACAGTTTTCCTGTGCTTTTCTGGCAAGAACAGCTGCCACTTATCTTCCAGGTCATCAGAGGGGCCCCTTCCGTAGACCACCCCTTGATGCACCTGTAACTTGTCCCAATCTTTGTGGATGGATCGGGCCTCCTTTGAGGGGTCATGTAGGAGCCTATCCGGATCCTGATCCTCCAGAACTTCCAAAGCTAATCTTCCCCAGGGGTCTTCCAACTGATCCCTTCTGAGGTCCTTCTTGGATAGCTTCGGCAAGTCATCTCGCCAATCTGGGCCACATCACAATAGTACTTGGGTACTCCCACCACAGAGACTCCGACTTCTTCGGCCCTGGATCCGCCACTAACTTGAAGCTGTGCCCCTTGACATAGGGCCCTCACTCCATCCGGGGTCACTTGGGTCCAATCTTCAATGCGGCAAGTGGGAGCATGAGACCTTCTTAAAAACGCGTCAGCATCTCGGTTCCCCGCTCCAGGCCTATACTTCAGGCTGAAGTTGAAGCCGGAAAGGGCTGCCAACCAATGGTGTCCGGTGGCATCCAACTTGGCTGTGGTGAAGAGATAGGTAAGTGGGCTATTATCAGTCTTTACAGTGAATTCAGCCCCATACAGGTAGTCTCTGAGCTTATCTACAACTGCCCACTTTAGGGCCAGGAACTCTAACTTGTGGGTGGGGTAATTCTTCTCCGCTGGTGTTAGACTTCTGCTGACATAGGCGACTGGCCTTAGCTGTCCTTCATATTCCTGGTACAGCACACCTCCCAGGCCATCATGGCTGGCATCCACATGCAGTTCATACGGTTTCTTGGTGTCAGCATAGGCCAATACCGGGGCAGTGGTCAGACTCTTCTTTAGCATTTTGAAGGCTTCTTCACATCTCGCTGTCCACTGGCCTTCCACGGACTCTCCTGGCTTTCTGGGGCCAGTCTCATCTTCCTCTCCCTCTGTCTTCAGCAACTCATTCAGAGGTTTGGCTATTTTTGCAAATCCTTCCACAAATCGACGGTAGTAGGAGCAAAACCCGAGGAAGGATCTGAGTTCAGTCATGGTGGTTGGGCGTGGCCAGGAGGTAACGGCTTCAAGGTTGTCAGAATCGGTAGACACTCCCTCTTCAGACACTATGTGTCCTAGATAGTGTACTGAAGACTGGTAGAACTGACACTTTTCTCTGGAGAGTTTGAGTCCCTCTTCACTGAGTCTTTTCCAAACTTTCTCCAGCCTTTCTTCATGCTCCTCTAGAGTCCTTCCAAAGACAATGATGTCGTCTAAGTACACCAGGACTTCAATAAGGTGCATGTCCCCCACCATCTTCTCCATCAGCCTCTGGAAAGTGGCAGGGGCCCCCGACAGGCCTTGGGGCATCCTGTTGAACTCATAGAACCCTATCGGGGTGAAGAAAGCTGTTTTTTCCCTGTCTTCAGGGTGCATTGGGATTTGGTAGTACCCACTCTTCAGGTCCATAACGCTGAACCACTTGGCTCCTAACAGACTCTGCAGGGCATCCTCAATCCTGGGAGTGGTGTACTGATCGTGTATGGTCCTCCTATTGAGAGTCCTGTAGTCTATGCACAGTCTTAATAAACCATTTTTCTTCCTGACTACTACAATAGGGGAGGCATACGGGCTCCTGGACTCTTTAATCACTCCAGTTCTCTTCAACTCGGCCAACTGCTCACGCAGGTCTTCCAGATCAGCGAGAGGAACTCGCCGGACCCTTTCCCGAAAGGGTTTGTCTTCCTGCAGACGGATCCTATGAGTGGCACTCCTTGCACACCCCACGTCAAACTCATTTTCTGAAAATATGTTTCTCCATTTTGTTAGTTGAGCCCTTGCTCTCTCCTTCCACACTGGTGGTAGGTTGGTGTTTTCCAGACAGAGTTCCTCCAAAGGAGATTCTCCTCCTCCTGGTCTCCTTAGATCGGACAGGCCCACTGGGGTGGCAGAGTTCACTTTCCCCAGTAACATCCAGGCCGGAATCTTCATAGGGAAGTCAGTGACATTCCTGATCAGGGATGAGCCGAACACCCCCCAGTTCGGTTCGCACCAGAACCTGCGAACAGACAGAATGTTCGCGTGAAATTTAGAACCCTATTAAATACAATGGACTCGAACGTTCGAAATCTAAAGTGCTAATTATAAAGGCTTATATGCAAGTTATTGTCCTAAAAAGTGTTTGGGGACCCGGGTCCTGCCCCAGGGGACATGTATCAATGCAAAAAGAAGTTTTAAAAACGTCAGTTTTTTCGGGAGCAGTGATTTTAATAATGCTTAAAATGAAAAAATAAAAGTGAAATATTCCTTTAAATTTCGTACCTAGGGGGTGTGTATGATATGCATGTAAAGTGGCGCATGTTTCCCATGCTTAAAACTGTCCCTGCATAAAATGTAATTTTTGAAGGAAAAAAAGTCATTTAAAACTCACTCGCGGCTATTAATGAATTGTCGGCTCCCGGCAATACATAGAAAAGTCATTGATAAAAAAAAAGCATGTGGGTCCCCCAGAATTCAATTACCAGGCCCTTCAGGTCTGATATAGATATTAAGGGGAACCCCGCCACAAATTAAAAAAAAATGCGTGCGGTTCCCCCAAATATCCATACCAGGCCCTTCAGATCTGGCATGGATTTTAGGGGGAACTTCACCCCAAATTTAAAAAAAAATGGCGTGGAGTCCCCCCAAAAATCCATACCAGACCCTTATCCGAGCACGCAACCTGGCAGGCTGCAGGAAAAGCGCCCCCCCCCTCCTGAACCGTACCAGGCCACATGCCCTCAACATGGGGAGGATGTCCCCATGTTGATGGGGACAAGGGCCTCATCCCCACAACCCTTGCCCGGTGGTTGTGGGGGTCTGCGGGCGGGGGGCTTATCGGAATCTGGAAGACCCCTTTAACAAAGGGGACCCCCAGATCCCGCCCCCCCCATGTGAATTGGTAAGGGGTACATTGTACCCCTACCATTTTACAAAGAAAGTGTAAAAAAATGTAAAAAAACACACACAAACACTTTTTATGACAATAACTTGCATATAAGCCTTTATAATTAGCACTTTAGATTTCTCCCATAGACTTTTCGAATTTGCCGCGAACACCCCAATTTGTTCGCTGTTCGGCGAACGGGTGAACAGGCAATGTTCAAGTCGAACATGAGTTCACCTTCAGCCCTGGGTGTGTATCCAACAGATCTTGCTCCAAGACCACAAAGGGGCCAGGCTGCTCCCAGGAGAGTAGCCTGCAGACAGGTCATCTCACTAGGTTGCAGCACCTTCTCCTTCTTGGATAATCTCCAGACTTTTCCCACCCCCTCTTCTGGGGCCTTCTGCTCCAGGACCAAATTCCGGTAAACCTGTTGTAGCATGGGGTGGATCCTGGCTACCGAAGCACCTTGTTCTTGCACTATGGGGGCCAGTAGTCTCCTGACCAAGTCAGTGTTGGTTCCTATAATTAGGGAACTTCTATTGGCTCCTGGTGGGCGAGGAGAAACTACTGCCAAAGTGTCGAAAACTTTCGCTTTTCCCGTTACAGAGGGATCGAATGCCAACCTGATTGAGACGTAGCCGTCGTAAGGGAAGCTCTGAGTACAATTTCCCCATATCTCGAGGTCGTCGAGCTTCTGTAGTGGTATGTGGTTCAAGTGTCTCTGGTAAAAGTCTCTATACAAGAGTGTCACTTGGGCTCCCGTGTCTAGGATGGCTCTGGTGTAAACTCCCTCCACTTGAATAGGAACTAGCGGAGAGGGTACCACCAGCTTATCCGGAAAGCTCTCCCGAGGCGGCTTCTTCTTTGGACTCTGGGGTTTTCCCTTGGCGTTTTTCTTCTTTGTCCATTTGTCTCTGGATCTCAGCCCCTTTTGGGCCTGGTATGCATTGATTCCCTGCAGGTTGTTAGACTTTAACTCCTGACAGGGGGTATTGAGTGGTTTGAGAGGGGCTCTGTTTCCCTTGCTCTTTACTTTTTCCTCTTTCTGGATTTTAGTGGAGCTTTCTGTGAATAGCGGGTGCCCGGCTGACTCCTTCACCGGGGCCCTCTGAAGTTTTCTGCCGGCTTGCGGTATCTGGATGCAACTTCATCTGGGCCGGGACACACTGCTCTAACATGCCAGATTCCCCCACATTTTAAGCATGTTATCAATCTCTTAGGCTTCTGTACTAGTTCCGTATTGGAGCTAGGAGGGTTTTTTTGTTCCTCTGACATGTTCTTATTGTGTAGCACAGAGGCCTGGCTAGTCAGCATGGATACCATTTCTACTAGTTGTGACACCTGGGTCTTTAGGAGTTCAACTTCTGAATCACCTCCTTCTGCACTTAACATTCTGACTCGGGCAGTTGGTTCGGTGTGCTAACTCCTCCTTTTGTCTTCCAACATGGCCTCCTCCTCCCTGACTATCCGGATCAAGTCAGGGTATTCCAGGCTGCTCCCGTCCTGCCGGGTGCGTAGCATTAATGCGATGGGGTCCAAGGGTTGAGCTCCCCTTAACACCTGCTGGGCATGGGCCTCATCCACTTTTCTTGGATTGATCCCTTTCTTCAGTAGGATCTCATGCAGGATCTTATCCAGACGTCTTATGAATTCTGACAGCTTCTCTCCCTCCTTTTGGTAGCAATGCTCCAGCTGGTAAGTGAGTTCAGTGACCTTTTCCGTCCCGCCAAACACATTCTGCAGAATATCCAGATAATCCTGTGCATTGCAGTCCTTCTTGCTTAACTTGAGGTTACGTATGGCCTTCAGAGCAGGCCCCTTTAAGCTTTCCGCAATCCTTTGTTTTTTTGGTTGTTCTGGCACCTCCCATTCTTCTAGGGCCTGAGTGGCGCCATCTAGCCAATCTTCAAATCCATCCTCCACTGAAGGTACAGGTTTCTTCCCAGAAAAAGTCCTGAGTTTCCTGTATCCTGACATCAGGTGGTCTGGAGGGTCCTTTTTACACTTGGCCACAATCTCCCCCAGGACAGCGCATAATTCTGAGCTAAGGGTGGTCAATGGTGGTGAACCGGGACCCTGTTGTTGGGCGCTTCCTCCTGTGCTGGGGCCTCCTGAAGTAGTGGATGTGGGGCCATCTTTATTCTTTGCTGGGTGTATCAGGAGGAGTTCTACTTGGTTTGTAGTTTTTATGCTGGCACCCTTGAAGTAGTCAAAGATTCCGTTCCTCTACTCACACAATGCATAGGTGTGGGGATTTACAGTATCTGTCTTCATGTCAATCACCCATGGCTTCCTGTCCGTGGACAATGCTCTCAAGACTGCAGTTAGCTGCTCCTCTACCCAGGCCTCTCTCTGGATTTCAACCACCAGGCCATTCCCGGGTAGGATGCCTTCATCCCTGCACCACCGGGCTACGGTAGCAGGGTCCATTCTGGTGCTTCTGACCGGCTTGATTGCAGCATGCAGTAAACAGGAATCCCGAACCCGAACCCCCACGTATAGCGGTACCCCCAGTTAAGAGGGCTGCTGATATTGATTTCTTTGGCCCTGTAGTGCACCGCTGTCAACCCTCGGCAATTGGCTCTACCCTCCCGTGGCACAGCTAGTAAGGGGAGATAAGACTGCATGACCGGCAACTCTGGGTGACACAGTCCTATGGCAAACACACACAGTAAAATGTTTAAACTTCTGTATTAAAGTAAAAGAAACAGACACCAATGTACTTGACCCAGATATATTTACTGAGACTAATGGGCAAGTAATAAACAAGAGTATAAGATTATTTGCAGCTCCCTGCAATAAACAGTATTCAAACAAACAGAATAGACAGGTATTGCTATGCAACTCTACCGATACCCTTTTTTAGCTACTTCCCCTCGTGGGCAGACTGGCGACCAGCAATGTCTACCTATGCAGTCAGGCCTGACTGAGCTAAATGGAAGTTCTGTAAAGGAATCTTCGCTAGAAAAACTCGGTGGTGCACTTGATGAACAAACTTTGTAATCCAACAGGGTCTCACCAACCGGACCAGTCCCAGTCCGTCTTCTCCGCCGATGCGTCTAGGCACATGGATCCATTGACATCCGGGACTTCAGTCCTCCTGGTACAGTACAGCAAGGATGAAAAGATGTCTCTCAGGTTCCGCTAGGCTGGCGGAGGGCTCTTTGGAAGAAAATGCCCAGGCTTCAGGCCTGGGTTTTCAGCAGTCTCAGACAGAGTTCTTGCTTGCTAGCAGGGAGGTGTCCAAAAGAGACAGAATAAACTCCGCCTCCCCTTTATAAAGTCCGCCCCAGCAGTCCTTGCTCCGGGGCAATGCACCCTGGGTGCTGTAAGATGTCTTGGGAAATGTAGTCTCTGGATGTTAAAGGGGAATACCCCGCTACATATATTAATGACAAAAAAAAACAAAAAACAGTATGGCAGTGGGAGATCCGCTTTAAGAAAAACTAAACCCATTTACAGGCAGAAATATTTGAAATCCAGCCTATGAGTCAAAGGTGGCTTACTCCATAGATACAGTGGAGGAGTGAACATAGCCACACAAGGACAGGAAGTGTGTCATTAGCAGGAGTAATGGGTGAAAATAATACAAATGTCTTGAAACTAATATAATGCAAATTAATAATAAAAAAAAAATAATGCAACTACATCATCTAAGAGTCAGTAAGCTGATATTTACTACATTTTTGTTGTTTGATTTAGATAGGCTTTAAGTTCATCCCTTATCTTTTTTTTTGGTATCTGTGTACAATCTTTGATTTACGAATAAACATTTAATTCAATCTTATTTTATTCATATAGAGAAAATGAAAGAAAAAAGTAAGCAATACAGACATTGGTAAGGTACACCAACAATAATTATCAATTACAGCGGAACAAATGCATATTCAGGTAACATAAGAATGAAATGAAAACATGTTTATAAGGCATATCAGGAGTCCAGCTGTAAGATCAACACCTAATACCATTACAGGTTAACCACTTCAGCCCCGGAAGATTTGGCTGCTCAATGACCAGGCCATTTTTTGCGATACGGCACTGTGTCGCTTTAACTGACAATTGTGCGGTCGTGCGACACTGTACCCAAACAAAGTTGACGTCCTTTTCTTCCCACAAATAGAGTTTTCTTTTGGTGGTATTTGATCACCTCTGTGGTTTTTATTTTTTTGCGCTATAAACAAAAGAAGAGTGACAATGTTGAAAAAAAAACACAATATCTTTTACTTTTTGCTATAATAAATATCCCAATTAAAAAAAAAAAAAAATTTTTCCTCAGTTTAGGCCGAAATGTATTCTACAAATTTTTGGTAAAAAAATCGCAATAAGCGTATATTGATTGGTTTGCGCAAAAGTTATAGAGTCTACAAAATAGGGGGTAGTTTTATGGCATTTTTATTATTATTTATTTTTTTACTAGTAATGGCGGTGATCTGCGACATTATGGCGGACACATCGGACACTTTTGACACATTTTTGGGACCATTGGCATTTATACAGCGATCAGTGCTTTAAAAACTGCACTGTTTTCTGTATAAATGTCACTGGCAGGGAAGGGGTTAACACCAGGGGCGATCAAGGGGTTAATTGTGTTCCCTAATGTGTGTTCTAACTGAAGGTGGGATAGGACTGACTAGGGGAAGAGATTGATCGGTGTTCATACATTGTATGAACACACGATCAGTCTCCTTGCCCCTGAGAGAACCGTGATGTGTGTTTTTACACACACACATCTCCGTTCTCGTTCTGTAACGAGCAATCGCGGGTGCCCGGTGGTCATTGTGACCACCGGGCACTCGCATTGGCTCCAGGGACACACTTCAGGCACGCGCCGCCGGAGGCGTCTTAAAGAGCTAACGTACAGCTACGACGGCTTGCGCAGGGGGGCCAGCCTGCCGCAGTATAACTGTGGCGGCTAGTCTGGAAGCCGTTAAAGTAACAGTCACCGTCCTTTCAAAGAAGGAAATCGTATATGTGTCCCACACATAGTACATCAGTAAAGGTTGTATTGAAAAACTGTCCTGAAAAATAATATGTTGTAGTGGTCTCACTCTGAATTAGTAACAATGGGTAAGTCAAACTCAAGGTACATTTGCTCCATGGATTCCTAAGGGTGTATATAGACATAGAGGAAAAGGAATAGAGATAGAAAGGAGGGAGCAGAAAGATTAGGACCAAGAAGCACTCCAGCCTGGTTATGAGGTGATGCTGTCTAGGCTACTCTCAGCCCAGGAGATAATCTCCGAGGAGTATTAGAACATGGACCACAAAGTCCAAGTGAGAGAAAACTGTTCATCTTTACCATATTCCTCAGCCAACAGACGTTCAAGATCTCTAATGCTGTCCACTTCAATAGCCCAAACCCCCAGGGAAGGCATGGTTGTCGATCTCCAGTGACGGGGAATCACTACTCTGGCCGCTGCCAGAAAGTGTTGCAATACATCTTTTTTAATGGATTTAAACGTTAATAAGAGAGCTACCTCAGGTGAAGGTTGAATAGATGTCACCATCAGTTTACAGTGTAGTTTGAAGATCTGTTGCCAAAATCCCTGTACAGGAGGGCATTCCCACTAGATGTGGAGCATGGTACCCCGGGAGCCATGGCACCGCCAACAGGTATCTGGTACTGTCGAGTTGAAATGGTGTATAGTCGAAGGGCATCTGTACCATCTCCTTACCGGTTTAAATCCTTTTTCCTTGGTCTTAGTGGCTAGGGAAAGCTTGTGCGTCCAGACAAAGCATTTTTGCCAGTCAATAGGGGAGATAGAGTGACGTAGTTCTGCCTCCCAGGTCGTTGTAAATGGTGGAAGGCCAGGAGAAGAAATATTGAGTAAGAGGGAGTAAAGTTGAGAGACCACATGCGTTGGAGGTTCTGCCTGTATGAGCAGTTCCTCAAATCCTGTCAGTTCAGTTAGGATGTCTGGAATGGATGGGAAAGTTCTGCCTGTTTACATCTGGGCTTTTGAGAGATTGTGTACGCCTCGTCTATGTACCTCAGCCACTGCCTTTTGTGGCTGAGGTACATAGATGACGTGATCATGGAATGGGGGGGCACCCCCCAAGAGCTTGTCGAATTCATGGAAGAACTAAACTGTAATGAGAGAAATATTAAACTGACCTATATAATTGGCATACCGAAACGCTGTAATTTCTTGACCTAACCCTGTATGTAAAAAATGATAAAATCTTCACAAAGACTTTTAGGAAAGAGACAGCTGCTTATACCCTTCTCTTTGCTACCAGTGACCACCCCAGATCACTTATTCAGGGTATCCCCATTGGACAGTTCCTTCGAACTAGAAGGAATTGTTCCAACCAGGAGGATTTTGTACTTGAGGCACAAGCATTTTATACCAGATTTCGGGAAAGAGGGTATTCCCATAAAAGTATTCGTAAAGCTAAAAAACGAGCATACCAAACAGACAGGAAAGGTCTCTTGGTTAGAAGGAGTGTGGCGTATCCAAAACAAAAAATACAGACGGCCCCAATCAGGATAATAACCAAATATGGTGAACACAGTGGGAAAAAGTAAAATGTATACAAAATCAGCACTAGCATATTCTGTCAGATACACCCATTTTGGGGAATATCGTAGGGGACCGCCCCCTCCTAACAGCCAGAAGATCTTCTAACCTCAAGGAATGCCTGGTACACTCTGAGTATCAGAGAACTACAAAATCAAATTGGCTCACGGACCTGCCCCCCCTCAAGGGCATGTTCCCATGTGGTAGATGCACTGTGTGTAAATTCATCGATAGAACTGATACATTTATCAGTTCCGATGGCACAAAGCAATTTAAGATAAAAAGCTTTATCAACTGCTCTACCACACGCGTAATCTATCTGCTCACCTGCCCTTGCGGGTTGCTGTATGTGGGCAAGACCAAGCGCCAATTGAAAACTCGCCTAAGTGAGCATATTCAAAGCATCATCAAACAAGATGATGACTGTCTGTTAGCTCTACATTTTCTCAAATATCATGATGGTGTCCCAGATGGACTTACCTGTAGGGCTATTTACAGACTAAACTTACCCCCAAGAAGAGGGGACTTTGACAAGATCCTGTACCGTAAAGAAAAAATGTGGATTTAGAATTTAGGCAGTCTACAGCCATGAGGGTTAAACAACAAATGCAACTTGTCGGTCTTTTTAGAACAAGAGGGTTCATCCACTGGTTGTGACTGATAACTGGACACATCAGTAAATATTGTCTTTATAAAGTGATGTTGACTGTATTGATGATCTGGTTGATTAATGTATGCACTAGATACAATACCACCGTCACTCTATCCTTCCCTAGTGACATATCTGATCTATTTAACGTATTAGCTGCGGCTTGTTGTGAGCTGTGCCTATTCTATGGCGGCAGGATTATAAATCCATATTATGTTCAATACACCCCAGTTAATTGAGTTTCTATATATACTTCAGAATCCTTTAATTAATCCATTGAAAATTCTACGATAGAGTGATTTGTGTATATATTATTTAATTTGTATTTAATTCTTTAAGTTTTTATTATTATCTTTATTTTTCACTAAAGGCTTGGAGGGTATCTCTATGTGATATTGAGATTTGGCACTCAGCTGCTTTACTGCGGGAACCTCACTTAACTAGTTAGTCTGTATGTTCTGAATGTTAATGTGCTGGATGTGTTCGCCCCCTAATTAAACTAGATGGACTGATTGTATTGGCAATTATCTAAGGGTATTTAAGGAAGGACTTTTGACCATCTGCGCATGCTCCGATGAAGATCAGCAATGATCGAAACGCGTAAGCATTACGCATACCAGCGGTGAGGATGGATCAGCCACACTTCCAGCCATCCACCTAGCCATTACAGGGATTTTTCCCAAAGGCTTCATGAATTTTTTTTCGGCTCCTATCCCTTTAATGACATTGTACTGGGTTATGCAGTGAAGGAATCACGGTGCACGCGGACCGCCTACTTTCCATCTGCCTCTCTCCAGGGGAACTTCCTATACCCCCGGAACCAAGTTTTCAAGCTGCAACGCGCTCCGGACACAAGTTGACGGCTGAACGCCGCACCCTCCGGCCAGAGTAGTCATAGGGTAATACATTAGTGCCTGCATGAGTGTCGGTCCTGGAACTTACAGACGGAAGATTGGAGTGAGCTGAGTCGAATGGACACTATACGGGTGAGCAGTAATTTCCCGAACAGTTATTATGGGATGTTTACTTGACTGTTAGTAGCACCGATTCATGGTGCGTCTTGATACTTCCAGCCTTTACTCAACCCCGGTGTCCGTCACTCTCCACAACTGATTAACTGTGTGGAAAAACTAGGCTATCCTCAGCAGTACTAAAGTGATTTCTACCATCAATCTACATTTAACATTGTGTTTAACATACCCTAATAGACTGCATACATGTCTTTACTGGAATTACACTAGTGATTACAGTCAATTTATTTGACCTTCAGTATTACCAATAAGTCTAATTCATATCTGAGGACATGTCCCAGTTCCCCTTATCCCTATAGGAGTGTGTATGAGTCGGTTGACTGGTTGTGGTGGCCACCTGTCCTCTTTAGACTAGTGTCTAATTTTATTAGTGCTTGGGAGACACCTGTATTCTTCCGTTAAAGAATTTTAAATGTGGATACTTATCAATAAAATCACAGTTTTAATCCCAATTCCTCTATGACCAATTCTTTTGAGACCCTCTGTTTCTCTTCCCTTTTTTTCATATGGTGCAATAATTTAGAGGAATAGATTCAGTAGTTTATTTCTGCAATAGTTAACTACTGTAAGTGGATATTTTTATAGTCGGTAAGTGTGACCCCTGCTGGATTGCATCTGTCGCCTACCCCCTTACTGCATTGGATGAGTCATCGTTACCTATATCTATGTGTTGTTTATGTCTGTATGAGCAGTTCCTCAAATCCTGTCAGTTCAGCTAGGATGTCTGGAATGGATGGGAACGCTCGGATGTAAGAAATAGCTTGTTGTCTCTGAAGCCACTGCATGGGGTGTCAGGAAAGCTAACCGGAAGGGGTATCTGTCCTTAAAGTGGGGTCTGCTCTAAGGACTTGGGCAAGCCTCCTATGATCTTCTTTTCGCTATGGTCTGAATCTTGGTACGTACATAACCAGTGGGAAGGCCAGGGTCCCAAAGAAAGTAATCATAGGCCTCAGGCGATTCAATAAGCCCCCTCTGGACAGCATGCGATCCCAGATCTGAATTGTTTGATGGGTGAGGTCATTAAGGGGGCCTGAGCCCCCACGAAGCGTGGGCAAGGTTCATAGGAGAGCGGGGAGTTCAATTGGGTTCATATGGGTTCCAATTGAACCAAAAGCTTGGCCGAAGAGTGGTGTAACCAATCTAAAATGCAAGTGAGCACCGCTGCCTTATGGTATAGTGAGGCATCTGGGGCTCCAGCCCCCCCCCCAAACCTTTGGGAGAGATAATGTTTCATATCGTATTCTGGGACAGGGAGCATTCTAAATGAGTTTGGAAAACATCTGGCGTAGTTTCCGGAAGTAAGAATTAGGTATGTGTATAGGGATGGTTTGAAATAAGTATTCTTTAGAAAGTGAACATCGTGTTAGAATTTTTTCTTACTCTTGCAGCATTGGGAGGGGAGTCTGGGCATACACTGTGTGACAGCTGTCTGGAGGAAATACACCCCCCTTCACATAGGCAGAAGAACAAAAATACAAGCAGAGCTGTGCTGTGAATAGAAAAGCTCTCTGCTAATCTATTTATAGCACGCGCCCCAATACAAATGTCCAGCTGTGTCAGAGAACTTGTCAGAAGTTATTATGCTGATAACAGAATGGAGAATGGAGCAGCAGAAAGACATGGGACTTAGGGCTTTGGGGAGAGGTAAGTAAACACTACAGATATATGTGCCCAGGTCAAATTTTATGAATCGGGTTTACATCCACTTTAATGTAGAATTTTAGGGTAAACATAACTAATTTAGAGCATTAAAAGCATTAAAAATTATTGCTCCCCCTCCTAATACCTATGCTGACTAAACTCTGTAGGAAAGATGTATATGCTTACCTATTTTTAGCTTGCTTCAGTTCGGTCACATGATTCGGCTCCCCTGTGTCAGTCAGCAGCAGCTACAGGGGAGAGGAGGCAGCACCAACAATCGATAGGTCATAGGAGCCCACAGATAACATCACCGCTACCAGGCATTGCCAGCCATTGTTGCATGTTCTCTCCTCGCCCCTGTAGCTCCCGCTGGCTGGCACAGTAGATCATGTGACCGAACTGGAGTGGGCTTAAAATAGCTAAGTATCTAAATCTTTCTTTACCCAGGTTAGTCAGCATATGTATTAGGGGGGGAAAGGGAGCCTTTTTAAGATTAGTTATGTTTAGCTTGGAATTCTACTTTAAAAAGCAAGGAACATGGAAAAATTAAAAAGGAGCCTAAAGCTCCACTTGTTTTCAATAAAGGTATATTCTAAATATTATTATTCATATTTCATATGTAGAAAACTGCTATACATTCCCTTTATTAACTTACGCAGACTCTGCACTTGAAAATCATTGAATCTGTGTCTTGCTTTTTTTACATTTAAATTGTTTGCTTCCTTGGAAAAATATCTAACATGCCTATATATGTTCACCTTATATTTGATAAATTCAATAAAAACCATTGAAAAGAAAATCATCTAATCCCTATTTATTAGCCCCCTAACCATCTAAAATCAGAAATAAAAAAAGTAAAAATGCCGGAGTGCATTCTTGTAAGGTTTGGGCTCTTCAGCTTTCCCGGATACCAAAGGAAAGTTAAGTGATTTCACTAGTCCCTTGACTGTAATTACTGTATCTTATACTTTTACTACAAATGTTCTGAATTATGTAACTGAGTGAGAGCCATCAATTCCATGCTGTTGCATCTTAGTCCAAAAAAATATTTTTTGAGGTACAAAAATAAACATTTGAAGGACATACAATTGAGCTCTAAAAATATGGAATCGCATAGTTACAAAATAGCAAACTGCACCCCCCCCCCCCTCCCCCCAGACACACATTTATTACAGAGGAGTCAGTGTCTTTTCAAAGCCAGTTTGAAACAATAACCCTCAGCATAAATGTCAGTTTCCATAATAATTTCCCACAGCATCAGTGACAGTTACTCAAACGCAGTAATAGCCTTCAGCATTGGTGACAGTAGCAGCAATAATAACCCCCAGCATCAGTGCCAGTTTCTACAATAATAACCCCCAGTATCAGTACCAGTTTCTGCAATAATAACCCTCAGCATTGGTGCCAGTTATTGCACTTATAACCCTCAGCATTGGTGCCAGTTTCTGCAATAATAAGCCCTAGCATACATGGCAGTTTCTCTAACCACTTGCCGACCGCCTCCTGTACATTTACGTCGGCAGAATGGCACGGACAGGCACATCAATGTACCTGTACGTCCCCTTTAAGTGCCTGTCCGTGTGGTCATGCACCACCGGCGGCGCGCTTGCCAGCCTGCCGCCATCCCCGTGAGTCGGACCGCGGGTCCCGCGGACTCGATCGCCGTGGGGATCCCTGCGATCATCTCACGGAGGTATAGAGCAGGGAGATGCTTGTGTAAACAAGCATCTCCCGGCTCTGCCTAGTGACAATGACATGGATCTCGGCTCTGTGTACTCGGAGACACACAGCCCATCCCCCCTACAGTTAGAAACACTATGCAGGGAACACTTAACCCCTACAGCACCACCTAGTGGTTAACCCCTTCACTGCCAGTGTAATTTTCACAGTAATCAGTGCATTTTTATAGCACTGATCGCTGTGAAAATGACAATGGTCCCAAAAATGTGTCAAAAGTGTCCGATGTGTCCGCCATAATGTCGCAGTCATGAAAAAAATCACTGATCGCCGCCATTACTAGTAAAAAAATAAAAATAATAATAAAAATGCCATAAAACTATCCCCTATTTTGTAAACGCTATAACTTTTGCGCAAACCAATCAATAAACACTGATTGCGTTTTTTTTTTTACCAAAAATATGTAGAAGAATACGTATCAGCCTAAACTGAGGAAAACAAATGTTTTTTTATATATCTTTTGGGGATATTTATTATAGTAAAAAATATTGAATTTTTTTCAAAATTGTCGCTCTATTTTTGTTTATAGCGCAAAAAATTTAAACTGCAGAGGTGATCAAATACCACCAAAAGAAAGCTCTATTTGTGGGAAAAAAAGGACGTCAATTTTGTTTGGGAGCCACGTTGCACGACCGCGCAATTGTCAGTTAAAGCGACGCAGTGCCGAATCGCAAAAAGTGGCCTGGTCTTTAACCAGCCAAATGGTCCGGGGCTGAAGTGGTTAATATCCATACCAGACCTGAAGGGTCTGGTATGGAATTTGGGGGGACCCCCACACAATTTTTTTTTAAATTTTGGTTTGGGGTTCCCCTTAATATTCATACCAGACCCAAAGGGCCTGGTAACGGACTGGGGGGTGAACCCATGCCGTTTTTTTCAATGACTTTTATCTGTATTTCTGGGACCCGACAATTCATTATAGCCGCGAGTAGTTTTAAATGACTTTTTTTTCTTTAGAAATGTCATTTTGTGCAGGGACTGTTCTAAACACGGGAAAAATGCGCCACTTTACAGGCATACTATAGATCCCCCCCCCCCCCCCCCAGGTACGAAATTTAAAGGAATATTTCACTTTTACTGTTTCATGTTAAGCATTGTTAAAAGAACTGCTCCCAAAAAAAATGCAGTTTTTAAAACTTTTTTTTGCATTGATACATGTCATTTTTCAAAATTGTCGCTCTATTTTTGTTTATTGCGCAAAAATTAAAACCGCAGAGGTGATCAAATGGCACCAAAAGAAATCTCTATTTGTGTGAAAAAAGGACGACAATTTTGTTTGGGAGCCACGTCGCACGACCGCGCAATTGTCAGTTAAAGCGACGAAGTGCCGAATCGCAAAAAGTGGCCTGGTCTTTAACCAGCCAAAATGGTTCGGGGCTTAAGAGGTTAAAAATAACAACCCCCAGCATCAGTGCCAGTTTCCACAACAATAATCCCCAGCATTGGTGTCAGTAGCAGAAATTAAAAACCCCAGCATCGGTGTCAGTTTCTGCAATAATATCGCCCCGCTTGTATGACAGTTTATGTAATAATAACCCCCGGCATTGGTGTCAGTAGCGGCAATTATAACCCCCAGCATCAGTGCCAGTTTTTGCAATAACAACGCCCAGCAGTGATGTCAGTTTATGCAATAATGCCTAGCATAGATGGCATTTGTCATAATAATAATCCCCTGCATCAGTGTCAGTTTCCGCAATATTAGCCGGCAGTATTGGTGTCAGTAGCAGCAAAAATTATCCCCAGCTTAGGTGGTCAGTGGCATTATGCTTTCTAACCCCCCATTCATTGGTAGCCTCTGAAAATGGTATTCCAGCCCGAACCTTACTAGCCTTAAACATGCCCCTTTCCCCTCCTAACACCTATGCTGACCAACCTGTGCAAAAAAAAAAAAAGGATATACTTACCTATTTTTAGGCCACTCTGGTCAGGTCACGTGATCTTCCCTGTATCAGCCAGCAGAGGCTCCAGGAGAGAGAGCACTCTGGTAACAGCTGATAAAGCCTGAGGGGTGATGTCACTCATAGGCTTCCATGTTCCAGACGTTGCCAGCGCTCCTTCCACACCCTTGCATACGCTGCTGGCTCAAACAGGAGAGATCCCATGACCGAACTGGAGCGGCCTGAAAATACGTTAGTCAGCATAGGTATTAAGAGAAAAGATGTATGCTGGAATTCCACTTTAATCTTTCTGCAATGATGATCAGTGTGGCGGTGCTGTTTTGATTTCCCTCCCCATCGGTGGTCATTGGTGGTCATTGGTGGAATCAATTAACCTCTTAGTACTGCATTAATGGCCACTATTGCAGCACAAAGAGGTTAATTACACAGCCACTAATCACTAATGCATCAGTGAGCAGTGGCAGTACATTAACCATTTATGTTGCACATTGCTAGCTGACTGTGTTAGATAAAAAATAAAAAGATGCAGCGCAAGGTGAAACTAAGTGAATAAACCCAAAAACATATGTGTAATTAGACATACGTGAAGGTATGAAGATGTGTGGCCTATGAAGCCTAGACAAACCAATGAATGAAAATGGGCCTAGGTGTGTGCACACCAGTCCAAACATAAATCAAAATATATATCAAGCTAGCATTGTGTATACATACGATACCATGCATGAAAAACAGTGTGCAAAAATAAACCTATAAAAAAGTCCAATGGAAATGCCCAATGTAGGAATGGAAGCAAAGAGAGATAGCATATAAAATCAATTCAATGCAATGTCCCCATTTTCCAGATTCAGGTAGCCTTAGATTCTTATAGATGTGAGCGTTTGATCAGAAAGCTGTAACACCCAGAGACGTGACTCCAATACCGGGGAGGGGGGGAAAAATGGATACTCTTAAGCCCCGTACACACGATCGGATAACCTATGGTTTTTCGTCCGATGGATTTGTCCATCGGAAATCCGATTAAACTGTTTTTCATCAATCTTGGCCACACACCATCAGTCAAAAAACCGACGGCAAGAAAACGACGGCACGTACAAAACGTACGACGCGCTATAAAAGGGCCGAACAAATCTAATGGCGCCACCCCTTGGGCTGCTTTTGCTGATTTCGTGTTACCGCGTGTTAGTAAAAGTTTGGTGAGAGCCGATTCGCGCTTTTCAGTCTCTGTGCTTTGCAGATCGTTTCCTGGTGTTCCGTTTGTGCTTGTGGGTTTGTATTTGTGATTCAGTGCTTGCAGTCAGGTCGTTACTGCCTTGCAGTGCCTTCTTGGCCGTTCGTTTACTGTTTTTCAGGTCGTTCTTCTCAGGCCTTGCTGTTCCACGGTGCGTTCTGTTTGAGTGCGTTCTGACCAGCCGACCGGTTTAAAACCATGTTTGAAGTGCGTTCTCGTTCTCGAGCTCGTGCTGGCTTTGGGCTTGGTGTTGCAGTTAACACTGTAACCCGAGTTCAGTCTGTGAACAGGGTGAGGAGGAGTTCATGGACTAAGAATTGGTTGCTCCAGCGGGACCAATTCTCTCATATGCCTCTGCTGCGGGAAATCCATGAGAATAATCCTGATGATTTCAGGAATTATCTCAGGATGACGGACCCCGTATTTCACCGTCTGTTGGATTTGCTGTCCCCCTATATCACGAGGCAGGACACTGTGATGCGCCAGGCCATCACTGCCGAGCAGAGGCTTATTGCCACGTTGAGATACCTGGCGACTGGGAGAAGCTTGCAGGACCTCAAGTTCTCAACAGGCATCTCCCCCCAGGCTCTCGGGATCATTATCCCTGAGACGTGTTCGGCCATTATTCAGGTCCTGCAGAAGGACTATATGAAGGTAATTTTGCTCCTTTAACCTCACATTATATGTTTTTATTGTTTTAGAATCTTCTTTTTTTTTCTTCCTAACACAAATTTGCCTGTTTGTAAGATCCTGGTAATGTCCCCATTTTCCCCATGCATGTTTTTACCTGTAAAGGCCTTTTTGGGCCCTACATGCCTATTTACCTTCACTAACCTCTCCAGCATGCTATCGTGGGTGCAAACCCAGCTAGCCTTCTATTTTCCTTTTCATATTTTTGGGGTCAGTGCCCTCGTAGTTTGACAACCCTCCCCCCCCCCCCCCTAAAGATGTGAAATTATTTTTAGTTCTCAATCAAGCTCAGCAGAGTGGTAGAGCCTTTTTTTTGGATCCCCCACAATCACCTTAGGCCCCCCCCTTAGATTATTTTAGAATGTCCACTCAGCGGGGGTGAGGCATCTGCTAAGTGGGCCTTTGTTTATTGGTAGGAAAAACTCCCTTAAATAATAATGTTAGAATGATGTTGGTCAACAATGTTTTTGCGTGTAATCTGCTTGCACTGTAAACATAAACCGTACAAATGTCTTCTTTTTGTTTGACTCCACAGTTCCCTAGCACACCACAGGAATGGCTGACTGTGGCCTCCCAATTTGCCCAGCGGTGGGATTTCCCCAACTGCGGAGGGGCAATTGATGGGAAGCATGTCCACATAGTGCCGCCACCCCCGTTCGGGGTCATACTATTTTAACTATAAAGGTTTCAATAATATTGTGTTAATGGCGGTGGTGTCCGCACGGTACGAGTTCCTGTATGTGGACGTGGGGAAGAACGGCCGGATGTCCGATGGCGGAGCATTCGCTGAGACGGAGTTCGCTCACCGTCTGCAGGCTGGGGGTCTTGCGCTGCCTCCAGATGCAGAGAACGTGGAAGGGCTACCGTTCGTTTTCATCGCGGATGAAGCTTTTGGACTAGGACCACACCTCATGCGGCCGTTTCCCCAACGCACCCTCACCCCGGAGAGGAGGGTTTTTAATTACCGGCTGGCCAGAGCCCGGAGAGTTGTGGAGAATGCCTTCGGGATAATGGCCAGCCGGTTCCGCCTGTTTCAGACAGCTATCAATTTGGCGGAATATAAACTGAACAACATTGTCCACTGCTGCTGCTTATTGCACAACTTTTGCGAAAATTTTCTGCTAATTATGTGTCATCAGTTGGGCCTGAGGCCGGTCCATCTGAACTGACAAATCTGACCGGCCTCAGCACTGCCCGTACTGGCTTGGCCCCCCAAAGTGCCCGTGAATTACGTCAGAAATACATAGAGTACTTCATGGGTAGGGGGGCCATCGCAATGCCAGACCACATCTGACCTTTTATTCTTACCTTTTTCAAATAAAAAAAAAATTTGATTTACTACAAACTTGTGTTGTCATTCTTGTATTTGTGGTTTATGTGTCTCCCAGGTTCTAGTAGTGCCAAGTGTATTTGTCCTTAGTAAATACCCTCAAATCTCAGAGGTAAAAACACTGTTTTTGCATCTTCAGAACTGCTATTGAGCATAGAAAGAACAAGGCACACCTTTTTTAGACTTCCCAAATTTTTTTATTGATTGCACAACTTTTTTGGTTGTTTTGCGAAATTCTAGTCTTTTTTTTGTTTGTGCGGCTTTTTTGGAAGAAACATGCATGGGTCAAAAGCCAATATTTTTTTTCTGAAAAAGTAAAAAAATAACACAGTGAAAAATACAAACATGAGATGGGGTGATGTTACCCCTGATCCATCCCAAATGTGAAGAACCACACTTTCTTTTTGGGGCTCAAATGGGTATCTTCAACATGATCCCATGGCTAAGGTAAACATGTGCTATCTGCCATCATGGGGGATCAATGGCCGTGCTTTGGGGGTGAAAACCCTTCCTCTCACCTACTTGAGTAGGGAGGAAGAGGTTGCACCCCCAAAACAGGGACATAGATATCCTGTGACGGCAGATAGCACATGTTGAGTCAGTGTGTGCATCATCACTTTTGGGCTGGTGGAAATCCCATAGGAAATTTCGGACGCATAACAAAACACAAAAACAGGGGGGGTTCACACTATTCTCCCCAAAATATCTATCATGTTTTTATATTTTTGCTCAATCACAATCATTCTCTTTCTCATAATGTCCATTTCGCTACTGCATTCCATGATTTCCTGAATGATTATTTTGGCGCTGGCACTCGAGAATGGAGGATTTGGACTTCCTGACACACCCCCACGTTCAGTCCCTAAAAACAAAAAAAAATGTTTAAACTATGCAGGCCTACATCTGTATTTACCTTGAAGTTGTGGTGACAGACACTGACCTGTTGTGCTGATAAGCTCCACCTCTCCTTCCTCCACCTCCCCTTCCTCCACCTCCGCTTTCTCCCCCTCCGCTTCCTGAACCTGCTGATCTTGCTCTGCTTTGTGATCTTCGGGGAGTTTCTGTGGTGTTTGGTTCCTCGTCTCCTGAGCATGGTGTCCTCCCAGTCTCCTCTCCCCTATGGGAATTTAAAAAATAATGTATTCTTTAGCACACAGACTTTTTAGGCCTGAAAATGGATTCTCATTGTTTTGAAGTGGGGTACAATTGATATTTGGCCCTGAGTTTCAAGATGAACATATGAGATCTTGCAAACTCAACAAAGCAACATGTTATTTTGGAGTACACTCACAAATACATTTGGATAACCACCAAGGTATCCACTGGACCACCTGTGTGTGACACCGTTAAGAAATTTGGTCATGTGGCCCAGAGTATAGTATCTTGATCAAGAACAAAAAAAAGTACACAACTGCTGGAGTGTCATCTCCTTTACCCAGAATACAGTTTAGCCTTTCATTCACATTCTAATTTTCCTTACAACACATCATCTAGCCAACAATGTGTAGATAAACATTGTTGAAGTAAAATGAGGTATGCACACATGTAGTTTACGTGGATATGTGCCAAACATGTTTGGGGGAAGAGCAGCAATTTTTTTTTACCACACATTTACCAAATAAGTGGATTCTCCACTATTGATGAGCCGAACACCCCCGGGTTCGGTTCGCACCAGAACCCGCGAACGGACCGAAAGTTCGCACAAACTTTAGAACCCTATTAAATACAATGGATGCAAACGTTCGAAATCTAAAGTGCTAATTATAATGACTATTATGCATGTTATTGTCCTAAAAAGGGTTTGGGAACCCGGGTTCTGCACCAGGGGACATGTATCAATGCAAAAAGACGTTTTAAAAACGGCCGTTTTTCTGGAGCAGTCATTTTAATGATGCATAAAGTGAAAAAAAAAGTCAAATATTCCTTTAAATATCGTACCTGGGGGGTGTCTAAAGTATGCCTGTGAAGTGCCACGTGTTTCCCGTGTTTAGAACTGTCCCTGCACAAAATTACATTTCTAAAGGAAAAAAAGCCATTTAAAACTGCTTGCGGCTTTAATGTAATGTCTGGTCCCGGTAATATGGATGAAAATCTTTAAGAAAAATGACATAGCTACCCCATCACACCCCCCCCCCCTTACCCCAGCCCATTACTAGCCCCTTTGGGTCTTGTATGGATATTAAGGGGAACCCCGCACACAAAATAAAAAAGGCCCTATATACTCTGAACAGCCGTATACAGGCGGTGCATACAAGACAGGGACTGTAGGTTTGTTCTTATGTAGAATCTGTTTGTAATTTTGAACAGGTACATTGTTTAAGTGTAGCTCCAGCCAAAAAATATATTTTTAAGCTTTTTGGAAAACATAGGGAAGGGTTATCACCCCTGTAACATTTGTTTTGCTGTCTGTGCAGTATGCACCTGTTCAGAACAGTTCACCTCACTTTCCGTCCTAATGACAAATGTTTTTTGAAAATTTGGGGTTTTTATTGAAACAAGAATTGGTGATAAAGAATCAGTGGAGAGGAGACACTTTTTTTCCCATATTAACTCTTACAGGAGAGAATTTGCCTTCCTAGGGGTAGATTTCCTCTCACTTCCTGTTGTATTCTTCCGTTTGCAAGGAGGAGTCGTTTGTAAGTTGGATGTTTGAAAGTAGGGGCCTGCCGTATATACTCAGCTGAAATTTGCCCCTTACATGTTGGTGTTGCCACAACACTGTGAGCCCTCACAGTTACTCTTGGTGGGCGCATGAATGGGCCCTGCTGTGAATTATTAGAACAAGAATTGTAATTGCATGCCCCTGTTGAACAGGGGCTGAAAAATTGGGCCTTTGGTGGTGGTAGTGGTGTTGACACAACACTGTAAGGCCTCACAGTTAGTCTTGGTGGGCGCAGGAATGGGCCCTGCTGTGAATTATTAGATCAAGAATTGTAATTGCATGCCCCTGTTGAACAGGGGCTGAAAAATTGGGCCTTTGGTGGTGGTGGTGGTGGTGGTGTTGACACAACACTGTAAGGCCTCACAGTTAGTCTTGGTGGGCGCAGGAATGGGCCCTGCTGTGAATTATTAGATCAAGAATTGTAATTACATGCCCCTGTTAAACAGGGGCAGAAAAATTGAGCCTTAGGCACTGGTGCCACAACACTGCAACCCCTCACAGATACTGTACTTGGAGCACAGCAATGAGCCCTGTTGCAAAGTATTGCATCAAAAATTGTAATTACACGCCCCTGTTAAACAGGGGCTGAAAAATTGGGCCTTAGCCACTGGTGCTGGTGCCACGACACTGCAACCACTCCCAGATACTCTAGTTGGAGTGCAGGAATGAGCCCTGCTGCAAAGCATTGCATAAAAAATTGTAATAACACACCCCTGTTAAACAGGGGCTGAAAAATTGGGCCTTAGCCACTGGTGGGGGCACCCAGAAACAAAAATGTTCTTCCAAGCTATCATCGTCAATCGGATCATTGAGGAGGAGGAGGATAGTCAGTCAACATAACAGGACAAACTCTCAGCATCAGCATCAGTCTTGAAGGGATGTGACATTTGAAAATAAATTAGTCTGTTATATCAGCTTCAGGTGTTTGGTAGCTGGTGGTGATCCAAGACTGGTTCATCTTTATGAAGGTCAGTCGATCAACAGAGTCGGTGGACAGGCGCACCCTGTGATCTGTGACAAATCCTCCAGCAGCACTGAATGTGCGTTCTGAAAGAACGCTGGATGCAGGACAGGCCAGTAGCTCAATTGCATACTGTGCAAGCTCTGGCCAGTGATCCATCCTCAAGACCCAGTAAGCCAGAGGATTTTCGGTGGGGAAGGTGTCCAAGTCTGACCTTGCCCCTAGGTATTCCTGCACCATGTATATCAGACGCTGGCGATGGTTGCTGGAACCGATCATACCTTGGGGCTGCGGACTAAAGAATTGTCTGAACGCTTCGGTCAGACGGCCACCTTCCCCACCGCTCCTTCTTTGACTGACCGAAGCCTCAGCAACTCGTTTTCCAAGACCAGGAGTTTGTAACCTCCCAGTCTCTGGGAACGCGTTGCACAGACCTTTCTGCAAGGCCTCCCGGAGTTGTCTCATCCTCTGCTCCCTCTGCGACGGTAAGATAAGGTCCGCAACCTTACCCTTGTACCGTGGATCAAGGAGAGTGGCCAGCCAGTAATGGTCCCTGTCCTTGATCCGAAGAATACGAGGATCCTTCCGCAGACTTTGCAGGATCAGGGAGGCCATGCAGCGTAGGTTAGCTGAGGCATTCAGTCCGGAGTCCTCTGGGTCACTAAGGACGACATGATCCGCAGCCACCTCCTCCCAGCCACGTACAAGTCCACTGGTTTCTTGGGACTGTAAATCATCCCTAAAAGACTGCTGCTGATGATGCTGAGTGCCAGGCTCCACCTCCATGCTGACACAATCCTCCTCCTCCTCCTCCTCCTCCTCTTCTTCCTGTGCGATGGGTGGGACAGAAGGAACACTGTCTGGGTAAAGGGGGCCTTGAGAGGCAAGGAAGTCCTCCTCTTCCTGCCTCTGTTCTGCCTCAAGTGCCCTGTCCATTATTCCGCGCAGCGTATGTTCCAACAGGTGGACAAGAGGTACAGTGTCACTGATGCATGCACTGTCACTGCTCACCATCCTTGTGGCCTCCTCAAATGGTGCCAGGACAGTGCATGCATCCCTGATCATGCCCCACTGGCGTGGTGAAAAAAACCCGAGCTCCCCTGACCCTGTCCTGGTGCCGTAGTCGCACAGGTACTCATTGATGGCCCTCTGCTGCGTGTACAGCCGCTGCAGCATGGCCAATGTTGAGTTCCACCTGGTGGGCATGTCACATATAAGGCGGTTCTTGGGCAGGTTCAACTCCTTTTGCAGCTCAGCCAGGCGAGCACTGGCATTATAAGATCTGCGGAAATGCACACAGACTTTCCTGGCCTGCCTCAGGACATCCTGTAAGCCCGGGTACCTGCCCAAGAACCGCTGCACCACCAGGTTAAGGACGTGAGCCACACAGGGCACATGGGTCAGTTGTCCCTGTCGGAGAGCAGAGAGGAGGTTGGTGCCATTGTCGCAAACTACCATTCCTGGCTTAAGCTGGCGTGGCATCAACCACCTCTCGGCCTGCCCCTGCGGAGCAGACAGAACCTCTGCCCCAGTGTGGCTCCTGTCCCCCAAACACACCAGCGCAAGCACGGCATGGCATCTTTTTGCCTGCGTACTTGCGTAGCCCCTTGAACGCCTACGGAGCACCGCTGGTTCCAAGGACAAACCACAGGAAGAGGCCACGGAGGAAGAAGAAGAGGAGGGGGTGGAGGACAGAGGTGTGTCACAACCAGTAGTAGCATTTTGGAGGCGTGGCGGTGGAACAACCTCCAACACTACTGCACCTTGTCCTGCATCCTTCCCAGCTGCCAAAAGAGTGACCCAATGGGGCGTGAAAGAAATGTAACTACCCTGTCCATGCCTGCTGGACCATGAGTCAGCGGTAATATGAACCTTACCGCTGACCGCCCTGTCCAGCGAGGCCAAGACATTGCCTTCCACATGCCGGTAGAGAGCCGGAATCGGCTTCCGTGAGAAAAAGTGGCGTTTGGGAACCTGCCACTGAGGAACCGCAAATTGCACAAACTCACGGAAGGGGGCCGAGTCTACCAACTGAAAAGGCAGCAGTTGAAGCGCTAGCAATTTAGCCAAGCTAGCATTCAACCGCTGGGCATGTGGATGGCTGGGAGTGAACTTCTTTCGACGGTCCAGCAGCTGGGGCAGGTAAATTTGCCTGCTAGAATCGGACGTCGGTGTACTGCTAGCAGAGTGGCCGCAAGTACTTGGCTGTGACACACCTAATTCTACACCTTCATTCCTCTCAGTGCAGGTTTCAGAGAGGACTGAAGGTATAGTGGTGTTGGAGATCCCAGCTGATGCGGTGCAAGGAGAGGTCCGCTTTGTTCTTTGGTGTGGGTCTTTAAGGTAGGCTTGCCAACGAGCTGCATGGCAGGTCAACATATGTCTGGTCAAGCATGTGGTGCCCAAGCGGCTGATGTTTTGGCCACGCGATATACGCTTGAGACATATGTTGCAAACAGCAGCTGTGCGATCTGATGCACTCGCCTCAAAAAAGGCCCACACCAAAGAACTTTTTGAATAACGAGCAGAGGCAGCGCCCTGCACAGGCGGAGCTCTGCGGTGTGATTCCGTCGGTGTGCTGCCCTTACGCTGGCCACCCAAGGGCATCCTGCCTCGTTGGAGATGTGCCTCCTCCTCATCCTCCTCCTCCTCCTCTCTCCTATTAGGCACCCACGTGGAGTCAGTGACCTCATCATCCCCTCCCTCCTCATCACTGGAGCCAATCTGGCAGTATGCTGCAGCTGCTGGAACATGACTGCCAGATTTGTGTCCTTCTTGAGCATCCCCTCTCTCTGCTCTCATGCTACTGCCTTCCTCTAGCTGGGTATCATCATCAGACCCTTCGAAACGCTGGGCATCCTCCTGGAGCATGTACCCAACACTGTGCTCAAACAGTTCGGGGGACTCCTCAGGAGGAGGACATGGTGGGTCTAGGGATGGAGTGACTGATGATGACATTGATACCAGGGAAGAGGACGCTTTGGCAGCTGCTTTGCCAGTACCCTGAGCCTGGGTGAGAGAGGATGAGGAGGATGAGGAGGGCTTGGTCATCCACTCTACCAAGTCTTCGGCATGATGTGGCTTAACATGTCCAGCTGCCGAAAAGAAGGACAAGCGTGTCCCATGGCCATGTGCTGATGACAATGCACCGCGTCCACGACCAGCACTGTTGCCCCCAGACACAGAGCCTGCTTGCCCTCTTTTATTGGCTCCTGACTGTCTGCCTCTCCTTGTTTGCCTTCCAGACATTCTAATGGCCTGCAGGGAGATGGGAAAACCAGCAATAAGGGCTAGCTTCAGGTGTATACTGTGCAGGAGGCTTAGCAACAATGACACTGACACTGTCCCCTGCCTATCCTGCTCTCTCCCTGCACACAAGGTTTAGCAAAGAATAGGACACTGACACTGTCGACTGCCTATCCTTGTCTGTCCCTACACACAAGGTTTAGCAATATGGTTCAGCACACTAGGTTTAGCAAAGAATATGACACTGACACTCTCGACTGCCTATCCTTGTCTGTCCCTACACACAAGGTTTAGCAATATGGTTCAGCGCACTAGGTTTAGCAAAGATTATGACACTGACACTCTCGACTGCCTATCCTTGTCTGTCCCTACACACAAGGTATAGCAATATGGTTCAGCGCACTAGGTTTAGCAAAGATTATGACACTGACACTCTCGACTGCCTATCCTTGTCTGTCCCTACACACAAGGTTTAGCAATATGGTTCAGCGCACTAGGTTTAGCAAAGATTATGACACTGACACTCTCGACTGCCTATCCTTGTCTGTCCCTACACACAAGGTTTAGCAATATGGTTCAGCACACTAGGTTTAGCAAAGATTATGACACTGACACTCTCGACTGCCTATCCTTGTCTGTCCCTACACACAAGGTTTAGCAATATGGTTCAGCACACTAGGTTTAGCAAAGATTATGACACTGACACTCTCGACTGCCTATCCTTGTCTGTCCCTACACACAAGGTTTAGCAATATGGTTCAGCGCACTAGGTTTAGCAAAGATTATGACACTGACACTCTCGACTGCCTATCCTTGTCTGTCCCTACACACAAGGTATAGCAATATGGTTCAGCGCACTAGGTTTAGCAAAGATTATGACACTGACACTCTCGACTGCCTATCCTTGTCTGTCCCTACACACAAGGTTTAGCAATATGGTTCAGCGCACTAGGTTTAGCAAAGATTATGACACTGACACTCTCGACTGCCTATCCTTGTCTGTCCCTACACACAAGGTTTAGCAATATGGTTCAGCGCACTAGGTTTAGCAAAGATTATGACACTGACACTCTCGACTGCCTATCCTTGTCTGTCCCTACACACAAGGTTTAGCAATATGGTTCAGCACACAAGGTTTAGCAAAGATTATGACACTGACACTCTCGACTGCCTATCCTTGTCTGTCCCTACACACAAGGTTTAGCAATATGGTTCAGCACACTAGGTTTAGCAAAGATTATGACACTGACACTCTCGACTGCCTATCCTTGTCTGTCCCTACACACAAGGTTTAGCAATATGGTTCAGCACACTAGGTTTAGCAAAGATTATGACACTGACACTCTCGACTGCCTATCCTTGTCTGTCCCTACACACAAGGTTTAGCAATATGGTTCAGCACACTAGGTTTAGCAAAGATTATGACACTGACACTCTCGACTGCCTATCCTTGTCTGTCCCTACACACAAGGTTTAGCAATATGGTTCAGCACACAAGGTTTAGCAAAGAATATGACACTGACACTCTCCCTGCCTATCCTTGTCTGTCCCTACACACAAGGTTTAGCGATATGGTTCAGCACACAAGGTTTAGCAAAGAATATGAAACTGACACTCTCCCTGCCTATCCTTCTCTGTCCCTACAAACAAGGTTTAGCAAAGAATATGACACTGACACTCTCCCTACCTCTCCTTGTCTGTCCCTACACACAAGGTTTAGCAATATGGTTCAGCACACAAGGTTTAGCAAAGAATATGACACTGACACTCTCCCTGCCTATCCTTGTCTGTCCCTACACACAAGGTTTAGCAATATGGTTCAGCACACAAGGTTTAGCAAAGAATATGAAACTGACGCTCTCCCTGCCTATCCTTCTCTGTCCCTACAAACAAGGTTTAGCAAAGAATATGACACTGACACTCTCCCTACCTATCCTTCTCTGTCCCTACACACAAGGTTTAGCAAAGAAAAAATATGATACTGTCCCTGCCTATCCTTCTCTTTCCCTGCGCCGGAACACACTACACGAGGCCGCCGCGCTGGCGGCCTTTTATAGTGTGGGGCGTGTACTAAACCCCCTCAGCAATAATTGGCCACAGGCATCCTGCCTGTGGCCAATCATTGCTCTCCTCGCTGCCGGCGCTGTGATTGGCCAAGCATGCAGGGTCACAGTGCATGCTTGGCCAATCACAGCGCCGGGATTACACTGCGATGGCGCAGTGTATTGTGGGACGTTCGCGTCACTCGAATTTGGCGCGAATGGCCCAAATCGTTCGTTGTTCGCCGAATGCGCGAACAGCCGATGTTCGAGTCGAACCTATGTTCGACTCGAACACCGAGCTCATCCCTACTCTCCACTTAACATAAAAGTTTACATTTTAAAATGTGAAACCAGTCAAGCCAAGCACATGTTGCAAAACATGGAAGAATACATATTACAATGTGAAAGAACACAGTAAAAAAAAACTTACTTTTTTCTAGGCTTTTTAGAAGCTTCCTATACTGCTCCGGCTCCCTGAGCTTCAGGTCTGACCACCTTTTACGGAGTTGTTCCTTGGATCTCCTGACCCCATATTTTTTATAGAGAGTCTTCGCCACTTTATCCATAATTTGTGACTTCCGGAGATTAGGGGTGTCGTATGGGCCATGCTTACCGTCGTAATCCTTCCTCCGCAGAATGTCCACCATCTCCGCCATCTCAGAAAAATACATATT
The DNA here is from genome assembly GCA_029206835.1 of Rana muscosa. Lineage (NCBI taxonomy): Eukaryota > Metazoa > Chordata > Amphibia > Anura > Ranidae > Rana > Rana muscosa. The sequence goes on from CM055117.1 coordinate 501,310,711, forward strand.
AGTCGCCTTGTATCCTTTTTTTACAGGATCGAGACGTTTCCGCCTCCGGGCTTTCCTTGTCGGTAATTTCTACTAAAGAAGCTACCTGTGTCTGCGACATGTCGCCGTCTCACACTGTGCGCCGATCGTTAAGGGGCAGGGAAATGCAGAAAAAGTCCGTCATGGGCGGGCGACGAGGGCGGAGTTACACGCATGCGCAGGGTATAAAAAGGGGAAAGAAGTTATTAGGGATGCGCAGAGTAAGGACGACCGGAAGTGAACCAACGAACTGAACTAAGGTAAGAAGGGAACTCGGGCCTGCAGTGGCCTATAATGGTTCATGATTGTAAAGGGCAATATTGTGATAAGTTGAGGAGAATCAAATCTTTTTTTTTTTTTTATCCTTGTTTTTTTACTTGCTGATCCAAAAAGATGCATAAAATACGTGAGCCGGAGGTGATGCTGACTTTTATTGAAAAATATAAGGAACAGCGCAACCTGTGGGAACTGAAACACCATGCGTACCACAAGAGTGATGTACGTCGGGCAACTATTTGCAAATTAGCAGAGGATATGAAGCCATGGATCCCAGATGCAGACTACACTATTATCAATAATAAAATCAACAACCTGCGTAATTCCTATAAAAAAAATACAAGGAAGTGCGCCAGTCAAAGAGATCAGGAGCAGCAGCCGACGATGTAGTAAAGCCCAAGCTGTGGTACTACAGACATCTTCAATTTCTGGATGACCAGATCGAGGCCAGGGAATCTATTTCCAGCCTTCCCTCAACCCTTCCTTCCACCCTTCCCTCCAGCGTTCCTTCCACCCTTCCCTCCACCCCTGCAGAGGCGGAGGAGGAGCCTCCTGAACTTGAAGAGCCAGATCTTCGCATCTTCAGCCAGGTATAGTATTTTTGATGATAATTATTGTCCACTAAGTAATATTGTGTTGAACTGTTTGGATTACCCATAAATTATATCATCCCCCCCCCAAAAAAAATATGCACCAGTAATGATATCCAAATTGTGGGTGATAGATTCCCCAAATAATACAATTTTTATTTTTATTTTATGAACAGGATGAGGCAAGCCAGAAGGAAGAGGGTCAGGAGTGTGGCAGGCAGGAGGAGGCAGGGCCAAGTGGGACTCAGCAGGTCCCCAGGCCTAGTGGCAGCACAGTCTCCCAAGTTGCTCCCCTCCACGTCAGACCGCCAAAACAACGGCAGATGACACAAGTGGAGGAGGAGTCACTAAAGATGATTCAGGAGGCTGCTGCCATCATGAGGGCCCCCCTAAACCCTACGGAGGGGTTTAGCAGCTATCTGGTGGATAAGTTGCTCCAAATGGAGGCGGGACAACGGGCCCTTTGTGAGCACCTCATATATATGGCCGTACACATGGGGGTGAGGGGGCAGCTAACTGAGGCCACCCATCTGTCACATCAGGCCAATCCCTCTCCTCCTTCTCCTCCTCCTCCTGCCACATCACCACCCACAGTGGCCCAGCCTGCAAGGGTGCGTGGACGGGGAAGGAACACTGCAGGGAAGCGTGGAGGGAAGGCTACAGGGAAGAGCAGGAGGTGATTCCCTGGCCTCGAGCTGCTCATCCAGAAGTTGCAGGTTGATGGAGTACCACAGCTTGGGATGATGTATGTCTTTGGCTGCTGCTCCTGATTTCATGCTGTTGTTGATTTTATTATTCATCATAGTCAGGTCTGCATTTGGGATCTAAGGACTTGATATTCTCTGCTAATTTCTGAATAGTTGCCCTTCGTTTTTTGTTTGCTTTTTTTCCGAAATAAAAGAAAATTTGATTTCAGCCAACATACATGCCTGATGTGTTTTTTTTTTTTGAAGTAGCAATAACATTTCATAAATACAATGTGTAATTAATAACAAGGGGCACCAACCTCCACGAGGAAACGAAAAAACAACAAAAGTTGTTCTGAGAAATTGACACACCAAATAATGCACAACAAATTTAAAGACCAAAAAAAAAAAAAAAGGGAGAATTTGTGAGCTCGGCCTTGAAGAATTAAACTAATTATTCCTAAGATCACAAGAAAGAAGAAAGACATACGTTTGTCAGAAGTCAGAACTCATGAGAAAGATCTTCTGCCAAAATGACATTTTAAACACCGTTCTAAAGCAACAAAACATGCGCTGCATTAAACGAAGCAATAACTTGCAGAATGACGAATGTGCTCTCTCCATTAGGAACGCTAGTTTTACCAGAACGAGCGCTCCTGTCTCCTAATTCAGTCTGAGCATGCGTGGGTTTTTTAACTGATGGACTTGCCCATAGACGATCGGAAATTCCCATCGGTTTTTTATCCATCGGAAAATTTTAAAACAAGTTCTATTTTTTCCAACCGATGGAAAAAAGACCGATGGGTACCATACACGATCGGTTGGTCTGATGAAAACCATCCATCGGACGGTTTTCATCAGTCAAACCGATCATGTGTACGGGGCTTTAGTGAGTACACACGACCGGTTTTCTCGGCAAAAAAGCTCTTCCAACAGTTTTCTTGTCTTTTTTTTGCCAAATTTTTTCTCGGCGTAATTCTCGTCAGACTGTTTTTGGACAAGAAAACCGTTCGTGTGTATGCTTTTCCGAGTCTTCAAAAACCGCGCATGGTCAGACTCAATATGAGACGGGAGCGCACCTTCTTGTAAAACTAGCGTTTTGAATGGAGATAGCACATTCGTCACGCATTACCAATTTTAGCCACGTTTAAATGCTGCACATTTAAATCTTCTTTAGAATGGTACAATGATGAGCAATTATGAACATTTTTGGCTGCAGATATTCACGCATATTTATGACTAATTTTTAGCAACATTTCTGAATGCAGATCTCATGAATATGTTATTTTATTTGATCGAGCAAGATGTAATTTTTTTATTTATTTTTTATTTGTATTAATTTTTTCAGATGTGCATTTTAAAATCTTCTTTCATTTCTAGTGTTCTCCTTTTTTTTATCCGGTGTAAATTTGACATAAATTGTAGAAAATTATCCTCTATTTTTTGTCCTTCAAGGCGTTTTTTGGGTGTTATCTGTTGCATTTAAACTCTAGCTTTGTAGTTTTAGTAAATTACCTGCCTACTCACCAGCTAAATATGTAGCTTTAACAAAAACATATAGGCAAGTATTAACTGTACCCAAAAAAAAACATTTATTCTGGTATACAAAATAAGAATAACCAAACTAGAAGGCAGTGCTGGAGAGCCTGCTGCAATTTGTGCGACTGTGTGGACACCAAAATTGGGACCTTGAGAAGCACATACAATAGTGAGCCCAATCTGGTCTTGAACTCCCAGAGGTCAGGAACAGCAGCAGGTTAGATACATGTCCCAAGTCTGTGGAACTACAACAGGCTGCCTTCTGTCTGACCACATTGCAGCAAGGGAATCACTTCCTGGTCTTCTTGCTCCGCTTCCCTGCAGCCTTCTTGGTAGGCTTCCCTGCAGCCTTCTCTGCAGCCTTCCTTGTCCGCCTGGCTGGAGGCTGTGCCTCAGGAGGTGTACTCATGTCAGGAGGAGGAGGTGGAGGTGGAGAAGAAGAAGGTGGAGCTGGAGAAGAAGGAGGTGGAGGAGAAGAAGAAGAAAGAGGTGGAGGAGAAGAGGAAGGAGGAGGTGGAGGAGAAGAAAAAGAAGGAGGTGGAGGAGAAGAGGAAGGAGGAGGTTTTGTGAAAAAGGAGGTGGAGGTGGAGAAGAAGGAGGTGGAGAATAATAGGAAGGTGCATGAGGATGGCCGTGGTCACAGATAACAGTGCTCTCTGTGAGTCTTCCCCTCAACCCCTTATTTAAAAGGGTCATGAGCAGGGACTCACAAAGTAGCCTCTGTTTAGGTTGCATCTGGGCCATTTTCATGATTGCCTAAATTTTTACCCATCTTAACATCTATTTTACATCATTCATTTTTGAAAAATAAATGTGTCGAAAATACTATACCTGGCTCCAGACGGACAGATCTGGGTCCTCATCCAAGATGGAAGGCTCCTCCTGATCCTGGGAAGGATCATCTTGGCTGGAGGGAAGGCTGGAGGGAAGGCTGGACAGTGATTCCCTTGCTGTAATGTGGTCATTCAGAAAGGCCAACCTGTCGTAGTACCACAAATGTGGGACATATACCTCCCCTGCTGCTACTCCTGAACTCTGAGATGCCAGGACCCGATTGCGCGCAGTCCTATATGTGCCTCTCAAGGTCCCAATTTTGGTGTCAAGCTGCTCAATGGTTGCATGGGGCACCCTGGTCTGCACAAATGGGAGCAGGCTCTCCAGCGCTGCCCCCGAACCCCTTTTTTTATGCTGGGGATTTTTTTTCTCCCACAGAGCGGGCAGCTCCCTTAATCTGTCATTGAATTCCGCTAGAAATTATTTTTCCCCAAACACATTCATTGTTTCTGCAGGACAAAACACCAGACAAAATTAAAAATGTCAATCACACTCTAAACTCGTGAAATCTTTATGCCCATATGTGCCTCTCCAATCTCTATGCAGTATAGGCCACTGATGTACCATGATACCTTCGGGCTTAACGTTCGGCGCTCTAAACTCCTTCTGCCGCACACAGAATGTAGGTACGTCACATGTGTGTTAGCTTTATATACACTACACATGCGTGACACATGTCGCCCGCCCATGACGTTCTTTCTCGATGTTTCCCCGCCCCTTCTCTTTCGGCGCACAGGCGACATGGCGGAGTCACAGCAGGTGTCTGTGAATTCAGAGAATTCTAATGAGGAGACAAGCCCAGAGCAGGAAACATCACGAACAAGGAGGCGCTACAAGGCATCTAATATGTCCTTTGAGGAGATGGCGAGAATTGGTGGCCATATTGAACAATTGTGATTATGATGCCAAGCATGGGCCGTATTCCCACCCTAATCTTCGGAAGGACAAAATTATGAAGAAAGTAGTGAAAAGTCTGAATAAGAATTTCGGGGTAAAAAGATCCAAGGAGCAGCTCAGAAAGAGGTGGTCTGACCTCAAACTGAGGGAGCCGGAGCAGTTAAGGAGCATTAACAGAATGCTTAAAAAAAGTAAGTACTTCTCCTTTGTCCCTATTGTTGTATTTCACAACTTGCATGTTGCTCCATGTTGTTGTTTTTTATTAATTAACATTCTTAAATGACATCTTCTCCAATTTAGTGGGCACAGTAATTGGTCGATATAGACACATCGTTTGCACACTACATACGATGATTTGCCAATATAATTTTTTTTTTTTTAAAAGCAAGTTTGAAAACTATAAATGATATGACCTTGTTGTCAAGATGATGTGTTTGTAACTAGATTGAAATGCAAACTTGAATCAATGCAAAGGAGAGGACACTCAGCAGTAGGGATGAGCTTCGAGTTCGAGTCGAACTCATGTTCGACTCGAACATTGCCTGTTCGCCCGTTCGCCGAACAGGGAACAAATTGGGGTGTTCGCGGCAAATTCGAAAAATCTATGGGAGAAATCTAAAGTGCTAATTATAAAGGCTTATATGCAAGTTATTGTCCTAAAAAGTGTTTGGGGACCGGGGTCCTGCCCAGGGGATATGTATCAATGCAAAAATAAGTTTTAAAAACGGCCGTTTTTTCGGGAGCAGTGATTTTAATAATGCTTAAAATGAAAAAATAAAAGTGAAATAATCCTTTAAATTTCGTACCTGGGGGGTGTGTATGATATGCATGTGAAGTGGCGCATGTTTCCCGTGCTTAGAACTGTCCCTGCAAAAAATGTCATTTTTGAAAGAAAAAAATGCATTTAAAACTGACTCGCGGCTATTAATGAATTGTCGGCTCCCGGCAATACATACAAAAGTCATTGATAAAAAAAAAAAAAAAAGCGCGGGGGTTCCCCAGAATTCAATTACCAGGCCCTCAGGTCTGGAATGGATATTAAGGGGAACCCCGCCGCAAATTTAATTTTTTTTTTACGTGGGGTTCCCCCAAATATCCATTCCAGGCCCTTCAGATCTGGCATGGATTTTAAGGGGAACTCCACCCCAAATTTAAAAAAAAAATGGCATGGAGTCCCCCTAAAAATCCATACCAGACCCCTTATCTGAGCACGCAACCTGGCCGGCCGCAGGGGAAAAGGGGGGGACGAGAGAGCGGCCCCCCCTCCCTCCTGAACCGTACCAAGCCACATGCCCTCAACATGGGGAGGATGTCCCCATGTTGATGGGGACAAGGGCCTCATCCCCACAACCCTTGCCCGGTGGTTGTGGGGGTCTGCGGGCGGGGGGCTTATCAGAATCTGGAAGACCCCTTTAACAAAGGGGACCCCCAGATCCCGCCCCCCCCCCATGTGAATTGGTAAGGGGTACATTGTACCCCTACCATTTCACAAAGAAAGCGTAAAAAAATGTTTAAAAAAACACACAAACACCTTGAAAAAGTCCTTTATTTAAAAAAAAAAAAAAAACATTCCAGCGGTGAAATCCAGTGTCCCGCGGCGATCCCGATGTGCAGCGCTGTCCTTCATTGGTTGTGCCTGAGCGGACCTGATGGGGAACTCCCTCCCAGTATTTTAAATGTATAGACCCGCCCCTTCTAAAGTTCCCCATCAGGTCCGCTCAGCGGACCAGATGCGGAACATGAGAAGGGGCGGGTCTATACATGTATTACCAAAGTGAGAGCAGTTCCCCATCAGGTCCGCCCCCTCGGTATGTCGGACCCGCCTACGTCATTGGCTTGAGCGGGGAACTTCCTTCACTGTGTAATTTAAATTTACATAGTGAAGGAAGTTCCCCGCTCAAGCCAATGACGTAGGCGGGTCCGACATACCGAGGGGGCGGACCTGATGGGGAACTGCTCTCACTTTGGTAATACATGTATAGACCCGCCCCTTCTCATGTTCCGCATCTGGTCTGCTGAGCGGACCTGATGGGGAACTTTAGAAGGGGCGGGTCTATACATTTAAAATACTGAGAGGGAGTTCCCCATCAGGTCCGCTCAGGCACAACCAATGAAGGACAGCGCTGGACATCGGGATCGCCACGGGACGCTGGATTTCACGGCTGGAATGTTTTTTTGTTTTTTTTTTTTAAATAAAGGACTTTTTCAAGGTGTTTGTGTGTTTTTTTAAACATTTTTTTACGCTTTCTTCGTGAAATGGTAGGGGTACAATGTACCCCTTACCAATTCACATAGGGGGGGGCCGGGATCTGGGGGTCCCCTTTGTTAAAGGGGTCTTCCAGATTCCGATAAGCCCCCCGCCCGCAGACCCCCACAACCACCGGGCAAGGGTTGTGGGGATGAGGCCCTTGTCCCCATCAACATGGGGACATCCTCCCCATGTTGAGGGCATGTGGCTTGGTACGGTTCAGGAGGGAGGGGGGGGCGCTCTCTCGTCCCCCCCTTTTCCCCTGCGGCCGGCCAGGTTGCGTGCTCGGATAAGGGGTCTGGTATGGATTTTTAGGGGGACTCCACGCCATTTTTTTTTAAATTTGGGGTGGAGTTCCCCTTAAAATCCATGCCAGATCTGAAGGGCCTGGAATGGATATTTGGGGGAACCCCACGTCAATTTTTTTTAAAATTTGTGGCGGGGTTCCCCTTAATATCCATTCCAGACCTGAAGGGCCTGGTAATTGAATTCTGGGGAACCCCCACGCTTTTTTTTTTTTTTTTATCAATGACTTTTGTATGTATTGCCGGGAGCCGACAATTCATTAATAGCCGCGAGTCAGTTTTAAATGCATTTTTTTTCTTTCAAAAATGACATTTTTTGCAGGGACAGTTCTAAGCACGGGAAACATGCGCCACTTCACATGCATATCATACACACCCCCCAGGTACGAAATTTAAAGGAATATTTCACTTTTATTTTTTCATTTTAAGCATTATTAAAATCACTGCTCCCGAAAAAACGGCCGTTTTTAAAACTTCTTTTTGCATTGATACATGTCCCCTGGGGCAGGACCCAGGTCCCCAAACACTTTTTAGGACAATAACTTGCATATTAGCCTTTATAATTAACACTTTAGATTTTGAACGTTCGAGTCCATTGTATTTAATAGGGTTCTAAAGTTTACACAAACATTTTGTCTGTTCGCAGGTTCTGGTGCGAACCGAACAGGGGGGTGTTCGGCTCATCGCTGCTCAGCAGTTGTTTACACATCTGCACCCACAGAAGCACTATAGTGTGGGCCACCAGAAGAACCTTTTTAGGGTGTCCACCACAGATGCTACAGTGGGTACTGGGGGGGGGGCCTATGTGATAAAATTGTCACCAAAAGGTCGGTTTTTTAGCTTTGTATAGTTCTCGAATCTGGTCTTCATCTTGGAACTGGGCCTAAACAGACAAGTGTAACCCACCTGCAAACAATGATTCATATTCCTAGTTCTGACTTCATATATGCGTGTGTTAAGTGTACCATTTGTTTGAATCTCATATATGAGAGAATACTGGGAGGACACCACTCCTTGGAGCCCAGCAAAACCACACCTTCTAAAGAACAACAACCTTCCCAACAAGCCCAACCTGAGGATGTGGAGGAAGTAGAATTAGATAAAGGAGAGGTGGAGGAAGGAGAAGTCGAGGAAGGAGAGGTGGATGAGGTGGTGGAACTTGTCACTACAACAGGTCAGTATCTGTCACCACAGCTTCAGGTAAAAGAGATGTAGGCCTGGAAATTGTTATATTTTTATTTTTTATTTTAGGGGATGAATATGTTGCTGAAAGTCCACGATTCTCCAGGGATAGTGCACAAAGACTCATACAACAAGAAATGGATTGTAGTACTCAACTGGACTTCATTAAAAAAGGGATTCAGGATATGGAGAATACATTTAAGGACATCATAGATGTGTTGGGGAGAATAGACTAAAACACCCCTTTTTTGTCTAGTTTTTGTTTACTTTTGTAGCACTTTGTTGCAAAAACAAATTTAGAAGATGCACACAGTGGGTCAGCATGTTCTATCTGCCATCACGGGATCTCCATGTACGTGTTTTGGGGCTGCAACCTCTTTCTCACAACTCAAGTAGGAGAAAGGAAGAAGGGGTTGCCCCCTCAAAACATGTTGAATGATCCCCCGTGATGGCGGGTAGCACATGTTAACAATAGGGTTGAGGAAGTAACTAACCTATTTTACCCCCCTAAAAATGTGTGCATCTTCTAAATTTGTCTGGTTCAGTGGTGACAACACTCCATTTTTGAGGAAGGGCAGATAGACATTTGTTTTTAAAAAAAATGGTCTTACATGTTGCCTATACGTTTAACATTGTTGTATTTTGAGGAATGTTGAGGAGATTTTTTGTAATTTCATTAGAAGCAAAATTTGCCATGTTAGGTGAAAAGCCTAAAATGGGTTTCTAAAATGTAGAGACACCAAAAATGTATACCTAACCATATGTGTGATTGTGCACAGAGTAAAATACAAGAAAATAGCAAAAATGTTGTTGCTTTTTTTTAAAACCACTCTAACCTTTTTTGGATTTAGTTTTGTTGTTAGCAGTGAAATGTTTGTTGTTTACTAAGGAAAATACACTTGGCACTACAAGTACACTTTGAAAAAGTAGCACACACCTCATATATAAACAAAGCAAAACTACTAAATTAAAGTTCATATTTTTTATTTTTTTTTGGCAAAATTATAACTCAGACAGATTCTCTGGCATTGGAATGGCCCCGCTACCCATGAAATAATCCACATATTTCTGCCTGATTGCACGGGCACTTTGGGGGGGAAAGCCAGCACGGACAGGTTCCAGGCCCGGCAGGGCATTGTCCGCAGCAAGTCCGGGCTCGGGCCCAACTGTGGCCATATATGTAGGAGATTTCTTCCTCAAAAAATTGTGCAGTACACAACAACAAAACACAATATAGTTCAATTTGTACTCCGCAAGATAATTAGGAGTCAGAAAAAGATGGACCCCGCTGGCCATTATCCCGAAGGCATTCTCCACAACTCTTCGGGCTCTGGCCAGCCGGTAGTTGAACACCCTCCTCTCCGGGGTGAGGGTCCTCTGGGGGAAAGGCCTCATGAGATGCTGACCCAGGCCTAAGGCTTCATCAGCCAAAAAGACAAAGGGGAGTCCTTTGTGGCAGGCGCAGCACTATGAAGTGCCTTTATGCGCTGTGGCATTAGAAGAATTTGATTTCTCTGATCTTTTAGTCCACACAAGACTATCTGTTACTCTAATTCCTCTACCGCCGTTCTATGGAAGCAGTAGGTTTAAAGAGCACACCAAACCTTTAAGATAACTTCTTTATTCACTTCAGCTTTTCTTCTTATATAACACTGACAATTTAGCAGCAGGAAGTCCATGTACAAATACGTGTTGAATAAAGTATAACAAATGTCGTTTCAACTGTTCAATCTTGTGTTCCTACATAAAATGGTAGATATATTTCTCTCTTCAGTATCTGTACTTTCACTTTAAAATACTTTAGACACTTTATGATCTATCTGGGACTTGCTCTATAATGCTGTTTGCTCTGATGTTTGCTCTGAAACTTGGTTTGAATCTGGTTTGATTCCTGATTTGATTGCTGGTTTGATTGTTTGCAAACCTGGTTTGGTGGAACTACAAGTGAACACATAACTAGTTTCAGTATACAGTTCTAATCACATTATTAACAATAGGAACTTATATAACTGTATTAAATACCTATTTTGGCCACTTGCTTCTATAAAGCTGGACTCTGGATGGATCTGAACTGTTCAGCTCCACACTCTGATGTAAAATGCAATTCTAGACATGTGATATGAGATTTCCTAGACAGAACATGAGTGAAATGCTGGCTATGATTGGCCAGAGACATTTGCTCGGTGAGATTGGTTGTGATTGGCTAAAACTCCTGATGAGTCACAAAAGCTTAACTCTATGCTTTCTGGTTGCAATTCTGCTGTGTTATTAAGCTTAATTTTCTGCATAGTATATAATAATCTTAAAGGCATATTTTTTCTTTTGCTTCTGTAAACACAATATACAACTGTTATATGACATCCATATATAAAGTCACAGTAAATAACTCTGCTGTTATCTCTCACAAATGAGCATATGCACTGTTTTAACATTATTAGCAGGTCTAGCTATATATGCATGTAAGCCACATTAGCAACCTAGGATAGGTCTTAGCTAGCCAGCTACACTCCCACCAAATTACCTATAATTCTATGTTCTCTATAGTAGGATTTGAACATGAATTTGGGGAATTTTCCATCAGGTTCTCAACTTCCAAGTGTCTTTTATCACTCTCAAGTAGAACAACTAACTTCTGTATAGGACGTTCCAACCTGAGTGGAATAGTGAGACGTTTTCCCTTTTTGTCAAGTTTTGAATTCGAGCTACTACGTTTATGACTGTATTCCATTTTGAACATCTGGCTAGTCTTTCAAGTATGTCATCTTGACACTTGGCAGCAGTGCTCAATGTTTGTACAACTTTTACTTCTGGATCACCCATAGACAATTCTGTGTAACCTTCACTGGGTATAATTTCCTTTTCCCAAAGGAACTCTGGACCGGTAAACCAGTTTGAATTTTTCAATTCTGTTACATTCAGGTCTCTTGAAGCATGATCTGCAAAGTCAGATTCAAGGATCTCGATTACTTCCGCTGAACTTACAGCTGGTAACTCTTGAACAGATATTCGATGACACAATCCTGTCACCTGTCTTGAGTTTGCAATCTGCTGTTTTCCTCCAACAACGCCCCATCCTAGATCAGTTTGAACAGCGTAGGGTTCACTCTTTCCTCCTGTGATTACCCTTTGTGGTACCAAAGCTTCGGGACAATCATAACCTATCAACAGTCCAACACCAAACTCCTTCAGCGGGGACATTTCATGAGATATGACAGATAGGTGCTCCCATTTATTGGCTGTTTCACAGGTAGGTATGCGATCTCGATCTAGAGGTATATCGTCTTTCGTATAAGCTGGAGGTAGATCCAATGTGAGGTTTGAATGAAGTCCTCTAACTCTCAATCCTTTGACCCTTTGACTGTTCACTAATGTGTCTCTCCCCGTCATTGTGGTGAGTTTGAGCTTCACTGGTTCTGTAGCCACTTGTAATTTCTTGCAGATTTCTTGATCAATGAAGGTGACATTGCTTTGGGCATCCAGTAGTGCATAGGCATATACCTTCTTATTCTTCCTTTTAGGATTTGAAATGCACAGTGGTACAACCATTGATGTGCCGTTGCTTTCCCTCACTCTGCAAGAGAATACCGATGCTTTCTTTTCTTCCTCAGCATCTTTAGCTATTGAGGATTTATCCTTTTTTGGACGTTCTTCATGTAGTGGTGTAGGATTGCGTCCTTTGCAAACGCTGCATGTGGCCCTTTTCTTACACTCCTTAGTAATATGGCCTTTCCTTAGGCACCCAAAACACAGTTGGTTAACAAGTACAAACTTTTTCTTTTCATTTGGGGATTTCTCCTTCAATTGTTGGCACTTGTGTATAGAGTGGTTCTCTCCACAGAACATACACTTAAAAGTAGTCTGAGGATTTGTCGGTTCTGTCTCTCTACTGATCCCAGTAGTAACTTTGAACTTGCTCTCGTAGGTATCTATACCTTTCTCTGTTGTGTCGGTTGCAAAGCTAGTTGCTCTTGCACGTCTTAGATCCCTCGCAGGCCTTTCTTCTAAGGACTTTAAGGCGTAAGATCCTGTTACTGGATTACATACTATTCGTGCTTCCTTATTAATGAACTCAGAGAACTTTTCAAAACTTGGGAAGTTCTTACTTAGATCTAACTGTTCAGTCACATAGCGATTCCATCTAGAAGCCACTTCTTCAGGTAGCTTAGCTAGCATCCTGTGGTTTTCTAGATAGTCGTTCAGTACTTCTAGTCCTCGTACATGTGGGATGGCATTGCTGCATGCTTGCAGGAAGTCACCATACTCTTGGAGTTTGAAATGTTCTTTAGGACCTATTTTAGGCCAGTTATTCAATTTCTCCCTAAAGGCTCTTTGTACTAAGAAAGGATGACCATATCTTGCGTTTAACTTTTCCCAAGCTTGCTTGTAGGCTTCTTCATCTGTTCTATAGAAGTTACCTTCAAGAGCTTTCTTCGCTTCTCCACCAACATATTTCTGAAGGTAGAATAACTTGTCAACTGGCCTGGAGCAATGATGCTCAATGATCATTTCAAAACTTGCCTTCCACTCTATGAAATTCAGTATGTCTCCTGAAAATACAGTAGGTTCTGGAATGGGAAGACTTGCTGGGACTGTTCTCTGTCGTCTTGCTGGGACAATAGTCGCAACATTCTCCTGATTATTGCAGTGTCATCTAGGAACAGAATTATCCTGTTTTATTTTTTCACCTAGTTCTGAATTGGGTGAGTCTCTCTTTTCGTCTTTCTGAGCAGGGATGGAAGGGCAATGACTTTTTGCTTCATTACATACTGGAGATTTCCTTCCAATCTCCTGGGCGTATGAAAGGAAGTAGGAGTCTGCATCTTCACTTCATGAGCATATGCACTGTTTTAACATTATTAGCAGGTCTAGCTATATATGCATGTAAGCCACATTAGCAACCTAGGACAGGTCTTAGCTGGCCAGCTACATCCTTCCACATTCCCTGCATCCGGTGGCAATGCAAGGTCATCACTCTGTAGACGAAGAGCAAACTCCGTCTGGGCGAAGGCTCCCCCATCCGACATCCGGCCATTCTTCCCCACATCCACATAGAGGAATTCATACTGTGCTGACACCACCGCCATCAGCACGATACTATGAAACCCCTTGTAGTTATAAAAAAAGGAGCCAGAACGGGGTGGTGGCACGATGCGGACGTGCTTTCCGTCAATGGCTCCTCCGCAGTTGGGGAAGTCCCACCACCTGGCAAACTCCAATGCCACAGTCTGCCATTCCTGTGGCGTGGAAGGAAGCTGGGGAATCAAACAAGTTAAAAAATATTAGTACTTTTGCAAATAACATTGCAAGCAGATTATACAAAAACATTTGTGGCCAACATAAGTATAACATTTTGGTTAAGGATTATTAAAAAAAGAGAAACAAATTCACAATTCGCACATTGCTCACCCCCCTCTGATGGCCCATTTATTTTCTTTGGGGGGGCTAGATGTGTTTGGGACCCCCAAATCTCACATTCTGGAAAATTAATTAACAATTTGAGGGGGGGGGACTACAATGGATATGAAAAAATACATTGTTAACAGACTAGGCGAACTTCAGGTCCTGCAGACTTCTCCCTGTCGCCAGGTAGCGCAACGTGGCGATGAGCCTCTGCTCAGCACTGATGGCTTCCCGCATAACGGTGTCCTGCCTGGTAATATAGGGGGACACCAAAGCCAACAGATGCTGAAATATGGGGTCAGACATCCGCAAAATATTCCTGTAGTCCTCATGATTATTCTCCACGATCTCCCGCAGCAGAGGCACGTGAGAGAATTGGTCCCACTGGAGCAACCAATTCTTGGTCCATGAACTCCTCCTCACCCTGTTCATAGACTCGTCTTGGTCCAATACAAGAAGGCCAACAGACACACAAAGTCAGTGCACAACACGATCTCTATGATGAGAACGTATCCGCAACATGGCTAAGAAACGGTCGTCTGAACAGAACAAACTAAACAGAACGCACTGAAGAACAGCAAGGCCTATGAAGAACGACCTGATATACAGAAACGAGTGGACAAGAATGCACTGAAAAACAGATACGATCTGACTACTCGCCCTGAAAGACAAGATACGAACCCACAAGCACCTACTGAACTGCAGAAAACTAACTGAAAGCACGAAGTCTGAAAAGCGCGAATCGTCTCTTCCCAAACTTTAACTAACACGCGGCAACACGAGATTAGAAAAAGCAGCCCAAGGGAGGACGCCATGAAAATGGAACTTCCCCTTTATACTGCCGTCGTACGTGTTGTACGTCACCGCGTTTTTAGACCAACGAGATTTTGGAATGACAGTGTGTATGCAAGCAAAGCTTCACAAGAATCTTGTCAAACTTGACAAGAAAACCGACGAGAAAAATTACATTTGTTTTACGACGAGAAACTCGGCCGTGTGTACGAGGCTTCACCCCTAAATGTGGACACACACACCAGCGGTGGTGGGTCAACCAGGCAAACAGTGTAGATAGAGACTCCTCTGGAAACGTCCTCATAAAACAGCGGCAGATGGGGCATGCACAGATGATTAGATTTCTCCAATGTAGTGGCTCAGAACTCCAAGTGTCAGCACATCAAGGTATCAGTATCCACCATAAAAAAAAGAAAAAAAAGGGGCTCCAGAATCTCTGCAGAATCTCTGCAGAATCTCTGCAGAATCAGATGGTAGATGGTAAAAAACGTCAGTTTATTCATGAAATGGACCTATCACGGTAGTCAGAATGTCTTTGTCCATCATTCTTGGCATAATGTGTGCCTCTACCTCTACTTCTCATATTGTTCCCTCTTCCACGTGGAGGATTATTATCCCTACCAACCCTACTGGGAGTATGGTCATTGGCTCGCCGTCCGTTATGGACATTGGGAGTGCGAGGATGTTCAGTCCTATTCACTGCAGGTGGTTGAGTAGGAAGTGCCGTGAGTCGAGATGAACCAGCCACTAATGGTGGGAGTGACGTGTCCATCTGTCCAGAGGCAGAGGTATCAGACAAGGGTGCAATGTCTTTTTTCTGACAATTAAAGACAAAATTGATCTTATAATCATTGACATCCCGCGTATATTTCTTTTGCTTTTTAGTGCGTTGGTCCCTTTCTTCCTTCTCAAGAAGAGTCTAGAGACTGGTCGAAAGGGAAACATATTCAAGAGTGGTCTTATGTGGGAGAAGTTGATCTCTAAGTTCCCTGATCTTGTCAATGACAGTCATTTTGGCTTTCTTCCTATCAACGATAAAACACAAAAAACTAATACCCGCCTCATTAAAATAACGGAACCAGGCATCTGTATCAGGATCACCTTGCTGGGGATGCACATCCCAGCATAATCCTCTAGGTACCATGCGTTCCTTTGAATATTGTTCAAGGAACGCAATATCCCATTCCAAGTGGATCTCTAAGACCATGAGGTTTTTAAGCCTCATGAAGAGACCACTAACTTCCGAACTAACATTCAGGGGAACAAAAACTCCTTCCGTATTAAAGGAACGAGCTGTTCTGTAATCAAACACATCCATTTCAAAAAATGTGAAAAAAGTGGCTGCAACAATAAAAAAGTCTCAGGAAAAATGCAATGTGGGGAAAAAAGTTGCGCTACTAAGTGAAATGCAAATAATGTGAAGTGGCTGCCAGCATCAGCAATTAGATATATTGCAAACAAAAAATAAAAAATAAAAAGATGCAGCGCAAGGTGAAACTAAGTAACTGTGTTAGATAGTTAACACTTTCAACCCCCACCCAATCACAACAAACCTCCCCACACTCCCCAAGGTGTTGACTAGTCAAGTTCACAGTAAAATAATTTGACTGAGCCACAGTAAGTTAACTTTACACTGCTGTGTTTACTAAAGTATTGCTCAGTTGCTCATGCCTGCTCCCTTGCAACAACGCTATCTCTTACTGTTCTGGCCTCTGAATGTCATCATGCAGAGGCAGGGACTACAAATCATCTGTTGGGCGAAGATTACTACGCATAACAGAGAGAGAAGTATATGTGTGTCTTCTAGTAGTGGTAGTTTCCGGTTGGGTGCAGGGGTAGTGCAGGGACTAGTGATGAGCCGAACACCCCCGGGTTCGGTTCGCACCAGAACCCGCGAACGGACCGAAAGTTCGCACGAACATTAGAACCCTATTAAATACAATGGATGCGAACGTTCGGATTCTAAAGTGCTAATTATAACGACTATTATCCATTAGGCTTGTGCAATTCGTTTCGTAACGAATTGAAATTCGTCCGAATTTAGCAACTTTCGGACATTCGGAAGCATTCGAATTTCCGAACAAAGCAATTACGAATAAGACCGAATCCGAAATAAATTATACCGCAAATAGCGAATGCCCGAATGTCTTCGGCATAATTCGTTATGAAAAAGTTACGAATGTACGAATCCATACGAAGCACAATAACACTCACTCTGCTCTGCTCTCTGCTTCTCCCACACCGTGCTGAACTCCCTCTCAAAATGGTGTACAGGGGCGGAGGTTATAGCCGCATGTAAAAAACGAAAGTAAAATACGAGATTTCGAATCCATTCGAAGCACAATAACACTCTGCTCTGCTCTCTGCTTCTCCCTCACCGTGCTGAACCCTCTCAAAATGGTGTACAGGGGCGGAGCCTATAGCCGCATGTTAAAAACGAAAGTAAAATACGAGATTTCGAATCGTTACAAATAACCGCAATGTATTTAGAAAAGTACAAATCCATTCGAAGCACATTAGGCATAATAGGCAGCGTCGTTGTGAGAGAGACACGGAAAATTACGAATCAACGAACCCAAAAAAAGTTACGAAAGTAGGAGTTGTGTCCAGAATCAACGAAAAACAACGTACTCTACCGAAAGTACGAACCCAAAAAAAGTTACGAAAGTAGGAGTTGTGTCCAGAATCAACGAAAAACAACGTACTCTACCGAAAGTACGAATTATAAAGCAACAAAAAATTCAACGAAAAATGTCGCTTGCAAAAATACGAATGAGTCCGAACACGAAAAATCCCGTCTAGCAAAATTACGAATGATTACGAATCAACAGGACCGGAAAGAAACGAACCGAAACGGAACGAATTTTTCCGTTGTGCACAAGTCTAATATCCATGTTATTGTCCGAAACAGAGTTTGGGAACCCGGCTTCTGCACCAGGGGACATGTATCAATGCAAAAAGAAGTTTTAAAAACGGACGTTTTCCGGGAGCAGTCATTTTAATGATGCATAAAGTGAAAAAAAATAAGTCAAATATTCCTTTAAATATTGTACCTGGGGGGTGTCTAAAGTATGCCTGTGAAGTGCCTTTTTTTTCCGTGTTTAGAACTGTCCCTGCACAAAATAACATTTCTAAAGGGAAAAAAGTCATTTAAAACTGCTTGCGGCTTTAATGCAATGTGTGGTCCCGGTAATATGGATGAAAATCTTTAGGAAAAATGGCATAGCTACCCCATCAACCCCCCCCCCCCTACCCCAGCCCATTACCAGCCCCTTTGGGTCTTGTATGGATATTAAGGGGAACCCCGCACACAAAATAAAAAAGGACCTATATACTCTGAACAGCCGTATACAGGCGGTGCATACAAGACAGGGACTGTAGGTTTGTTCTTATGTAGAATCTGTTTATATTTTGAACAGCTGCATTGTTTAAGTGGAGCTCCATGGCAAATTCCTTTTTTTTAGTTTTTTGTAAAACATAGGGAACGGTTATCACCCCTGTCACATTTTTTTTGCTGTCTGTGCCCCTGTTCAGAACATTTCACCTCACTTTGCGTCCCAATGACAACTGTTTTTGAAATGTGGTGTTTTTATTGAAACAAGGATTGGTGATAAAGCATCAGTAGAGAGGAGACACCTTTCTCCCATATTAATTCTTACAGGAGAGAATTTTCCTTCCAAGGGGTAGATTTCCTCTCACTTCCTGTTGTCTTCTTCCGTTTGCAAGTAGTAGTCGTTTGTAAGTTGGATGTTTGAAAGTAGGGACCTGCCGTATATAATCTGCAGAAATTGGCCCCTTAGGTGTTGGTGTTGGCACAACACTGTAAGCACTCACAGTTACTCTTGGTGGGTGCTGGAACGCCCTGCTGTCAACTATTATATCAGGAATTGTAATAACATATAATTGTTGATCAGTGGTAGTAAAAATTGGGCCTTTGATCGTGGTGCTGGTGCCCCAACACTGTAAGGCCTGACAGTTACTCTTGGTGGGCGCAGCAATGGGCCCTGCTGTGAATTATTAGATCAAGAATTGTAATTGCATGCCCCTGTTGAACAGGGGCTGAAAAATTAGGCCTTTGGTGATGGTGGTGGTGGTGATGGTGGTGCTGGTGCCACAACACTGTAAGGCCTGACAGTTACTCTTGGTGGGCGCAGCAATGGGCCCTGCTGTGAATTATTAGATCAAGAATTGTAATTGCATGCCCCTGTTGAACAGGGGCTGAAAAATTAGGCCTTTGGTGGTGGTGGTGGTGGTGGTGATGGTGGTGCTGGTGCCACAACACTGTAAGGCCTGACAGTTACTCTTGGTGGGCGCAGCAATGGTCCCTGCTGTGAATTATTAGATCAATAATTATAATTGCATGCCCCTGTTGAACAGGGGCTTAAAAATTGGGCCTTTGGTGGTGGTGGTGGTGGTGCTGGTGCCACAACACTGTAAGGCCTGACAGTTACTCTTGGTGGGCGCAGCAATGGGCCCTGCTGTGAATTATTAGATCAATAATTATAATTGCATGCCCCTGTTGAACAGGGGCTGAAAAATTGGGCCTTAGGCACTGGTGGCACAACACTGCAACCCCTCACAGATACTGTACTTGGAGCACAGCAATGAGGCCTGTTGCAAAGTATTGCATCAAAAATTTTAATTACACGCCCCTGTTAAACAGGGGCTGAAAAATTGGGCCTTAGCCACTGGTGGCGTCACCCATAAACCCAAATGATCTTCCAAGCTATCATCGTTAATCGTATCATTGAGGAGGAGGAGGAGGAGGATAGCCAGTCAACATAACAGCACAGGCACTCAGCATCAGCATCAGTCTTGAAGGGATGTGACATTTTAAAATCAATTAGTCTGTTATATCAGCATCTGGCGTGTGGTAGCTGGTGGTGATCCAAGACTGGTTCATCTTGATGAAAGTCAGTCGATCAACCGAGTCGGTGGACAGGCGCACCCTGTGATCCGTGACAAATCCTCCAGCAGCACTGAATGTGCGTTCTGAAAGAACGCTGGATGCAGGACAGGCCAGTAGCTCAATTGCATACTGTGCAAGCTCTGGCCAGTGATCCATCCTCAAGACCCAGTAAGCCAGAGGATTTTCGGTGGGGAAGGTGTCCAAGTCTGACCTTGCCCCTAGGTATTCCTGCACCATGTATATCAGACGCTGGCGATGGTTGCTGGAACCGATCATACTTTGGGGCTGCGGACTAAAGAATTGTCTGAACGCATCGGTCAGACGGCCACCTTCCCCACCGCTCCTTCTTTGACTGCCCGAAGCCTCAGCAACTCGTTGTCCAGGACCAGGAGTTTGTAACCTCCCAGTCTCTGGGAACGCGTTGCACAGACCTTTCTGCAAGGCCTCCCGGAGTTGTCTCATCCTCTGCTCCCTCTGCGACGGCACGATAAGGTCCGCAACCTTACCCTTGTACCGTGGATCAAGGAGAGTGGCCAGCCAGTAATGGTCCCTCTCCTTGATCCGAAGAATACGAGGATCCTTCCGCAGACTTTGCAGGATCAGGGAGGCCATGCAGCGTAGGTTAGCTGAGGCATTCAGTCCGGAGTCCTCTGGGTCACTAAGGACGACATGATCCGCAGCCACCTCCTCCCAGCCACGTACAAGTCCACTGGTTTCTTGGGACTGTAAATCATCCCTAAAAGACTGCTGCTGATGATGCTGAGTGCCAGCCTCCACCTCCATGCTGACACAATCCTCCTCCTCCTCCTCCTCCTCCTCCTCTTCCTGTGCGATGGGTGGGACAGAAGGAACACTGTCTGGGTAAAGGGGGCCTTGAGAGGCAAGGAAGTCTTCCTCTTCCTGCCTCTGTTCTGCCTCAAGTGCCCTGTCCATTATTCCACGCAGCGTGTGCTCCAACAGGTGGACAAGAGGTACAGTGTCACTGATGCATGCACTGTCACTGCTCACCATCCTCGTGGCCTCCTCAAATGGTGCCAGGACAGTGCATGCATCCCTGATCATGCCCCACTGGCGTGGTGAAAAAAACCCGAGCTCCCCTGACCCTGTCCTGGTGCCGTAGTCGCACAGGTACTCATTGATGGCCCTCTGCTGCGTGTGCAGCCGCTGCAGCATGGCCAACGTTGAGTTCCACCTGGTGGGCATGTCACATATAAGGCGGTTCTTGGGCAGGTTCAACTCCTTTTGCAGCTCAGCCAGGCGAGCACTGGCATTATAAGATCTGCGGAAATGCACACAGACTTTCCTGGCCTGCCTCAGGACATCCTGTAAGCCCGGGTACCTGCCCAAGAACCGCTGCACCACCAGGTTAAGGACGTGAGCCATACAGGGCACATGGGTCAGTTGTCTCTGTCAGAGGGCGGAGAGGAGGTTGGTGCCATTGTCGCAAACCACCATTCCTGGCTTAAGCTGGCGTGGCGTCAACCACCTCTCGGCCTGCCCCTGCAGAGCAGACAGGACCTCTGCCCCAGTGTGGCTCCTGTCCCCCAAACACACCAGCGCAAGCACGGCATGGCATCTTTTTGCCTGCGTACTTGCGTAGCCCCTTGAACGCCTACGGAGCACCGCTGGTTCCAAGGACAAACCACAGGAAGAGGCCATGGAGGAAGAAGAAGAGGAGGGGGTGGAGGAGAGAGGTGTGTCACAACCAGTATTAGCATTTTGGAGGCGTGGCAGTGGAACAACCTCCAACACTACTGCACCTTGTCCTGCATCCTTCCCAGCTGCCAAAAGAGTGACCCAATGGGCCGTGAAAGAAAGGTAACGTCCCTGTCCATGCCTGCTGGACCATGAGTCAGCGGTAATATGCACCTTACCGCTGACCGCCCTGTCCAGCGAGGCCAAGACATTGCCTTCCACATGCCTGTAGAGAGCCGGAATAGCCTTCCGTGCGAAAAAGTGTCGTTTGGGAACCTGCCACTGAGGAACTGCACATTGCACAAACTCACGGAAGGGGGCCGAGTCTACCAACTGAAAAGGCAGCAGTTGAAGCGCTAGCAATTTAGCCAAGCTAGCATTCAACCGCTGGGCATGTGGATGGCTGGGAGTGAACTTCTTTCGACGGTCCAGCAGCTGGGGCAGGGAAATTTGCCTGCTAGAATCGGACGTTGGTGTACTGCTAGCAGAGTGCCCGCAAGTACTTGCCTGTGACACACCTAATTCTACACCTTCATTCCTTTCAGAGCAGGTTTCAGAGAGGAGTGAAGGTATAGTGGGATTGGAGATCCCAGCTGATGCGGTGCAAGAAGAGGTCAGCTTTGTTCTTTAGTGTGGGTCTTTAAGGTAGGCTTGCCAACAAGCTGCATGGCAGGTCAACATATGTCTGATCAAGCATGTGGTGCCCAAGCAGCTGATGTTTTGGCCACACGATATACGCTTGAGACATATGTTGCAAACAGCAGCTGTGCGATCTGATGCACTCGCCTCAAAAAAGGCCCACACCAAAGAACTTTTTGCATGACGGGCAGAGGCAGCGCCCTGCACAGGCGGAGCTCTGCGGTGTGATTCCGTCGGTGTGCTGCCCATACGCTGGCCACTCAAGGGCATCCTGCCTCATTGGAGATGTGCCTCCTCCTCATCCTCCTCCTCCTCCTCTCTCCTATTAGGCACCCACGTGGAGTCAGTGACCTCATCATCCCCTCCCTCCTCATCACTGGAGCCAATCTGGCAATATGCTGCAGCTGCTGGAGCATGACTGCCAGATTGGTGTCCTTCTTGAGCATCCCCTCTCTCTGCTCTCACGCTGCTGCCTTCCTCTAGCTGGGTATCATCATCAGATCCTTCCAAACGCTGGGCATCCTCCTGGAGCATGTACCCAACACTGTGCTCAAACAGTTCGGGGGACTCCTCAGGAGGAGGGCATGGTGGGTCTAGGGAAGGATTGACTAATGAAGATAATGATATCAGAGAAGAGGACGCTTTGGCAGCTGCTTTGCCAGTACCCTGAGCCTGGGTGAGAGAGGATGAGGAGGATGAGGTGGGCTTGGTCATCCACTCTACCAAGTCTTCGGCATGATGTGGCTCAACATGTCCAGCTGCCGAAAACAAGGACAAGCGTGTCCCATGGCCATGTGCTGATGACAATGCACCGCGTACACGACCAGCACTGTTGCCCCCAGACACAGAGCCTGCTTGCCCTCTTTTTTTGCCTCCTGACTGTCTGCCTCTCCTTGGTTGCCTTCCAGACATTTTAATGGATGGCCTGCAGGGAGATGGGAAAAACAGCAATAAGGGCTACCTTCAGGTGTATACTGTGCAGGAGGCTTAGTAACAATGACACTGACACTGTCCCCTGCCTATCCTTCTCTGTCCCTAAACACAAGGATTGAAAATATGGTTCAGCAAAATAGTTTTAGAACAGAATAGCACACTGACACTTTCCCTCACTGTCCTACTCTGTCCCTCCCTACAAACAAGATTTAGCACAGAATAGCACACTGATAATTTCTACGAGTGTCCTTCTCTGTCCCTAAACTCAAGGATTGAAAATATGGAACAGCAAATTTGGTTTAGAACAGAACAGCACACTGTCAGTTTCACTCACTGTACCTCTCTGTCCCTCAACTCAAGGATTGAAAATATGGTTCAGCAAAATAATTTTAGAACAGAATAGCACACTGACACTTTCCCTCACTGTACCTCTCTGTCCCTCAACTCAAGGATTGAAAATATGGAACAGCAAATTTGGTTTAGAACAGAACAGCACACTGTGAGTTTCACTCACTGTACCTCTCTGTCCCTCAACTCAAGGATTGAAAATATGGTCCAGCAAAATAGTTTTAGAACAGAATAGCACACTGACACTTTCCCTCACTGTACCTCTCTGTCCCTCAACTCAAGGATTGAAAATATGGAACAGCAAATTTGGTTTAGAACAGCACACTGTCAGTTTCACTCACTGTACCTCTCTGTCCCTCAACTCAAGGATTGAAAATATGGTTCAGCAAAATAGTTTTGGAACAGAATAGCACACTGACACTTTCCCTCACTGTACCTCTCTGTCCCTCAACTCAAGGATTGAAAATATGGAACAGCAAATTTGGTTTAGAACAGAACAGCACACTGTCAGTTTCACTCACTTTACCTCTCTGTCCCTCAACTCAAGGATTGAAAATATGGTTCAGCAAAATAGTTTTAGAACAGAATAGCACACTGACACTTTCCCTCACTGTACCTCTCTGTCCCTCAACTCAAGGATTGAAAATATGGAACAGCAAATTTGGTTTAGAACAGAACAGCACACTGTCAGTTTCACTCACTTTACCTCTCTGTCCCTCAACTCAAGGATTGAAAATATGGTTCAGCAAAATAGTTTTAGAACAGAATAGCACACTGACACTTTCCCTCACTGTACCTCTCTGTCCCTCAACTCAAGGATTGAAAATATGGAACAGCAAATTTGGTTTAGAACAGAACAGCACACTGTCAGTTTCACTCACTGTACCTCTCTGTCCCTCAACTCAAGGATTGAAAATATGGTTCAGCAAAATAGTTTTAGAACAGAATAGCACACTGACACTTTCCCTCACTGTACCTCTCTGTCCCTCAACTCAAGGATTGAAAATATGGAACAGCAAATTTGGTTTAGAACAGAACAGCACACTGTCAGTTTCACTCACTGTACCTCTCTGTCCCTCAACTCAAGGATTGAAAATATGGTTCAGCAAAATAGTTTTAGAACAGAATAGCACACTGACACTTTCCCTCACTGTACCTCTCTGTCCCTCAACTCAAGGATTGAAAATATTGAACAGCAAATTTGGTTTAGAACAGAACAGCACACTGTCAGTTTCACTCACTGTACCTCTCTGTCCCTCAACTCAAGGATTGAAAATATGGTTCAGCAAAATAGTTTTAGAACAGAATAGCACACTGACACTTTCCCTCACTGTACCTCTCTGTCCCTCAACTCAAGGATTGAAAATATGGAACAGCAAATTTGGTTTAGAACAGAACAGCACACTGTCAGTTTCACTCACTGTACCTCTCTGTCCCTCAACTCAAGGATTGAAAATATGGTTCAGCAAAATAGTTTTAGAACAGAATAGCACACTGACACTTTCCCTCACTGTCCTACTCTGTCCCTCCCTACGAACAAGATTTAGCACAGAATAGCACACTGATAATTTCTACGAGTGTCCTTCCCTGTCCCTAAACTCAAGGATTGAAAATATGGAACAGCAAAATTGGTTTCGAACAGAATAGCACACTGACACTTTCCCTCACTGTACCTCTCTGTCCCTCAACTCAAGGATTGAAAATATGGAACAGCAAATTTGGTTTAGAACAGAACAGCACACTGTCAGTTTCACTCACTTTACCTCTCTGTCCCTCAACTCAAGGATTGAAAATATGGTTCAGCAAAATAGTTTTAGAACAGAATAGCACACTGACACTTTCCCTCACTGTACCTCTCTGTCCCTCAACTCAAGGATTGAAAATATGGAACAGCAAATTTGGTTTAGAACAGAACAGCACACTGTCAGTTTCACTCACTGTACCTCTCTGTCCCTCAACTCAAGGATTGAAAATATGGTTCAGCAAAATAGTTTTAGAACAGAATAGCACACTGACACTTTCCCTCACTGTACCTCTCTGTCCCTCAACTCAAGGATTGAAAATATGGAACAGCAAATTTGGTTTAGAACAGAACAGCACACTGTCAGTTTCACTCACTGTACCTCTCTGTCCCTCAACTCAAGGATTGAAAATATGGTTCAGCAAAATAGTTTTAGAACAGAATAGCACACTGACACTTTCCCTCACTGTACCTCTCTGTCCCTCAACTCAAGGATTGAAAATATTGAACAGCAAATTTGGTTTAGAACAGAACAGCACACTGTCAGTTTCACTCACTGTACCTCTCTGTCCCTCAACTCAAGGATTGAAAATATGGTTCAGCAAAATAGTTTTAGAACAGAATAGCACACTGACACTTTCCCTCACTGTACTTCTCTGTCCCTCAACTCAAGGATTGAAAATATGGAACAGCAAATTTGGTTTAGAACAGAACAGCACACTGTCAGTTTCACTCACTGTACCTCTCTGTCCCTCAACTCAAGGATTGAAAATATGGTTCAGCAAAATAGTTTTAGAACAGAATAGCACACTGACACTTTCCCTCACTGTCCTACTCTGTCCCTCCCTACGAACAAGATTTAGCACAGAATAGCACACTGATAATTTCTACGAGTGTCCTTCCCTGTCCCTAAACTCAAGGATTGAAAATATGGAACAGCAAAATTGGTTTCGAACAGAATAGCACACTGACACTTTCCCTCACTGTACCTCTCTGTCCCTACAAACAAGATTTAGCACAAAATAGCACACTGACACTTTCCCTCACTGTACCTCTCTGTCCCTACAAACAAGATTTAGCACAAAATAGCACACTGACACTTTCCCTCACTGTACCTCTCTGTCCCTAAACTCAAGGATTGAAAATATGGTTCAGCAAGATTGGTTTAGAACAGAATAGCACACTGACACTTTCCCTCACTGTACCTCTCTGTCCCTACAAACAAGGATTAGCACAGAATAGCACACTGTCACTGACACTCTCCCTACCTATCCTTATCTGTCCCTAAACACAAGGAATCCAGGATTATGTAAAGGAAAAATAATGACACTGTCCCTGCCTATGCTTCTCTTTCCCTACTCCGGTCCGGAACACACTACACAAGGCCGCCGCGCTGGCGGCCTTTTATACTGTGGGGCGTGTACTAAACCCCCTCAGCAATAATTGGCCACAGGCATCCTGCCTGTGGCCAATCATTGCTCTCCTCGCTGCCGGCGCTGTGATTGGCCAAGCATGCGGGG
The DNA here is from genome assembly GCA_029206835.1 of Rana muscosa. Classification (NCBI taxonomy): domain Eukaryota; kingdom Metazoa; phylum Chordata; class Amphibia; order Anura; family Ranidae; genus Rana; species Rana muscosa. The sequence goes on from CM055117.1 coordinate 501,337,263, forward strand.
TCACAGTGCATGCTTGGCCAATCACAGCGCCTGGATGACACTGCGATGGCGTAGTGCATTGTGGGCCGTTCGCGTCACTCGAATTTGGCGCGAACGGCCCAAATAGTTTGATCTTCGTCGAACGATCGAACAGCCGATGTTCGAGTCGAACGTATGTTCGACTCGAACACGAAGCTCATCCCTAGCAGGGACCACTCCATCAATTGGTTCCCTGCTGCTGCCCTGCAAAAGTACTGTGTGTGCGGGTCTATTGTCTGCAGCAGCGGCGATCTGTGCACTGTCTGCTTTATCTTTTCAACCAACAATCGCCCTTCCTCAGGCTGACTTTAGCAAGCACTGCACTGTGTGATCACCTCACTCCATCTGTGCCCCCCCTCCAGTGAATTGTTGCGCCTGGGGCTCCTGTCCATTCTGATTCACCCCCCCATCCCAGCTCTGGTTACACTGGTCCAGCTTGGACCAATGTACATATGTATGTACCATACCTATGGGATCCCTGTGAAAGTTAGAATCATTGTGGTAGGCACCAGTGATCTCTAACAGCTTCCGGGTCCTCTGCTTTGTGGCTGCCCTGCTGCATTGTGAACACAGGAGGTTGCCAGTTCTAAGGGCGCCATTTAGGGAAGGGCACATTTTTAATTTTCTGAATACAAAGCGTTCTATGATTGAACATGGTGTGGAGATGAGGCTGTGACATCATGATCACACTTCGGCCAATCACAGACCACTTTGCCTTCATTAAAATGGAAAATGTTTTCTGAATGGTGCCCATGTCTAGCAAATTACCTCCTGTGTTAAGTGTAGCACTGGCCTTGTAGGGATTGCAGAGTATAGTCTTCCCTGGGCCTCCCTCTGATTTTCCTGCAGCCGGACACTTGGGGATTTTCACACTGCACCTGCACACTCTTCTGCTCATTATCCAATAATCAGTCTAGGGTAGTTTTTTTTTTATTTATTGGTAGAACTTGGATAGGCAAAGGGATTAGTGGGATACTCCAACTTGAACTATGCACAAATGAGGACAACTCTCTGTTGACCCCAATAAATTAATCCGGTTAGCAGATTCGCTGTTAGACCACACTTATGGCCGTGTGGGAAGATAAGTCCTTTGCTTGCTCTGGCAGCAGACTCAATGTACCACTTATCTTCAGGACACTCACTAGTATCCTCTTTAGCTGACACCCATCCACTGACTTCTCTAGCCTGAAGGGATGGCCCTCACAGAACAGGCCTTTAGACGCAGATCTGTACTGTAGCCAGAAACAGATCTGTGACAAGGGGGTCACTTTGGACACAGGGTGAATGGAAAAACCCCAATATGGTCTATGATAGCCATATTCAATGCTGTACATACATTTTATCTAGATTGGGTCTGTAATATTGATCCACCATATTCCTCAGGATATCTGCAAATAACTATTTACTGTTTGATTATGACTAGATTTGAGCGGACACCTGGATGTTCGGGTTCGACAGGTTCGGCCGAACTTCGGAGAAAAGTTCGGGTTCGGGACCGAACTTTAACCCGAACCCGGACCCGAACCCGAACCCCATTGAAGTCAATGGGGACCCGGACTTCTAAGGACTAAAAAGGCTCTAAAAAAGTAATGGAAAGGGCTAGAGGGATGCAAATGGCAGCAAAATGTTGTTAAGAGCATGGCAAGTGCTCTGCAAACAAATGTGGATAGGGAAATAACTTAAAATAACATAAAAAAATAAAAATAAAAAATAATAATCTTGACCTAGGAGGACGAGGTCCATATGGAGTAGGAGGTTGAGGTGGCGGTGGATGTGGCTGTGTAGGTGGAAGCGGCGGTGGAGGAGGACGAGGTAGCCAACACTGATTCAAAAATACAACAATGGCTGGGTAAGGCCGGTGATGTGTCAAATTCTGTCCCCCGTCAAATAGTGTCCACCCTGTACTGCGCTTGCTCAGTATGTAGGACAAGGGGATTTCTAAAATCTCCCAAGACTAACGGCGCCTGCGTGGTGAGTTCAGGTGAAGGCCACACCATCCGTGGTTCAAGCCGAGCCAAGTGAGGCCATGCCCGAAGCATGGCGATCGAACCAAGCCCGTGAGGGGCCCTGTTACTATGTGCTACGGTATGTCCACTTGGATGGTGGGGCTTGAACCTGCACTCACAGCGCAGGCGCCGTTCATCTTCGGAGATTTTGTGAATCTCCTTGTCCTCTGTACTGCGCAAGCGCTGCGCCTTCGCAGTATGGGCCGGACACAATCCGATGGCCGGACAGTTTTTGTCACAACAGTATACATGTCTATTCTGCACAAGGTACGGACAAGTCCTGTGGGATCCATGCCTGGTTCATTTTAATGAACGTGAGCTTGTCCACATTGGCTCTGGACAGGCGGCTGTGATAACGCCCCCTGCCGTGCTAAATACCCGTTCAGATAATACACTGGCTGCAGGGCAGGCCAGCACCTCCAAGGCATAAAGGGCAAGCTCAGGCTATGTGCCCAATTTGGAGACCCAGAAGTTAAAGGGGGCAGACCCGTCATCCAGTACGTGTAGGCCTGTGGACACATACTGCTCAACCATGTTGGTGAAATGCTGCCTCCTGCTAAGACGTTCCATCTCAGCTGGTGGTGCTGGTTGTTGTGGCGTGCTGACAAAGCTTTTCCACATTTCAGCCATGCTAACCCTGCCTTCTGAGGTGCTGCCGGTACCCCGGCTGCGTTGGCGACCTCTTCCTCCTCCTCTGCCTTCGCCTTATGCTTCCACCGTACGCCCGCTGTCAGGTGGGAATGCCACCAGCAGCGCGTCTACCAGCGTTCGCTTGTACTCGCGCATCTTACGATCCCGCTCCAGTGAGGGAATTAAGGACGGTACGTTGTCCTTGTAACAGGGATCCAGCAGGGTGGCCACCCAGTAATCAGCACCAGTTACAGTGTGGGCAACTCGGCGGTCATTGCGGAAACACTGCAGCATGTAATCGCTCATGTGTGCCAGGCTGCCCAGAGGCAAAGAAAAGCTGTCCTCTGTGGGAGGTGTATCGTCTGTGTCCTCTGTATCCCCCCAGCCACGCACCAGTGATGGCCACGAGCTGGTCTGGGTGCCACCCTGCTGTGAAAATGGCTCCTCCTCCTCCTCCTCCACCTCGTCATCCTCCAGAACTGTGCCCTTTCTGCCGGACAATTGTGTACCTGGCGTTTGTTGGTGCAGGAACCCACCCTCGTAGCCACTTATGAAAGACTGCCCTGAAAGCGTTTGAAATGATCCCGCTTCCTCCTCCTCCTCCTCATCCTCCTGTGCCACATCCTCTTCCATCATCGCCCGAAGCGTTTTTTCAAGGAGGCATAGAACTGGGATAGTAACGCTAAGAACGGCGTCATTGGCACTGGACATGTTGGTGGAGTACTCGAAACAGCGCAACAAGGCACACAGGTCTCGCATGGAGGCCCAGTTATTGGTGGTGAAGTGGTGCTGTTCCGCAGAGCGACTCACACGTGATTGCTGCAGCTGAAACTCCACTATCGCCTGCTGCTGCTCGCACAGTCTGGCCAGCATGTGCAAGGTGGAGTTCCACCTTGTGGGCACGTCACATATGAGGCGGTGAGCGGGAAGGCTGAAGTTACGCTGCAGCGCTGACAGGCGAGCAGCAGCAGGGTGAGAACGCCGAAAGTGCGCACACACAGACCGCACTTTCTGCAGCAGCTCTGGCATATTGGGGTAATTTTTAAGGAACCTCTGGACCACCAAGTTCCGCACATGCGCCAGGCAAGGGATGTGCGTCAAACCGGCTAGGCCCAGAGCTGCTACGAGATTTCGCCCATTATCGCACACCACCAGGCCGGGCTTGAGGCTCACTGCCACTGACCACTCATCGGTCTGTTGTTCCATGTCCCTCCACAACTCCTGCGCGGTGTGGGGTTTTTCCCCCAAACAGGAAAGTTTTAAAACTGCCTGCTGTCGTTTACCCCTGGCTGTGCTGAAGTTGGTGGTGAAGGTGTTACGCTGACCGGATGAGGAGGCGGTAGAGGATGAGGAAGCGGAGTAGGAGGAGTTAGCAACAGGAGGCAAACTGAAGCGCCCTGCAATCCTCGGTGGTGGAAGGACATGCGCCAAACTGCTATCTGCCTCAGGCCCAGCCGCCACTGCATTTACCCAGTGTGCTGTTAGGGAGATATAACGTCCCTGACCGTTCTTACTGGTCCACGCATCCGTAGTTAGGTGGACCTTGCCACAGATGGCGTTGCGCAGTGCAGACCTGATTTTGTCCCCCACTTGGTTGTGCAGGGAAGGGATGGCTCGCCTGGAAAAATAGTGGCGGCTGGGCACGACGTACTGTGGGACAGCCAATGCCATCAGGCTTTTAAAACTCTGCGTCTCCACCAGACGGAATGACAGCATTTCAAAGGCCAGGAGTTTTGAAATGCTGGCATTCAGGGCCAGGGATCGCTTGCTAGGGGGGTACTTCCTCTTCCGCTCCAATGTTTGGGAGATAGAGAGCTGAACGCTTCCATGGGACATTGTGGAGATGGTTGGTGACCCAGGTGGTAGTGTTGCTGGCAGATCCTCTGTTTGCGGGGTGGCAGGTGCCACTGTCACTACAGAGGTGGATGAAGAGGCCGAGACTGCAGCAGAAGAGGATGCAGGGGGAGCCAGAGACCTTTCTTGGTTTTTGAGGTGTCTACTCCACTGCAGCTCGTGCTTTGCACTTAGATGCCTGGTCATGCAGGTTGTGCTCAGGTTGAGAACGTTTATGCTTCGCTTCAGCCTCTGATTGCACAGCCTGCAAACCACTCGTGTCTTGTCATCAGCACATTGTGTGAAGAACTGCCACGCTAGGGAACTCCTTGGACCTGGCTTTGGTGTGCTCGGTCCCTTGCTGCGTTGGGCAGTAGCAGACATACTGTCTAGCTGACAGACGCTCCGCTTTTGCACCCTGCTCCCTCTTCTTCTGTGGTGGTGGCTCTGTGCGACCACCGCCTCTTCCTCCAAACTACACTGGTCACCTGCATAACGTTCATTCCATGTGGGGTCGAGGACCTCATCGTCCTCCACATCATCTTCCACCCAGTCTTCACCCCTGCCCTCCTTGTCTGTCTGCACAATTGCGAAAGCAGCAGCAGTTGGCACCTGTGTTTCGTCATCATCCGAGACGTACTGCGATGGTCCTCCCTGTACTCATCATGAAACATAAGTGGTTGGGCATCGGTGCACTCAATCTCTTCCACTTCTGGGGCAGGGCTAGGTGGATGGCCCTGGGAAACCCTGCTAACAGAGTCATCGAAAAGCAGAAGAGACTGCTGCATGATTTTGGGCTCAGACTGCTTGGCTGAAGGGGGTGAGGTGAAAGACTGATGGACATGGGTTTCAGGTGCCAACTCTGTTCTTTCATCAGAAGAGTGGGTGGGAGACAATGTGAAGGAACCCGAGGCACTGTCAGCAACCCAATCTACAATCGCCTGTACTTGTCCTGGCCTAAACATTCGTACAGCCTCATTAGGCGCGACAAAATACCGCCGCAGGCTCGGTCGCCTACTCGCACCTGAGGAAGGTATTTCACTTGTGCGTGTATCTGGCACAGATCCACCACGTCCTCTCCCTGCAACAGGAGCTCCACCAGCAGCACCACGACTGGGGCCACCACGTCCCTTTGACCTTCTCCTCATATTTTCCAAATTTAGGATCTTGCCCTAAATGGGTGTTTTTGGAAGAGCAGAACACACCCACAGTACGTAACCGCTGAATCGCACAGCTACAGAACTGCAGAAAATGCTATTCAAAAAAAATGTTGTTTTTTTAGTATAGCACAGTAGGAGAAAACTATATAGAAATTGTTTATTTCACACACCTCCAAATATGTATAACACACTGCAAACTATTTTTTGTGCCCCTGAATGGCTCTTTTTGCAAGCGTACATTAAAGTGCAAATTTTTATTTATTTTTTTTGCCCTAAACGGGTCTTTTTTTGCACGAGCAAAATAAAATGCTTTTTTTTTTTTTGCCCTATGGGTCTTTTGGAAGAGAGCACAATAAAGTGCCTTTTTTTTCCCCTAAAAGTTAGATTTTCTCTGACACTGGGCTCATGGCAGTGTAAAAAGACTGCACTGCAACACAAACAGGTAAACCTATGCAGATCGCTGATTTTAATCTCTAAATCTGGACTCTTATATAATATTCTCTCTCCCTGAAAGCACCAACACAGGAACCTGGCCTTACACTACACTATCTCTCTATCTTTTCCCTCAGATTGTAGAATCAGGACTACCTCATCTATTTTTCTATCTCTCCCTAAAAGCAGCAGCAGCAGACTAGATCCTCTCCCTATATATTCTGAAGCAGAGTGACATGTGTGCTGTGTGCCTCTAGCTTATATAGAAGCTGGGTCACATGTTGCACTGACCAATCACAGCCATGCCATTAGTAGGCATGGCTATGATGGCCTCTAAGGGCACACCAGCTAATCAAAAGGTGATTGGCTGGCCCCTGAAGCATTTCTAAATGCGTAATTAGATTGCCGAACCCGAACCCGGACTTTTGGGCAAAGTCCGGGTTCGGGTTCGGGAAAAATCTAAAGTTCGGTACGGACCCGAACTTTACAGTTCGGGTTCGCTCAACACTAATTATGACCTCAACAGGGTAATTGAAAAGTGACGCCTTCATGATGTTGGGACACATACTGTTAGATGCTAATGTCATCACCCCCAGCCCCTTGTCTTTGTGTAATCATTGCTGGGAGGAATTAAGGTGATTTGCATTCTATTGTTCATTATGACTTGGGAAGGTCTGGTGTGAATAGAGATAATTAACACCATGCCTGTGTGGATGGTATCCGGCAGACAGACTGGCTGCCAACACTTTGTGATAAGATGTGTATTGGGGATCGTTATATTCTATTGTGTGGGATCTTTTGAAGCCTAGCAGACGTCAGGATGAGGTGTTGAGTCTTGTGATGTGTGGGTGGAGCTGGGCCATTGTTCATGTTAAACTAATGCAGTATTGGATATATATAAAAGTTACAATGTTTCTCAATAAAGGCATTCGATCTAGGAAGATACAGAGTGCGTCTCGTTCTTCAGAAGGATTAATTCCTATGGGAAGGGGTCGTTTGGCTGTGGAAGATTGGTAGCGAGTGGATGTGTGTCCAGGAGAAGGGACAGAGGAAACGGCGTTAACCCCCTTCATATTTGGGGTGCCGTTACAAGATCCTTCTAGAGGTGTCTCGCTCCTTGTTAGCTGCACAGGACATCTGGGTTTCAGCTTCTTCAATTCTGGCCCTTAGGTTGACCACCTGAGGCCGCATGGCAGCCTGTACAGAGGTGGGACAGCAGCCCCCTCCCTCCGGAACCCCGCTCTCCAGCCAAAGACCCTGAGCACATGTGACCTAGGCATATATACAGTCACTCAGCATGCCCTGAGGCACCTGTTTCTGCCAATAGCCAGGGCTGTAACTACACCTATGCTCCCATTTGTCAGGTTTCCTCCCACTCTCCAATATGCCTTGTGCGAAACAGGCAGATAACACGAGCAGCACCTGAGCACAATGAGCAGACCCTATCATTGGATCACTGCTCCCTGGTAGGCAGAGAACACCTAAATTTACCTAATAGCCTTCCTGGTATGCAGGGAGACCAAAAACTATGCTCTCTCTCTCTCTCTTTCTCCCTCCCTCTCATTCTCTCACTCTAGCACCTACCTAAGAGGGTGCTACATAAATAAGCAGTAGTGCATCTGCTCAGCGCAGGAGTCCAGAAGCTGGCAGTAATCACTGTAGTGGTGGTGCTTACTACAGTGATTTCCAGCTTCAAGGGGGATCCCACAGGTATGGTGCATACATCCTTACATTGGTGCAAGCTTGTAAACACTGCCATAACTGCATAGCTCCCAATTGTCCCTGATTTTGAGGGACTGTCCCTCATTTGGAACAAAGTCCCTCTGTCCCACTTTCCTCCTCATTTGTCCCTCATTTTGGTCTGCTCTATATAGTTGTACTGTACATAAAACACACTATTTATCTTTCTTTCAAAAAGTGTTTTACAGTGCTAAACCTTTCATCCAAATTTTTAAATTGCTGCAACTGTAAAATTCCAAAAGCCAATATAAAGGAATAGTAGTGGTAAAAAAGCAGTTGTGGGTCTAACCATTCATTTTATTTTTGCACAATTTCCCTTTATGGAGGTGTGTCCTATGCCTACATACTTTTGCTAAAAGGTGTCCCTCATTCCAATCTCAAAAAGTTGGGAGGTATGTAACTGAAGTTCAGCTTTAAATATTCTATAATTAATTGGAATTTTGCTCATGTAGAAAATAGAAACCACTAAGTAGGGATGAGCCCGATGTTTGAGTCGAACGTAAGTTCGACTCGAACATTGGGTGTTGGCCCCTTCGCCGAATTTAAAACATTATGGGGCGTTCGCTGGAAATTTTAGTGCCCGCAGAACGCCCCATAATGCACTGCAATATTGCAGTGTATTGACGGCTGATGATTGGCCAAAGCATGCACCTGACCTGTATGCTTTGGCCAATCACAGGGTGCCTTTGGCCAATCATGGCTCAGGGGGCTAAGTCCACGCCCCACACTATGTAAGGCTGCTTACACAGCAGCCATACATAGTGTTATGAATGAGAGCAGCAAAATTAAATTTCTACGCACTGCGCCCAAAAAAAATTATAAATGGTGTGGACGAGAGAGGGCCCCCCCCTCCTGAACTGTACCAGGCCACATGCCCTCAACATGGGGAGGGTGCTTTGGGGTTTTTCCATTTTTTTGGGGGGGTCTGTCGGACGCTGTGATTGAAGATGAATTGACATTGTGGGACATTTTCATTTTTTTTAATAAAGGAATTGTCAAAACTGTCTCCTGTCATTTTTACTTTTTTTTTGGTGAATAGGATAGGGGTACAATGTACCCTATACTTATTCAGATAGGGGGGCTGGGATCTGTTAAAGGGGGCTTCCAGATTATGATAAGCCCTCCCCTGACAATACATTACAGCCGTAAGCAGTTTTAAATCAAACATTTTCCTTTAGAAATGTCATTTTGCTGTGTTACTGTTATTAACATGGGGAAGATGCGCTACTTTACAGGCAGACTACGGAGATCCCCACAGGCAAGATATTTAAAGTTTTTAAAACTTATTTTGCATTGATACATGTCTCCTGGGGCAGGACCCATGTCCCCATACACTTTTTATTGCAATAACTTGCATATAAGCCTTTAAAATTCGCACTTTTGATTTTTCACATTCGTGTACCATAGACTTTAGCGGTGTTTGTGTGTTCACACACATTTTTGACTGTTCGCATGTTCTGCTGCAAACCGTACTGGGGGGGGGGGGGGTGTTCGGCTCATCACTACCACTAAGCTCCTGAAAGGCAGCTTTTATATACAGCTAAACTATATTATATGTAAGAAAGGAAGAAAAAAAAAAGTCGATGTTTCAGAGTGCAGTAAGCCTGAAGAAAATATAAGTATATCAGGTCTGAGGAGGGATGAGGTTTAGTGCTTTACATCCCCCTTACTGCTTCTATATTTGTCACATGCAGATATAATCTTATCGGTTTTGAGCTGCACATCTATGTAAAAGAGAATGAAAACAGGAAGGAAACTGGCTAGAGTTTGTACATCAAGCAAGTTTCTTTCTTAGCAACAGTGACTTAACACAAAGACAAAATCCAGCACAGATATGGCAGCTAAACAGACTGAGGCATCTAACAAGTCCAGCAGCTCCAAGATCCGAGCTGTGGCACATGTTCTGGCCACATACCATTTGGTGAGTCACAAAATGTATTTGTCTTATGCTTTAAGTCCTAGGAAACAGACTTCTTGGCAATTTTATGTGGATACTCACAAACAATACAAAGTTGCACCCAAAAGGGAATATTTTACAGACAGGAGGCTAGGAAACTCCATGGAAGAATTGATAGAAGTAATATACATTGCAAATCTTCATTCTATAAAAAAGGCATTCCAACATAGAGTTTTCATCCTCCCAAGTTTGTACCTGGACGACTTGTATCTTTGTTGTTTTTTCAAGCAATGACAATTAGGCACTAGGTGTGCTTTTACTACATAGTTATGTAAGAGTACAGTTGATATGTTGTCTGTGCAAATGGATGCATCATTTGCAATGTCGCTGAAAACCAAACTTGGACTAAACACTTTTTCAGTAACTAAATAATATAAAGAAGGAAAGTTTTGCATTGTTTATAAAATATTTTGCCTTAGGCACACAGAAAAAAAAAGCATTTTTCATTTTTTTTATGCCTCTTAAGCTCTTTTTTAACCAATGTGTCTATGTACATTGCAGCATTTAGGTTTGTATTTTAGAGGCATAAAAGAGAATGTCCTAAACCTGCATTCAGAAAGGAGCTTATTGCAACATTATTGCTTCTCATATGTACATAAACACACATATATGCATGTAAGTTATGGTAATTCCAGGCGTAACAGAAAAGTTGGCATTGGAGACACAGGGAGCTGACTTGAAAGCATTTAAAGAAAAGGGGAGGAAAAACAATAAACTTCAAAACATAAGAGCACAGCTGTAACATAATCAGTTATTGTGATTGTTTGTTGGTGACAATATGTTGTCTTAAGCCGACAATAGACAGTTCGAATCTTGGTCCGTTCAACAGGAACTGGCCGAAATTCGAACCATGTATGGGCAGGGTGAATGTTCCCAAGTTGATAGTTGGATCATACATGTGATGTTTGCTAGCGTCTGTTATAACCGCTAGCAAATCACTGTATTCTCCCAACGGGAACAGCTTCCCTCGTCCCCCTCTGGGAGAACACAATGGCTTTGTGGGAGGGGATCCCCCCATCAACAATGACTGTGTTGATGGGGGAATCAAGCGATTTTCTTTACTGCAACCCGTCGCTCCGCCTATAGCCGACCTTAGAGAGTCCAATGCTGAAACTGTTGATAAGTGACAATGTATTCATCCAAATGGATCAAGGGGGGGTTCGGGCGCAGAGAGTTCTGAGACACACTTCTAATAGAAAGATGCAGCATAGATAGGGTTTATTTATTATGCCAGTGTGCATGAAGCCTTATTACCGATGGTTTACTACAGAAGCTGTAGAACTTGGTCAGAAATAGGTGTGGCTGTAACTAAAATTCTATATAGTGCATAATAAACAACTATCATGACAAATATTGTATTCTGATAAAGTTTGGGGGTCAATATCCTGTAATAATATTCAGTATATGAATTAATATTTTTGTCTCATGTATGTATGTGTATTTGTTCTTTAGGGTCCATGCACACTGCCTTAAAAATCGCTGCTTCTGCAGTTTTGTATTTTGCCTGTAGAAGCAGCTCAATGTTATCCTATGTGTCCATGCACATTAGGGTGATTACAGCCATATTTTGAGTTCAAGGTTTAGAGGCAGATAAAAACCCTTCTGGTTTGCGTTTCTGCTTGGATCTTACTGGCAGAAAAAACTCTAAACTCTCCTAAACTGGTCTAAACTTTGTACAAAAAATGTTCTATATTAGTGCTTTTTTTCTGCCAAGGGAACCAGCATTTTTTTAAGCTCAGTGTGCATGGAGCCTATTAGTTACATGCTGTCCAACAAAAGTGAGCGGTACACTGCAGGAGTACCTTAGAAGTTGTGGTAACAATTTTTTTAAAGAAGATTTATACCATGTTAAAAAGTGTGGAATTAAAATGTGGAAAAAAATTAAATTAAAGGCATGTAAATAGACAAACTGAATATGATTATTTCAACTTACCAGACTACAACGATTAACACAATAGCACTCCCTTAGGTTACAGCATAGAATCTGATTTGCCACTTAAAACAACTACCAGTATGCAAGTAAGCAGCAGATACTCTGTTTTAGATGTTCCCATTGATGATTACAATTAATAATTTGTTTCATGTAGTAAGAATATCTATAGCAGACCATAAACAAAAATTTCTATTGATTTGCCCAATCAATATCTGATCATTTCTTAAAATAATCTATTATGCTTGGTTATCAAATAATTAAAATTTTTTGTGTAAAGCCCTGTACACACGATCGGATATCCTATGGATTCTAATCCAATGTTTTTTTCCATCGGAAATCCGATGAGACTGTCTTCCATCAGTCTTCCATCAGTCTTGGCCACACACCATCAGTCTAAAAACCGACGGCAACAAAACGACGGGACGTACAACACGTACTACGGCGCTATAAAAGGGAAGTTCAAATCTAATGGCGCCACCCCTTGGGCTGCTTTTGCTGATTTCGTGTTACCGCCTGTTAGTAAAAGTTTGGTGAGAGCCGATTCGTGCTTTTCAGCCTCATGCTTTTCAGTCCGTTACAGCGTGACAAATGTGATATCTCCATTCTGAATGCTAGTTTTACCAGAACGAGCGCTCCCGTCTCCTAATTCAGTCTGAGCATGCATGGGTTTTTTATCCGATGGACTTGCCCATAGACGATCAGTATTTTCTATCAGTTTTTGATCCATCGGACAATTTTAAAACATGTTCTATTTTTTAAAACCGATGGAAAAAAGACCGAAGGGTCCCATACACGATCGGTTTGTCCGATGAACAAAAAAACATCGGACGGTTTTCATCGGTAAAACCGATCGTGTGTACAGGGCTTTAGACATATGTGAACCTTAATCTAAAAAAAAAAAAAAAAAATGCGGGAAAGCCTATGTTATGACAGTCCAGGACCAAAGGGGTTGTGTGTAATTGACAGTCAAGCAGAGAGGACTGATATTTTTACTGCAATGAAATGTAAAAAAAAAAAGTACATCAAAGTCTTCTAATGGAAGGTCACCTGGTTTCCTCAGCATGATAGTTACAGAATTGTCATCGTAGACAGTCGCCTTGGAAAAAGGATGACAGGTTATGAGACAGGTCCTGAAAGATTAATGGGTGTCAATGCACAGTTGTCTAAAAGTGCACATTTACGTTGTGATACCAATACACAGTCACCAACCGATTGTCGCTTCATGCAGATATGGAAACGTAGATTCTTTGCATGTTTACCTAATAAATAAAAACATAGCTTTTTAAAAGCTTTTCCAAAAATATGGTTATTGAGAAACATTTTAAATCCACAAAGCTTTACTGTACCCTGGTCACAATATACTATCAAAGTCTTTTCTAAGTAGAACTTTTTAAGTGTTACGATAGGTCTAAATCTTAATATGTAAAACATGCAGTATTTTCTTTTTCACACCTTGGGGTTATTTTAAGATTAAAAATAAATTTTTCAAGTCGCAAAAAATAATGCTGGGCAGATTACTATACATATGTTTCTTTATCAGTTTCTGATGGCTTTTGACTGTAAAAGTAAAATCACACAGGTTCGTGTGCAGACTCCCCCTCCTAAACAGTTTCAGGTCAGCCATAACTGTGACTTTCAGTGGGGTATCTATTGAGGATAACAGAAAACAGTTATTTGAAGTGGTTACAGAATAAAGCTTCGTAAGATAAAATAATGATTCACAAGAAAGCTTTCGTTAGTTAAACTCTTATTTCATACAAAAAATAAAGGTTCCACCCATATGTGGCAATTATAATTGTGAATCAAAGATTTTAAGTAGATAAGATAAACAAAGAACAGAGAAAAGAAAATGATAACTCATACAACTTAATGATATGAGTAAAGAATAAAAGATTATCAATAATAATATATATATATATATATATATATATATATATATATATACCTTTATCCATAATCAATGTATAAATGCCCTCCATTTCTATATAGCAAGAGTAGCATGCTTTCAGTTTCCTCAATATTTTATAATTATGGTAACCTGTTTTGAGTTCTATAACCGATGTTAAAAAAAATACATCTACACCAATTAATTACATTTGACAAGTAGAACATGCTAACCCTGAAAACACATTGACAAGTTTGTTGCAGTTAATGAAAAGTAGACACCAGATAAGTGGAGGCGCAGATAATTTAGCCAAATGATAGAAACTGGCAATCCTATTTCTACACAACTGCCACAAAACAATCATCTTAACTGCTCTGATGGAAATGTGTGTTTAGATTAGAGGACCTGATGCTAGTTGACACTCCAAATAGGGTCCATGAGTGTAACTTTGATGAAGCCAGTTTATTGGGTATAGTACATGGACACCATACCATCCTATATTAATTGCATATATTTTTGGACACCACTTTTCCTGGGTCTCCGTATAGTGAAAGTCAATGCATAGGGGCTAAAATGGTACAAATCCATAGTTTAAGTAGTTAGAGAAGACAAGGAACATTATTCATACAGTAAACTTTTAGTACGGTTATCATTATAAATATATAAACACAGATCTATAAATTATTTACAGATATATTTTCAAAACTGCAGTCATTACTCTTACCCTGACTCAAGTTGTTATCGGCTCAATAAAATAGTTTCTCTTGAGATTATTAGCAATGACAGTATTAACAATAACAATGGCCTACCCTTATTTTTTACCACTTTCATAAAATAATAATTGTCCAAAACCATTGCACAGGGCAGGCAAGTATAACATGTTTGTTATTTTTTTTTTATTCTTTCCTTTAGAATCGCTTTAAATCTAATTGCTAGATGCCTGTGTTCTGGAGAGATATGGTGCTCTGGAAGAAAGATTCTAACCTAGGCCATCAGGGTGTCATAGAACCTGTAAATTAAAATAACTAAGGTACGCTTAGCCTAAAAAATAAAAGATCAAAAACTGCTGCAATCAAAAATCCTTGAATAGTGAGGAATAATATATAATAGAAAAGTAAGATGCACTGTTAATTGATTGTCACAAAAACAAAAAAATTGTAAATAGGTGTAATTATCAACATTCTATAGTGATCAAAACAACTTTAGAACAATGAATAAAACAAAAAGTGTAAAGAATACCACAATAAACCACAAGTGGGTCCCTAAAAATTGCTCACAGCATGTAGGTTTAAATGTTAAAGACAGACGTGTCAATCTGGTGAATAATATACATGAAAAATGAAAACAATGTTTCACAATATAATATGTTCCCAAAAATAAATAGAAAAAAACAAGGTGTAATGAAAAAGACAGATAAAAAATACAAGTCTGTGAATGCAGCTTCCCATATGTATTTATAAATGATTGATCGTACTGGAAATCAACCAATCCCACATTAACCACTTAAGCCCCAGACCATTTCGCGGGCCAAAGACCGGGCCACTTTTTGCGATTCGGCACTGCGTCGCTTTAACTGACAATTGCGCGGCCGTCCTCCTAAACAAAATTGATGTCCTTTTTTTCCCACAAATAGAGCTTTCTTTTGGTGGTATTTGATCACCTCTGCGGTTTTTATTTTTTGCGCTATAAACAAAAATAGAGCGAAAATTTTGAAAAAAATTCTATATTTTTTGCTATAATAAATATCCCCAAAAAATATATAAAAAACCATTATTTTTTCCTCAGTTTAGGCTGATATGTATTCTTCTACATATTTTTGGTAAAAAAAAATCGCAATAAGCGTTTATTGTTTGGTTTGCGCAAAAGTTATAGCGTCTACAAAATAGGGGATAGTTTTATGTAATTTTTATTAATAATTTTAATAGCGATTTGTGACAGCAATTTAAAGGGGACGTATATATACGCCCATTGCCTGTCCGTGCCATTCTGTCAACGTAAATGTTCGTGCGGCGGTCGGCAAGCGGTTAAGGAGATATCACCACTGTGCGGAATATATAAGGTGAACTGCTTACCAGAAAGACTGATCCCACCAAGAGATCATAAGTAGTGTTGAGCGAACCCGAACTGTAAAGTTCGGGTCCGTACCGAACTTTAGCTTTTTCCCGAACCCGGACTTTGCGCAAAAGTCCGGGTTCGGGTTCGGCAATCTAATTACGCATTTAGAAATGCTTCAGGGGCCAGCCAATCACCTTTTGATTAGCTGGTGTGCCTTTAGAGGCCATCATAGCCATGCTTACTAATGGCATGGCTGTGATTGGTCAGTGCAACATGTGACCCAGCTTCTATATAAGCTAGAGGCACACAGCACACACGTCACTCTGCTTCAGAATAGATAGGGAGAGGATCTAGTCTGCTGCTGCTGCTTTTAGGGAGAGATAGAAAAATACATGAGTTAGTCCTGATTCTGGAATCTGAGGGAAAAGATAGAGACAGTGTAGTGTAGGGCCAGGTTCCTGTTTTTTGCTTTTAGGGAGAGAGATATATTATATAGGAATAGGAGTCCAGATTCAGAGATATAACTCAGCGATCTGCATAGGTTTACCTGTCTGTGTTGCAGTGCAGTCTTTTTACACTGCTATGAGCCCAGTGTCAGAGAAAATCTACCTTTTATCTGCAAGCTCAGTGCACCAGCACTGCATATATTACGTTGAGAGATACACCGTTTCCATGCTGTGGGTGTATTCTGCTCTTGGAAAAAGATCCATTTAGGACAAAAAAAAAAGGCACTTTATTGTGCTCTTTTCCAAAAGACCCATTGGGCAAAAAAAAATCCATTTTATTTTGCTCGTGCAAAAAAAGACCCGTTTAGGGCAAAAAAATAAAAATAAAAAATTTGCACTTTAATGTACGCTTGCAAAAAGAGCCATTTAGGGCCACAAAAAATATTTTGCAGTGTGTTATACATATGTGGAGGTGTGTGAAATAAACAATTTATATATAGTTTTCTTCTACTGTGCTATACTAAAAAAAAAAAAACATTTTTTTTGAATAGCATTTTCTGCAGTTCTGTAGCTGTGCGATTCAGCAGTTACGTACTGTGGGTGTATTGTGGTCTTCCAAAAAACGCCATTTAGGGCCACAAAAAATATTTTACAGTGTGTTATACATATGTGGAGGTGTGTGAAATAAACAATTTCTAAATAGTTTTCTTCTACTGTGCTATACTAAAAAAACTAAAAAATTTTTGAATAGCATTTTCTGCAGTTCTGTAGCTGTGCGATTCAGCGGTTACGTACTGTGGGTGTATTGTGGTCTTCCAAAAAACGCCATTTAGGGCCACAAAAAATATTTTACAGTGTGTTATACATATGTGGAGGTGTGTGAAATAAACAATTTCTAAATAGTTTTCTTCTACTGTGCTATACTAAAAAAACTAAAAAATTTTTGAATAGCATTTTCTGCAGTTCTGTAGCTGTGCGATTCAGCGGTTATGTACTGTGGGTGTATTGTGGTCTTCCAAAAAACGCCATTTAGGGCCACAAAAAATATTTTGCAGTGTGTTATACATATGTGGAGGTGTGTGAAATAAACAATTTATATATAGTTTTCTTCTACTGTGCTATACTAAAAAAAAACAACATTTTTTTTAATAGCATTTTCTGCAGTTCTGTAGCTGTGCGATTCAGCGGTTACGTACTGTGGGTGTGTTGTGGTCTTCCAAAAAACGCCATTTAGGGCCACAAAAAATATTTTGCAGTGTGAAATACATATCTGGAGGTGTGTGAAATAAGCAATTTCTATATATTTTTCTTGTACTGTGCTATACTAAAAAAACAACATTCGACACATCACCGGCCTTACCCAGCCATTGTTGTATTTTTGAACCAGTGTTGACTACCTCGTCCTCCTCCACCGCCGCTTCCACCTACACAGCCACATCCACCGCCACTTCAACCTCCTACTCCATATGGACCTCGTCCTCCTAGGTCAAGATTATCATTTTTATTTTACTTTTTTGTAGCCCACAGATCCTTTCCCCCTTACATGCCTTTATGTTGTTGGCTCCTCGCAGGAGGGAGAAAGGCACACTGCACTACCAGCCCGTACCCTCCTATATAAAGAGGTTGAGCGGTGTACTTGACGGGCCGTGTCCACAGCCGGAGTCAAAACTCCTCCAGAGGATGATTCTCACCTCTTCTGTAGGTAGAGGCAAGTCCTTTAATTCCCAGTAAAGTCAATGTCCACACCAGCTGAAACTACAACTCTTATTCTCTCATGGCAAAATAAACTCTACACGGATAGAAAAGGTTAGAGCAAAGAAACAGGACAGCTTAAGGTGTGGAGGAGGTCCAGGCACAAACGCAGCACATTCACTTCACTGCTTAGGTTTCTCAAACAGTTTTAGGTGCACGGTCTCTGCCACAGACCTTGAGGTTGGTCTCTGCCACAGACCGGGTGTACAAGGCCCCTGCCACGGACCTGGAGAACTTTGGTCTCTGCCACAGACCAGGGTGTATAAGGCCCCTGCCACGGGCCGGGTGAATAAAGCCTCTGATACACTCAAGATGACCTTGAGCTTCTCCTTCTACGTACCTAGCCCATATCAAGGGGAAGACATCTCTCCAGGGAGTCAACAGACCCTTCCTTCACCGTGACTCCCGCATCGGTCCATCAGAATGATCCTCCCTTCCCTGGAACAGGGTCCCCTACACGAGGCGACACCCTAAGACTCCTCGACCCTTAGCGGACTCCAGACAAAGGCTCTGAACTCCAGGCTTTACTCCCGCCCCTAGGCCTCCATACCCAGGGCAGCAGGAACTCCAGGATAGTACCTCACCCCGGGCTAAAGGTGCCCGAGATGGAACAGGAACACATGCACCCAGGCTGAAGGCACCTGGGCGCGGACCCCACTGGACATCAGCCCCCAGGTCAAAGGTCTGCCCCTTTTATATGCTCTCCCGGCATGCACAGCAGGTTCACCGCCCCGCTGTACTACTGCCAAGAGGGGACACAAAAGGCACAGCACTGTATCGTGGTTCAACCCTAGCCTACCATGGCAGCGCCACCTGTAGACCGCAGGGAACTGCACACCAATACTGTCCCCCGAGGACAAAATGGTCCATGAATCCTACAGAATTAGGGTGTTTGAGCCTATTTACCACTCAAACACTTCCCTTAAATTTAGCACCCCACTACATTTTTATTTCAAAGTATTTTATTTTCCCACTAGCTTATCCATTAAATTGAATAATTTATTCCAGAAAGGGCGTATTCTGGGGCATTCCCACCATATGTGTGGCATCGTGCCATTGAGTTTCTGAGGTTCTTAATGACTTCCCGTACCTCTTCTGCTGAAAAGGGGGCCTCCAGCATATTTTTTTTTTTTTTTTTTTTTATGTTATTTTAAGTTATTTCCCTATCCACATTTGTTTGCAGAGCACTTGCCATGCTCTTAACAACATTTTGCTGCCATTTGCAGCCCTCTAGCCCTTTCCATGACTTTTTTAGAGCCTTTTTAGTCCTCAGAAGTCCGGGTCCCCATTGACTTCAATGGGGTTCGGGTTCGGGTTAAAGTTCGGTCCCGAACCCGAACTTTTTTCCGAAGTTCGGCCGAACCCGTCGAACCCGAACATCCAGGTGTCCGCTCAACTCTAATCATAAGAGCTTGTATGAATCCTCAGTGTAGAAGAATGGCCACATGGATAATAAAGCATAAAATCAGGCTTGAGTAGCTTCTAATGGAAAGACCAAGAGATCGCATGAACCTGTGTCAATCCTACCTGTAGGCTTATGTATAGCCAGCTTCAAAGCATGGAATCAGGCTTGGATAGCTCATCCAAAAAGATGGGCTAGAGCAATGAATCATAAAATTGTGCTTGATCACCTACAGAATGGTCGGCACAGATGGAAACCGTTTTGCTAGCTCCCCTCCAACGCGTTTCATCTTAGGAGACTTTGACTGGGAATGGAGCTTCATAGAACCTGCCATTAACCCTCCTGGTGGTAATCCGGAGTGTGGCTTGGTGTTAAATTTCAGTACCATTGGCAATAACCCAGAGCCACACTCTAGATTGAGTTGAAGAATCCTGGTACAGCATACTTAACTTGTCATCCTGATCCTGCGATGTCCCTCCCGCTGTGTCCTCTGCTGGATCATCTGCCCGATGCTCTGTGTTCCGGGCTCTGTTCCCTGGTGCGGGGCCGAGCGGCATATTCAAAGAGTACACAAAAACATAACACCTACAGTACACTGTAATCTTACAGATTACATTACTGTATCAAATAATTTTACCTATATTTTGTCCCTAGTGCTTTGTTCAGTGCCCTGCATGCACTGTTATATTATATATACTGTTCTTTCTGCCTGGAAACTTGAGATTTTCTATTGCAACCAAAAAGTGTCCCTTTACATCAAAGGTGGTTTTATACCAACTAGAAAACAATCATAGTAAATTAGAAAACTTGCAGAATTGAGCGATAGTAAATCGTGGGGAAATTCATTTGATTATTGTTATATTATTATTTTTTATAATTACCGTATTTATCAGCGTATAACACGCACCCTAACTTTAAGAGGGAAGTTTCATGAAAAAAACTTTCCACGGCCCCCTGCGTATAACACGCAGGCACAGTTTACCCTCTATTTTCAGGGTAAAAAAGTGAGTGTTATATGCCAATAAATGCAGTATTTATAGTTATTTATTATATTATGATTTTGTGTTTCAAACTTTATCATACCCGGGATGTCTACTAGACTTTTGTTTGGACAGATTTAAGTGAGTTATTCCTAAGAATTACAGGCCTACAATATAAACCGCCAAATTTCTATGCAAAACAATGTACCGCTTTGAGATTCAAAAATCTGACATAATCATACCGCCAGGGAGGCTACATAATTAGGATATACTGGAAACATTGGAATGGCAGGTTCTATGACACCCTGATGGGCTAGCTTATAATCTTTCTTCCAGAGCACCACATCTCTCCAGATCCCAGGCATCTAGCAATTACAGTTAAAGTGATTCTAAAGGAAAGAATTAAAAAAAATAACAACCATGTTATACGTGCTCTGTGCAATGGTTTTGCACAGAGAAGCCACGATCCTCTTCTTTTTGGGTCCCCGGAAAGGGGGCAAAAATAAAATAAAAATATAAACAAAATATATATATTTATATACATAATTATATATAAAAATAAAGTAACAAACATGTTATACTCTCCTGCTCTGTGCAGTGATTTTGCACAGAGAAGCCCTGATCCTCCTCTTCTCGGGTCCATCGCCAGCGCTCTTGGCCTTCCTCCTGCCTCCTGCCCCCAGATCATACAGCTTGCAATGGAGGCACCCAGACAGGCTTGTTCCCAAGCCACAGCCCTGCGTATCCATTCACACACAGAGCTGTGTCTCGCCCCCCCCCTCTATCCTCATTGGCTCACTGGCTGTAATTAACAGCAGCAGGAGCCAATAGCTCCAGCTGCTGTGTGAGTCAATGAGGAGAGAGAGGCATGGAAGCGCCAATGCTCTCATGCACATCACTGTGATAGAGATGGGGCTCAGAAAAATATATAGGGGGGGCTGGGCGGGTTCTGCACTCAGAAGGTTTTTACCTTAACGCCTAGAATGCATTAGGGTATAAAACCTTGAGTCCTTAAAACCACTTTAAATATACTACACTACAGTGTTTTGGGTGTGGAAAATGAGCAAAAGATTTGTGAAATCATTGATGGTAAAGTATTGAATAAATTAAATTGGACCATATAAAACTGCAGTAGCGAAAATGTATATACCACTCCCAAATGTTCTTGTCAGCAAAGGGTTAAAGTTGAAGTACTGAATTAGCTGCAGGGGAGATGGACCTGCCGCCTGCCCATGCTATTAGGGGGGTTGTTATACCCCATGTAATAGCAATACAGTTACATAAGAAAAAAAATTAACAAAAATAAATTGTAATAACATTTTTATATTAATAGAAAAAATCTAAAGCACAGCACCCGCTCACTCCCATACACACCCCAATGTGAATGCAGCTGAGCATAGGGCCCACATGTGTATGTGACTATAAAATGTGAAGTATCACCATGAACATCAGAATGAAAACAATAATTGTAGGGCCATAATTCATGGATAACTTCAAACCTGTAAAGGCGTTAAAAGCATTGCCTATGAAGAATATTTTGTACCATAGTTTTTTGTATTTCACAGGTGCAAACAATTTTAAGGATTGGTATGTTTGATATCTATTTATTCAACACAACACCTTGTTTGTTTGGACTAAAACTAATTTTAGTGTATTTTTCCTGAAATGTGTCTTTGATTAACAGTTGTGCAAATGTTACGTATCATAAAAAAAGTGAAACTGCCAGCGTTTTATTCTTAAGGTCCTCTGCTTTCAGATAATATATCATTATTTGGGGGGGTTTAAGGTAATTTCCAAAAAAAATGCAGATTTTAACATGTGAGAATGATAAAACATTGCTGAAAAGTGATTAAAGGGGAATTTTACTGTTGCTAAAAAAAAGGTTTGCATCTAAAATTACTGCACAAGCCACTTTATAATTACCCGTATATACTTGAGTATAACCCACCCAAATATAAGCCGAGGCACCTAATTTTACAACAAAAAACTGGGAAAACTTATTGACTCGAGTATAAGTCTAGGGTGTCCATCTGCATGCCTCACTGTGCCTCACTGTGTCCATGTGAATGCCTGTGCCCATTCCACACTGTGCCCATGCCTCACTGTGCCCATGCTTCACTGTGCCCATGACTAGACTGACGTTTAACATGGGAGACAATGAAAGGGGTGCCCAGCTTTGAAAAATCGTTGCTCCCCGGCCGTAGGACCCCCAGGCAACAAACTTTGCACACTTGTAGAGGAGTAATGGGGCTATATGTGTGCCCAGTTTCGGGTCCAGGGGACCTACTACCGGCCAGTACTGGGTCCCCAAAGTCACTGGAGAATTGACCATTTAACATGGGAGACTATAGAAGGGGTGCCCGGCTTTGAAAAATCGGTGCTTCCTGACCGTAGGTCCCCCGGACAAAAAACTTTGCACACTTGTAGAGGAAGAATGGGGCTACATGTGTGCCAAGTTTGGCCTGTAATGAATCCCCAAAGTCAGGGAGATCAGGCGCAAAATGGTGACTCCGAGGGGGGCATTTTCAGCACAAAAAATGGGCTGAAAAACTTGGCTTATACTCGAGTATATACGGTAAATGTTACTAAAAATTATATTTACATTTTAATATGAAGCTGCAGTAATTTTAGACAACTGACAAAAAAAAATGACAACCTAAAGGTGTTCAGTAATTTTGTGCTTGTTTGATTGGTTCACCGATTTTTCACACATCTGCTCAAAGATACAAATACTGTAACATTGTAGGCATCCCCTGCAATAGGATTTTCATTTTTGGTGAAATATTCCCTACTTCTAAAAGGATTCAATCACTAAAGGTGCACCAGGGGATTATAAGGAGTGCAGACCCTCCCATTCTGGAATCAGTCGTATAGGAACATAGAGGTATAAACAGAATTTTCTTCAGAACAGAAAAAATAGGAATCTTTTACAAAGTTTGTTAAAATCCTTGCAATGCACATAGATCACCCATAGGGGATTGTTGTTGTTTTTTTTTGCTATAGATTCTTTATTAAGGTAATTTTTGTTATCACACAATAAGAAAAATCAATAACATGTAACCTAGATTCAAATATAAAATTCTGAACAAAGATAATATAAACAAAAAAAGACCATTATGCCTTGTATCTCTGTTGAAGCTTACAGTCCATAAATGTATTCTGCTATTGCTATAGTAATGAAGAGGTAACCAATGTAGAACATAAGCCGTTTCGTTAAATTCACATGTTGTTACAGCTGCAGTGTCTGACAATTTCACATAAAAGTGTTCAGATCTTGGACTATAACTTTAATGGGATGATTGGCCAGTACTTGGGCTGTTTCTTATCGCAGTGTCTGTCAAAATTAATCTGTATGGCAGTTTCCATTCCTTGAATCTTCGCTGCGTCCTCTCCATAAAGTTTCTTCATCTCTAGTCTACGCCTTTCACCGGGCCTCTCGGAAGGAGGTTCTGTGGATCGTTTTTTAGGGATATGAAGGTCGTGTCCTGCGTCTACATACTGTTCCTGCATTTCCTCATCCAGCTGCTGTTGCCTCTTTAGTTCCTCTCTGTGTTTCTCTGTTTGTGCAAAATATTGGCGCAGCTCTTCTGTGATCTCCATGTTACTCATATCACATTCTATTCCACCCTCTTCAGAATCGGTTGATGCAGCAGCTTCCTGCTCCATATCAGACTCCATTTCCATAGTTGCCAACATTGCAAAAAAAACATCTGGGACACTTTTTTTGTATTGAGGCGGAGCCTTGCTATAATTAGGGGGCGGGGCATCCGTTTGTAGGCGTGTCATGCTGAAATGAAAAATGTGGCGCGCGGAGCGCGCCGCGGTGAAAAATGGGCGTGGTTTACGCACAATAGTGGGTGTGGCTTAAATGGGCGTGGTTCAAAGGGGTGTGGCTACAGTCCGAGGTGAGAGAAAGAGAGAGAAAGAAATAGAAAGAAAGAAGCCAGATCCTACACCACAATAGAAATGTGTAACAAAATTGGCAGATAAGTATACTCCAAAACACCTGTTGGCGCTTCAATCATCCCGACACCATGTTTGTTATGGTGTCAGGGTGATTGAAGCGCATTATTTCTATTATTACATTGTAATATAAAATTAAATCATTCAACCCACCATAATGCCGAATCAGTGGAAGCGTGTCACCTGTCACGTCGCCTGTCACCAGATGCCTCCCCAGCAGTCCGTCCTTGCATCAGGTGCCTCCCCAGCAGTCCGTCCTTACATCAGGTACCCCCAGAAGCAGAGCCCCTCTTTACAGATCTGTGTCCCCCAGCAACAGAGCCCTCCTTACTTCAGTGTCCCCAGCAGCTGGCAGCAGCGGAGCCCTCCTTTACATTCGGTGTCCCCGGCAGCAGAGCTCTGATTTACATCTGGTGTCCCCAGCAGCGGAGCCCTCCTTTACATCTGGTGTCCCCCAACAGCGGAGCCCTCCTTTGGTGTCCCCAGCAGCGGAGCCCTCCTTTACATCTGGTGTCTCCCAGCAGCGGAGCCCTCCTTACAGGTCTGTGTCCCCCAGCAGCGGAGCCCTCCTTACAGGCCTGTGTCCCCCAGCAGCGGAGCCCTCCTTACAGGCCTGACTGTGTCCCCCAGCAGCGGAGCCCTCCTTACAGGTCTGACTGTGTCCCCTAGCAGCGGCAGCCACTGGGCAGGAGTAGAGAGCGACACGAGAACAGCGGAGTTCAGGGGGATATCTATGCTGAGTGCCATATTTACACAGAATCTTTTACTGGCCCCGGGGAGCAGATGCTCTCACCTACCGGCGTCTTCGTGTGTGTGTGCTGGAGGCAGAGGCAGAGGCAGCGGCAGCTCCACGGTCCATGATCATTTCCCGGTGTCGTGCCGAGAATGGTTCCCCCGCCGGATTCTGTTCCCCCTGGCTCTCGGCTCCTATCGAAACTCCGCCTCCCCAGCCCTGTACATTGCCGCTCCCTCACGATGCTCCTAATACCGCCCCGCCTCGCTTTCTCATGTGTGAACACAGAGAGGGGAGAAGCCGATTGGCTGCTCCTCCCCTTGCCACTGAACACAAGAGGAAATAATCCTCGTGTCTGCAGCGGCGGCCATCTTTTTATAGCCCGCCGTTTTACCCAAACATTCACGATTTTCCCGGCGGCCGGGACGAAGGCAAAAATCCGGGAAAATAGGCGGGACAAAATAAATACGGGACGAGGGTCCCAAATCCGTGATTGTCCCGGGAAAAACGGGACTGTTGGCAACTATGCATTTCCTTTGAAGAAGATACCTTTAAACATGGACGTGGTCGGTGTGATTGCTTTTGAGAGCCTGTGTAGATGCTTGGGTGAGAGGGTTCCCCTTCCCAATCAGCATAGCGACCGGCTTGAAAGGTTTCAGCCATGTACCAGGGAGGATAATAGATAGATGCCACGGCCATTCTGTATGCTCTCTTATGCTTGTACAGCCATTGCATTGCCTGACTGTAATGCTTCCAATACTTAGAATACACTCGGCCTGCATGCCAAGGCTCTGTTTCTTGATGGTATGTGCTTTCCAGCTGTGGTGAGTGATCTGAATGCATTTTCCGAAACCTGCACAGCACACCTGAGTGCAGACACCCAACCGGAAGATGCAAGCAGAAATCTTTCCAAGCTACATATGACCCCCGTTTTTTTTGTTTTTTTATCACAACAAAAATGGAGTTACATTTCAAAGTGTGTCTGGGCAAAAAAATAAAAATACATGCACCTTTGCCCTTTAAAATTCTCTAATTACAGAAAATATCTAATGATCAAGCCAGAAATCCAGTGAGTTTCTAGCTTTCTGTTTAAGCTGGGAAAATTGCCTCTGCTGCACTGAAATCACAATCAGCATTGCCTCCTCTCTTGCTGGAACACTGAATGCTGCTTGGGATGTCAGTGCAGCACAAAACAATGTTCCCAGCTCAAACAGGAAATTAGATGCTTACTTGGTTATCTGGCTTATCATCAGATCTTTCTTTGTACTTACAGAGTTTTTAATGAGACAGAACATGGCGAAAGGTGCATGTATCACAGATGTTTTACATGTTTTTCTTTTAATCTGCCAGATACACACTTTAAAGTCTGAATAGAATAAGTATTACCATATTCTTGTTAAAATTAGGGTAGTGCTCCTAACAAAACTTTTTTACTTGAAATAAAGTTTGTAAGGATTGATGACAGAGGTTCTAACCCTTTTAGTGACAATGCATCCCCTTTATGAGGAGTATTAGTGCACATACAAAAAAAAGATGGGTACCGTATATACTCGAGTATAAGCCGACCCGAATATAAGCCGAGGCACCTAATTGTTCCTCAAAAACTGGGAAAACCTATTGACTCGAGTATAAGCCTAGGGTGTGCCTCACTTTGCCTCACTGTGTCCATGCCTCACTTTGCCTCACTGTGTCCATGCCTCACTTTGCCTCACTGTGTCCATGCCTCACTGTGTCCATGACTAGACTGACGTTTAACATGGGAGTCTATGAAAGGGGTGTCCGGCTTTGAAAAATCGGTGCTACCCGGCCGTAGGTTTCCTGGACAAGAAACTTTGAAAACTTGTAGAGGAAGAATGGAGCTACATGTCAAGCCAAGTTTGGGGTCCAGAGGACCTACGACCGTCCGGTACCGGGTCCCCAAAGTTACCAGAGAAATGACCGTTTAACATGGGAGTCTATGGAAGGGGTGCCCGATTTTGAAAAATCGGTGCTCCCCGACCGTAGGTCCCCGGACAACAAACTTTGCACACTAGTAGAGGAAGAGTGGAGCTATATGTGTGCCAAGTTTGGGGTCCAGGGGACCTACGGCCGGCTGGTACCGGCTCCCCAAAGTCCGGGAGATCATGCGCAAAAAGGTGACTCGAGTATAAGCCGAGGGGGGCATTTTCAGCACAAAAAATTGTGCTTAAAAACTCGGCTTATACTCGAGTATATACGGTAAGTTAGAAAAAAGGCATACATAAATGTAAAAACTTTTAACCAGTTTTCACCTGCGCTATAGCCTAAAGGCCGCTACAGCGCGGGCCTCCAGTTTTGGAAGGCTGTCCATGGATGTTATGCCATGAGCGCGCTGCCCGCAAAACCCCTAGGGCACACATGGGGTGTGCTCGGTGACTGCTGTGTGCTTTGGATACAGCTGAGCACAGATCGGTGTAAAGGGCAGGGCCAATTACAGCGATCCTTTACCATGTGATCACCTGTGTCCAATCACAGCTAGTCACATATAAACAGACTTGCTAGTTATCGGCTCTCCTTTCCTCACATGCTGTCTCTATATCAGGGAAGGAGAGCCAATAACTAGCAAGTCTGACAGGACACAGTGAGTACATTGTTTACACTGATCATCAGGGCACTGATCATCAGTGCCCTGATGATCAGTGCAGCCCCATTAGGGCCCATTATTACAGCTTAGTAGTGCCCATCAGTGCAGGTTATCAGTGCCCATCAGTGCCGCCTATAACTCCCGATCAGTGCCGCCTCATCTGTGCAGCCTCGTCAGTGCCTCCTCATTAGTGCCCATCAGTGTAGCTTATCAGTGCCACCCATCAGTGCTGCCTATCACTGACCATTAGTGCCGTCTCCTCGGTGCAGCCTCGTCAGTGCCTCCCCTCATTAGTGCCCATCAGTGCAGCTTATCAGTGCCCATCAGTGCCACCTAATTAGGGCCCATCAGAGCAGCCTCATCAGTGCAGAAATTCATAAAGAAATTAACAGAATAAAAAAAAAAAACCTCAATAAAAGATAAAATAACAAAGCCAGCTTTGTATGTGATATTCCCATTCAATACAGAGATTTTTACTGCAGTTGTTTTTTTCTGCTGTTAGATGTACCCAGTCATCCTTCAATTCACTTCCTCTGAGCCCAGGTTATCCTGTACCCACTCCAGCCTGTTACTGGACAGCGAAATGAGAAGCAGCACAGTTTGCTTTTTGTCAGCACATGATCTGATTGACTCCTTGTACTACTTCTTCGCATGCTCCAGCTTTGCAATACAGGGACTGCAAGAGGCTGACGCCAGACCAAATTCTGGTACTTACACTACGTGTATCTAAACGGTACAATTAATGATGTATTAAATAGTAACTCCGCTTCTGTTGATAAAAAAAACAAAACATTACCCTCTAGGTGATCAATATATATTGCAAGGATTTTAATAAACTGTTACAGATTTCTGCCTGTTTCAGCTCTGAAGAAAAAGCTGTTTATTCTATATTGTGTATTTGTGTGTATATTGATTCTGAATGGGAGTGACTTTTTCATCATCATTCAGCAGGTGCACTCTTTGTGTTCTGATGAGAAGAGTTGCAGTGTCTGAAAGAGAGAGAGTTTGTTTTCTCCACTAAAGTAGAGCTACTCTTTAATAATTACAGAGCTGCATTAATTAGTGTATTTTATATATGCCTAGAGTTCGGCTTTAAGAAATCAGTATAGGTGAAAAACCTGCTCTAGCTATATCAGGCTCTGTCTCACTTCAGCCAGTACTTGTAAATGTTAATTTTATGGTTACACGAAGAAGCAGGATTGTTTGGATAATACACTCATATTTTACTCTCCTGGGAAATAGTTGATCCCATATCACCAGATTAATGACAAAAGGGAGTGGGTAAACTGATGCATGAAGAACTAAAGTTGTTTCATTATCTTCTTCATGCGTCATGCATCATCACAGCTATTTGTACTGTCTGAATACATAAGCCAAAATAAAAGAACAGTGTGCATAAAACTAAAACCCATGACAGCCAATTAGCAAATACCTTTAATTGTGATTGACATACTGGTATAAATGGTCAAATCTGTTTGGTTACTAAGGGCAAAGTCTGGCACATTTTGGTTTCTCTGAACACCAGGATAGAAAAAACGAAACATCCCTGTCAATAGTGTTAAAACAATGTTCAAAAATGTTATTAATAATTTCATATGAGATTTATAGTGTATTTGTGGATACTGAAATGAAACTGTCCATTGTGTAAAAAACCTTGGAGGAAACCTAAACTGTAGACCACAAATTATAACCTGTGGGTGCTCCCTGCTAATTCCCCCTGGCTTTATGAGTAAGCTTGTTGCCACTACCCGGAAGGAACGTTTGGGCAGTTAAACCATGTTATGTGGTTTTTATCATTTGCTGGCTTAGTGCGGTAGTCTGTGTGTGCATTTGAGAGCTGAGGCACCTGCCCATTAATAATGACAACATTGTCATGATTTTAATGGGGTTTTGGGTGGAGGTGATGTTTCCAGTGTTTTGTATTTTCATATAATCAATAAACTGTTACTTTGTAAGGCTATACTGCTTGGTCCCTTTGTTGTAACTGATATTCTTGTCTCAGCCAGGAAACTTACCGTATATAATCAAGTATAAGCCAAGTTTTTCAGCCCTTTTTTATAGGCTGAAAATGCCCCCCTCGGCTTATACTCGAGTCACAGGTCAGCCAGTGACATGCAGTCAGACTGCGGGCGTCCAGTGTAAAAAAGCTGTGCCTCCTCCTTGTCCGTGATAGGCGGAACACTCCGTTTCCCAGCAGTGAGTCAGTGTTCAGTGTTCCGCCTATCACGGACGTCCTCTCAACCTCTTCTGTGGGACGGGGACGAGAGGACGTCCGTGATTGGCGGAACACTGAACACAGTCTGTGCTGGGAAACTGAGTGTTCCGCCTATCACGGAACAGGACGAGGAGGAGGCGCGGCTTTTTTACACTGGACGCCCGCCACACACCCTGATCCTCTACTCCCCCTCCCTCCTCCGATGGCTGCTCCGTCCTCTGCTCTCTGTGTGCGGGTGATGGCTCGGGAAGTGTAGCAGTGCTAGGTGGAGAGGATCCATTCCCCACACTGCTCCGTCCACTCCATCTCCAGCATCCCTGCAGTCTGCCCTGAGCAGCTTTCCAAGTAAATGAGCACTTTCACTGACCCTCCTTTCTCTCTCTCTCTCTGAACTCACCCCTCTATCTCCCTGACCCCCTGTCTCTATCTCTCCCTGAGGCATGCAATAGGCACAGTGAGGCTGCAATGGGCACAGTGAGGCATGCAAATGGGCACAGTGAGGCTGCAATGGGCACAGTGAGGCTGCAAATGGGCACAGTGAGGCTGCAAATGAGCATTGTTGACCCTCTTTTCCACTTACAGTAGCTGCTGCATTCTCACCCTAGACTTATACTCGAGTCAATATGTTTTTCCATTTTTTTGTGGTAAAATTAGGTGCCTCGGCTTATATTCGGGTCGGCTTATACTCGAGTATATACAGTAAATACGGTAACCTGCCATTGCTCAGCACCCTTTCAAAGCTCTAGTTATTGGTCAATATTGTACTTTCTAAATTACTCATGAGGAACATGTACGAACATCAAGACTATTGACTGCACTTGCTGCATATTTAGTTCAATTCGGCAGTTTAAAAAGTATTATGTCTATAAACAACAGTCATGCAACTAGCATTTTCAAAATATCAGTGGCAACAATAGTGAGCTGATTTCCTTAAGTATATGTTTTGTAAACTGGGTCTAAAGGCAAACTTTTTTTAGTTTTGAATACAGTGCCATGGTTTTAGAAACCATTTTATTTCACCCAAAAAAAAAAAAATACAAAATAAAGTTTTGGCTTCAGATCAATTTTAAAGCCCCGTACACACGATCGGATAACCTATGGATTTTCGTCTGATGGATTTGACCATCGGAAATCCGATGAAACTGTTTTTCATCAGTTTTGGCCACACACCATCAGTCGAAAAACCGACCGTTCCAAATGCGGTGACGTAAAACACTCCGATGAGCCAAGAAAAATGAAGTTTAATGCTTCTGAGCATGCGTCGACTTGATTCTGAGCATGCGTGGGTTTTTTAACCGATGGACTTGCCCATAGACGATCGGAAATTCCCATTGTTTTTTTATCCATTGGAAAAATTTAAAACAAGTTCTATTTTTTCCATCCGATGGAAAAAAGACCGATGGGTACCATACACGATCGGTTGGTCTGATGAAAACCATCCATCGGACGGTTTTCATCAGTCAAACCGATCGTGTGTACGGGTCTTAAGTTTAGGTTTCCACTAAAACTTGAAGCAGAAGCAGACCATCCAGAGTTCTTCATTGCCCATTGATCCTCATCTACTTAACATGCTCTTCAATAGGGATGATATTTGGGTTCATCTCTACAGAAGATCCAGCCCAATCACAGACCTTTAGGCTGGGTTCCACTAGTGGTTCCCCGCATCCAATTCGCAATAGCAGGAGATTGTGACCGGCTCTTTATGGAGCTGGTTCACACATCTTCGCTGCGGCTCCGGTGCAAATTTGTACAGGGGTCCTTTGCATCTTTTGGTCCATTTCAGGTCCAAATTCATCCAAACATTTGGGCTAAAACAGTGAATGGGGACGCACCGGACCCCTGCTATGAGCCGCATGTGGCAATAGTGTGAACCCAGCCTTAGCTATTTTCTCACAATGTTTTTCTTTCAAAAACTTTTTCACAAGATGCTTGCTTGAGTGAATGCAAGAGTAAGAAGCACTTGAAAAACTCATCAAGTACTCAAAACTCATCAATGGGATTTGAGTAGGTCATAGGTTCTTAAGAACTGCATAATTTTCTTTGAGATGAAAAAGTTCAACTCTAACAATATCAACTTCAGTCAACTGTGCTATCGTTTACAAAGCTTCGGCTGGCTTATCACTTATTTTTATCTCATTGAACAGTTTGGAATCTAAATAGAAGATATTACAGATCATAGATTTTTTTTTTTTATGTTCTTCCAGGTTGGCTATCGCCTGATCAATGACTACCGTATATACTCGAGTATAAGCCAACCCGTATATAAGCCAAGGCACCTAATTTTACCACAAAAAAATAGAAAAAAACTATTGACTCGAGTATAAGCCTAGGGTGTCCATCTGCATGCCTCACTGTGTCCTTCTGCATGCCTCACTGTGCCCCACTTTGCCTCACTGTGTCCATGTGCATGCCTCACTGTGTCCATGCCTCACTGTGTCAATGCCTCACTGTGCCCATGCCTCACTGTGCCCATGACTAGACTGATGTTTAACATGGGAGTCTATGGAAGGGGTGCCCGGGTTTGAAAAATCTGTGCTCCCTGGCCGTAGGTCCCCCAGACAAAAACTTTGCACACTTTTAGAGGAGAAATGGGGCTACATGTGTGCCAAGTTTCGGGTCCAGGGGAACTACGACCGGCCGGTACCGGGTCCCAAAAATCACCAGGGAAATGATCGTTTAACATGGGAGTCTATGGAAGGGGTGCCTGGCTTTAAAAAATCGGTGCTCCCCGGCCGTAGGTCCGCCGGACAACAAACTTTGCACATTTGTAAAGGAAAAGTGGGGCTACATGTGTGCCAGGATTGGGGTCCAGGGGACCTACTGCCGGCCGGTACCGGGTCCCCAAAGTCCGGGAGATCAGGCACAAAAAGGTGAATCGAGTATAAGCCGAGGGGGGCATTTTCAGCACAAAAAAATGTGCTGAAAAACTCAGCTTATACTCGAGTATATACGGTATATAGAAAATCTGACACTGAAACCATTCAAGGGGGTTAGAAATGGGGTTCATCCTGTGACAATTATCGGGGCATTCTTTTATTTCCTTGTGAGCCTCTTATGACATAAGTAGTTTTCAATGACAGCAGTAACAGAGTATTGCAGAAGGGTGGTGCTAGGCTTTGTGACAAACAATTCCATGCCTCTGATACTCTGAAACTGGATTAGCAATATCAAAGATTTGAATCAGCAGGCAGGAGATACACAAGGTTTCAGATTGTGTCCAATCATTAAGCAGATTTTGACATCATTTACAGCTTTACTGTCAAATCTATGGAATTCAGCAATGTGATCCAAGCTGTAAATTAGAACAGTAAACATTCCTTTGGTCTACAGTGGAACCAAATATGGTACACTGTGCTCTTGGCTTGCTACATCATCTAGTCTCAATGTTTTTCTTAAGTCTGGAAAGTTTTTCGTGGCCATGACCTCAAGTACACCAATGAAGAAAAGAGCATCCAAGAGGCCCTGGAACTTTGATGTGAGATTATACAAAGTAGTAAGAGGACAAAAACATTAGAAGAGCTCACTGGCTCAGGTTAGGCTGTGGGTACCCCAGCAGGTTACCCTGTTCAAATTATTATTATTTTTTTAATGAAAAAACAGCAAACATGTGTAGCGATACCCCCGAAGGAGCTGCTGGATAAATTTTGGGTCCTGCCGTTACCCCACATTTCACCGTCCCAGAATTTAAGAGTCTATGTTAAAAAAAATTGAAAGATGTGATTGCCAGTCACTTCAGTCTTTTTCTCAATTGCTTTATTTTTTACTTCAATAGATTTTTATTGGTAATGCTTGCAAAACATTAACAAGAGCATCGACTATAACAAAAGAAGTAGCCGATAATCAACAATAACAGAGAATAGGGGTATACATCCATTGTAGTTCAACATTTATCAATACTGCTTATCCTATTAATTCTCTAAACCAGTTGCTAAAGTAAGGGTATGTCTAATTTTGACATTGTAGAACAAAGTCCGCTCATATATATGCTCCCGGATATGTTGTCCACCCCCCCAGAGCCCCATCTAGGCACACACTGCTCCAAGGGAGTGGCCCCACACCCGTAGTTATTAATTTGTATTGTGCAGATCTCTTATTCTACGTTCTTAACTTAGTGATTCACTATATCAGTTGTGGTCCTATTGTGTCATATGTGCCGCTACCTTTGGTGTAGAACGGACCATCTAAGGAATGTCGGATTGTATCCATATGAATGGTGATATAAAGCAGTTTTTTTCGCCTATAGTGAATCAGTAGGATGTAGGGAAATAAAAGATAAAATAAGATAATAAGTGAATAAAAGAAGTTTAGAAAGAAATAGAGGGGGGGAGAAGGTATGTGGCGCACGGGGGGCGTATGGTCCTCCTCCTCTAACAAGGAGGAAGTGATCTAGTTAATAATTGTTGGGTTGTATTCATTATGGTACCACTCAACCCATGGATTCCAAGTCTGACACTTGGATAAATAAGTGCCTTGAGAGGCCGCGAACATAAGTTCGTAAGAAATATGTAGGTTCGTGGTAATTATCACATCTTTGATGGTGGGAATCTCTACTTTTAGCCATCGTCTCGTGAGTTCCAGTCGGGCGCTCGTAAGGATCTGAGTAGTTACATTTCTCATAGGGTATGGTATCGTCTCGATTCCCAGAGTTAGCATAGCCATACTAGGGCCACTAGGGCACCGATACTTAGTGACCTTGTGAATAACGTAAAATACGTTGAGCCAATAATGTCGTATTTTGGGGCATGCCCATAGGATATGAGAAATAGAACCTCTAAGTCCGCAGTTTCTCCAACATAGTGGAGAAGCGTCAGGATTAAACCCTGCTAACCGTGTGGGGGTCAGATACCATCTTAAGTATATCTTTTGGTAAAGTTCCCATAGATTTACACATTTAGTGGCTTTGTATATGGACGAAATGGCCCGTTGCCACTGTTCACTGGAATATGACATATTAAGATCAATTTCCCAGGTTCTCATAGTAGGAGATTTGACACAGATCGACTTAAGATGTAGAAGATCATAGAACATGGAAATACCCTTAATAGTAGACTTGGGATTAGTCAAGTATAAAAAGATTTTCCAGGGGACTTTCGCATTAATAGGCGTTTTGGATTTCAATAGGTGAGAGATTCTTAAATATGCGAACTGGTCTCTAGGTTCTAAGTCATTGTCTATCTGTAGTGCTCTAAAAGACTTTAACGCAGGTCCTATGTAAAGATCGGCGATAGAGTTGATCCCCTTGTGTACCCAGTGGTTAATATTCAGGTCCGGTATTAGTAGCGCTAAACTCGTGATAGGTATAGGTATAGATTTCATAGGGATATCTGTTTCGGGTAAGTCTAGGAGCACCGTCCAAGCAGACAGGGAGGCTACCATAGTAGGTGAGAATTTTAAGGAGCAACGAGGCATGTGCTCATAGGTCAGTAGCAAGTCATGCAGTCTATGAGTTGGAGCCTGGAACATTTCCAGTCTTTGCCATCTCGTTATATGGTTGCCAGGGAACCAGGATTTCAGTTGTGCTAGAATTGCTGCATAGTAGTAATCTTTTAGTAACACATGCCCCACTCCTCCTGCCCCTCTTGTTTTAATCAGTTTGTGAAATGCACATTTAGCTCTTTTCCCCTGCCAGAGGAATCCATTAATCATGGACTGCGCCCGGGCGAAGAAATTGTTTGGCACTGGTATGGGGAGGGCTCTGAAGATATATAGAAGTTGGGGAGTAGCATCATCTTAAATGCCGCTAGACGCCCCGACCAGGTTGATTCCGTCTTAGATAAAGATTGCAGTTTTTGAGGTAGGGTTAATAGGTAGTTAGTGTAATTGGCTTCCATGGTCTTGTGTATGTCTGCGGTTAGTGTCACCCCTAGATATTTTATACCTTCTGTGGCCCATCTGTATGGGAACTGCTTTTGGAGGCTATCACATGTGAGTTGATCTATTCCTAGACCAAGTATATAAGATTTGTTGTCGTTAACCTTATAATAAGAGACTTTATTGAATAAGCTTAAAGCTTCGTGTGCCGCCGCCAGAGAGGAGCCCACCTTAGTCAATATCATGATGATGTCGTCAGCAAAAAGACTTATAGAGTGACTATCTTGGCCTATGGGGAATCCTATTATTTTTGAGTGACTTCTAATGTAAATTGCCAAAGGTTCCATTAATAGGTTAAAAATTAAGGGAGATAAAGGACAGCCTTGCCTAGTCCCATTTGTATTAGCAAATGGTGCGGATATAGTGCCAGACATAAAAACCTTGGCTGAAGGCTTAGAATATAAAGCCATAATGGCTGAGAATATATGTCCCCTAAACCCAAATGATTCCAATACCTTGGCCAGATACAACCAATGTATGCGATCAAAGGCCTTCTCTGCATCCAACGCCAGGAGCAGAGAAGGCCTTCTCTGTGTTTTCGCTAGATGTATTATATTAATCATGCGTCTAGTCGCATCAGAGGCTTGTCTATGTTTAGTAAAACCAGACTGGTCAGGATGAATTAGAGTGGGTAAAATATCCAATAGGCGAGAAGCCAAAAGTTTAGCATACAGTTTCAGGTCAATATTTAATAATGAGATTGGTCTAAAGTTAGATGGAGTGGTGGGCTCCTTTCCAGGCTTCGGCAGGGCCACCACTAAGGCTTCCAACATCTCAGTAGGGAAAGAGGCCAAGGCAGCTGCTGATGTGAATACCGGTGCCAAGAAGGGGGTCAATATATTTTTAAATTCCTTGTAGTATTCACTGCTAAACCCATCCGGCCCCGGTGATTTATTTATGGGTAGGGAGTCTATAGTTTTCTGAATTTCATCTTCAGAGAATGAGTGATTAAGAGATTTTAACTGTTGAGGTGACAATTTTGGTATCGCTAGTTTCCCCAAGAAATCATTAATGATCTCAGGGGTCGGTTTTATAGTGGCAGTGTCATCTTTCAAATTGTATAGGGATCCGTAATAGTGGCTGAAAGCGTCCGCAATTTTTTGGGGATGGAATTCCTTCTGGTTGGTAGCCGGGTGTAAAATATACGGAATTCTAGACTTGTATCTTTGGCCCTGGAGATTCTGCGCTAGGAGTTTACCTGCCTTATTACCATTGGCGTAGTAATTCATTTTAAGTCTTTTGGTGGCTTTTTCAAAACTATCTAAAAGATGTAACCTAAGTTCGTATCTAAGTTGCGTCAATTTTTGCATGGTATTTTGGTCAAGTGATACTTTGTTTTGGTTTTCCAATTCTGAGATCTGTTTTGTTAATTCTACTGTTCGGTGCTGCCTCCGCCTCCTCACCCCCGCTCCTATTTGAATAAACATACCTCTTATAAATGCCTTATGGGCGTTCCACAGTACAAAAGGGCATTGCACAGAATTAGCATTATCTCTGAAAAAATTGTTTAAATGCTTCGTTATTTGCTCTCTAGTGGCAGTCTGTTGTAATACAAAAGTGTTCAGCCTCCACACTGGGCTAGGTCTGAGGTAGGTGGTGTTGCCAAGTGTCAATACAATTGAGGCATGATCTGACCACGTTATAGAATTGATGCGGACATCTTTGGTATTTAGTAGGATTTGTTGGTCAACTATGGCAAGATCAATCCTAGTATATATCTTGTGGGGTGCAGAGAAAAAAGTAAAGTCTCTTTCATTACCATGCATACATCTCCAGGCATCGTAAACACCATATTTCCTGAAAGAAGAATTTAATGAAGGCGGGCTGCGCAAGGGTTTGGACGTTGAGTCATTTGATGGATCTGGGGTAAGATTAAAGTCTCCACACAAAATAAGTGGGCCCTTCTGGCATTTCCTGACCCTTCTCAACAATGTGTTAAAAAAATGCACCTGGCGTTTGTTTGGTGAGTAAGCAGTCACTAGGGTATATGGCGCAGAGTCAATTGTACACAGTAGAATCAGATATCTGCCCAAGGGGTCCTGGATCTCTTGATGCAACGTGAACGCTACTGAGTCACGAACAGCTATTAATACTCCTCTACTTTTGGTGTCCGCATTAGCTGTGTATACAAACGGGAAGTTCTTGTGTGTACATTTTGGTGGCGCTGTCTTGCAGAAATGTGTCTCTTGAACACATATAATGTCTCCCTTGTGTAATATTGCTTCTTGCCACATGGATTTGCGTTTCATGGGGTGATTAAGCCCCTTAGCGTTTATTGACACTATGTTAACAGCCATAATCTAATTATAGAGTAAGTCTTGAGACGGAGATGAAGCCTCTATCTCAACACTTGGTCCACATATAGTCGTTATGCTGAAGATGTAGTGTTGGTGATAGGACTTACTAGGTCTGATATTTGGAGGTGTTGACAGCGCCATGTAGGATTGCAGGTGGTTGATATCTCGGTTGGCGATTACTGCTTCCGCTGATGTCGACCTGGAGATTTCTTGTTGCGTGGATACGACGATGAGTTTAGAGCTGTATCGACCACGTCCAACGTGCACCACATAAAGAGTTGGGAAAAGAGAGGAGAAGAGAAAAAAAAGAGAAAAAAATAAATAAAAAATAGAGAACAAACAGTGGGAGGAGAACAAAGAGAGGTTAACAGTCAACTTTGTTACATTGATCTTAATGTAACTCAACTTGGGGGTATTGGTACCCAATGACAGCTTATCGCTGTTGGTCATTATTGGGGAATAAGTTCGGTTCTAGCGACTCCTATGGTCAGGGACAAAATATGAATGCAATGCCATCCTATGGTGTTTAGGAGTGGGAAGAGGCATTTTTATTAGTGACAGCTTTCCACTCTTGGGAGAGTCGGCGAGGGTTGCTGGCTGGTGCAGAATCCTCTGGTAGTTCTGGTAAGATATCCCATTCTCTCAGGAGAGCAATGCCCCTCTCCAGGAAATTCACAGTATATGTGCGGTTGTCCCTGGTGACAGTTAGTTTTGTGGGGTAACCCCACCTGTACACGATTTTATGGTTACGCAGCGCTTTTGTCACCGTGTTCAGGCTTTTGCGTTTCTGCAATGTGTATTGCGACAGATCCGCGAAAAATTGCAGGTTTTGGCACTGAGCAGGTATCTGGTCCTGCTTTCTCATTACATACATAAGTTGCTCTTTAACATGGAAGAAGTGTAATCTGAGGATTACATCCCTGGGTATTTGGTCAGACAGGTGGGAGGGTTTAGGTAGTCTATGGATTCTGTCGATGGTTATGTCTAAATCTGTAAGTGATGGTACAAGGGATTTGAATATGGCGGCAGTATGAGTGGCTAGCTCTGCTTGCAGAACAGATTCAGGAATCCCTCTTATCTTTAGATTGTTCTTTCTGGATCTGTCCTCCAGATCTGCTATTTTAGCCTTGATCCAGTCTGATTCTGCTTCGGTATCTTCCTGGGCATCTACTAGCTCATTGATGACAGAAGCATATTCCCCCATTTTAGTTTCTATGTGATCTACCCTATTCCCCACCTCTTGGATATCTCTGTTGGTACGATGCAGGTATCCTACCATGTCTGATTGCAAGGTACTTCTCAGTGATAAAAGCATGTCTTTTAGGACAGTGTCCATGACCGGCATATTTTGTGTAGGGAAAGATTCAATGGAGTCTGGGAGTTCTCTGGTGTCATCCCCGGAGGCTGAGGCCGGGCTCCCTGCTCTATCCAATCCCTCGGCATCTAGCCTGGGTCTGGTCTTTGCTGGGCTGCAGGTGGATGGGGTAGAAGGACAGTGTCCCCCATCGTCCAGGGAGTCTCTTATTTGGGAGCGATTACCTTGTTGTGAGGATCTTTGCTGCCTCGAGGTCTCCGGTGAAAAGTAGGCCTCAGCGCCATCTTGCCCCTCGGCCTTGCCGCTCGTGGGATAAAAATCCGTCAGGCGCTGCAGCTTTTTATCCTTCCGTCTCTTCCCGGACATGTTCGGTGATACTCGGTGCCGTACCAGCCGGTTGTGTCGATGGATCCGCTATGGATGGTCGGTTAGTGCCGCTATTGTCCCTGAGTTCGCCGGAGCTCCTCTAATGCACGTCCATCCGGCTCGCTCGCTAGGCCACGCCCTCAATTGCTTTATTAAACAACTTCAGGTAGAAGGATAGAGGGTTAGGGGAAGTTCAGATACCTTGGTTTTGAAGATCACTAATGAAGTTCTTGTATCCAGATGACAACAGCTTTCTGTCTCTGGATCTTGCGACAACCGGATAGGCCTCTCACACCGACCTAGCAGCCGGTATGAAGCACGGACAAAGTCTCTGCCACAGACTTGAGCGATAAGTAGAAACTCCTGGATAATCCTCTCCCACAGGATTGTTTAGCCAGTAGTCAGTTAGTTAGGTCAGCTGCACAGTACCTGAAACTTTAAGCCATCCGGCAGTACTGTGAGGTAGGTTAACTTGAGTGCATCCCCAAAACAAGTCACCAGGCCCTTCCTGAGATACCAGCCTTCAGCTCGGTCTTCTCCAGTAAGGTCCTCCCCTGGAATCTTCTCAGTTTGAGTGGCTTCTTCCCACAGGCAAGACAGCACAGGACCACCTTCAGTTAAGTAGGCCCCAGACAGGCTTCTGGGCCTACTTTCAGCAACACATCAGCATAGCCTCAAGCCTGGAGGGCCATGAGGCAAGAAGGACCCCGAAGCGAATGGCACTGCCCCTGAAATATCCTTCCCCAGCATGCCCAGTTACAAAGAAGCTCCTGATTGGGCTGTTTTCTGGGGAAAGAATATCCAATACACTTCAGCTCTGTGCATTTCTCACACTGGCCTGTGACAACAGTGACACTTACTGGCCACAGTGGGAAATGCACACA
This sequence comes from Rana muscosa, assembly GCA_029206835.1. NCBI lineage: Eukaryota > Metazoa > Chordata > Amphibia > Anura > Ranidae > Rana > Rana muscosa. Next base: position 501,377,738 of record CM055117.1, read on the forward strand.
ACACAGCCAAAGCTGGAACAGAACCCAACCAAATTTACATAATGACTCTGAGCTATTTACAGCTCAGATACCCCTAAATTTACACATGGCGCCTATTTAAAAGTAACAGGGCGCTACATACTCCCCCCACTACAATAGACGATGTCCCCATCGTCTGAAAAAAATATGACTCTCAATCCTGAGAGTCGGTATCTGAACCACAAAACTTGGATGGGGAAGGGAAGGGTGAGGTAGTAAGAAGAATAGTTACAGATTTAACATGAACACACAGTAGGATTATATCAACATATGTTACCAACCCTCACTCTCTATCTAACCACCCACTCTCCAGCAGCTTGATAGGAGATCCGGTTCACATGAAAAACAAAATTACACACACAAAAAAATAACACAGCACACCTGATTAACATAGGAGCAAAGCCTCACTCCCCTGGAAGAATGAAACTTCCCTCCATGACTTTAAATGTAAAATAAAACTAAACTGTTGAAAGTCCAGCCTTTGCTATGAGCAAACTTCCACCACCTAGTGGCAGAAGATCAATATTACAAAAGACCATGAATAGCAAAGTACTGAAGCAGGTAAAGAAATCTTGACCGCAAAGTTCTCTAACCTGACACTATCTAGCTATGTATCCCATAGTTCATTTTTAGCAAGAATCTTTTTTTCAGTCTATTTGCAAAACTAAAAGTTAGAACAGTCTTTTTTTTTTAAATGATCACCAATAGAACCGGGGATCCGGCAAGGCCACTGGTTTTCCTTGACTATCCACGGTGGTAACAAAATAGACAACATTGTCTTTTCCTGGTCTGCGGATGACCACATTATCGGAATAAATGTGCCGGCCATAGTTCCATTGCAGCAAGCATCTGTTGAAATGCTCATCCATAGCAAAGGAATATCCAGCTTTTCTGGAGGGTTTTGGCACAGACAAATGATCCCAAACAGCTTCACTGTACCATTGCTCTCGTTTGGACTCAATTTCCTGCATGAGCTCTTTGGGGACATAAGGAAATTCCAGACCATACTCTGTGGCAACTCTCTTGATGAGCACTCTTTGCAAACGGGCAAGTTTTGGCAAAGCTCTAGTGTTTCCCAATCCAGGAAGCACACATGGATTTGGCGACTTCTGCACCATGGATCTAGCAGACAACTTCTCAGGTTCAATTGGGCTGGTAGGGTTTGACAAAGTCTCTCTAATAATACTGGGGGGTTCCACACTGGGTGTTGTCTTCACCGAATCTAATGCTGTCCATTCTGAGAAGGTAAAGGCAGAAGCAACATCTTCACCATTAGCCCACAACAGTTCTTGTGACATAGTCTCAAATAAGTCATCATCCCCTGAAACATCTGACAGGAAGTCTAACTCAGAGTCCCTTAATTCCTCCGCAGACAAATATTTGCATACAGTCCCAGACATTTTTTCCCCAGATCTCTCACCAGTTCCTGCCTTGGATTTTCCATGGGGTCAGGCCTTCCTCTGGCTCTGGTTCTGGTAGTCTGTGGGGTAGGCCTTTACCGCGGCCGTGGGATGCCTTCACATATCCCACCTTCCTCTGGACAGGTGCACCGGGGACAGGTGCAGCAGGAGCAGTAGCAGGAGTGATGTCCGCTGATGGCACTTTGGGTACAATAGCAGCAACATCTTCAACAGGAACACTCACCGTAGCAGGCGTGGTGAGTGTACGTTTCACCGCAGGAGCAAGGGCTGCAGCTTCCACTGTAGCAATACCCGTGGCCCAGTCAACTCGATAGGCAGAGGGTGACATGGTAGGTTGCTCCACAGCGAACAGGTACTCCCCGCAATGCAGGCACTGGACAAATGGACAGAGATGTATGGCCAGTCCCTTACACTTGGGGCATATCATACCCAGCGCTTCCAGGTCTCCAATGGTGTATAGCACAAACCACCCATTCGGCTTCAGGCGGATGCCGGTATCCGTCAGCAGGGTTTCGGGCAGCAGGGCACTTGCAGCGGTGCTAGTAGGAAGCATCTTAGGCCCCATTGGATATTGCATCAACGAAATTGCAGACATTGCTGAACTCTGATCCTCTCAGTACAGCAACGCAGCTCTCTCTCTTCAGCGCCAGACACACACACAGCGTCTCAGCAGCAGCAGGAGGGAACTCCTCCCCTTGTTCTTTTAGTCACATAGTTCCCAGGCTTTCTTGGCTCCGCCCCCGCCTACGCAGTTAGAAAGTGATCTGCACTTAACCCCTATTATCCCGGAAAAGTAACAAAGTCCAAGGCCCTCTTTAGCGTAGACTCTCGGTGAATGACTTTTACTTGAGTTGCTAGGGGCAACGGCAATCCCGGACTATGAGCCCCCACATTTAGCGATACCCCCGAAGGAGCTGCTGGATTAATTTTGGGTCCTGCCCTTACCCCACATTTCACCGTCCCAGAACTTAAGAGTCTATGTTAAATAGTTTTGAAAGATGTGATTGTGAGTCAATTCAGTCTTTTTCTCAATTGCTTTATTAAACAACTTCAGGTAGAAGGATAAAGGGTTAGGGAAAGTTCAGATACCTTGGTTTTGAAGATCACTAATGCGGTTCTTGTATCCAGATGACAACAGCTTTCTGTTTCTGGATCTTGCGACAACCGGATAGGCCTCTCACACAGACCTAGCAGCCGGTATGAAGCACGGACAAAGTCTCTGTCACAGACTTGAGCGATAAGTAGAAACTCCTGGATAATCCTCTGCTACAGGATTGTTTAGCCAGTAGTAAGTTAGTTAGGTCAGCTGCACAGTACCTGAACCTTTAAGCCATCCGGAAGTACTGTGAGGTAGGTTAACTTGAGTGCGTCCTCCAAACGAGTCACCAGGCCCTCCCTGAGATAAAGTGAAACAATAAAAGTGAAATATTCCTTTAAATTTTGTACCTGGGGGGGTCTATAGTATTCCTGTAAAGTGGCACATTTTTCCCCTGTTTAGAACAGTTTCTGCACAAAATGACATTTCTCAAGGAAAAAAAGTCATTTAAAACTACTTGCGGCTATAATGAATTGTCGGGTCCCGGCAAAACAGATAAAAGTCATTGAAAAAAACGGCATGGGTTCCCCCCAGTCCGTTACCAGGCCCTTTGTGTCTGGTATGAATATTAAGGGGAACCCCGAACCAAAATTAAAAACAAAAAATTGCGTGGTGGTCCCCCCAAATTCCATACCAGGCCCTTCAGGTCTGGTATGGATTTTAAGAGGAACCACGCGCCAAAAAAAAAATGGCGTGGGGTTCCCCCCAAAAATCCATACCAGACCCTTATCTGAGCACGCAACCTGGCAGGCCGCAGGAAAAGAGGGGGGACGAGAGAGCGCCCCCCTCCTGAACCGTACCAGGCCACATGCCCTCAACATGTGGCTCCATGTTGATGGGGACAAGGGCCTCATACCCACAACCCTTTCCTGGTGGTTGTGGCGGTCTGCGGGCGGGGGGCTTATCGGAATCTGGAAGCCCCCTTTAACAAAGGGGACCCCCAGATCCCACCCCCCCAATGTGAATTGGTAACGGGGTACATTGTACCCCTACCATTTCCCCAAAAAAGTGTCAAAAATTGTAAAAAACACAGGAGACAGCTTGGGACAAGTCCTTTATTAAAAAAGAAAAAAAAATTCCAGCGATGTAGATCCATTCTCGACCAGAGGATACGGAGAGAAAAAAAAAACACAGACACGATCCGTCTCCATGGGAGGTTCCTGTCGAATGACACTACACCCGCAGTGACAGCTCTTTAATACCCTATTTTTGTTTATAGCGCAAAAAATAATAACTGCAGAGGTGATCAAATACCACCAAAAGAAAGCTCTGTTTGTGGGAAAAAAAGGACGTCAATTTTGTTTGGGAGCCACGTCGCACGACTGCGCAATTGTCAGTTAAAGCGACGCAGTGCCGAATCGCAAAAAGTGGCCTGGTCTTTAACCAGCCAAATGGTTCGGGACTGAAGTGGTTAATATCCATACCAGACCTGAAGGGTCTGGTATGGAATTTGGGGGGACCCCCACGCATTTTTTTTTTCATTTTGGTTCGGGGTTCTCCTTAATATTCATACCAGACCCAAAGGGCCTGGAACGGACTGGGGGGGAACCCATGACGTTTTTTCAAAGACCTTTATCTGTATTGCCGGGACCCGACAATTCATTATAGCCGCGAGTAGTTTTAAATGACTTTTTCATTTAGAAATGTCATTTTGTGCAGGGACTGTTCTAAACACAGGAAAAATGTGCCACTTTATAGGCATACTATAGACACCCCCCAGGTACGAAATTTAAAGGCATATTTCACTTTTATTGTTTCACTAAGCATTATTAAAATCACTGCTCCCGAAAAAACTGCAGTTTTTAAAACTTTTTTTGCATTGATACATGTCCCCTGGGGCAGGACCCTGGTCCCAAAACACTTTTTATGACAATAACTTGCATTTTAACCTTCAAAATTAGCACTTTTGATTTTTCACGATCGTGTCCATAGACCTTTAACGGTGTTCGCGTGTTCAAACACATTTTTTGCCTGTTCGGCTCATCCCTACATATATATATATATATATATATATATATTGTGACAGCAGGAAGGTAAAGTCACCTGGTTGCATCCAGGGGGGTAGATATATTTCGCCCAGATTCAGGCTTTACGCCGACTTATACAACTAGGTGGAGAGTTGTATAAGCCCAGCTGAGGCTAGTGGGCTCATGGATGACTCATACCTCTAGGGAGAGTGTGGGGCGTCGTGCAGACAGGGAGTTGATGAGACCAGCTGAAGCTTGTCAGCTCATTTAGGCCTCTATAAGAACTCCCAGCTTCATTAGATGTTAGCTCATGCCTGGACCCAGACCTGTGTGGACTGTCTAGGGAGAGTGAACCCCTGTGCGGTGAGACAAAGCCTGTGTGGCTATTTGCTTGGACATTTAAAACCAGGGACTTAGGGACTAGGACAGCACTAGGCTGATCCCAGTTGTTAGTTAGGAAACCTGTATGTTTAGTCAGAGGTCAAGTTGACCAGGATTTATTTTGTTTATGTTTCTTTTGCTTTGCTGTGTTTTGTCACTGTAAATAGAAAATAAACCGCACCTTTTTGATTTTGAAAACCACAACCTCCGTTTGCTGGGCCTGTTTTTGTGTGGGGAGCCCATCTCGGGGGTCACACACACCCGCTGCCGAGCTAACCCCCTCACAGTTGGTGGAGAACCAGTGGCAGTTTTTTTTTAAGCCAGCATGGAGGAGATACTGAAGCAGCTGGCTCTAGCAAATGCCAATCAACAGCAGACAAATGCAGGTTTGCAAAAGAGCCTTGCAGCTCATCAACAGAGCCTTGCAGCTCAACAACAGAACTTCGCAGCCCAGCAGCAAGCTCATCAACAGAGCCTTGCAGCCCAGCAGCAGACAAACGCAACTTTGCAACAGAGTCTGGAGGCTCAGCAACAAGCCCAGCAGCAATCTGAGGCCCGCTTCATAGACCTGTTGCAGAAGCAAGAGCAGAGACTACAACAACAGATGGAAGCAGTAATGCAGCAACGTCCGCAGACCAGTGAGGAAAGCCGTCCCACTAATACCGCGTCCTTTGGGGTGAGTCGTTTATTGACAAAAATGACTGGAGAGGATGATCCAGAGGTATTTTTGACCACATTTGAAAGGACCGCTGAAAGAGAAAAGTGGCCTGAGGAGCAGTGGGCTGGACTGGTGGCTCCTCTGTTAACTGGTGAATCGCAGAAAGCTTACTATGACCTAGAGCCTAACCAAGCAAAAGACTATGTGATGCTAAAAGCTGAAATATTGGCAAGGCTGGGTGTCACCCAGGCTGTCCGGGCTCAGCGTGTGCATAACTGGACTTTCCAGCTTGGAAAACCCCCCAGGTCTCAAATGTATGATCTCATTCACCTGAGCAGAAAGTGGCTACAGCCAGAGACTTTGTCCGCACCAAAGATTGTGGAACGTGTTGTAATGGATCGGTTTTTGAGAGCTCTTCCTACTGCCATCCAAAAGTGGGTAAGCCATGGAGACCCAGAGACGGCCAATGGTCTTGTGGATCGTGTGGAGAAATACTTGGCTACAGAGAACCTGACGGCCTCTTCCAGAGACACTCGGACTTTCCACCCTAAGACCAGACCATCCCCAGGGGCGGATAAGAGGATTCCAAGGGGTGAGGGTGGAGAGAGTGAGAGGGTGGGAGCTCTACCCCAAGTTTGGCGAGAACAGCCTGGGAAATCAGCGGCTCAAGAGGCCGCAAGAAGGATCGTTTGCTACCGCTGCCGGCAAGCGGGACATATTGCAGCCAATTGCCCGGTTGTGGAGGAACCCATGCAGTGTGACTTTCTGACGGGCAGACGTCAGTCGCTGTGTGCGACAGTCGCATGCACTGCCATTCGAGGAACTGAGAAACATTTATGCAAAATGTGTGTTAATGGTAGAAATGTTGTGGTATTGCTGGATTCAGGTAGCCTTGTGACCCTGATAAAGGCTGAGTTAGTTAAAACAGAGGTCTCTGGGAATAGCAAGGTAGCTGTTATTTGTGTGCATGGGGACACCCGAGAGTATCCAGTGACTACAGTGTGTTTCGAGACCCCCAAAGGTACCCTCTCTCATCCAGTGGGCTTAGTATCTCAGTTACCGCATGACGCCATTGTGGGAAGGGATTTTCCGAAGTTCTGGGAACTGTGGGATGATCCTGAGCCCCCCACTGGTGCCCCTATGTACCAGGAATGTGATAGCCAGAACTCCCCTGAGAGTGGTGAGGACTCTCCGGAATTTCCCTTATCAGTATTGGCAGGGGAGACTCAAGAAACTGGAGAGGAGCCCACCTCCTCAGACGAAAACCTACCGTCTGTGGAGTTTTCTGATCTTGAGGTTCACAGGGAAAACTTTGCCACAGAACAGTTGAAAGACCCCGCCCTAATAAAGGCACGGGAAAATGTAGTGAAAATAGATGGCGAGTTAGTGAACCCAGATAACACCTGCACTTACCCATACTTCAGCGTAGAGAAGGACCTACTGTATCGGGTGGCAAAAAGGGCAGAAGAAACCGTTGAGCAGCTTGTGGTGCCCAAACCTTACAGGAAGTTGGTGTTGGAGTTGGCCCATGGGCACATTCTTGGAGGTCATCTGGGGACAGAGAAAACCCGAGAGAGGGTATTACAGAGATTCTATTGGCCGGGGGTGATGAAGGACATAGAAAATTATTGTTCCTCCTGCCCTGTGTGTCAGAGGTCGGCCCCGATGCCACATTTCCGTAGCCAGCTGGTCCCTCTACCCATCATTGAGGTCCCGTTTGAGAGGATCGCCATGGATTTGGTAGGTCCTATAATCAAGTCCGCTAGGGGGCACCAGTACATATTAGTTATAATGGACTATGCCACCCGTTATCCAGAAGCGATCCCTCTCCGAAATACCTCGGCCAAAACCATAGCCAAAGAGCTATCTCTTGTGTTTAGCCGGGTGGGTATTTGTAAAGAACTGCTTACGGACCAAGGTACACCCTTTATGTCCCGGGTTATGAAGGAGCTGTGTAAATTGTTCAAAGTGACACAATTACGTACATCTGTGTATCACCCCCAAACCGATGGGCTGGTTGAAAGATTCAACAAAACCCTAAAACAAATGTTGAAGAAAGTGGTGGATAGAGATGGAAAGGATTGGGACTGTCTACTTCCTTATCTGATGTTTGCTATTAGGGAGGTGCCCCAATCCTCTACGGGATTCTCCCCCTTTGAGTTACTGTATGGGAGACACCCAAGAGGGCTGTTGGATATTGCCAAGGAAACTTGGGAAAGTGAGAGTTCTCCCCACAGGAGTGTGATTGAGCATGTCGCCCTGATGCAAGACCGAATTGCACAGGTAATGCCCATCGTGAAGGAACATTTGGCCCAAGCGCAGTTAGCACAGCAGAGAGTGTACAACCGTGGAGCCAAGACCCGTACCTTTTCCCCCGGGGATAGGATACTGGTACTTGTCCCTACGGTTGAAAGTAAATTCCTTGCCAAATGGCAAGGCCCCTACGAGATAATGGAAAAAGTGAGCGAAGTGAATTACAAGGTCAGACAACCAGGAAGGCGAAAGCCCGAACAGATCTATCACGTTAATCTGTTGAAAGCCTGGAGGGATAGAGAGTCCCTAGTCGCAGACACTTGGTCACCAGCTCAAACTGGTTGCGTGATTCCTGAGGTTGGAATAGCAGCCACCTTGTCACAACCCCAACAACAGGAGGTTAAGGAGTTTGTGCTTCGCAACAAGGAGGTATTCTCTGAGCTGCCGGGACAAACATCTGGGGTAGAGCATGACATCATTACCCCGCCCGGTGAAAGGGTGAAGTTAAAACCCTATCGGATCCCAGAGGCCCGACGGGAGGCAATACGGGAGGAAGTACAGAAAATGCTGAACTTAGGGGTGATAGAGGAGTCCCAAAGTGATTGGTCTAGTCCCATTGTGTTGGTGCCTAAACCGGATGGGAGCTGGCGATTTTGTAACGATTTTCGTCAGTTGAACAAAGTTACAAAATTTGACACCTACCCCATGCCACGTATAGATGAGTTGATCGACCGGCTGGGAACAGCCCGATACATGACGACTCTTGACCTCACAAAAGGGTATTGGCAAATCCCCCTGGCCAAGTCGGCCAAAGAGAAAACCGCATTTGTAACCCCAGACGGGGCGTTCCAATATAAAAGAATGCCGTTCGGGTTACAGAATGCGCCGGCCACATTCCAGCGGAAAATGGACCAGATGCTGAGGCCCCATCGGAAGTATGCTGCGGCTTACCTGGATGACATAATTGTCCATAGCACAGATTGGGCCTCACATCTGCCAAAAGTGCAAGCAGTCCTGGACTCTGTTCGGGAAGCGGGGTTTACGGCTAAACCCAAGAAGTGTACCATTGGGCAGGAGGAGGCCAAATATCTTGGGTACACCATTGGGAGGGGAGTAATAAAACCCCAACTCAACAAAGTCGAGGCCATCCAGAGTTGGCCACGTCCCAACAGCAAGAAGCAGGTACGAGCCTTTCTGGGAATCGCTGGGTATTATCGGCGATTCATTCCCCACTTTGCTTCTAAGGCTGTGCCCCTAACCAACCTGACGAAGGGGAAAGGGTCGGTCATGATTAAATGGACCCCCGAGGCTGAGGCAGCATTCCAATTCTTGAAACAAGCCTTATGTAGCCAGCCAGTGTTGTACTCACCCGACTTCTCTAAAGACTTTGTCGTACAAAGTGATGCGTCAGATGTGGGGTTAGGAGCAGTATTGTCCCAGGTCTGGAACGGGGAAGAGCACCCAGTCATTTACCTCAGCAGGAAGTTGAAGTCCCATGAGGTAAATTACGCCACCGTTGAAAAGGAGTGTTTAGCGGTGAAGTGGGCTCTAGATTCCCTTCGGTACTACCTGCTAGGTAGGCACTTTGACATGGTTACGGATCACGCTCCGTTAAAGTGGATGGCTCAAAACAAGGAAACAAATAGAAGAGTGAATAGGTGGTTCCTGGCCCTCCAGGAATTCAACTTCACAGTAAAGCATCGCCCTGGCGTTCAAATGGGGAATGTGGATGCCTTGTCTCGAGTACATGAATGCCTGATTGCTGGTGTTCCAACCCCGAGGTTAAAACAAGAAGGGGGGTATGTGACAGCAGGAAGGTAAAGTCACCTGGTTGCATCCAGGGGGGTAGATATATTTCGCCCAGATTCAGGCTTTACGCCGACTTATACAACTAGGTGGAGAGTTGTATAAGCCCAGCTGAGGCTAGTGGGCTCATGGATGACTCATACCTCTAGGGAGAGTGTGGGGCGTCGTGCAGACAGGGAGTTGATGAGACCAGCTGAAGCTTGTCAGCTCATTTAGGCCTCTATAAGAACTCCCAGCTTCATTAGATGTTAGCTCATGCCTGGACCCAGACCTGTGTGGACTGTCTAGGGAGAGTGAACCCCTGTGCGGTGAGACAAAGCCTGTGTGGCTATTTGCTTGGACATTTAAAACCAGGGACTTAGGGACTAGGACAGCACTAGGCTGATCCCAGTTGTTAGTTAGGAAACCTGTATGTTTAGTCAGAGGTCAAGTTGACCAGGATTTATTTTGTTTATGTTTCTTTTGCTTTGCTGTGTTTTGTCACTGTAAATAGAAAATAAACCGCACCTTTTTGATTTTGAAAACCACAACCTCCGTTTGCTGGGCCTGTTTTTGTGTGGGGAGCCCATCTCGGGGGTCACACACACCCGCTGCCGAGCTAACCCCCTCACAATATATATACACATACTGTACATGAATTCATAAATACACACATGTACACATACTGTACATGTGCACAAGTAAAGAAATGAAGATGTGACAGGTGCTCAGCTTCTAGATCCCTATTGGTTGAGGGTCTGTAGGGAACTGGGGCTGCAGGATGTGTGGAGAAGGTTACATCCTGATGCATGCCGCTATACATGCTATACCAAATCGCACAAATTCCTGTCTAAAATTGATTTAGTTTTGTGTTCTGCAGAGCTTATCCCAAGTCTTGTAGAGGTCAATATAGAACCCTGAGGAATTTCAGATAATTCCCTTTTGTCAGTTACCCTAATATCATGGCACCTGGAATCAAATTGAATCCTTTTTGACAGGATCTTTTTCCAAAGGAAGATCTTGTGCCTTCTTCTATTGAGGCTTGTTTTTTACATAATGTGGGTGCTACTTCCCTAAAGGGGGTATGGGATGCCCTTAAGGCTTTCCTCCAGGGCCTGTTAATTCAAATATTTTAGTGTCATTAAAACGGCTTCTCCATAGGAAACTAGAATTCGCAAAGGCAGAGACCTTGATGGTAGAAGCCAATTATATTCTGTACCCTACCCTAGACAACCAACTTGAATGGCTATCCTCTCAGAGACTGTTAAATGAGCTGTTGGAGGTTAGGGCCAGAAATAAACATTTTTTTCAGAGAAGGTTGATCTGGCCTGAGGGGGAAGCAACTGGCAGGTTGTTGGCTCAGATAGTGCAGTCCCAATCTAATCCTACTCATGTTTCAGCTCTGAAGAATGGGGAGGGAGAGATCAACCAAACACCCAGGCGAGCTCGGTTGTGTCAATTTTTAAGTTTTACTATTAGGACCTGTATACCTCTAGGGTTGACTATACCCCAACTGAGCTAACCACTTACCTGGACACTATTAATTTTCCAGCTCTACAATCGGCAGACCGGGAAATTCTTAATGTGCCACTTAATCTACACAAATTGGAAACTGCGGTAGCTAGTTTCCCTAAATCCAAAGCTCCAGGGGTGGATTGACTCCCTATAGAGATTTACAAATAATATAGTGAAGTGTTACATTTAATAAGGCCTTTTCCGTGGGTCGGCTCCCAGACTTTATGGGTGAGGCCGCTATAATAGTTATACCTAAAGCCTCGTACACACGATAAGAATTCCATCGGACAAATCTGTGGATTTTTGTCCAAAGGGCGTTGGCCGTGAACTTGTTCTGCATACAGACAGCAAAACTTTTTCAGCCAACATTAACGAAACTACATGGTTTTTCAGCTCTTTAGCGCCACCCTTTGGGCAACTTCTGCTAATGTTGTCTGATGGTTAGCATTGGTTCGGAGCATGTGTGTTTGTACTTTGGATTTTAGTCTTGTGTACACACGATCGGATAATCAGACGGAACAGATTTGTTGTCGGACAATTTGAGAGCATGGCTATCCAACATTTGTTGTCGGAAATTCTGACAACAATTGTCCGATGGAGCATACAGACCGTCGGATTATCGGACAAAACACGTCCATAACACAATTGTTGTCGGAATATCCGATCGTGTGTACTAGCCTTAAGAAAGATAAAGATCCTTTATATCCTGAATCCTATAGACCTATTTTCCTATTACCCACGGATGTTAAAATACTCGCTAAAGGGCTCCATCTTCTGCATTTTCTACCCCAATGCTCTTGTATCCCTGGTATCTCTCGTCAGCTCACTGAGCTGGAATGTATGTGCCATAAGAGGGAACCAATTTGTCCCAGCCTCTCCGTCATCTACGCTGCCTTGACTAGAGCAGCACCTGACTTTTCGCCTACCTTCCTTTTACGGTGGGAATCCGACCTTGCTGTGCAATTTACTAACTCACCAAAATAAAAATCCTCCATTTTGCACTAAAATCCCCTATAGCTACGAAGGTACAAGAATCTAGCTATAAGATTCTGACAAGATGATACAGGGTACCCACGACATTGAACCTTATTTTCCTGCAAGTTCCCGATACATGTTGGTGCTGCAACGTTGGGCAAGGTACCATGTTGCACTTTTTCTGGGACTGCCCGAAAATGTTATAATTTTGGCAAGAGGTGGCTAGCACTATTAAGCATCTGGCTAATGTTGATCTAACAGACAATCCTGTGGCATGCCTGCTGCACCTCATCAAAAAATACAAGGCCTCTCTTACCATTCAGCTCTTAAATTCGGCCAAGGCGTGAATCCCCTTGTGCTGGAGGTCTGTGCATCTGCCCACAAGGTCACTTTAGTTCTCTAAAATCAATGAACTCAGGGACATGGAGGACCGTACGGCTACCTTCCACAATCTGGAGGAGTCCTTCCGTGACACATAGAGACCATGGCAACACTTAGTTTTCATTGAGGCCTACCTACAGGAGGTCTCGTAACATGGCTGGTTTCTCTAGGACTCTTGCTAGGCTTTAGGTGAGAGAATCTGTCTCTGTATCTCTTGGCTCTCCAAGTCCTTGTCTTGTCTCTTGTCCTCTTTTTTCTCTTTATATGTGTTTTCTTGTCTTTGTTTCCATCTATTTTTCCCATCCTTTCACCCTTACTTCTGTTCTCTCCCCTTTTGTGTGTACACATTCAGCTCGGAAAAAGCCCCTCCCTCGTAGTTTCCTTGCTGGTCATATGTACTGTATCTGATTATATATGATAGAATCTGTTTTATTATCAAGTTATATTGGCCACCAGGGTATTCCTTTTCACGCTGGCACCTCTCATTCTTTATCTCACATTGTTGCATTATTACGTTAGGGCTTTTTACACAGCCTTGGAAAATTGGAGATAATTACTATTACGCCCTCCCAGTTAAGAATATTTAGCATGCCATGTAACTTGCCATATTGTGTATGCGTTGGATCTGTTGAGTTACCCTTGAAGCTAATGTGGATATTTCTTATTTGTTTTTAGCATTAGACATGTGCACTGCCAAAAAAATCGTTTTTTTTTTCATTTTAGTTTTTTCCGTCTTTTTGCTTTTTCGGAAATTCTGGAAATTCGAAAAATTTGTTTTCGTTTTAATAGTTTTTTTGCTTTTTTAGGAAATTCGGAAATTCGAGAAATTCGAAAAATTGTTTTTTTTTCTTTTTTTTTCTTTTTTCGGAAATCCGGGAAATTCGAAAAAGAAATTTTTTTTAATTTTTTTGCTTTTTTCGGAAATTCGGAATTACGAATTTCCGAGTTACGAATTTTCGAATTTCCAAAAAAACGAATAAAACGAAAACGAACAAAAAATAATTTTTCGAATTTCCGAAAAAAGCAAAAAAAACGAAAAAAAACTAATTTCCGATTTTTCAGAAATTCGAAAATTCTAAAAATTCGGAATTCGGAAATTCAACTTTCCAAATTTCCCATTTTAGAATTTTAGATTTTCGAATTTTGCAATTTCGAATTTTCGAATTTTGCAATTTCGAATTTTCGAATTTTGCAATTTCAAATTTTCGAATCTCGAATTTTCGAAATTTCCAATTTTCTAATTTTCGAAATTCCGAATTTTCGAAATTCTGAATTTTCGAAATTCGGAATTTCCGAAATTCGGAATTTCGGATTTTCAAATTTTAGAATTTCCGAAATTCGGAATTTCGGTATTTTTTTAATTTTAGAATTTCCGAAATTCAGAATTTCGGAAATTCGGAAATTCGAACTTTCGGAAATCCGAGAATCCGAAAATTCGGTAATTGAAAAATTCGGAAATTCGGAGATTTCGGAATTAACAAATTTCTCTAAATTCGTGAAAAATTAATTAGAAACTAAACAAATTGCACATGTCTGTTTAGCATATTTATGTCATTGTTTCTAGCCTCATCCATACCTTACCTTGTTTATTGCAACTGTTGGTTAAATAAAGGAATTATGAAAAAAAATACTCACTAAAGTACTTGCTAATAGACTAAAAAAGGCCATTACACATAATATCCACCCTGACCAGGCTGGATGTGTGCCTATTATGTCAACATCGGTCAACATCAGGTGTGCCTATTTAAATATGCAGGTTCCAGGTGTGGACCACCAAGATCGTGCTTTTTTGGCGCTAGACGCATTAAGTCTTTTTACAGTGTTGAGTGGGCTGTTCTGTATTCCTTATACAATTCCCCTGTCTGGATACCCCTGTGGATATTTAACAAGAATAATAGCATATTTAGGCACTTATTCTGGAGAAAGAAAGCCCCTCATATAAAACTATAGGTATTACAACACTCCAAGGATTCTGGGGGATTGGCAGTACCCAACCCAAGGATGTATTTTCTAGCAGCCCATTTACAGTATTTTACAGGATGGGATTCTGAGTTGCCACCTTGCGCCACTTATCGTCTATTCTCTCATGTGTTTGGGGGTTGACCACCATTGCATGTACTGGAGGGGGCAATGTGGGCGGGGGTGGTCTCACTTTTTGCTATTCCCACCCTAGCAGTAATGTGTAAAATATGGGATGCAACTAAGAAAATTATGAGGATTTCTTGCCCTACTAGATATACTACCATTTAGGGAAATGACAGGCTCCCTATTAATCAGTGCTTTCAGAGATGGGAGAGAGCTGGGGTAACCACCTTAGCTCAGCTATATGAGAACGGCTCTCTTAAAACTCACGAGCAGCTGAGGACAGAGTATTCCCTACAGTCAAGGTCATTCTATCAGATCCTTCAGCTGCGTCACACACTACGTGCCCAATTTTCCTCAGTTGAATTGTTCTTTTTCTCCCACCCCTGCTCTGGATAGAATAGTACAAGCAAAGTCAACTAAGGGACTTACTTCTGTAACATATAAGGTGCTATTGGATATGTTTTTATCAAGTTTCCTATCCAATCCAAGGTGGGGTGGGAACAGGATATCGGCCGTATCTCTGAGGAGGTTTGGGAAGAGTTCCTTCGCTTCCTGCCCCTTGCCTCTCTTTCTCCATCACAAAGATTGACCCAGATCTTTATTCTCCACTTTGCATTCCATAGGCTTGAGATCTGATCCAGCCTGTGCCAGATTTGGCAATCCAGGTACAGTACTCTTGTACACCTTCTGTAGTGGTGCCCCAAACTCCAGAGATATTGGGAGGATGTGGTTTGCACACTTAATGGGCTTTTCGGTGTAAATATTTCTGTTGAACCACTTACATGCCCATTGGGATTCTCATTTTTTACTCCCCCTATGCTGAATACCATTTTGGTTGCTCTTTTTGTGGCCCGCAAACAAATTGCCCTTAAAGCGGAGGTCCGCCCACCACTGCAAAACATACTGCAGCTGCTGACTTTTAATAATAGGACACTTACCTGTCCTGGAGTCCAGCGATGTCAGCACTATAGCTGATGTTTCCATCGGGGTAAGGGAACCCAGCAGTGTAGCATTACAGGCTTCCACGAAAGGTGCCAAATGAGGCACCGGAAGGGAGGAGAAGACAAATGAGCAGATGTTCCACTTTTGGGTGGAACTCTACTTTAAGTGGACCTCTCCATATCCTGCTACTTTATCTGACTGGATTTTTGAGCTCAATAGGCTTATTTCTTTTAAAAAACACACATACAGTGGAACCTTGGATTACAAGCATAATCCGTTCCAGGAGAATGCTTGTAATCCAAAGCACTCGCATATCAAAGCGAGTTTCCCTATAGAAGTCAATGGAAACGAAAATAATTTGTTCCACATTGACTTCTATGGCATGCAATATCACATGTGGCCAGAGGTGGGGGGGCACCGGAGAGACTCGGAAATACCTCGGAGATCGTTCGGCTGCATTCGGAAACCCTCAGAAAGGCTCGGAAACATTCGGAACGGAGAATTTCCGAGTGTTTTAAAGTATTTCCAAATGGCTCCAATCGGGTCCCGCGCCCCCGCACCTCTGGCCAAATGCGGTACTGCACACCGCAGAGGCTTGAATCCTGCTCGTTTTGCAAGACAACACTCGTAAACAGAGTCAGGATTTAAAAAAAAGAATTGCTCGTATTGCGAAAAGCTCGTTAACTGCGTTACTCGCAATCCGAGGTTACACTGTACTTTTTAAGAAACTCAAGGAGGAAGTTTGATGCAGCTGGTCACAATGGATCGAATCTATGTCCCTGTTATTGGAGTAGGCCAACTTAAATTATAAATATTGTATATATATATATATATATATATATATATATATATATATATATATACTATCCTTTTAGAGGGGGAGCGTTTCCGCTAATATGTAAAATTCTTTGGTTGTTTTTTTTTTTCTTTTTTAAGTCCTCTGTGACATATTTTGTATGTTGCATCTGTATTTTTCAAAATTGAAAATTTCATTAAATAAAATCTAAATAAAAAAAAAAAAAAGAAGATAAAGAAACATCCAATAGTAAGTGATAATGTGTAAGAGGTCAATTTTTGGAATTAATATTATCAGATGCTACATGGTCAGTACAAATCATGGTGTGGAAACCTCAAGAGTGCGTGTCCCTATATAGAGTCCTATGTACAAGGCTCTAAGGTGGCTACAGAGTGAGCCCAGGTGGTGTGTGAGTCTGGTGGAATGCTTGGGGCTGCAGACAGACCTGCCAGGAGTCAAGTGGAGATGATCCAAGACTTTTGCCAGTAATTTTAGTGAGCCAATTATCCAGCTTAGCTTAGGATTTTCTTTGTTCACTAAGGCCCCTTTCACACTGGGGCGGTTTGCAGGCGCTATTGTGCTAAAAATAGCGCCTGCAAACCGTCCCTAAACAGCGGCTGCTGTTTCTCCAGTGTGAAAGCCTGAGGGCTTTCACACTGGAGCGGTGCGCTAGCAGGACGGTAAAAAAAGTCCTGCTAGCCGCATCTTTGGAGCGGTATGAGGAGCGGTGTGTTTACCGCTCCTACACCGCTCCTTCCCATTGAAAGCAAAGGGAAACCGTGGTAATACCGCCGGCAATTCGCCTCTGCAGAGGCGCATTGCCGGCAGTATTAACCCTTTTTCGTCCACTAGTGGGGGTTAAAACCGCACCGCTAGTGGCCGAATACCTCCACAATTCCAGCGGTATAGCGCCGCTAAAAATACCGCCACCGCCCCAGTGTGAAACCAGCCTTACTGAAAATGGCTGCCCACTGTCACTCATAATAATCTTCCTGGATGCCAAGGCCACACTGTGAGGCAACCCAGCAGTGCAGTTTCCAGCAGCTACTTAGTTTTGTCTATATTGAGTCACTTATCTGTGGATTGCTATTCCATCATGACTTTGAACAGTCTGGAAATTACTATTTACTGAATCAGAATAGTAGGTGTGAATACAATATGACTAATATTGCTGGTTTTATTTAAATTCAGGCATGTATATCTGCCAATATAATATAAAGAGAAAAACGTATCTTTGCTGCAGCAGCTGGTATCTGCGGTTACACTAAAGATAGCAGGTGCCAGCATACAAATGTTCATCTTGTCTGTAGGATGACATGGTCATATCTCAAGGGAACCTATTGCTGAGTGAAAATGGAAACTTTAAAGTTACCACTGAATCGGAAGATGAAAACGTTTCCAGTCAGTTGTGAAGCAGGAACATATACTGTAGGTGCAAAATAAGCAGAAGGTATAGAGAGTTTGTACGGTGTCGACATGTGCACCTTATTCCGCTTTGGAAAGGAGCTTTCACTAGGCTTGTGCAATTCGTTTCGTAACGAATCAAAATTTGTCCGAATTTAGCAACTTTCGGACATTCGGAAGCATTCGAATTTCCAAACAGAGCAATTACGAATAAAACCGAATCCGAAATAAATTATACCGCAAAATAGCGAATGCCCGAAGGTCTTCGGCATAATTCGTTATGAAAAAAGTTACGAATGTACGAATCCATTCGAAGCACAATAACACTCACTCTGCTCTCTGCTTCTCCCTCACCATGCTGAACTCCCTCTCAAAATGGTGTACAGGGGCGGAGGCTATAGCCGCATGAAAAAACGAAAGTAAAATACGAGATTTCAAATCCATTCGAAGCACAATAACACTCACTCTGCTCTGCTCTCTGCTTCTCCCTCACCGTGCTGAACCCTCTCAAAATGGTGTACAGGGGCGGAGCCTATAGCCGCATGTAAAAAACGAAAGTAAAATACGAGATTTCGAATCGTTACAAATAACCGCTATGTATTTAGAAAAGTACAAATCCATTCGAAGCACATTAGGCATAATAGGCAGCGTCGTTGTGAGAGAGACACGGAAAATTACGAATCAATGAACCCAAAAAAAGTTACGAAAGTAGGAGTTGTGTCCAGAATCAACGAAAAACAACGTACTCTACCGAAAGTACGAATTATAAAGCAACAAAAAATTCAACGAAAAATGTCGCTTGCAAAAATACGAATGAGTCCGAACACGAAAAATCCCGTCTAGCAAAATTACGAATGATTACGAATCAACAGGACCGGAAAGAAACGAACCGAAACGGAACAAATTTTTCCGTTGTGCACAAGTCTAGCTTTCACTCTTCTCTGGGTTTTAGGTATGTGATGAAGATTTAGGGGATTAATATTTAATGACACAGTGTACTGTGCAAATACAGTATATACTGTAAAAAAATAAATTAATCAGGAATTGATTTGTATTAACCTACAGTAGTTAGACTGGAAAGAGCTATTCCTTTATTGTTTGCGCATCCTAGCTTTTGGCTTTGGCACGAATCTTATGTGGAGTTTCGGTTTATGTAGCCAATGTGGGGACTGGGCCAATGGGGGCTTCTGCACTATAATTCTGTCATGTATGCCCCTCTGTAGAATGAGGGGATTCCTATTACAATGCTTAACTGGCACTGGTAAAGCTAGTTAGACAATGTAATGTTATTTTTTACTGTTAAAGTGGTTGTAAACCCTTACAACACACTTTCACCTACAGGTAAGCCTGGATTAAGGCTTACCTGTAGGTGCAACAAATATCTCCTAAACCTACACGGTTTAGGAGATATTTGCAAAAGAAAGGCACCGTTGTCTACGGCGCATGCGCACTGAGAGAGTGAAGAAGTCGTGATGGGAAGCCGTAAGTGTCGGCACCCACGCGTATGCGCGGGAGTGACGTTATCACGGCTTCGGCCAGTCACAGCGCCAAAGCCGTGATATGCGGAAGTGAGTCCTGGAGAGATGGCGTCAAGGGAGGAGGTGTCCAAGCACAGCTGTGGGGGCTTCGATCTCAAGTAAGTACTTCATAATGAGCTAGTATGCTATGCAGGGTGTCTTTTTTTTAAAAAAAAAAGAGGGTTTACTTCCTCTTTAATGTCATTGAGCCCAGAGCTAGAGTACATTTTTTTTATATGGAAGCGAACTGCATCTAGGTGAAACCGTTGGACACAACATGCTATATGGAAGCGAACTGTATCTAGGTGAAACCATTGGACACAACATGCTGTAAGAACCCGAGGAGTTGTGAATGGACTCAGGCTTTTGTGACATCATGCAAAAAAAAAAAACAACTATGAGTGTCAGAAGGTGGCCCAAACTGTTACTGTTACATGGGTCCTTTGTGCTCTGTGTCTACCACTAGATAAAGCAAATAGGAGACCATCTTTGTCAGTAACCTGTCCTGTTTCTCATAAAGCAAAAGTGAGTGTTATATATATTTTTTCTTGTTCAAATATTTTTCTGTGAAAATACAAGTACAGGGAGTACAGGTAACAAATTAATGCCAAAAACAACAAGGCGGATGCCTAGTGACACATCTGAACAGTGGGGACGCAGCACCTGATATGCTATGAGGTATCTTAAAGTCCCAGTTAGATACACCTTAACCACGGACTGTTTGTAATTGGCATGTGAATCTCATAATCCCAACAGGGACATACAATTATAAGCCCTAAAGATGCCCTATCTTAGTGTGACACCTCATGTGGCCACAATTATCGGGTCCATTAAGCGTAAGATCGCATGAGAAGGATACAGTGACCAGGCCAAGTAATACAGTACAGAGGAGAGGGAATCTGACTAGTTACAGGGTCTCACATTGGTGAAAGAACTGATGTTACCTCAGTAAGCATTTATTTGGGCGGGTAACCAGTAACAGAGGAAATCCACAGGCAGAAGGAGCAAGAAGAGAAGAAGAGGAAACCTCAAGGAACAGAAAATAAGGAAAGAGGGCTGTGTACAATATTACATTGTCTAACACTATAAATATCTGTAATGTTTCAAATTTACAAGCAGCTGTTGACTATCAATATAGAATTTTTCTACAGTCAAACACCTGGTGAAAGTTGGATGACACTGCTGTTGCCTTTTCTGAAAGTTTCATATTTGTTCAGTTTCAACTTTTACTGAAGCTGCTCTAGTCAACTACAAAACTGTGCTAGGAATAAATTAGTGCTGTATTATAATGAAATTTAAACATTCAGTGACTTCATGGAAATATTTGTGCAGCATATTCCATAGCTACACACAATTAGTGCTTCATGTGCTTACAGCTGGAACTACATATGGTTTCATTATACGCAATAATTGCTTTGGATAGCCTTACACTCTAAAGCCCCGTACACACGGTCGGACTTTTGCCCAACAAACTTTGTTTTAACCACTTAAGCCCCGGACCATTTCGGGCCATTAGGACCAGGCCTGTTTTTGGGATTCGGCACTGCGCTGCTTTAACTGTAAATTGTGCGGACATGCAATGTTGTGCCCAAATGAAATTTGCGTCCTTTTCTTCCCACAAATAGAGCTTTCTTTTAATGGTATTTGATTGCCTCTGCGATTTAAATTTTTTGCGATATAAACAGAAAAAGACCGAAAATTTTGAAAAAAAATTATATTTTCTACTTTTTGTTATAAGAAAAATCGAATAAACTCAATTTTAGTCATACATTTAGGCCAAAATGTATTCAGCCACATGTCTTTAGTAAAAAAAATGTCAATAAGCGTATATTTATTGGTTTGCGCAAAAGTTATAGCGTTTACAAACTAGGGTACATTTTCTGAAATTTACACAGCTTTAAATTTATGACTGCCTATCTCATTTCTTGAGGTGCTAAAATGGCAGGGCAGTACAAAACCCCCCCAAATGACCCCGTTTTGGAAAGTAGACACCCCAAGGAAATTGCTGAGAGGCATGTTGAGCCCATTGAATATTTTTTTTTTTTGTCCCAAGTGATTGAATAATGACAAAAAAAAAAAAGAAAATTACAAAAAGTTGTCACTAAATGATATATTGCTCACACATGCCATGGTTATATGTGGAATTGCACCCCAAAATACATTCTGCTGCTTCTCCTGAGTACGAGGATACCACATGTGTGGGACTTTTTAGGAGCCTAGCCACGTACGGGACCCCGGAAACCAAGCACCGCCTTCAGGATTTCTAAGGGCGCAAATTTTTGATTTCACTCCTCACTACCTATCACAGTTTCGAAGGCCATAAAATGCCAAAATAGCACAAAACCCCCCCAAATGACCCCATTTTGGAAAGTAGACACCCCAAGCTATTTACTGAGAGGCATGTTCAGTCCATGGAATATTTTATATTTTGCCACAAGTTGCGGGAATATGACAAACTTTTTTTTTTTTTGCACAAAGTTGTCACTAAATGATATATTGCTCACACATGCCATGGGCATATGTGAAATTACACCCCAAAATACATTCTGCTGCTTCTCCTGAGTACGGGGATACCACATGTGTGGGACTTTTTGGGAGCCTAGCCGCGTACGGGACCCCAAAAACCAAGCACCGCCTTCAAGGTTTCTAAGGGCATAAATTTTTGATTTCACTCCTCACTACCTATCACAGTTTTGAAGGCCATAAAATGCCAAGATGGCACAAAACCCCCCCAAATGACCCCATTTTGGAAAGTAGACACCCCAAGCTATTTGCTGAGAGGCATGTTGACCCCATTGAATATTTTTTTTTTGTCCCAAATGATTGAATAATGACAAAAAGAAAAAAAAAATGTACAAAAAGTTGTCACTAAATGATATATTGCTCACACATGCCATGGTTATATGTGGAATTGCACCCCAAAATACATTCTGCTGCTTTTCCTGAGTACGGGGATACCACATGTGTGGGACTTTTTGGGAGCCTAGCCGCGTACAGGGCCCCAAAAACCAAGCACCGCCTTCAGGATTTCTAAGGGCGTAAATTTTTGATTTCACTCCTCACTACCTATCACAGTTTCGAAGGCCATAAAATGCCAAAATAGCACAAAACCCCCCAAATTACCCCATTTTGGAAAGTAGACACCCCAAGCTATTTGCTGAGAGGCATGTTGAGTCCATGGAATATTTTATATTTTGCCACAGGTTGCGGGAATATGACAAACTTTTTTTTTTTTTTTTGCACAAAGTTGTCACTAAATGATATATTGCTCACACATGCCATGGGCATATGTGA
The DNA here is from genome assembly GCA_029206835.1 of Rana muscosa. Classification (NCBI taxonomy): domain Eukaryota; kingdom Metazoa; phylum Chordata; class Amphibia; order Anura; family Ranidae; genus Rana; species Rana muscosa. The sequence goes on from CM055117.1 coordinate 501,400,226, forward strand.
AATTACACCCCAAAATACATTCTGCTGCTTCTCCTGAGTACGGGGATACCACATGTGTGGGACTTTTTGGGAGCCTAGCCGCGTACGGGACCCCAAAAACCAAGCACCGCCTTCAAGGTTTCTAAGGGCATACATTTTTGATTTCGCTCCTCACTACCTATCACAGTTTTGAAGGCCATAAAATGCCAAGATGGCACAAAACTCCCCCAAATGACCCCATTTTGGAAAGTAGACACCCCAAGCTATTTGCTGAGAGGCATGTTGAGCCCATTGAATATTTTTTTTGTCCCAAATGATTGAATAATGACAAAAAGAAAAAAAAAATGTACAAAAAGTTGTCACTAAATGATATATTGTTCACACATGCCATGGTTATATGTGAAATTACACCCCAAAATACATTCTGCTGCTTCTCCTGAGTACGGGGATACCACATGTGTGGGACTTTTTGGGAGCCTAGCCGCGTACGGGACCCCAAAAACCAAGCACCGCCTTCAAGGTTTCTAAGGGCATAAATTTTTGATTTCACTCCTCACTACCTATCACAGTTTTGAAGGCCATAAAATGTCAAAATAGCCCAAAACCCCCACAAATGACCCCATTTTGGAAAGTAGACACCCCAAGCTATTTGCTGAGAGGCATGGTGAGTATTTTACAGCTCTCATTTGTTTTTGAAAATTAAGAAAGACATTTTTTTTTCTTTTTTTTTTCTTTTTTTACATTTTCAAAACTTTGTGACAAAAAGCGAGATCTGCAAAATACTCAACATACCTCTCAGCAAATAGCTTGGGGTGTCTACTTTCCAAAATGGGGTCATTTGGGGGGGTTTTGTGCCATCTGGGCATTCCATGGCCTCCGAAACTGTGATAGGCAGTGAGGAGTGAAATCAAAAATTTACACCCATAGAAATCCTGAAGGCGGTGCTTGGTTTTTGGGGTCCCGTACGCGACTAGGCTCCCAAAAAGTCCCACACATGTGGTATCCCCGTACTCAGGAGAAGCAACAGAATGTATTTTGGGGTGTAATTCCACATATGCCCATGGCATGTTTGAGCAATATATAATTTAGTGACAACTTTTTGTACATTTTTTTTTTTTTTGGTCATTATTCAATCACTTGGGACAAAAAAAAAAAATATTCAATGGGCTCAACATGCCTCTCAGCAAATAGCTTGAGGTGTCTACTTTACAAAATGGGGTCATTTGGGGGGGTTTTGAACTGTCCTGGCATTTTATGCACAACATTAGGAAGCTTATGTCACACATCATCCACTCTTCTAACCACTTGAAGACAAAGCCCTTTCTGACACTTTTTGTTTACATGAAAAAAAAATTTTTTTTGCAAGAAAATTATGTTGAACCCCCAAACATTATATATTTTTTTAAAGCAAAGGCCCTACAGATTAAAATAGTGGGTGTTGCATTTTTTTTCCACACAGTATTTGCGCAGCGATTTTTCAAACGCATTTTTTGGGGGAAAAACACACTTTTTTTATTTTTAATGCACTAAAAAACACTATATTGCCCAAATGTTTGATGAAATAAAAAAGATGATCATAGGCCGAGTACATGGATACCAAACACGACATGCTTTAAAATTGCGCACAAACGCGCAGCGGCGACAAACTACATTCATTTTTAAAAGCATTTAAAAGCCTTTACAGGTTACCACGTTAGATTTACAGAGGAGGTCTACTGCTAAAATGACTGCCCTCGATCTGACCTTCGCGGTGATACCTCACATGCATGATGCAATTGCTGTTTACATATGACGCTAGACCGACGCTTGCGTTCGCCTTTGCGCAAGAGCAGGGGGGGACAGCGGTGCTTTTTTTTTTTTTTTTTTTATTATTTATTTGGCTTTTTTATTTTATTTTTAAACTGTGCCTTCCATATTTTATTTTTTTACCATTTTTATCGTTATCTCAGGGAATGTAAATATCCCCTATGATAGCAATAGGTAGTGACAGGTACTCTTTTTTTGAAAAAAATTGGGGGGTTAGACCCTAGATCTTTCCTCTGCCCTCAAAGCATCTGACCATACCAAGATCGGTGTGATAAAATGCTTTCCCAATTTCCCAATGGCGCTTTTTATATCTGGGGGGGGACATTCCCTCCCACTGCTTGTAAAAGCAGTCTAGAGGCTAATTATCTGCTAGAATTGCTTTTACATGAAAGCCGGCCGCTGGCTGAAAAGAATGATACCAAGATGATACCTAAACCCGCAGGCATCATTCTGGTATAAACATTCAAAGTCCAGCAACATACCAGTACGTTGCTGGTCCTTGTTGGACATGTATTGTAATCTTTTTTTTCATACAGCCTATTGGCTGAACGAAAAAAAGAGATTGATTGGTGGGTATGCCCACCATTAGAATACCTCCCTTCATCGACCCACTTCTAATGATGGGCATATATGCCGAAGCATGGGGGCATCCTCCCGCAAAAAAGTTATGCCGCGTACACACGGTCAAGCCTTCGTCGGAATTTCGACCGTATGTACGCGGCATAAAAGGTTATGCCACGTACACACGGTCGGACTTTTCCACGGGCAAGCCTCCGTTGGAATTTCGACCGTATATACGCGGCATTAGGAGCAAAATCGCTCCTCCGCCCCTGCTGCCCCCATGCTTCGGCATATATGCTCTTTTTTTTAACTGTGGTGGTGAAATCACCTCCTACAGCGTTGGAGTCACGGCTTTATGTATCGTGGGAGCAAACGCTGTTGCTGTCAAGATAAATAGATCCGCGCTGCAACTGAATGGCGTACCTGCTAAGCAAATGGTGGTTAACATTAAAACAAAGTAACATTACAGTACAACAGTAAGACCTTACCATGCCATACCTGCAAAGCAAATACCAAAACAAAACCTAGTAAAAAATAAAAAAATGTTTTAACGCAACCTGTGCCTAAAATATATATGTGCCGAAGCATGGGGGCATCCTCCCGCAAAAAAGTTATGCCGCGTACACACGGTCGGAATTTTCCACGGGCAGGCCTCCATCGGAATTTCGACCGTATGTACGCGGCATTAGGAGCAAAATCGCTCCTCCGCCCCTGCTGCCCCCATGCTTCGGCATATATGCTCTTTTTTTTAACTGTGGTGGTGAAATCACCTCCTACAGCGTTGGAGTCACGGCTTTATGTATCGTGGGAGCAAACGCTGTTGCTGTCAAGATAAATAGATCCACGCTGCAACTGAATGGCGTACCTGCTAAGCAAATGGTGGTTAACATTAAAACAAAGTAACATTACAGTACAACAGTAAGACCTTACCATGCCATACCTGCAAAGCAAATACCAAAACAAAACCTAGTAAAAAATAAAAAAATGTTTTAACGCAACCTGTGCCTAAAATATATATATGCCGAAGCATGGGGGCATCCTCCCGCAAAAAAGTTATGCCGCGTACACACGGTCGGAATTTTCCACGGGCAGGCCTCCGTCGGAATTTCGACCGTATGTACGCGGCATTAGGAGCAAAATCGCTCCTCCGCCCCTGCTGCCCCCATGCTTCGGCATATATGCTCTTTTTTTTAACTGTGGTGGTGAAATCACCTCCTACAGCGTTGGAGTCACGGCTTTATGTATCGTGGGAGCAAACGCTGTTGCTGTCAAGATAAATAGATCCACGCTGCAACTGAATGGCGTACCTGCTAAGCAAATGGTGGTTAACATTAAAACAAAGTAACATTACAGTACAACAGTAAGACCTTACCATGCCATACCTGCAAAGCAAATACCAAAACAAAACCTAGTAAAAAATAAAAAATTGTTTTAACGCAACCTGTGCCTAAAATATATATATGCCGAAGCATGGGGGCATCCTCCCGCAAAAAAGTTATGCCGCGTACACACGGTCAAGCCTTCGTCGGAATTTCGACCGTATGTACGCGGCATAAAAGGTTATGCCGCGTACACACGGTCGGACTTTTCCACGGGCAAGCCTCCGTTGGAATTTCGACCGTATATACGCGGCATTAGGAGCAAAATCGCTCCTCCGCCCCTGCTGCCCCCATGCTTCGGCATATATGCTCTTTTTTTTAACTGTGGTGGTGAAATCACCTCCTACAGCGTTGGAGTCACGGCTTTATGTATCGTGGGAGCAAACGCTGTTGCTGTCAAGATAAATAGATCCGCGCTGCAACTGAATGGCGTACCTGCTAAGCAAATGGTGGTTAACATTAAAACAAAGTAACATTACAGTACAACAGTAAGACCTTACCATGCCATACCTGCAAAGCAAATACCAAAACAAAACCTAGTAAAAAATAAAAAAATGTTTTAACGCAACCTGTGCCTAAAATATATATATGCCGAAGCATGGGGGCATCCTCCCGCAAAAAAGTTATGCCGCGTACACACGGTCGAAATTTTCCACGGGCAGGCCTCCGTCGGAATTTCGACCGTATGTACGCGGCATTAGGAGCAAAATCGCTCCTCCGCCCCTGCTGCCCCCATGCTTCGGCATATATGCTCTTTTTTTTAACTGTGGTGGTGAAATCACCTCCTACAGCGTTGGAGTCACGGCTTTATGTATCGTGGGAGCAAACGCTGTTGCTGTCAAGATAAATAGATCCGCGCTGCAACTGAATGGCGTACCTGCTAAGCAAATGGTGGTTAACATTAAAACAAAGTAACATTACAGTACAACAGTAAGACCTTACCATGCCATACCTGCAAAGCAAATACCAAAACAAAACCTAGTAAAAAATAAAAAAATGTTTTAACGCAACCTGTGCCTAAAATATATATATGCCGAAGCATGGGGGCATCCTCCCGCAAAAAAGTTATGCTGCGTACACACGGTCGGAATTTTCCACGGGCAGGCCTCCGTCGGAATTTCGACCGTATGTACGCGGCATTAGGAGCAAAATCGCTCCTCCGCCCCTGCTGCCCCCATGCTTCGGCATATATGCTCTTTTTTTTAACTGTGGTGGTGAAATCACCTCCTACAGCACTGGAGTCACGGCTTTATGTATCGTGGGAGCAAACGCTGTTGCTGTCAAGATAAATAATTCCGCGCTGCAGTTGAATGGCGCACCTGAAAACAAAAAATTACATACCTGAAAAGCAAGCATGATAAAACATTGCAGAATAGAATACAGTAAAAAAGAGCAGAACAATAGAGAGAAAATAGAGAGAGAGAGAACAATAAAACGACAACTATTTTTGGTTTTTTATTTTATATTTTTTTTGTGTTTTGTTTTTTACGTTTTTTTTTTTCTTTTTTACACTTTTTTTTGTAACTTTACAACTGTAATGGTTCGGGTCTCTCAAAATGTAATGGCATCTTGGGAGACCCTGTGTAAGTGTGTCCTAGTCTGTGAAATGCTGTACCCTACGCTAAAACTTCACTTTTGAGTGGTAGCGTTCAAAACATTCACCTTGGCAAAGACCAGGCTTGTCAGGACAGAGTGGACAAAAACTACGGGTGTCACGCCTAAATCCGCGCTTGCTACAGACACGACATCTTTTTTGGGGGTGGCATAGGGTAGGGGTACTCGGGAGGACATACGAATAATGCCTCTCATGCAGCCGGCTTACTGCATTTGGTTGGGGATGGTGAGGTGCAGAACCGCCTGGATACAGGAGTTCTGTGACTATCTCATTCTGGAATTTTAGAAGAGATAACGTCCCGCCTGAAGCTCTGTATAGCACATGGAGCGTTCAGCAAAGCCAATTGGAATAATGATAGAGACACTTTTTTGTACCAGCGTCTCGCCTTACGGTCAATTAGATACGGCGCCATCAACTGGTCGTTGAGGTCCACCCCTCCCATATTTTGGTTATATTCGTGGACACAGAGGGGTTTCTCCACAACACCAGTCGCCGTACGAATTTGGACTGTCGTGTCTGCATGAAGGGAGGTAAGAAGGAAAACATTCTTATTGTCCCTCCACTTCATAGCGAGCAAGTTATTACACTTCAAGCAGGCTCTCTCCCCCAGCCTAAAACGGGCATCTACAAGCCGCTGGGGAAAGCCCCGGCGATTAGGTCGCACGGTGCCACATGCTCCAATCTGATGATCAAACAAGTGACTAAACAGTGGCACGCTCGTGTAATAATTGTCCACATACAAGTGGTACCCCTTTCCGAATAAGGGTGACACCAAGTTCCACACTATCTTGCCAGCGCTCCCTATGTAATCCGGGCAGTTGACCGACTCAATCTGACTGTCTTTTCCCTCATAAACCGTAAAGTTCACTACATAGCCTGTTGCCCTGTCACAGAACTTGTAGAGCTTGACCCCGTATCTGGCACGCTTGCTGGGAAGGTACTGCTTGAAAGACAAGCGGCCAGAAAATTTAATCAGGGACTCATCAACGCAGACAACTTGATCGGGAGTAAACAAGGCTGCAAAACGTTCGTTGAAGTGGTTTATGAGGGGCCGAATTTTATAGAGCCGGTCGTATTCAGGGTCCCCACGTGGACGACAAAGTTCATTGTCGTTGAAGTGCATGAACCGCAAAATCTGCTCGTATCGTGCCCTGGACATGGAGGCAGAGAACACGGGCATGTGGTCAATTGGGTGCGTGGACCAATAAGCACGCAATGACGGAAATTTATGTGTGCCCATGTTGAGGGAAAGGCCCAGAAAGGTCTTAAATTCGGAAACCGTAATTGGTTTCCAATTTCTGGCAATTTTAGGTAACTGGGGGTTAGCGGCGATAAATTGACCAGCATATAAATTACTCTGGTCCACAATAGATCTATAGAGATCTTCCGTGAAAAACAGCGAATAAAAATCAATTGGAATAAAATCAGCTGTTTCCACCTGAATACCGGGTTGGGCAGTGAATGGGGGAAGTACGGGTTCTGCAGAAGTGGTGGGGACCCAATCAGGATAGGCGAATTCTGCAGGAAGGGCAGTATGGGCACGACGGGCCTGCCTTTGTCTTCTTGGTGGCAGCGGGACACTACTTGTGCTTGCCACCTCGCCAGCTTGAACTGCACTTATGGGACTCGCCACGTCACCAAGTGTTACTGCAGTGCTGGATGTACGTCCAGGCTGTACTAGGCCGCTGGTGCTTGCCAGTTCACCAGAAGGAATAGCGGCGCTAGTACTACTCTGCTCCATGATACGAGAGACCTGCGGTTCTTGCTCCTCAACAACCTCAGAAGATCGGGATCGGGTACACCTGACCTTAGCAGGGACCTCAACTTCGTCGTCAGAGCTATCTGACGTGGGGCCGCTGACATCACTGTCTTCTACGGGAAGATATTCTGAGCCTGAATCTGACAGATACGTGACCTCCTCTTCACTATCTGTCATGCTCAGAATCTCGTAGGCCTCTTTACTAGTGTACCTTCGTCTTGCCATTTTGGGCTCTAAATTTAGGGGTACACTAGTAAGATTCACAGGAAAAAAAGCACCTGACTGTCGTCAGCAAATATATCAAACGCTACAAAAAAACTGTTAGCGATCGCAGGGATCAGGCCTGTCTCTGCGAACGCTGCAGTTATGTGTGTTGTGTTTGGTAAGTGACAGTGATCGATCGATACTGCACTTGGGTGGGCTGGGCTGGGCTGGGCTGGGCGGAGGGGCTAAACGCAGGCGCTAGCAGGTATCTGGGCTGATCCTGCTAACACTGCGTTTTTGGGAACCCTAAACCGCTGGGGATGCTAGTATAGATCTGATCAGATACTATACCACTAAGGGGGGTGTATTCTTTGCGCGTGGGTGTTAGCGTTACTGGCACTAACCTAACACTGCCTGGGGCGACGCAGACCCTCTCTGGCGCTAAAACCTAATTGATCTCACCCGCCGGGCGATCAGGGGGGTTAAACCTTTATTGGGTTATATACGGCGGGTGCCCTGATGCTATAAAAAGCAAACTAATCAACCAGCGTCACCTGTAACCTTTATATGGTGATCACTGGTGAAAGGGTTAACTAGGGGCAATCAGGGGGTTAAAACCTTTATTAGGTTAAATATGGGGGTACCCGACGCTATATAAAAACCTGATGGGTTACCTAAATAACTAGATAACTTACTGGCTAACCAGTGACACCAGTGACGCTTATACGGCGATCACTGGTGAAAGGGTTAACTCTAGGGGCAATCAGGGGGTTAAAATAATATATGGGGGTACCTGACACTAATAAAAACCTGCGGCGAACCTAAAAAAAAATAACTGCCTATCTAAAACACCAGCGACACGAATACAGCGATCGGAAAAACAATCGCTTAGTGACGCTGAAGTTAGGGGGTGAAAGGGTTACCTGGGGGGTGATCAAGGGGTTAAACCTTTATTAGGGGGGGTTAGGGGGCTACCCTGGACCTAAAGGGGCCTAATCCTAACTGCCCTGCAACTTTTTACAATCACAGATGACACTAAATGCAGTGATCAGTAAAATAAATGATCACTGCAATCAGTGACACTGTGATTGGGGGCTTTGGGGTGACCTGGGGGGTGATCTGGGGGTGACTGGGGGGTGATTTGTGTGCCTATGTGTACCTACGTGTCAGTGGACTGTTGGAGCACTAACCTCTGTCTTCTCTCCTCGGCGCCGGGAACGAAAAGACCGCGGCAAGGGAGATGACATCACTTCCTCCAGCCTGTGTTTACATCACATGGCGGAGGAAGCATTTTCATTGGCCGGGAGCGATCGCGAGGGGGGGGGCGGAATCGAGCGGCCGCCCCCTCATGCCTGATCGCTCCCGAACACTTAACGGCCGCTCACTGCAGTGAAGGGGGGTCCGGATGGACCCCCCAACTGCACAAAGGCGATCACGTAGATCTACGTGATTCTGCCTGTCCGTGCCATTCTGCCGACGTAAATCGGCGGTGGGCGGTCGTTAAGTGGTTAAGCAAGTTGGACCAACAATCCGACCGTGTGTACGCTCCATCGGACAAACTTTTTTTCGTTTGGTTTTGTTTTCATCGGACAAAAGTTGGATCTGCGAACGGACAAACTTTTGCCCAACAAAAGTCAGATGGAGCAAAGTCCTACCGTGTGTACAGAAAACCATAGGACTTTTGTCCGATTGACAAAACAACTAATGTTAAAATCAACCAACAATAGCAGAAGTTGACCAAAGGGTGGGGGTAAAGAGCAGAAAAGAGCAGAAAAACCATGTGATGTTGCAAAAAGTTTTGGGAAAGTTTGCAGAAAAGTCCTGTGGTGTGTATGCTATGGGTGTGAACGGCCAACTCCGTTCGGACAAAAATCCACGGAAAAGTCAGATGGAAGTTCGACCGTGTGTACGAGGCTTAATGGTGTTAATAGCAGCTAACTAGTCTCAAACACTGAATATATGACAGTTATGATATATATTTATTTATGTTGTCTCTATGCAAGACATTTACAACATAGTTCCTTTTCAGAATATATCGAAAAACATAAAGACTAGCAAAAAGCAAAAAGTTTATTATTTTGGATAGTTTGCACTATTAGTAAAATCAACAATTAAATTATGCAAAAATTAGTTTAAGTACACAAATCTGATTGTGTGAAAAACTGTGATTTGGAACCAATATCTTTCAAAACATAAAATTCATGTGAAGGGACCCAAGGTTTTTTAAAACAAAATAAAAGTACAGTTGTACAGTGAATAGAGCATTTCCATGTTCCAGCTTCATAGTTTTGGCTAGAGCTGAGTTAAACAGGACACCTAGGAGCATCTAGGGGCTCCCGTCCCATCTAGAATCTGGTGGGCATGGTCAGGGCTTTTTTTCTCAGACAATAGGTGCAGGTACGCCCCCTTTCGGAGTCACTTGTTTTCTCCGCCCCTGCCCACCTCTGAGCAACGATTCTTGGTTCCATCCCCTACCCACCTCCCAGTACCGCCCCTTTTAGACAATACAGAACCAAGTATCATTTTGTTGTGCTAAGTAATTTGTATGGAATTTTGTTTCCCCTTCAGCCAGCAACAATAGATCCCCCTAACAATGTACCACCCACAACAAACCCCCCCCCCAGCAACAATAGACTCCCGGCAGCATCAACAGATCTCCGCACAGCCAGCATTAACAGACTCTCTGGCAGCCATCAACAATAGACCCCTCCCCCAACAGTAGATCTCCTTCAGCAACAATAGACCCCCCTGCAAAAATAGATCCCCTCCAGCTAGAATAGATCCGCCAGCAGTGAGCATCAATACCCTGCAGCACACCCCAGCACCCCTTGCCATTACATACAGTCAGTCCAGGAGGTGCCGGAACTGTGTTCCCCCGCGTTCCCACTGAAAAAAAGCCCTGGGCATGGTAATTTCCTTGGACTGGTAAGCTGGGCAGGAGTTAAACAGTGCCAGAAGTATGTAACTCTTGGAGAGTCGGGAAGTGCTAACCTCTGCCAATCACACCTTGCTCAAACCTCATTTCCTCAGTGACCCACAAATTAATGAAAGCACCTAGCATCTGTAACCCTTTTTGGGGTGGGGGTTATTAGAAATGGTCCTCCCCAAATGGGATATTGTCCTAAATCTGTAGGTAAATAAGCGAACCAGAACCCTAACTAAGTGGAAGCATGGGTTTGATAGTAAAGTTGGCAGCACCTTAACTGGGCCTCTGTGAACAGAGGGGAGTCCCTTCCTGGGAAATTAACCAGTAATCTAAACAAAGTAAGTGGAAGAAATACTGCAACCAGCATATAACATTAACCATACGTATATAGATGCACACCAGTTCAGAAATAATACAAGCTTTATATAAGAAAAGATTAGTATTATTAGCAAGGGGGCCCGATAGGAGTCCTGGTGGAATTGTTTATGTATATCAGGGTATACATATATATATATATATATTGTGAGGGGGTTAACTCGGTAGCGGGTGTGTGTGACCCCCTGGTTGGGCTCCCCACACAAAAACAGGGCCAGCAGACGGAGGTTGTGGTTTTCAAAATCAAAAGGTGCGGTTTATTTCTCTATGTACAGTGACAAAAACACAGCAAAGCCAAAAAGAAACATAAACAAAATAAATCCTGGTCAGTTTGACCTCTGACTAAACATGCAGGTTTCCTAAACTAACAACTGGGATCAGCCTGGTGCTGTCCTAGTCCCTAAGTCCCTGGTTTAGTAAAAGTCCAAACAAATAGCCACACAGGCTTTGCCTCACCGCACAGGGGTTCACTCTCCCTAGACAGTCCACACAGGTCTGGTTCCAGGCATGAGCTAACATCTAATGAAGCTGGGAGTTTTTATAGAGGCCTTTAAATGAGCTGACAAGCTTCAGCTGGTCTCATCAACTCCCTGCCTGCACGACGCCCAGCCCTCTCCCTAGAGGTATGAGTCATCCATGAGCCCACTAGCCTCAGCTGGGCTTCATCAACTCCCTAGTTGTATAAGTCGGCGTAAAGCCTGAATCTGGGCGAAATATATCTACCCCCCTGGATGCAACCAGGTGACTTTACCTTCCTGCTGTCACATACCCCCCCCTCTTGTTTTAACCTCGGGGTTGGAACACCAGCAATCAGGCATTCATGTACTCGAGACAAAGCATCCACATTCCCCATTTGAACGCCAGGGCGATGCTTTACTGTGAAGTTGATTTCCTGGAGGGCCAGGAACCACCTATTCACTCTTCTATTTGTTTCCTTGTTTTGAGCCATCCACTTTAACGGAGCGTGATCCGTAACCATGTCAAAGTGCCTACCTAGCAGATAGTACCGAAGGGAATCTAGAGCCCACTTCACCGCTAAACACTCCTTTTCAACCGTGGCGTAATTTACCTCATGGGACTTCAACTTCCTGCTGAGGTAAATGACTGGGTGCTCTTCCCCGTTCCAGACCTGGGACAATACTGCTCCTAACCCCACATCTGACGCATCACTTTGTACGACAAAGTCTTTAGAGAAGTCGGGTGAGTACAACACTGGCTGGCTACATAAGGCTTGTTTCAAGAATTGGAATGCTGCCTCAGCCTCGGGGGTCCATTTAATCATGACCGACCCTTTCCCTTTCGTCAGGTTGGTTAGGGGCACAGCCTTAGAAGCAAAGTGGGGAATGAAGCGCCGATAATAACCCGCGATTCCCAGAAAGGCCCGTACCTGCTTCTTGCTGTTGGGACGTGGCCAACTCTGGATGGCCTCGACTTTGTTGAGTTGGGGTTTTATCACTCCCCTGCCAATGGTGTACCCAAGATATTTGGCCTCCTCCTGCCCAATGGTACACTTCTTGGGGTTAGCCGTAAACCCCGCTTCCCGGATAGAGTCTAGGACTGCTTGCACTTTTGGCAGATGTGAGGCCCAATCTGTGCTATGGACAATTACGTCATCCAGGTAAGCCGCAGCATACTTCCGATGGGGCCTCAGTATCTGGTCCATTTTCCGCTGGAATGTGGCCGGCGCATTCTGTAACCCGAACGGCATTCTCTTATATTGGAACGCCCCGTCTGGGGTTACAAATGCGGTTTTCTCTTTGGCCGACTTGGCCAGGGGAATTTGCCAATACCCTTTTGTGAGGTCAAGAGTCGTCATGTATCGGGCTGTTCCCAGCCGGTCGATCAACTCATCTATACGTGGCATGGGGTAGGTGTCAAATTTTGTAACTTTGTTCAACTGACGAAAATCGTTACAAAATCGCCAGCTCCCATCCGGTTTAGGCACCAACACAATGGGACTAGACCAATCACTTTGGGACTCCTCTATCACCCCTAAGTTCAGCATTTTCTGTACTTCCTCCCGTATTGCCTCCCGTCGGGCCTCTGGGATCCGATAGGGTTTTAACTTCACCCTTTCACCGGGCGGGGTAATAATATCATGCTCTACCCCAGATGTTTGTCCCGGCAGCTCAGAGAACACCTCCTTGTTGCGAAGCACAAACTCCTTAACCTCCTGTTGTTGGGGTTGTGACAAGGTGGCTGCTATTCCAACCTCCGGAATCACGCAACCAGTTTGAGCTGGTGACCAAGTTTCTGCGACTAGGGACTCTCTATCCCTCCAGGCTTTCAACAGATTAACGTGATAGATCTGTTCGGGCTTTCGCCTTCCTGGTTGTCTGACCTTGTAATTCACTTCGCTCACTTTTTCCATTATCTCGTAGGGGCCTTGCCATTTGGCAAGGAATTTACTTTCAACCGTAGGGACAAGTACCAATATCCTATCCCCCGGGGAAAAGGTACGGGTCTTTGCTCCACGGTTGTACACTCTCTGCTGTGCCAACTGCGCTTGGGCCAAATGTTCCTTCACGATGGGCATTACCTGTGCAATTCGATCTTGCATCAGGGCGACATGCTCAATCACACTCCTGTGGGGAGAACTCTCACTTTCCCAAGTTTCCTTGGCAATATCCAACAGCCCTCTTGGGTGTCTCCCATACAGTAACTCAAAGGGGGAGAATCCCGTAGAGGATTGGGGCACCTCCCTAATAGCAAACATCAAATAAGGAAGTAGACAGTCCCAATCCTTTCCATCTCTATCCACCACTTTCTTCAACATTTGTTTTAGGGTTTTGTTGAATCTTTCAACCAGCCCATCGGTTTGGGGGTGATACACAGATGTACGCAATTGCGTCACTTTGAGCAATTTACACAGCTCTTTCATAACCCGGGACATAAAGGGTGTACCTTGGTCCGTAAGCAGTTCTTTACAAATACCCACCCGGCTAAAAACAAGAGATAGCTCTTTGGCTATGGTTTTGGCCGAGGTATTTCTGAGAGGGATCGCTTCTGGATAACGGGTGGCATAGTCCATTATAACCAATATGTACTGGTGCCCCCTAGCGGACTTGATTATAGGACCTACCAAATCCATTGCGATTCTCTCAAACGGGACCTCAATGATGGGTAGAGGGACCAGCGGGCTACGGAAATGTGGCATCGGGGCCGACCTCTGACACACAGGGCAGGAGGAACAATAATTTTCTATGTCCTTCATCACCCCAGGCCAATAGAATCTCTGTAATACCCTCTCTCGGGTTTTCTCTGTCCCCAGATGACCTCCAAGAATGTGCCCATGGGCCAACTCCAACACCAACTTCCTGTAAGGTTTGGGCACCACAAGCTGCTCAACAGTTTCTTCTGCCCTTTTTGCCACCCGATACAGTAGGTCCTTCTCTACGCTGAAGTATGGGTAAGTGCAGGTATTATCTGGGTTCACTAACTCGCCATCTATTTCCACTACGTTTTCCCGTGCCTTTATTAGGGCGGGGTCTTTTAACTGTTCTGTGGCAAAATTTTCCCTGTGAACCTCCAGATCAGAAAACTCCACAGACGGTAGGTTTTCGTCTGAGGAGGTGGGCTCCTCTCCAGTTTCTTGAGTCTCCCCTGCCAATACTGACAAGGGAAATTCTGGAGAGTCCTCACCACTCTCAGAGGAGTTCTGGCTATCACATTCCTGGTACATAGGGGCACCAGTGGGGGGCTCAGGATCATCCCACAGTTCCCAGAACTTCGGAAAATCCCTTCCCACAATGGCATCATGCGGTAATTGAGATACTAACCCCACTGGATGAGAGAGGGTACCTTTGGGGGTCTCGAAACACACTGTAGTCACTGGATACTCTCGGGTGTCCCCATGCACACAAATAACAGCTACCTTGCTATTCCCAGAGACCTCTGTTTTAACTAATTCAGCCTTTATCAGGGTCACAAGGCTACCTGAATCCAGTAATACCACAACATTTCTACCCTTAATACACATTTTGCATAAATGTTTCTCAGTTCCCCGAATGGCAGTGCATGCGACTGTCGCACACAGCGACTGACGTCTGTCCATCAGAAAGTCACATTGCATGGGTTCCTCCACAACCGGGCAATTTGCTGCAATATGTCCCGCTTGCCGGCAGCGGTAGCAAACAATCCATTTGGCTGCCTCTTGAGCCCCTGACTTCCCAGGCTGTTCTCGCCAAACTTGGGGTAGAGCTCCCACCCTCTCACTCTCTCCACCCTTACCCCTTGGAATCCTCTTATCCGCCCCTGGGGATGGTCTGGTCTTAGGGTGGAAAGTCCGAGAGTCTCTGGAAGAGGCCGTCAGGTTCTCTGTAGCCAAGTATTTCTCTACACGATCCACAAGACCACCGGCCGTCTCTGGGTCTCCATGGCTTACCCACTTTTGGATGGCAGTAGGAAGAGCTCTCAAAAACCGATCCATTACAACACGTTCCACAATCTCTGGTGCGGACAAAGTCTCTGGCTGTAGCCACTTCCTGCTCAGGTGAATGAGATCATACATTTGAGACCTGGGGGGTTTTCCAAGCTGGAAAGTCCAGTTATGCACACGCTGAGCCCGGACAGCCAGGGTGACACCCAGCCTTGCCAATATTTCAGCTTTTAGCATCACATAGTCTTTTGCTTGGTCAGGCTCTAGGTCATAGTAAGCCTTCTGCGATTCACCAGTTAACAGAGGAGCCACCAGTCCAGCCCACTGCTCCTCAGGCCACTTTTCTCTTTCAGCAGTCCTTTCAAATGTGGTCAAAAATACCTCTGGATCATCCTCTCCAGTCATTTTTGTCAATAAACGACTCACCCCAAAGGACGCGGTATTAGTGGGACGGCTTTCCTCACTGGTCTGCGGACGTTGCTGCATTACTGCTTCCATTTGTTGTAGTCTCTGCTCTTGCTTCTGTAACAGGTCTATGAAGCGGGCCTCAGATTGCTGCTGGGCTTGTTGATGAGCTTGCTGCTGGGCTGCAAGGCTCCTTTGCAAACCTGCATTTGTCTGCTGT
The DNA here is from genome assembly GCA_029206835.1 of Rana muscosa. Lineage (NCBI taxonomy): Eukaryota > Metazoa > Chordata > Amphibia > Anura > Ranidae > Rana > Rana muscosa. Next base: position 501,415,833 of record CM055117.1, read on the forward strand.
TGATTGGCATTTGCTAGAGCCAGCTGTTTCAGTATCTCCTCCATGCTGGCTTAAAAAAAACTGCCACTGGTTCTCCACCAACTGTGAGGGGGTTAACTCGGTAGCGGGTGTGTGTGACCCCCTGGTTGGGCTCCCCACACAAAAACAGGGCCAGCAGACGGAGGTTGTGGTTTTCAAAATCAAAAGGTGCGGTTTATTTCTCTATGTACAGTGACAAAAACACAGCAAAGCCAAAAAGAAACATAAACAAAATAAATCCTGGTCAGTTTGACCTCTGACTAAACATGCAGGTTTCCTAAACTAACAACTGGGATCAGCCTGGTGCTGTCCTAGTCCCTAAGTCCCTGGTTTAGTAAAAGTCCAAACAAATAGCCACACAGGCTTTGCCTCACCGCACAGGGGTTCACTCTCCCTAGACAGTCCACACAGGTCTGGTTCCAGGCATGAGCTAACATCTAATGAAGCTGGGAGTTTTTATAGAGGCCTTTAAATGAGCTGACAAGCTTCAGCTGGTCTCATCAACTCCCTGCCTGCACGACGCCCAGCCCTCTCCCTAGAGGTATGAGTCATCCATGAGCCCACTAGCCTCAGCTGGGCTTCATCAACTCCCTAGTTGTATAAGTCGGCGTAAAGCCTGAATCTGGGCGAAATATATCTACCCCCCTGGATGCAACCAGGTGACTTTACCTTCCTGCTGTCACAATATATATAGTTATTAACCACTTCAGCCCCGGAAGGATTTGCCCCCTTCCTGACCAGGCCATTTTTTATGATACGGCATTGTGTAGCTTTAACTGACAATTGCGCGATCGTGCGACGTTGTACCTAAACAAAATTTATGTCCTTTTTTCCCCACAAATAGAGCTTTCTTTTTGTGGTATTTGATCACCTCTGTGGTTTTTATTTTTTGCGCCAAAAACACAAAAATAGCGTAAATTTAGAAAAAATCACAATATTTTGTACTTTTTGCTATAATAAATATCCCCAAAAAGCAAATTTCTTCATTAGTTTAGGCCGATATATTTTCCTCTACATATTTTTGGTAAAAAAAAATCGCAATAAGCGTATATTGATTGGTTTGCTCAAAAGTTATAGCGTCTACAAACTATGGGATAGATTTATGGCATTTTTTTTTTTTACTAGTAATGGCGGTGATTAGCAATTTTTATCATGACTGCGACATTGCGGTGGACTGATCGCACACTTTTGACACTTTTTTGGGACCAATGACATTTATACAGCAATCAGAGCTAAAAATAGCCCCCTATTTAGGCGTCCGGACCCTTTTCAGGAGCCAGGCGCCTGAATTACAGCAGCAGGGGTGTATTTTTGAAGCACCTGATTAGAGCCAAAGGCTCTAATAGGCTTCAAAAAGGGTGGACTCAGAGTGCAAAGCATTTCGCTCTGAGTCCAACCAGGTGTGTTAGAAACGAGTATGAGTATTCGCTTTTCTAACACTGAACCGCCTCTCCGCCAATCAGGAAGCGCGGGTCTGTTACTCATCACCTAATTGGCTGAAAGGACAGGCACTGCTATTGGACCCCTACATGTCAGTCAGACGACGAGCGGGCAGGGGGGGTTCTTGTGGCAAGTTTGATGGGCACAGTGGCAGCATTTGATGGGGCACAGTGGCAGCATTTGATGGGCACTGTGGCAGCATTTGATGACACAGTGGCAGCATTTGATGGGCACAGTGACTGCATATGATGGGCACAGTGGAAGCATTTGATGGCACAGTGGCAGCATTTGATGGACACAGTGGCTGCATTTGATGGAGCACAGTGGCTGCAATTAATGGGCACAGTGGCTGCACTTGATGGGGCACAGTGGCTGCAATTGATAGGCACAGTGGCTGCATTTGGTGGGCACAGTGGCTACACTTGATGGCACAGTGGCTGCATTTGATGGGCACAGTGGCTACATTTGATGGGCACAGTGGTTACATTTGGTGGGCACAGTGACTGAATTTGATGGGCATAGTTTCTGCAATTGATGGCACAGTGGCTGCAATTGATGGGCACAGTGGTTGCATTTGATGGCACTGTGGATGCAATTGATGGGCACAGTGGCTGCATTTGATGAGCACATTGGCTGTTATTGATGGCACAATGGCTGCATTTGATGGGCACATTGACTGCAATTGATGGCACAGTGTCTGCATTTTATGGGCACAGTGGCTACAATTAATGGCACAGTGTGGCTGCAATTGATGGTTTTTTTTCAGTATGTTTCAGAATTTTTCAGTTTGTTTGCGTCCCCTCAAAAATTATGAGCACCAGCCGCCACTGCTGAGGATTATGTGGCATCTGTCTTTGTGTCGAAGACCTGAAGATAAGATCAGCAGTAATTGGCTGATCCTCTAACCTTTGTCCAACCAGCCTGGAATGCAGCTTTTCAAGCACAGAAACTGTGGTGTGGCACTGGGAATCATAGGCTTTCTATCCACTCTGTGCTTCAGTCCTTCCCTAGTAGTTTCTAATCTGACATGCAACCTGACTTCTAACTACCAAAAGTGGCCATTGGATGCCTAACCTGGTTTTAGCCTAGGCTGGTTATTAAGCCCTAAATTAAAAGCATCTATAGAATCCCAGACCAGAAAAGGAAGGGTCAAAGAATATGTTAACCCAATATTTCGTGTTTCTGATATGTACCTGCTGTACCATGTACTTGTATCAGAAAGTATCCTGTTCTCTTTGTATTGCTTCCTTTGTGTGAAATACCTGGTGTTCCTGCCAGTCCCTCAACTTTCCTATTAAAAACTGATCACACTACTATGAGCATCTAGCTGTGCTGGGAACTCAGGCCGCTCTCCTCCAATGATCAGACTTGTTCTGACCCCGCCCCCCTCATGCACAGCCATTCATTGGGAAGACAGGTGTACTACTGTTTCTCCTCCCCCAGCTGGTGAGGGTTTAAACCAGTAGTACATTTTTAAAAAGAAAACCAAATTCCCCTGCAAGGCAATGGCATAATGTGCTAGTATGCATCACATGCTAGCACATTATGAGAGGCTTACCTTCAAGTGAAGCCTCCAGTAGCACGCTGTCACCGCTGACAGGGCTTCCATTTTCATCCTGTCTTCTCCTCCTGTTCGTGAGCTTCTGCAGTTTACCACCCTTCCTGACCAGGCCATTTTTTGCGATATGGCACTGTGTTAATTTAACTGAGAATTGCGCAGTCGTGCCATGCTGTACACAAAAAAAATGTATGTTCTTTATTTTTGACAAAATAGAGCTTTCTTTTTGTGCTATTTGAACACCTCTATTTGGCCGACAATTTTGAAAAAAAAAAATATGTTTTACTTTCTTCTATAAAAACATATCCAATAATTAAAAACCCAAAAAAATCGAATTTCTTCATCAATCTAGGCCAGGGGTAGTCAACCTGTGGCGCTACAGCTGTTGTGGAATTACATTTCCCATGAGGCATTGCAAGGTTGGCAGTTACAATTACTCCCAGAGGCATGATGGGACTTGTAGTTCTGCAACAGCTGGAGTGCCACAGGTTGCCTACCCCTGATCTAGGCCAATATGTATTCTGCTACAAATTTTTGGTAAAAAAAATCCCAATAAGCGTATATGGATTGATTTGCGCAAAAGTCTACAAATCATGTACAAACTATGGGATATTTTTAGGGCCTTTTTGTTTTTTTTACTAGTAATGGCGAGGATCAGCGACTTATAGCAGGACTGCGACATTGCGGTGGACAATTTGGACGCTAAGTGACACTTTTGACAGTTTTTTAGGGACCAGTGACACTAATACAGTGATCAGTGCTAAAAAATATGCACTGTCAGTTTACTAATGACACTGGCCGGGAAGGGGTTACCATCAGGGGCGACCAAAGGGTTAAATGTGTTCTCTGGGAGTGCTTGCTTGCTAACTGTATGGGGGATGCTTTGACTGGGGGAAGACAGAGATCTGTGTTCCTGCTTAGCAGAAACACAGGATCTCCATATTTCCCTCTCCCAGAATGGTGATCTCCCTTGTTTGCCTGCCATTCTGCCTCTCTCGGCTGGAGCCGCTGATTGGCTCCTGCTGTGTCCAATCAAAGCAGGAGCGGGTTGCCGGTAGCGCACATGCACGTCCCAGACCCAGAAATAAAAAAGACGTGATTTCGTGCTGAAGGGCCGTCCTGCCACAGTGCATGTACGTGGGGCAGTCCGGAAGCGGTTAAACAGTGCATGTTGTGCAGCTGCAGTTAAACTATTAGAACATAGGACTAATTGCATATTAGTCTCTTCTGGCTTGTGTCTAGCAGCATGGACAGGACGTGTGGCTGAGACTTTCTCTATCTCTCCACTTCCTCCTTCTGGGGTTTCTTAAAGCCAGCCTCCAAGTGACAGGAAGTGCTAATACATAATTATATATAACATTATGATAATAACAGCTGACAGTAGAAGGCAGCAGATAACTACCCACAGTTCAACAGCTGATGTCACTTCCTGAACAATGGCATACTTTTACTAGTTCCAGCAATGTGAGACACTTACAACAGGTGAATAAGAAATACATTTTTTTATTAACAACTTTTTTAGCAAGCAGCAGCTCATATTTTTACAATTTATTCACCTGACAACACCTGCAAATCTGTTATATTTTTCTCGCTCTCCAGAGAAACACTGGTTGCAGCTGCTTTCTGTAGCTGCTTCTCTGCAGTGCTGGACCTGTTAACAGCTATATAAGTGTAGCGGGCAGTTCCTCCCCTCTCACCGTCCCCTCTATTCAAGTTCTGCTCGCAATGTCTCTGGTCTAGGGGTATGATAGGGGAGGGAGAGGGTGCGCTACGCCAGGCTTCCACCACAGGTGTAAAAGTGGTATCAGCAATGCCTTTCTTTACCTTCGGGCCTGTGTTGTGCATCGGATCCTCCCTCCAAGAGTCTCCGAGAACCTCGTCTGCCAGGAACTGAGCCCCACACCGTTAAAGTCCAACACTCCTTTATTTAACACATAACATGGACTCCCTTGGCTATAGAACAGAAAAGGGGGTGTGGGTGCGAATAGGCCCAGACACAAGTTCGATCCTCCACTCTCCTCCAAAGAGTGGGTTATGGTCTCCGCACGAGGGAAATTCACCTTCCGGACGGTCTCCGACAAGAGACTCACCCGTCACCGGCAGTATGCTGCACCGGGTCTTCAGATGAGGAGCTCTTCCCGGTCCATTACGCCCACCTTGGATTCAGGCACCCATCTCCGGAGTACCTTAGGATCCTTCCCTCGCGGAACTCAGTGTTGGGCACTGAGCTCCGGACCGCTGTCCGAGTACCTCACCCCAGGCTAAAGGTGCCAGAGGTGGAACACGATCTCCAGTGGTCCTCTAGGCCTAGTCTGCCTAGAGGACGAGCACGAACTTCGTCCGCAGGCTAAAGGTGCCAGGGACCAACTTCTCGTGACCAAGATGGCCGGCCCCTTTTATCCCCTCTCCCAGCAAGCACGGCGGGTTCCGCCCGCTCCACCATGCCACTGCCAAAAGAGGACAAAAAGTAGGCTCAGCACACAGCGGTATCCGTCCGTCGGCCCATGGTGACAGCGCCACCCAGTGGACCGCCGGAGTCACACCACTGGTGTCACCGAAAAATAAAAAAATGACCCCGGGAAAGTAAGTACCCGCTACATACTCCCCCCTGTCATTTGACACTGGTCCCCAGTGTCTGGAGTAAACCACATCCTCAACAACTGACATGATCCAGTCCAGAAACCATTAACAATTGAAAAACAAAAACTTTTTGGAAACTCTCCTAACGAAGAAGTTGTGTCTGAGCCCCTGTAATAAAAGAGGAGTGAAAGACAACACATTCAACATGAAAATCACATTTCAACATTTTACTTTTCCCTCCCCATCCTAACTAAAGACCTCCCTAGAGTATGTAATCTATCTGGGATGTTCTCCTGCAGAGGGAAAAGAAATAGAATGCAACATGTAAAACCCTGACACATGTATCCGTGTGTATGAGGAAAAGAAACTTCTCCTAAAAGAAATCCCTGTTTCTCCAAAGAGTGAGTGCGTGAAAAGTGTTTGTAACGCTGCGCGACACTGCCACCTGGTGGCAGCCTTGCGGTAACTGCACCCGTGGAACTTCTTCTCCTTTCTCTCTAACCCTATCTACCCCAGAGTCTGTGATCTCCTTGCAGGAAGATAGAAACAAACAGGAACAGTCCCTCTTTTTTTTCTTTGGGCACACAAAAACACAATTTCCCCAGAAAGTTCAGCAGCATGATAATATTGGAGTCTTTCTCTCCTAAAGGTAAAAGCGGGGATGTGGCAGAATCAGTGGCTTCAAGTGCTGATCCATAGTCTCTAGATGGTACTCCACATCTTCGCCTTCTTTGCATCTGATCACCACTTTGTCTGCATGGATGTGTCTTCCCACCATCCATTCTGCCTTGCAGTCTTTGAAACGCTGTGAAGCCTTTGGAGAACATGTTAGGTATCTGCGGGCGTGTGGAACTTTGAGGTGGGTCCACACCAAGTCATTGTACCAGCGCTCCCGGTACACTTCCACCTCATATAGCAAGTCCTTCGATAAGTAGGGGTACTCCCATCCATACTCCACTGCAACCTTTTGGCTAAATAAGCGCTGTAGTCTTGCCAAAGGAGGCATGGTAGCTCTGTCCCCTTCACCAGGCAAACAAACTGAGTCTGGATGACGAGGTGCCTTGACCACCTCCATTCTGGGCATTGGGGGCCACAGCAACAGTCTCTTAACCCCAGCATCAGATACAGATGGCGCCGGGGATGCAGGGACAAGTTGAGGAAGGGATTCTCCTTCAGGCGCTGACGCCTCCACCCGAGGTGTGCTCTCTCCTATGGACATAGGTGAATTCCGACTTCCACGGAATGAAGCAAGCGGTACCTTGTCCCAGCCCTTCTTGGCAAACAAGTCATCTATCAGGGCATCATCTTCCATATCTGAGAGAGATTCCAGGTCGGAGGTGTCACACTCCTCCGCGGGTATGTAGCCCTGTGTGGAAACAGAACATCCACACTCCGGGAACTTGCTAGGCCATGCCTTCTCCATACCTCCTCCCTCACACCAAGTCTTCTCTGCCGGCTTACCTTGGCCTTTCCTGGGACATCCGGAACTCCCGTCAACGGATCCCTCTGGGTCTGGCGTAAGCATGCGAGACGGTTCACCACCACCGCTGGTCTTTCTTCGGTAGCGGACGCTGTGAGACAGTGGTGACCGAGTCAGCATCCTCGGATTTCTCCCATTGATGTTTCACGACCTCCTCCGTGGTCGTTGCAGTGTGCGCAGGGGTGACTCTCACAGCCGCGATTCCTCCCTTCTGAGTGGCGGTACCTGAAGCCCGGCCTGGGTAGATGGTTTTCGGCCTCTCAACCTCCAGATCCACTTCGAACGTGAATTCCCCACAGGCCTCAGAACGTCCGAACGGCTTCAACAGGCACACCAGTCCCGAACACCCGGGGCAAATCATACCCAGGGCCTCAACGTCCATACATGAGTATAGGGCGAATCGACCCCTCGGCTTCAATCGGATCCCCGTATCTGTTATCGGAGCAGCAGCAGTAGTCAATGTTGTAGTCGCCGGGTGAACCAAAATCCATGAGGCGGGTCCAAACATGGCGACCTGTTGCTGTTCCATCTCACACTGCAGAGTTTTCGTGCCAATGTCCCACGTGTAGTCCGTCACACGTATTGGACTCCTCCCCTTTTGCTCCAGTTCGCGGTCTTTTCCACTTTGGCTTGGTTGAGACACGCCCACGAACTAAGCGGTGGGGGTTGTGTCTGGTGGCGCAGTGCAATTAAAAACCCCCACGTGTAGTCCGTCACGCGGCTGGGTTTTCCCCCTTTCACCACTCTTCCTGCGCGGGCCTTTCCCCTTCTGAGGTCATGTCCACGACTTTCGAGCAGGGCTGCACTTTGGCCTATTCGTTTAACTCTGTCCGGCAGACACCTTCTACCAAGTGATGCACAACACATATCCCGGACCCGAGCCCCCACGTGTAGCGGGCAGTTCCTCTCCTCTCACCGTCCCCTCTATTCAAGTTCTGCTCGCAATGTCTCTGGTCTAGGGGTATGATAGGGGAGGGAGAGGGTGCGCTACGCCAGGCTTCCACCACAGGTGTAAAAGTGGTATCAGCAATGCCTTTCTTTACCTTCGGGCCTGTGTTGTGCATCGGATCCTCCCTCCAAGAGTCTCCGAGAACCTCGTCTGCCAAGAACTGTGCCCCACACCGTTAAAGTCCAACACTCCTTTATTTAACACATAACATGGACTCCCTTGGCTATAGAACAGAAAAGGGGGTTTGGGTGCGAATAGGCCCAGACACAAGTTCGATCCTCCACTCTCCTCCAAAGAGTGGGTTATGGTCTCCGCACGAGGGAAATTCACCTTCCGGACGGTCTCCGACAAGAGACTCACCCGTCACCGGCAGTATGCTGCACCGGGTCTTCAGATGAGGAGCTCTTCCCGGGCCATTACGCCCACCTTGGATTCAGGCATCCATCTCCGGAGTACCTTAGGATCCTTCCCTCGCGGAACTCAGTATTGGGCACTGAGCTCCGGACCGCTGTCCGAGTACCTCACCCCAGGCTAAAGGTGCCAGAGGTGGAACACGATCTCTGGTGGTCCTCTAGGTCTAGTCCGCCTAGAGGACGAGCATGAACTCTGTCCGCAGGCTAAAGGTGCCAGGGACCAACTCCTCGTGACCAAGATGGCGGGCCCCTTTTAACCCCTCTCCCAGCAAGCACGGCGGGTTCCCCGCCCCACCATACCGCTGCCAAGAGAGGACAAAAAGTAGGCTCAGCACACAGCGGTATCCGTCCGTCGGCCCATGGTGACAGCGCCACCCAGTGGACCGCCGGAGACACACCACTGGTGTCACCGAAAAATAAAAAAATTACCCCGGGAAAGTAAGTACCCGCTACATAAGCAAAAGGAGGGAGCTGCTGAGCAGGGAGCGTTCAATAGACTGAGTCAGGCAGCATTGCACTGTGGGAACAGTAGTCCAGAGCAAACTCTACTATAATCAAGAGCTTTTGAACTGCATTTCCCAGAGAGAGATCGCCAGGAGGAGGGGAAAGAACTGCATTTTGTCAGGCCGTAAAGGACACAGCATCCTCTTGCCATGAGGGAGATTAGAGAGTGCATATCACTGTCCAATGTGCACTACCACTGCTGAATGTTGGCGGCCTACCCAAGATCTGGAGCACTGAGTTTGGGGGCTACAACAGCCAGAGTCACATAGATACAGAGAGTGGACCAATCACTGTGTGTGACCGAATGGTGAGCTGCCATATCACTGGGACTGGTGAGCTGCTGCTGTGGGTATTTACTATCTGCTGCTAAAGAGACTGAGCCCTTTAGGAACTGACCATACAGTCATCTAGCAGCCTTATTGCTGCCTACAGGCTTTACTGGGACTATCCTCACGTGCACCAACAGTACAACTGGACCCCAACGCTAGCCAGCTGAGAAGTTAGGCCTTAAGACTGTCCTTTAACAGCTGCTGAACAGAGATCTTCACCTATTGCTTATGCTAAGAGGTATTTCTCAGGGGACATTGCACCATATCCTAGCCATTCTCCTTTAGGCTAGCTATAGTATTTCTGTTCACATTGCAGTTATTGCTTATATGCACTGTTTATTGTGACTTTGCTGATTCATGAGTTAATCCCAGTCTAGTGGTACATAAGTCTATTCTAAGTTACTTTGGCGTAGTGATTATACTGTCTAGCAGACTGTGTCTGAACCTACTTTCTGTGTGTTAATTTATGCTCAAACCACTGTTTATTCTAACCTGTACCAATACACTGAGTTCATTTACCACTTAACGATCTTATGTCTATTTCCTAGTGCTAATTCATAGCTGAGTTGAAGATATACTTGTGTTCTTATAAATGCTTGAAGTAACTTTCATTCGACTAGGTGTGTCAGAGGGGCTGAGCTTGTTCTTAAAGTCAAGGCGCAGAACAGAGAAGCCAAATTACCAAGGTCTACTGCGGGTGAAGCGCTAAATATATATATCCAGCCTCGGCAATCCAGATACTATCTCTTCTCATGGCTGAGACAGCAGCAGGTGTCATTGACTCCCGCTGCTGTCAATCACAGGAAGTGAGCCCATGAGGAGAGAGAGGTGGTAGACCAAGCCGCTACTCCGTTTGTTAATGCAAAAAAATATCACCAGCACACCAAGGATTTCCAGAGTGGGTCCAAAGCAATTTCTCAACAAAATAAAGCATGGAGGCAAGGGTGGCTGGGAGAGTTTGCTTTAAATATTACAAATTAATTTAAAAGCATTTTCAGTTTGTGCTTCTAAGATACAGTTAAGTTCTCCTTTAAGTTGCAAAGTAATTTCACCCCTCTAAGAGAAGTACAGTAAACAAGTGACTGAAAGAGTACATAGGGGAAATACAACGATACATTCCAATTTCCAGGAATGGAGTGGGTCTGCAAAACTGAAAATTCTCAATAGTATCTAAAAAAGAGTTGTCAGATGGGAACAAAGTGAATCTGCTGGTGACATGTGTTGTGATAAGAGAACTTTAACTGTAAACCTGAAACTGTAAGCTGTATTTTGAGTTATAAGGATGTTCTGACTGCAAATAGAGAAGGAGTAATTTTAGAGTTATATAACAGTTCTGCTTCTCTAAATAAATTAACTTTTGAGTAAAGTCATTTATTTTAATATTTAACCTGTGCGCAAGCTTTTTGGAAGCTTATGCCGCGTACAGACAATCGGAAATTCCGACGGATGTTGGTTCAAACTTGTCTTGCATACACACGGTCGCACAAATGTTGTCGGAAATTCTGAATGCCAAGAACGCGGTGACGTACAAGACGTACGACGGCACTATTAAAGGGAAGTTCAATACCAGTTGTCTTAGTAGAAGTTTGGTGAGAGACGATTCGCGCTTTTTAGCCTTGTGCTTTTCAGTCCGTTACAGCGTGACAAATGTGCTATCTCCAATACGAACGCTAGTTTTACCAGACCGAGCGCTTCCGTCTCGTAATTAATTCAGAGCATGCGTGGAATTTTGTGCATCAGAATTGTCCACACACGATCAGAATTTACGAGAACGGATTTTGTTTTCGGGTAAATTTAAGAACCAGCTCTCAAATTTTTGTTGTCGGAAATTCCGACAGCAAATGTCCGATGGAGCCTATACACGGTCGGAATTTCCGACAAAAAGCTCCCATTGAACATATGTTGTTGGAAATTCCGACCGTGTGTATGCGGCATTAGTGTGACAACTGATAAAAATTAGCAACAGTACATGAAACAAAATTCTGTTAATAAAGAGGACAAAGACACTTGGAACTTCAGTGGTGGAATCAACATACCCTAACTTCTGGTTCTGTTTCTGCCTACTTTAGAGATTTGGGTATTCCTGCTCACCTTAAGGTGCCCCCAGTCCTCCATTTTTTTCTTCATAATCTGGTAACATCTTATATAATATTATAATATAATATCTAGTACAGGATCGGCAACCTGTCAATCGCAATCTACCTGTCGACCTTGGGCAGTTAACAGGTAGATTGCAGGGAGGAGCTTGAGCAGTTTCAGACACTGGTCCAAAGCTGCCTGAACTATCCCGAAGGTAAGCTCTTAAAGCCAACAGCTAATCACAGGAGACAACGGTGTTCCTACCTATGATTAGCTGTCAGCTTTGAGAGCTTCCTGGGGATAGTTCAGGCAGCTTCAAACTAGTTGTGACGGATCTCGGATACCCCGGCTGGGCACCTCTGCCAGACCTGTGTCTCCTGTTCTCCAAATGCACCTGCAGCAGGCAGACTCGCCATAACCAGCCCTTAACCCCCCAATCACGAGGTAAATCACACAGGTGTTGAAGGTTAAACATGCAGAGAATCAAAACTGTTTATTAGGTACAAAACATACACTTTTAAACACAGTTAGAGACACTCCCCTTAGCCTTGTCATAGAGGGGGTAGGGGACAAGGAATAACCAATGGAAACTCAACACTTGTATATTCAAACAACTACAGTTGAAACACACCAAGGGATTATGATAAGCAGTCAGCCCCTCCTTACAAATCCCCTGCTGGGATGTGTCTCCACACCTTTTGTCTACATGCCATGACCTAACATAATTACACACAAAAACAAGAGGGGGGATGGGGGAGAAGGGATGCAAATTACATAGAGACCTCATTACATTGCCATTTTGTCCCCAGGTCTCTCATTCTCTGCTGGGCCATAGTCTTTGGGTAGGAGGCCAGCCCACAGCCCCCTCCAAAACACACAGTGACAGTGGGTTCTGTCATACTAGTGTTCAAAGCTGCCAAGTGGATTACATGCCTTGTGTTCTTGTTGTGCTCTGGCGGGTGGGCACCAGTGGCTATCATCCAGTGTGCAAATCTGGGCCGGGCACTGAGGGAAAGGGGGTCCTGTCACACATTAAACACTGGAAGTAATCCACCAATCGCCCTCCATCATTGCCAATTCCCCCCTCCCCACAGCACAAATCCCCTAAGGCTCCCCTGCAGCTTCAAGCTTCTCCTCCCACTGGCTTTGGGTACTGCAAGGGAACCTCAGGGGATTTAACTCTGAAAGTACCCCCCCCAGCTGCTCTGACTCCCCACTGTACAGCTCCCCACCTCACCAATCCCCTGGTGCCCCCTCCCTGCAATGCTGGTGGCCAGCTTCCCCTCCTCCCCTCACATTTATTTTTTTCACACTTTTTTTCCCTTTGTTTCTACCCGGTAAGCTAATCCTGCCTCTAGCTTACTTACTTTCCTTGAGTGACAACTGTACTAAGCAGCAATGTCACCCTAGCACAGGAGGCACGTTAGGGTTACATAACACCTCCCTCTGTTCTCCATAACAATGGAGGTGTTTTTTAGTCCACAGAGATAGCAGGGAACACTGCTAACTGATAGTAGTCTAGAGGCAGAAAGCACAGTAAGTTATCAGCTCATCAGGTATGACTAAACAGCTATTTTATTCAACTTGTACAACAGATATAATAAAATACTATCAATGGTATATTTCACAGAGCAAAAAAAATCACATTGATGGTTAGAGTTTGCATACACTTTAAAGTGGGAGTAAACTCCCATGGACGAATAGTAAGGCTTACCTAAAGGTACAGTAAATATCTCCTAAACGTGTACTGTTTAGGAGATATTTTTTTTTTACTTGAAAAAATATTTTATTGAACAATTTACATTTGAGACATAGTTCTGCAAGTTAAAAGGCAATACTGGAGAAATGCATAAAACAAATAAATATGGCTTATACACATATAGGCTCAGTAGATCAAAAAACTTGTTCAGATTGAACAATGGACTCAGTAACTATAAATAAGTGGAAAACCTTATGTTTATGCTATTCATGGGATTGCACGCTAGGAGGATTTATAGGTTTACGGACCATCAGTGCATGTGTCTGCGAACTCAAGCCATCTATCCCAGATTTTGTTGTACTTATCTGGACAACCTCTGTTAATGTAAATGAACTTTTTGTAGGGAAGTGTGCTATTTATATCTAGTTTCCAGTCGTTGAAGCTGGGGGGAGTGGGTCTCATCCACTGTCTGGCTATAATTTTTCTAGCGGAAAACAATGTTTCATGCAAGAATGTTTTAGTGAATTTGTCTATCTCAGAATCGGGGAATATCCCCAGTAAGCATTGTTTGGGGTCCAGGGTCAATGGGGATCCCATTTCATCATGGAGGAAGTCCACAATCTGCTTCCACAGACCCTGAAGGACTGGGCATGCCCAATGTAGATGGAAGAATGTGCCCGTCACTTGGTTACACATTGTGGACGAGGTAGAAGACTGTTGTCTAAAGCGGGCAATTCTTAGGGGGGTGAGATATGCTCGGTGCACCACGTATAACTGGGTCAGCCTGTCGGAGAGCTTGGGGGATACAGTCTTGCATGAGTCAAGTGCTTCACTCCACTCCTCATCCTCCATCGGGCCCACCTCTCTTTCCCATCTTGGTTTAAGGCTGTAAGCTAGCGTGGTAGATGATGGGGTGAGGAGCATGACATAAAAATCAGAGATCAGCTTTCGTGGGTCCACACCCTTAACCACTGCCATGATAACATTAGGTGTAGATTGTGGCAAAGGCTGGGGAAACTGAGCTTTGGCTGTGTGACGCACTTGGAAGAATCTATGGAGCATAAAATTGGGCAGCAGGAACTCATTTTGGAGAACCTCAAAGTTTTTAAGTGTGCCATCGGAAATTATGTGGAGCAAATAATATATTCCATGTTCGCACCATATCTCTGTGTCAGGGATCAAGAGAAACTCTGAGAGTAGTCTATTGTGCCATAAAGGGGTATAATCGCTGTGTTTAGGGGTCGTTAACGTTTTAGTGGTAATGTCCCATATGCGCCTATATTGGTACAATAGGGACCCGCGGTCTCTATTAGAGTTATTCCCACTATGTCCCCTTGCGATTGCAGTAAGTGGATCAGTGGTTAGTTGCGCCCCCCTTGGACAGAGAAGCGTGAGGAATCTGACTCTGTCGGTTTTATCTATGTGGTATAGTCTAGACAGTTGTGATGTGAGGTAATAAAGATTTAAGTCAGGGAGGGCTGTTCCAACTAGGTCAGTAGGGTTCTTAAGGACTCTCCAGGCCAGCTTGTGTCTCTTGGTACCCCAAATAAATGTCTTGAGTATGGCCTCCATTAACTTGAAAAATTTCAAGGGTAAGTATGCAGGTGTGTGCCAGAGTATATACTATATTTTAGGAAGTAATATCATTTTAACTATATTAATGCGGCCCCACACACCGAGCGGCAGTCTCGCCCATACCTGGGTTTTAGACTTGATGAGATCGAAAAGGGGTTCTATATTCAGGGATATATAGTCAGCCGGTGTTCTATTCACCAATACTCCAAGGTATTTCATAGTGTTCAATCGCTGGAGTGGTAACTGCGCCTGTAGCTCGGGAGAGGGGAAACTATCCATAGGCAATATTTGGGATTTATCCCAATTAAATTTAAGGCCAGAGAACTGACCAAAGTGTTCAATCGTATGTAATGCCTTCCGAAGAGATGTGGTAGATTTGGCCAGGTATAGTAGCGTGTCGTCTGCATATAAGCAAATTTTTTCAGTCAGGAAACCAAGGCAAAGACCCTGGATCTCGGGGTCCTCTCTAATGGAGATTGCGAGGGGCTCCACCGCCAGGGCGTAGAGGAGCGGAGACAGTGGACAGCCCTGCCTATTCCCCCTGGATAAGTCAAATGTCTGGGAGGCCCTCCTGTTGGCCACTACTTTACTCCTGGGTGCCAGATATAATAATTGAACCCACTTGATGAAGTTAGGTCCAAAACCAAAGCTACGGAGGCATCCCCAAAGGTACCGCCACTCTACCAAGTCAAAGGCCTGGGACCCAACATTAGTATGTGTCACTTGCAAGTTAATATACAATTTTCTGAGGTTGAAGGAGGTGTTACACCCCCGCATAAATCCAGCTTGGTCAGCATGGATCAGGGTTAGAATCACTTGGTTATGGCGGAGGGCAAGTACTTTAGCCAGAATCTTTATGTCTACCTGGAGGAGCGATATGGGTGTTTAGGAGATATTTACTTGTGAAGCTGTCAATGACGTCACCGGCACATTCGCTCTGAAGGAATGGCATACCGTGCTATTCCTTCAGAGCCCTGTGCCATAAACAGCGGCTCCTTTGTGCATGCGCGGGTGTGATGTCATCCAATCAAAGGACCGGAGCCCACCAACCCGAAAGGAAGACTGGGTGAAGATGGAAGCTCTGTCAGAAGTGAGGAGGGCTTCATTTTAAGGTAAGTTTCACATAATGTGCGAGTATGCAATGCATATTCACACATTAGAAATTTGCCTTGCAGGTTTAAAAAAAAAAAAAACAAAAAAAAAAAGTTAGTTTACTACCGCTTTAAATATATTGCAGCATCAAATGCTTGCTGACTGCCAACACGCAAGGTATTGATGACCTTTTAACGTCAAGAAATGAACAAACTCGAAGGATAGCAAGCACAAATAGAAATGAAGGTGAGACAACCTAGGTATTTTAAAACAGTTGAAGAGTTTTAAACCTGCACTTATTATTTTTACATGGTTGGCATAGACACAGATTTGCCAATAGACACAAGCATAAATAAGTAAAATAAAGGGCCCACTAGAGGAATCACCAGGTATTTATTGATCATAAATATTCTATGATGCTGTGCATAAAATAGTGCATCCTATTCAATGTACCATGAAGTACCTTACATATATTCTAATTTTAATTTTTACAGGTACTAAGCATTATTCTTTTAATCGAATATTCAGTTGAACTGGCCAGAAGAAAGAGCTGCTGCCTTGAGATCAGCAATTATATTCGCCTTGGTAAGCACACAGTCATTACCTGAAGCTAAGGCTTGTTTTTCAGACTATTAATATTTCTTATATGCGGTTGTGGTTTCCTGGACTTCTGCTTTTTCTTAAAGTGGCAAACCGGAAATTAATGTTAATCATCCACTGTGCTCGTCAGACGCTGCAGTTCTAGCTAAATTATCAGTAGCTGATTTTCAGTTGAAAATAAACCAGAAATTCAGTATTTTGTAATAGATTTGTTGTATGTGATAAGTAGATTAGCAGCAATTATTCACTGAGGAACTTGACATCAACACTAGTGCCCCAAATAAAATGCCAGACAGACATCACCTGCGAAATTCTCCTATTACCTCAATGGGGATGAATGTCTTATGCCGCATACACACGACCATTTTTTATGACGAGAAAACTGCCATTTTTTAGATTGGTCGTGAAAACCGGTCATGTGTAGGCTCCATAGCAGTTTTCTCAACAAGAAAACTGCCCGCAAAAAAAATAGAACCTGCTCTATTTTTTCTCATCGTTCTTTTTCTTGTGTGTATGCTTTTCCGAGGGGAAAAAAAGGCGCATGATAAGAATCAAGTATGAGACAGAAGCGCTCGTTCTGGTAAAACTAGCGTTTGTAATGGAGATAGCACATTCGTCACGCTGTAACGGACTGAAAAGCACAAGGCTGAATAACGCGAATCGTCTCTCACCAAACTTTACTAACACGAGATCAGCAAAAGCTGCTCAAAGGGTGGCGCCATTCGAATGGAGCTTCCCCTTTATAGTGCCGTCTTACGTGTTGTCGTACGTGTTGTACGTCACCGCGCTTTGCTTGAGCGTTTTTTTTCCTGAACGTGTTTATGCAAGGCAAGCTTGAGAGGAATCACGACGAATCACGTCGAGAAAAACGTCATTTTTTTTTTGCATGACAGAAAAAACGGTTGTGTGTACGCGGCATTAGGAAAACTATAACATTTGAAGTGAACATGTAGGCAAAGAGCTAAATTTCCAGTTGAAAAAACAACTATGAACTGTAGGACAGGTTCTGTATTCTTATACAAGTCTATGGGAATGAAAAACCTGCTTGAAGCAGCTCAAATGCAGGTCAGAAAGCAGTTAACTGCAGGTCAACTGCATCTGTCAATGAATTCTGAAAGATCTCAGCAGACTCTCAAACTGATGTCAAATTGATACCATTGACACAAGCCCAAAAACCTGATTGAAGAAAGAAAGAAAGGTCTTCTGGACGCAGCACTCCGGTTAAAAAGCCTTTATTCCAAAAAAAGGTTCAGGAAACCAAAAACACACTGCACAACACAGCAAACTGATCACGTCTGGCTAATGCGTTCTTATAGGCGATGGGAGAGGACGTCCCCCCCCCAAGCCGCCGTCCGGTGCTTCTCTGGGCTCTCCCGTGCCGGAGAACGAATCGGCAGGCACCGGATGACAAAGATAGAGATTTCCAGTGACCAGATGGTCACCGGTCATCTCTTTGACCGACGGAGGCCCGGGTGCGACGTTATGACGTCACGCCCGGGTACCCGGAAGAAAAAATCAAGCCGTGATCGCGGCTGTCAGCATGAGATCTGTGATTTTTTTTTCCCGATCTCATGCTTTTCAGCCTGGAGGAGAGATGTGGGGTCTTATTGACCCCGCATCTCTCCATAAAGAGGACCTGTCACAATAGATTCCTATTACAAGGGATGTTTACATTCCTTGTAATAGGAATAAAAGTGATCATTTTTTTTTTTTTTGTAAAAATAAAAAAAATAAGTAAAAAAAAAAAAAAATGAAAAAAAAAAATTAAAACGCCCCTGTCCTTGGTAGCTCGCGCTTAGAAGCGAACACACATGTGAGTCCCGCCCATATATGTAAACGCCGTTCAAACCACACATGTGAGATATTGCCGTGTGCGTTAGAGCGTGTGCAACAATTCTAGCACTAGAACTCCTCTGTAACTCTAAACTGGGAAACTGTAAAAAAAATTAAAGCGTCGCCTATGGAGATTTTTAAGTACCAAAGTTTAAAGCCATTCCATGAGTGTGCGGAATTTAAAGCGTGACAATTTAGGTATCTATTTACTCGGTGTAACATCCTCTTTCACATTATACAAAACAATTGGGCTAACTTTACTGTTTTGTTATTTTTTAATTCATGAAACCGTTTTTTTTTTCACAAAAAAGCGTTTGAAAAATTATTGCGCAAATATCGTGCGAGATAAAAAGTTGCAATGACCGCCACTTTATTCCCTAGGGTGTCTGCTAAAAATATATATATATATAAAGTTTGGGGGTTCTGAGTAATTTTCCAGCAAACAAAATAATGATTTTTACATGAAGGAGAGAAGTGCCAGAATAGGCCCGGTATTGAGGTGGTTAATTCTGAATTCCACATGTTAATTGAAAGAGCTGATCACATTGGCCTCTGTACAATGTAGGAGACAGTCTGAGTCCTACTGGAGCTCCTGCTATTGTGAGAGCCTTACAGATCGTTTTGTGTTTGGCAATGAAGGAGAACCTACCCTTGGGGACCTGCGAGATTATAGAGAGGCTATGCTTGGTCTTGCAGGGGTCTCAGAGCTTAAACCTGATCTGGAATATTTGCTAAGGAAAGAACAGCATCTGAAAAGGGCATACAGGAAACTGCTAGAACACGTTCAGCAGCATGCCAGAGAATCGGCAGTGGAAACTCCGGAGATTGCCGTCCCCAAAGCTGAAGTGCTGACAACAGGGAAGAGCTCTGCTAACCTCTGCCCAGCACCAACAGCAGCTTCAGCCTCCCTGAGAGAAGAGGCAGTCGGCCTTTCTCCCACAACACTGACAGAGACATGGGATTTTCTGCCAGCAGCATCTGTGGAGTTACCAACAACTTCTCCAGCTGAAGTGCTGACAACTGGACAGAGGGTCCAAGACCTCTGCCCAACACCTGTGGCAGTTCCGGAGGCCCAGGGTGAGAAGGTGGTGGTCCTTTCTCCCCAGCAAGGATCTGTGCACCTGGGAGACAGTACCAGAGACATGTTGTCCCAGCAGCCAGATGAGGGTAAGGGAGATCAAATGCCAGCAACCCAGCAGAAGGGCTGGCGACAGGGCAGAGTGCTGCTAGCCTCTGCCCTCAACTAACAGAAAGGGAGTTCCAGCAGCAGATGGCGCCCCAGAATTATGATACCAACCCAGCTGACTCACTGGCAACCAGACAGAGGGTCCAATACCTCTGCCCCACACCTGCGGCAGTTCTGGAGGCCCAAGGTGAGGAGGTGCCGGTTACACCCCCAAGCTACAGATCAGGATCCAAGGAGAGAATGCAGTCGGCACCTCACAATTGAAGCTTGATCTGGTGTCGGTGGATGGGCCTGCGATCTCCACTAACAAAAAAACAGCAGAAGTACTGGCAACAGGGCAGAGTGCTACCAACCTCTGCCCAGCACTGGCAACAAATACGGAGTTCCAGGGGCCTGGGGCAGTCTGCCTCCCTCCCCAACAGTTAGCTGGAGCAGATAATGTGGGGTCCCCAGCAGAAGCGCTGGCAACAGGGCAGAGTGCTGCTGGCCTTTCCCCTCAACTAACAGAGGATGAAATTTCCTGTAAAGGTGGATGGGACTTCAGTCTCCACCTGTATACCCCAGGGATGCTGGCCAGTCAGCCCAGATGCCCAACAGCATGACAGAGTGAGCCCAGCCACCCTGTCTTCTCTCCAGGGGCTGAAAGGACTCCAGGGGGAAGGACCAGTCCGCACTTCCCCCTCAGCAGCGGGCATGTTCTATGAGAGAAGCAGAGGTTGGCTGGGTGAGTAATGCTCTGTTTGGAACAATTTGTTTGAGGTACTGTGTGGGTACGGGCATTGGGGGACTGGAACTATGGACTAGCTTCGGAGTCAACCCAACTGGGGTCTCCTCCTGTGTTAGTCTTCTGCCGAAAGGGGAGAGATGTGACGAGAGGGCCCATCGAACCAAGAATCCTTTGGAGAGGTTGGGAAATCTTTGTTTCAGGCCCCCCCCAAGGAACCTCCTATGTCTAAGTCACCCTGTGTCAATTAGGGGCACAGGGTGACTGAGAAAATGTGGCTTGGATTACTTAATATGGAACAGTAATTTTTATCCACAATATCTCCCAGGATATATATAAAGACTATTCTTGGTTTGTTTGATTCTGAGCTCGACATGTTAATTGAAAGAGCTGATCTCATTGGCCTCTGAACAATGTAGGAGACGGTCTGACTCCAACTGGAGCTCCTGCTATTGTAAGAAGGTGTCCTATGTTTATACTTATGATAATGTATAATCTACTGTGTGCAGCTCGGTGACATCAAGTCTGACCTGTAGTGAAATCCTGATTAATCACAACAATAGCCAGGTGGGCATGGAGTCATCTTGGCTGCTTTAAGGGACTAGTTAATTAGCTCCTGTTAATTTATGTTTCTGGTTACAGGTGTATTGTTAGAGTAATATGAGCAGGAGAGGGGGGGGGGGCTCCTCTTCAAATGTATAGACTGTATTCTTGTTCTAATAAACAGTTCATGGTGCGCAACCAAACGAGTATTGTCTTGTTTGTGGTTGTCAGCGGTCAGAATATCTGATATCTATATTTGGACTGGAAGGAAGCGGTGTATGACTAAAGCACTCAAGCGAAGGGTAGGAAGTTTTCTTACAGGAATGTTTGACCATTCTTCCAGAAGCGCATTTGTGAGGTCAGGCACTGATGTTGGAGAGAAGGCCTGGCTCACAATCTCTGCTCTAATTCATCCCAAAGGTGTTCTGTCAGGTTAAGGTCAGGACTCTGTGCAGACCAGTCAAGTTCCTTCAGCCCAAACTAGCTCATCCATGTCTTTATGGACCTTGCTTTGTGCACTTGTCCAAATAATTTGGTGGAGGTGGGATAATGGTGTGTTTTTTTTTTTTCAGGGGTCGGACTTGGCATTACTGATTGCCAGGCTCCCCTACAGCCACAGTGATTGCCAATAAAATCCAGTACAAATGGTTGGTGAAGCAGGTTTTCTGAGGGCATAGAGGACATGCAGTGTGGTACATATATTAAGGTGGAAAGCCACCAGAGGAAAAGTGGTACAGTGAGGATGATATCACAGGGATAGAGGGAAAATGATTCAGAGAAAGAGTGGCAGCATATATCTTGGTGAAAAGAGCCAGGAGTAGAATAAGCCATAATGGAAATATAAAATATAGCAAATGTACTTATTGTAGGTATTTATATAGCATGAACAATTTCTGCAGCTTTTTATGATTTTATTATACTCACATCAGTCTTTGCCCTCAAGATTCTTTCCAGCTAAAGGTCCCTATCATATACATACTAGGGCCATTTAACCAATCAGCATGTCTTTGGCGCGTGGAAGGAAACAAGAGTACCCAGAGAGAACCCTATCAAGCACCGGGGGAACATGCAAACACCATGCAGAACATAGCTTGTGGCACTGAACGTGGGTAAAAGAGTGAAGAAGAGAAGCAGTGAGAAAGAGAGGACATCACCTACAGCAGAATCAGTAGAAGAATGGAGGGGTGGCACAAGATGTGAAAAAGATATGAACAATTGATATTAGGAAAGCACTGCAAATGGTTGCACTGATATGCATGTCAAATTCAGTATGTATGATAGGAAAAATTACTGGACTGAACAAGATTAATACAACATACTTATCAGACGAGGTGCAACTTTTTACAAATGAGGTGCATGAAGACCTTCTACTAAGGTGCTGGTGAGCTGGGAAATCGTTTTCTAATTTGAACTTACATCCTATAAGTTATTGTGGTTCTCTTTCGAGGCAACACATAAAGAACTGTTGCTTACAATAGATATACTGTGAATGATGCAATGGTGTTGCACTGCTGACTACTATGATGATTAATGGAAGATAGTATGTAGAAGACTGGAACATCTGATAATATAATGTATGAATACTATGGTCCACTGATATAAAATACACATATATAAAAATTTAATTTTTTGAGTCTACGAAGCTCTGTCTCTTTAGTATTCTTTGGAAGAAGACACAATACTCATTAACCAGATCTCTGGGCTGAGAGATATGGTGTATGTAAAATTCTGAATTATTATTTGGTGATATTAAAAAAAATATATGTTTTTGTGCCAAAGTAGTAGCTACCTGAAGTAAGCCACCTTGGAATGAGAATTAGTTGGCCATTGAATAATAATTCTTTAAAAAACACTCCTTTTTACATGGTCTCCCTGTGTTCTTTTGGGCTTCCTCCAGGTTCCCCAGTTTCCTTCCACATTCTGAAGACATGCGGTGGGTTAATTGGCTCCTGTTTCAATTAGCCCTAGTACGTGTACACAAATTTGCTATGCACATGTGCCATGACACTGTACATGTCATTTTTAATCAGAGAAATTTGAGGGGGTTGGGGAAAGACCTAGCAACCAACCTTATAAACGGATTGCCAAGACAATTCTATAGAAAAAAGGCTTTAAAGCATATTACACATGTTACAAGAGAGCTGGCCCATAGATCCGCAGAGGCTTGCATACAACTGCATATATATATATATATATATATATATATATATATATATATATATACAAATACAAATAAGTGTTTGAGGTTTAAACAATAGCTGTTTAAATATAATAACCAACTGGAACACACCTTTGTCTTTTTTATGCTCTTTCTCTTTTTTCATCAGATATAATCTCAAGTTATCTTCTGCTTATGGTCTTACTTCTGATCAGCAGTACTTTTTTATATGGAGTCATAGTGGTAAGTGAATCATGTTTTTACACTTTATATTGATGTCTTATGTTAAAAAAAAGTGCTCTACTAATCATTGTTGGCAAATAAACTGACCACAAACTATAAAACAACAAACTGTAATAGAAGAAAAAAACACTAATGCCGCGTACACACGATCGGACATTCCGACAACAAAACCATTGAGTTTTTTTCCGACGGATGTTGGCTTAATGTTGTCATGCATACACACGGTCACACAAATGTTACTTGGAAATTCCGAACGTCAAGAACGCGGTGACATACAACACTACGACGAGCCGAGAAAAATGAAGTACAATGATTCCGAGCATGCGTCAAATTGATTCCGAGCATGCGTAGAATTTTTGTGCGTCGGAATTGGCTACAGGCGATCGTAATTTCCGAGAAGAACTTTTGTTTTTTGAAAAATTGAGAGCCAGCTCTCAAACATTTTTTGTCGGAAATTCCGACAGCAAATGTCCGATGGAGCATACACACGGTCGGATTTTCTGACAACAAGCTTACATCGAACATTTGTAGTCGGAAATTCCGATCGTGTGTACGCGGCATTACAGTATGTTATGTTTGCCAAAGCTCTATGATTTATATACATATATATATATATATATATATATATATATATATATATATATATATATGTATATAAAATAGGACCTGTGAATGTGGCCACTGGTTGTAATAAGGGATTTTAAAAAAACAAAACACTTACCACTAATAAATGAATGAATTCCTGCCTCAGAAGCAGCAGACTGTTTGGGCTGGTAAACTGGCCAAATAGTTAAGCTGTTCTGTGAACATCGAACATGCAAAGGTTGGATCAAACCCCATATCTAATTGTAAAGTTTATCAAAAGGCATTTTATTTTAGTTTAGATGGCGTGTGGAAGAATTAGAACCGTGATTTACTTTCTTTTTTTATAGAATAGGTTTTATTGAACAACTTTTAAGGAAGGCACTTGGGGAGCTCAGAGCACAAAACATCATAATCCCTTCCTGATACCATATTACAATAATAAAACACAAATGTGACAACCCTTCAATAGGGTAGTTCAACACTAAAAATATGGTTGAAAACATTAGTGCTGGACACATATTACACACATAATTCTTGAAAATATATTCAATGTTCATCTCAGTGTTTCCAAAGAACATAGAACAGCCCATACAAAAAAAAGAAAGAAGAAAGAAAAGGGCTGTCCAAACAGATATACAAGAAAAGAAAAACAAAAAAAAAGCAAGAAGGGAGGTAATTAAGTAATAGAAAGAAAAAAAGAAAGAGAAAACAAGGGGAACATTCTTTATTTCTACTGAGACCAAGGCTGCATTCACACTACAGTGATTTGAATCACGGGCAGATTTGCTGCGGATCTTCTTGTGATTTGACAGCACTGAGGTGTGAATGACAAAATGCGGGACTCGCATTCGAGATGCCATTAAATTGAATGACACCTCAAATTGCGGTGCGATTGTCGTGCAATAAAACGTGTTGCAATCGCGTCAATCCGCATCGCGGGACGCATGTCGCCCAAAAATAGTTCAGGAGCCACTTTTGACCAACATGCATCCCGCGATTGCAGTACAGTTTGTTGGGCGACAATTGCGGCAGACCCGCACCGCAATTTGAAGTGTCATTCAAATGAATGGCATCTCGAATTCGAGTCCTGCATTTTGTCATTCACACCTTGGTGCTGTCAAATCGCGGGCAGATCCGTGGCAAATCTGCCCGCAATTCAAAACGCTGTAGTGTGAATGCAGCCTAAAAGTGAAAGAAGATCCAAAAGTTTTTATTGTCACCAGAACTAGAAAATAAGGGAAATCTTTCAAAGGGGATATGTGTTCTGATTACAACTTTCTAGGAGGGGATGTCCTTCACTTTGGATACATTTCCTCACACTTTCTGTTATGTATATGTAGAGGCCTTCACCCTCACCCCCTTCTTTATCTGTTACTCTGGCTCTGGTCTAGGGGTACCTTGGAGGGGAGAGCAAGGTGCGCCACGGCCCATGTCCTCTCCATTACAGCATGTAGAGGTGAAGGCCAGTATCTTGTTGTATTCGGGCTGTGTATACGCTTAGAGCCAAGTCTGTTCTGCTGATAAACCCGTTTGCTCCCAGTAATTGGAGTACCACACACAGAAAAGGTCCAACACTTATTTATTCCATAACGGCAAACAAATAGTCCTTTGCGAGCAGACAGTTTGAGACCCATAGAACAGTTCAGTATTGGTGGGGAGTAGGTCAAGGCACAATCCTCAAAGAAAACTAAACCGCTGAGGTTTCACCAATGGTTGCTAAGCTCGGTGGCTGTTAAATGGAATCTTTAGCTTCAGAGTCTCTTCCAGCGACTCTAGTGAACAGGAACTGGAGTTACCTTCGCTACGTTGCAGCCCCTGTCAGGGGGAAGACATCCCTCCAAGGGAGTTACCAGAGGCCCCGCCGTCACCGGGTTAATGCTGTACCGGACTATCCAGAAGGGTTACACTCCCCGGCCTCCTCGCCTCAGATACGGGTCCCAACACCTTAGGGCCCCTCGGACTCCTCCACCCTCGTGGAACCCAGTCGAAGTTACTGGGCCCCAGGCTCCGGCAGTAGTACCTCAACCCAGGCTTAAGGTACCTGGGATGGACTCCATCTCTCGCTCCGGCCAGGTCAAGGGCACCTGGGCCCAGAACTCCAGAACGCCAGCACCCAGGCTGAAGGTGCCTGGGTGCGGCCGCATCCTCCAACTCTGAACTCAAGATCAGGGCGTCCGCCCCTTTTATCTCCTCTCCCCCTGCGTCCCAGCGGGTTCCCCGCCCCGCTGTACCAGCGCCAGGAAAGGACAAAAAGGGAGCAGTCTTGCGGTGCAGGTTCAACTCCAGCACAGGGCGACAACGCCACCAGCAGGCCACAGGGAACCCTGCACCACCAGAGTCCTCCAAGAACCACAAAAAGGGATTCTCAGATTCCCTAACAATTAGTACATCTGGGTTAAATAACCCAGATGCTCCCCCCCCAATTTAAATACCCGCTACATATACAAGACAGACAGTAAAAGGAAATCTCTTTAATATGGCACAGAGGGCAAAAAAAATTGTATTTTATTCAATTCCTCCTCTATCCAAAATGAAAAAAATCTGGTAATACAGCTAAATACGCAGATGAAATACATACATTATATGAGAGCAGTTTTACCTTCTAAAAATAATTGTATTCCTGTCCATCCAGACCTGCGATTTACACAGTTCTGCCTCACAGCACAGTTCTAGCTGGCAGGGGAGATGATTTTCTGTGCTGCAGTTTCACTTTTGCTTAAAAACAGTACATGTTAGTTGTGGTAATGTACACTGTTATATGTATACTACATATCCCATAGTCCACAGTCTATAGTCCATCCCCAATGCGAGCAAAAGAAGGTGGCTATGTCCCTACATACAAGGGGACCATGGAGAACGAACATAGCCACCCTCTAACAGGAAGTTGAAACACAGCAGCAAGAAAAAAAGGAATTTGGAGATTTTGGAGGAGCCTGAAAGGCTGCGAGGCTGAGAGCAATAAAGATACTATTCTTAAGACCGCATACCTGAAAATATTTTTTTTTTTAAACCAGAGTTTAGTGTCACCTTAAGGTAAGCTCTGTTGTGATGTACTTTGCAACCTACATTTTAAATGTTTAGAAAATCTCTTCTGCTACATCGTTGATTTCACTTAACTAAAATGTAAATTTTATTCAAAAATACATTGAATTGAGTTAAATAGGGTTTATCACAAGTCTCAGATCTCGATGTATATGTGTCTGAACACATCTGTTAGTGTCTAGGTGCCTAATTATCTCTGGTTCGGCAATCATTAAAATTGGCAACATGATCTTGGGATTTGCCAGTCTGAACATCTTTATACAGTAAATTAAATCTCAGCATCAAGTTATGTTCATTGTATAAAAACAGAAGTTGGAGCCCGTTTGTTTCAGAATTAGTGATGAGCCGAACACCCCCGGGTTCGGTTCGCACCAGAACCCGCGAACGGACCGAAAGTTCGTACGAACATTAGAACCCTATTAAATACAATGGATGCGAACGTTCGAATTCTAAAGTGCTAATTATAACAACTATTATGCATGTTATTGTCCTAAAAAGGGTTTGGGAACCCGGGTTGTGCACCAGGGGACATGTATCAATGCAAAAAGAAGTTTTAAAAACGGTCGTTTTTCGGGAGCAGTCATTTTAATGATGCATAAAGTGAAAAAAAAAAGTCAAATATTCCTTTAAATATCGTACCTGGGGGGTGTCTAAAGTATGCCTGTGAAGTGTCACGTGTTTCCCGTGTTTAGAACTGTCCCTGCACAAAATGACACTTCTAAAGGAAAAAAAAGCCATTTAAAACTGCTTGCGGCTTTAATGTAATGTCTGGTCCCGGTAATATGGATGAAAATCTTTAAGAAAAATGGCATAGCTACCCCATGACCCCCCCCCTACCCCAGCCCATTACCAGCCCCTTTGGGTCTTGTATGGATATTAAGGGGAACCCCGCACATAAAATAAAAAAGGCCCTATATACTCTGAACAGCCGTATACAGGCGGTGCATACAAGACAGGGACTGTAGGTTTGTTCTTATGTAGAATCTGTTTGTAATTTTGAACAGGTACATTGTTTAAGTGTAGCTCCAGCCCAAAAATCTATTTTTAAACTTTTTGGAAAACATAGGTAAGGGTTATCACCCCTGTAACATTTGTTTTGCTGTCTGTGCCCCTGTTCAGAACATTTCACCTCACTTTCCGTCCCAATGACAACTGTTTTTGAAATGTGGTGTTTTTCTTGAAACAAGGATTGCTGATAAAGCATCAGTACAGAGGAGACACCTTTCTCCCATATTAATTCTTACAGGAGAGAATTTTCCTTCCAAGGGGTAGATTTCCTCTCACTTCCTGTTGTCTTCTTGCATTTGCAAGTAGGAGTCGTTTGTAAGTTGGATGTTTGAAAGTAGGGACCTGCCGTATATACTCTGCAGAAATAGGCCCCTTAGTTGTTGGTGTTGGCACAACACTGTAAGCACTCACAGTTACTCTTGGTTGGTGCTGGAACGCCCTGCTGTCAACTATTATATCAGGAATTTTAATTACATATAATTGTTGAACAGTGGTAGTAAAAATTGGGCCTTTGATGGTGGTGCTGGTGCCACAACACTGTAAGCCCTGACAGTTACTCTTGGTGGGTGCAGCAATGGGCCCTGCTGTGAATTATTAGATCAAGAATTGTAATTGCATGCCCCTGTTGAACAGGGGCTGAAAAATTGGGCCTTTCGTGGTGGTGGTGGTGGTGTTGCCACAACACTGTAAGCCCTCAGAGTTACTCTTGGTGGGTGCAGGAATGGGCCCTGCTGTGAATTATTAGATCAAGAATTGTAATTACATGCCCCTTTTGAACAGGGGCTGAAAAATTGGGCCTTTCGTGGTGGTGGTGGTGGTGGCGTTGCCACAACACTGTAAGCCCTCAGAGTTACTCTTGGTGGGTGCAGGAATGGGCCCTGCTGTGAATTATTAGATCAAGAATTGTAATTACATGCCCCTTTTGAACAGGGGCTGAAAAATTGGGCCTTTCGTGGTGGTGGTGGTGGTGGCGTTGCCACAACACTGTAAGCCCTCAGAGTTACTCTTGGTGGGTGCAGCAATGGGCCCTGCTGTGAATTATTAGATCAAGAATTGTAATTACATGCCCCTGTTGAACAGGGGCTGAAAAATTGGGCCTTAGGCACTGGTGGCACAACACTACAACCCCTCACAGATACTGTGCTTGGAGCACAGCAATGAGCCCTATGGCAAATTATTGCTAAAAAAATTGTAATTACACGCCCCTGTAAAACAGGGGCTGAAAAATTGGGCCTTAGCCACTGGTGGCGGCACCCATAAACAAAAATGATCTTCCAAGCTATCATCATCAATCGTATCATTGAGGACTCGGAGGAGGAGGATAGCCAGTCAACATAACAGCACAGGCACTCAGCATCAGCATCAGTCTTGAAGGGATGTGACATGTTAAAATCAATTAGTCTGTTATATCAGCATCAGGTGTGTGGTAGCTGGTGGTGATCCAAGACTGGTTCATCTTGATGAAAGTCAGTCGATCAACCGAGTCGGTGGACAGGCGCACCCTGTGATCCGTGACAAATCCTCCAGCAGCACTGAATGTGCGTTCCGAAAGAACGCTGGATGCAGGACAGGCCAGTAGCTCAATTGCATACTGTGCAAGCTCTGGCCAGTGATCCATCCTCAAGACCCAGTAAGCCAGAGGATTTTCGGTGGGGAAGGTGTCCAAGTCTGACCTTGCCCCTAGATATTCCTGCACCATGTTTATCAGACGCTGGCGATGGTTGCTGGAACCGATCATACTTTGGGGCTGCGGACTAAAGAATTGTCTGAACGCATCGGTCAGACGGCCACCTTCCCCACCGCTCCTTCTTTGACTGGCCGAAGCCTCAGCAACTCGTTGTCCAGGACCAGGAGTTTGTAACCTCCCAGTCTCTGGGAACGCGTTGCACAGACCTTTCTGCAAGGCCTCCCGGAGTTGTCTCATCCTCTGCTCCCTCTGCGACGGTAACATAAGGTCCGCAACCTTACCCTTGTACCGTGGATCAAGGAGAGTGGCCAGCCAGTAATGGTCCCTCTCCTTGATCCGAAGAATACGAGGATCCTTCCGCAGACTTTGCAGGATCAGGGAGGCCATGCAGCGTAGGTTTGCTGAGGCATTCGCTCCGGAGTCCTCTGGGTCACTAAGGACGACATAATCCGCAGCCACCTCCTCCCAGCCACGTACAAGTCCACTGGTTTCTTGGGACTGTAAATCATCCCTAAAAGACTGCTGCTGATGATGCTGAGTGCCAGCCTCCACCTCCATGCTGACACAATCCTCCTCCTCCTCCTCCTCCTCCTCCTCTTCCTGTGCGATGGGTGGGACAGAAGGAACACTGTCCGGGTAAAGGGGGCCTTGAGAGGCAAGGAAGTCCTCCTCTTCCTGCCTCTGTTCTGCCTCAAGTGCCCTGTCCATTATTCCACGCAGCGTGTGCTCCAACAGGTGGACAAGAGGTACAGTGTCACTGATGCATGAACTGTCACTGCTCACCATCCTCGTGGCCTCCTCAAATGGTGCCAGGACAGTGCATGCATCCCTGATCATGCCCCACTGGCGTGGAGAAAAAAAAACAAGCTCCCCTGACCCTGTCCTGGTGCCGTAATCGCACAGGTACTCATTGATGGCCCTCTGCTGTGTGTGCAGCCGCTGCAGCATGGCCAACGTTGAGTTCCACCTGGTGGGCATGTCACATATAAGGCGGTTCTTGGGCAGGTTCAACTCCTTTTGCAGCTCAGCCAGGCGAGCACTGGCATTATAAGATCTGTGGAAATGCACACAGACTTTCCTGGCCTGCCTCAGGACATCCTGTAAGCCCGGGTACCTGCCCAAGAACCGCTGCACCACCAGGTTAAGGACGTGAGCCACACAGGGCACATGGGTCAGTTGTCCCTGTCGGAGGGCGGAGAGGAGGTTGGTGCCATTGTCGCAAACCACCATTCCTGGCTTAAGCTGGCGTGGCGTCAACCACTTCTCGGCCTGGCCCTGCAGAGCAGACAGGACCTCTGCCCCAGTGTGGCTTCTGTCCCCCAAACACACCAGCGCAAGCACGGCATGGCATCTTTTTGCCTGCGTACTTGCGTAGCCCCTTGAACGGCTACGGAGCACCGCTGGTTCAGAGGACAAAGCACAGGAAGAGGCCATGGAGGAAGAAGAAGAGGAGGGGGTGGAGGAGAGAGGTGTGTCACAACCAGTAGTAGCATTTTGGAGGCGTGGCGGTGGAACAACCTCCAACACTACTGCACCTTGTCCTGCATCCTTCCCAGCTGCCAAAAGAGTGACCCAATGGGCCGTGAAAGAAAGGTAACGTCCCTGTCCATGCCTGCTGGACCATGAGTCAGCGGTAATATGCACCTTACCGCTGACCGCCCTGTCCAGCGAGGCCAAGACGTTGCCTTCCACATGCCGGTAGAGAGCTGGAATAGCCTTCCGTGAGAAAAAGTGGCGTTTGGGAACCTGCCACTGAGGAACCGCACATTGCACAAACTCACGGAAGGGGGCCGAGTCTACCAACTGAAAAGGCAGCAGTTGAAGCGCTAGCAATTTAGCCAAGCTAGCATTCAACCGCTGGGCATGTGGATGGCTGGGAGTGAACTTCTTTCGACGGTCCAGCAGCTGGGGCAGGGAAATTTGCCTGCTAGAATCGGACGTCAGTGTACTGCTAGCAGAGTGGCCGCAAGTACTTGGCTGTGACACACCTAATTCTACACCTTCATTCCTCTCAGTGCATGTTTCAGAGAGGACTGAAGTTATAGTGGGGTTGGAGATCCCAGCTGATGCGGTGCAAGGAGAGGTCCGCTTTGTTCTTTGGTGTGGGTCTTTGAGGTAGGCTTGCCAACGAGCTGCATGGCAGGTCAACATATGTCTGGTCAGGCATGTGGTACCCAAGCGGCTGATGTTTTGGCCACGCGATATACGCTTGAGACATATGTTGCAAACAGCAGCTGTGCGATCTGATGCACTAGCCTCAAAAAAGGCCCACACCAAAGAACTTTTTGAATGACGGGCAGAGGCAGCGCCCTGCACAGGCGGAGCTCTGCGGTGTGATTCCGTCGGTGTACTGCCCTTACGCTGGCCACCAAAGGGCATCCTGCCTCGTTGGAGATGTGCCTCCTCCTCATCCTCCTCCTCCTCCTCTCTCCTATTAGGCACCCACGTGGAGTCAGTGACCTCATCATCCCCTCCCTCCTCATCACTGGAGCCAATCTGGCAGTATGCTGCAGCTGCTGGAACATGACTGCCAGATTGGTGTCCTTCTTGAGCATCCCCTCTGTCTGCTCTCACGCTACTGCCTTCCTGTAGCTGGGTTTCATCATCAGACCCTTCGAAACGCTGGGCATCCTCCTGGAGCATGTACCCAACACTGTGCTCAAACAGTTCGGGGGACTCCTCAGGAGGAGGACATGGTGGGTCTAGGGAAGGAGTGACTGATGATGAGTCTGACATTGATACCAGGGAAGAGGACGCTTTGGCAGCTGCTTTGCCAGTACCCTGAGCCTGGGTGAGAGAGGATGAGGAGGAGGAGGAGGGCTTGGTCATCCACTCTACCAAGTCTTCGGCATGATGTGGCTCAACATGTCCAGCTGCCGAAAAGAAGGACAAGCGTGTCCCATGGCCATGTGCTGATGACATTGCACCGCGTCCACGACCAGCACTGTTGCCCCCAGACACAGAGCCTGCTTGCCCTCTTTTATTGCCTCCTGACTGTCTGCCTCTCCTTGTTTGCCTTCCAGACATTCTAATAGATGGCCTGCAGGGAGATGGGAAAAAGCAATAAGGGCTACCTTCAGGTGTCCTTCTCTGTCCCTTTACTTAAGGATTTCTAAATATGGTTGAGGATGATTGCTTTTGCACAGAAATAGCACAATGACAATTTCCCTGACTGTCCAAAAAACAAGGATTTCAAAGATGGTTGATGAGGAATGCTTTAGCACACTATAGCACAAGGAGAATTTCCCTCACTGTCCTTCCCTGTCCCTAGAAAAAAGGATTATCACAGTGAAAGAAACTGACACTCTTCCTACCTATAGTTTTCTGTCCCTAGAAAAAATGTTTTTTTAAAGCACACTATAGCACAAGGAGAATTTCCCTCACTGTCCTTCCCTGTCCCTAGAAACAAGGATTATCACAGTGAAAGAAACTGACACTCTTCCTACCTATAGTTTTCCTGTCCCTAGAAAAAATGTTTTTTTAAAGCACACTATAGCACAAGGAGAATTTCCCTCACTGTCCTTCCCTGTCCCTAGAAACAAGGATTATCACAGTGAAAGAAACTGACACTCTTCCTACCTATAGTTTTCTGTCCCTAGAAAAAATGTTTTTTTTTAAAGCACACTATAGCACAAGGAGAATTTCCCTCACTGTCCTTCCCTGTCCCTAGAAACAAGGATTATCACAGTGAAAGAAACTGACACTCTTCCTACCTATAGTTTTCTGTCCCTAGAAAAAATGTTTTTTTAAAGCACACTATAGCACAAGGAGAATTTCCCTCACTGTCCTTCCCTGTCCCTAGAAACAAGGATTATCACAGTGAAAGAAACTGACACTCTTCCTACCTATAGTTTTCTGTCCCCTAGAAAAAATGTTTTTTTAAAGCACACTATAGCACAAGGAGAATTTCCCTCACTGTCCTTCCCTGTCCCTAGAAACAAGGATTATCACAGTGAAAGAAACTGACACTCTTCCTACCTATAGTTTTCTGTCCCTAGAAAAAATGTTTTTTTTAAAGCACACTATAGCACAAGGAGAATTTCCCTCACTGTCCTTCCCTGTCCCTAGAAACAAGGATTATCACAGTGAAAGAAACTGACACTCTTCCTACCTATAGTTTTCTGTCCCTAGAAAAATGTTTTTTTAAAGCACACTATAGCACAAGGAGAATTTCCCTCACTGTCCTTCCCTGTCCCTAGAAACAAGGATTATCACAGTGAAAGAAACTGACACTCTTCCTACCTATAGTTTTCTGTCCCTAGAAAAAATGTTTTTTAAAAGCACACTATAGCACAAGGAGAATTTCCCTCACTGTCCTTCCCTGTCCCTAGAAACAAGGATTATCACAGTGAAAGAAACTGACACTCTTCCTACCTATAGTTTTCTGTCCCTAGAAAAAAGTGTTTTTTAAAGCACACTATAGCACAAGGAGAATTTCCCTCACTGTCCTTCCCTGTCCATAGAAACAAGGATTATCACAGTGAAAGAAACTGACACTCTTCCTACCTATAGTTTTCTGTCCCTAGAAAAATGTTTTTTTAAAGCACACTATAGCACAAGGAGAATTTCCCTCACTGTCCTTCCCTGTCCCTAGAAACAAGGATTATCACAGTGAAAGAAACTGACACTCTTCCTACCTATAGTTTTCTGTCCCTAGAAAAAATGTTTTTTAAAAGCACACTATAGCACAAGGAGAATTTCCCTCACTGTCCTTCCCTTTCCCTAGAAACAAGGATTATCACAGTGAAAGAAACTGACACTCTTCCTACCTATAGTTTTCTGTCCCTAGAAAAAATGTTTTTTTAAAGCACACTATAGCACAAGGAGAATTTCCCTCACTGTCCTTCCCTGTCCCTAGAAACAAGGATTATCACAGTGAAAGAAACTGACACTCTTCCTACCTATAGTTTTCTGTCCCTAGAAAAAATGTTTTTTTAAAGCACACTATAGCACAAGGAGAATTTCCCTCACTGTCCTTCCCTGTCCCTAGAAACAAGGATTATCACAGTGAAAGAAACTGACACTCTTCCTACCTATAGTTTTCTGTCCCTAGAAATTTTTTTTTTTAAAAGCACACTATAGCACAAGGAGAATTTCCCTCACTGTCCTTCCTGTCCCTAGAAACAAGGATTATCACAGTGAAAGAAACTGACACTCTTCCTACCTATAGTTTTCTGTCCCTAGAAAAAATGTTTTTTAAAGCACACTATAGCACAAGGAGAATTTCCCTCACTGTCCTTCCCTGTCCCTAGAAACAAGGATTATCACAGTGAAAGAAACTGACACTCTTCCTACCTATAGTTTTCTGTCCCTAGAAAAAATGTTTTTTTAAAGCACACTATAGCACAAGGAGAATTTCCCTCACTGTCCTTCCCTGTCCCTAGAAACAAGGATTATCACAGTGAAAGAAACTGACACTCTTCCTACCTATAGTTTTCTGTCCCTAGAAAAAATGTTTTTTAAAAGCACACTATAGCACAAGGAGAATTTCCCTCACTGTCCTTCCCTGTCCCTAGAAACAAGGATTATCACAGTGAAATAAACTGACACTCTTCCTACCTATAGTTTTCTGTCCCTAGAAAAAATGTTTTTTTAAAGCACACTATAGCACAAGGAGAATTTCCCTCACTGTCCTTCCCTGTCCCTAGAAACAAGGATTATCACAGTGAAAGAAACTGACACTCTTCCTACCTATAGTTTTCTGTCCCTAGAAAAAATGTTTTTTTAAAGCACACTATAGCACAAGGAGAATTTCCCTCACTGTCCTTCCCTGTCCCTAGAAACAAGGATTATCACAGTGAAAGAAACTGACACTCTTCCTACCTATAGTTTTCTGTCCCTAGAAAAAATGTTTTTTTAAAGCACACTATAGCACAAGGAGAATTTCCTTCACTGTCCTTCCCTGTCCCTAGAAACAAGGATTATCACAGTGAAAGAAACTGACACTCTTCCTACCTATAGTTTTCTGTCCCTAGAAAAAATGTTTTTTTAAAGCACACTATAGCACAAGGAGAATTTCCCTCACTGTCCTTCCCTGTCCCTAGAAACAAGGATTATCACAGTGAAAGAAACTGACACTCTTCCTACCTATAGTTTTCTGTCCCTAGAAAAAATGTTTTTTTAAAGCACACTATAGCACAAGGAGAATTTCCCTCACTGTCCTTCCCTGTCCCTAGAAACAAGGATTCGCACAGTAAAACACACTGACACTCTCCCTACCTATCCTTCTCTTTCCCTAAACTAAAGGAATCCAGGTTAAGCAAGAAAAAATAAATGTCACTGTCCCTGCCTATGCTTCTCTTTCCCTGCTCCGGAACACACTACACTAGGCCGCCGCGCTGGCGGCCTTTTATAGTGTGGGGCGTGTACTAAACACCCTCAGCAATAATTGGCCACAGGCATCCTGCCTGTGGCCAATCATTGCTCTCCTCGCTGCCGGCGCTGTGATTGGCCAAGCATGCGGGGTCACAGTGCATGCTTGGCCAATCACAGCGCCTGGATGACACTGCGATGGCGTAGTGCATTGTGGGCCGTTCGCGTCACTCGAATTAGGCGCGAACGGCCCAAATCGTTCGATCTTCGTCGAACGATCGAACAGCCGATGTTCGAGTCGAACGTATGTTCGACTCGAACACCGAGCTCATCCCTATTCAAAATGTAATAGAACACCTTTAAGGGGCAGCTGTGTTTGCTAAGATAGCCATATTATACAGTGTACGATGGGAGTCTCTTTAAAACAGATGCATAACTGTATTTATCTTTTCCTTTTTTTCCCTATGTTTTAGAATCGAAGATCTTTGGTTATTCCATTTTTGGCTTTGCAGACAATGGATTTGATCCTAAGTTTTCTCATGTTCTGTAGTTTTTACAGCGATATGCCTTCCAGCCAAACATCTATCACTGATGACAACCTGGTGCGTGATGTCCTCCAGTACTGTTATTAGCACTCAATTATTTTGCCTTTACTTTACTTACATTCATATAACTCTTGTCTATTATTTTCAGGTAATTCTCGATCCTGACACTCCAGTTGGAGTACAGAAAGTTTGTGAAATGTGTCTTAGACTGATGACTTTTTGTAGTTGCTTTGTTGAAGTGCCAACCTACCTTGATCTCAAGGCTATAAGCTACATGGTAAGTAACAAGCTAAAGTTTACTTTATTTCTAAGATAGTATTAATTAGAAAGTTATACCAGGCTAAGCTAATGAAAGCCAGCACATGTAGGACTATATAAGATATACACTAGAAACAGTAGAATGCCTGCAAGCTTAAGCCCTGGTTCACACTGGTGCGATTTGACATGCGATTTGACATGTCAAATCGCATGTCAAATCGTCGAAATTTGCCGCAAATTGCGGGCAATGGCACCGTCCTAATCGGTGCGACGCCGCATCTGCGGCGCTGCACCGATTACAAAAAGTAGTTTCTGTACTACTTTTTGCGATTTCAGCCGCGATTTACATTGACATCTGTTTCAGATGTCTTTGAAATCGTGGCTGAAATCGGGACTGCCAGCGGGAGTGAAATCGTGCGAGTTCAGCTGAACTCGCAGGCTTCACTCCCGCAGCCCCAGTGTGAACGTGGGCTTAGAAGTAATTAAATAATTTTGTAGCACCTTCCTAGTTGCGTAGTTCCGTAGGTACATTTCCTCTGTAGGCAGAGGAGCATGGGTTAATTTGTTTTTGGGCTATGCAGTACTTCAAAGGCTGTGGCTTTGTTACCTCCCCCCTGGTTTCTACAACTCTCTAGAACTCCCTGGATAGTTCTGGAACTTAGAAGGTGTAGGAACAAAGGCTGCAGCTTAAATATTTATTGAGTTCCCACCAATCCTAGGGAAGGCAAGGCCCAGGAAGTGGGGGAATGACCCATAAATACTCAAAGGTCTGGGTGCAGAGTCGAGGGTCTAGTCATCTGGAGGGACCCCTGTGCCGGGGGCTCTGCTCCCGAGGCAAAAGGGAGAGGAGAGAAACAGAGAAGTGAGAAGCCTCACATCAGTTCAGTCTCAGCTAGGCTTAGCTGTAGACATCCAGGGAACCAGAATCACAGAGTACAGCAGTAAGACCGCTGCAGCAGCCTTCTGGATTCAAGGCGCTACTTTAAGGGACTGAGTGAGTACCGGCTATTCAACATACACCAAGACTACAGACAGGACAGTAGGGCACAATTCTGTACATGTATGGGACCAGGGGACATCTTAGAGCCAGGGGCACCCCAATATCTCTAGCTTGGGTCAAGAGCAGCCAGGTGCTTGCAACACAGCCAGGCGCTGCACCTACATTTTCAATTTTTGGAACTTCTGTTGTTACTTTAGCTATACCATCCCTCCCACGGGTGAACAGTGCAGTTTGAGTTAGTTCATAGCAGCCAGAGATATTAGCAGGTCCTCAATTGTTTGTTTGCAGTTCTTCAATTTGGGCATTTCATGTAACCCTATTCCCCATACAAGTTCATCCCTTTAAAATAAACAAAAAACAAATCTGGACTGATTATTGAGCCTCTGGAGATAGTGTGAATAATTACTGTTGCCTGGCTTTGTGAGGAAAAATCACAAAATTCAGTGGCTCCTATGGGAGTAAGTACTACACTTTACTATAGCAGCACTGCTACTATTCCTGCCCCTTTGTTCACTTTTAGCTTTGAGCCGGGTAATCTACCAGCCAACAGCTGAATGGAGCTGGGGATACACCACTATTTGAGAAGCTGTCACATACATAATAGTTCCCCAGCATAGACATGCCCCACTCTGAGCACTGGCATATACTGTACCCATACACCAACTCAAAGCTGGTCTTAATTATTGCCAATTTCCTAATCTTTGAACTGGTGGCATGTCTTTAAAACATTGTTCTGGTTCCTAAATTGGTGGTTGTAAGAACTAACTTAATTTGGTGCCCCTGTCCATAATGTTAAGAAAATTGCTAGCCTGAAATAGGTACAGGTGGTTGTAATGGAAACTACCACCAGAAACGTGCTGTTGAGCATGTGATGAAATCCTGTGTCAAATGTGTTGTGTAAAGAAAAAAAGGTCACATAAAAGCTAAACTTTTTTTGCCTATATTTTCTTTTGGATCACAGAAGTATATTTACTTTAGTTCACCTTTGACCAATAGTCAGGCAACAGCAGGCTACTGCCACTTTCAGCTGACGGAGCAAAGCTAGGCCAAATATAGGAAGGATCTCAACAATATTCCTGGGATCCACCCGGCTGCCTGATTGAAAGCTGGCTGAACCTAATAGGACATGACTAAGAGTCACAACCAGCCGTTCCTGCCTTCTCCCCAACCTGGTGCTCCAGTGTAGAAGAGAAGAGCAGAGAGCAGAGTAGAGAAGAGGACGAGGACACTACAAATACTAAGCGATAAGCATGCCTTTCACGCTAATGAAAGCACATCATGATTTTTCATTTGGTGCATTAATTTTGGAGCTATAAGTCATCTGACCAAACATAAACATACACTATATTACCAAAAGTATTGAGACACCTGCCTTTACACGCACATAAACCTTAATGGCATCCCAGTCTTAGTCCATAGGGTTCAATATTGAGTTGGCCCACCCTTTGCAGCTATAACAGCTTCAACTCTTCTGGGAAGGCTGTCCACAAGGTTTAGGAGGATGTCTATATAATACTAGGATACCA
The DNA here is from genome assembly GCA_029206835.1 of Rana muscosa. NCBI lineage: Eukaryota > Metazoa > Chordata > Amphibia > Anura > Ranidae > Rana > Rana muscosa. Next base: position 501,454,799 of record CM055117.1, read on the forward strand.
TTAAATACTTTTAATACTTTTGGTAATATAGTGTATCTTCACTCAGTTGATCAAAGTAAAACAGAAGAATTACAACAATTAATGGACAATATATGGTCTAAGAAGGAATAGGGGGAGGTTATCTACACTGCTCGCTATCTCAAACAGTCAACAGAAAGATAAAACTTTAAGCAGCACTAAATACAAAATTCTAGGTATACAAAAAGCACAAATAAATAAATAAAATATAATATAGTGCAAAACCCATAATGGATTAAAAAAGTGCCAAGTTCATATAGAGCAGTGGTTCTCAACTCCTGTCCTCAGGACCCACTAACAGGCCAGGTTTGCAAGATAACTGAAATACATCACAGGTGATATCATTTGCTGCTCAGTGATTGCAGTATTCTAGTCTGCATCTCCCCAAGGTAATACTTAAAATCCAGCCTGTTAGTGGGTCCTGAGGACTGGAGTTGAGAACCACTGATATAGAGTGTCAAGTAAAGTGCAGAACATTTTGCAATATTATAAAAATGTGCAAAAACTGCAAAAAGAGTCCATATTAAAAAAGAATAATATTAGTAAACAATCTTGTGTTCTTGCCAAGTGTCAAAAAAGATCATGCGCTCTTGCCAAGTGTCCTCCACTTTCCAGTAGGAGAATATGTGCTTCCAGCATGTTAATCACCGTTCAAAAAGGCCTCTTACCACACTGCCAGGACCATTGGATTATAAATAGTCAATAACGTATGAATAATCCTCCTTATACGGTCACCTGGGTTGATCTGACTATCCCGCATGGATCACTTCCACCTCAGTAAAGAGCCATCAATGGAACAAAAATGATGGAAGAACTCATCATTAAACAGCAAACCACTTCCTTTTTTTTAAATACGCCAGAAAAAAAATGCATCCACAAAGATTGGCAGACATGCATGATGACGTCACGTTTATAATTAGGACTCTTTTTGCACATGTTTATAGTATTGCAAAAATGGGTGCACTGGACACTCTACATGAACTTTTTTAATCAACTGTTTTGTACTATACTATATTTTTTTATTTGTGTTTGCTGTATACTTATTTTGTATTTAGTGCTGCTTGAAGCTTCTTTGTTCTATTTCAGTTGGTATGACATTTGTTCAGTAGCTGCTTTCTACTTACTGCTATTTTACCTCAGCGCAGATTATCTTTGATTTTTCAATCGGCAGAAAGATACCTCCCAAAAATGTAATAATTAATAAAAATAACCTCCTGCCAGTGAACAGTGAGGAGCAGAATGTGCTTGGGTTTGGTTTGTGGGATGTTTGCAAAAAAGTTTGGAAATTGCAAATGCTCCCTGAACCCAATTGAAGTCTAATAGGCAACCCTGCAAATACATTTCTCCAATTTGTAAGGTTAATAGACAAGAGATTGTCAAACAAATGGCAAGAAGAACTGTATACTGACAGTTAGAGCATGTACCAATGTCAAAATAAAGAGAAAAATAAGGTGAGCAGCACTTAAAGGTTAAAGGATGCAGGCCCCTTTCACACAGGCGATCCAATCAGGTCCACCTCTCAGTTTTTCAGGCGGACCTGACCGGACCCTCCAGTCTCTTCTATGAAGCAGCAGATATCCGCTGACACCTGGTCCTGCCGCCATCTGATCTGATCCTGTCCGCCAAAAACAGACAGATGGTGGATCGGATCAGATGGCATCAGATGGAAACAGACAGGTGGTCTAATTCTAGCCAATTGCCCTATAGAGGAGACTATGTCCGTGTCCGCCCTGCATAGTGGAGCGGACATGGACCTGTCATCAGCCTGCTCAGCTGGGATTAGTGGAGAGAACACCTGCTGAGCAAGTGGATTCCGCTTCACGGAGGTGCCCGTGTGAAAGGGGCCTAAAGGGCAATAATATAAAAGGGCAGTTCCTTGGAATACAATGCTTGGGGGATGCCCTAAACCTGCCTGTGAAAAAGTGCACCATTACGATGTACTACAGCTAAAGTGACATATAAAAAGAAAAAATTATTTGATCTAAATTGCTGGCTTATGACATTCCCTGGCTACTTTTTCCTGCTTGTAAACAAGCAGCTGTATGATGTATATATTTCAGTGGCTTTTCGGTAGAGCTACTATTATTATCTGAAATGAATTGTACATAAAAGATGCAGAGTACAGAAAATCCTTCTCCATTTTTTGATTTTCCTTAGGAAGAGATAAAGAATTCTCAAGCTGGTGACAATTAGCACTGCTGAAAACACAAGCTTTCAGCCCCCCCCCCCCCCTTCGGTATACTTGCTGAAAATATCGGGAAGGTTCACCACTGGGTTCCTAGACAGCAGTGAAGACCTAATGGGAGATCAGATTGGGTCACTGTTTATTGCTTATTTGTTAACGCACCCTGCCAGCTGCCACCAATCTTGGAGAAGCTGTATTACAGACAAACATTATATAGTATACGGTTGGACTAATTATCTTTAATATTTAGGCTTTTATTAAGACTGAAATCAAAATAGGCCATGATCTTGAATAAAATGTTATAGAGTACACCAGCTGCCTGTGCTAGTATAGCTATATTTATGTTCTGTGTTTATCTTTACGACACCCATTAGCAATTAGGTTCAGGGTACAAAACAGTAATGAGCACTTTTCTTTATCTTCTCAGAATTATATTTTGGCGAACAAAGTCCCATCTCAGAAATATACCACCAGACTGATCATCTTCACTTTTCTCCACGCTGCTGTGATTTTGTACAAGGTAACAATTCTCTGTTTGAGTACACATGTCTAAACTTTATAGAAAGCTTTTTAATCAAACCGAGTGAGCAGAAAAAAAGATGATTCAGCAGTTCAGTGCGATGTAATTAGCAAGATGAATATACTGTATACCATGCCTGCTCCATAAACTCTGCTGCTTAGCACAAGAAGAGTTCCAACACTCACTGGAATAAACGCGGCGCATTGTCTAGCATTATACTATTAAAAGGTCATCAGAAGATGAAGATTATTGAACAAAATAAGGTTATGTACTTAAAACCTAAAGTTAATTAGGTTTTGTAAATGCTGAAAATCAAAACTGTCCAGGCAACATCACTAGAGCAGTGCCAGTGGTCCTTGGAGAAGCCTCTCTGATGAGCTACAGTACAGCAGATAAAACATGCACAGTCGTAAAATTACACAGCTATATAAATGGAACCACAACAACCCCTACATAGCTTGCAACCAGGACATTTCTGGTAAACAGTGTTATTGCATTTGGAACACCATTTTTCATTTCTGAAATATTCCCTCTTCCTTTACCTCTTTATCCTGCATACCCTTTTTAACCACTTGACCTCCGTCTTGCTGTGGAGCAATTTTGGCCAACTCTCATTTGCAGAATTATTTTAATTGAGCCACATTGGAGGGTTTTCCAGCATTAACGGCCTGTGTAAGGTCATGATACAGCATCTCAATTAGGCTTGTGCAATTCGTTTCGTAACGAATCAAAATTCGTCCGAATTTAGCAACTTTCGGACATTCGGAAGCATTCGAATTTCCGAACAGAGCAATTACGAATAAAACCGAATCCGAAATAAATTATACCGCAAAATAGCGAATGCCCGAAGGTCTTCGGCATAATTCGTTATGAAAAAAGTTACGAATGTACGAATCCATTCGAAGCACAATAACACTCTGCTCTGCTCTCTGCTTCTCCCACACCCTGCTGAACTCCCTCTCAAAATGGTGTACAGGGGCGGAGGCTATAGCCGCATGAAAAAACGAAAGTAAAATACGAGATTTCAAATCCATTCGAAGCACAATAACACTCACTCTGCTCTGCTCTCTGCTTCTCCCTCACCGTGCTGAACCCTCTCAAAATGGTGTACAGGGGCGGAGCCTATAGCCGCATGTAAAAAACGAAAGTAAAATACGAGGTTTCGAATCGTTACAAATAACCGCTATGTATTTAGAAAAGTACAAATCCATTCGAAGCACATTAGGCATAATAGGCAGCGTCGTTGTGAGAGAGACACGGAAAATTACGAATCAACGAACCCAAAAAAAGTTACGAAAGTAGGAGTTGTGTCCAGAATCAACGAAAAACAACGTACTCTACCGAAAGTACGAATTATAAAGCAACAAAAAATTCAACGAAAAATGTCGCTTGCAAAAATACGAATGAGTCCGAACACGAAAAATCCCGTCTAGCAAAATTACGAATGATTACGAATCAACAGGACCGGAAAGAAACGAACCGAAACGGAACGAATTTTTCCGTTGTGCACAAGTCTAATCTCAATTTAATTTTTTTTTTTTTTTTTTAATTGTATTTTTTATTGGGTTTTAAAATAACAAATATAATTTTGTTACATAACGTACAATACACAGATATCAAAAATATCATGATATCAGAGAAAAGTAAAGAAATGGGAGGTACAGATAAACAATGTCCATAAGTACAGAGCACTGGGGTGCTCAGTACGACATATCAAAAATATATAAAGTAAACAACTTGTAGGTAAGTAATAGAAATTCAAAACCAACAAAAATAATACAATGTTAATACAGTTCAATCAAAATGTGGTAATTAGTATAGGGGACCCATATTCCGATCGATCCCACGGCTCCCAAATTGGGGGATGATATCATGTACAGAGGCCGTTAAATATTCCATCCTCCGAATCTCAGCCACCAGATGGAGAAATCTGGACCACGGAAGAGGTGCATTAGACAACCAGCAGGAATAAGCCTTTTGGCAGCTAACAAAATATAAGAGATAAGCCGGTTGACTTTTTTGGTTATGCCTGAAAAAGGAAGACCCAACAAATATGAAATAAGGAACCGGTGTCAGTCCCGCAAGGCCAGCAGCGTGACGAGACTGAGGAATCATATTTATGAATTACATCAGGTGTTTTATACCAAAACATGAGGATCTTAATGGACGTTTCCCTTTGGGTTACACATTTGGAGGACTTGAAAGTAGAGGACAAAAATCCTATCCCATACCTGGACCGTAATAGGTCTGCCTATTAAATGGGACCATCTCCTCATGTAGTGATCTCGGTAAGAGGGGTCGACTTATGGAGCATACAGTGAATGGAGGATATTAAATGAAGTTGGTGAGGACCCTGTGCGCATAAATACTCAAAGGCTGGTTTATCAAGAGTCAGGGTTGGAGATTTGGAGTGGAAGAAATGCCTAACCTGTAAATAAAAATGAAAAAGTTGGAGGGGTATATCAAATTGCTCACATAAAGTATCAAAAGTATGCAATCTCTGCGTAATAGGATGAACCAAATTCCGGAGCTGAAAAAGAGGGGCATTAAGCCATGGGAAAACCCTGCCCAGGGACATACTGTCTGGTATGATTGGGTTAAACAGCACATTTACAAGGGGAGGACAGGGTGAAGCAAGATGATAACCCTTGAGGCATTTACGCCAAATGGTTAAGGTGAAAGTCATTTGTTGATGTCTAAAACCAGAGGGGGAAAGTTAGCAGAATAAAGAGAAGAGTAAGAGGGGGTGAGGAGGACACCTAAATATTTGAGGGAAGCATTGCACCATTTATAAGGATATGATTCTTTAAGCTGAGATAACAATGATGACGAGATTTGTATGGGGAGGACTTCAGTTTTGGAAGTGTTAACATTGTAACCGGAAATGGCACCAAAAGAGGTCAGTAATTTATGCAGTGAAGGGAGAGATATCAATGTATTAGTAATAGTGAGCAGAATGTCATCTGCAAAGAGCGATAATTTATATTCTCCCTGTCGCATCACCACCCCACCGATATCCGGATGAGTGCGGATGGACTCGGCCAGGGGTTTTAGACATAAAATAAAAAGTAATGGTGATAAGGGACAACCCTGCCAAGTTCCATTTGTCATGGGGAAGCCAGGCGACAGGAAGGACGACATCTGAACTCGGGCTGTAACTGTCGAATAAAGGGCCTCTAGAGCTTTTAGAAAAGGGCCTCTGAAACCGAATGTTTTTAAGACAGCAAACATATAAGGCCAACTCAGCCTGTCAAAGGCCTTTTGTGCATCTAAACTTAAAATGAATGCCGAACGGGAAGATCTGTCCAAAAGGTCTATCAGATCTATTGTACGGCGAGTGTTGTCCCCCGCATGCCTGCCAGGGACAAAGCCCACCTGGTCTCTATGGATCAGTTTGGGAATGAGCCTAGATAGTCTGGAAGCAAGAATTTTGGTAAATATTTTATATCCTGAATTTAAAAGGGCTATGGGCCTGTAGTTATCTGGGATAGAGGGGTCCTTACCAGGCTTTGGGATGACTGAAATGTAAGAGTGGGAGAAATGTGGATGTGGGGATGTATCCTTAAGCAGGGAATCGTATAAGGTCAGCATGTGTGGAGACAGAATGTCAAAGAAAGTTTTGTAGTAAAAATAGGGCAAACTATCAGGGTCAGGTGATTTATGTAATGGAAGATCCTTAATTATAACCAAAAGTTCCTCAGCCGTTATAGCCATATTCAAGGTAGCTAAATCCACTGAGGATAATCTTGGAAGTTTGATGTCAGAAAAGAATGTCTCAAATTTTTCCTGGGTAAAATTAACAATTGAATTTAAGTCTGGGCTTTGACTAGGCCACTCCAAAGCCAAAATTTTGCTTTGTTTGAACCATTTGGAGGTGGACTTGCTGTTGTGTTTCAGATCATTGTCCTGCTGCATAACCCAAGTGCACTTGAGCTTGAGGTCACAAACTGATGGCCAGACATATAAAAAAAAAAAAGCAGTATAAAATATTAGTTATCATTTCTGCTAAGAGGTGTCATGAGAGGCGGCTGGCAGGGCAGAAGAAGATTCTCAATCATCCCTGCTGGAGCAACTCCTCCCAAGAAGACACAGCTGATCATGTGGGGTGGAGAGGGATTCCAGTCAACCTACTGGAGCCAATCCTTATGCTGATGAGTCACGCAAATGAGGAAATAATTGGATTCCTAATAGAGAGATTTGAAGCATGGGCATATTTTAGCATAATTTCATAATACTGTTTTAATCCTGGATTTTATACTAGCATTAGACAACGATTTGCTTAGGTGCAATGAATGAGAGATGAACATAGAATGAAGAGGCTACATATATGCTGGTCTAGAACAGCTTACTGATGACCTCTAAGTGACATGCGCAATAGAAGGCAACTAGGCATTCCCTCCCGTCCTCTGTGATTGTGCAACACTCTAGCATTGCCAGTGCCCTAGATAAACAATCGTTGAATAATGGATAATAGTGATAGATGAACATTTTGACCCATGAAAACAATTAAAATACAGGTACTAATGAGTAAATCTCAAATTCCTAGCCATTACTGTTCATTACATTTTATGTTTATTATTCATTTTATATACAGTAAAGTGTCCAAAGAGGCACATGAAACTTTTTAATCATTTGCATAGGCTTTTATATCTTACATACACAAACACTATAAGCCCTGGTTCACACTGGTGCGATTTGACATGCGATTTGACATGTCAAATCGCATGTCAAATCGTCAAAATTTGCTGCAAATTGCGGCCAATGGCACCGTCCTAATCGCATCTGCGGCACTGCACCGATTACAAAAAGTAGTTTTTGTACTACTTTTTGCGATTTCAGCCGCGATTTACATTGACATCTGTTACAGATGTCTTTGAAAAGCCCCAGTGTGAACGTGGGCTAAGCCCTGGTTCACACTGGTGCGATTTGACATGCGATTTGACATGTCAAATCGCATGTCAAATCGGCGAAATTTGACACAAATTGCGGCCAATGGCACCGTCCTAATCGGTGCGACGCCGCATCTGCGGCGCTGCACCGATTACAAAAAGTAGTTTTTGTACTACTTTTTGCGATTTCAGACGCGATTTACATTGACATCTGTTTCAGATGTCTTTGAAATCGCGGCCGAAATTGGGACTGCCAGCGGGAGTGAAATCGCACGAGTTCAGCTGAACTCGCAGGCTTCACTCCCGCAGTCCCAGTGTGAACGTGGGCTTAGTGTTCATTTTAATGGACTATAACTCAGAAAAAAGAAAATGACAAATAAACAACTAATAAGTAAATGTGCAATAAAGAGACATACAACATCAAGCTGAGCTGAGCATCTAGTTCTTTGCAAGTAACATATAATTATTTTAAATCTGCACATTATTAAAAAAAAATTGCTAATTGTATAATGATCACTACAAGGTTTTGGACACGACATTTAGTAAACCCATAAATGTACTTCCTGTGAGAACAAAACTCAGACTGCAAACTAGTCACAAATCTCTGGATAAATATAAGCCTCATAAAACTGCTTACAAAGTAAAGAAATTATTTTTTATTTACTCTATTTTTAAAGTAGTTTTGATAAAAAAAGTGACTGATAAAGGCTATAGAAAAATATCTTCTTAAAAGCAACATAGTGTCTTATTCAAAGAGAAGATTCTGTTCTGGGCAGAAATGTATTTATTTAGTTACACCAACTACCTGCATTTTGTTGGATGGGAAAGTTGTTTATGGGTAAAGTAACACAAGTCTTTCTTTTGAGTCAATGTGCCAGTCTGCAGCAAGTCTTACACTGTTTTTGCCATGGTCCAGTTGGCAGTAGGTAAAAAGAAGTCATAGTCTAAATTTGTCAAAGACACGTATCCTTTATATAGCATGTAGAGTGATAGTTTAATGGTTCTACCCAATGTCTACAGGCACTTATGATCTCCTGTGTCTGGAAAGTCTTCAAGTCTCTGAATCCTCCGGCAAAGAAGAAAGATGTGCCTCAACAACAAGATTTCACAAAGGTAATATGGCAAGCTTATCAGTCTACCAGAGACTTTACAATAGTATAAAGGTAGAAAGATGGTAACTGTAAGATACATCATCATGGATTTTTTGTGGAGAACTCAGAAGCTTACTTAAAGGAAGACTTCTCTGCAAAGGCCTCCATTCTATGCTGAATACTATGCAGGTAGGTCACCTATTTCGCAGGCATTTCTCATTTTCTAAGAAGTAGTAAGACTATGAATAGAAATAGATATTTTGATCAGAAGCTTTCGTAAGGATTTTTAACCATAACATATTTCAATGGGTCAGAATCGACACAAGGAAAGAGTGCTGAAATCATTTTATTTGGCCTGGATATATAAAAAGAGGACACTGTGGGTTTCTAAATTGTCACCTGGGTCAAATGTATGTGTATATATATATATATATATATATATATATATATATATATATATTGTGACATTGGGGGATGTCTACAGTAGCTCAGTGATAGATGCATTGTAAGTGAGTTCACAGCCAACAGGAACTAAGGTTTAAGGGCATGGTAGCCCACTTTTATTGAAAGAAACAAAAAGGAAAGTTCATACATGCATTTGGTTTCCCACACAGGGGTTCTTCTCCCAAAAACATCAACACATGAAAATGCCAATCCACCTGGCTCTTAAGGCTCACTCAGCCTTATGCCCCATACACACGATCATTTTTAATGTCATTTTTAAAACTGACGTTTTTCTTGAAATTTTTTTTCTTGTTTCCTCTCAAGCCTGTCTTGCGTACACACCATCATTTTAAAAAATGTTCAAGAAAAGCGCAGTGACGTACACCACGTACGACGGCACTATAAAGGGGAAGTTCCGTTCGAATGGCGCCACCCTTCATGTTAGTAAAGTTTGTTGAGAGACGATTCGCTCTTTTCAGTCTAGTGCTTTTCAGTCCGTTACAGCATGATGAATGTGCTATCTCCATTACGAACGGTAGTTTTTCCAGAACGAGCGCTCCCGTCTCATACTTGATTCTGAGCATGCGCATTTTTTTCACGTCGTTAAAGCATACACACTATCGTTTTTCACATCGTTAAAAAAAAACGACATGAAAAACGACGTGAAAAAAGAGAGCATGTTCGAAATTTTTAATGCCCGTTTTTCACGTCGTTAAAAATGCTCTGGAGCATACACACGATCATTTTTAATGGCCATTTTTTTTAATGGCATTTTTAACGGCATGAAAAATTATCGTGTGTATGGGGCATTAGGCGCAGTTCCTTGCTGCACAGGCCCACTCCTGGCCTCTAGGAAGGGCTCTCCTGACACTCCAGGCTTCCACACTCCTGCAAGACTTACAGTCCCCTCTGGTCCCCAAGACTCTCTTCCAGTTGTCTCAGCTATAGTCTCCCCGACTCTGTCAGCTGGCCCAACCCTCTCAGTCTACTGACCAGGAACCTCTCCCACATGGAGAACTGTCTTAAGGATGTTGCCTGAGTTCTTTATCAGTAGCACACTTCCCTCCAGCAACTGCTGTATCACCAACTCCTTTCCCACACACACTGAGCTATCTTCAGCTCTGCCTTATAACGAGTGTGTGCACCAGGACACACACACAACCTGCAGAGCTCCTGGAAAACCCGGACACATGACTGAAGACTCCATCCCTCCCAATGCTCTTTGAAGTCTTCAAGTTTCCAGCCCCAATCCAGACTTACAAAATCCAGAGAAAACTTAAAGCATAGTTTTCTCTGCTCACCAATCTTTTGCTGGAACTTCTCAAATTGCTTCTTTGAGAGTCTGGTGTCCATTTTAAACACATTTCTACTAAGCCAGGGGCTCTAACTCTCACAATATATATATATATATATATATATACACTGTGTATATACTATATATATATATATATATATATATATATATATATATATATATAAAATAGAGATTTAGGTTCTAGATTCCATATTCCTTTTAGACCTCCTCATACTTTTAGAGTTAGTATTGATCTCCATTATAGACACACTCCCTACCCCCAAGGATACCTAATCTGAACAGGAGCTGCCACATCACATTTGTGACAATATTTCATTACACAGTAATTCCAAAACCAAGTTTGTAAACTTGCAGAGCAGACATGGCCTTAAAATTTAATCTACTGGAAAATTTGAAATGTCCAGATTTGATGGTACCAGGGCCAGATTTTTACTACTGGAACATGTAGGCAAGCACACCCAGAGCTCAGCCCCTTAGCTAAAATTACCTTTTTTACACAAAGCTTGTTTTACAGGTTCCTACCCAGTTTAAAATAATGAAAGACACTATAATTTTACTCAAATATACATATATGACTTATTTGATGCTACTGATGATAGGGGAAAAAAATTGGCCAATAATCAATACAAAAAAAAAGCCCTTTTGCTTTTGCTTGAATGGAACCTACTAGATACAAAGGATACACATGGACCACTAGAGCAGCTAGAGCAGAGGAAATGTGCAGGTTTTAGAAGGAAGGCCCAGGGCATTGCAGTCTTTCCTGAAATCCGATAGATCAGCAGTGTCCAGACTACTAGGGAGAGTGTGGCCTACGGCCATCTGCCTCCACCTAGCCTACAAATGTGGCCATTAGTGTTGCCACCTCATCCGTTTAAAAACAAACACATATTAATTACACAGGTTCAGAGGCTAATTTAATTCATATAAGGCAACAAGTGAGTTTAATTATCACTAGGGATGAGCTTCGTGTTCGAGTCGAACATACGTTCGACTCGAACATTGGCTGTTCGATCGTTCGACGAAGATCGAACGATTTGGGCCGTTCGCGCCAAATTCGAGTGACGCGAACGGCCCACAATGCACTACGCCATCGCAGTGTCATCCAGGCGCTGTGATTGGCCAAGCATGCACTGTGACCCCGCATGCTTGGCCAATCACAGCGCCGGCAGCGAGGAGAGCAATGATTGGCCACAGGCAGGATGCCTGTGGCCAATTATTGCTGAGGGTGTTTAGTACACGCCCCACACTATAAAAGGCCGCCAGCACGGCGGCCTAGTGTAGTGTGTTCCGGAGCAGGGATAGAGTAGCATAGGCAGGGACAGTGACTGTTATTTCTTTCTTGCTTAACCTGGATTCCTTTAGTTTAGGGAAAGAGAAGGATAGGTAGGGAGAGTGTCAGTGTGTTTTGTGCTTCTGCTATAGTGTGCTTAAAAAAAAACATTTATTCTAGGGACAGAAAACTCTAGGTAGGGACAGTGTCAGTTTCTTTCACTCTGCAAGTCCTTGTTTCCAGGGACCTGGAAGGACAGTGAGTGAATTGTCCTTTTGCTATATTGTGATTAAAAAAAACATTTATTCTAGGGACAGAAAACTCTAGGTAGGGACAGTGTCAGTTTCTTTCACTCTGCAAGTCCTTGTTTCCAGGGACCTGGAAGGACAGTGAGTGAATTGTCCTTTTGCTATATTGTGATTAAAAAAAACATTTATTCTAGGGACAGAAAACTCTAGGTAGGGACAGTGTCAGTTTCTTTCACTCTGCAAGTCCTTGTTTCCAGGGACCTGGAAGGACAGTGAGTGAATTGTCCTTTTGCTATATTGTGATTAAAAAAAACATTTATTCTAGGGACAGAAAACTCTAGGTAGGGACAGTGTCAGTTTCTTTCACTCTGCAAGTCCTTGTTTCCAGGGACCTGGAAGGACAGTGAGTGAATTGTCCTTTTGCTATATTGTGATTAAAAAAAACATTTTTTTCTAGGGACAGAAAACTGTAGGTAGGGAGAGTATTTTTTTTCTTTCACTCTGCAAGTCCTTGTTTCCAGGGACCTGTAAGGACAGTGAGTTAATTGTCCTTGTGCTATATTGTGCTGAAAAAAACATTTATTCCAGGGACAGAAAACTCTAGGTAGGGACAGTGTCAGTTTCTTTCACTCTGCAAGTCCTTGTTTCCAGGGACCTGGAAGGACAGTGAGTGAATTGTCCTTTTGCTATATTGTGATTAAAAAAAACATTTTTTTCTAGGGACAGAAAACTGTAGGTAGGGAGAGTGTTTTTTTTCTTTCACTCTGCAAGTCCTTGTTTCCAGGGACCTGTAAGGACAGTGAGTTAATTGTCCTTGTGCTATATTGTGCTGAAAAAAACATTTATTCCAGGGACAGAAAACTCTAGGTAGGGACAGTGTCAGTTTCTTTCACTCTGCAAGTCCTTGTTTCCAGGGACCTGGAAGGACAGTGAGTGAATTGTCCTTTTGCTATATTGTGATTAAAAAAAACATTTATTCCAGGGACAGAAAACTCTAGGTAGGGACAGTGTCAGTTTCTTTCACTCTGCAAGTCCTTGTTTCCAGGGACCTGGAAGGACAGTGAGTGAATTGTCCTTTTGCTATATTGTGATTAAAAAAAACATTTATTCTAGGGACAGAAAACTCTAGGTAGGGACAGTGTCAGTTTCTTTCACTCTGCAAGTCCTTGTTTCCAGGGACCTGGAAGGACAGTGAGTGAATTGTCCTTTTGCTATATTGTGATTAAAAAAAACATTTTTTTCTAGGGACAGAAAACTGTAGGTAGGGAGAGTATTTTTTTTCTTTCACTCTGCAAGTCCTTGTTTCCAGGGACCTGTAAGGACAGTGAGTTAATTGTCCTTGTGCTATATTGTGCTGAAAAAAACATTTATTCCAGGGACAGAAAACTCTAGGTAGGGACAGTGTCAGTTTCTTTCACTCTGCAAGTCCTTGTTTCCAGGGACCTGGAAGGACAGTGAGTGAATTGTCCTTTTGCTATATTGTGATTAAAAAAAACATTTTTTTCTAGGGACAGAAAACTGTAGGTAGGGAGAGTATTTTTTTTCTTTCACTCTGCAAGTCCTTGTTTCCAGGGACCTGTAAGGACAGTGAGTTAATTGTCCTTGTGCTATATTGTGCTGAAAAAAACATTTATTCCAGGGACAGAAAACTCTAGGTAGGGACAGTGTCAGTTTCTTTCACTCTGCAAGTCCTTGTTTCCAGGGACCTGGAAGGACAGTGAGTGAATTGTCCTTTTGCTATATTGTGATTAAAAAAAACATTTATTCCAGGGACAGAAAACTCTAGGTAGGGACAGTGTCAGTTTCTTTCACTCTGCAAGTCCTTGTTTCCAGGGACCTGGAAGGACAGTGAGTGAATTGTCCTTTTGCTATATTGTGATTAAAAAAAACATTTATTCTAGGGACAGAAAACTCTAGGTAGGGACAGTGTCAGTTTCTTTCACTCTGCAAGTCCTTGTTTCCAGGGACCTGGAAGGACAGTGAGTGAATTGTCCTTTTGCTATATTGTGATTAAAAAAAACATTTTTTTCTAGGGACAGAAAACTGTAGGTAGGGAGAGTATTTTTTTTCTTTCACTCTGCAAGTCCTTGTTTCCAGGGACCTGTAAGGACAGTGAGTTAATTGTCCTTGTGCTATATTGTGCTGAAAAAAACATTTATTCCAGGGACAGAAAACTCTAGGTAGGGACAGTGTCAGTTTCTTTCACTCTGCAAGTCCTTGTTTCCAGGGACCTGGAAGGACAGTGAGTGAATTGTCCTTTTGCTATATTGTGATTAAAAAAAACATTTTTTTCTAGGGACAGAAAACTGTAGGTAGGGAGAGTATTTTTTTTCTTTCACTCTGCAAGTCCTTGTTTCCAGGGACCTGTAAGGACAGTGAGTTAATTGTCCTTGTGCTATATTGTGCTGAAAAAAACATTTATTCCAGGGACAGAAAACTCTAGGTAGGGACAGTGTCAGTTTCTTTCACTCTGCAAGTCCTTGTTTCCAGGGACCTGGAAGGACAGTGAGTGAATTGTCCTTTTGCTATATTGTGATTAAAAAAAACATTTATTCTAGGGACAGAAAACTCTAGGTAGGGACAGTGTCAGTTTCTTTCACTCTGCAAGTCCTTGTTTCCAGGGACCTGGAAGGACAGTGAGTGAATTGTCCTTTTGCTATATTGTGATTAAAAAAAACATTTATTCTAGGGACAGAAAACTCTAGGTAGGGACAGTGTCAGTTTCTTTCACTCTGCAAGTCCTTGTTTCCAGGGACCTGGAAGGACAGTGAGTGAATTGTCCTTTTGCTATATTGTGATTAAAAAAAACATTTATTCCAAGGACAGAAAACTCTAGGTAGGGACAGTGTCAGTTTCTTTCACTCTGCAAGTCCTTGTTTCCAGGGACCTGGAAGGACAGTGAGTGAATTGTCCTTTTGCTATATTGTGATTAAAAAAAACATTTATTCTAGGGACAGAAAACTCTAGGTAGGGACAGTGTCAGTTTCTTTCACTCTGCAAGTCCTTGTTTCCAGGGACCTGGAAGGACAGTGAGTGAATTGTCCTTTTGCTATATTGTGATTAAAAAAAACATTTATTCCAGGGACAGAAAACTCTAGGTAGGGACAGTGTCAGTTTCTTTCACTCTGCAAGTCCTTGTTTCCAGGGACCTGGAAGGACAGTGAGTGAATTGTCCTTTTGCTATATTGTGATTAAAAAAAACATTTATTCTAGGGACAGAAAACTCTAGGTAGGGACAGTGTCAGTTTCTTTCACTCTGCAAGTCCTTGTTTCCAGGGACCTGGAAGGACAGTGAGTGAATTGTCCTTTTGCTATATTGTGATTAAAAAAAACATTTTTTTCTAGGGACAGAAAACTGTAGGTAGGGAGAGTATTTTTTTTCTTTCACTCTGCAAGTCCTTGTTTCCAGGGACCTGTAAGGACAGTGAGTTAATTGTCCTTGTGCTATATTGTGCTGAAAAAAACATTTATTCCAGGGACAGAAAACTCTAGGTAGGGACAGTGTCAGTTTCTTTCACTCTGCAAGTCCTTGTTTCCAGGGACCTGGAAGGACAGTGAGTGAATTGTCCTTTTGCTATATTGTGATTAAAAAAAACATTTTTTTCTAGGGACAGAAAACTGTAGGTAGGGAGAGTGTTTTTTTTCTTTCACTCTGCAAGTCCTTGTTTCCAGGGACAGAGAAGGACACCTGAAGGTAGCCCTTATTGCTTTTTTCCCATCTCCCTGCAGGCCATCTATTAGAATGTCTGGAAGGCAAACAAGGAGAGGCAGACAGTCAGGAGGCAATAAAAGAGGGCAAGCAGGCTCTGTGTCTGGGGGCAACAGTGCTGGTCGTGGACGCGGTGCATTGTCATCAGCACATGGCCATGGGACACGCTTGTCCTTCTTTTCGGCAGCTGGACATGTTGAGCCACATCATGCCGAAGACTTGGTAGAGTGGATGACCAAGCCCTCCTCCTCCTCCTCATCCTCTCTCACCCAGGCTCAGGGTACTGGAAAAGCAGCTGCCAAAGCGTCGTCTTCCCTGGTATCAATGTCAGACAAATCATCAGTCACTCCTTCCCTAGACCCACCATGTCCTCCTCCTGAGGAGTCCCCCGAACTGTTTCAGCACAGTGTTGGGTACATGCTCCAGGAGGATGCCCAGCGTTTCGAAGGGTCTGATGATGAAACCCAGCTAGAGGAAGGCAGTAGCGTGAGAGCAGACAGAGGGGATGCTCAAGAAGGACACCAATCTGGCAGTCATGTTCCAGCAGCTGCAGCATACTGCCAGATTGGCTCCAGTGATGAGGAGGGAGGGGATGATGAGGTCAATGACTCCACGTGGGTGCCTAATAGGAGAGAGGAGGAGGAGGAGGATGAGGAGGAGGCACATCTCCAACGAGGCAGGATGCCCTTTGGTGGCCAGCGTAAGGGCAGTACACCGACGGAATCACACCGCAGAGCTCCGCCTGTGCAGGGCGCTGGCTGTGCCCGTCATTCAAAAAGTTCTTTGGTGTGGGCCTTTTTTGAGGCTAGTGCATCAGATCGCACAGCTGCTGTTTGCAACATATGTCTCAAGCGTATATCGCGTGGCCAAAACATCAGCCGCTTGGGTACCACATGCCTGACCAGACATATGTTGACCTGCCATGCAGCTCGTTGGCAAGCCTACCTCAAAGACCCACACCAAAGAACAAAGCGGACCTCTCCTTGCACCGCATCAGCTGGGATCTCCAACCCCACTATAACTTCAGTCCTCTCTGAAACATGCACTGAGAGGAATGAAGGTGTAGAATTAGGTGTGTCACAGCCAAGTACTTGCGCCCACTCTGCTAGCAGTACACCGACGTCCGATTCTAGCAGGCAAATTTCCCTGCCCCAGCTGCTGGACCGTCGAAAGAAGTTCACTCCCAGCCATCCACATGCCCAGCGGTTGAATGCTAGCTTGGCTAAATTGCTAGCGCTTCAACTGCTGCCTTTTCAGTTGGTAGACTCGGCCCCCTTCCGTGAGTTTGTGCAATGTGCGGTTCCTCAGTGGCAGGTTCCCAAACGCCACTTTTTCTCACGGAAGGCTATTCCGGCTCTCTACCGGCATGTGGAAGGCAATGTCTTGGCCTCGCTGGACAGGGCGGTCAGCGGTAAGGTGCATATTACCGCTGACTCATGGTCCAGCAGGCATGGACAGGGACGTTACCTTTCTTTCACGGCCCATTGGGTCACTCTTTTGGCAGCTGGGAAGGATTCAGGACAAGGTGCAGTAGTGTTGGAGGTTGTCCCACCGCCACGCCTCCAAAATGCTACTACTGGTTGTGACACACCTCTCTCCTCCACCCCCTCCTCTTCTTCTTCCTCCATGGCCTCTTCCTGTGGTTTGTCCTATGAACCAGCGGTGCTCCGTAGCCGTTCACGGGGCTACGCAAGTACGCAGGCAAAAAGATGCCATGCCGTGCTTGCGCTGGTGTGTTTGGGGGACAGAAGCCACACTGGGGCAGAGGTCCTGTCTGCTCTGCAGGGCCAGGCCGAGAGGTGGTTGACGCCACGCCAGCTTAAGCCAGGAATGGTGGTTTGCGACAATGGCACCAACCTCCTCTCCGCCCTCCGACAGGGACAACTGACCCATGTGCCCTGTGTGGCTCACGTCCTTAACCTGGTGGTGCAGCGGTTCTTGGGCAGGTACCCGGGCTTACAGGATGTCCTGAGGCAGGCCAGGAAAGTCTGTGTGCATTTCCGCAGATCTTATAATGCCAGTGCTCGCCTGGCTGAGCTGCAAAAGGAGTTGAACCTGCCCAAGAACCGCCTTATATGTGACATGCCCACCAGGTGGAACTCAACGTTGGCCATGCTGCAGCGGCTGCACACGCAGCAGAGGGCCATCAATGAGTACCTGTGCGACTACGGCACCAGGACAGGGTCAGGGGAGCTTGGTTTTTTTTCTCCACGCCAGTGGGGCATGATCAGGGATGCATGCACTGTCCTGGCACCATTTGAGGAGGCCACGAGGATGGTGAGCAGTGACAGTGCATGCATCAGTGACACTGTACCTCTTGTCCACCTGTTGGAGCACACGCTGCGTGGAATAATGGACAGGGCACTTGAGGCAGAACAGAGGCAGGAAGAGGAGGACTTCCTTGCCTCTCAAGGCCCCCTTTACCCAGACAGTGTTCCTTCTGTCCCACCCATCGCACAGGAAGAGGAGGAGGAGGAGGAGGAGGAGGAGGATTGTGTCAGCATGGAGGTGGAGGCTGGCACTCAGCATCATCAGCAGCAGTCTTTTAGGGATGATTTACAGTCCCAAGAAACCAGTGGACTTGTACGTGGCTGGGAGGAGGTGGCTGCGGATCATGTCGTCCTTAGTGACCCAGAGGACTCCGGAGCGAATGCCTCAGCAAACCTACGCTGCATGGCCTCCCTGATCCTGCAAAGTCTGCGGAAGGATCCTCGTATTCTTCGGATCAAGGAGAGGGACCATTACTGGCTGGCCACTCTCCTTGATCCACGGTACAAGGGTAAGGTTGCGGACCTTATGTTACCGTCGCAGAGGGAGCAGAGGATGAGACAACTCCGGGAGGCCTTGCAGAAAGGTCTGTGCAACGCGTTCCCAGAGACTGGGAGGTTGCAAACTCCTGGTCCTGGACAACGAGTTGCTGAGGCTTCGGCCAGTCAAAGAAGGAGCGGTGGGGAAGGTGGCCGTCTGACCGATGCGTTCAGACAATTCTTTAGTCCGCAGCCCCAAAGTATGATTGGTTCCAGCAACCATCGCCAGCGTCTGATAAACATGGTGCAGGAATATCTAGGGGCAAGGTCAGACTTGGACACCTTCCCCACCGAAAATCCTCTGGCTTACTGGGTCTTGAGGATGGATCACTGGCCAGAGCTTGCACAGTATGCAATTGAGCTACTGGCCTGTCCTGCATCCAGCGTTCTTTCGGAACGCACATTCAGTGCTGCTGGAGGATTTGTCACGGATCACAGGGTGCGCCTGTCCACCGACTCGGTTGATCGACTGACTTTCATCAAGATGAACCAGTCTTGGATCACCACCAGCTACCACACACCTGATGCTGATATAACAGACTAATTGATTTTAAAATGTCACATCCCTTCAAGACTGATGCTGATGCTGAGTGCCTGTGCTGTTATGTTGACTGGCTATCCTCCTCCTCCGAGTCCTCAATGATACGATTGATGATGATAGCTTGGAAGATCATTTTTGTTTATGGGTGCCGCCACCAGTGCCTAACGCCCAATTTTTCAGCCCCTGTTTAACAGGGGCGTGTAATTACAATTTTTGAAGCAATACTTTGCAACAGGGCTCATTGCTGTGCTCCAAGTACAGTATCTGTGAGGAGTTGCAGTGTTGTGCCACCAGTGCCTAAGGCCCAATTTTTCAGCCCCTGTTTAACAGGGGCGTGTCATTACAATTTTTGAAGCAATACTTTGCAACAGGGCTCATTGCTGTGCTCCAAGTACAGTATCTGTGAGGGGTTGCAGTGTTGTGCCACCAGTGCCTAAGGCCCAATTTTTCAGCCCCTGTTCAACAGGGGCATGTAATTACAATTCTTGATCTAATAATTCACAGCAGGGCCCATTGCTGCACCCACCAAGAGTAACTGTCAGGGCTTACAGTGTTGTGGCACCAGCACCACCATCAAAGGCCCAATTTTTACTACCACTGTTCAACAATTATATGTAATTAAAATTCCTGATATAATAGTTGACAGCAGGGCGTTCCAGCACCAACCAAGAGTAACTGTGAGTGCTTACAGTGTTGTGCCAACACCAACAACTAAGGGGCCTATTTCTGCAGAGTATATACGGCAGGTCCCTACTTTCAAACATCCAACTTACAAACGACTCCTACTTGCAAACGCAAGAAGACAACAGGAAGTGAGAGGAAATCTACCACTAGGAAGGAAAATTCTCTCCTGTAAGAATAAATATGGGAGAAAGGTGTCTCCTCTGTACTGATGCTTTATCAGCAATCCTTGTTTCAAGAAAAACACCACATTTCAAAAACAGTTGTCATTGGGACGGAAAGTGAGGTGAAATGTTCTGAACAGGGGCACAGACAGCAAAACAAATGTTACAGGGGTGATAACCCTTACCTATGTTTTCCAAAAAGTTTAAAAATAGATTTTTGGGCTGGAGCTACACTTCAACAATGTACCTGTTCAAAATTACAAACAGATTCTACATAAGAACAAACCTACAGTCCCTGTCTTGTATGCACCGCCTGTATACGGCTGTTCAGAGTATATAGGGCCTTTTTTATTTTATGTGCGGGGTTCCCCTTAATATCCATACAAGACCCAAAGGGGCTGGTAATGGGCTGGGGTAGGGGGGGGGGGGGGGTCATGGGGTAGCTATGCCATTTTTCTTAAAGAATTTCATCCATATTACCGGGACCAGACATTACATTAAAGCCGCAAGCAGTTTTAAATGGCTTCTTTTTCCTTTAGAAGTGTCATTTTGTGCAGGGACAGTTCTAAACACGGGAAACACGTGGCACTTCACAGGCATACTTTAGACACCCCCCAGGTACGATATTTAAAGGAATATTTGACTTTTTTTTTTTCACTTTATGCATCATTAAAATGACTGCTCCCGAAAAACGACCGTTTTTAAAACTTCTTTTTGCATTGATACATGTCCCCTGGTGCAGAACCCGGGTTCCCAAACCCTTTTTAGGACAATAACATGCATAATAGTTGTTATAATTAGCACTTTAGAATTCGAACGTTCGCATCCATTGTATTTAATAGGGTTCTAATGTTCGTTCGAACTTCCGGTCCGTTCGCGGGTTCTGGTGCGAACCGAACCCGGGGGTGTTCGGCTCATCACTAATTATCACCTTAATCAGCCATAGAACCTGTGTAATTAATATGTGTTTGGATTTAAAGGGATGAGGTGGCAACCCTAGTTGCCATCAAGTGACAGACTGTTGGTAGGAGGACATCTATACTCCATCATTGTGGTGGGAGACCTATAAGCTATTTCTGTGTGCTTAATGGTTTGCTGTCACTGAGTTTCTGCCTATGAGTGGTTGCATCGCTCTTATGTTACCTTTGGATTACAAATACCTTATATTAACAGAGTATTTACTTCTGTTTGTGCTGATATTGCTTTTTTAATAATGTTCCCTTATACCTGCTTAGTGCATTTTGGCCAGGCTGTTTCACAGACAGCTTGGGAAATGAATGGCATTTATCTAGCTGTACTTATAATTGTTCCAACTTTATTACATGGTTGATACTGTCATTGTCGAGTCTTCTCTTACAGGGCTTGGCCCTAATAAAAACCTTTGTGTTATTACTTGTGTGTCGGTGATTGTTAGGTCCAATTCAGGATGGGTCACTCACCACCAGGGATGAGCCGAACACCCCCCTGTTCGGTTCGCACCAGAACCTGCGAACAGACAGAATGTTCGTGTGAACTTTAGAACCCTATTAAATACAATGGACTCGAACGTTCGAAATCTAAAGTGCTAATTATAAAGGCTAATATGCAATTTATTGTCCTAAAAAGTGTTTGGGGACCCGGGTCTTGCCCCAGGGGACATGTATCAATGCAAAAAAAGGTTTAAAAAATAGACGTTTTTACGGGAGCAGTGATTTTAATAACGCTTAAAATGAAAAAATAAAAGTGAAATATTCCTTTAAATTTCGTACCTGGGGGGTGTGTATGATATGCATGTAAAGTCGCGCATGTTTTCCGTGCTTAGAACTGTCCCTGCACAAAGTGTCATTTTTGAAGGAAAAAAAGTCATTTAAAACTCACTCGCGGCTATAATGAATTGTCGGCTTTTATCAATACATAGAAAAGTCATTGATAAAAAAAAAAAAAGAAAGCGTGGGGGTTCCCCCAAATTCAATTACCAGGCCCTTAAGGTCTGGAATGGATATTAAGGGGAACCCCGCCGCAAATTTTAAAAAAAAATGGCGTGGGGTTCCCCCTAAATATCCATACCAGGCCCTGGAGATCTGGCATGGATTTTAAGGGAAACTCCACCCCAAATTAAAAAAAAATGGCGTGGAGTCCCTCCAAAAATCCATACCAGACCCTTATCCGAGCACGCAACCTGGCCGGCCGCAGGGGAACAGGGGGGGGCGAGAGAGCGGCCCCCCTCCCTCCTGAACTGTACCAGGCCACATGCCCTCAACATGGGGAGGATGTCGCCATGTTGATGGGGACAAGGGCCTCATCCCCACAACCCTTGCCCGGTGGTTGTGGGGGTCTGCGGGCGGGGGGCTTATCGGAATCTGGAAGACCCCTTTAACAAAGGGGACCCCCAGATCCCCCCCTATGTGAATTGGTAAGGGGTACATTGTACCCCTACCATTTCACGAAGAAAGTGTCAAAAAAATGTAAATAAAAACACACAAACACCTTGGAAAAGTCCTTTATTAAAAAATAAAAAAATTATAATAAAAAAAACATTTCAGCGATGAAATCCAGTGTCCCGCGGCGATCCCGATGTCCAGCGCTGTCCGTCATTGGTTGTGCCTGTGCGGACCTGATGGGGAACTTCCTCCGCTGTGTTTTAAATGTATAGACCCGCCCCTTCTAAAGTTCCCCATCAGGTCCGTTACACAGTGAAGGAAGTTCCCCGCTCAGGCCAATGACGTAGGCGGGGTCGGACATACTGAGGGGGCGGACCTGATGGGGAACTTTGTTCGCTGTGTAATACATGAATAGACCAGCCCCTTCTCGCGTTCCGCATCTGGTCCGCTGAGCGGACCTGATGGGGAACTTTAGAAGGGACGGGTCTATACATTTAAAACACAGCGGAGGAAGTTTCCCATCAGGTCCGCACAGGCACAACCAATGACGGACAGCGCTGGACATCGGGATCGCCGCGGGACACTGGATTTCATCGCTGGAATGTTTTTTTTTTTAATTATTTTTTTTTTTTTAATTCAGGACTTTTCCAAGGTGTTTGTGTGTTTTTATTTACATTTTTTGACACTTTCTTCGTGAAATGGTAGGGGTACAATGTACCCCTTACCAATTCACATAGGGGGGGATCTGGGGGTCCCCTTTGTTAAAGGGGTCTTCCAGATTCCGATAAGCCCCCCGCCTGCAGACCCCCACAACCACCGGGCAAGGGTTGTGGGGATGAGGCCCTTGTCCCCATCAACATGGGGACATCCTCCCCATGTTGAGGGCATGTGCCCTAGTACGGTTCAGGAGGGAGGGGGGCCGCTCTCTCGTCCCCCCCTCTTCCCCTGCGGCCGGCCAGGTTGCGTGCTCGGATAAGGGTCTGGTATGGATTTTTGGGGGGACTCCACACCATTTTTTTACATTTGGGGTGGAGTTCCCCTTAAAATCCATGCCAGATCTCAAGGGCCTGGTATGGATACTTAGGGGGAACCCCACGCCATTTTTTTTTAAATTTGCGGCGGGGTTCCCCTTAATATCCATTCCAGACCTTAAGGGCCTGGTAATTGAATTTGGGGGAACCCCCACGCTTTCTTTTTTTTTTTTATCAATGACTTTTCTATGTATTGATAAAAGCCGACAATTCATTATAGCCGCGAGTGAGTTTTAAATGACTTTTTTTTCCTTCAAAAATTACACTTTGTGCAGGGACAGTTCTAAGCACGGGAAACATGCGCGACTTTACATGCATATCATATACACACCCACTAGGTACGAAATTTAAAGGAATATTTCACTTTTATTGTTTCACTTTAAGCATTATTAAAATCACTGCTCCTAAAAAACTGCAGTTTTTAAAACTTTTTTTTGCATTGATACATGTCCCCTGGGGCAGGACCCAGGTCCCCAAACACTTTTTAGGACAATAACTTGCAAATAAGCCTTTATAATTAGCACTTTAGATTTCTCCCATAGACTTTTCGAATTTGCCGCGAACACCCCAAATTGTTCGTTGTTCGGCGAACGGGCGAACAGGCAATGTTGGAGTCGAACATGAGTTCGACTCGAACTCAAAGCTCATCCCTACTCACCACTGGAAATTGCAGAGGAGCTCAAACATGACTAGAAGCTGGAGCTGTTCAGAGCTGCTCTATTTCATTCAGATTGTTTTAGCTTCTACTTTTCAATAACAAAAGAAATCACCCAGAATGCTGTCAATATATTGCTACTTTATTTTCTACAAATGTTGTTTCTTTGTATTACAGGTAGCACTACCATCCTATGAGGAGGCCGTTAAAACAACATCAAAAGATTTGCCACCTCCATATTCCACTGTCTAAACCACAAGTCCATAAAAGAAACCAGCTTCTGTCCACAGTAATGAGACATTCTTCATGCCTCCAAGTGATGGAGACCAAAGGGAACATAGTACATAGTTTCCAATGCAAAGCAACAAAGACCAAAAAGAACTACAGTGCATAGAGGCTGTCTCGCTATACAAAGCATTGCTAGTAAACATGTTTTCATAAAATCATTTTTGCTGACAGACTGTCTTTAGAATTTCAGGATTACAGCAGAACAACTAAAAATGAATTTTAACTCTTCTTAATCACGCAAAAGATCTATTGAAACGAGTAGTGCTTTTATATGCAATAAAATGTGCTCAGTATAAACCTATGTGCACTTGTATCATTTTGTGAGTCAAGATTTATAGGGAAGATTCATTATTAACCTTGGAACAGTAGAACACCAGTGATTGCATAGGAGAAAAATACTTTTAAATTAGAGGAAACATTTGGGAAATCAAAAGTAACTTTTAGATTTGACAATTAAAGTTTAATTTGCTTTAAAAATAAACTATTGATAATAACACACAAGTTCCTGAAACAAGTAGAGTAAAGTACATTATTGATTATAAACACTGTAAAAGTATTACAGTCAATCTGTGACACAGACAATCGTAAAAGGCCAGAGAGAAGCAAAAATATAACTAATATTTTAGAAAGTAAACAGGCTCAGCACCTAGGCTGAAAACACAAATAGAGAAGCAAATATGGTATTTATCTATATTGATTATCTAAATACAAAATAGAACAACTAACAAACAAGCATCTATATTGGTAAATTAATTAAAAGTATAAATAACTGCAACATAAATATATTTTTTAAGCACTATAAGCAGGGTCACCTGCCCATAAAACCTAGCAGAAAATACTTTAGTGGGTCCTGATCATAACAACAAACATGATATGCAAAATATAAAAAAATAAATGAAAACCGCAAAATACCACCCTCCGAAACAAAATCCCATTTTTAAAAAGAAGATTTGCAACACAAATACAAATGTTTTTCTTGGGCAGAATAGTAGCTAAAAGTGATCACTGACCTCAAATCAAACACAAAATAACATTAAAGACAAAAGCCCCCAATAATAAGAATAAAAAAGGCAACAATGACGTTTATTGCCCAAAGAGCTAGCAAATATAATTAATTAAAATTTTCCTAACTATCCCTAGTCTCTCCCTATGCACTTTGTTTTCCCTATCCTTTCCCTACAGCAGCTTCTAATACACTGTCACCATGGCCGTTTTGTGTCTTTCCTTTTATAGTAAGGGGGTTCACTTATCCAAAAGCCTTGAATGAATGTACACAGGCAGAATGCATTTATCAGCAGTATAAATACATCCAACCCTGTAAATTGAGATCATAGACAGGGAAAGTTTCTTGGCAACGCCATAGCTCTCTCAACACATTTTGTGAATCTTGGTTCACTTCATCAGAAGATATTTTTGCTGAACCAATGTCTATAGAGAATTTAGAGATATTAGAAGTATAATTATATGCTTACATACTGTCTGGTTAAATTATATACAGGTGTGTCTCATATAATTAGAATATCATCAAAAAGTTAATTTATTTCAGTAATTCAATTCAAAAAGTGAAACTCATATTATATAGATCATTACACACAGAGTGATATATTTAAACCATTTCTTTCTTTTAATGTTGAAGTTTATGGCTTACAGCTAGTGAAAACCCCAATTTCAGTATCTCAGAATATTAGAACATTACATAAGACCAATTAAAAAATAATAATTTTTAATACAGAAATGTTGGCTTTCTGAAAAGTATGTCAATGTACAGCATAGTATGCACTCAATACTTGGCCGGGGCTCCTTTTGCATGATTTACTGCATCAATGTGGCGTGGTATGTGGCACTACTGAGGTATTATGGAAGCCCAGGTTTCTTTGATAGCGGCCTTCAGCTCGTCTGCATTGCTGGGTCTGGTGTCTCTCATCTTTCTCTTGACAATACAGATTCTCTATAGGGTTTAGGTCAGGCGAGTTCTTTGGCCAATCAAGCACGGTGATACCATGATCATTAAACCATGTATTGGTACTTTTGGTAGTGTGGTCAGGTGCCAGGTCCTGTTTCACCAGCAGGTCAGAAAAAGCAGATTCCCTCTCAGGGATATAAACGGATCAACTGGTCATGGAGCTCCTATTCCTTTCGTGCTGCCTCCGGCTGATTAGATGGATACTAGCCAGTACAGATTCCCTCAATGGGGTCCGGTGCACATAGGAATAGAAAAGGCAAAATCTAGAGCTCTCTGATTATAAAAACTGTTTATTTGCTTATTAAAACTTTAAAACGTTACTCACAAACGCAGCACTTAAGCAGTGCGGGCTCAGGATGCATAGAAACGACAAGATGCTCGCGGGATGACGTAGCCACTGCGACTCCTTCCCCCCTATACGCGTTACGTCGAATGACTTCTTCAGCCCCTTGCTATATCTTGCTATATTGCAAGTTAATCACTTATTCTCATTTAAGGATTATGGGGAGTTATTTTTTATTTAGGAAGCGCAACACAGTTTTTTTGTTATATATTCTACATGTGAAGTGAACGCATTTTCTGTGTGTGCAGCAGCCAGGTGGGGGGGTATTTTTTTAATTTTTTCACTTCTTGTTTTTTTTGTGTGATTTTGCTAAATCACTCACTACACATATCACTATTTAGTGAATTTGCCTTTTCTATTCCTATGTGCACCGGACCCCATTGAGGGAATCTGTACTGGCTAGTATCCATCTAATCAGCCGGAGGCAGCACAAAAGGAACAGGAGCTCCATGACCAGTTGATCCGTTTATATCCCTGAGAGGGAATCTGCTTTTTCTGACCTGCTGGGGAAACAGGGGTCAGAACGTGAGGTGAGCGGTTAGGATATAGAGGTGGAGGAGAGCACTTGCATTTTCAACATTCAGGCACTAGTGATGTGTTGTGCATTTTTTTGCAGAAGACTCTGAGGAATATACTTGTGCATTTGGACTCTTAATTTCTTTTTAGTGCGTGGACTTTATTGTTTTGTTTTATTGTTCACTATTCCCATTCAGGGAACACCTATTTTTCATTTTTGGTTTACTATTCCCAGTCAGGGAACACGAATATTTGATTGTGCACTCGGTATCTTGCTATATTGCAAGCTAATCACTTATTCTCATTTAAGGATTATGGGGGGTTATTTTTTATTTAGGAAGCGTAACACTGTTTTTTTTTTATATATTTTTTTATACTTCCTGTCAGTATATTAGGAAGAGAACACCAGCAATTGTCTGCAGTTAGCTTTAGTTGCACACTGTGCACAGGACACATTACACTGATTGAAAATACTGCTGCTGCCTTCCTGTCAGTATATTAGGAAGATAACACCAGCAATTGTCTGCAGTTAGATTTAGTTGCACACTGTGCACAGGAAACAGTACACTGACTGAAAATACTGCTGCTGCCTGCCTGTCAGTATATTAGGAAGATAACACCAGCAATTGTCTGGAGTTAGCTTTAGTTGCACACTGTGCACAGGATAAAGTACACTGACTGAAAATACTGCTGCTGCCTTCCTGTTAGTATATTAGGAAGAGAACATCAGCAATTGTCTGCAGTTAGCTTTAGTTGCACACTGTGCACAGGAAACAGTACACTGACTGAAAATACTGCTGTTGCCTTCCTGTCAGTATATTAGGAAGAGAATACCAGCAATTGTCTGCAGTTAGCTTTAGTTGCACACTGTGCACAGGAAACAGTACACTGACTGAAAATACTGCTGCTGCCTGCCTGTCAGTATATTAGTGTAGCGGAACCTCACTCTCCCTCTTGGTTATTGTGAATGGCTTGTGTCTAGGGGTACCTGGAAGAGGAGAGTGCAGGAACACTACACCAAGCTCTCCCCTCATGTGTATAAGAGGGTTGAGCAAAGTTAGTTGATTTACCTCCCGGGTCTGTCCACTGCATATGAAGCCTTGTTGTTCCCTGGAAGTGTGTCTGCCAATAATAGAGCCCCACAGCAATCGAAAGTCCAACACTCCTTTATTTCTCGTAACACAATCAGTTGAACTTCCATTAACAACGAACGTGGGGGTGTGGGAACGAGTAGGCCCAGGCACAACTGTACTCTCCTATTCCTTTTTAGCAAATAGGCCTGGCGCACGGTCTCTGCCACCGACCGTGAGTTTTGGTTGCTGCCACCGACCAGATAAACTGTTGAGGCCCCTGCCACAGGCCTAATTGCAGGCCTCTACCACTGACCTGAGTGAATTAGCTGGACCGCTGCCACCGGTCATTGAACGTGAACTGAACTTCCTCTTTGAACTTGGCCCCTGTTCGGGAAAGATATCCCTCCGGGCGGTCTCCAGAGGTTCACCCGGCACTGGCAATCTGCTGCACCAGGTCTTCGGGTGAGTCCCTCCTCTGGTCCCTTACGCCTCTGGATTCGGGTGCCCCACTCCTGGTACCCCCTAGGACAATCCCTCCCTCGCGGGTCCCAGCGGAAGGTACTGGGCCCCAGGCCTCCGGCTGAGTACCTCACCCCAGACTGAAGGTGTCTGGGATGGAACACAAACTCCAGGTGTCCAGGCCTAGGCCGCCTGGACACCAACCGCAACCACAGCCCTCAGGCTGAAGGTACCCGGGACTCGAACCTCGTGGCGAAGAAGTCCGCCCACTTTATACCCTCTCCCAGGATGCACAGCGGGTTCCCCGCCCCGCCGTACAACCGCAGGGGGGCCGCAGGGAACTATGCATCACTGGTGTCCTCACCAGTTTAAAAAGTACACACCCGCTACATTAGTAAGAGAATAACAGGAACGGATCTAGCTAAACTGAATACAGCATATATATATACAGCATACACTGTAACTGCAGCTAACTGACTCGCCTGCCTGCTCTATCTAACTCAAAAGAAATGACACTGCCTCTCTCTCTCTCAGCACCCGGAAAACACTACACAAGGCCGACACGCAGGCGGCCTTGTATAGTGTGGGGCGTATACCTACTCCCCCTGAGCCATGATTGGCCAAAGGCACCCTTCCTTTGGCCAATTACAGCTCTCTGTACTGACGGCACTGTGATTGGCCAAGCATGCGGGTCATAGTGCATGCTTGGCCAATTATCAGCCAGCAATGCACTGCGATGCCGAAGTGAATTATGGGCCGTGACGCGCCTCTCAAATTTGGCGCGAACGGCCCATAATGTTTCAAAATTCGACCAACGGACGAACAGCCAATGTTCGAGTCGAACATGAGTTCAACTCGAACACGAAGCTCATCCCTACACATAACTGGACCAGAGGCAGGGCCGCCATCAGGGGGGTACAGGCAGTACACCTGTAAGGGGCCCGGATGGCCCCCAGCCTTTTTTTTTTTTATAAATTTTTTTTATTATTTTTTTTTTATTATTATTTGTTATTGTGACAGACCTAGCCGGGACAGAGGCTTTTGGAGGGGACTGAATGCAAGCCTCTTGCCTTGCGACCATGGGCCCTGGCATTTGGGGGAACGGTGCTCTTTGAGAGCTGTATGCCTGGGGACCCTTGAGGGGGTGTTACTTTGGATTCAGGTCCATGTCCCCCCCAAGACACACAGACTCTGGGGACCCTGTATATGCCATATTAGAGTGACTGATTCATACTGTTGGGACGTTCACACGTTCACTCTAAGGATATGCTAAAGACATCACCTCCAGCCATCTGTCTGTCCTCTGTGCTAATTGACCCTGCTAAGTGTGTGATGTTTACACTTATGATAATGTGTATTGTATAGCAGGTGAGCGAGGAGACGGGGTGTCTACCCTGAAAGGTCATAACTATGAGTCACCGTGGCTGTCTAAAGGATTTAGTTAATTAGCTCATGTTAATTTATGTTCTGGTTACCTCCTCTGTTACTGTATATAAGACTTGATTTTGGTTCTAATAAAGAAGTCTCCTGTTGAACTTACATACAGCCTGCCTGGTGTTTGTTCTGAACGATCACAAATGGATTAAAATGGCACATAGCTGTAGTTTGAATCCTGGAGCATCGGATGACCAAACCATCAGACGTTGCGATCTGTAGTATGATCCGATAGAAGCAGAGGGGTGTCGGGAGAGAGGAGCCGAGCGAGCAAAGGGGCTCGTTACATTGGTTGGCAGCGGTGGGATTTGCTCTCCAGTTCCTGGGACACGCCAAACCACCACAGTGAATGACCAGCTATGCAGCCTGCAGGAAAGTCACGCTGAAAGACCTACTTGAGAGCCGAGATGGACCAGAAGAAGGGTGATGCAGGACCCCAGTCAGTTGAAGATTTGTTTCAGCAATGAGTGCGGCAGCGGTTGGCATTATATGGGGCTAACCCATCAGAGACCGCCATACAGGAAGCCATTGAAGGCATTCAGCTGCAGGATGCCCGACAAGAGAGAGAACGAGAGCGACAAAAGAGAGAACTAGAACGGCAGCATGAGCGGAGAATGGCGGAAATACGGCAATCGGAGACAACGCCTAAAGAACCAGCCGCCATGGAAGAGGAATTCGGAAGGAGGTTGTGAGAGATGCAGATACAACATAGAGGACCAGTATCAGAGGAGGTCCTGCTGGGATGGTCGGATTCGATCCGCTGCGAACTCTGGAAGAAAGTGCTAGCCCTCGAGCAGCAACACCAGGGAAAGCTTCTCCCCTCCATCTATGTAAGGTACTGGTCGCAGTATGAAGTACGAATGCTGTTATTGGGGGAACAACCAAAGCAGGAGTGGACAGCTGAGTTAAGCAGTCTGATCCGGGCAGAGATGCGGTTGGACGAGAGCTACAGAGCCCTCCGGTGGTATGTAGCCCAAGAGTGCCAGTGGTCAGCGGATGACAGCCCCACGGAAGGCTTTGACTATAATGGCCTGGGATTGTTGTATTGGAGGCTGTCCGAGGACCCTGACTTTGGGAGTGATCGGGAGTGGCATTTGGAGGAAATAATGGAGCACAGAGAACAAAGACTGAATGTCTCGGAAGGGCACTGGGCAAAGGAAGATTTGGAGTTTCTGGCCGTTCAGGAATGGGAGCTGGAGATTGCCTAAAACAGCTGCTAGACTCTGCTCAGCAGCAGGGTGGGGCTCCCTTTGCCTGGGACTATCAGGAAATACCAGTTGACAACTCTGAAATCCTGGCTGAAGAATCAGTAGTGGAAAATCTGAAGATTGCCACCCTTAAAGCCGAAGTGGATGATATGGAGTTCCAGGGAGCTAGGGAAGTTGGCTCATCTCCCCAGCCACAGATTACAGAAGGTATGGACTTAAGGGACTGTTCAGAGGATGTTAGGGATTATGCATCGCCTGCCCAAGTACTGGCAGCAGGACAGAGTACTACAGACCCCTGCTCTACACCCGTGGCAGTTTTGGAGGCCCGAGGTGAGAAGGCGATGGTTCCTCTTTCACAGTGGATTTCAGAGATGCAGGGAGGAGAAGCAGGCCATCTCCCCCCCCCACCAGTTAACCAGGGCAGATGGTGTGGAGTCCCATGCAGAAGTGCTGGCAACAGGGCAGAGTGATACCCACCTCTGCCCAGCACCGGAAACCACTGTGGAGTTTCAGGGAGCCGGGGCAGTTGGCCCCTCTCCCCAGCAACAAGCTGAGGCAGTAAAGCTCTTACTCCCAGCTGATTCACTAGCAGCAGGGCAGAATGCTACTGGCATTGGCACACAACTGCCACATGAGCGGAGATCGGTGGATGGGACTGCGGTTCCCACTCACAGCAACCCAGCAGAAGAGCTGTCAACAGAGCAGAGTGCCACGGGCCTCTGCTCTCAACTAACAGAAGAGGGAGGTCCTGTGGTATTGGATGGGACTTCAGTCCTCACTGACACAACCCCAGAAAATGGTGGGACACTGAGACAGGAGGATGTCAGCCTTGCTTTGCAAGCACTGGGAGATGTTCACCTACCACAAGTGGATGGGACTTCAGTCTCCACTTGTATACCCCAGGGATGCCGGGCAGTCGACCCAGATCCCCAACAGCATGACGGACTGAGCCCAGTCACCCTGTCTTCTCTCCAGCGGCGGAAAGGACTCCAGGGAGAAGGTCCAGTCCAGGCCTCTCCCCAGCGGCGGGTATGTTCTCTGAGACAGGCAGAGGTTGGCTGGGTAAGTAATGCTCTGTTTGGAGCAATTTATTTGGGGTACTGTGTGGATACCGGCATTGGGGGAATAGAACTATGGACTAACTTCGGAGTCAACCCGTTTGGGGTCTCCTCCTATGTTAGTTTCCTGCCGAAAGGGGAGATGTGTGACAGACCTAGCCGGGACAGAGGCTTTTGGAGGGGACTGAATGCAAGCCTCTTGCCTTGCGACCATGGGCCCTGGCATTTGGGGGAACGGTGCTCTTTGAGAGCTGTATGCCTGGGGACCCTTGAGGGGGTGTTACTTTGGATTCAGGTCCATGTCCCCCCCAAGACACACAGACTCTGGGGACCCTGTATATGCCATATTAGAGTGACTGATTCATACTGTTGGGACGTTCACACGTTCACTCTAAGGATATGCTAAAGACATCACCTCCAGCCATCTGTCTGTTCTCTGTGCTAATTGACCCTGCTAAGTGTGTGATGTTTACACTTATGATAATGTGTATTGTATAGCAGGTGAGCGAGGAGACAGGATGTCTACCCTGAAAGGTCATATCTATGAGTCACCGTGGCTGTCTAAAGGATTTAGTTAATTAGCTCATGTTAATTTATGTTCTGGTTACCTCCTCTGTTACTGTATATAAGACTTGATTTTGGTTCTAATAAAGAAGTCTCCTGTTGAACTTACAAACAGCCTGCCTGGTGTTTGTTCTGAACGATCACAAATGGATTAGAATGGCACATAGCTGTAGTTTGAATCCTGGAGCATCGGATGACCAAACCATCAGACGTTGCGATCTGTAGTATGATCCGATAGAAGCAGAGGAGTGTCGGGAGAGTGGAGCCGAGCGAGCAAAGGGGCTCGTTACAGTTATTTTTTTTGTAAGGAGCCCAGAGGTCCCCAGAGGCCCGGAGGTCCCCAGGGCCCCGGATGGCAACCCCCCTTTTTTTTTTGTGTTCGTCAGCACCCAAAGCCCCCCCCCGACCTCAACAATTTGCGGCGGCAGCACCCCCCGCTTCTCAATTTGTGGCACCCCACCGCCTATCAATTTGCAGCAGCCCACCCCGCTTCTCAATCTGCGGCGGCAGCACCCCCCAGTTCTCCTCTGCTCCAGGGGGCCCATGCCTGAAGCTGTGTAAGGGGCCCCAAAATTCCTGATGGCGGCCCTGCCAGAGGGGCCTAAAAAAGGTATCTTTTTTACAGAGGTTAGTTAGCATAGGTGTTAGCAGAGAGGTGGGGACCGTTTTAAGGCTAGTTAGAATGAAGCTGCAATTCCACTTTAATAAGCATAAACTGTGTTCCTGCACAAAGTAATATATAAGAAGTTGAACAGGTGTGTATTATCCCGCGTTCCGTAACCTAATGCGTCCCTCACTTCTAACTTGTGTCTGATGGCTGCAACCAAATATTTGTGTTCCCACAACTGCAAACAAAATAAAATCAAAAATGTTGGCTGTGCCTAACCGTGTTCAATCCAATTAGTATTTTTAAACCAAAACCTTCATTCAAACCACAAAACTACTTTCATTATTTAGTGACAAACTTTCTTGTGTACAATAAAATAAAATAAATGTGACAGTCTCAGAGGACTATAGTTCAATTAGTAGTGCTTTTCTTCTTTCAAATATTTTTCCCTTTAAATGTGCTTCTCATATCCCGCAGTTTTTTCACATTCACCCTTGTGGATTTCAGTTAATACAATTGTGCAGTGACCCCCACCACCATTCAACACTGCGCTCACCCCCAGTTTAGACCTGTTTACAGGTCTATAATTTCCTCTCACTGCTGTAGTTACCGGTAATTCCAGGCTCCTCGGCTGTTCAATCTCCTTCCACTCTCCTCGCTGAGCTGGCTTTGTATGGACTTCCTTTCCCCCATGTCCCCTCAGTATAAAAGATACATTCCCATTGTGTAGTATATAAAGGTTTCACATTTATTGCATAAAATCCAGTTACATCAAAACTTGAAACAGTAGAGCGCATTTGCGGGAGCTCCACAATGGCCGGCTCCGCATCACCCCAGACCAGCAGCATTCATAGCACCACTCACAGCCACCCAGGACCAGCAATAACAGGGCATCGTAGCTCCTGAGAGTCCCTAGCACACCCCTGGATGTCAGGACCGGCCTCAAGACGTGATCTCAGGCCACAATTTGATTGCTTAGCGCGGGGTGGGTGTACCAAGATAGCCAACCGCCGCCACAGCAGCACAGCCACATGCGGCCAACACAGAGGGATCCCTAGAACAAAGGCAAGTCTTAGCCTTGGCAACCTTCACCTACACCCCGGTGATCCATGGGAGTACTCAGCTCCCCCTGGCTCCCTCACCAGCCTCCACAGAGTCTCTTCTGGGCCGCACCATGGAGGAGTACACTTTTTATCCAGTCAGGCCTTCTCCAGCTCATCACTTTGTGACCCTATCCCCAGGCTTCCCAGGCCAGGACCCGTCTACACAAACATCAGATCTATTCCTTAAGCTCTCTGACCTCCTGGAGAGGGGGCTGGCCAATACGGCGGCTAAAATCACAAGGGACATTAAATCTGATTCTCAGAACCTGGGATCCAGAATGGAGGCCAGAAAAAATAAATTGGACATCACGGTATCAAGAGCTAATCAGAATTCAGACAACATTCAGGTCCTCCAGGAACAGCTTGAAACAGCCTTATCCAGAATTGATGATTTGGAAAATAGGTCCAGAAGATACAATTTCAGAATCAGTGGTCTTCCTAAACCATCACGGAAATTTCCTCAGCAGTTCAGGAGCTCATCAAGGATCTTATACCCACTACCCCTCTTCACCGCCTGGAGTTGGACAGAGCTCACAGGGCCCTGGGACCCCCCAGAAAGGATGGATCCCCTATGCCAAAAAAGAAGAAGTCATGCGACAATCACGCTCCAAGCCAAAGGTGACATGCCAGGGCCATCTAATACAATTTTTTGCAGACCTCTCCCCCTCAACAATTCAAAAGAGGAGAGCTCTCAAACCGCTCCTGACAGTCCTCGCACAACAGGACATTAAATATTGGTGGGCCTTCCCATTTGCTGTGAAATTCGCACTGAAAGGCAAGACACACTCTTTCACAAACCTGACGGTTGGTTAAAAGATCCTCCAGAACCGCAAGCTCATCTCACAGGAATAAACCATGGACTTTACCAATTTTTCTATGGGCTCCACCAAGCGTCCT
Organism: Rana muscosa; assembly: GCA_029206835.1. Lineage (NCBI taxonomy): Eukaryota > Metazoa > Chordata > Amphibia > Anura > Ranidae > Rana > Rana muscosa. The sequence continues at coordinate 501,490,240 of CM055117.1, forward strand.
CCCCCAGCAAGCCCGGTCTCCCCCATCTGGAACAAAGGAAAGTCCAAAAGATCTAAAGACAACAGGCCTTAATAAGACTGCAACTCAGATCAACAAATGCCCTACTCTCAATTTCTTTCTTTGTCCCTCAGAAGTGGTTCAACCAGTTGCTGGAGCTATTCGCTCCTAGCCTATGTGGCCAAATTGGTTTTCCCCATTTGCATTTCAAGTTATCCTCCAGTTGTTCGTTACAAGCAAGTTATAAGACATGCCTTGTACACACAATCGAATTTCCGATGGAATAAAATCCGATGGACTTGTTTCATCGGAAATTCCGATCGTGTGTGGGCCCCATCTGACTTTTTTCCATCGGAGTAAAAAAATAGAACATGTTTTACATTTTTCAGATGGAAAAAAATCGGATGGGAAATTCCGATCGTCTGTGTGGAATTCAATCGGAGAAAAATCCACGCATGCTCAGAATCAAGTCGACGCATGCTCAGAAGCATTGAACTTCATTTTTCTCGGCTCGTCGTAGTGTTTTACGTGACCGCGTTTTGGACGGTCGGAATTTAGTCTGACAGTGTGTATGCAAGACTGATGGAAGTCAGCTTCCTCGGAATTCTGATGGAAAATTCCATTGGATTTTATTCCATCGGAAATCCGATCGTGTGTACAAGGCATAAGTGTTTTCAGTGACTATATGAGTGACTATATGCTCTCTACATGGCCCTAGACAACAAGAGGTGTGGAGGTCTTTCCGTGTGCACTCCCGGCCCCTCTTGAGCGAGGCTTTGGGGGCGCCGGGAAGTCAGGTTTTCTAGTGGCCTTAGGGAAAGTAACTCTACATGCACTTATGGTCTTAAACGGGTAATCTCAGTGTCTTAAACATGTTTTGTGCACTTTGAAGGGGCCCTCCATCCCCCCATCTGGGGAGGGGAGGGACACACCCCAGATATGGTCCTTTGGATTTTATTTTCCCATATTTTTCCTAGTTATAATGTTATTTGTTTATTACTGTTTCACATTGACATCGGGGTTTGGGGGGTCTGGGGTGACCCCCTTGTGCCTCGACCTATCCCATAGTAGCAGCTTCCCTGTTTCTGTGGGATGGGTAGTCAGCCCTCTTCATGGGGCAGACAATTTTTTGGGGTAGGAGTTTGGCAGGAGTGTTCTACGCCTAACCCGATTAGTGTTCCTAGAAGACTCTTTTCCATGTTTTGTCCGTACAACTCTTTTTCCCCTTTTCTAATTCTTTCTCTTTTTACAGCCAATCTCCAGGTTATGGCCTGTTCCCTGTTCCAGCTCCAGATCAAACCCCTTCCTAGACACAGATCTATTTCAAACGGGAGAAGACGGAAGTGGGTAAGTGACAGTGGTGTCGACAGTATTCCACCCCTCTGTTCTCATGGCTAACTTAAACTTAAATCCCTCAAGGACAAATTTCAGGATTGCAACACATAATGCTCAGGGTCTAAACTCCCCTCTGAAAAGGAGGAAAGTCTTTAAAAACTATAACTCTCTCAAAGTAGACATAGTTATGCTCCAAGAGACACACTTCCCTGCCCGATACAACCTCAAATTCCTCCACTCCTATTACCCAACTTTTTACTTAGCAAATGCGGTACATCAGACTAAGGGGGTAGCAATTTTATTTTCCAAGTACAGTAAATTATCTCGGATCGCGGACTATAGAGACCCAGAGGGGAGATTTCTTCTAGTATTCTTCATAGTATCCTACTATGCCCCTAAGAAAGGGCAGACAAGTTCTTCCAGTCTCTCTTCAAAACCCTAAACCCCCTCCTGGAGGGCATGGTCATCTTTGGGGGGACTCAAACATTGCTTTTGACCAGGGGCTAGACAGGTCCAGACCCCCTACAGCCCAGTTAACCCGCCCTACAAAAGGCGAGTCTTAAAATAGCCAGATTCCTTAACATACAAGGCCTCGTGGACATTTGGAGGGAATTGAAACCCTCTAAACTAGACTACACTCACTTTTCCTGCCCCCACCAATCGTATGCCAGGATCGACCATATCTTAGTATCCCCAAGTCTCATTCCATCCGCCCAAAAATCTACCATCAAAGATACTGCCTGGTCAGATCACTCAATGGTAACACTCTCCCTGCATAACACCCTAACAAGACAACCTATATCGCACTGGCGACTAAATGGGTCCATTCTCAGTGACCCCATTAGAACTAAGGAAATAGATAACTCCTTAAAGGAATAATTTCAATTGAATAATGTTGACAGTATCTCCTCAGAAACCCCTTGGGCAGCCCACAAGATGACCATAACAGGCAAAATAATCCAAATGGAAACTGAAATTAAGAGGGAGCGGCAGATGGACATTGTCAAATTAGAAACCCTAAAGACCAAACATAAGAATAACTCAACAAACACCTCAATAGAAAAGTTAGACGCAGCCAGGTTAGAGCTCAATCTAGCTCTCACGGCGAAAGCAGGGGAACACATTTGCTGTAGTGGGGTCAAATTCTACTCTCAGAAAGACAAAACTTTCACCACGGTATCGCACACACACCCTTCTGAAAATTAGGGCAGCAGGACAACCTCCTAAAGCCAATCCAAACAAAATACTCAAGGCCTTTCATGACTTCTACACTAAGCTCTACAGCACAACCTCCATAGACAAGGGTCCAGTAATTTCTAACTTTCTAAAAGACCTTACCTTACCTACCTTATCTACCGAACACAAAAATTTGCTAGACGCAGCCTTCTCAGTAGAGGGGATACTATAGGTCATAAAATAACTAAAAAAAGGGATCAGCACCTGGACCTGATGGTCTATCATTACCCTATTATAAGGCTTTTTCCAGTACTCTTGCCCCCTATATGGCAGAATTTTTCAACGCTAAAACCCAAGGCACCCCCCTAGACCCTCAACTCAACACTGCCTACATAACGGTTATACCCAAACCCGATAAATACCAGGAAGAAGTGGGGAATTATAGACCCATCTCCCTTATAAACAATGACTTAAAGATCCTAACAATGATTTATCCAATCGCCTAGCATCCTTCATAACCCGATACGTTTACAAGGACAAAGTGGGATTAATCCCAGGTAGACAGGGGCCAGACCAAATCAGAAGGGCAATAGACATTATCTCCTTACTACAGTCTAAAGGCCCCAAACAATAAGGAATGCTACTCTCTTTGGATTTGCAAAAGGCTTTTGACTTGATTGCCTGGCCTTATATTTTTACCCTCATGAAGCGCTGGAGATTTGGCCCCCCCCGAAGGCTCTGATACGTCTCCAGGGACATTACTCAAAATCCTTAAGTATAGCTAGGGGCACTAGACAGGGGTGCCCACTGCCCCCCTTAATCTTTGCAATTACAATCGAATCCCTAGTAATCACTATACGTTCCAACCCCAATCCCAATATCCAAGGGTAATTTGTGGCTCCCAAACCCATAAATGCGGATTATTCGCAGATATTCTTCTATTTATTACTTCACCGATCACAACCCTTCCCAATCCCTGAAAACGAATAAACTATTTCTCAGTTATCTCTGGCCTCCAGGTAAATTACTCTAAATCCCAAGCTCTAAACATTTCACTTAAACCAGAGATGGTAACATTATTGAAAAGTTAATTTGAGTTCCAATGGAGCAATCCTCAAGTATTAAGTACTTGGGGATTACTCTCATGGCCAAAATAGAACACTTGTACTCGTCGAACTTCCCACTCGTGTACCAGAAACTAGACTCTGAACTGAAAAACTGGGCTAAAGGGGAGCTCTCCCGGCTAGGTAGAATACACTCCATAAAAAGGACACTTCTCCTCAGACTGCTTTACCTATTCAGATCCCTCCCTATCAACATAAGGAAGGACCATTTAAAATCTTTCCAAAGCAAAGTCAATAAATTCATCTGGGGAGGTTTGGGCCACAGGCTACCCCAAAAAACCTTATTCCAGACTAGGATAAGGGGAGGGCTGGGCCTACTCTGCCTTTTGTGGTATTTTCAAGCAGCAAGAATAGCGCAATTATCTACCGTTTACTCGGTAAACAGGCAGTCCCCGCTTATACCTTAGACTTTCTACTATGGGTCCCCTCCAGAGATTGCCCACCAATACTATCGCCCAACCTATCACAAACCCTAACTCTCTGTGACAAAATGAGATCCGAGACCTCATTGACCTCAGAGTGCCGGCCCCTTGCACATTTTTTTCACAATCCAGACTTTACCCCTGGTCTAGACATTAAATCATTTAAATGGTCACTGGACAAGGGGTTCTATCGAATTGGCCATTTCTTCACTCCCTCGGGACCAATTTCTCAGAGCTACTGTGTTCAGAAGCTTGAATTTACGACCTCAGAGCAATTCAGATTCCAACAAATCCAACACTTTCTCCATAATATATGGAAAAGTAAACCGACTCCTCCCAAAATCACACCTTATGAACAATGGTGTGGGCAGGCCATGGATCAGAGGGGTTGAATCTCCATTATCTACCAGTCGCTTGCTCACCCGTCTTGCAAATCACCCTATATGTTAGCTTGGGAAAACGACCTCCAAATTCATTGGGATTTAGAGAGGTGGCAGACCACCCTCTCTAGGCCCTATAAAGGGATTAAGGAAAAGGGGGGTTTTGGGACTTTGAGTGAGGCATGGACCAAAGATCTCAAGCCTCTATCTCGATTTCATGAGAAAAAGAAAAGAGGGCAGTACTTTGAATGAAACACGCAGTCAGCAAACAGGGGGCCAGAGAACGGTGTATTGAGTATAAAACACAACATAAATCATACATTTAATTAACAACATCACAGAAAAATTGATCTATTCACATAGGAACATGATGCTACATGTCAGTGGCTGGGGGTATGTGCTAGATCACATGAGAAACTTGCCATTTGCATAAAATAAACATTGCATGTACAATGGCTCAACGCATTTCGTGGAGTCTGTATATCCACTCTTCAGGAGCAGCAATGTTATATCTGAAATGAGACATGAGGGTGTCTAAGTCACTGCCTTGGGGTGGGGAAAGAAAGAAGACAACCATGGGGAAAATGTAGAAAAACGTGTATAACTGATCTAAAATGTACTCACAGACGCTGAGTGGGGGTGTGACCTTGAAGACTGGGGTCTCCCCCGAAGGGGCATCTTGACCGGGAGCTGTGGTAGTGCATGGTGTGGCAGACCACCCAGGAAGGCCACACCGGGGGAAACAATGTCCACGAGGGTGAACAAACAGTGGCAAATGATGACTAAAGAGATCCATGAGGGCTTCTACAAAAAATATAAACTGTAAAAAATATCAAATCAGGAGATTCTGTACTTGAATGGGAACAGAATAGTACAGCTATGTCCATACAGCTGCCTGTATTACCTGATGAAAAGTCATAGGAAGCCAAGGTGTGCACTGGTGAGTGCTGGCCAAGGAGTAAAGGAGCACCATCAAGATGGACCAGCCGCCAGAAGTGAGGCCTATAAGGAGCCGCCCGCCATGCTCTACCGAAAGCTGTGCTGAAGGAGGGGGAGGCGCCGCCGCCTGAGCGACTACATCATTCAGCGCCAGGCATCAAACTGACCACCCACAGCCGCCGATGGGCTGCGCAGCCACCGTGATGACGTCACAGGTGACATCGCACATACGGCACGCATGCGTGACTTCGAAGCACAGCATGGAAGATCTACCCGCCCCAGATAGGGGGAGGGGGGATCCCGCGGTGTGCATCGCAGCTCCTGGACAAAGATATGAGCCAAAGGCTCAAGGGTCCCAGGACAGGGGACACCACTGACACGGGGCGTGTGGACCATTAAGGATTAAAAATAGAAGTGGAACTAAAAATAAGAAACCCAGCAGTGTTTCTCCATAAGATATGGAAAAGTCACACCTTATGAACAATGGTGTGGACAAGCCATGGATCAGAGGGGTGGAATCTCCATTATCTACCAGTCGCTTGCTCACCCGTCTTGCAAATCACCCTATATGTTAGCTTGGGAAAATGACCTCCAAATTCATTGGGATTTGGAGAGGTGGCAGACCACCCTCTCTAGGCCCTGTCATGGATATGCAGTAGTGTTTGTCTGTCAGCTTACCTTCCTTCCCATGTGTTCATCTTAGAGGCCTGAGCCCTTTCACCTGGCTTCCTTTATAATCTCCTCCCAGCCAGACTCCACCCCAGGCCCTATCAGAGAACACTATATTAACCTGTGCACTGCAAGCCTGCTTTGCTGATCAACGTGTTTGTTAGGCATTGTGTGTTTGGGTTCCTGCCTGCCGTGTGCTACGTCTGTCTCTCTGTTACGTTATTGGCTTGTCCCCGACTATCCCTGTCTGCTCGTGACCCTTGACCTTTGGCTCGTTCTTTCGTTATCCTTGTCTGCTTGTGGCCCCTGACCTTCGGCTTGTTATTCGGTTCTCCCTTATCTTGTGCTGCTGCTTCCCCTCTTTTCCCCTTATCCTACGGGGCGTGAGCTAGGAAACTCCAGGGGCCGCGACCTGGTCCCAGCCTGCAGCACAACATCCTCACCACTGGAGGCCCTGGAGAAGACCAGCTGGGTCTTAGACTCCGCGCCCTGGGGAATCTTGGCTCTAGCTCCCGTTAGGATCTCGGTTGTGCTCCTCTGGTCCCGCTTTCCACAACCACCCAGTTTCCTACCCGCAGAAGCCAGCCATAGGGTTCACTACCTCGCGGTGCACTCCTGTCCCCCTACGGTGTGCATCTGTACCTGGCCACAGGTGACCCTGACAGTTTGATCAGCCATGAACCCGGCTGACATCCCGTTACCCGTGGATGATCCGTTGCAGGGCATAGTTTGCAGACTTGAAACCCAGGAATCGAATCAGACTCAGGTGATGCGATTCCTCCAGGATCTGGCTTCTCGCTTTGAGCAGCTTCAGGCCTCCTTGGGAACCCTGAATCCGCAACCTCAAATACAACCAGCGGCTGCACCTATTACACCAGTCGCAGCCACACACTCACTACAACTGCCAGCTCCGTCCCGTTTCTCTGGGGACTCCAAGGCTTGCAGGGGGTTCCTTAGCCAGTGCACAATTCATTTTGAGCTCCAGCCCCAAAACTTCCTGTCTGATCGGGCTAAGGTAGCCTATATAATTTCCCTCCTCTCTGGTGAAGCTTTAGCCTGGGCAGCCCCTCTGTGGGAACTGAATGTTTCAGTGGTTTCTAGCCTGTCTGGCTTCTTGAAACTTTTTCGGAATATCTTCGAAGAACCGGCTCGTGTCTCTTCAGCGGCCAGCGCCCTTTTACGTCTCCGCCAAGAGTCTGCTTCTGTGGGACAGTATGCCCTTCATTTCCGCATACTGTCGGCTGAGTTGAGCTGGAACAATGAGGCCTTAGTCGCAACCTTTTTGCATGGCCTGTCTGATAGAGTGAAGGATGAATTAGCTGGAAGAACCATCCCCACTGATCTGGCCGGCGTTATCTCCTTGTGTAACCAGATCGATATTCGCTTTCAGGAGAGGACCTTAGAAAAGCAACGCCAGCACTCCTTGGTTCTTAGTCAGCCTGAGCTCCCCTCTCTTCGACCCGTAGAGCATCTCCTACCAGCTGAGGAACCCATGCAGCTGGGTCGGACCAGGCTATCCCCCGAGGAACGTGCTAGGCGCAGAACTCTTGGTCTGTGTCTTTACTGTGGGGGCAAAGGTCATTTTCGTGACACTTGCTCTCTTTGTCCAGAAAAACGTTCGGGTCCACTTCATCTGGAAAGTGGAGTATTGGACCCAGAAATATCACCTTCCCCTTCTCGTCTTCTGCTTTCTGTGTTCCTTCATGTTGGTGCTTCTTCTCATTCGGTCTCAGCATATCTGGATTCCGGAGCCGCTGGTAATTTTATGGACTGGGAAATCGCATCGTCCATGAGACTTACTCTTTTGCCCCTCACCACACCATTGGTGGTCTTGGCGATTGATGGTACTGTTCTCCCAGGGGGACCTATCCGCTTCCAGACCCTCCCTGTTAAGATGTCGGTAGGGACACTCCACCAGGAGTGGATATCCTTCCTTATCTTACCCAAGGCCTCAACGCCTATAATTTTGGGTCTCCCATGGTTACAGCTCCATTCTCCTCATGTGGACTGGACTACTGGACAGATCCTGGCTTGGGGTCCCTCCTGTTCCTCGTCCTGCCTACCCAAGGTTGCCCCCTGTGAATCTGAGCCGGTCATTCATTCCAGGTTGCATAACCATTTACATTTCTCTGTCCCTAACCACCCTTGGACGCACAGCCAGGCTAGCTTGTCTACAAGTCCTGCAGTCGCTACGTCTTGCGATGCGATTCAGGTAGTCGCTACACCTGACTCAGCTATTCACTCTGCCTCTGTACTAGTTATGCCAGTCCAGCCCATGCCCAGTGAGCCTCCTACTTTTTCTTGTTCGGGACATTCTGCTTGTCCTTCAGCTATTCAGTTTGACTCCGGCGACATGTCACCTTCTAACCAACCTGACTTCAGGGTTCCACTGACATCTGCCCAGTCTGATGGTCCTGTGCAAGATGACCAGTTCCCCTTTAAGGGTCTAGGGGACCCTCCTCAGATTCCTGTTGATCCTCTCATGCCCTTGCTTATTCCTAGAGAGCCTTTGGTCCTCAATAGATCTTCTTGTCATCTCCCTACCTCGTTTTCGGTCTCTGAGGATAATCTTAAGTACGAGGTTAGACAAGTTCTGGATTCTCGGCTCTGCAGAGGCATTCTTCAGTACCTTGTGCATTGGAGAGGTTTTGGTCCTGAGGAGGCGTCTTGGATCGCTGCATCTGATGTCGCTGCACCTCATCTGTTGAGAAGGTTTCATCAGAGATTTCCCTTTAAGCCTGGGCCCAGGCGGGGGAGGGCCCATAAGAGGGAGGGTACTGTCATGGATATGCAGTAGTGTTTGTCTGTCAGCTTACCTTCCTTCCCATGTGTTCATCTTAGAGGCCTGAGCCCTTTCACCTGGCTTCCTTTATAATCTCCTCCCAGCCAGACTCCACCCCAGGCCCTATCAGAGAACACTATATTAACCTGTGCACTGCAAGCCTGCTTTGCTGATCAACGTGTTTGTTAGGCATTGTGTGTTTGGGTTCCTGCCTGCCGTGTGCTACGTCTGTCTCTCTGTTACGTTATTGGCTTGTCCCCGACTATCCCTGTCTGCTCGTGACCCTTGACCTTTGGCTCGTTCTTTCGTTATCCTTGTCTGCTTGTGGCCCCTGACCTTCGGCTTGTTATTCGGTTCTCCCTTATCTTGTGCTGCTGCTTCCCCTCTTTTCCCCTTATCCTACGGGGCGTGAGCTAGGAAACTCCAGGGGCCGCGACCTGGTCCCAGCCTGCAGCACAACATCCTCACCACTGGAGGCCCTGGAGAAGACCAGCTGGGTCTTAGACTCCGCGCCCTGGGGAATCTTGGCTCTAGCTCCCGTTAGGATCTCGGTTGTGCTCCTCTGGTCCCGCTTTCCACAACCACCCAGTTTCCTACCCGCAGAAGCCAGCCATAGGGTTCACTACCTCGCGGTGCACTCCTGTCCCCCTACGGTGTGCATCTGTCACCTGGCCACAGGTGACCCTGACAGCCCTATAAAGGGATTGAAAACATCTCTTTGATTGAAGCTAACGTTAAAGTAATTAACCAGATGGTACCTTACCCCCTCAAAGCTGGCTACCATTTTTCGCACATAAAACCCTCAGTGTTATCGAGACTGCCAACTCATAGGTTCTATGGCCCACATTTGGTGGGAATGTCCCAGAATCAGGACGTTCTGGAACAAGATGTTCACCTTGATTCAAAAAGTGACAAATTTACAGCTCCCAAGAACCCCAGCCATCACTCTCCTGAACTCGGACCTTCCAAAGATTCCCAAAGCCAACCGCAAACTGAACCATTTTATGCTTCTATGCGCCAAGCTGACCATCGCTAAATCATAGAAACAACCCAGGGTCTCCTTCGTAGCAGCTAAACATAAGATTTTGTGGATTATGTCCCAGGAGAAATTGGCTAATATTGTAACGGACACAGCCTCGATGTTTCAATCTATCTGGGAACCTTGGGCAATGCACGTAGGCACCTCTTTCATACCTGGAGCTCAGGTCTAACATTCATTTGATTTTGTTTTGTCTATAATAGAGTTGAACGGACACCTGGATGTTCGGGTTCGACGGGTTCGGCCGAACTTCGGAAAAAAGTTCGGGTTCGGGACCGAACTTTAACCCGAACCCGGACCCGAACCCGAACCCCATTGAAGTCAATGGGGACCCGGACTTCTAGGGACTAAAAAGGCTCTAAAAAGGTAATGGAAAGGGCTAGAGGGCTGAAAATGGCAGCAAAATGTTGTTAAGAGCATGGCAAGTGCTCTGCAAACAAATGTGGATAGGGAAATAACTTAAAATAACATAAAAAAATAAAACACAGAACTGCAGAAAATGCTATTCAAAAAAAATGTTTTTTTTTTAGTATAGCACAGTAGGAGAAAACTATATAGAAATTGTTTATTTCACACACCTCAAAATATGTATAACACACTGCAAACTTTTTTTGGTGCCACTAAACTGCGTTTTTTGGAAGAGCAGAACACACCCACAGTACGTAACTGCTGAATCGCACAGCTACAGAACTGCAGAAAATGCTATTCAAAAAAAATTTTGTTTTTTTAGTATAGCAACGTAGGAGAAAACTATAAAGAAATTGTTTATTTCAAACACCTCAAAATATGTATAACACACTGCAAACTTTTTTTGGTGCCACTAAACGGCGTTTTTTGGAAGAGCAGAACACACCCACAGTACGTAACCGCTGAACGGCGTTTTTTGCAAGCGTACATTAAAGTGCAATTTTTTTTTTTTTTTTGCCCTAAATGGGTCTTTTTTTGCACGAGCAAAATAAAATGCTTTTTTTTTTTTTTTGCCCTATGGGTCTTTTGGAAAAGAGAACAATAAAGTGCCTTTTTTTTCCCCCTAAAAGTTAGATTTTCTCTGACACTGGGCTCATGGCAGTGTAAAAAGACTGCACTGCAACACAAATAGGTAGACAAATAAGTAGACCTATACAGATCGCTGATTTTAATCTCTGAATCTGGACTCCTATATAATAAATCTCTCTCCCTGAAAGCACCAACACAGGAACCTGGCCCTACACTACACTATCTCTCTATCTTTTCCCTCAGATTGTAGAATCAGGACTACCTCATCTATCTTTCTATCTATCCCTAAAAGCAGCAGCAGCAGACTAGATCCTCTCCCTATCTATTCTGAAGCAGAGTGTCATGTGTGCTGTGTGCCTCTAGCTTATATAGAAGCTGGGTCACATGTTGCACTGACCAATCACAGACATGCCATTAGTAGGCATGGCTATGATGGCTTCTAAGGGCACACCAGCTAATCAAAAGGTGATTGGCTGGCCCCTGAAGCATTTCTAAATGCATTATTAGATTGCCGAACCCGAACCCGAACTTTTGGGCAAAGTCCGGGTTCGGGTTCGGGAAAAAGCTAAAGTTCGGTACGGACCCGAACTTTACAGTTCGGGTTCGCTCAACACTAGTCTATAACTCTCTTCCTGTTGATTGGCACTTCCTCTTTCTACTATCACCTCTCTAGACCAATTCTTCTCCTCTTTACTTTCCCTTCCCTCCTGCAATGTAGTCTAATTTATCAAACCAAGTTATCCTACGGGTTTGACATTTAAATAAGAGTACGACAATCTGTAATTCTCACTATGCTCTTTGGCATGGTTCTAGTGCATAACTACCCTCCTTGAGGCTATGCGCTTCTTCCTGGGTTGATGGGGGTGCCGGGAGAGCTTTTCCCACTAAACCTGCAACACTAGTCAATATGTAGGAGGGTATGTCAGGAATTTACGTTTCAAATCCTGGTTGATTGTCTCATTCATATTTGACATCATGTATTTCCTCTACTTACAATGATTTCTCATTACATCTCTTTATTTGGTATATTTCATGTTCCTGTAGTAAATAAAATCGTTGAAAGTTAAAACTTGTAACAGTGCGGTTTAAAAGATCATCCAACGGGGCCGTAGCTTCCGTATGCTCTTGTATGTTCCACAAACACAGTTCTCTGTCACCCGACTCCTCCCACACATATCGTCACGATCACGTAATCACATGACTTCCTCAGGGATGACTATAGTCATCTGGGACTGTCACATTTATTTTATTTTATTTTATTGTACATGAGAAAGTTTGTCACTGAATAATGAAACAGTTTTGTGGTTTTAAGGTAAGGTTTTGGTTTAAAAACAATAATTGGATTTCACACGGATAGGCGCAGCCAACATTTTTGATTTTAATATATAATATAAGAAATAAAAATAGAAGAGATAATGCAATATATACCATTTTCCAAAGATTAGTATAAATAGGTATAGCTAGAAGCAATTAGTCACATTCAGCTAGATTGTTCTGTAATATTCATCACTTATTCAAGTGGCTTTCTGAGTTCTAGTATGTGCCAGAAGTATTCATTTTTACCAGAACTTAAAGGCACAAGAGTAGCTCAGTCACCTTAATCAAATCACTGCAGTATCATGAAAAATGTCAATGTAGATTTTGCTTGAAAAAAAAAAAAAGGACTCAATGCATTTTTTTCCCCCTAGCTAGAGGAGAAGAATGTAAAAAAAAAAGGGCATTATAAAATATATACAGTATATATATATATATATATATATATATATGTAGCGATACCCCCAAACTAAGGGAGCCGCTGGTTTGCTTTTGGGCCCTGTACACAGCACAGCCAACCCCCGGCAATCTACTCAGCCCTTCTCTGGCACAGCTAGTCTAGGGGTGGTGTTCCTATATAGCTCTATAACAGTCTACACACACTCCCACAATACCTTTCTTCTAGTGATAAAATATATATAGGGACTCCAACACCAGATTTGAGAACATGTATAAGGTTTACTTGTAGATAAAAGGGATTAACAATTAATATTACATATAACACATGCATGCAGAGCCCTGCAGTAATACTAACAGTAGTTAATGATAATGCGCAATTAGTTCTAACACACACCTACATATAGCTTGGGTCCCCGTCGGCAATATGGCGCCCAATAATACTATCAACTCCCAGTCAGGCCTGACTTAACTAAAACGCAGTCTCTAGAGAAGGAATCTTCGCATGCCAGATGATCGGTGGTGCATATACAGGAACAATATTTGTAATCCAACAAGGTCTAAGGTAATGGAACAACTCCCCGGAGACTATGTGACTCAGTCCTCCAACTAGTCTCCTGACAGGAAAAGGGAAATATCACCCGATGGGCCAAGGCAGTCTATAGGCCTAGTAAAGTACTCGAGTATGGTTGTGAGCAGGTGCTCTCTCACCCCTCCGGACTCAATCCCAGTCCGGGACTCCCACCGCTGTGTTCACACACACAGGATCTGCCACCGCCTGATCTCCGGTTCACTGACGTCCCTCAAGCAGGCAAGATGTCTGTCGCCGCACAGGCTCCGCAGCGAGGTGGAAGGCTCTCTGGAAGTGCGCAAGGCCCAGGCCTCAGGCCTTGCACTCGCAGCAGGTCCACACAGGAAGTCCTCTTGTCAGCCGCGCGGTGTCAAAAGAGGCCGGGCTAAGCCTCGCCCTCCCCTTTTATACCCCACCCATGAGTCTCTGCGGCAGCCCAATGCACCCTGGGTGCCAAACGGGGTTCTGGGTAATGTAGTCAATGGGGCCTCAACGGAGACCCCGCTACACACTCCCTCCACTTAAACTCTTTGGTCCCCAAAGATATTTGTCAACAAACACTACGCACAACATTAGACAACGTTGCGTATGATGTCGGCAGAGGAAGTTCTCACCAAAAATGAAAGGGTGAACTTCCTCGCCCACAGGTCACACTATCATAAGTGGCCTGCCTAACTGTGCCAAGGGGTGAGTTGGGGTTGCCCTCCACCAAATGAACAGTGGAGGGATCAGGGCTTTCTGCACTCCTCCTGGCAGTTGCCACAGTGTCCTCCGAGCTCCTCCCCATTTGTGGGTAAGTCAGCCTTCGGGGAGGCCTTATGGCCCTATTCACCCTTCTCTCTCTTGGGGTTTCTGGCTCCAACACTGTAGGTTCCTCTTCCAGAACAGACATGTCAGCTTCCACTGTTCCTGAAACATTTAACACAGGAACAGGAGGGTTCACAGAACATCTTGGATCCTCCTCTTGGAGCGAGTCAAGGGCATCTTCCCATGAGTCTGATAGAGGGCTGGACAGGATCAATTCAGTAGCTTCTGCATTCAGTGTACTGTCTATGGTGTCTTCCGAAGGTGGGAGATCTATAGCAGAAGTCACTAGGGCCTGGGAAGGCCATAGCCATTCCAACTCTTCCCTTTCATCCTCACTAGGTTCAGAGACATCTGTTTCTTCAGACCGGGATGCCTAAGACCGGGTATTTGGCCTAGGGGTATCCAGGATGGACGTTGGCTCAGAGGAATCCTTCACAGGGGGTATCCGGACTGCTTCGGCAAGTGGAAGTATGTGGTTCCGGTGCCAAGTCTTCAAAGGCCCCACCTTTCCCTCTGGCTTCAGCTGGTAGACTGGTAGGCCGGGTAACTTCTTGCAAATAACATATGGCTCCGGTCTCCATCTGTCTGCAAGCTTGTGCTTCCGAGGGACTCCCAAGTTTCATAACAACACTCTGTCCTCTGGTTGCAGATCCTGAATTCGGACCTTCAGGTCGAAGTTTCTCTTGTTGCGGGCTCCCCTTTGATTGGAAGCCGCTTGGGCCTGCTCATAGGCCAACTGTAAACTGTGCCTCAGCCGGTCCACATAGCCTTTATGAGAAGTGGCCGAGAAATGGTCTATGGAGATGCCAAAGGCTAGGTCTACGGGTAGTCTTGCTTCTCTCCTGAACATGAGCCGGTAGGGAGAGTACCCTGTAGCATCACTTGTTGTACTGTTGTAAGCATGCACAATTGCTGCTATGTGCCTGCTCCAATGCTGCTTCTTTTCACTTTCTAGAGTTCTCAGCATGTTGAGTAGGGTTCGGTTGAACCTCTCCGGCTGGGCATTCCCTCGCGGATGATAGGGAGTGGTTCGGGTCTTCTTGATCCCTAAGGAGTCCAAGAGCTTCTGGATCAGTCGACTTTCAAAGTCCCTCCCTTGATCCGAGTGGAGTCGCTGTGGTAGCCCATAATGCACAAAGTATTTCTCCATGAGTACTTTGGCCACCGTGGAAGCCTTCTGGTCTTTGGTTGGGAAGGCCTGGGCATACCGGGTAAAATGGTCGGTTATCACCAGAACATTTCCTAGTCCACTCAAGTCGGGCTCGAGGCAGAGGAAATCAATGCATACCAAATCCATTGGGCCTTGACTCTGTAAGTGGCCCATGAAAAAGGGGAATAGGGGAAAAGCACTCACATTGCCACATCCAAAATTTAAGGGGATATATTAAATACTTAAAAGAGTGAAAAATAGGACTTTGCAGGCAACACACAGAACATGAAGTACAAAATAATTTTATTATCACAAAAAAATGTTAAACAAGGATTAAAAGACCATACAGTGTATATAAAGTGACAATGAAGAGTCCCTTGAACGTCGACGCATTTCGCCGTGAGGCTTCGTCAGAACGGACAAAATAGGGGGAACGATTACATACACACTTGGGACAAAATCTCACTATCTGAAATGAGATACATACAAATTAATATAAGATATATACAGTTAAAAAACATAAAAATGGTATAGAAACATCTTTGGTGCTATATGGCCACCCATCCCCCCCTCCCTGCGAATCAACAATTCCATACAGATCCAAATGCCATTGAACCCCAGAATACAAAATGCAAAAATACCTTGGAAGACAGTCCAGATAGCAAAAAGTTGTTCAACAGGCTACCAATTCATATATGTAGTCTGGAAATAAGTGGGTGTACATGATCTAGTAGAGATAAATGAGAACATATGAAAATATATATATGTCTCAATGAGGGCTATATGGTGTTGTATGTAAAAATAATAATAAAGATTGCAATTACACAAGGTTCATACCTGCTGGTCAAAAGGCAAAAAAGTTGCAGAAAAATAATCGGCGAAGAGATAGATGGACAAACTTGATACTTGCAGCTACAACTAGCTTGACAGATCTACAGAGACCAATAAATTGAAATCAGGTATATGTTAAAGCCCTAAATATATATCTATAGGATCAGGAATAAAGAATTACCAGCTGTATCCAAGCAGAATTGCCAGAACGGGGGTAGAAGGCGTTATGGTAGTAAAGTTCTCTACGGCCAACAAATCTAACCATAAGCATTCACAATAGAAGTGCAGATGAATCCGCTAATGTAGTAGGGATTCTGCCACTATATAGAGTCTAAAACAAGAATTGTTTGAACACAGGCTTAATGTTTGAAGTGTTTAAATAAAGCAATTAGTGTCCACAAAGGACCATCGTGATGTCCAAAATGCTTCTTACCTGACTAATAAACATCGCAGTGCTAGCCCCCGGGAGTCAGCCTCGTGCTGAACACAAGGAAAGACTCCCAATGTTGTCATATTTATAGTGGCAAATCGCGCCAAAAATCGGGCATCTGTTTGCGGGGCGATGACGTCATTCATCTGCGTCATGCGCATTGACGTCATCGCGACCACGCGCCGCAAGCAAAACCGGAAGTGGCGCGTACGCCCTCTTGCAAGTGGGAAAAAGGCAGGGAAAGACATCTGGGCGCCGCAAACAGAACAAACAAAGTATCTGGCTTATCATCTTGTAAGAAAAAGAGAAAGGCAGGAGTGCACAGTAAAACTAGTGCTACCAAAGATATATGCTGGAAAAAGAGTAACACGGTCGATTGAAGCACTAGGCATGGCAATTACCATCAAGGGTAAAAAGTGCACAAGAAGGAAGGGATAGGCACCGAGGAGCACACAAAGATATCATACAGTTTAACATATACATATAGTGATACAATACACATATTATAAGTCTCAATATGGGTAAATGTTCCTTAGAACTCAGTTCTGTTATGTGCGTTACATATATTATTCATATCAGTTCATATAGCTCTGTCATCACTCAGCAGAGCAATATAAAAAGTCTTCTTTAGGTTTATATTTTATTAATAATATTCATGTTGTAAATAGAGAAACCCCTTCTAATGAGGATTAGAATACTCTCCCTGAAGAAAGAGGGCAGAGAGATGTTTCAATCAGGTGGACGTAAATACACTCAGGAGACATCCTACAGAGGGGTAGGAAGAGAAACAAGCAGCAATTTGGAGAGGGAAACTAGATCAGGCATGATAGAAATGTTACAAAAATGGTTTAAAGCTAACCATGTCATTCAGACCCGGATACTGGGTGGCTTTTAATTTATATACCCATTCCGTTTCTTTTTGGAGGACTCTTTGATCAAAGTTTCCTCCCCGTGGGTCCTCATAGACCCGCTCCAGGGCAGCAACCTTGAAGACCTGGGGTTCATAGCGGTGCCTGAACGCCACATGATGACCAATAGTGGTGTTCAGGAGGCCACTAGTTGCATAATATACATGGTCTTTGATCCTTCTCCAAAATGCTCGGCTTGTTTTACCGATGTAAAAGGATCCACAGCAGCAGAAAATAATATAAATAATCCCCTTGGTCTGACAAGTAACATGGTGTTTCAAAACATGAACCTGACCGTTCGGTAGAGTGATCCTAGGACCCTCGATCAGAAGGTCACAGTAGTCACAGTGGCCACACCTGTAGAGTCCCTTCACTTCCTGAGGTGTACTGTCCAATCGCCTATAATTGCTTTGTACCAGATGATCACGAATCGAATGGGCTCGTCGAAAGGTGATTTCTGGACTAGTTCCAATGTACTTCTTTAGAACATTGTCGGCCGCCAAAATGTGCCAGTGTTTTTGCATGATTGTCCTGACTTGAGCATGCTGGTCGGAATATGTAGTTATAAATCTCACTACATCCGGGGTGTTCTTTTTGGGAGTTCTAGCCAGTACAGCATTCGTAGGTCTCATGAGGACTTTTCTGTAAGCGCTCTTGAGACAGTTTCTGCTGTATCCTCTCGTTTTTAAACGTGTATATAGCCGGTCAGCTTCCTCTTTGAATTTGATATCGTCATTGCAGTTCCGTCTTAGACGTAGATACTGCCCAAACGGTATACTTTGAATCAAAGAGCGGGGATGCGAACTCGTCGCATGTAGAATAGTGTTTCCCGCCGTAGGCTTACGATACAAGGTAGTTTTGATTATACCACCTTTTGTGACATAGATCAATATATCCAGATATGCAATCTTTTCTTGACTATAAGCCATAGTAAATTTAAGATTGTATCTGTTCATACTCAACATTTGCATGAACTCATTTAAGGTGGTGAGTGATCCCGCCCATAGCATCAACACGTTATCAATAAAACGAAACCACCCTAGAACAAAACAAAAGAGGTGTCCAAATTCATCATTGGAAAATAGTTCACGTTCCCACCCCCCCAGGTACAGGTTCGCATATGAAGGCGCACAACATGTGCCCATAGCGACCCCCTGTACCTGGAGGAGGTGGGACCCATCGAACGAAAATACATTTTTGGTTAGGATATGCTCCAAAAGTTTAAGTACAAAGCAGTTTAGGCCAGTGGACTTGGGACCTCGTTCCTTCAGGAACCGAGAAATGACTTGAAGTCCTAATTTGTGTGGAATAGATGAATAAAGGGCTTCTACATCTATGGATACTAAGAAGCATCCCGGGGGCACATTGAGGCCATCAAGAGTTCTGAGGAGATCAGGGGTATCCTGGATGTAAGAGGGAAGGGTAGTAACATGAGGTCGCAGGTATTCGTCGACAAATTTACTCGCTCGTTCCGTCTTGGCACCTACGCCAGATACTATTGGACGACCCGGGGGTCTAGACATATTTTTGTGTGTCTTAGGAAGAGAATAAAAACATGGAGTTTTAGGGTAGGGCACCTGAATGCCCTCAAAGATCTCTTTGGTGATCAAACCCTCGGAGAGGGCAGACTGAATGGTGTCATTGTATTGTTGGTTATATTTTTCTATAACATCCTGGGATATTGGTCTGTACCAATCCCGGGTTTTAGGGATGTCCCAACACTAATTCCTGTAATTTAACTCTTCCATGACCACCACATTGCCGCCCTTGTCCGAGGGCTTGATCACCAAATTCGGATTATGACTAAGGCCGGCCAGAGCCTGACGTTGAGGTATCGAGAGGTTCTGATTGGCTGATCTATTGAGGGCCAGGGATTCAATATCCCTAATAGCCTGGGTCAAAAAGGCCCAGACATTTGAGTTGGTATGAAGTGAGGGAAATTGGGTAGATTTTTTTTTTTACTGCCTTGCCTAATGATTCAATATCATTTTGGTATTGAGTATTCTGAATACGTTGGCCCCTAGCCATGTCTGTTTCTGAGTTGATTTCAGAAAACTCGCTTCCCTCACTTTCGTCCAACAGCAACACCAAATTCTTAAGGGCTCGAAATTCAGCCACCGTGAAGTCTTTCCAAATCTCTTGATGGGATAGTTCCGTCTGTCTAGTACATCGTTCTTTATCGTACATAAACTTGAAAGTTAATTTTCGAGCAAACAAGTACAAGTCCTTAATGAGCTCAAACTTATTTGAGGAATTGTTGGGGCAGAAACTAAGACCTAGACTAAGGAGATCTATTTCTATCTCACTTAGTGGGTAAGAGGACAGGTTGATAACCTCTAAGCGATGTACCTCTTTTTGAATTCCCCCCTCTATACTGTTTACAAAAGGTAGTACATCGGTGGTAGGATCAGTAGAGGGAGTAGATGGAATATGATCAAAAAGGCCTACTTCATCAGAAGCATCAAGAGTGCGTATACGGGGAAAAAAGTGATCAATACGTCATCTTTTGCTATCCTTGGCGATAGCACCGGGGGTGGCCAAATTGTGTGTTTTGGCCATCACCTGTGCTGTTTCAATGATATGTTGGCGAATGTCAGATTCAGCCGAGGAGTCGCAGTGGGGATGGAGGAAGTCTCAGAGGAGACACCAAGTGAGGAATTGGGGAACATGGAAACCCCTCTATACAGAGGGTTCGGGTCTAAACAAGTGTCAGAGGGATTGTGTGCTTGTGATCGCTCACAATCCCCTGTAATGTGCTTCTTACTTGGAGTGCCCATCTGATGCCCCCCACCATTTTGAGGTCTTCTCCCCTGTCGTCCTCGGCCACCTGTTTGTGAGTTCTGTGAAGTAAGAGAATTGACAGAAGAATCAGAGTCATATTTGTCTCTGTCATTAAGTTGTCTCCTGTTCCTAGATGGCCCAGATCCCCTCCGTATACCACGTTGGCTGTTGGCAAGTGGCCAATTATAGGCATATTTCCCTGCAAACGCCAATCTATCACGCGCAAATTTATCCTCCTTCTTAAGGAGTAGATCTTTCGTAAAACCCTGTATGTGCTCCTTCAGGCGCACATCAAAGGGTCCAAAGTCTGGATTGCCTAGTGTTACCATGTTCTCATCATATATCCTCTTAATTTCACAGTCTACCACTAGTGATGAGCCGAACACCCCCGGGTTCGGTTCGCACCAGAACCCGCGAACGGACCGAAAGTTCGTACGAACATTAGAACCCTATTAAATACAATGGATGCGAACGTTCAAATTCTAAAGTGCTAATTATAACGACTATTATGCATGTTATTGTCCTAAAAAGGGTTTGGGAACCCGGGTTCTGCACCAGGGGACATGTATCAATGCAAAAAGAAGTTTTAAAAACGGTCGTTTTTCGGGAGCAGTCATTTTAATGATGCATAAAGTGAAAAAAAAAAAGTCAAATATTCCTTTAAATATCGTACCTGGGGGGTGTCTAAAGTATGCCTGTGAAGTGCCACGTGTTTCCCGTGTTTAGAACTGTCCCTGCACAAAATGACACTTCTAAAGGAAAAAAAAGCCATTTAAAACTGCTTGCGGCTTTAATGTAATGTCTGGTCCCGGTAATATGGATGAAAATCTTTAAGAAAAATGGCATAGCTACCCCATGACCCCCCCCCCCCCCCCTACCCCAGCCCATTACCAGCCCCTTTGGGTCTTGTATGGATATTAAGGGGAACACCGCACACAAAATAAAAAAGGCCCTATATACTCTGAACAGCCGTATACAGGCGGTGCATACAAGACAGGGACTGTAGGTTTGTTCTTATGTAGAATGTGTTTGTAATTTTGAACAGGTACATTGTTTAAGTGTAGCTCCAGCCCAAAAATCTATTTTTAAACTTTTTGGAAAACATAGGTAAGGGTTATCACCCCTGTAACATTTGTTTTGCTGTCTGTGCCCCTGTTCAGAACATTTCACCTCACTTTCCGTCCCAATGACAACTGTTTTTGAAATGTGGTGTTTTTCTTGAAACAAGGATTGGTGATAAAGTATCAGTACAGAGGAGACACCTTTCTCCCATATTAATTCTTACAGGAGAGAATTTTCCTTCCTAGGGGTAGATTTCCTCTCACTTCCTGTTGTCTTCTTGCGTTTGCAAGTAGGAGTCGTTTGTAAGTTGGATGTTTGAAAGTAGGGACCTGCCGTATATACTCTGCAGAAATAGGCCCCTTAGTTGTTGGTGTTGGCACAACACTGTAAGCACTCACAGTTACTCTTGGTTGGTGCTGGAACGCCCTGCTGTCAACTATTATATCAGGAATTGTAATTACATATAATTGTTGAACAGTGGTAGTAAAAATTGGGCCTTTGATGGTGGTGCTGGTGCCACAACACTGTAAGCCCTGACAGTTACTCTTGGTGGGTGCAGCAATGGGCCCTGCTGTGAATTATTAGATCAAGAATTGTAATTGCATGCCCCTGTTGAACAGGGGCTGAAAAATTGGGCCTTTCGTGGTGGTGGTGGTGGTGTTGCCACAACACTGTAAGCCCTCAGAGTTACTCTTGGTGGGTGCAGGAATGGGCCCTGCTGTAAATTATTAGATCAAGAATTGTAATTACATGCCCCTTTTGAACAGGGGCTGAAAAATTGGGCCTTTCGTGGTGGTGGTGGTGGTGGCGTTGCCACAACACTGTAAGCCCTCAGAGTTACTCTTGGTGGGTGCAGCAATGGGCCCTGCTGTGAATTATTAGATCAAGAATTGTAATTACATGCCCCTGTTGAACAGGGGCTGAAAAATTGGGCCTTAGGCACTGGTGGCACAACACTGCAACCCCTCACAGATACTGTACTTGGAGCACAGCAATGAGCCCTGTTGCAAAGTATTGCTTCAAAAATTGTAATGACACGCCCCTGTTAAACAGGGGCTGAAAAATTGGGCCTTAGGCACTGGTGGCACAACACTCCAACCCCTCACAGATACTGTACTTGGAGCACAGCAATGAGCCCTGTTGCAAAGTATTGCTTCAAAAATTGTAATTACACGCCCCTGTTAAACAGGGGCTGAAAAATTGGGCGTTAGGCACTGGTGGCGGCACCCATAAACAAAAATGATCTTCCAAGCTATCATCATCAATCGTATCATTGAGGACTCGGAGGAGGAGAATAGCCAGTCAACATAACAGCACAGGCACTCAGCATCAGCATCAGTCTTGAAGGGATGTGACATGTTAAAATCAATTAGTCTGTTATATCAGCATCAGGTGTGTGGTAGCTGGTGGTGATCCAAGACTGGTTCATCTTGATGAAAGTCAGTCGATCAACCGAGTCGGTGGACAGGCGCACCCTGTGATCCGTGACAAATCCTCCAGCAGCACTGAATGTGCGTTCCGAAAGATGCAGGACAGGCCAGTAGCTCAATTGCATACTGTGCAAGCTCTGGCCAGTGATCCCAGTAAGCCAGAGGATTTTCGGTGGGGAAGGTGTCCAAGTCTGACCTTGCCCCTAGATATTCCTGCACCATGTTTATCAGACGCTGGCGATGGTTGCTGGAACCGATCATACTTTGGGGCTGCGGACTAAAGAATTGTCTGAACGCATCGGTCAGACGGCCACCTTCCCCACCGCTCCTTCTTTGACTGGCCGAAGCCTCAGCAACTCGTTGTCCAGGACCAGGAGTTTGTAACCTCCCAGTCTCTGGGAACGCGTTGCACAGACCTTTCTGCAAGGCCTCCCGGAGTTGTCTCATCCTCTGCTCCCTCTGCGACGGTAACATAAGGTCCGCAACCTTACCCTTGTACCGTGGATCAAGGAGAGTGGCCAGCCAGTAATGGTCCCTCTCCTTGATCCGAAAAATACGAGGATCCTTTGGCAGACTTTGCAGGATCAGGGAGGCCATGCAGCGTAGGT
Source organism: Rana muscosa (assembly GCA_029206835.1). NCBI lineage: Eukaryota > Metazoa > Chordata > Amphibia > Anura > Ranidae > Rana > Rana muscosa. Next base: position 501,513,387 of record CM055117.1, read on the forward strand.
TAGCTGAGGCATTCGGTCCGGAGTCCTCTGGGTCACTAAGGACGACATGATCCGCAGCCACCTCCTCCCAGCCACGTACAAGTCCACTGGTTTCTTGGGACTGTAAATCATCCCTAAAAGACTGCTGCTGATGATGCTGAGTGCCAGCCTCCACCTCCATGCTGACACAATCCTCCTCCTCCTCCTCCTCCTCCTCTTCCTGTGCGATGGGTGGGACAGAAGGAACACTGTCTGGGTAAAGGGGGCCTTGAGAGGCAAGGAAGTCCTCCTCTTCCTGCCTCTGTTCTGCCTCAAGTGCCCTGTCCATTATTCCACGCAGCGTGTGCTCCAACAGGTGGACAAGAGGTACAGTGTCACTGATGCATGCACTGTCACTGCTCACCATCCTCGTGGCCTCCTCAAATGGTGCCAGGACAGTGCATGCATCCCTGATCATGCCCCACTGGCGTGGAGAAAAAAAACCAAGCTCCCCTGACCCTGTCCTGGTGCCGTAGTCGCACAGGTACTCATTGATGGCCCTCTGCTGCGTGTGCAGCCGCTGCAGCATGGCCAACGTTGAGTTCCACCTGGTGGGCATGTCACATATAAGGCGGTTCTTGGGCAGGTTCAACTCCTTTTGCAGCTCAGCCAGGCGAGCACTGGCATTATAAGATCTGCGGAAATGCACACAGACTTTCCTGGCCTGCCTCAGGACATCCTGTAAGCCCGGGTACCTGCCCAAGAACCGCTGCACCACCAGGTTAAGGACGTGAGCCACACAGGGCACATGGGTCAGTTGTCCCTGTCGGAGGGCGGAGAGGAGGTTGGTGCCATTGTCGCAAACCACCATTCCTGGCTTAAGCTGGCGTGGTGTCAACCACCTCTCGGCCTGGCCCTGCAGAGCAGACAGGACCTCTGCCCCAGTGTGGCTTCTGTCCCCCAAACACACCAGCGCAAGCACGGCATGGCATCTTTTTGCCTGCGTACTTGCGTAGCCCCTTGAACGGCTACAGAGCACCGCTGGTTCAGAGGACAAAGCACAGGAAGAGGCCATGGAGGAAGAAGAAGAGGAGGGGGTGGAGGAGAGAGGTGTGTCACAACCAGTAGTAGCATTTTGGAGGCGTGGCGGTGGAACAACCTCCAACACTACTGCACCTTGTCCTGCATCCTTCCCAGCTGCCAAAAGAGTGACCCAATGGGCCGTGAAAGAAAGGTAACGTCCCTGTCCATGCCTGCTGGACCATGAGTCAGCGGTAATATGCACCTTACCGCTGACCGCCATGTCCAGCGAGGCCAAGACATTGCCTTCCATATGCCGGTAGAGAGCCGGAATAGCCTTCCGTGAGAAAAAGTGGCGTTTGGGAACCTGCCACTGAGGAACCGCACATTGCACAAACTCACGGAAGGGGGCCGAGTCTACCAACTGAAAAGGCAGCAGTTGAAGCGCTAGCAATTTAGCCAAGCTAGCATTCAACCGCTGGGCATGTGGATGGCTGGGAGTGAACTTCTTTCGACGGTCCAGCAGCTGGGGCAGGGAAATTTGCCTGCTAGAATCGGATGTCGGTGTACTGTTAGCAGAGTGGCCGCAAGTACTTGGCTGTGACACACCTAATTCTACACCTTCATTCCTCTCAGTGCATGTTTCAGAGAGGACTGAAGTTATAGTGGGGTTGGAGATCCCAGCTGATGCGGTGCAAGGAGAGGTCCGCTTTGTTCTTTGGTGTGGGTCTTTGAGGTAGGCTTGCCAACGAGCTGCATGGCAGGTCAACATATGTCTGGTCAGGCATGTGGTACCCAAGCGGCTGATGTTTTGGCCACGCGATATACGCTTGAGACATATGTTGCAAACAGCAGCTGTGCGATCTGATGCACTAGCCTCAAAAAAGGCCCACACCAAAGAACTTTTTGAATGACGGGCAGAGGCAGCGCCCTGCACAGGCGGAGCTCTGCGGTGTGATTCCGTCGGTGTACTGCCCTTACGCTGGCCACCAAAGGGCATCCTGCCTCGTTGGAGATGTGCCTCCTCCTCATCCTCCTCCTCCTCCTCTCTCCTATTAGGCACCCACGTGGAGTCAGTGACCTCATCATCCCCTCCCTCCTCATCACTGGAGCCAATCTGGCAGTATGCTGCAGCTGCTGGAACATGACTGCCAGATTGGTGTCCTTCTTGAGCATCCCCTCTGTCTGCTCTCACGCTACTGCCTTCCTCTAGCTGGGTTTCATCATCAGACCCTTCGAAACGCTGGGCATCCTCCTGGAGCATGTACCCAACACTGTGCTCAAACAGTTCGGGGGACTCCTCAGGAGGAGGACATGGTGGGTCTAGGGAAGGAGTGACTGATGATGAGTCTGACATTGATACCAGGGAAGAGGACGCTTTGGCAGCTGCTTTGCCAGTACCCTGAGCCTGGGTGAAAGAGGATGAGGAGGAGGAGGAGGGCTTGGTCATCCACTCTACCAAGTCTTCGGCATGATGTGGCTCAACATGTCCAGCTGCCGAAAAGAAGGACAAGCGTGTCCCATGGCCATGTGCTGATGACAATGCACCGCGTCCACGACCAGCACTGTTGCCCCCAGACACAGAGCCTGCTTGCCCTCTTTTATTGCCTCCTGACTGTCTGCCTCTCCTTGTTTGCCTTCCAGACATTCTAATGGATGGCCTGCAGGGAGATGGGAAAAAAGCAATAAGGGCTACCTTCAGGTGTCCTTCTCTGTCCCTTTACTTAAGGATTTCTAAATATGGTTGAGGATGATTGCTTTCGCACAGAATAGCACAATGACAATTTCCCTGACTGTCCAAAAAACAAGGATTTCAAAGATGGTTGATGAGGAATGCTTTAGCACAGTATAGCACAATGAGAATTTCCCTCACTGTCCTTCCCTGTCCCTACAAACAAGGTTTAGCACAGTAAAACACACTGACACTCTCCCTACCTATAGTTTTCTGTCCCTATAAAAAAAGTTTTTTTAAAGATGGTTGATGATGAATGCTTTAGCACAGTATAGCACAATGAGAATTTCCCTCACTGTCCCTCCCTGTCCCTACAAACAAGGTTTAGCACAGTAAAACACACTGACACTCTCCCTACCTATAGTTTTCTGTCCCTATAAAAAAAGTTTTTTTAAAGATGGTTGATGATGAATGCTTTAGCACAGTATAGCACAACGAGAATTTCCCTCACTGTCCTTCCCTGTCCCTACAAACAAGGTTTAGCACAGTAAAACACACTGACACTCTCCCTACCTATAGTTTTCTGTCCCTATAAAAAATGTTTTTTTAAAGATGGTTGATAATGAATGCTTTAGCACAGTATAGCACAATGAGAATTTCCCTCACTGTCCTTCCCTGTCCCTACAAACAAGGTTTAGCACAGTAAAACACACTGACACTCTCCCTACCTATAGTTTTCTGTCCCTATAAAAAAAGTTTTTTTAAAGATGGTTGATGATGAATGCTTTAGCACAGTACAGCACAATGAGAATTTCCCTCACTGTCCTTCCCTGTCCCTACAAACAAGGTTTAGCACAGTAAAACACACTGACACTCTCCCTACCTATAGTTTTCTGTCCCTATAAAAAAAGTTTTTTTAAAGATGGTTGATGATGAATGCTTTAGCACAGTATAGCACAATGAGAATTTCCCTCACTGTCCTTCCCTGTCCCTACAAACAAGGTTTAGCACAGTAAAACACACTGACACTCTCCCTACCTATAGTTTTCTGTCCCTATAAAAAATGTTTTTTTAAAGATGGTTGATGATGAATGCTTTAGCACAGTATAGCACAATGAGAATTTCCCTCACTGTCCTTCCCTGTCCCTACAAACAAGGTTTAGCACAGTAAAACACACTGACACTCTCCCTACCTATAGTTTTCTGTCCCTATAAAAAATTTTTTTTTAAAGATGGTTGATGAGGAATGCTTTAGCACAGTATAGCACAATGAGAATTTCCCTCACTGGCCTTCCCTGTCCCTACAAACAAGGTTTAGCACAGTAAAACACACTGACACTCTCCCTACCTATAGTTTTATGTCCCTATAATTTTTTTTTTTTAAAGATGGTTGATGATGAATGCTTTAGCACAGGATAGCACAATGAGAATTTCCCTCACTGTCCTTCCCTGTCCCTACAAACAAGGATTAGCACAGTAAAACACACTGACACTCTCACTACCTATAGTTTTCTGTCCCTATAAAAAATGTTTTTTTAAAGATGGTTGATGATGAATGCTTTAGCACAGTATAGCACAATGAGAATTTCCCTCACTGTCCTTCCCTGTCCCTACAAACAAGGTTTAGCACAGTAAAACACACTGACACTCTCCCTACCTATAGTTTTCTGTCCCTATAAAAAAAGTTTTTTTAAAGATGGTTGATGATGAATGCTTTAGCACAGTATAGCACAATGAGAATTTCCCTCACTGGCCTTCCCTGTCCCTACAAACAAGGTTTAGCACAGTAAAACACACTGACACTCTCCCTACCTATAGTTTTCTGTCCCTATAAAAAATTTTTTTAAAGATGGTTGATGATGAATGCTTTAGCACAGTATAGCACAATGAGAATTTCCCTCACTGTCCTTCCCTGTCCCTACAAACAAGGATTAGCACAGTAAAACACACTGACACTCTCACTACCTATAGTTTTCTGTCCCTATAAAAAATGTTTTTTTAAAGATGGTTGATGATGAATGCTTTAGCACAGTATAGCACAATGAGAATTTCCCTCACTGTCCTTCCCTGTCCCTACAAACAAGGTTTAGCACAGTAAAACACACTGACACTCTCCCTACCTATAGTTTTCTGTCCCTATAAAAAAAGTTTTTTTAAAGATGGTTGATGATGAATGCTTTAGCACAGTATAGCACAATGAGAATTTCCCTCACTGGCCTTCCCTGTCCCTACAAACAAGGTTTAGCACAGTAAAACACACTGACACTCTCCCTACCTATAGTTTTCTGTCCCTATAATTTTTTTTTTTTAAAGATTGTTGATGATGAATGCTTTAGCACAGTATAGCACAATGAGAATTTCCCTCACTGTCCTTCCCTGTCCCTACAAACAAGGATTAGCACAGTAAAACACACTGACACTCTCACTACCTATAGTTTTCTGTCCCTATAAAAATTTTTTTTTTAAAGATGGTTGATGATGAATGCTTTAGCACAGTATAGCACAATGAGAATTTCCCTCACTGTCCTTCCCTGTCCCTACAAACAAGGTTTAGCACAGTAAAACACACTGACACTCTCCCTACCTATAGTTTTCTGTCCCTATAAAAAAAGTTTTTTTAAAGATGGTTGATGATGAATGCTTTAGCACAGTATAGCACAATGAGAATTTCCCTCACTGTCCTTCCCTGTCCCTACAAACAAGGTTTAGCACAGTAAAACACACTGACACTCTCCCTACCTATAGTTTTCTGTCCCTATAAAAAATGTTTTTTTAAAGATGGTTGATGATGAATGCTTTAGCACAGTATAGCACAATGAGAATTTCCCTCACTGTCCTTCCCTGTCCCTACAAACAAGGATTAGCACAGTAAAACACACTGACACTCTCCCTACCTATAGTTTTCTGTCCCTATAAAAAATATTTTTTTAAAGATGGTTGATGATGAATGCTTTAGCACAGTATAGCACAATGAGAATTTCCCTCACTGTCCTTCCCTGTCCATACAAACAAGGTTTAGCACAGTAAAACACACTGACACTCTCCCTACCTATAGTTTTCTGTCCCTATAAAAAAAGTTTTTTTAAAGATGGTTGATGATGAATGCTTTAGCACAGTATAGCACAATGAGAATTTCCCTCACTGTCCTTCCCTGTCCCTACAAACAAGGTTTAGCACAGTAAAACACACTGACACTCTCCCTACCTATAGTTTTCTGTCCCTATAAAAAAAGTTTTTTTAAAGATGGTTGATGATGAATGCTTTAGCACAGTATAGCACAATGAGAATTTCCCTCACTGTCCTTCCCTGTCCCTACAAACAAGGTTTAGCACAGTAAAACACACTGACACTCTCCCTACCTATAGTTTTCTGTCCCTATAAAAAAAGTTTTTTTAAAGATGGTTGATGATGAATGCTTTAGCACAATATAGCACAATGAGAATTTCCCTCACTGTCCTTCCCTGTCCCTACAAACAAGGTTTAGCACAGTAAAACACACTGACGCTCTCCCTACCTATAGTTTTCTGTCCCTATTAAAAATTTTTTTTAAAGATGGTTGATGATGAATGCTTTAGCACAGTATAGCACAATGAGAATTTCCCTCACTGTCCTTCCCTGTCCCTACAAACAAGGATTAGCACAGTAAAACACACTGACACTCTCACTACCTATAGTTTTCTGTCCCTATAAAAAATGTTTTTTTAAAGATGGTTGATGATGAATGCTTTAGCACAGTATAGCACAATGAGAATTTCCCTCACTGTCCTTCCCTGTCCCTACAAACAAGGTTTAGCACAGTAAAACACACTGACACTCTCCCTACCTATAGTTTTCTGTCCCTATAAAAAAAGTTTTTTTAAAGATGGTTGATGATGAATGCTTTAGCACAGTATAGCACAATGAGAATTTCCCTCACTGTCCTTCCCTGTCCCTACAAACAAGGTTTAGCACAGTAAAACACACTGACACTCTCCCTACCTATAGTTTTCTGTCCCTATAAAAAAAGTTTTTTTAAAGATGGTTGATGATGAATGCTTTAGCACAGTATAGCACAATGAGAATTTCCCTCACTGTCCTTCCCTGTCCCTACAAACAAGGTTTAGCACAGTAAAACACACTGACACTCTCCCTACCTATAGTTTTCTGTCCCTATAAAAAATGTTTTTTTAAAGATGGTTGATGATGAATGCTTTAGCACAGTATAGCACAATGAGAATTTCCCTCACTGTCCTTCCCTGTCCCTACAAACAAGGATTAGCACAGTAAAACACACTGACACTCTCCCTACCTATAGTTTTCTGTCCCTATAAAAAATGTTTTTTTAAAGATGGTTGATGATGAATGCTTTAGCACAGTATAGCACAATGAGAATTTCCCTCACTGTCCTTCCCTGTCCCTACAAACAAGGTTTAGCACAGAAAAACACACTGACACTCTCCCTACCTATAGTTTTCTGTCCCTATAGAAAAAGTTTTTTTAAAGATGGTTGATGATGAATGCTTTAGCACAGTATAGCACAATGAGAATTTCCCTCACTGTCCTTCCCTGTCCCTACAAACAAGGTTTAGCACAGTAAAACACACGGACACTCTCCCTACCTATAGTTTTCTGTCCCTATAAAAAAAGTTTTTGTAAAGATGGTTGATGATGAATGCTTTAGCACAGTATAGCACAATGAGAATTTCCCTCACTGGCCTTCCCTGTCCCTACAAACAAGGTTTAGCACAGTAAAACACACTGACACTCTCCCTACCTATCGTTTTCTGTCCCTATAATTTTTTTTTTTTAAAGATGGTTGATGATGAATGCTTTAGCACAGTATAGCACAATGAGAATTTCCCTCACTGTCTTTCCCTGTCCCTACAAACAAGGATTAGCACAGTAAAACACACTGACACTCTCACTACCTATAGTTTTCTGTCCCTATAAAAAATGTTTTTTTAAAGATGGTTGATGATGAATGCTTTAGCACAGTATAGCACAATGAGAATTTCCCTCACTGTCCTTCCCTGTCCCTACAAACAAGGTTTAGCACAGTAAAACACACTGACACTCTCCCTACCTATAGTTTTCTGTCCCTATAAAAAAAGTTTTTTTAAAGATGGTTGATGATGAATGCTTTAGCACAGTATAGCACAATGAGAATTTCCCTCACTGTCCTTCCCTGTCCCTACAAACAAGGTTTAGCACAGTAAAACACACTGACACTCTCCCTACCTATAGTTTTCTGTCCCTATAAAAAAAGTTTTTTTAAAGATGGTTGATGATGAATGCTTTAGCACAGTATAGCACAATGAGAATTTCCCTCACTGTCCTTCCCTGTCCCTACAAACAAGGTTTAGCACAGTAAAACACACTGACACTCTCCCTACCTATAGTTTTCTGTCCCTATAAAAAATGTTTTTTTTAAAGATGGTTGATGATGAATGCTTTAGCACAGTATAGCACAATGAGAATTTCCCTCACTGTCCTTCCCTGTCCCTACAAACAAGGATTAGCACAGTAAAACACACTGACACTCTCCCTACCTATAGTTTTCTGTCCCTATAAAAAATGTTTTTTTAAAAATGGTTGATGATGAATGCTTTAGCACAGTATAGCACAATGAGAATTTCCCTCACTGTCATTCCCTGTCCCTACAAACAAGGTTTAGCACAGTAAAACACACTGACACTCTCCCTACCTATAGTTTTCTGTCCCTATAAATTTTTTTTTTTTTAAAGATGGTTGATGATGAATGCTTTAGCACAGTATAGCACAATGAGAATTTCCCTCACTGTCCTTCCCTGTCCCTACAAACAAGGTTTAGCACAGTAAAACACACTGACACTCTCCCTACCTATAGTTTTCTGTCCCTATAAAAAAAGTTTTTTTAAAGATGGTTGATGATGAATGCTTTAGCACAGTATAGCACAATGAGAATTTCCCTCACTGTCCTTCCCTGTCCCTACAAACAAGGTTTAGCACAGTAAAACACACTGACACTCTCCCTACCTATAGTTTTCTGTCCCTATAAAAAATGTTTTTTTAAAGATGGTTGATGATGAATGCTTTAGCACGGTATAGCACAATGAGAATTTCCCTCACTGTCCTTCCCTGTCCCTACAAACAAGGTTTAGCACAGTAAAACACACTGACACTCTCCCTACCTATAGTTTTCTGTCCCTATAAAAAATGTTTTTTTAAAGATGGTTGATGATGAATGCTTTAGCACAGTATAGCACAATGAGAATTTCCCTCACTGTCCTTCCCTGTCCCTACAAACAAGGATTAGCACAGTAAAACACACTGACACTCTCCCTACCTATAGTTTTCTGTCCCTATAAAAAATGTTTTTTTAAAAATGGTTGATGATGAATGCTTTAGCACAGTATAGCACAATGAGAATTTCCCTCACTGTCATTCCCTGTCCCTACAAACAAGGTTTAGCACAGTAAAACACACTGACACTCTCCCTACCTATAGTTTTCTGTCCCTATAATTTTTTTTTTTTTTAAAGATGGTTGATGATGAATGCTTTAGCACAGTATAGCACAATGAGAATTTCCCTCACTGTCCTTCCCTGTCCCTACAAACAAGGTTTAGCACAGTAAAACACACTGACACTCTCCCTACCTATAATTTTCTGTCCCTATAAAAAATGTTTTTTTAAAGATGGTTGATGATGAATGCTTTAGCACAGTATAGCACAATGAGAATTTCCCTCACTGTCCTTCTCTGTCCCTACAAACAAGGTTTAGCACAGTAAAACAGACTGACACTCTCCCTACCTATCCTTCTCTTTCCCTAAACTAAAGGAATCCAGGTTAAGCAAGAAAAAAAAATGTCACTGTCCCTGCCTATGCTTCTCTTTCCCTGCTCCGGAACACACTACACTAGGCCGCCGTGCTGGCGGCCTTTTATAGTGTGGGGCGTGTACTAAACACCCTCAGCAATAATTGGCCACAGGCATCCTGCCTGTGGCCAATCATTGCTCTCCTCGCTGCGGCGCTGTGATTGGCCAAGCATGCGGGGTCACAGTGCATGCTTGGCCAATCACAGCGCCTGGATGACACTGCGATGGCGTAGTGCATTGTGGGCCGCGAATTAGGCGCGAACGGCCCAAATCGTTCGTTGTTCGGCGAACGATCGAACAGCCGATGTTCGAGTCGAACGTATGTTGGACTCGAACACCGAGCTCATCCCTATCTACCACCTTAGATTCTTGCATATAGTATTCAATCATGAGCTCCATCATTTTCCTTGAGCATAGTTGGAGATTAGCTTCCCATCGGATCTTGAAGTCAGGATCAAGAGCCCAGATGTTTGGGAAAACCTGTACTCTCAGTCCCTTTGGGTTGAAATCATCTACCAAGTATTGCTCGAAATATCTGATATGCCTAAAAAGGCTGGATTTTCTTTCAAAAGTCTGAATACGTTTCTGATATACAATTTCACATTCAACATCATTGGATTTGAGAGAGGAACAATGTTGTTTGATTCCCATCATAAACCCCTCCCAGTTGTTGTCTGCAAAGTCCGCCATGAGTGTATAAACCACACGGTTAAAATAATCCGCAAAGGGATTTCAGAAAAAAATCTTTATAAACAAATAGGAATAGTCACATCAATAAAAAGAAAATGATCAGCCAGAATTATATGGTTGATATAGTCGGTGAAGTCCTACATGTAGGGGACTTAACACCAGAAGTGCATAGGCACAGGGAGTTGGTGTCTGCCACCCAAAATTGTAATATGAAAAAGGGGAATAGAGGAAAAGCACTCACATAAACCTAAACCTAAAGAAGACTTTTTATATTGCTCTGCTGAGTGATGACAGAGCTATATGAACTGATATGAATAATATATGTAACACACATAACGGAACTGAGTTCTAAGGAACATTTACCCATATTGAGACTTATAATATGTGTATTGTATCACTATATGTATATGTTAAACTGTATGATATCTTTGTGTGCTCCTCGGTGCCTATCCCTTCCTTCGTGTGCACTTTTTACCCTTGATGGTAATTGCCATGCCTAGTGCTTCAATCGACCGTGTTACTCTTTTGCCAGCATATATCTTTGGTAGCACTAGTTTTACTGTGCACTCCTGCCTTTCTCTTTTTCTTACAAGATGATGCGCCAGATACTTTGTTTGTTCTGTTTGCGGCGCCCAGATGTCTTTCCCTGCCTTTTTCCCACTTGCAAGATGGCGTACGCGCCACTTCCGGTTTTGCTTGCGGGGCGTGGTCGCGATGACGTCAATGCGCATGACGCAGATGAATGACGTCATCGCGCCGCACGCAGATGCCCAATTTTTGGCGCGATTTGCCACTATAAATATGACAACATTGGGAGTCTTTCCTTGTGTTCAGCACGAGGCTGACTCACGGGGGCTAGCACTGCGAGGTTTATTAGTCAGGTAAGAAGCATTTTGGACATCACGATGGTCCTTTGTGGACACTAATTGCTTTATTTAAACACTTCAAACATTAAGCCTGTGTTCAAACAATTCTTGTTTTAGACTCTATATAGTGGCAGAATCCCTACTACATTGGCGGATTCATCTGCACTTCTATTGTGAATGCTTATGGTTGGATTTGTTGGTCGTAGAGAACTTTACTACCATAACGCCTTCTACCCCCGTTCTGGCAATTCTGCTTGGATACAGCTGGTAATTCTTTATTCCTGATCCTATAGATATATATTTTGGGCTTTAACATATACCTGATTACAATTTATTGGTCTCTGTAGATCTGTCAAGCTAGTTGTAGCTGCAAGTATCAAGTTTGTCCATCTATCTCTTCGCCGATTATTTTTCTGCAACTTTTTTGCCTTTTGACCAGCAGGTATGAACCTTGTGTAATTGCAATCTTTATTATTATTTTTACATACAACACCATATAGCCCTCATTGAGACATATATATATTTTCATATGTTCTCATTTATCTCTACTAGATCATGTACACACACTTATTTCCAGACTACATATATGAATTGGTAGCCTGTTGAACAACTTTTTGCTATCTGGACTGTCTTCCAAGGTATTTTTGCATTTTGTATTCTGGGGTTCAATGGCGTTTGGATCTGTATGGAATTGTTGATTCGCAGGGAGGGGGGGATGGGTGGCCATATAGCACCAAAGATGTTTCTATACCATTTTTATGTTTTTTAACTGTATATATCTTATATTAATTTGTATGTATCTCATTTCAGATAGTGAGATTTTGTCCCAAGTGTGTATGTAATCGTCCCCCCTATTTTGTCCATCCTGACGAAGCCTCACGGCGAAACGCGTCGACGTTCAAGGGACTCTTCATTGTCACTTTATATACACTGTATGGTCTTTTAATCCTTGTTTAACATTTTTTTGTGATAATAAAATTATTTTGTACTTCATGTTCTGTGTGTTGCCTACAAAGTCCTATTTTTCACTCTTTTGAGTATTTAATATATCTCTCTGTAGGTGGCCCATTGGGGCAGCTTGATGGGGTAGAGTTTTCCGCTGGATGCAGCGTGCGCATGAATGGCAGGATTCATCTACTTCAGCCCACATACAGGGACAATAGAACCGACTCCTGACAAGTTGGAAGGTCCTTTCAGCTCCTAAATGGCCGTGATGGTCGTGTAAAGCGGCCAAGACAGTCCCTTGGTGCCTTTCAGGCAAGAACAATTGCCATTGTCTTCCAGGTCATCAGAGGGGCCCCTTCGGTAGACCACCCCTTGATACACCTGCAACCTGTCCCACTCCTTCCGCAGCAGACGAGCTTCCTTTGAAGGGTGATGCAAGAGCCTATCTGGATCCTGACTCTCCAGGGCCTCGAGGGCCAATTTCCCCAAAGGGTCTTCCAACTGATCACACCTCAATTCTTTTTTTGACAGCTTGGGTAAACCATCTTCCTCTATCTGAGTGGCTCCACAGTATTGCTTGGGGACTCCCACTACTGTGACCCCTATCTCTTCCGCTCTGGATCCCCCACTGGCTTGGAGTTCAGCCCCTTGACAGAGGGCCCGCACCCCGTCCGGTGCCACCTGGGTCCAGTCTTCTGTGCGGCTAGTGGGAGCATGAGACCTTCTGGACAGGGCATCCGCATCTCGATTTCCGGCCCCAGGTCTGTATTTCAGGCTAAAGTTGAATCCAGACAGTGCAGCCAGCCATCGATGGCCCGTGGCATCCAGTTTTGCTGTGGTAAAAAGATAAGTAAGGGGATTGTTGTCATTGTTCACTGTGATTTCTGCCCCATACAGATAGTTCTTAAGCTTATCAACTACAGCCCACTTGAGACCCAGGAACTCCAACTTGTGAGTGGAGTAGTTTTTTTCAGATGGGGTCAAACTTCTGCTCACATATGCGACAGGTCGCAGTTGCCCTTCATGCTCCTGGTAGAGCACTCCTCCCAGACCCTCATGACTGGCATCTACATGGAGCTCATAAGGTTTCCTTGGGTCTGCATAGGCCAAGACAGGGGCAGTGGTTAAGCTCTTCTTCAGCATGTGGAAGGCTTCTTCGCACTTTCCATTCCATTGGTCTTTGACTGACTCTCCCGGCTTCCTGGGACCCAAGTCATCCTCTTCCCCTTCTGTCTTCAAGAGTTCATTTAGGGGTCTGGCAATCCGTGCAAACCCCCTCTACGAATCTCCTATAGTAGGAGCAGAACCCCAAAAAGGACCAGAGTTCTGTCACCGTGGAGGGCCAGGGCCAGGAGGTAACTGCCTCCAGCTTCCCGGGGTCTGTGGCAACACCTTCTTCAGACACTATGTGCCCCAGATAGTTGACTGATGACTGGTAGAACTGACATTTCTCTGGCGAAAGCTTGAGTCCCTCTTCGCTAAGCCTTCTTAAGACTTTTTCCAGTCTTTCCTCATGTTCTTCTAGAGTCTTCCCAAAGACAATGATGTCATCCAAGTACACGAGAACTTTGATGCGGTTCTTTTCTCCATGAGGCGTTGAAAAGTGGCAGGGGCTCCAGACAGGCCTTGGGGCATCCGGTCAAATTCAAAGAATCCCACAAGGGTTATGAAGGCTGTCTTCTCCTTATCTTACGGATGCATAGGGATCTGATAGTATCCACTCTTCAGGTCCATAACACTGAACCACCGGGCTCCAGACAAACTCTGTAGGGCATCCTCTATCCTCGGGGTGGTATACTGGTCGGGTATCGTCCTCCGGTTGAGAGTCCTGTAGTCTATACACAACTTCAACGACCCATTCTTCTTCCGGACCACCACTATTGGAGAGGCATAGGGGCTCCTAGATTCCCAGATAACACTGGTTCGCTTGAGCTCGGCAAGCTGTTTTCTCAGGTCTTCAAGGTCGGCTAAAGGGACTCGCCTGACCCTCTCCCTGAAAGGCTTGTCTTCCTGGAGGCGGATTCGATGGGTGGCACTCTTTGCACACCCTACGTCAAACTCATCTTTAGAGAAAATCTTCCTCCACCTGGTCAACTGGGCCTTTGCCCTCTCTTTCCAGGCCTTTGGCAGGTTCGGGTTCTCCATGCAGAGCTTCTCCCAAACAGTCCTGTCTCCCTCTGTCTTCTCCACATCTGATAAGACAATTGGGGCAGCAGGGCTCACCTGGCCCAGCAGCATCCTGGCGGGGATCTCCATGGGAACACCCGTGGTATTCCTGACGCTTACTGGCACCTTACAGTGTGCCTTCTTCAGAGCTCTCACCGGAACCATTTCTGGGATCACTTCTAAGCCTGAGTATTCTTCCCGAGGGTCTGGTTCCAACATGACAAAGGGGCCAGGTTGCTCCCAAGTAAGCTTCACAGTGGCTCTGAGACAGGTTACCTCACCGGGCTGCAACACTATTCCCTTCTTCTCCAGCCTCCAGACTTTACCCACCCCCTCTTCTGGGGCCTTGTGTTCTAAGACCAGTCGCTGATAGGCTGTCTTCAACATTGGGTGTATTCTGGTGACTGTTGGGTTCTTTCCTCCTGCTAGAGGGGCCAGAAGCCTCCGGACCAGGTCCGTATTTGTCCCTATTATTAAGGAGTTCTTGCTGGCTCCCGACGGTCGGGGGCACACCACTGCCAGGGTATCAAACACTTCAGCCTTCCCGGCTACTGAGGGGTTGAAGGTTAGTTTAATGGGCAAGTAACCATCGTAGGGGAAACTCTGTGTTCCGATTCCCCATATTTCCAGATCTTCAATTCTCTGGATAGGCAGGTGACTCAGATGTCTATCATAAAAGTCCCGGTATAACAGAGTCACCTGTGCTCCAGTATCTAAGATGGCTCTCGTGTAGACTCCCTCCACTTGAATAGGCACTATAGGGGAGGGGCCTATCAGTTCTTCTGGATAAGACTTCAAATGGGTCTCTCTCTGTTGATCCCTAACTTTTCCCTTGGTCCTTTCCTTCTTGTGTTTGGCTGTTGGCTTTAGTCCCTCTTGGGCTCGGTATGCATTGATCTCCCCCCTCTTTCTATGTGTATATTCCCGCTGAGGGACATTTTTTCTCTTTTTAGGTGTGTATTCTCGCTGAGGAGCACTGGTCTTCTTCTGAGGGGGTCTACCCCTTTTTCTTCTGGACTTCTTATTCAGTTTGGGTACAGTGGAGCTCACTGGAGATGATGGGCACCCGGTTGACTCCTTCACCTGGGCCTTCTGAAGTTTTCCGACGGCTTGCGATTATTTATCTTCTTTTTCTTGGGACTAGAACATACTTTCGCAATATGGCCAACTTCTCCGCAGTTAAAACAGACCACATCCCCTCAGTCTTGTAGGGAAGTGGGTGCTGAGGTATCTGGGAACAACTCCTTCTTCAGTCCACTATTTTCTACGACCCTTGGATCCTTTGCCATCAAAGAGGTCAGCATCTCCAACACCTGAGACATTTGTGACTTCAAGGTATCTACTTCTGAGTCTCTTTCAGGGGTCATGGCTGATCTGACCATTACCGGTATAGAAGGGGTATGCGCCTTGATCGCTTGCTGATCCTTCTGTAGGGCCTCTTCATCTCTAATGATCTTCACCAGGGATGAGCCGAACACCCCCCTGTTCGGTTCGCACCAGAACCTGCGAACAGACAAAATGTTTGTGTAAACTTTAGAACCCTATTAAATACAATGGACTCGAACGTTCGAAATCTAAAGTGTTAATTATAAAGGCTAATATGCAAGTTATTGTCCTAAAAAGTGTTTGGGGACCTGGGTCCTGCCCCAGGGGACATGCAGAGGCGTATCTAGTGAAAATGGGCCCTATGGCAAGAACTGAAACTGCGCCCCTGTCAAAACATTTAAAACCCATCTTTCAGATATCGCACAAATCACAATCGCACATGATGTTGACTTTAAGGCCTCTTTCACACTGGGGCGGTGGGGGGCGTTGTTTACCGTTGTTTTTGCTGCGCTATTCAGCCGCTAGTGGGGCTCTTTTAACCCCCGCTAACGGCTGAGAAAAGGTTAAAAAAAACCGCCTGCAAAGTGCCGCTTTGATTTCAATGGGCAGGGGCGCTTTAGGAGCCGCTCCTACAGTGCCTCAAAGATGCTGCTTGCAGGACATTTTTTACCAACCTGCTAGCGCACCGCTCCAGTGTGAAAGCCCTCGGGGCTTTCGCACTGGAGTGAATAATGGTGCTCTTTTAGGGCGCTTTGCAGGCGCTATTTTTAGCGTTATAGCGACTGCAAAGCGCCTCAGTGAGAAAGGGGTCTTAGGTTAGTTTCACACTGAGGTGCTTTGCAGGTGTTACAGCGCTACAAAATTGCGCCTGCAAAGCGCCCTGAAAGAGCCTCTTTTTTCACTCCAATGTGAAAGCCCAAGGGCTTTCACACTGGAGCAGTGCGCTGGCAGGACGCTCAAAAAAGTCCTGCTAGCCGCATCTTTGAGGCACTGTAGGAACTGTGTACACACAGCTTCTAAAGCGCCCCTGCCCATTAAAATCAATGGGCAGCGCCACCGAATCGCCAGCAAAGTGCCGCTGCAGTGGCGCTTTGCTGACGGTTTTAACCCTTTTTGGGCCACTAGCGGTGCGCTGGCAGGACGCTCAAAAAAGTCCTGCCAGCCGCATCTTTGAGGTGTCCCGCTAGTGACAGTGCTTTTCCGCCGACGGCGCAGCGCCCCAGTGTGAAAACAGCCTAAGTCATCATGTGCCAGGCACAGGCCCAAACAGAAGCAAGCAGCCAATCAAATATAGTGCTTTCTCAATATGGATTAAATAAATTGTAATTATGCATAGCCATAGATATCATAAATAAAGTGATTTGTGCAACAGCAGGTACTACTTGCACAAATCACTTTATTTATGATAACTATGGCTATGCATAATTACAATTTATTTAATCAATATTGAGCAAGCAGGCACTACAGTATACTGGCAGTCTGGCATACATCATTAACACTGACTGACTTCACAGTGAAAACTTTCTCTAATACAAAAATGCTTTATTCACAATGTACACTGACTAGTACGGTACCTGTTGCAGTTGCTGCCTGGCTTGGGGGTTCGGGTTCCACCGTTCCAGAGTCTAGTTCAGTTGAACTTAGTTCTCCTCCTCAGCGACGGCGACCTCACCTCACGTGACGTCACTGACCCGCTCGCGCTCGGGGAGAAGATAGAAGCAGTGCAGAGGAGGAAAGCTCCGCCTCCGCCAGTTAGCCGAATGACAGTCTGGAGACACACACAGAGTGGACGGTCCCACTGATCTATAAGCATGGGGGCGCCCGCGCCTGTCACTCTCCTACACACTAGCATTCAGATCCAGCAGCGAAGTAAGAATGAAGTGCCATGCCGCCGCCGGGGGCTATAGTGCGGGAGGCGGCCCATAGGAGGACAGGTGCGGGTGGGATTTTTTTTTTCCGTCTAGTTTATTTTGCCGCCCCCCCCCCCCCCAGAGCGCCCATGGCACTTGCCATGGAGTGCCATACCCTGGATACGCCACTGGGGACATGTATCAATGCAAAAAGAAGTTTTAAAAACGGCCGTTTTTTCGGGAGCAGTGATTTTAATAATGCTTAAAATGAAAAAATAAAAGTGAAATATTCCTTTAAATTTCATACCTGGGGGGTGTGTATGATATGCATGTAAAGTGGCGCATGTTTCCCGTGCTTAGAACTGTCCCTGCAAAAAATGTCATTTTTGAAAGAAAAAAATGCATTTAAAACTGACTCGCGGCTATTAATGAATTGTCGGCTCCCGGCAATACATACAAAAGTCATTGATAAAAATAAAAAAAAAAGCGTGGGGGTTCCCCAGAATTCAATTACCAGGCCCTTCAGGTCTGGAATGGATATTAAGGGGAACCCCGCCGCAAATTTTAAAAAAATTGACGTGGGGTTCCCCCAAATATCCATTCCAGGCCCTTCAGATCTGGCATGGATTTTAAGGGGAACTCCACCCCAAATTTAAAAAAAAAATGGCGTGGAGTCCCCCTAAAAATCCATACCAGACCCCTTATCCGAGCACGCAACCTGGCCGGCCGCAGGGGAAAAGGGGGGGACGAGAGAGCGGCCCCCCTCCCTCCTGAACCGTACCAAGCCACATGCCCTCAACATGGGGAGGATGTCCCCATGTTGATGGGGACAAGGGCCTCATCCCCACAACCCTTGCCCGGTGGTTGTGGGGGTCTGTGGGCGGGGGCTTATCGGAATCTGGAAGACCCCTTTAACAAAGGGGACCCCCAGATCCCGGCCCCCCCTATGTGAATTGGTAAGGGGTACATTGTACCCCTACCATTTCACGAAGAAAGCGTAAAAAAATGTTTAAAAAAACACACAAACACCTTGAAAAAGTCCTTTATTTAAAAAAAAAAAAAAAAACATTCCAGCGGTGAAATCCAGTGTCCCGCGGCGATCCCGATGTCCAGCGCTGTCCTTCATTGGTTGTGCCTGAGCGGACCTGATGGGGAACTCCCTCTCAGTATTTTAAATGTATAGACCCGCCCCTTCTAAAGTTCCCCATCAGGTCCGCTCAGCGGACCAGATGCGGAACATGAGAAGGGGCAGGTCTATACATGTATTACCAAAGTGAGAGCAGTTCCCCATCAGGTCCGCCCCCTCGGTATGTCGGCCCCGCCTACGTCATTGGCTTGAGCGGGGAACTTGCTTCACTATGTAAATTTAAATTACACAGTGAAGGAAGTTCCCCGCTCAAGCCAATGACGTAGGCGGGTCTGACATACCGAGGGGGCGGACCTGATGGGGAACTGCTCTCACTTTGGTAATACATGTATAGACCCGCCCCTTCTCATGTTCCGCATCTGGTCCGCTGAGCGGACCTGATGGGGAACTTTAGAAGAGGCGGGTCTATACATTTAAAATACTGAGAGGGAGTTCCCCATCAGGTCCGCTCAGACACAACCAATGAAGGACAGCGCTGGACATCGGGATCGCCGCGGGACACTGGATTTCACCGCTGGAATGTTTTTTTGTTTTTTTTTAAATAAAGGACTTTTTCAAGGTGTTTGTGTGTTTTTTTAAACATTTTTTTACGCTTTCTTCGTGAAATGGTAGGGGTACAATGTACCCCTTACCAATTCACATAGGGGGGGGCCGGGATCTGGGGGTCCCCTTTGTTAAAGGGGTCTTCCAGATTCCGATAAGCCCCCCGCCCGCAGACCCCCACAACCACCGGGCAAGGGTTGTGGGGATGAGGCCCTTGTCCCCATCAACATGGGGACATCCTCCCCATGTTGAGGGCATGTGGCTTGGTACGGTTCAGGAGGGAGGGGGGGCCGCTCTCTCGTCCCCCCCTTTTCCCCTGCGGCCGGCCAGGTTGCGTGCTCGGATAAGGGGTCTGGTATGGATTTTTAAGGGGACTCCACGCCATTTTTTTTTAAATTTGGGGTGGAGTTCCCCTTAAAATCCATGCCAGATCTGAAGGGCCTGGAATGGATATTTGGGGGAAACCCACGTCAATTTTTTTTTAAATTTGCGGCGGGGTTCCCCTTAATATCCATTCCAGACCTGAAGGGCCTGGTAATTGAATTCTGGGGAACCCCCACGCTTTTTTTTTTTTTTTATCAATGACTTTTGTATGTATTGCCGGTAGCCGACAATTCATTAATAGCCGCGAGTCAGTTTTAAATGCATTTTTTTCTTTCAAAAATGACATTTTTTGCAGGGACAGTTCTAAGCACGGGAAACATGCGCCACTTTACATGCATATCATACACACCCCCCAGGTATGAAATTTAAAGGAATATTTCACTTTTATTTTTTCATTTTAAGCATTATTAAAATCACTGCTCCCGAAAAATCGGCTGTTTTTAAAACTTCTTTTTGCATTGATACATGTCCCCTGGGGCAGGACCCTGGTCCCCAAACACTTTTTAGGACAATAACTTGCATATAAGCCTTTATAATTAGCACTTTAGATTTCTCCCATAGATTTTTCGAATTTGCCGCGAACACCCCAATTTGTTCGCTGTTCGGCGAACGGGCGAACTGGGAATGTTCGAGTCGAACATGAGTTCGACTCGAACTCGAAGCTCATCCCTAATCTTCACCAGATCAGGGTAATTCAGTGACATGCCTCCTCCAGAGGTTTTCAAGTGGAGCCAGACTGGATCCGAGCGTAGCGCTCCCTTTAAGATCTGTTTAATCTATGCCGCATCTATGGCTTGGGGTACCATCCCTTTTTTTAGCACGATTTGACAAAGCATCTTGTTCAGTCTTCTGACATACTCCGACAGATTTTCTCCTGGCTGCTGAAAGGTGTGTTCGAACTGATACACCAGTTCCGTTACTTTTTCTAACTGACCGAACTCTTCTTGTAGCATGACTAAGCAGTCATAAGCCGTGCAGGCAGCATTCCCAAACCGGAGACTTTTTACAGCTTCCGCAGCCGCGCCTTTCAGACTTTCCATCACGCGCTGCTTCTTCTGCGCTTCAGGCACCTCCCATGCCTCTACTGCTGACAAGGCCTGTTCGATCCAGGTATCGAAGTCTTCCTCCCCTACAGGGATGGGCAGCTTCCCTGAAAATGTTCTCAGCATCCGGTAGCTGGCCTCTACGTGTACCGTACTTGTTTGCTGACACTTTGTGAGCAGATCTCCCAAAGCATTTAAAAGTTCTGGCCCTATGGCTGTAATGGGTGTCACCGGAGGTGTCATCCTTCACTGCCTCTCTGATGTATGGGGTATCCCTGGCGGTGATCCCGTTGGGGATGGCGGGGATGGCTCCGCCTTCACAGTTATTGCGTGCGCCAGACCATAGGTTTTGTTATCCAGCGACTGCACACTTTGCCCTTTAAAGTTTCCCGGTACTCCATCCTTCCACTCTATAAGAGCGTACTGAAACGAGGTGTCTGGGGCTGATTTCAGGTCTATCACCCATGGTGTATGATTTGGGGATAGCGACACTGCAAGTCGCTCCGCCGCGCTCACTGACCATTCTTCTCCCGGGAGACTAATGACCACTGACGTGGTCGCACCACGCTTTCACTTCTAGCGGGTCCATGCCGGTACTTTTGGCGTGTCTGCTTGCCATATACAGGATCCCGGAAACGATGCCCCCATGTGTAGCGATACCCCCAAACTAAGGGAGCCACTGGTTTGCTTTCGGGCCCCGCACACAGCAAAGCCTACCCCAGGCAATCTACTCAGTAGGGATGAGCTTGGTGTTCGAGTCGAACATAGGTTCAACTCGAACATCGGCTGTTCGCGCGTTCGGCGAACAACGAACGATTTGGGCCGTTTGCGCCAAATTCGAGTGACGCGAACGGCCCACAATACACTGCGCCATCGCAGTGTAATCCCGGCGCTGTGATTGGCCAAGCATGCACTGTGACCCTGCATGCTTGGCCAATCACAGCGCCGGCAGCGAGGAGAGCAATGATTGGCCACAGGCAGGATGCCTGTGGCCAATTATAGCTGAGGGGGTTTAGTACACGCCCCACACTATAAAAGGCCACAAGCGCGGCGGCCTTGTGTAGTGTGTTCCGGAGCAGGGAAAGTGAAGGATAGGCAGGGACAGTGTCAAATCTTGTCAAATCTATTCTTTGCTAAACCTTGTGTGTAGGGACAGAGAAGGATAGGCAGGGAGAGTGTCAGTGCCATATTCTTTGCTAAACCTTGTGTGTAGGGAGAGAGAAGGATAGGCAGGGAGAGTGTCAGTTCATATACTTTGATAAACCTTGTGTACAGGGAGAGAGAAGGATAGGCAGGGGACAGTGTCAGTGTCATATTCTTTGCTAAACCTTGTGTGCAGGGAGAGAGAAGGATAGGCAGGGAGAGTGTCAGTGTCATATACTTTGATAAACCTTGTGTACAGGGAGAGAGAAGGATAGGCAGGGGACAGTGTCAGTGTCATATTCTTTGCTAAACCTTGTGTGCAGGGAGAGAGAAGGATAGGCAGGGAAAGTGTCAGTGTCATATACTTTGATAAACCTTGTGTGCAGGGAGAGAGAAGGATAGGCAGGGGACAGTGTCAGTGTCATTGTTGCTAAGCCTCCTGCACATTATACACCTGAAGTTAGCCCGTATTGCTGCTTTTTCCTGGTGTGTTACACAAACAGGATTTTGCGGCACTTACAGCGGGCGGAGTGTGCCTCCTGACCATATTACACCTTAACTTAGCCTGTATTGCTGCTTTTTCCTGGTGTGTTACACAAACAGGATTTTGCGGCACTTACAGTGGGCGGAGTGTGCCTCCTGACCATATTACACCTTAACTTAGCCTGTATTGCTGCTTTTTCCTGGTGTGTTACACAAACAGGATTTGCGGCACTTACAGCGGCGGAGTGTGCCTCCTGACCATATTACACCTTAACTTAGCCTGTATTGCTGCTTTTTCCTGGTGTGTTACACAAACAGGATTTTGCGGCACTTACAGCGGGCGGAGTGTGCCTCCTGACCATATTACACCTTAACTTAGCCTGTATTGCTGCTTTTTCCTGGTGTGTTACACAAACAGGATTTTGCAGCACTTACAGCGGGCGGAGTGTGCCTCCTGACCATATTACACCTTAACTTAGCCTGTATTGCTGCTTTTTCCTGGTGTGTTACACAAACAGGATTTTGCGGCACTTACAGCGGGAGGAGTGTGACTCCTGACCATATTACACCTTAACTTAGCCTGTATTGCTGCTTTTCCCATTTCCCTGCAGGCCATTAGAATGTCTGGAAGGCAAACAAGGAGAGGCAGACAGTCAGGAGCCAAAAAAAGAGGGCAAGCAGGCTCTGTGTCTGGGGGCAACAGTGCTGGTCGTGGACGCGGTGCATCGCCATCAGCACGTGGCCATGGGACACGCTTGTCCTTCTTTTCGGCAGCTGGGCGTGTTGAGCCGCATCATGCCGAAGACTTGGTAGAGTGGATGACCAAGCCCTCCTCATCCTCCTCATCCTCTCTCACCCAGGCTCAGGGTACTGGCAAAGCAGCTGCCAAAGCATCCTCCTCCCTGGTATCAATGTCATCATCAGTCACTCCTTCCCTAGACCAACCATGTCCTCCTGAGGAGTCCCCCGAACTGTTTGAGCACAGTGTTGGGTACATGCTCCAGGAGGATGCCCAGCGTTTCGAAGAGTCTGATGATGATACCCAGCTAGAGAAAGGCAGTAGCGTGAGAGCAGAGAGAGGGGATGCTCAAGAAGGACACCAATCTGGCAGTCATGTTCCAGCAGCTGCAGCATACTGCCAGATTGGCTCCAGTGATGAGGGGGGAGGGGATGATGAGGTCACTGACTCTACGTGGGTGCCTAATAGGAGAGAGGAGGAGGAAGAGGAGGAGGATGAGGAGGAGGCACATCTCCAATGAAGCAGGATGCCCTCGGGGGGCCAGCGTAAGGGCAGCACACCGACGGAATCACACCGCAGAGCTCCGCCTGTGCAAGGCGCTGCCTCTGCCCGTTATTCAAAAAGTTCTTTGGTGTGGGCCTTTTTTGAGTCGAGTGCATCAGATCGCACAGCTGCTGTTTGCAACATATGTCTCAAGCGTATATCGCGTGGCCAAAACATCACCCGCTTGGGCACCACATGCTTAACCAGACATATGTTGACCTGCCATGCAGCTCGTTGGCAAGCCTACCTTAAAGACCCACACCAAAGAACAAAGCTGACCTCTTCTTGCACCGCATCAGCTGGGATCTCCAACCCCACTATACCTTCAGTCCTCTCTGAAACCTGCTCTGAGAGGAATGAAGGTGTAGAATTAGGTGTGTCACAGCCAAGTACTTGCGGGCACTCTGCTAGCAGTACACCAACGTCCGATTCTAGCAGGCAAATTTCCCTGCCCCAGCTGCTGGACCGTCGAAAGAAGTTCACTCCCAGCCATCCACATGCCCAGCGGTTGAATGCTAGCTTGGCTAAATTGCTAGCGCTTCAACTGCTGCCTTTTCAGTTGGTAGACTCGGCCCCTTTCCGTGAGTTTGTGCAATGTGCGGTTCCTCAGTGGCAGGTTCCCAAACGCCACTATTTCTCACGGAAGGCGATTCCGGCTCTCTACCGGCATGTGGAAGGCAATGTCTTGGCCTCGGTGGACAGGGCGGTCAGCGGTAAGGTGCATATTACCGCTGACTCATGGTCCAGCAGGCATGGACAGGGACGTTACCTTTCTTTCACGCCCCATTGGGTCACTCTTTTGGCAGCTGGGAAGGATGCAGGACAAGGTGCAGTAGTGTTCGAGGTTGTTCCACCGCCACGCCTCCAAAATGCTACTACTGGTTGTGACACACCTCTGTCCTCCACCCCCTCCTCTTCTTCTTCCTCCGTGGCCTCTTCCTGTGCTTTGTCCTCGGAACCAGCGGTGCTCCGTAGGCGTTCAAGGGGCTACGCAAGTACGCAGGCAAAAAGATGCCATGCCGTGCTTTCGCTGGTGTGTTTGGGGGACAGGAGCCACACTGGGGCAGAGGTTCTGTCTGCTCTGCAGGGGCAGGCCGAGAGGTGGTTGACGCCACACCAGCTTAAGCCAGGAATGGTAGTTTGCGACAATGGCACCAACCTCCTCTCCGCTCTCCGACAGGGACAACTGACCCATGTGCCCTGTGTGGCTCACGTCCTTAACCTGGTGGTGCAGCGGTTCTTGGGCAGGTACCCGGGCTTACAGGATGTCCTGAGGCAGGCCAGGAAAGTCTGTGTGCATTTCCGCAGATCTTATAATGCCAGTGCTCGCCTGGCTGAGCTGCAAAAGGAGTTGAACCTGCCCAAGAACCGCCTTATATGTGACATGCCCACCAGGTGGAACTCAACGTTGGCCATGCTGCAGCGGCTGCACATGCAGCAGAGGGCCATCAATGAGTACCTGTGCGACTACAGCACCAGGACAGGGTCAGGGGAGCTCGGATTTTTTTCACCACGCCACTGGGGCATGATCAGGGATGCATGCACTGTCCTGGCACCATTTGAGGAGGCCACGAGGATGGTGAGCAGTGACAGTGCATGCATCAGTGACACTGTACCTCTTGTCCACCTGTTGGAACATACGCTGAGGGGAATAATGGACAGGGCACTTGAGGCAGAACAGAGGCAGGAAGAGGAGGACTTCCTTGCCTCTCAAGGCCCCCTTTACCCAGACAGTGTTCCTTCTGTCCCACCCATCGCACAGGAAGAAGAGGAGGAGGAGGAGGATTGTGTCAGCATGGAGGTGGAGCCTGGCACTTAGCATCATCAGCAGCAGTCTTTTAGGGATGATTTACAGTCCCAAGAAACCAGTGGACTTGTACGTGGCTGGGAGGAGGTGGCTGCGGATCATGTCGTCCTTACTGACCCAGAGGACTCCGGACTGAATGCCTCAGCTAACCTACGCTGCATGGCCTCCCTGATCCTGCAAAGTCTGCGGAAGGATCCTCGTATTCTTCGGATCAAGGAGAGGGACCATTACTGGCTGGCCACTCTCCTTGATCCACGGTACAAGGGTAAGTTTGCGGACCTTATCTTACCGTCGCAGAGGGAGCAGAGGATGAGACAACTCCGGGAGGCCTTGCAGAAAGGTCTGTGCAACGCGTTCCCAGAGACTGGGAGGTTACAAACTCCTGGTCTTGGACAACGAGTTGCTGAGGCTTCGGTCAGTCAAAGAAAGAGCGGTGGGGAAGGTGGCCATCTGACCGAAGCGTTCAGACAATTCTTTAGTCCGCAGCCCCAAGGTATGATCGGTTCCAGCAACCATCGCCAGCGTCTGATATACATGGTGCAGGAATACCTAGGGGCAAGGTCAGACTTGGACACCTTCCCCACCGAAAATCCTCTGGCTTACTGGGTCTTAAGATTGGATCACTGGCCAGAGCTTGCACAGTATGCAATTGAGCTACTGGCCTGTCCTGCATCCAGCGTTCTTTCAGAACGCACATTCAGTGCTGCTGGAGGATTTGTCACGGATCACAGGGTGCGCCTGTCCACCGACTCTGTTGATCGACTGACCTTCATAAAGATGAACCAGTCTTGGATCACCACCAGCTACCAAACACCTGAAGCTGATATAACAGACTAATTTATTTTCAAATGTCACATCCCTTCAATGATCCGATTGACGATGATAACTTGGAAGAACATTTTTGTTTCTGGGTGCCGCCACCAGTGGCTAAGGCCCAATTTTTCAGCCCCTGTTTAACAGGGGTGTGTTATTACAATTTTTTATGCAATGCTTTGAAGCAGGGCTCATTCCTGCACTCCAACTAGAGTATCTGGGAGTGGTTGCAGTGTCGTGGCACCAGCACCAGTGGCTAAGGCCCAATTTTTCAGCCCCTGTTTAACAGGGGCGTGTAATTACAATTTTTGATGCAATACTTTGCAACAGGGCTCATTGCTGTGCTCCAAGTACAGTATCTGTGAGGGGTTGCAGTGTTGTGGCACCAGTGCCTAAGGCTCAATTTTTCTGCCCCTGTTTAACAGGGGCATGTAATTACAATTCTTGATCTAATAATTCACAGCAGGGCCCATTCCTGCGCCCACCAAGACTAACTGTGAGGCCTTACAGTGTTGTGTCAACACCACCACCACCACCACCACCAAAGGCCCAATTTTTCAGCCCCTGTTCAACAGGGGCATGCAATTACAATTCTTGATCTAATAATTCGCCGCAGGGCCCATTCATGCGCCCACCAAGAGTAACTGTGAGGGCTCACAGTGTTGTGGCAACACCAACATGTAAGGGGCAAATTTCAGCTGAGTATATACGGCAGGCCCCTACTTTCAAACATCCAACTTTCAAACGACTCCTCCTTGCAAACGGAAGGATACAACAGGAAGTGAGAGGAAATCTACCCCTAGGAAGGCAAATTCTCTCCTGTAAGAGTTAATATGGGAAAAAAGTGTCTCCTCTCCACTGATTCTTTATCACCAATTCTTGTTTCAATAAAAACCCCAAATTTTCAAAAATCATTTGTCATTAGGACGGAAAGTGAGGTGAACTGTTCTGAACAGGTGCACACTGCACAGACAGCAAAACAAATGTTACAGGGGTGATAACCCTTCCCTATGTTTTCCAAAAAACTTAAAAATAGATTTTTTGCCTGGAGCTACACTTAAACAATGTACCTGTTCAAAATTACAAACAGATTCTACATAAGAACAAACCTACAGTCCCTGTCTTGTATGCACCGCCTGTATACGGCTGTTCAGAGTATATAGGGCCTTTTTTATTTTGTGTGCGGGGTTCCCCTTAATATCCATACAAGACCCAAAGGGGCTGGTAATGGGCTGGGGTAGGGGGGGGGGGTGATGGGGTAGCTATGCCATTTTTCTTAAAGATTTTCATCCATATTACCGGGACCAGACATTACATTAAAGCCGCAAGCAGTTTTAAATGGCTTTTTTTCCTTTAGAAATGTAATTTTGTGCAGGGACAGCTCTAAACACGGGAAACACGTGGCACTTCACAGGCATACTTTAGACACCCCCAGGTACGATATTTAAAGGAATATTTGACTTTTTTTTTTTCACTTTATGCATCATTAAAATGACTGCTCCAGAAAAACGGCCGTTTTTAAAACTTCTTTTTGCATTGATACATGTCCCCTGGTGCAGAACCTGGGTTCCCAAACCCTTTTTAGGACAATAACATGCATAATAGTCGTTATAATTAGCACTTTAGATTTCGAACGTTCGCATCCATTGTATTTAATAGGGTTCTAAAGTTCGTGCGAACTTTCGGTCCGTTCGCGGGTTCTGGTGCGAACCGAACCCGGGGGTGTTCGGCTCATCACTACTACTCAGCCCTTCTCTGGCACAGCTAGTCTAGGGGTGGTGTTCCTATATAGCTCTATACCAGTCTACACACACTCCCACAATACCTTTCTTCTAGTGATAAAATATATATAGGGACTCCAACACCAGATTTGAGAACATGTATAAGGTTTACTTGTAGATAAAAGGGATTAACAATTAATATTACATATAACACATGCATGCAGAGCCCTGCAGTAATACTAACAGTAGTTATTGATAATGCGCAATTAGTTCTAACACACACCTACATATAGCTTGGGTCCCCGTTGGCAATATGGCGCCCAATAATACTATCAACTCCCAGTCAGGCCTGACTTAACTAAAACTCAGTCTCTAGAGAAGGAATCTTCGCATGCCAGATGATCGGTGGTGCACATACAGGAACAATATTTGTAATCCAACAAGGTATAAGGTAATGGAACAACTCCCCGGAGACTATGTGACTCAGTCCTCCAACTAGTCTCCTGACAGGAAAAGGGAAATATCACCCGATGGGCCAAGGCAGTCTATAGGCCTAGTAAAGTACTCGAGTATGGTTGTGAGCAGGTGCTCTCTCACCCCTCCGGACTCGATCCCAGTCCGGGACTCCCACCCCTGTGTTCACACACACAGGATCTGCCACCGCCTGATCTCCGGTTAACTGACGTCCCTCAAGCAGGTAGATGTCTGTCGCCGCACAGGCTCCGCAGCGAGGTGGAAGGCTCTCTGGAAGTGCGCAAGGCCCAGGCCTCAGGCCTTGCACTCGCAGCAGGTCTGCACAGGAAGTCCTCTTGCCAGCCGCACGGTGTCCAAAGAGGTTGGGCTAAGCCTCGCCCTCCCCTTTTATACCCCACCCATGAGTCTCTGCGGCAGCCCAATGCACCCTGGGTGCTAAACGGGGTTCTGGGTAACGTAGTCCATGGGGCCTCAACGGAGACCCCGCTACACATACATATCAGAGTTTTATCCAGGCTAGCAGTGTGATTTAGGTAGGATTAAAAAAGGCTACTGTTTAGTGGCTGCTCACTCTACTATCTTCACATACTGGAAATTTCCAGACATCACATATCTGAGGTACCCTAGGCAATATTTAGGAATGACCTAATATACATGGATAGCCTGGTAGCTGGTTAAGATAGCAAGAGAACAGACTCCTTTTTCCTAATATGGACATGCTGGTCTCTCCCTACGTTCACACCAATGCGTTTTTTTGTGTGTGTTTTGCAGTTTCCATTTTAGGCCCCTTTCACACTGCTGTGACTTTAAAGTCACGCAAATTTTGCGGCTTTCAGGGAATGCCTGTATAAACTTGAGGTCTACTGACTTCAACTTGCATCAAAGGCGGACCAAAGTAGTACAGGGACTACTTTGAAGTCGGTGCGACTTGAAGTCGCAAAGATATGAATGGTACTCATTGGAAATCATGGGGTCCCAAGTAGCAGAACAAGTCACACAAGTGTGAAAGTGGCCTTACATGGTATCTTATGGCACACATTCACATCTATGCATTTTGCAGCTGGTGCATTTTTATAAAGGGTTTGTGATGTGATGCGATTTTTGATGCATCTTGTGTTTTTTTTAAAAACACTGTATATAGCTAGTTGCTAAGAAGCGAGCCGGTATGTAAACAACATAATTGCTGGAAAAAATAAGTTGTGAAAAAATGGTGTGCCCCCCCAGATCAATACCAGGATCTTCAGGTCTGGTATCGATTTGGAGGGGACACACCTCACGGCAAAATAAAAATAAAATCCAAACCAGCCCGACAGGTCAGGAAAGGGAGGGGACGCATTAGTGTGCCTCTCTCCTGAACCATACCAGGCCGCATGCCCTCAACATGGGGGGTTCTTTGGCTCTTCCCCCCCACCCCAAAGGGCCTCTACTTCACAACCCTGGTCAGTGGCTGTGGGGGTCTGTGGGCAGGGGGCTTATTGGAATCTGGAAACTCCTTTAAAGAAACAAGGGGTGAGTTCTCTGGGGTATGGTACCGGATGGCCACACACCATGGCAGCAGAGGGAAAAGACATTACCAGAGGGAGAAGACAGCGAGACCGGAGGGAGAAGACAGCAAGACCGGAGGAAGAAGACTTTGGTGGCAGTACCAGAGAAAGAAGACACGTTGGAGCTACCTACGACTGGGGACATTCTTTATTTTTAATAATAGACTAGTCAAAAACCATCTTTGTAACATTACACTGCTCTTTTTTTGGTGAATGGGTAGGGGTACAATGTACTCCATACTCATTCACATGGGGGTGCGGAATCTGGGGGCCCCATTTCTTAAAGGGCGCTTCCAGATTCTGATAAGCCCCCTGCCCGCAGACCCCCACAATCACTGGCCAGGGTTGTAGGAAAGAGTCACTTGTCCCCATCAACATGGGGACAAGGTTCTTTGGGGTGGGGAGGCAGAGCCTGGTATGGTTCAGGAGGAGGGGGGACTCATTCGTCCACTCCCTTTCCAGACCTGCCGGGCTACCTGCTTGGATAAGTGTCTAGTATGGATTTTGGGGAATACCCCACAACATTTTTTTAAATGTTGCCCAAAGGGCCAGGTATTTTTTTTTCAATTTTTTTGGCAGCTTTTCTTATTTTTACATTCAGCTGATGGCTCATCGGTTGTTAACCACTTGCCGACCGGCTAACGCCGATATACGTCGGGAGAATGCCATGGGCAGGGAAAGCAACGTACCTGTACGCTGCTTTGAATTTGCATCCTAGCGGGCGCATGCGGGAGTGTCCCGCGAACTCGATGTTTGCCGGCGGCCCGCGATTGCGATTGTGGAGATGCAGAACGGGGAGATGCCTATGTAAACAAGGCATTTCCCTGTTCTGCCTAGTGACAGGACAGTGAGCTACTGCTCCTTGTCATCGGGAGCAGTGATCACTGTCGTGTCACTTGTAGTTCAGCCCCCCACAGTTAGAATCACTTCCTAGAACACACTTAACCCCTTCATAGCCCCCTAGTGTTTAACCCCTTCCCTGCCACTGTCATTTACACAGTAATCAGTGCATTTTTATAGCTCTGATCGCTGTATAAATGACAATGGTCCCAAAATAGTGTCAAAAGTGTCCGATGTATCCGCCGCAATATCGCAGTCACGATAAAAATCGCAGATCGGCACAAACTGCATGCAAAAAAGCATAAAAGGCACCGAAAATGTGAAAAACGCATAAAGCGCAACCAGCATAGATGTGAAACTAGACTTTATTCTGATCCCCTGATGACTTTGAAAGTCTGCTAGCAGTCAGCAAAGAGTACAAACCCAAATTCAGTTTAATGGATTATTATAATTAATAAACGGTTGATACCCTTGTTGATTATTTCCCTTTCACCCAATCTCCCTTCTCAACCTTCCCCACCTACCACTAAACCTTTCCCCATTGCTGGTGTAGCGGGGGTCTAAAATTTAGGGACTGCTATACTAAATTTAGGGGTGATTCGAGTGGTAGTTGGCTCGAATCTTTCAATTTGCTGGACGCTGCCCTGCTGCTGTTTTACCTGGTGTGCAGTTTCCCTAAGAAGTATGGGTGGCGCTGTCACTTGTACTCGGGGTTGAACCACAGGTGATGGGGCAGTGATTTGGTGTCCTCTTTCGGCAGCCGTGCAGTGGATGTGGTCTACCTGCTGTGCATGCCAGGAGAGGGTACAAAAGGGGCAGACGCCATTGGAGAGGGAGCAATTCCCGGGGCCCATGCCCGGAGGGAGAACCTACGGTCCAAGTTTAAGTGCGTGGCTCTCCAGGCTATGGGGCCACGTGCGCTTCAGTCCCAGACACCTTTAGTCCTGGGACTGCAACTTCAGCCCTGGGCCCAGCACCTTTAGCTGGAGCCCACTTCGGGAGGATGAATCCCAGGGTGCCGCTTTGCGAGGGGACCCGTTTCTAGAAGAGGAGGCTGGAGGAGGACCGTTCCAAAGGACTGGTGAGAGATCACAGTGAAGGAAGGGGCCCAGTAACTCTCTGGAGGGATGTCATCCATCTGAAAACAGGGATCTAAACAACGGGACCATTAGGAGGTTTGGGACACTATAGATTCTGTGGCAGAGGATCTCCTGAACGCATCCATTAGGAAATCTAATAGACTGTTCGAGTTACACGCCGGCTGCTAGTGCCTTTGGGTGACTATCCGGGTGAGCTGTACCCACTCGGGATCGAGTGGCGAAGAAGCAAGAGTGCCTGAATTGATCTGTCTTCCTAACACCTTTCTCTTTTCCTCAGCTTTGTGGATGTTCATGCATATGGAAAAATAAACTCTATGTTGGAGTTGACACTGGTGTGGACCTTGGAGTTGCTTGGGGTATAGAGACTTTGTCCTTACATTCTAGGGACAGAAACCAACTTTGAAGGGAACCCGGCTGCAAGACCCATAAGTGAAAACAAGTGTGCTTAACCTCTGCAAACCAGGGGGTACGGGCATGGTGGGGACTTTTTTCTCCTGTGAGCGAACCAAGGACAGTGGAGAAAGAGGGCCGGTCGCTACACTGGTTTAATTGCTTACAAAACCTGTATACCTACCTGGCTTTATTCCTGGGTGGCTGCTTTTCAGACACTTAATGTGTATTTCTTATGCCTCACTGTTATTTTCATACGTTACATCAGTTATCTCCTAATTATGTTATATATTGCTAAAAGTTCAACATCCAAGATCTGGGTACTGTTGTAATTATCACTAAAGATGCATTAGTCAAGATAGTATTTGACTAATGAACAATAAATAATATAAATATAATGCTTGTCTCTGCCATGATTGCTAGAAATATGGGCATAAAATGCACATCATGTTCCAAAATAAAGTGGGCTTTGTCCATAAAATGACACATAAGCTGCTTTCGTTGGAAAAGCATCTTGGAAGTGGATCAAGTAAAGAAATTATTTAAGGTTCATGCCAATGTATATTTAGAGTATGAGGGTTCCCTGTTTCTGTTTGAATCATGGAGGGCCTCATGAGAAGTTGGCCACTCAAAGGTGTTACAACTGTTTTGAGTCACATTGCCCCTCCGTGATTAAAAGTTTCAAACCTTCAGTTATGAAGGCATCATTATTTTATTGGTAAAAGGGTGTGAAAATATATAGCCTGGCTATAAATCGTACAATGCTGTGAAAAAGTATTTGCCCCCTTTCTGATTTTTATCTTTTTTGCATATTTGTCACACTTAAATTACTCAGATCATCAAACAAATTTTATTATTACACAAAGATAACCTGAGTAAATACAAAATTCAGTTTTTAAATGATGGTTTCATTTATTAAGGCAAAAAATTATATCTGGGCTCGGTTGGTAAAAAATCAGCAGCTGAACACTATAACCTAGCTATTGGGCACAAAGGATAAATGCAAAATACAAAGTGCAGCGCTAAATTAAACTGTGAATATTAAATGACTCAAAGCCTACCAGCATGTGATGAATAAAGTGCAAATGTGCAATGACACAATGTCACTATAACCAATATTCAATATTATTAAAGTAGAGGTCCACCCAAATTTTTTTTTTAAAAGCCAGCAGCTACAAATACTGCAGCTGCTGACTTTTAAAAAATGGACACTTACCTGTCCAGCGCGATGTCTCTCGGCTGCCCCGCCGTCATCCTGGGTGAGTGAATCAGGAAGTGAAGCGTTGCGGCTTCACTGCCCGGTTCCCTACTGCGCATGTGCGAGCCGCAAGCCCTTACTGGTCCCTGCTGTCTCCTGGGAACTGTGTGTTTCCCAGAAGACAGTGGGGGGCGGGAAGTGGAGTGACTCCCGTGGGAGTCATTACCAGAAGTGGGTGCAAATACCTGTATTACAGGTATCTGCACCCCCCTCCCCCTGAAAGGTGCCAAATGTGACACCAGAGAGGGGGAGGGTTCCGAAAAGCGGAGGTTCACTTTTTGTGTGGACCTCGGCTTTATTTTACAATGATTTTTATTGAAGTTCATTATACAATTGAAAGGTTAGAATGAGGAACATCATAACAGTCAACTGCATTATAATACACAAAAGAAACCTTTTGGGGAAGAGTGCTAACATCCTATGACCTAGACTTCCGCAATCACAGGTAACCTCATCACGGGGAGACAGAACCATGAAACAAGTCAACGATGAACACGACAAATAAAGCATCCAAAAGGGACTATTGCCGACCCCTATAAACAACTATAAGTAACTCAGGGCCCTCTTTCCCCCCCCCTAGTGGGAGGAGGGAGGGGAAATACCATGAAGGCCCCACCCAGTGACCCGTACTCTATGGAAACAAAGCAGTCTAGAGAAACTTACATACCATATATTCCAACCTTCGGTCAAATGCATACAAAGTATCACATTTTGTATCATTGCTCTCCCTGTCGTGTACCAGGAGAGCACAGGGAGAGAAATTAGACAGAGGAAAGAGGAAAAAGAAGATAGGAGAAAAGAGGAGGAAAAGAAAAAAGGGGAAAGAAGTGCACTCTATTATAGAATTATGACCTCTGCTTTAATTAAATTAATATAGCATATAACATACTATAAAGTGCAACCGTGCAATAAATGTGCAAAATGTGCAATATTGAAAAGCAATGTGAACAAATAAATAAAAAATAAAAGTTCATACGTAGCTGATATACAAATGGAGGAGATCCAATGAGGGAAAAAAAGTTATTTTTTAATTAATATTCAGTGGAGGAGATTCCATAAAAGGTGGACAGCGTTGATCAGAGGCTTGACAGCGTGTTACCCATCACCATAATTAATTTAAAGGCTTACTCAGGGGAGTCACAAAGCGCTTGTTTGAATTCAAAGATTCAATGGAGGAGTATCCAGGCCTCTCTCACCAAAAGCCTTTAGGTGCACCGGACGGTAATCAGAAAACAGGGAAACAGACAGCCTCAGCAACAGGATGTGTAAAATATGTGAAGAGACAAGAGACTCAGAATAGTGTAATATTGTCTCTTAAGCAGTTTATTGGCAAGTGCTGCAGTGCTGCGTACATACGTTTTCAAACTAGAGATACAGCTCCAGTGCAAACAAGCCAAAACAATAAAAAACTCCATGAAAGCGACAGCACATGCGCAGAGCGTGTGAGAGTTGCGTCCCGACGATTGTTTCGTCATATGTGACGTCAAAAGCTGTCCAAACCTGCCTGGCTTTATGTGAAAAAGTAATTGCCCCCTAAACCTAATAACTGGATGTGCCACCCTTGGCGGCAACAACTGCAATAAAGCGTTTGCGATAACTGTCTTTCACATTGCTGTGGAGCAATTTTGGCCCACTCTTCTTTGCAGAAATGTTTTAATTCAGCCACATTGGAAGGTTTTCGAACATGAACGGCCTGTTTAAGGTCATGATACAGCACCTCAAATGGATTTAAGTCCGGGCTTTGACTAGGCCACTCCAAAACCAAAATTTTGCTTTGTTTGAACCATTTGGAGGTGGACTTGCTGTTGTGTTTCGGATCATTGTCCTGCTTCATAACCCAAATGCACTTGAGCTTGAGGTCACAAACCCATGGCCAGAAATTCTCCTTTAGGATTTTTTGGTAGAGCTCAGACTTCATGGTTCAATCAATTATGGTAAGTTGTCCAGGTCCTGAAGCTACAAAGCAGCCCCAGACCATCACGCTACCACCACCATGTCTGACTGTTGGTATGATGTTCTTGTTATTAAATGCTGTATTAGTTTTATGCCAGATGTAATGGGATGCACACCTTCCAAAAAGTAAAATTTTTGTCTCATCAGTCCACAGAATATTTGCGTAAAAGTCTTGGGGATAATCAAGATGTTTTTTGGTGAATGTGAGATGAGCCTTTGTGTTCTTTCTGGTCAGCGGTGGCTTTGGCCTTGGAACTCTCCCATGGATGGCATTTTTGCCCAGTCTCCTTCCTATTGTTGAATCATTAACACTGATCTTACCCAAGGCAAGTGAGGCCTGTAGCTCGTTAAATGTTGTTCTGGGTTCTTTTATGACCTCCTGGATAAGTCGTCGTCATGCTCTTGGAGTAATTGTTGTAGGCCAGCCACTCCTGGGAAGGTTCGCACTGTTCCAAGTTATCTCCATTTGTGGATAATGTCTCTCCCCATGGATCACTAGAGTTCCAAAGCCTTAGAAATGGCTTTGAAACCCTTCCAAGACCAATACATGCTTGTTTCTAATCTGTTCTTGAATTTTTTTTAGATTGTGGCATGATGTGTGGCTTTTTGTGATCTGTTAGCGTGCTTCACTTTGTCAGACAGCTTCTATTTATGTGATTTCTTGATTCAACAGGTCTGGCAGTAATCAGGCCTGGGTGTGGCAAGTGAAATTTAACTCAGCTTTCGAAAAAATTGTGGTTAATCACAGTTCATTCATAATTCAGCATGGGAGGGGGCAATTTCTTTTTCACATGGCAGGTTTGAACAGCTTTTTTCCCTTAATAAATTAAATAATAATTAAAAAACTGCATCTTGGATTTACTCGGGTTATCTTTGTGTAATAATAAAATTTGTTTGATGATCTGAATTATTTAAGAGTGAGAAATATGCAAAAAAAAAAAAAAAAATCAGGAAGGGGGGCAAATACTTTTTCACAGCACTGTATATGTTTTGATCAATAAAATCATCATGCCTTCATAACTACAAGTTTGAGACTTTGGGTTGGAAAAAGACAAAGCTTTGTTGAACAGATAACCTTATTTCACAAGCCATAACAACAAACAAGCACCATAAAACCTCTGTATCATTCATAGATAAATTGTGAGCACTAACAACCAACACAACAGAATCTAAGGCCAGCCATAGACGGTGCTAATTTCTTTCCTGCCACCATGGGTAGCAGTTTGCGAGAAGCCATGTGGGGGACACAGCAAACAGTGGAAGAAGGTGCTCAGGTCAAATGAGACCAAAATTGAACTATTTGGCCTAAAACCAAAACGCTATGTGTGAGGGAAACTAACACTGCATTTCACCCTGAACACAATATCCCCTCCGTGAAACATTGCGGTGGCAGCATTATGTTGTGGGTATGCTTTTCTTCAGCAGGGACAGGAAAGCTGGTCAGAGTTGATGGGAAGATGAATGGAGCCATATACAGGGCAATCTTAGAAGAAAACTTGTTAGAGTCTGCAAAAGACTTGAGAATAGGGCGGAGGTTCACCTTCCAGACGGACAGCGACCCTAAACAGCCAGAGCTACAATAAAAAGGTTTATATTAAGGCATGTTCATGTGTTAGAATGGCCCAGCCAAAGCCCAGACCTATATCCCATTAGGAATCTGTGGCAAAACATGAAAATTGCTGTTCACAGATGGTCTCCATCCAATCTGACAGAGCTTGAGCTATTTTGCAAAGAAGAATGAGCAAAAATGTCACTCTCTGGATGTGCAAAGCTGGTAGAGACATCCCCAAAAAGACTTACAGCTGTATTTGCAGCGAAAGGTGGTTTTATTATAATTTTCCTTCCACTTCACAATTATGTGCCACTTTGTGTTGGTCTATGACAGGGCTCAAAATGTCAAGTCCTGAGCTACTAGCCAGGCCTCAAGGGTTACTCGCCACCAGTTGCCCTACCCAACCCCTACCCTGCCCGGCCCCTAATCACACCCTCAAAAATTATCTCATGAAATGACACTTAAATGTTTTATGCAGAATTAGGTTACAAAAATAAATATTAACAACAACTTTATCAGTTCCCCTCAGCACAGCCTCACCAGTGCCCAATCAATGCAGGCTCACCTGTGCCCATCGATGCAGCGTGACCTGTGCCCATCATTGCAGCATGACATGTGCCCATCATTGCAGCGTGACCTGTGCTCATCATTGCAGTCACACCGTGCCCACCATTGCAGCCTCACCGTGTTCACCATTGCAACCTCACTGTGCTCCCATTGCAGCCTCACTGTGCCCCCATTGCAGCCTCACTGTGCCCAACATTGCAGCCTCACTGTGCCCCTCATTGCAGCCTCACTGCGCCCCCATTGCAGCCTAACTGTGCCCAAATTGCAGCATCACTGTGCGCCAAATTACAGCCTCACTGTGCCCCAAATTGCAGCCTCACTGTGCCCAAATTGCAGCCTCACTGTGCCCCCATTGAAGCCTCACTGTGCCCCACATTGCAGCCTCACTGTGCCCCAAATTGCAGCCTCACTGTGTCCCAAATTACAGCCTCACTGTGCCCCATTGCAGCCTCACTGTGCCCCACATTGCAGCCTTACTGTGCCCAAATTGCAGCCTCACTGTGCCCCCATTGCAGCCTCACTGTGCCCTACATTGAAGCCTCACTGTGCCCCTCATTGCAGCCTCCCTGTGCCCCCATTGCAGCCTCACCGTGCCTCCATTGCAGCCTCACTGTGCCCCAATTGCAGCCTCACTGTTCCCACATTGCAGCCTCACTGTGTCCCACATTGCAGTCTCACTGTTCCCCCATTGTAGCCTCACTGTGCCCCACATTGAAGCCTCACTGTGCCCCTCATTGCAGCCTCCCTGTGCCCCTCATTGCAGCCTCCCTGTGCCCCCATTGCAGCCTCACTGTGCCTTCATTGCAGCCTCACTGTGCCCTAATTGCAGCCTTACTGTGCCCCCATTGCAGCCTCACTGTGCCCCACATTGCAGCCTCCCTGTGCCCAAATTGCAGCCTCACTGTGCCCCCATTGCAGCTTCACTGTGTCCCACATTGAAGCCTCACTGTGCCCCTCATTGCAGCCTCACTGTGCCCCCATTGCAGCCTCACTGTGCCCCACATTGCAGACTCACTGTAACCCACATTGCAGCCTCACTGTGCCCCCATTGCAGCCTCACTGTGCCCCAATTGCAGCCTCATTGTGCCCCAAATTGCAGCCTCACTGTGCCCCAGATTGCAGCCTTCGCCAGGAGGCAGTGAAGTGAGAGGGTGGCCAGATCATGCCTGGAGGAAGATTAGAGCCACAGCATTACAGAGCGCGGATAGCACGCTGTTACAGCTTACACTACAATTGCCTCCGCTCTGCTCGCTGTCTCACACAGCCCCGCCTCCTCCTAACCCTGTGCCTGTGATAGACAGAACACATCCAAGCATTGGACCAGTGTTCTGTCTATCACAGGCCCAGGATTAGGAGGAGGCGGGGCTGTGTGAGACACACCATCCCCTCCGTGAAACATTGCGGTGGCAGCATTATGTTGTGGGTATGCTTTTCTTCAGCAGGGACAGGAAAGCTGGTCAGAGTTGATGGGAAGATGAATGGAGCCAAATACAGGGCAATCTTTGAAGAAAACTTGTTAGAGTCTGCAAAAGACTTGAGAATATGGCGGAGGTTCACCTTCCAGACGGACAGCGACCCTAAACAGCCAGAGCTACAATAAAAAGGTTTATATTAAGGCATGTTCATGTGTTAGAATGGCCCAGCCAAAGCCCAGACCTAAATCCCATTAAGAATCTGTGGCAAGACTTGAAAATTGCTGTTCACAGATGGTCTCCATCCAATCTGACAGAGCTTGAGCTATTTTGCAAAGAAGAATGAGGAAAAATGTCACTCTCTGGATGTGCAAAGCTGGTAGAGACATCCCCAAAAAGACTTACAGCTGTATTTGCAGCGAAAGGTGGTTTTATTATAATTTTCCTTCCACTTCACAATTATGTGCCACTTTGTGTTGGTCTATGACAGGGCTCAAAATGTCAAGTCCTGAGCTACTAGCCAGGCCTCAAGGGTTACTCGCCACCAGTTGCCCCACCCAACCCCTACCCTGCCCCGCCCCTAATCACACCCTTAAAAATTATCTCATGGAATGACACTTAAATGTTTTATGCAGAATTAAGTTACAAAAATAAATATTAACAACAACTTTATCAGTTCCCCTTAGCACAGCCTCACCAGTGCCCAATCAATGCAGGCTCACCTGTGCCCATCGATGCAGCGTGACCTGTGCCCATCATTGCAGAATGACATGTGCCCATCATTGCAGCGTGACCTGTGCTCATCATTGCAGTCACACCGTGCCCACCATTGCAGTCTCACCGTGTTCACCATTGCAACCTCACTGTGCTCCCATTGCAGCCTCACTGTGCCCCCATTGCAGCCTCACTGTGCCCAACATTGCAGCCTCACTGTGCCCCTCATTGCAGCCTCACTGTGCCCCCATTGCAGCCTAACTGTGCCCAAATTGCAGCATCACTGTGCGCCAAATTACAGCCTCACTGTGCCCCAAATTGCAGCCTCACTGTGCCCAAATTGCAGCCTCACTGTGCCCCCATTGAAGCCTCACTGTGCCCCACATTGCAGCCTCACTGTGCCCCAAATTTCAGCCTCACTGTGTCCCAAATTACAGCCTCACTGTGCCCAAATTGCAGCCTCACTGTGCCCCCATTGCAGCCTCACTGTGCCCTACATTGAAGCCTCACTGTGCCCCTCATTGCAGCCTCCCTGTGCCCCCATTGCAGCCTCACTGTGCCCCACATTGCAGCCTCACTGTGCCCAAATTGCAGCCTCACTGTGCCCCCATTGCAGCCTCACTGTGCCCACATTGAAGCCTCACTGTGCCCCTCATTGCAGCCTCCCTGTGCCCCCATTGCAGCCTCACGGTGCCTCCATTGCAGCCTCACTGTGCCCCAATTGCAGCCTCACTGTTCCCACATTGCAGCCTCACTGTGTCCCACATTGCAGTCTCACTGTTCCCCCATTGCAGCCTCACTGTGCCCCACATTGAAGCCTCACTGTACCCCTCATTGCAGCCTCCCTGTGCCCCTCATTGCAGCCTCCCTGTGCCCCCATTTCAGCCTCACTGTGCCTTCATTGCAGCCTCACTGTGCTCCAATTGCAGCCTCACTGTGCCCCCATTGCAGCTTCACTGTGTCCCACATTGAAGCCTCACTGTGCCCCTCATTGCAGCCTCACTGTGCCCCCATTGCAGCCTCACTGTGCCCCACATTGCAGACCCACTGTGACCCACATCACAGCCTCACTGTGCCCCCATTGCAGCCTCACTGTGCCCCCATTGCAGCTTCACTGTGTCCCACATTGAAGCCTCACTGTGCCCCTCATTGCAGCCTCACTGTGCCCCCATTGCAGCCTCACTGTGCCCCACATTGCAGACCCACTGTGACCCACATCACAGCCTCACTGTGCCCCCATTGCAGCCTCACTGTGCCCCAATTGCAGCCTCATTGTGCCCCAAATTGCAGCCTCACTGTGCCCCACATTGCAGCCTTCGCCAGGAGGCAGTGAAGTGAGAGGGTGGCCAGATCATGCCTGGAGAAAGATTAGAGCCACAGCATTGCAGAGCGCGGATAGCACGCTGTTACAGCTTACATTACAATTGCCTCCGCTCTGCTCGCTGTCTCACACAGCCCCACCTCCTCCTAACCCCATGCCTGTGATAGACAGAACACATCCAAGCATTGGACCAGCGTTCTGTCTATCACAGGCCCAGGATTAGGAGGAGGCGGGGCTGTGTGAGACAGCGAGCAGAGCGGAGGCAATTTCAATGTAAGCTGTTACAGCGTGCTATACCGCTCAGTGATCCCGCGGCTTTCCTCTTCCTCCATGCTCTCTTCCACCAGGGTGATCACTGGGAGAATGGCTCCCGATCAACCCCACCCATCGGCGGTGCTCGCCCCCCCCGCTCCCTGGCAGCCCAGCTCGCAAGCCCTCATTTTCCACTTGCAAAATGCGAGTAAGCGAGTGGATAATTTGAGGGCCGGTCTATGACATAAAATCACAATAAAATACATTTACGTTTTTAGTTGTAACATGACAAAATGTGGAAAATTTCAAGAGGTATGAATATTTTTTCAAGGCACCATATATGTGGTGTAAATCTAAAGCACAGCTGCATTTGACTGCTTGTCTCAAAAGATTGGATGTGAGATTTATTGATGTTTCTACTTTGCTGCTACTATTTTCCTTGCTGGAGGCTCTGACATGAGGAAGCAAAACCCTGCCTCTATCAAGATAGTTGAATGTAGCAACCTAAAATAGGAAGCACCCTCTTACAATATGCTATGCTTCAATCGGACAGGGCATGTTTTCACCTTGGCTTGTCAGGTAGATTTAGCTAGGTTTCTTTTAAGCCTGCAGGTTACAATCAATAATATAATCAAGATCTGGCAGTTAAAACCTGACTTTTCTTTTGCAGCACAGATTTGCCTTTACTTTACCATACCTCTGTTAACCTTGGGGTTCCATTACCTTGATTTTGGGGTCCCTGTTGGACTTGTTCAAAACCCCCTCCTCCCTCCCACCAACATACACACTTCCCTTTTCCTGAATTATGGTATGCTTTGTGAATTTCTTTCAGATCTGTGAAGTAATCCAGTGAAAAACTTTGCCTCTGTACAGGAGCTTAATGTATTAAAGACCAGTCACTGCTGGTCTCAGTCCTTGTGCATGGTGAATGATCTTGTATCAGCCCCTCCTCTAGTTTTCTGCAGGTAGCCCAGGTAGCCCCTCCCCCTCCCCCCACAGCTCTACTCCCTGCACTGGCAATGTAGTACATAGGCCTTTTTATGAATTTATTTCCTTTGTTGCTATTAAGGAGTTTATTTACATGGAAAACTGTGAACCTGGAGCTTAGCTTTAAGGCCCCATTAACTCTTTTGCATTTTAATGCATGTGCTGTAAAGCAAAACAATGCATGTGTCATAAGAAGCAATGTTATTAAATGAGGCTGTTCAGAGTACTGTGGTGCATTGCACTGTGGTTTGAAAAATGAGGAATGTCCATTTTCCTGTGCATTTTCATGCACAGCGATGCCCAAACAATAATGAAGATGCATGTAAACATGCTATAATGCACATTAAAAAACATACCACAAACAGACAAATACAGATTCAGATAGATGTAAACCTGCCCTTAATAATATTTTGTGTCAAAATCTCAGCTTTCCACTAAAGCGTGCATGAATAACTGTATGTATGCTGTTTTGTTCTGTGCTGCACTGACTAGTTCTTTATTATCGCACCATGACTTTCGTTCAAGAATCACATTAAAAAAAAATCTGCTTGACTGCAGATGGTAGGAGTTAAATATAGGGAGTAGTCATATGGAGGGAAAAGAGGAAAAGTAAAGTATACAAAGTGATTAAAGCTACTGGGTGAGTAGAAAGGAAGACTTGTAAGTACTGTATATAAATGTGAACAGTTGCTGTTTTGTTAGAGTTGTCAAATAAAAGTAGAGTGCAACATTGCAGACTTTCAATAAAATAATATTTCCGAGGTTAAATTTTTCTTTAACTTGTTACGTGCCACCACAGAGCAAATGTGCTAAACATGGTTGCTATGGTCCTATGTTAGTTGCTTATAGAGCCCTATTGCATTGCTTTCCTTTAGCCTTGAATTGTGGAGCAGAGGGCTACGCAGATACTTTGTGTGCTAAAGCTGGAATTAGCCCTGATCCTGAACAGAGATCTTTATGTCTTCCCTGCAGATACAGGACTCCTTTTATAAGTTACACTGAAAGGCTCTCATTTAGGTGCTTTCACCTGATTAACCATTAGTAGCAAAATTACTAGCTGCCGTCTACAAGCATTCCATGCCTTTATTCACCCTTCTCAGACTGGTGGAAAACAGAACCCACAGCTGGTCCTCTGGGTGCCCTCACCAGCTCATTTATCCAAACTATGATTCAGCACTGGACAGGTGAACAGCCACCACTATTAAATTCTATCTTCATGTTATGTGTAGGTGATGTCGAAGACAGCTGTAACAAGAGTGTTTTAAGAGTTTCTCTTGTACCTACAAGTTTTCTATAGTAAAGAAAAGTCAAAGCCAACGAAAGAGTTAACTTTAGTGTTTTGAAAACCAATATTATAC
This sequence comes from Rana muscosa, assembly GCA_029206835.1. Classification (NCBI taxonomy): domain Eukaryota; kingdom Metazoa; phylum Chordata; class Amphibia; order Anura; family Ranidae; genus Rana; species Rana muscosa. The sequence continues at coordinate 501,556,803 of CM055117.1, forward strand.
AACGATAAATATACTTTCCTTAATCTTCCTCCTCCTATTTCACCTCCCTCAAGCCAGTCCCCACCCATTCCACCCCTCTATGTCACTTAACTGGGAGGCACACCTGGAGGGATGTAAGTAAGATACCTTGAACACAAATTACCCATTCCTTCATCCTCACTTTGCTTTCTGACTCCTCTCTGGACATCATGAAGACCTGTCTACTCTCCGCTCTTCTGCTCTTCAGCTGCTATGCCTATGTTGCAGTGGGAGCACCACCACAGCAGCAAAGGGGTAAGTTCCCTTTTTCTTTTTGAATGGCCTTAGCACAAACTTGTAGACAACGTATTGTAAAAGACCCAGAATACTATTCTTCAAACCTGAGCACTGGTAACTTAAGTGTGTTAAAGAACTCCTATCAAATACTTTGGAAAGGTGGAAGGGGTACTGCTAACAGTTTAGTTAATATAAAAAAAAACACAAATATTTTAGATAGATAGATAGATAGATGGATAGATAGATAGATAGATAGATAGATAGATAGATAGATAGATAGATAGATAGATAGATAGATAGATAAATAGATAGATCAATTAGTTATGTTATTTTGTATTTAGTTAGATATTTTAGCCAAGCTAGAATTATTACACAAAGTAAAATGCAACACGTTTTATTTTTATAGAATTAACAAGAGATAAGCAGCCTTGTACTGGAAGGCAGTGTAATCGGCAATGTGAAAAGCAAAGGCTGGCCAAACGTTATACAATTTTCTTGTACAATTTTCCTTTAGATATACCAAAATCATATAATATGAGGGCAAACCTAAACACCTTCAATTTGTATGCAATCAGGCAGGCCCATGCACTACATAGTTGAAGGTAAATCTAAAGGAAATTGAATTGGAAAGTTGTATAATGCATGGCCAGCTTTAGACCTAGTAAGCAATCAAATTTCAGTTTTCTGAAATCAGATTAGTAAATGCTTTTTGGCCAGTGTCTATGGATTTCTACACTTTGAATGGTGCAATTTATCGTGGTAAATAAAGTATAAGGTGTTCCACGATTAACAAATAAGTACCTGCCCATTTTTGAAGGTATATACTTTAGGTGTACCCGTTGCTCTGGTTTACTTATTGTTTCTATATTTGCCAATATATGAACAACATAATGCTGTCATTTTGACAAACAATAACCCTTTGTATGAAAAAATGTATTGTTTATGTTGTCCTCCAACCATCATTCTTAAATAAAAAAATAAAGCATGTTCTATATCTCTGGCCACATTTCTTCAGCATGTGTCTTGCTGTAAAAATGGGGACATCCATAGACATAGTAGGTTTCCTATGGCTTCAGAAGCTGGGACATACTTTTTATAAAGATATAAATATATATCTAAACAGCATTAACATTAGAAACCGTTAGTTAAGACTGATTTAAAGTAAATCTGTAGTTTGCATACTCACAATAAACAAAACTGCATGAGCCAGCAGACACACTAAGGTGCTACAGCACACCTTGATTGTAACAGCACATCTCTTTAGTCACTTACTTTCTAAAAGGCACTATTTTAAAAGCTCTACACAAACCTCATTCCTCCCCATGTGACAATGCCCATGCCTGTTGCACTGGTAAATCCACTCTCTTGTTGGAGCAGAAAGAGGTATGATTATTTCCACCCATAGGCAGACATTTAGCTTTTCCAAAAGCCCCAGTGACCATATGGGTAACTGCCCTTTGACAGTACAGGTATGCTGTAGCAATGTCTGTTACCTACTAACTATCTACATTGTTATTATTGCACATGACTGCACTACAGGTTTACGTTAAAGTTGTTCTTGATGGTATAAGGAGAAAATATGCATGAATCCCCTTTCTATTTCTGTGTACCTGAACTACTCTTAATGTACAAAATAAGATGCTTTTAGCAGCCAATGAAGGCTGAATTCATGCATTACCTCAAATGACAGCTTTTCATACTGTGTTACTAAATTGTCCATGTTATTTTTACGCCTGAAATAAAAAAATAGTTTTTTTCATTTTACATTTATTTTTATTTATTTTTTACATTAGTCTTGTTTGCCTTTGGCCTAATAGCATTAAGCACTGAATATAGGTTAATCTCTATCAAATGACACTGTTGAAATGTCCGAGTAGTGAAAGAGTAAACATTTTTATAATTATGTAATATGTTTTTTTTATTACTGCGTATGTTCATAATTTTGTGCCTTACATGCCTAAAAATGTTGTTGCTTGCTTTTTTTTGATTATAGATGTTTCTAACCTTTGAGTTTAGGGCATTTTTTAATAATGATAATGCAATATACTAAGCTTGTACTAACAGTTTGATCAATGTGTTTTAATGAGCACACAGAGCTTGGTGTGGTGTATGGTTATGTCAGAATCCTCGAATCCTCGAATCCTCAGTGGCTTCTGTCAAATATTCTGCTTGTTTGAACTTTCCATAGATTTAGTGTGGTCATAATTTTTATTGATCTTGCACTCTGGTATAATAGATAAAAAGGTATTGATTTAAATCATTTAAATCTGTTGTTTCTGATATCTTTCTTCTCATAGCAAATAATACAACAGTCAATTTTATTTGAAGAATACTTCTGTAGAGTATTGACAGCAGTTTGCTGTATTATGTGAAACAAGTCAATTAACACAAATTTTAGGTTCCCAGAAGAATAGTATAATTTTCATGTTATTTTTCAATCACTAAGTATACACATGTTTATAGTGCACGAGACATAAATACTGTCAAATAGATGAAATCCGTAACTGAAAAAATATTAAAAAAAATTTGGTCATGTTAAGAAATAGTTTCCTAATGTATTTTAATAAAGAGTGAAGCCACATCAAGTTGTAAGTTGTATGCCAGATTTTTGGAACCCAATACGGAGATCAGGTTTTCAAATAAATACAGCCTGCTTGGAATATGCTGCCTTTTACCAATGGCCACAGCCATACAAAACACAGTAATATAACAAATGAAGCATTGTACTGATTAAATTCCTTCACAGTACAAACATATTGATTTGACCTTTCTTTTAAAAATATTTATCACTGTGTATCTCAAACTGCTACTTCCGTGCTTTAGCCTTTAAAAATGGTATTCTTCAGTGTGATCTTGTCCTAGTTAATGGGAGATTATGATCATCAGTCTTGTATCCTGCACACCACGACTGAATGTTTGACTGGTAATTTTATGAAAAGTAGCTTTGTTCCTGTGTCCATCTCATAAAGATCTGCCTTAATTTGTAGTCACTGTTCATTTAATGATGTGTCCTAATTATGGTAGACAGCTAAAAACTATGAATGACATGTAAAAGAGTATATGAGTGTCCGTTAAATTTAATAACCTAAACAATCTCTTACTTATTCTTACCTCTCATCCAACAAAGGCCCAAACTGCAGGACTCATCCCACTGACCTGGTATTCATCATAGACAGCTCACGTAGTGTACGGCCTTCTGAATTTGAACAAGTCAAAGTCTTCTTGTCTCAGGTCATCGAGTCTCTAGATGTCGGTGTAAATGCCACAAGAGTCGGAGTCCTCAATTATGCCAGCTCTGTCAAAAATGAGTTCTCCCTCAAAACCCACAAAACTAAAGCTGCGTTGATTCACGCAGTCAAAAAAGTCCAGCCTCTGTCCACCGGTACAATGACAGGCCTTGCCATTCAATATTCCATCAACCAGGCTTTTACTGAAGGCGAAGGGGCACGTCTCAGATCACCAGGTGTCAAGAAGGTGAGCAGTACATATGTTAATCTACCACAACAATCAACAATATTAACAATATCTTTATTCTATCAGAAGACCCAAGTACAATCGTATTCCCAGGTTTGGTGAAAATGAATCACACTTGTAATTTTATTTGTCCCTATAGTGTCCATTACAAGATGGCCAGTACAAAATTACTTGTCTCCATGCAATACAAACAAGTAAACAAAAAAACAAGGTTTACCTTTTTTGTATGATGTGTGATGGCGTGCACACATTTCTATATTAATATCATTTAAAAAGGATATTTAACATCTGAAATATCACTGTAAAATAAATGTAAGGATTTCCATTATACATTACATTTTCATTATACATTTTTTTTTAATAATTACATTTTTCTTGCATGAATGGAAATCTAATTGTTCATTTCCATATGATCAAAACCTTGAAAGATCATTCTTCACTCCTAAGAGCTCCTAATAAAGAATAAATTAGGAGCTGTATATTTCTTCTCATTCAGCTTAGGAAAAAAAAGGATTTGGAGAAATGATCTCTTTTTATAACAACGCTCAACGAGGAAAGGTAAAGTTTGACACCTATATCTGCAAGTTAGGAGGTAGCGTACGAATTCGGGATCCACTCGTTAATGTGAGATCCTAACCTTTTCAGATTATTGCCATACAAGGTCCAATCACACACTTTACATAATGTTTAGATGAAAACATATACATCACAGGTCACAGTCTCACACTCAGCATCTAAATGGTATGTATAACCAAAATTATTTTTAGTTTTGTATATAGTAGGGAAAGGTAGAAACACCTGCCAGGTTATTATTTTTTTTCTTTTTTCTGTGTTTGTACTATTGGAGAAATTTCCCTTCACCTCCTGTCACAAAGATGCCACTGAACATTCTAACAAATCTCCCAAGGTGAATTCCCCTCTTAGCAGTTGTCCCTGAAACAGGCCCACCATAGAAAGATTTACCTTTATCTTTTGTTCTGGGGACAACTCTCAGGCCGCGTACACATGACTGGTTTTCTCTGCAAAAAACGACAAGAAAACTGCCGGGAGAGTTTTCTTGCCGAGAAAACCGGCTGTGTGTACGTGGGTTTCAGTTTTCTCGTCGAGAAAACTGCCCAGATTCCCCGACGAGAAAAAAGACGACCTGCGGTCTTTTTTCTCGTTGAGAATCTTGTTGGCCTGTTTCTCGACGAGAAACCTGAGCGTGTGTACACTTACCTGTCGCCGTGGAAACCTGCGCATGCTCGAAATTACTTCAACGCATGCACGGTAGCTTCCTAGGCACAGGCATAGGGTGTAGCAAGATGGCGGCGACGGCATCAAATGTGACGAGCGCACGCTCGTCGTAGTCGATGACGTCACCGCGTGCGTGCCATTCAAAAGACCGGCGGTTCTTTTGAATCGTACGCGTGTACACTCGGCCGGGACAAGTTTCTTGTCAAGATTCTCGTCAGGAAAAACAACGGGTTTTTCCTGGCGAGAATCTCGGCCGTGTGTACGAGGCTTCACATGTATTTCTCCTCACTTTCATTCCTTGTGACAATGGTCATCAGTACAAATAGATAAGGGAATCTCTCCAATGAGGGCATAGACAGCAATAAAAAAAAAAAAAAAATGACAGATGGTCTAACCATTCTCCACTCTATCCAAAGCTAAAATAAAAGTTTTGCTTGGAGATACACTTTAAAATTATATATATTTATATCCGGTAAATCCCCTTAATGGTGATTTATTCCATAAATATTGGTTTCCACTTTGCAAATGCAAGTGTTATGTATATGAAACAGCCATAAGCATCGATGGAGTTTACGTGTATACTGAACACACATATATATATATATATATATATATATATATATATATATATATATATAGTAAAACATCCAAAAAATATCAAATATAATTTTCTGAATGCAGGGACTTTTTTTTTTTTTTACAGGGAGTCGTTATTTACAATATTTGCTTCCCAATACAGTGGGAACATTACTAGTTTAAACCTGTACTAACAAAAAATAAGTAGACTGCTACGGGTGACCTCTTGTGAAAATTCTAGTTACCTGGCTGTCTTGATTATTCGATGGCTTCATTAGTCTCTCAGTTTCTGAGCTGGAGCAAATAAAGTTAAACCTCCGTATCTGCATTCCTTTTCTAAATCAGACTAAGAAAATAGTATAGACATTGGATTGGCATGATAGCCAGGCAAACAGCTTTTTCATAAGGAAAAAACAACAATGACAGTCTTTTTTTACTCTCTCAGCAAAGGGCTCTTCGAACTTGTCATAAATGAGGATGCATTGATAGCAAGCTAACACCAATGACTTTAATGTTACAGATGTCAGCGTGCTACATAATTGTGATATCTACAAACCATTCTCCTATATCAGTATGGTATTTGCACATATCAGGACCAAGTAGTGTTTTGTCCTGTACGCTTCTTTGTTTAATATTTACTGAGCTCTAGACTAGAGCGTTCAGTTTAAGGAATGTAGCTAAGATAAAGCTTACACAGAAAGCTATGACAGGTATTATCAGTTGGACGTGCAAAGGGATGGGAGTGGGCCCCTTTTCAGGTATAGTGTAACTGGCTTTTGAAACACACAAACCTTTGTCAGAAATACAGTAGCTGTGAGTTAGCTATACACAATTTGTAAACTAAATGACATACCTTACTTTTATTTGAGATTCACAAATCAGTAATTCGTAATAGGAATGGACGTGTCTCTCTGGGGATAAAGTAAAAAAAAAGAAAACAGTTATGAAAAAAATATGCCCAAGATATTTTATTTTATTCTGTGTATGATAACAGGCTATAATTTAGAATTGCACAGAAAAGAAAAACAAAAACTGTTATGCCTTGTACACACAATCAGATTTCTGATAGAATAAAATCCAAAGGAATTTTACGTCTGAATTCCGATGAAGCTGACTTCCATCAATCTTGCATACACACTGTCAGACTAAATTCTGACCGTCCAAAACGCGGTGACGTAAAACACTCAGACGAGCCGAGAAAAATGAAGTTCAATGCTTCCGAGCATGCGTTGACTTGATTCTGAGCATGCGTGGATTTTAAAACATGTTCTATTTTTTTACTCCGATGGAAAAAAGTCAGATGGGGCCCATACACGTTCGGAATTTCCGATGAAACAAGTCCATCGGATTTTTTTCCATCAGACATCCGATCGTGTGTACAAGGCATTAGTGGTTAAAAATAACTATAAAAAATAAAAAAGGCCAGGACAAAAGTCAGGAGTCTGCCCCACTTAAAAGACATAAAAATTCTATGCAGAAAAAAAAAAGGCATATCTGTACCCAAAAGCAAAAAGAGGAAGTGAACTGCATTTGCCTATCAATAGTATATAAAGACAGTCGTAACTTGTAGTTAAAGTCCTAGTTTTATCCCGCTTGCGGGTGACTGATGAAAACAAAACTTGTCTGGCAAGGTTGGGACCTGTGAAGAAAGCCCAACAGTTTCCAGCAGACAACAGATGAACTTGTACAATGTTAGTCTTTTACCAGACCCAGGGAACCATCTTCTGGGTCTCTGGACATATGCTCAGATTCAGTAAAAGTGAAGTTGAAATCAGACAGGGATGTAAGTTGCTTTGGTCTCTCTCTTTCAATCCTGCTGAGACAGTCCATATTTTCCTTCCTTACAAGCGGGGGTCCTTTCTACTGCAGTCTAATCACACCAGACATCCAAATCACACCTCAAACTGAGCTATGGGCAGTCTGATCACACCAGACATCCAAATCACACCTCACACTAAGCTACGGGCAGTCTCTCCCATATGTGGTCAGCTATGGCAGAGTTCTGTTCAACCAGCAGTCCAGTCTCTTTTTTCCTCCTGTTGTCCTCTCTTCTTTTCTCTCACAACCCTTTCGCTCCTTGCATCAGCTAATCACCTCCAGGATCAAATCAGATCCAGCCCAGATGGCTGCCCCCTGCACTGGAGACACCCCATAGACAAGCATTGCAAAGTGGTCTCCTTAAAGATGTCTGCTGCATTTCTGAATTTCATATATTTAGTTTAACTTTGTCAGATAATACAGCAGCAACAAAGGAAGAAGTTCCACAACAATTATCAGCTACAGTCCAGGTTACACATTTAGGTAAAACTCTTTTCTCAAAAAGTAAAAAAAAAATGCTGCTGTAGCTGCATAAACAAGCCGCAGTTCAGCTTTATTTTTTGTTAGTCAAGTTCATCTGAATTTGCTTGTGAATTTACCATGTTTCACTTTTTCCCCAAACTAGTAAAGCCCGGTTCACACAGGGGCGGCACGACTTCGGGGGCGACCTCGGCGGCGCGATCTCAAGACGACTTGAGACGCCCGCCGAGGCGATTTGCATAATGACTTCTGCATAGAAGTCAATGCAAGTCGCCCTGTGTCGCCCCCAAAAGTAGTACAGGAACCTTTTTCTAAGTCGGAGCGGCTCAGGTCGCTCCTATTAGAACGGTTCCATAGCACAGACCGGGACGCGACTCCTCAGGCGACCGAGTCGCCTGAGGAGTCGCCCCTATGTGAACCGGGCCTAATGCCCCATACACACGATCATTTTTCATGCCATTTTTTAAACCAACGTTTTTCTTGTCATTTTTTTTCATGTTTCCTCTCAAGCCTGTCTTGCGTACACACCATCATTAAAAAAAACGCTCGAGCAAAGCGCAGTGACGTACAACACGTACGACGGCACTATAAAGGGGAAGTTCCGTTCGAATGGCGCCACCCTTCATGTTAGTAAAGTTTGTTGAGCAACGATTCACGCTTTTCAGCCTCGTGCTTTTCAGTCCGTTACTGCGTGACGAATGTGCTATCTCCATTACGAACGCTAGTTTTACCAGAACGAGCGCTCCCGTCTCATACTTGATTCTGAGCATGCACGTTTTTTTTCACGTCGTTAAAGCATACATACTATCGTTTTTCACGTCGTTAAAAAAAACGACATGAAAAACGACGTGAAAAAAGAGAGCATGTTCGAAATTTTTAATGCCCGTTTTTCACGTCGTTAAAAATGCTCTGGAGCATACACACGATCATTTTTAATGGCCATTTTTAAAAATGCCATTTTTAACGGCATGAAAAACGATCGTGTGTATGGGGCATAACACTATGGCCAGGCTCTGATGCCCGTACAGGTTAATGCATTTGTATCCAAAAATGTATTAAACTGTTAAGTGTAGGAAGATATACAGGTGCAATACCTTTACTAAATCCAGTTTTGTATTTATTAAAGTGCCTACATTTTTTTTGCATTTACCCCAGCCTTCTTTGTCTCAGCCTCCTGAAAATCAGCATTTAGACTGGGAATGAAAGAGCCTAACTAAATTGCACAGTGCCATGATTCTAACCAATGAAGCTTGATGATCAGAGGAGTTAGCACCAGACCTTATCAGTTAGCTGCTGTTTTTTTTTTGGGCTATCCAGTCACAGTCTTGACCAAGCTGTACTGCTTTCGAGAAAAGTAACTAATCTGGACCTTATATAGCATCTTTCAGGGGTATCTGGATTGCATATATGTATTTCAAATAAGATGTTTGCCTATACTTGCACTTGTATACTTATCAAACAGGGAGACTGTAAGGCCATTCTAAAGACAGTTCTTGAGATAATGGGTTTTTGATAGAGAAAGTGTACTTTAAAATCATACAATGCAAGCTCTTAGGAGATTAAACTGTACCTACATATTGCACATTTTAATGAATAAAATGAATTTTAAGCAGGTGAGAGTCATAGAAAATCTAAATATGTACAGCTAAACTGCCATGGCAAATTTTGCAAGTGGTAGCCAGAGCAAGACACATTTTGGCATATGTATGGTTTCTGTGTACTAGACAGTTCTAAACACCAGAAAGTAAAAAATATAATCTGATCTGATTATTTTATTTAAAAAACAAATCTTACTTCTATCATCTGCATGCAGGATTTATAATCTTCATAAATGCCACTTGTATCAGTCATTTCATGAACTAAACCCGTAACTAAATAGCCTTTGCTTACAAGCAGTTTTTGCCCTAAATTTTGGCAACAGCCAGCTCTCTAGTGGGAAGCTGGAGCCTTTGCTTTATATAAAACACTTCTATGAATAAAACTCCACTCCATTTCAAACTACCTCCTGATGCCTTAGGCAGTCAAAATGGCCCAGTCTATGGAGGGCATATGTTTTCCACTACTGGATCTTATTGTCAAGGTACTCACGCAGCAAGATGATTTGCACAGCTGGCAATGAACCAGCCAGTTTGCTTGTCAGCTTGTCAGATCAGACATCAAATCCCCATGATTTTACGAATTTCAAATGTTTACCAGGAAATTTTGATAAATCGCATAGTGCCAAAGGTTTTAGGAAGTTTGAACATACCCCTGTGCAGGTAAAAAAATAGGATTTTTCTATTTACAGTCAAATCTTTTTCTTAAAGTCTATTGAGAGGCACATAAAAATAGAAATTCTTAGACATTTGGGCTTTATGCTGCTGCCTACAGGAAGCTTGGACACTGGCAAACAGAGAAAAAAGTTAATGGCCAGCCACCATGCTTCAGTTTTGTGAGGATCTATACATAGCGTCAACAAACACAAGGGTGGAACCTGTAAAAACGTTTTTAAGGTAAGCACACATTTTATTTTATTTTTTGCCCGTTTAGGGACACAGGAATACAGAAATTCTAATGCCGCGTACACACGACCGTTTTTAATGAGGAGAAAAATGCAATTTTTTAAAATGGTCATTAAAAATGATCGTGTGTGGTCTTCAGAGCATTTTTCACAATGTGAAAAATGGCCATGAAAAAATTGGAACATGCTCTAATTTTTCTCGTCATTTTTCACATTGTCGTTTTTCTCGTCATGAAAAACGGCCGTGTGTAGGCTTTAACGACGTGAAAAAAATGCCCATGCTCAGAATCAAGTATAAGATGGGAGCGCTCGTTCTGGTAAAACTAGCATTCGTAATGGAGATAGCACATTTGTCACGCTGTAACGGACTGAAAAGCAAGAGGCTGAAAAGCGCGAATCATCTCTCAACAAACTTTACTAACATGAAGGGTGGCGCCATCCGAATGTAACTTCCCCTTTATAGTGCCGTTGTACATGTTGTACGTCACCGCCCTTTACTCAAGCATTTTTTTCAACGATAGTGTGTAGGCAAGGCAGGCTTGAGAAGAATCACGTCGAGAAAAATGCTGTTTTATTCAATGACATTAAAAACTGTCATGTGTACGCGGCATTAGTCTTTTGGGACATCCAAAAGCAATCTAAGTACAGGGGTGGTTAACAGCTAAGCCATAAGACAGCCATTCAATCTCATATGAGAACATAAAAATAACGAACTATCTAAAAAAAATAACCTAATGGTTTAATGGTCTAAGGAATTGAAGACAACCACATAGGAACAACCTTTAGTCAGAGAGGGACTGACAAACAAGGGGACAAAAGGGTGCAAGAAGAACCCCACACCAAAATAGAAAGGACTGGGAAGACAACTACCCCATACTGGTGCAGCAAAAACAGTAAGGCCCCTTTCACACAGAGGGTCCGTTCAGGTCCGCCTGTCAGTTTTTTAGGCGGACCTGGACGGACGCTCCATGTAGCCCTATGGAGCCACGGATGTCAGCAGTGACATGTCCGCTCACATCCGCTGCCAAAGTGTGACGGAGGAAAACCCTATTTTTCCTTCCGTCGGCGGAGCGGATCGGATGAACACGGACAGACGGTCCGTGTTCATCTGATCTCCCCATAGGGGAGAGCAGCGCTCTGACAGGGCGGTCCCTGCACAGTGTGCGGGGACCGCCCAGTCATCCGCCGGCTCAGCGGGGATCAACTGAGCGATCCCCGCTGAGCAAGCGGAGCTTCACGGGGTGGATCATGACTGATCCGTCCCGTGTGAAAGAGCCCTTAGACATGCAGATCTGTTCGTAAGGACACCTGGCAGTGTCACAAGAACAAGACAGGAAACATCTCACTGCAGAGCCTGTTTACCTGATTTAGAACATGGGGCTGTAAGTCTTCAGACCCTCCCCGACCCAGTGAAGTGTCCACAGTCGTAAGGGGGAGAAACCTAAGTCCTAAGAAAAATACCTTATTAAGAACAGGAGACGGAAAGATATTTGAAGGAGCCCCCACTAGAGGCTGTGAATCAGCCATAGTTGCAGGGGAGGACTTCAAATAATAAAAATCCATGAGGTCCTGTGAATGTTTGCCTTTCCACAGGTTTCCCAACAGATATGAAGTGTGAGGTGTCTGCTGACAATCCAAAGGTACAACATGCCCTTCAGGGAGGTAAAGGTCTTACAATACCAGGTTTATGTCAAATGGAACAAGGTCAAAAAACATTACTCACAGCAGGACCCCTTGAGGACAGCACTAATACAGGAGTCCTCTCACGATGGAGGAGAGGGGCTAACACATAGACAACAACAGACTTATGCCCTGTACACACGATCGGATTTCCGATTGAATAAAATCCGATGGATATTTCCGTCGGAATTCCGATGAAGCTGACTTTCATTAGTCTTGCCTACACACCATTAGACAAAATTTCGACCGTCCAAAACGCGGTGACGTAAAACACTCCAACGAGCCTAGAAAAATGAAGTTCAATGCTTCTGAGCATGCGTCGACTTGATTCTGAGCATGCGTAGGTTTTTTCACCGATGGAGTTCCCCACAGATGATCGGAATTTGCTATTGTTTTTTTTTCCATCGGTAAAATTTAAAACATGTTCTATTTTTTTACACCGATGGAAAAAAGACCGATGGGGCCCACACATGATCGGTTTTTCCGATGAAAAAAGTCCATCGGTTTTTTTTCATAGGAAAAACCGATCGTGTGTACGCGGCATTAGAGTTCATGTGAGGGACTATATTATCTGTAGGGACACCTGTACATCTATTCTTAAGTCTAATCTTTAGGATACAAGAAATAAAAAAAAAACTGAAGGTCAACAAGACAAGGAGAGCCAATGTTAAGAGGACAAGTTCCTTCGGTATTCCTAGTCCTTATGAGAGAACTAAGAGAGAACTTTAACTGCTAGGAAAGATTCCACTAAACCAAATGGTTGAGAGTGCTTTAGTAAGGCTCTAAGCTGGTTAACCCCACTCATTAGTGACTGAAAGTTACCAACACTAAACACGTGTAAGGTTCCATGCACTGGAAACTGACCCTCTTCAGAAAAAGGTCACCTAAGTGTCCCAAATGAGAATGCCAAGAAAAAGCACTAGGACAGACATAAAGTTCAGTGTTGTCAAAAAATACAAGTACGAGCACACGTTTCATGTACCCTGGAAAGACACTGAGATTTTCCTAGGGGAAGGAGTAGTGTTCCCACCAAACTCTGTAATACAGAAAGGTCCCTTGGGGAGAGGGAAATTTAAGGAAAACGGTGATCCAAAGATACAGAATTTTTCACAGGAGGAATATCTTTCTAGGCAAAAACTCCCAAGGGCAAGTTCCTATTAAGACAGGTACATGGCAGGTTTCATAGTGAATGGAACCTGGCAGGCCTGGTAAAAAGGACGACTTATGTGTAGTAGTTGCATGGTGCAAGGCAGCTGAAATAGATGGTGTCCCCAAATAATTAGCCTGTGAGCTAGAGGGGATATTATGGGCATCCAAATTCCAGGAAGCCTGACACTCAGTGACCCATCTATCTATTTATCAGGGATGAGCTTTGAGTTCGAGTCGAACTCATGTTCGACTCGAACATTGCCTGTTCGCCCGTTCGCCGAACAGCGAACAAATAGGGGTGTTCGCGGCAAATTCGAAAAATCTATGGGAGAAATCTAAAGTGCTAATTATAAAGGCTAATATGCAAGTTATTGTCCTAAAAAGTGTTTGGGGACCGGGGTCCTGCCCCAGGGGACATGTATCAATGCAAAAAGAAGTTTTAAAAACGGCCGTTTTTTCGGAGCAGTGATTTTAATAATGCTTAAAATGAAAAAATAAAAGTGAAATATTCCTTTAAATTTCGTACCTGGGGGGTGTGTATGATATGCATGTGAAGTGGCGCATGTTTCCCGTGCTTAGAACTGTCCCTGCAAAAAATGTCATTTTTGAAAGAAAAAAAGTCTTTTAAAACTGACTCGCGGCTATTAATGAATTGTCGGCTCCCGGCAATACATACAAAAGTCATTGATAAAAATTAAAAAAAAGCGTGGGGGTTCCCCAGAATTCAATTACCAGGCCCTTCAGGTCTGGAATGGATATTAAGGGGAACCCTGCCGCAAATTAAAAAAAAAAATTGACGTGGGGTTCCCCCAAATATCCATTCCAGGCCCTTCAGATCTGGCATGGATTTTAAGGGGAACTCCACCCCAAATTTTAAAAAAAAATGGCGTGGAGTCCCCCTAAAAATCCATACCAGACCCCTTATCCGAGCACGCAACCTGGCCGGCCGCAGGGGAAAAGGGGGGGACGAGAGAGCGGCCCCCCCTCCCTCCTGAACCGTACCAAGCCACATGCCCTCAACATGGGGAGGATGTCCCCATGTTGATGGGGACAAGGGCCTCATCCCCACAACCCTTGCCCGGTGGTTGTGGGGGTCTGCGGGCGGGGGGCTTATCGGAATCTGGAAAAACCCCTTTAACAAAGGGGACCCCCAGATCCCGGCCCCCCCCCATGTGAATTGGTAAGGGGTACGTTGTACCCCTACCATTTCACGAAGAAAGCGTAAAAAAATGTTTAAAAAAACACACAAACACCTTGAAAAAGTCCTTTATTAATAAAAAAAAAAAAAACGGTGAAATCCAGTGTCCCGCGGCGATCCCGATGTCCAGCGCTGTCCTTCATTGGTTGTGCCTGAGCGGACCTGATGGGGAACTCCCTCTCAGTATTTTAAATGTATAGACCCGCCCCTTCTAAAGTTCCCCATCAGGTCCGCTCCCTCGGTATGTCGGACCCGCCTACGTCATTGGCTTGAGCGGGGAACTTCCTTCACTATGTAATTTAAATTTACATAGTGAAGGAAGTTCCCCGCTCAAGCCAATGACGTAGGCGGGTCTGACATACCGAGGGGGCGGACCTGATGGGGGACTGCTCTCACTTTGGTAATACATGTATAGACCCGCCCCTTCTCATGTTCCTTATCTGGTCCGCTGAGCGGACCTGATGGGGAACTTTAGAAGGGGCGGGTCTATACATTTAAAAATACTGAGAGGGAGTTCCCCATCAGGTCCGCTCAGGCACAACCAATGAAGGACAGCGCTGGACATCGGGATCGCCGCGGGACACTGGATTTCACCGCTTTTTTTTTTTTTTTTTTTTTAATAAAGGACTTTTTCAAGGTGTTTGTGTGTTTTTTTAAACATTTTTTTACGCTTTCTTCGTGAAATGGTAGGGGTACAATGTATCCCTTACCAATTCACATGGGGGGGGCAGGATCTGGGGGTCCCCTTTGTTAAAGGGGTCTTCCAGATTCCGATAAGCCCCCCGCCCGCAGACCCTCACAACCACCGGGCAAGGGTTGTGGGGATGAGGCCCTTGTCCCCATCAACATGGGGACATCCTCCCCATGTTGAGGGCATGTGGCCTGGTACGGTTCAGGAGGGAGGGGGGCCGCTCTCTCGTCCCCCCCTTTTCCCCTGCGGCCGGCCAGGTTGCGTGCTCGGATAAGGGGTCTGGTATGGATTTTTGGGGGGACTCCACGCCATTTTTTTTTTAAATTTGGGGTGGAGTTCCCCTTAAAATCCATGCCAGATCTGAAGGGCCTGGAATGTATATTTGGGGGAACCCCACGTCAATTTTTTTTTTTTATTTGCGGCGGGGTTCCCCTTAATATCCATTCCAGACTTGAAGGGCCTGGTAATTGAATTCTGGGGAACCCCCACGCTTTTTTTTTTTTTTATCAATGACTTTTGTATGTATTGCCGGGAGCCGACAATTCATTAATAGCCGCGAGTCAGTTTTAGATGCAATTTTTTCTTTCAAAAATGACATTTTTTGCAGGGACAGTTCTAAGCACGGGAAACATGCGCCACTTCACATGCATATCATACACACCCCCCAGGTACGAAATTTAAAGGAATATTTCACTTTTATTTTTTCATTTTAAGCATTATTAAAATCACTGCTCCCGAAAAAACGGACGTTTTTAAAACTTCTTTTTGCATTGATACATGTCCCCTGGGGCAGGACCCGGGTCCCCAAACACTTTTTAGGACAATAACTTGCATATTAGCCTTTATAATTAACACTTTAGATTTCGAACGTTCGAGTCCATTGTATTTAATAGGGTTCTAAAGTTTACACGAACATTTTGTCTGTTCGCAGTGTGACAGCAGGAAGGTAAAGTCACCTGGTTGCATCCAGGGGGGTAGATATATTTCGCCCAGATTCAGGCTTTACGCCGACTTATACAACTAGGTGGAGAGTTGTATAAGCCCAGTTGAGGCTAGTGGGCTCATGGATGACTCATACCTCTAGGGAGAGTGTGGGGCGTCGTGCAGACAGGGAGTTGATGAGACCAGCTGAAGCTTGTCAGCTCATTTAGGCCTCTATAAGAACTCCCAGATTCATTAGGTGTTTGCTCATGCCTGGAACCAGACCTGTGTGGACTGTCTAGGGAGAGTGAACCCCTGTGCGGTGAGACAAAGCCTGTGTGGCTATTTGCTTGGACATTTAAAACCAGGGACTTAGGGACTAGGACAGCACTAGGCTGATCCCAGTTGTTAGTTAGGAAACCTGTATGTTTAGTCAGAGGTCAAGTTGACCAGGATTTATTTTATTTATGTTTCTTTTGCTTTGCTGTGTTTTGTCACTGTAAATAGAAAATAAACCGCACCTTTTTGATTTTGAAAACCACAACCTCCGTTTGCTGGGCCTGTTTTTGTGTGGGGAGCCCATCCCGGGGGTCACACACACCCGCTGCCGAGCTAACCCCCTCACAGTTGGTGGAGAACCAGTGGCAGTTTTTTTTTAAGCCAGCATGGAGGAGATACTGAAGCAGCTGGCTCTAGCAAATGCCAATCAACAGCAGACAAATGCAGGTTTGCAAAAGAGCCTTGCAGCTCATCAACAGAGCCTTGCAGCTCAACAACAGAACTTTGCAGCCCAGCAGCAAGCTCATCAACAGAGCCTTGCAGCCCAGCAGCAGACAAACGCAACTTTGCAACAGAGTCTGGAGGCTCAGCAACAAGCCCAGCAGCAATCGGAGGCCCGCTTCATAGACCTGTTGCAGAAGCAAGAGCAGAGACTACAACAACAGATGGAAGCAGTAATGCAGCAACGTCCGCAGACCAGTGAGGAAAGCCGTCCCACTAATACCGCGTCCTTTGGGGTGAGTCGTTTATTGACAAAAATGACTGGAGAGGATGATCCAGAGGTATTTTTGACCACATTTGAAAGGACCGCTGAAAGAGAAAAGTGGCCTGAGGAGCAGTGGGCTGGACTGGTGGCTCCTCTGTTAACTGGTGAATCGCAGAAAGCTTACTATGACCTAGAGCCTAACCAAGCAAAAGACTATGTGATGCTAAAAGCTGAAATTTTGGCAAGGCTGGGTGTCACCCAGGCTGTCCGGGCTCAGCGTGTGCATAACTGGACTTTCCAGCTTGGAAAACCCCCCAGGTCTCAAATGTATGATCTCATTCACCTGAGCAGAAAGTGGCTACAGCCAGAGACTTTGTCCGCACCAAAGATTGTGGAACGTGTTGTAATGGATCGGTTTTTGAGAGCTCTTCCTACTGCCATCCAAAAGTGGGTAAGCCATGGAGACCCAGAGACGGCCGATGGTCTTGTGGATCGTGTGGAGAAATACTTGGCTACAGAGAACCTGACGGCCTCTTCCAGAGACACTCGGACTTTCCACCCTAAGACCAGACCATCCCCAGGGGCGGATAAGAGGATTCCAAGGGGTGAGGGTGGAGAGAGTGAGAGGGTGGGAGCTCTACCCCAAGTTTGGCGAGAACAGCCTAGGAAATCAGCGGCTCAAGAGGCGGCAAGAAGGATCGTTTGCTACCGCTGCCGGCAAGCGGGACATATTGCAGCCAATTGCCCGGTTGTGGAGGAACCCATGCAGTGTGACTTTCTGACGGGCAGACGTCAGTCGCTGTGTGCGACAGTCGCATGCACTGCCATTCGAGGAACTGAGAAACATTTATGCAAAATGTGTGTTAATGGTAGAAATGTTGTGGTATTGCTGGATTCAGGTAGCCTTGTGACCCTGATAAAGGCTGAGTTAGTTAAAACAGAGGTCTTTGGGAATAGCAAGGTAGCTGTTATTTGTGTGCATGGGGACACCCGAGAGTATCCAGTGACTACAGTGTGTTTCGAGACCCCCAAAGGTACCCTCTCTCATCCAGTGGGCTTAGTATCTCAGTTACCGCATGACGCCATTGTGGGAAGGGATTTTCCAAAGTTCTGGGAACTGTGGGATGATCCTGAGCCCCCCACTGGTGCCCCTATGTACCAGGAATGTGATAGCCAGAACTCCCCTGAGAGTGGTGAGGACTCTCCGGAATTTCCCTTATCAGTATTGGCAGGGGAGACTCAAGAAACTGGAGAGGAGCCCACCTCCTCAGACGAAAACCTACCGTCTGTGGAGTTTTCTGATCTTGAGGTTCACAGGGAAAACTTTGCCACAGAACAGTTGAAAGACCCCGCCCTAATAAAGGCACGGGAAAACGTAGTGAAAATAGATGGCGAGTTAGTGAACCCAGATAATACCTGCACTTACCCATACTTCAGCGTAGAGAAGGACCTACTGTATCGGGTGGCAAAAAGGGCAGAAGAAACCGTTGAGCAGCTTGTGGTGCCCAAACCTTACAGGAAGATGGTGTTGGAGTTGGCCCATGGGCACATTCTTGGAGGTCATCTGGGGACAGAGAAAACCCGAGAGAGGGTATTACAGAGATTCTATTGGCCGGGGGTGATGAAGGACATAGAAAATTATTGTTCCTCCTGCCCTGTGTGTCAGAGGTCGGCCCCGATGCCACATTTCCGTAGCCCGCTGGTCCCTCTACCCATCATTGAGGTCCCGTTTGAGAGGATCGCCATGGATTTGGTAGGGCCTATAATCAAGTCCGCTAGGGGGCACCAGTACATATTAGTTATAATGGACTATGCCACCCGTTATCCAGAAGCGATCCCTCTCCGAAATACCTCGGCCAAAACCATAGCCAAAGAGCTATCTCTTGTGTTTAGCCGGGTGGGTATTTGTAAAGAACTGCTTACGGACCAAGGTACACCCTTTATGTCCCGGGTTATGAAGGAGCTGTGTAAATTGTTCAAAGTGACGCAATTACGTACATCTGTGTATCACCCCCAAACCGATGGGCTGGTTGAAAGATTCAACAAAACCCTAAAACAAATGTTGAAGAAAGTGGTGGATAGAGATGGAAAGGATTGGGACTGTCTACTTCCTTATCTGATGTTTGCTATTAGGGAGGTGCCCCAATCCTCTACGGGATTCTCCCCCTTTGAGTTACTGTATGGGAGACACCCAAGAGGGCTGTTGGATATTGCCAAGGAAACTTGGGAAAGTGAGAGTTCTCCCCACAGGAGTGTGATTGAGCATGTCGCCCTGATGCAAGACCGAATTGCACAGGTAATGCCCATCGTGAAGGAACATTTGGCCCAAGCGCAGTTAGCACAGCAGAGAGTGTACAACCGTGGAGCCAAGACCCGTACCTTTTCCCCGGGGGATAGGATACTGGTACTTGTCCCTACGGTTGAAAGTAAATTCCTTGCCAAATGGCAAGGCCCCTATGAGATAATGGAAAAAGTGAGCGAAGTGAATTACAAGGTCAGACAACCAGGAAGGCGAAAGCCCGAACAGATCTATCACGTTAATCTGTTGAAAGCCTGGAGGGATAGAGAGTCCCTAGTCGCAGACACTTGGTCACCAGCTCAAACTGGTTGCGTGATTCCTGAGGTTGGAATAGCAGCCACCTTGTCACAACCCCAACAACAGGAGGTTAAGGAGTTTGTGCTTCGCAACAAGGAGGTATTCTCTGAGCTGCCGGGACAAACATCTGGGGTAGAGCATGACATCATTACCCCGCCCGGTGAAAGGGTGAAGTTAAAACCCTATCGGATCCCAGAGGCCCGACGGGAGGCAATACGGGAGGAAGTACAGAAAATGCTGAACTTAGGGGTGATAGAGGAGTCCCAAAGTGATTGGTCTAGTCCCATTGTGTTGGTGCCTAAACCGGATGGGAGCTGGCGATTTTGTAACGATTTTCGTCAGTTGAACAAAGTTACAAAATTTGACACCTACCCCATGCCACGTATAGATGAGTTGATCGACCGGCTGGGAACAGCCCGATACATGACGACTCTTGACCTCACAAAAGGGTATTGGCAAATCCCCCTGGCCAAGTCGGCCAAAGAGAAAACCGCATTTGTAACCCCAGACGGGGCGTTCCAATATAAAAGAATGCCGTTCGGGTTACAGAATGCGCCGGCCACATTCCAGCGGAAAATGGACCAGATGCTGAGGCCCCATCGGAAGTATGCTGCGGCTTACCTGGATGACGTAATTGTCCATAGCACAGATTGGGCCTCACATCTGCCAAAAGTGCAAGCAGTCCTGGACTCTGTTCGGGAAGCGGGGTTTACGGCTAACCCCAAGAAGTGTACCATTGGGCAGGAGGAGGCCAAATATCTTGGGTACACCATTGGGAGGGGAGTAATAAAACCCCAACTCAACAAAGTCGAGGCCATCCAGAGTTGGCCACGTCCCAACAGCAAGAAGCAGGTACGAGCCTTTCTGGGAATCGCTGGGTATTATCGGCGATTCATTCCCCACTTTGCTTCTAAGGCTGTGCCCCTAACCAACCTGACGAAGGGGAAAGGGTCGGTCATGATTAAATGGACCCCCGAGGCTGAGGCAGCATTCCAATTCTTGAAACAAGCCTTATGTAGCCAGCCAGTGTTGTACTCACCCGACTTCTCTAAAGACTTTGTCGTACAAAGTGATGCGTCAGATGTGGGGTTAGGAGCAGTATTGTCCCAGGTCTGGAACGGGGAAGAGCACCCAGTCATTTACCTCAGCAGGAAGTTGAAGTCCCATGAGGTAAATTACGCCACCGTTGAAAAGGAGTGTTTAGCGGTGAAGTGGGCTCTAGATTCCCTTCGGTACTACCTGCTAGGTAGGCACTTTGACATGGTTACGGATCACGCTCCGTTAAAGTGGATGGCTCAAAACAAGGAAACAAATAGAAGAGTGAATAGGTGGTTCCTGGCCCTCCAGGAATTCAACTTCACAGTAAAGCATAGCCCTGGCGTTCAAATGGGGAATGTGGATGCTTTGTCTCGAGTACATGAATGCCTGATTGCTGGTGTTCCAACCCCGAGGTTAAAACAAGAGGGGGGGGGTATGTGACAGCAGGAAGGTAAAGTCACCTGGTTGCATCCAGGGGGGTAGATATATTTCGCCCAGATTCAGGCTTTACGCCGACTTATACAACTAGGTGGAGAGTTGTATAAGCCCAGCTGAGGCTAGTGGGCTCATGGATGACTCATACCTCTAGGGAGAGTGTGGGGCGTCGTGCAGACAGGGAGTTGATGAGACCAGCTGAAGCTTGTCAGCTCATTTAGGCCTCTATAAGAACTCCCAGATTCATTAGGTGTTTGCTCATGCCTGGAACCAGACCTGTGTGGACTGTCTAGGGAGAGTGAACCCCTGTGCGGTGAGACAAAGCCTGTGTGGCTATTTGCTTGGACATTTAAAACCAGGGACTTAGGGACTAGGACAGCACTAGGCTGATCCCAGTTGTTAGTTAGGAAACCTGTATGTTTAGTCAGAGGTCAAGTTGACCAGGATTTATTTTATTTATGTTTCTTTTGCTTTGCTGTGTTTTGTCACTGTAAATAGAAAATAAACCGCACCTTTTTGATTTTGAAAACCACAACCTCCGTTTGCTGGGCCTGTTTTTGTGTGGGGAGCCCATCCCGGGGGTCACACACACCCGCTGCCGAGCTAACCCCCTCACAGCAGGTTCTGGTGCGAACCGAACAGGGGGGTGTTCGGCTCATCCCTGCTATTTATGTGAATCGTCTCTTCATTTGGAAAAGTGAGGGTGCACCTTTATGGCAGAACCATACCAAAGGTGTTAGCAGATCTCCAGTTTCTCTCTGGTAGGAGCATATTTTTGCCACTTAAGAGCCAGTCCAAGGTCATGAACTTTCTCAAGAAGATGAAGAACCAGCTGTTCCTTGGATCTCTCAGCAGCATCCCATTCACAAAGCCAGAGTTCTTCACACATTTGTACAGACATCAGTCCCATGCAGGACACAAGTGCAGATGTTTGTTATAAGCAGAGGTCTGCCCCAATCATTTCGTAATGTGGGGACCTATCATGTGATTAAAAGGATACTCTCTCAGGAATTTAATCTATTCTGAGAGAGTTAGCATCAACACAAGACAGTAGGCTATACCAGTTGACTCAAACTGGATTCTAAGGAGGAAATTCAACTTCAACTTTAGTGAAGTCTCCCAAGGTAAGAGGTATCTTTGTTTACAAGAATCCTCTCTAGCATCACATTGGCACAGACCCCCTATTAGCTAATACCTTCCTCAAGTGAAAACACCCAGGCATCGTGTCAGGTGGGGGCCCAGGACCCTTCCCAGCATTTCCACTCAACATAGAGTAAGTCCCTAAACAGCGGGTGTAGCAGGAAGGTCTTCACAGCTGTATGATCTCTAAAATTCCCAAGGCATATAACTGTAGGTCTGTCAAGCAAATGCAGGTTGATAGGAAATGCATTTAATACGATTTTAAACAAACCCTTTGTATATCTGAGCCAATTGAAGAAGACTGCATTGACTGATAAAATAGCCTTAGCATGAATGGAACGCCTATGTACAGAATAGTCCAATAGCTGGGAACAAACAGCTAGAAAGTTCCTAGAGGACATAGAAGTCCTTGTGGACATGAGGAAAGCCATGGTCCTACTTGATGGAGCTGAAATTACTTTGCAGATAAAAACCCTATAATAATAGGGGTCCCAAATTCCAGATAAGAGGTGTAAGCTCCATCTGGGGATATCAGGTAAACATCCCCTGAACCATTAGGGAAGTATGGGCTGAGGTCACTCTTAACAGATGGACTGAACTCTGTGTGCCTTTGGGAAGATATGTTGCAACTAGGTCCAACATAAAGCAAAATCTCAAGCACTCACAAACCCTGGCAGCTGGTGCTGATGGGGGTTGCAGACAGCTAAAATGACCAAGTCTCTATAGGTAGGCAGTAGAACAGAACCGGAGACCAGAGGTCCACTTATTGTTTCAGGAGCAGAAGCAGCAATGGGATGGTGCTTGCTCTAGGCTGAATGTCAGGAAAGCGAGCAGCACTTCACCTAGCGATGATGTCAGTTGTTCAAGCCCTAATCTTTACTGTGGTAAAAATGGCAGGAAATTTGAAAATGGTGCACAACAGTTACAACTGTGAGGTAGCTTCTAGTGGTCATGAAATGAGCCCTTGCTCATGAAATGAGCCTTCAGAAACAGGGTCACAGCAGAGGCTGTGCCACCACTCATGACCCAGAAACCAGCTAACTAATACAGTACACTGAGGTCTAAGGCTTCATGTACACGGGACATTGTTCAACCTCTCCTGAATGATTTAACCACTTCCCTACCCAGCCATAGTCAAATGACATCCACAGATGGGATCTCCCATCCTGGGTGGACGTCATGTGATGTCCTGGGATTTGTGGGGGGATATCTGAATGATGCCTGCAGCTTTTGTTCTGCCGGCGATTCTGTGCGCCATAAGAATGATCATAGCGGCAGTTCCGCCGATTGATCGTTCTTATAGGCGGCGGGAGGGGACATCCCCCCTCCCGCCGCCATCCGGTGCTTCTCCGGGCTCTCCCGTGCCATCGGGGGCCCGGAGAATGAATCGTCCGGCGCCGGAGGTGAACCATAGAGATGACTGGTGACCAGATGGTCACCAGTCATCTCTATGACCGTCGGAGGCCCGGGCGCGATGTGATGACGTCACGCCCGGGTCCTCAGATGTAACCAAAGCCGCCATTGCGGCTAGTAAACATGAGATCGGTGAAAAATGTTTCACGATCTCATACTTTCCAGCCTGGTCTTATTAACCCTGCATCTCTCCATAAAGAGGACATGTCACACACCATTCCTATTACAAGGGATGTTTACATTCCTTGTAATAGGAATAAAACTGATAAAAAAAAATGTAAAAAAAGTGTAAGTGACCCTGCCGCCATCCCCGTGAGTCCGACCGCGGGTCCCGCGGACTCGATCGCCGCGGGGATCCCCACGAAAGTCTCACGGAGGTATAGAGCAGGGAGATGCTTGTGCCTAGTGACAATGACACGGATCTCGTCTCCGTGTACTCGGAGCGGAGATCGGTGTCATGTGATACAGAGCCCAACCCCCCCTCAATTAGAAACACAATGCAGGGAACACTTAACCCCTACAGCGCCACCTAGTGGTTAACCCCTTCACTGCCAGTGTCATTTTTACAGTAACCAGTGCATTTTTATAGCACTGATCGCTGTAAAAATTACAATGGTCCCAAAAATGTGTCAAAAGTGTCCAATGTGTCCGCCATAATGTCGCAGTCATGAAAAAAATCACTGATCACCGCCATTACTAGTAAAAAAAATTTTTTTTATAAAAATGACATAAAACGATCCCCTATTTTGTAAACGCTATAACTTTTGCGCAAACCAATCAATAAACGCTGATTGCGATTTTTTTTACCAAAAATATGTAGAATACATATCAGCCTAAACTGAGGAAAAAAATGTTTTTTATATATTTTTGGGGGATATTTATTATAGCAAAAAGTAAAAAATATTGAATTTTTGTCAAAATTGTCGCTCTATTTTTGTTTATAGCGCAAAAAATAAAAACCGCAGAGAAAGAAGAAAGCTCTATTTGTTGGAAAAAAGGACGTCAATTTTGTTTGGGAGCCACGTCGCACGAATTCCAAAAATGGGCCTGGTCCTTTAGCTGCATATTGGTCCGGGGCCTAAGTGGTTAAATGTGCCGCAAGGCAAAACCCAGTGCCAGAAGGTTACATTCCAAGCTATTCTTGCCACTCACAGAAAGAGACTTCAGAGATAGGGTTGCACCTGAGGCTGTGCCATGGCTCTGGACCATCAGAGCACTATGCAGGCTAGCACAGTACGCAAAAAAACACAAGCAGAGCCTAGTGCCCAAAGGTCACATTCCGAGATATTCCTGCAATCTTCCAGTCCAGTGGGATCTAAGTGCAGCCTCCAGAGCTGTTGCTGAGCATATGCTCATCTGGATAGCTGCTGTGTAGAGACTAGCTCAAACATTATTCTGACTCTGAAGTGTACTGAGTACCTTGATTGAAGAAAAAAATAGCTAGCAGAAATATAGATAGAGGTGAGGGGAAGGTGTTCAACCTCCAAGGACATTGGCAAATAATTGAAGAATTATGATTAGGGGTGGGGTTACACAGAAACTGTCCTTCAATTATTATTTTTTATGTTTGCCAGTGTCTATACCACCTGTAGGCTAAGGTGACCAGATTTTTTAAATGAAATCTGGGGACATCTTTTTTTTTTTACTAGTAATGGTGGCAATCAGCGTCTCTCTGCCCCCGGCTACTACTGGGTGGGGAGCGGAGGAAGATCACTCTGCCAGGGAAGGCAAGGAGATAAGCAGGCAGGCGGATGGCCGGGACTTGCGCCAAGGCAGAAAAACATGCGAGCGGAGCTGGATGGGCATGCACCAGAAACTGAAGAAATATTCCCTCCACTCCGACCAGCACATGATCATCAGAAGGGGGCACAGATAATGGAAAAAAACAGACCCCCCTAAGCCAGTAGGAGCGGCGGAGGGGGGGGGGTGTAATTAGATTCTGTTTTTTATTAATTCTGCACTGACTGTCTTTGAAATTGCCCCAGCCCCTGTTCAAATCCAATCTGGGGACAAAACTGGGGACAGACTTGGTCCGGGACAGTGTCCTCAATCCGGGGACTGTCCCCAGAAACCGGGGATGTCTGGTCACCCTACTGTAGGCAGCAGTATATAACTCAAATTTGTAGGAACTTCTATGCTACTGTGTCCTGGAATGGGCAGTAAAAAAAAAAAAAAATACATTTATAAACCACATAAGAACATAAATAGCTGATCGTCACCAGGTCTATGCAATGAGTTTTACAGTAAAGCCCTGTACACACAATTGGATTTCCTATGGATTCTAGTCCGATGGATTTTTCCATCGGAAATCCGATGAAGCTCACTTCCATCAGTCTTGCCTACACACCATCAGTCAAAAATCTGACCGTCCCAAACCCCGTGACGTAAAACACTCTGACAAGCCGAGAAAAATTAAGTTCAATGCTTCTGAGCATGCGTGGGTTTCGACTTGATTCTGAGCATGCGTGGGTTTTTTCTCCGATGGAATTCCACACAGACGATCGGATTTTGCTATCGTTTTTTTCCCATCAGGTAAATTTAAAACATGTTCTATTTTTTCACACCGATGGAAAAAATACCGATGGGGCCCATATATGATCGGTTCATCCGATGAAAACAGTCCATCGGACTGTTTTCATCTGTAAAACCGATCGTGTGTACACGGCTTTACTGTATGCAACATTTAAATTACATAATGCTAGAATATGAAAATGAAATGAAAAATAAAATGTAGTAAAAATTTACTGTAGCAATTTGATAATTTCCTTATGTTTTAGGTAGCCATTGTGGTAACAGATGGTCGACCTCAAGATGGTGTAAAGGATGTCTCTGCTAGGGCTCGTGAGAGTGGCTTGGAGCTGTTTGCCATTGGAGTAGGACGTGTTGATATGACCACTCTTCGTCAGATTGCCAGTGAGCCCCTGGATGACCATGTAGACTATGTGGAGAGTTACAGTGTAATTGAGAAGCTCAGCAAGAAGTTCCAAGAAGCATTCTGTGGTAGGTTAGCTAGTATTTGTCTTAGTTTGCACATTATGTAAGGTGCTAAAAATGTGTATTTGAGTGTTTACTTAGCTTCTCTTTTTTTGCCCAGAAATGGCTGACCTCTGTTCCACTGGAGATCATGACTGTCAGCAGATCTGTGTCAGCTCTCCTGGATCTTACACTTGTGCCTGCAGGGATGGATACACATTAAATGAAGATGGCAAGACCTGCAATGGTAAATTTCAGAGTACTACCTATATTTTACTTAGTCTTGATCAGGGATGAGCCGAACACCCCCCTGTTCGGTTCGCACCAGAACCTGCGAACAGACAGAATGTTCGCGCAAACTTTAGAACCCTATTAAATACAATGGACTCGAACGTTCGAAATCTAAAGTGCTAATTATAAAGGCTAATATGCAAGTTATTGTCCTAAAAAGTGTTTGGGGACCTGGGTCCTGCCCCAGGGGACATGTATCAATGCAAAAAAAGGTTTAAAAAATAGACGTTTTTACGGGAGCGGTGATTTTAATAATGCTTAAAATGAAAAAATAAAAGTGAAATATTCCTTTAAATTTCGTACCTGGGGGGTGTGAACGGGCGAACAGGCAATGTTCGAGTCGAACATGAGTTCGACTCGAACTCGAAGCTCATCCCTAGTCTTGATTATGTGCCCAAAGTCAGTTTCCATTTTGCACTGTAAAGCCCCTACCTTTATCAGAACATAACAATAACAATATATTTTGTCTTTCCTACTTAGCATGTGGTGCATCAGCTATTGATCTTGTGTTTCTAATTGATGGATCCAAGAGTGTGCGCCCAGAAAATTTTGAACTTGTCAAGCAATTTATCAACCAGGTTGTGGAATCCTTGGATGTTGGAGATAGCAAGGCACATGTCGGTGTAGTTCAATATTCCAGTTCAGTAAGGCAGGAATTCCCATTGGGCAGATTTAACAGTAAGAAAGATATTAAATCTGCAGTAAAAAAGATGGCTTACATGGAAAAAGGCACCATGACTGGCCAAGCCATCAAATATTTAATTGACAACACATTTACCATCTCCAATGGAGGAAGACCTGGTGTATCCAAAGTTGGAATTGTCTTTACTGATGGTCGTTCCCAGGACTACATCAATGATGCTGCTCTGAAAGCAAAGGAACTAGGTAAGAAACATTTGTAAATTTTACAGCAACAACACCTACAACTTCTGATATCTTTATCTGCACCGTTTAACAGAAAAAAATAAACCAATCAAACATCATTAATTATTCCTGCAGGATTATACAAGAAAAACAATTAATTTAGTGATATAATTTAAAGAGTTAAGCCCTGTACACACGATCGGATTTCCGATGGAATAAAATCCGATGGATTTTTCTATCTGATTTCCAATGAAGCTGACTTCCATCAGTCTTGCCTACACACCATCAGTCGAAAATACGACCGTCCCAAACGCTGTGACGTAAAACACTTCGACAAGCCGATGGAGTTCCACACCAGACGATCAGAATTTTCTATAGTTTTTTTTCCATCGGATAAATTTAAAACATGTTCTATTTGTAATCACCGATGGAAAAAAGACCGATGGGGCCCATTACGCGATCGGTTTGTCCGATGAAAAAAGTCCATCAGAATGTTTTCATCTGTAAAATCGATCGTGTGTACAGGGCTTTAGAATTTACGATACTAATCTGAATAGAAACTGTTTTGATGAACGAAGATCTCTTATTTACATCCTTTAGTACTGTCTACATTCAGGGCCACACACCTACATGCATGTCACATTAGGAATGGCAGCTGTGTCTGTGCAGTTGCTGCTTCCTAATGGACATGAATGGGCTGCCTGCACACAGCACATGAAATGTAGATGTGCTAGAAAAAAATAGCCCATTATGGTAAATGAGTCTTAACTCCCATGTGAATGAGCCCATAGACTGTCATTATAAGAGTGCGATAAACAGTGAAGTAGCAAGAGTATCAAAATGGTAACTAGCAACATAATTAAACAGTCAAATATCAGCAATAATAAAGCCGTTATACAACTTTCAGGTACTGGGCAGAGAGCAGCAAGCACAATCAAACAATGACAATAGGTCATCAACAGAAAAAAAATTACATACAAAACAGTCAGGGGTGCAGTTGAGAAAGAGGAATTGCAGTCTGCTCACATAATTTGTAATAAAAACATCTTTGCCATTCTGAAGCTTCCCTCCAACCACTTTGCATATTATTTTATTTATACTGTGATTCTGTACTTGCCAAATATGCTGCAGAAATCTCCCTCCACTAAATCTGGCTGCATCCATTTTAACTGTGGGCAGCTGAAGCTGCGGCTTGTTCACTTCCTGAAGTTACACAGACACACAACTCAAGCTCTGCAGCCCTGCTCATTGAACCTCTTATGACTCATCCCCTCTCTCTCTCTTCCTGGCAAACTCTCACGGAAGTGAGATAGAGAGCTGTACATGATGTTATAAGCCTAGACTTTTTACCAGACAAGAAACAGGAAGTGGGCTGTATAAGGTATTTACTGGCATAAAAAACTATTTTTTTACTATAGAAATTAAAACCAACAAGGGCAGAAGATTTAATAGATGGAAAGATGAAAAAATGACTGAAGGTCCGCTTTATGTAACAGGTCAGCTACTTCGAGTACAGGCACAGTACTGTGCAAGTTTTAGAAGTCAAGTTAAGTACGCATGCCATGTGATAAGAAACAAATCAGGAATCAAAATCAGTTTCAAGTTCGAGGAGAAAGTAGAAAGTTGGGAGACTAGCAAAGTCAACAGTTGGTGACAGACATTAGTGGTGCTGGTAAAAAAAAGAAATAAGGGCTGTAATTTCAACATGATCAGAGGAATTGCCAGCTGGATTAAGAATAGTATAGCTATAAACAATAAAAAAATAATACAAAAGAATATGTGAAAGAGCAACTGGCCCAAAGTTTGTTACTTCTAATTACATTGGCTGTGGTATGTGCTAAAGTTCTCAGTGTATACACAGGCATGTTTATGAATCCAAGCAGCTGGGACTGCAGATTAAATTTTTTAGCCACAGCATATTGGTAGTGTTACTTTTTGGGACAGACACTACTGCCACTACTCCCAGTGCAGGATAAGGACTGTATCTTAGAAGGGATTTGTTTAATTAAAGGGATACAAGTAATTTATATTTCTCTGCCGCCCCCCTTCCCTGTGTAAAGGGGAAGAATAGATCCATTGTTGTGCACAGCACTCTCTTCCTCTTTACACAGCACTCGAGCAGCAGCAGGAGACATTGGCTCCTGCTGCAGTCAATCAAATGCAGTGAGGAGGAAGTAGGGGCAGGATAAGTCCCACTGTGTAAGTCTATGAAGCATGGCTCCATAGACACACAGTTTGGGAGCACGCAGACACTCTGTTCCTCCATAGCAAGAGGCTTGCTATGGAGACCCATAAAGAAATGGAGGTTCGGGCCACTCTGTGCAATACCACTGCACAGAGCAGGTGAGTATTACATGTTTGTTATTTTAATTTAAACATTTTTTTTTTTACTTTAGTAACACTTTAAATATTAATTTAGAGGTTAGATTCATATTACTGTTAGGGCTAGGCTTTAGATAAATAAAGCTTTAAATTTGGGGATACAGATAGGAAATAAGGGCTAACTTTGGGATTAATTTAGGTGTTAGGAATAGGTTAACCACTTAAAGACCAGATTTGCCCCCTTAAAGTGGAGCTCCACCCTAAATAGCAACTTTTGCTATTTGGAACCCTCCCCCCCTCCGGTGTCACAATTGACACCTTTCAGGGGGGTGGGGGGTGAAGATACCTGTCTAAGACAGGTATTTTCACCCACATCCGGGAGTCCTGTCTCCGGGAATCTGCGGGAGTTACGTCACTTCCCGCAGACTTCCCTTGGTGTTCTGGGAGACACTCGGCTCCCAGAACACAGGAGCACCAATCAGAACGGCGCAGCGCGACTCGCGCATGCGCCGTAGGGAACTGGGCATGAAGCCGCAGGGCTTCACTTCCTGGTTCCCTCAGCGAGGATGGCGGAGGGAGCAGCAGAGCGACGAGCGGTCGCTCGTCCTCTGCTGCGGACGTCGCTGGACTCCAGGACAGGTAAGTGTCCAAATATTAAAAGCCAGCAGCTGCTGTAGCTGTAGCTGCTGGCTTTTAATTTTTTTTTTCGGGTGGAGCAACCCCTTTAATGACCAGGCCATTTTTTTGTGATACGGCACTGTGTCGCTTTAACTGACAATTGCGCAGTTGTGCGACGCTGTACCCAAACAAAATTTGTGTCCTTTTTTTTCCAAAAATAGAGCTTTCTTTTGGTGGTATTTGATCACCTCTGTGGATTAAATTTTTTGCGCTATAAACAAAAAAAGAGCGACAATTTTGAATACATTTTTTTTTTCTTTTTGCTATAATAAATATCCCCCCAAAAAAACGAAAAAAAAACAAATTTCTTCATCAGTTTAGGCTGATATGTATTCTTCTACATGTGTTTTGTAAACAAAAATTGCAATAAGTGTATATTGATTGGTTTGCACAAAAGTTATAGCGTCTACAAAATAGGGGATAGATTTATGGCATTTTTTTTTTTTTTTTATTCAATATTTTTATTTCAAAATGCATAGGTTATACATAAAGCACGGGTCAGTCATATGTAAGCAATAGTAAACGTTCAGAGGAATTGAAACTGATTATAGCTGTGATAGATAGAAGCAAGAGCAGTGGCCTATCGTCCGTCCAGAATCTATGTAGAGTAGTAACTGTCTGCATATCCGTAGGGAGATAAATTAAAGCAGGAAGCATGTTCCGCTCCCCCCAACACCTCGAATGGGAACTGACTGTGTTGGAAGGGGGATCCCAGAACCTCCCATTATTCCGATCCTCGTCAACTGGAGGAAGGCTTATACCAAAATTTTTGAATTCAGAACAGAATTAAAGTGTTGACTACTCATGCTCTACCTGAGATCTTGTGAACCTGACCTCTAATCCTAAAAAAACATTGGCCGCGATAAAAAAGGAAAAAAGTGGACAGATAAACACAGAGACTCAGAGCGAGCCGAAAGGAAAAAGAAAGAGGAATGAAGAGCTAGAACATCACCTGAAATGCTGAGGATGCACTACACCTGCTTGGAAGGAGAACCAATGAGGATTCCCATCTGTTGGGCCCATGGTTCCCATACCTTTTCGAATTTGTCCGTTGTGTTTAGTAATATACTGGAAAGCTTTTCTTGCGACATTATCCAAGATATTTTCTTTGTAGCCGCAGGAAAAGAGATCTTTGGTTGTTTACAGGCCTTTGCCACCGTAAGCTTTGCGCCCAACAATATAAAATGAGTTAACCTTCAGGAAGATTTGGGGATCTCTGGGATTTGAGCATTCAGTAGGGCAATCGTCGGGGTCCTGGGGATCCGAGTTCCAATCAGCTTGTTAATTAAATTAAAAATGTTCTTCCAGAAGGGGCGAATTCTGGGGCATTCCCACCATATGTGGGCCATTGTGCCTATATGTTGGCAACCTCTAAAACATAGAGGATCCGCTGCGGGGTAGATCGAGGCTAGTCTGGAAGGGGTATAGTACCACCGAGAAATCACTTTAAGGCTAGCCTCCATCAATGCAGTGTTGAGGATACCTTTAAATGACCGAAAGCATGCATTCTGCCATCCCTCCAGATCCCACTGGAATTGGAAGTCAGATTCCCAGGCAGTCATAAAGGCCTCCTTAGAGGACGCAGATGCAAGCGACGAGTAGATCACCGAGATCCCCCCCCTCTGGTCCCTGGCCCGACCACACCACAACTCGTAATTGGTAAACTTTGGCGGAATGGGCCTTTCTTTCCATAGGGAATGTAGAAAGTGAGATATTTGGCCAAACCTGAATCGTTCCGAGTCTGGCAGATCTAGTGTTTTGATACAGTGGTTTAGGGTGAAGGGGCCTGCTGCTGTAAAGAATTGCCCAATTCGGTAAAGTCCCTTGTCCAGCCACCATTTGAAAGCTAAGACGTCTTTCCCGGGAGGAAAGTTCGGGTTGTTGAAAAGGTGAGTTAGGGGTCTGTATGAGGATACTAATGAAGTTGACGAACGCAGCCCATCCCATAGGGCGAAAGAGTGGGAAAGGGTAGGGGATAAAATCGGGGGTCTGTCTTTCGGGGGGCTCCAGAGTAGGAAGTCTAGCGTGAAACGAGGGACGGCCTGTCTTTCTATATTCACCCAATCAGGTTTCTCAAATCGTGAATAGACTACAGATAACTGAGCTAACCTGGCTGCCTGGTAATATTTGTGAAGATGGGGCAAGCCGAGACCTCCTTTCCGTTTGTGAAGGTGTAGAGTCTTTTGAGGTAACCTAAATCCCCCCTTTCCCCAGATGAATTTCATTATTTTACTTTGGAATGATTTAATGTGATTCTTCCGTATGGGTACGGGAAGAGAGCGAAAAAGGTATAATAACCTCGGGAGTAACGTCATTTTTATAGAATGTACCCTTCCCAGCCAGGACAGATTATTTTTGGACCAAGTGAGTAGATCTGATTCTAGCTTACGATACATAGGGGGATAGTTATTCATGTAGAGTAATTCTGTCTTAGATGTCAAGTTGATCCCCAAGTACCTAAGAGAGGATTCGCTCCAGGCAAACCGGAAGGATTGTTTTAGGAGAGCCAGAGTGTCGTTTGGTAGTGAGATATTCATGGCTTGGGATTTGGTGTAATTCACGTGGAGGCCAGATACCGTTGCAAAGTCATCCAGAGTTTTACATAAGTTCGGGAGGGAAGTGATGGGGGAGGTTATAAACAGCAAAATGTCGTCCGCAAAGAGACCGCATTTATGTGTTTGGGGGCCACAGGAGACACCTTGTATGTTCGGGTTTTGGCGAATTGCGATGGCGAGTGTCTCAATAGCTATCGCGAAGATGAGCGGAGATAAAGGGCAACCTTGTCTAGTCCCTTTCTTTATATGTATGGGTTTCGAGTAACAGCCCTGGAGTCGTATGTATGCTGAAGGGTTGGAGTATAAGGCACGTATCAGTCCCAAAAATCATGTGCCGAAACCACAGCATTCTAAGAGAGCAAAGATATAGGGCCAGGACACTGAATCAAAGGCCTTGTGGAGGTCCAGCGAAAGGAGCATTCCCGATTGCTTGGGACCTCCCACCCAGTTTGTTTGGAGAATGGAAA
The DNA here is from genome assembly GCA_029206835.1 of Rana muscosa. NCBI lineage: Eukaryota > Metazoa > Chordata > Amphibia > Anura > Ranidae > Rana > Rana muscosa. Next base: position 501,590,538 of record CM055117.1, read on the forward strand.
CTATATCTATTGCCCTCCTTATCTGATCAGGGCCCTGCCTGCCAGGGATAAACCCCACTTGGTCCTTATGGATATATGTGCTTATGAAAGAAGCCAAACGGATAGCTAGTATTTTAGTTAAGATTTTTAAATCATTATTTATTAGAGAAATGGGTCGATAATTTCCAATCTCTTCCGGATTCTTGTCCGGCTTAGGGATTACTGTAATATACGCAGTATTGAGTTGAGGATCGAGTGGGTCTCCCCTTGTTTTAGCATTAAGGAAATTAGTTAGATGCGGGGCTAGGGTCTCGGCAAACGTTTTATAATAGGGGTTCGAGAGCCTATCCGGCCCTGGGGCCGATCCCGTCTTTAGGTCTTTAATCACCTCCATAACCTCTCCTTCAGTAAAGGGTGCTTCAAGCTCCCCTTTATGCTCCGGGGAGAGCGACGGTAAGGGAAGGCTATGCAGGAAGTTGCGGACGGAATCGTCATTACCGAGCGTGTGGGGACTATATAGATTTGTATAGAAAGCCTGGAAAGCGTCTAATATCTTGGATGGGTTGGCTGTAGTGCCCTGTCCAGGGATCCTAATCTGAGGCATTGCATATGTTCTGAAGCGTGGTGTTAGTCTAGCAGCCAACATGGAGCCCATCCTGTCCCCCATGGAGTAAAATCTATTTTTGCTCCATCTGATTTGTTTGTCTGCATTGGCCGTGAGAACAAGATTGAGCTCCAGTCTAGCCTTGTCTAGTTGCGCTGCCATTAAGGGGGAGGGATTTAGTTTGTGCTGGGCTCTCAGCTTTGTGTATATCCCTTCTAACCTTACTCTGTCCGCTTCCCTCTCCCTCTTTATCTGGGCTCCCATCCTAATGAATTCCCCTCTCATAAAAGTTTTGTGAGCCGCCCACAGGGTTTCGGACGTTGTCCCATCTACGTTGTTAAGAATGAAGTATTCCTTCATTGCCTTATCTAGCATGGTGACTCGGATAGGGTCGGAGAGAATGGATTCGTTCAGTCTCCAGTGTCTCTGGCCCGGCCTTGAGCTTTGCATTGTAAGGGACAGACATGCTCACAATGGAGTGGTCCGACAAAACCGTGTCCCTGATGTGGGATTTTACAACAAGTGGGATAGTATGGTTTGAAACTAACAGGTGGTCAATTCGAGCATAGGAGTTGTGGGGATGGGAAAAGTGTGTATAATCTCGCTTGGACGGATTTAGTTCTCTCCACACATCGGTCAGACCCTGAGCGTGGATGGGTTTGGCGATTTTCAGGCTCTCTTTGGTCGGACGTGTCAGTTGGGCCGAGGGAGGTTTAGATCTATCCAGACCCTGATCAAATGCTGCGTTGGAGTCCCCACCAAAAATGATTGTGCCCTCCAACAGAGGAGCTAGCTTGTCAAATAGTTGTTTGAAGAAGGCTGCTTGACCTTTGTTGGGCGTGTAGTAGGATATCAGGGAGTATAAGTGGCCTTCGATCGTGCCCTTTACTAAGATGTACCTGCCCTCTGGATCTTTTACATCAGAGATCCAGGTGAAGTTGCACGTTTTTGCTAATAAGACGGCCACCCCCTTTGACTTATTAACCGCACTGGCCATATAGAAGTTCGGGAAGTGGGAGTGGAGGAACTTGGGACTGTACCGGGCCGGGAAATGGGTTTCCTGTATCATTACAATGTCCAAGCTTGACGATTTGTAGGTATTAAAGAGTTTCCTACGTTTGAGGGGGGAGTTTAGGCCCTGGACATTGTGTGTAGCGACCTTTAAGGCCGTGTGAGTGTGGTCAGCCATGGACCCCGAGGGGAGAAGCACTGCAATGTCCATCGCCACTTACCGCTGGGACCTCCGGCGACTCCAGAGCGACGATTGGATCGCCGGTATCGTACTTCTGGGATCCCGCAGACTTGAGAGGCTTACCGGTGGTAGTGTCTAAAAGAAACAAAAATGTCAGGTGATGCTCAAAAGAGAAAAAAGGGGATAGAAAGAAAGTTAGAAAGGACAGAACAGGAGGAAGGTTTCCCCCCGCGCAGGAGAATGCTCCCGGCGGGAGAGAAAAGTTCCTAACTGTCATCTCACCAAAAATCGTGAGACAAAAGTAGGAAGTCCAAATCTCCTGGCTAAAAGCCTTGGAGATCCTATCCCCCGAAGACCAACTGGGGTTCAAGGGATAGGTGGAGGCACATGCGAGCCACCCCAAACCAGGGCGCCCTGTAAATTTAAACAACTATGCTCCTAAAGCAACGTGAACCAATAAACGGACAGTAGCATTGAAGCAACTACCCAGGTATAAGCGGTCAGAGGCACCCCCCACCCCACCCGCACGGGCAGGAGGGAGGGGGAGGGAACCCCCGATCCGCCGCCGCTAATGAGATGGAGTAAAGCATATTTACTTCAGGAAAGTGGCTATAGTATCGCCCTTGTCCCCCAGACGGGGGAGGCATAGTTAGGAAACCCATCTCTAGACGTAGGAGGGGAGAAACAACAAATAAAACCGTTTGTTAACATGTAAAGAGAGAACACCGGAGAAAACGATTTCCGGGGTAGTATGAGAGTCATCCTCATAGGAGAAGAGAAAAGTCCGATGCGGGTGCATCAGTATGCGTCGAACCGACACCTCGTGACAATCAAAGTCTCATTTAGGACCTGTATGCGATGATCTTCTGGCCTTGGATTTGTTCCAGAGGGGATCCGGCGGACTTGTGGGAGGCGGGCGTTTATTCGATCCTGATGACGACGTCTCCATGTCCGACTCCTGGGAAATGATCTTCAGGCTGAGAAGCAACTTTTCTCCCATGGCGAAGTTGGAGAAGGCATGATCTCGGCCTTTGTAGGTGAACTTCACGGCGAAGGGGAATGCCCATCTGTATTTAACCTCCTTCTGTGTCGAAGCAGATAGTAGCGGTTTTAGGGTACGTCTGCGCTGTATGGTGGAAGGAGAGAGATCCGCAAAAATTTGCACGGGGTGCCCCTGGCAGATCACTTGATGCATTGAGCGGGTCTGTTTCATGACCGCCTCCTTGACAGCATAGTAGTGGGGCTTTACAATAATGTCCCTGGGGGAGCCATCTTTCCTGGGGGGTCCCAGCGCTCTATGTGCTCTGTCCAGCTCCAGGCGGGGTGTAGGGATGTTTGGGATCAGGGACCTCATAAGTTCTTGCGTGGCAGATTTAACATCGATAATTGATTCCGGGAGACCTCTGATTCTGAAATTATATCTCCTGGACCTGTTCTCGAGGTCATCTATGCGGGAGAAAGCTGTGTCCAGTTGGTCATGTAAGGTCTGAATAAGATCAGAGTTCTGGTGAGAGGCAGCTGCAGTTTGATCGAGCTTAATTTCTATGGCTTCCATCCTGGACCCTATATTTTGGATGTCTGCTTTAATGTCCCCTGTGATTTTAGCAGCTGTGGAGGCTAGACCTGTCTCTAGAAGGGTAGAGAATTTGAGGAATAAGTCTGCTGCATTAAAGGATTGATCTGGGCCTGCAGCGCCATGGGGAGAGAATCCTGTGTGAGGAGATTCTGCAGGCCCAGCAGGAGAGTAAGCCTGTGCCCCAAAGGAGTGTCTCAGGAGGGATTCTGTGGAGGCTGGAGAGGGTGTCAAGGGCTGCTGATTGTGTCCCTTCATCTCCGGGGTATAGGAGAGGAGAGTGGGGGCCAGTACTTGCCTGCAAACCTGTGTCCCCTCAGTGGCTGTGTGAGGCTGTGAGGTCGCAGCAGCCGCGGCGGCCATCTTGGTATACCCGGGAGTGTGGAGGCGGCGAATTGGCTGTCTAATTGCCGTCTGACGCCCGTTCGGCTCATATGAGGGCGTGCGCGAGTGTCGCGGGGTGTCGATTCCCCGTTCTCCGGTGTCTGAGCGTTGCGGGAGCGGGTGCTGTGGGCGCTGCTGGATCGGGATGGCGCGGAGCTCCGAGTTCAGGCAGCCATCTCGGAACTCTCGCGCATGCGCACTCCTTATGGCATTTTTATTATTCATTTTTTTAAACTAGTAATGGCGGTGATCAGCGAGTAATGACTGCGACAGATCGGACACTTTTGATACATTTTTGGGACCATTGACATTTATACAGCGTTTAGAGCCAAAAATAGCCACTGATTACTGTATAAATGTCACTGGCAGGTAAGGGGTTAACACTAGGTAGTGATCAAGGGGTTAAGTGTTCCCTGGGGAGGTGTTTCTAAATGTGGGGTAGTGTAGTGACTGGGGGAGGAGGCAGATCGCTGTTCCTAATCACTAGGAACAGCATATCTGTCTTTCCTCCCCTGACAGAACAGGGATCTGTCTGTTTACATTGACAGATCCCCATTCTGTCTCTCTCAGGAGCGATCGAGGGTGGCCGGAGAACATCGCGGCTGCCGGCCACGCGCATCAGCTCCAGCGGCGTGCCCGTGCCCCCTAGTGGTCTTAAAGAGGCCCACGTACAATGATGGCGATTCGCCCAGGAGAGTCCACCTGCCGCAGTACAACTGCGGTGGCTGGTCTTTAAGTGGTTAAAATATAACTGAAGGCAAACCTTTTTTGGGGGGGATTTGGACAGAGTGGAGAAGGGTTGCAACCCCTGACAGGATGTTATTGCTGTCTGTGTCTCTGCTGTGAACATTCACTCTATTCACTCTATGACTGTTCAAAACAGGGAAAGAGGAGAAATGTTCCAAACTTCCACCTGTTTCCATGACAACTGTCTAAGAGGTTATATCCATCACACTGGAAAGATATCCTCTTACTTTCTGGACAGGTCATAAGGGGAAGTCTCTCTAAAGAAACAGGTGGCAAAAAATAAAAACTGACAGCAATTTTAACCCTCCTCTACTCTATCCAAAAAAAGAAAAATTGGCTTCCGATCCCATTGTTCTGAGTGTTTTGAGTTCATTAAGGATCTACAAGATTTCTGAGACATCTGGGTTATTCTGCCACCTACACAAGAATAGGATATGGCAACAAAAAAGCTTTTAGTTAGCCAGTAAATCCCCTCCCATTGCCAACATGCTTCAGTTTCATACAAAAGCAATAGTAAGAGTGATCATAAGGCAGAAGGTTGGGATCTGTGTCTCCTTTTCTGGTATGGGAATCATGACATGGAGGTCTGGTAATAGCTGTGTCTTAATGCCAGAGGAAGAAGGTTTTCCAGCTGGAGTTTTAGCCTTTTTACTGGTGCAGCACCCAGTTTTTGGCTCCTTTTGTATTCAAGGGAGCAGCAATTGTTTGGCCTAGTCTGTTCAGGGTTTCACAGGCTGGGAGATTACTTTGATTGGTTTGATTGCTTTCCTTGCCTCTGGGAAAATCTTTCAAAGCTTAGGGCGAGAGATTAAAAATGACCAGCCTAAATATTCATCAGGTCCCAGCCAATCTCTGGAAAGTAGTGTTCAGAAGGGGACTGGAATGGAGATAAGTAGTCTGAAACACGGGACAGCTCGGTTCCTTCTCCCCAGGAGGGCTCCAGAGCCAGATGCTCTCAGGCATCACTTGGACTGTACAGCTGCTCTAAAAGACTCAACAGTGTCAGAGCTGAGGGCCTCGATGGACTTTGCTAGGAGCTGATTGCAGAACCTCACCACAAGGGATCTGGTCTGAAGAGGTTCTCACTGTCCATGTCTGGAGGAAGCTGGAAAGTGGCAGCTGTCCTGGAGACTTGTGAGTAAAGACCCCCTCTCAGATCTCTGGTAACCAGATGCCCACTATTGCTTAAGGAGAAGATTGTCCTCTAAATATCAAGCTTTGAGCATCTTGGAGTATCCTATGCCTTGATCTACTCTCCAGTTTTTGTTCTTTGAGCAATAAATTACCAAAAAAAAGACAACCCCTAGACTGGTTCATTAGAGCTTCATTTGGAGTGATGGAATGGTGTGTGGGTATCTAGCAACCTCTGTTCTGTTAAGAACCAAGAAGCTATCTCAAGCTTAGGAGCATGAGCGTAGCATAAGGGGTCTCAGGGGTCACAATCGCAACCCTGCCCATAGCTCCAGGGGGCCCATGCAGCCTCCCTGTCATATTATCATATCCTTCACAAAGTCCAGCTCCGATCTGCCCTAGGGCCCCACAACCATGCTCCAGTACTGGACTTCCACTTTGCCCTCCACATTCCACACCCCTTCCTTCTCATTGTCTGGAGAGAAGCTGTGAGTCATTTCCTGAATGGAGAGGAGCACAGGGTAAGAACAGTCTGTGCTGTGTGCTGGCAACATGGAATGGTAACCAAGCTCAGCGAGGCAAGAGGAGAGTGCCGTCCTGTAGCCACAACGGGACCGCTGTCACTGGTGAAGTAAGACACCGCTAAGTGTCTCCTAATCACCATCTGGGATTCTCTGTAACCCCCCACCCGGGGATGTCTGCTTACTCCACTTCCCTGACAACTGGGGAAAAGACACACACCTCCGGGAGGTGACCTTTCCCCAACACCTGCAAACACTGACAGAGAAACCTTCAGAAATTGCAAAACAAATCCACTAACACCTCCTGAGGGGTTGCTGGCTCCATATTTTGTGTCACATGGCTTTGCCCCCCCATATCTAAGTTGCACTCCCCCCCAAAGCCCCCTGACCACCCCCTCCGCCCTCCTTTACAACACAGCCAGTTAGCCACAATCTGCACAGGGTGTATCTGCCTACTGCAACTACACTGCCATTCTGACCAGAGAATTTTACAGGTCAACATAAAAGAATGGCAACATAAAAGCCAGCTACATCCTGTGAAGACTGTGTGTAAAGGAATGTGATTTCAGCGCTGTGCAGTGTGGGGGGGAGGAGCTGTATACAGTGCTGGGGTGGGAAAGGAGCTCTGCCAAGTGACCTGCCAGGGGTGATCCCTGTCCTCTGATGTAAGGAGGAACTCTGGGGACTTAAAGCTCTTAAGCCACTTTGAGTATCTTGCTATGTGGTGAGTGTATCTGAACGCACAGTGGAAGTGGTGGGTGGTAGTGGGGCGTGGCCAGGTCAACTTTTGCATCTGGGCCCACAAGCTTCAAGCTACACCTCTGTTTAGGAGATATGTCAGCAAACTGAGTCTTGCTAGGTACATAATCATCCAAAATGGATACATAGGACTCTTTATCACCCTGAATGTGCAGAAACAACTGCAGTGGCAGACATACATCTCAAAGAGGAGAGGAGAAGGCATAGACAAACGCTTGCAGTCCCTGCATTCTGGGTCAGCAATCATAGCAGTGATTTGTAGCATAGACATGATAGTTATGGAATATTCCTCCCTGGATAATGCTGAGGAAGCAGCTATGCAAGACAGGTTTAGGGTAGGCTCCAAAAAACTTTTGGCATCAAATCCAAAAGGTGTAAAGCTGTAAACTACCCCAGAGCTGTTACTGGATCCTAGGCAGGACCTGCCAGACCTCGCATACATTGTGTCATAGCACTAGACTGCAAGCTTCAGCTTCCTAGGGGAATCATAAGAGCACATGCCCAGGCACTTGCGAAATCATAAAAACTGTCTCCCAGGCTCCCTACAAAGAAAGAGAAAGGGGGGACAACTCCCAGCACTTGCCATAACAATGCTCTAAAGAGCATTCTGAAGCTACAGTGGCAGCAGCAGGTACCAGAAATAACCAGTGCAGAACTGTGAGCCGTTCACAGTCCAGACAGTCTTCACACCTCTGGTGTGCATATGCCAAAGGAATCTTCAGAAACAGGCTTACACTGGAGCCCTAAACTTTAAGAGTACCCTGTAGCTAACTAACATAGGTCACAAAGTGCCTTGAGAGTGCCACTAGCAGAACTTAGTGCCTAAGGTCGCATTACAAGCCTGCACTGTATCTACCTCAGGTCTGGGTATGGCAGCCAAGGAGTTCTCCTGGCTCTGCAGTGAACAAAGAAGTTTGATTTTAGAAGGAAAAATAAAAAAAAGTTGTTACTATTGTCAAACAAAAAGGATGACCATTCTCCCAGGACACTAGCATGAGACCGGTACATCATGGGAGTGGGGGTGGGAGGAGTTATACTGTCTGACCAACAGGTTTTTGAGGTTTTTTTTTTTGTTGCTAGTGTCCAACTTTCCTGTAGGTGGCACAAAACCAATATAGTTTACCTTTAGCATTAAGGGTTCAGGTAGGAAATAGTTTACCTAATAGCGCTACTCCCCGAAAACTGAGGCTCAGTTCAGACCAGGAGGTGCGACTGAGCATGCATGTTTTTTTTTCACATGTTTGTGTTTAGGGAGCCCAATCATTTCAATGGGCTTCCCTATGCATAAGAAACATGGAAAAAAAAGTGCATGCACTGGTGTGAATGAGCACTGAAAGCTAACCTATCAGCCTGACTGCCACTGCCAACTGAATTTTATTTGCACTATAGAGATCAGGGTTTATCTGACCTTTTAAAAAAAATCCATGCCTGTATAATGCATGTTTAGAGTGGGAGCAATACATGTGGCATATAAATGGTGAGTTAAAGAACTGGTTTACTATCACTATTACATAATGTTGCATAACGTGAAAGTGTTGTAAATAATCGCTTAAAACTAATTTGGTTGTAAATAATGCAGTCCAATGAAATGTATAATGTCTCAGAAGTTGGACAACAATTTAGAACTAAATAGCATCTATAAATGTTGCACAGGTTACAAGATGTATGCTGTCGGTGTGGGCAATGCTGTGGAGGATGAGCTGAGGATGATTGCCTCAGAACCTGTGGGTGACCATTATTTCTACACAGCTGATTTCAAGGCCATGAAGGAAATTGGCAAGAAACTTCAGATGAAGATTTGTGTGGGTATGTGTCAATAAAGTAGGAGAAAATTTATGTTGGCAACAGAAATGTATGATGCATTTGGATTCATCTGATATGATTGGCATTGATTCTAATGAGTAATTACCTTTTTCTTTTGAATGCGCAGAAGAGAACCCCTGTGAATGTGAGGCAATTGTGAAGTTCCAGACCAAGGTGGAAGAGCTCATCCAGTCATTAACAAGGAAAAATATCCTTTTAAACTATAACAAGAACAGCCTATAGCTATGGTTTAAAAAAAAAAGACTAAACAGATTTGACAAAACAGACCTATCCTGAGGAATTAACTAAGCTTTCTGCACCATTATAATGGCAAAGAAAACTGTCAGGAGTGCTGTGCACCACATAAACTAAGCAGATAGACTTGTTTCAAGTCTATCTTCCCCAACCGCGCCAGTTTCTCGTTCTGGATGAAATAGAAACTAGCATAGGTCTGCACCTAATTAACAGAGGGAATATGGTAGTTTTCCATATAGAAAAACAGATTGCCACAGATTCCTGTCAGGTGTGATCTTACGCTCATACGGGACATGAGCCATCAGTAGACACTCATTCCCTCTCTCTGCCCATGCAGTGATTACTCTGCACGAGCAGAACTTGCAGGATTAACAACCCTCCTCCGCCCTCCCGCTCTAAACTGAGCAGGGAGAGGCAGGTTGATTGGAGCATGCAACTCCAGCTCTCACATTCTCTGTGCTGCCTGTTACAGACAGAGCAGAACAGAGAACTGATCACTCATAATTAACAAAAGGGCTCCAATTATATGTTTAGAAGGGTGGTGCAAGCATTGTACTTGCACCACTCTTTGTTGATTCTCCCTTATTGCTCAGATATTTACCAAAAATTATTCCTATACCTTCTGAGCAAGCAAAGCAAGTAAGCAAAGGTGAGTTAACAAAAAAGGTAGGGGAGATTCACTCCACCAGGCTGATATTTGCTATCTGTCTGGTATGAAGTAAACTAATTAACAGGTCATTAGGATTCACTGCTAGCTCCAAACAGACTTTGTAGTTTTAGATAATGTGGGAACAAGTTTAAATATCTGCTTTTTTATTGTCTGTGCAGTGTTATGGATAGCATCCTTTAATTCCTTGAAATCTGGTCCTGAAACAGGAAACATGGTGAAATATTTTCAATAGAGAAACAACCAACAATAAAAAAAAGGTGTTGGAAATTTGGCATTGGGCAGTTTAAACAAATGTTTTGATTAGGATTGGGCTTTATCAGGAAGCCAGTCAGCAATCATATTACAGAGACAAGAAAATCCCAGCTCACACTCTCATGTGTCCTCTGCTAGAAAAATAAAGTAGGATCCTCACTGAGTCCAACTACCTGCTGAGTTAAAGTGGAGGTTCACCCAAAAGTGAACCTCCGCTTTTCGGAACCCTCCCCCCTCCGGTGTCACATTTGGCACCATTCAGGGAGGAGGGGGTGCAGATACCTGTATAAAACAGGTATTTTCACCACTTCCGGGTATAGACTCCTGCGAGAGTCCCGCCCCTTCACGTCACCCCCGTTGTGTTCTGGGAAACACTCGGCTCCCAGAACACAGCGGGGACCAGTGAGGACGGCGCAGCGCGACTCGTGCATGCGCCGTAGGGAACTGGGCAGTGAAGCCGCAGCGCTTCACTTCCCGATTCTCTCACAGAGGATGGCGGCGGGGAAAGCCAAGAGCCGCGGGCGACCTGGACAGGTAAGTGTCCATTTTTTAAAAGTCAGCAGCTGCAGTATTTGTAACTGCTGGCTTTCAAAAAAAAATTCCGGTGAACCTCCGCTTTAAAGCAGTGTGGGTTCCCTGTAAATGAGGGCCCCACAGGTGAGCCCCAAACTCTTTACACCCCTCCACCTTCTAAACATCTTGATTGCTTCAAAATGATAGGAGTAAATCTAACTATGCGGTTTGGATAAACAGAGAGGAATTTTAGAAGGAAATGTGGAAGGGTTAACAAAATCATTATACCGTATATACTCGAGTATAAGCCGAGTTTTTCAGCCCATTTTTTTGTGCTGAAAATGCACCCCTCGGCTTATACTCGAGTCACCTTTTTGCGCCTGATCTCCCGGACTTTGGGGACCCATTACAGGCCGGCCGTAGGTCCCCTGGACACACATGTAGCCCCATTCTTCCTCTACAAGTGTCCAAAGTTTTTTGTCCGGGGGACCTACGGTCGGGGAGCACCGATTTTTCAAAGCCGGGCACCCCTTCCGTAGACTCCCATGTTAAACGGTCAATTCTCCAGTGTTTTTAGGGACCCAGTACCGTGTGGTAAATTAAGGGGCCTCGGCTTATATTTGGCTTATACTCGAGTATATACGGTACTTATAGGAAGAATCTTTCTTCTGAGCCATGGGTGCTCAACCTGTGGTCCTCCAGGTTGGGGAACTGCAAGCCCCATGAGGCAATGCAAGGCTAACAGATAAAGCATGACTCCCACAGGCAGAGACATGATGGGACTCAGTGGCGGAACTACCAGAGTCGCAGCAGTTGCACTTGCGACCAGCCCCTGGCCTTTCGCCACTGTCGGGGGCCCAGTGGAGTTGCTAGTCCCACGGCTCTAAACGGAAAGCATATCTCTCAGACAGCTCAAAGCCAACAGTTCTTCCTGCTACCCCCCTCCTTCCTCTCTCGCACGAGATGACACAGCCTATCTGCTCCTTTGCCCCCCTCTCCTATGTGCTTTGCTGGAAGTCAAGTGTGAAGCTACCGAGCTCACACCTCCCACGGTACACATACGAGAGAGCAGGGGGGGAGAAGGAGCAGATCGGCTGCTTCTTCCCGTGCAAGTGAGGAAGGAGGGAGGGAGGGAGGGAGGAGTAGGGAGAACTGTCGGCTCTGAACTGTATGAGAAAAACGCTCTCCGCTCAAAGCCATGCTAAGGAGGTAGGATGTATTGATGAGCACTGATCTGCTGCACTAATAGGCAGTGCTGATTGCAGGCATTGCTGAGCACTAATAGGTGGCACTCATAGGCTGCACTGATAGGCAGCACCGATATGCAGCACTGATAGATGGCACCTATAGGCAGCACTGATATGCAGCACTGATAGGTGGCACTGATGAGCAATGATCTGTGGCACGGATAGGCAGTGTGGCACTGACGGGCATTGATGAGCACTGATAGGCAGCATTGATGAGCACTGATAGGTGCCACTGATGGGCACTAAAAGATGGCACTGATGGGTACTGGTAGGTGGCACTGAATGGCTGCACTGATAGGCAGCACTGATAGGTGGCATTGCTGAACAATGGTCTGTGGCACAGATAGGCTGCGCAGCACTGATGGGCATTGATGAGCACTGATAGGTGGCACTGATGGGCATCATTGATGAGCAATGATAGGTGTCACTGATGGGAATAAATGAGCACTGATAGGTAGCTCTCATAGGCTGCACTGATGGGCACTGATAGGCGGCATTGATGAGCACTGATAGGCGGCACTGATGTGCGCTGATAGGCAGCATTGATAGGCACCGATAGGTGGCACTGATAGGCATTGAGCACTGATAGTTGGCACTGATAGACGCTGATAGGTAGCATTGATGAGCACTGATAGGTGGCACTGATGGGCACTGATAGGCGGCATTGATAAGCTCTGATAGGTGGCACTGATCTGCATCATTAATGAGCACTGATAGGTGGCACTGATAGGTGGAATTGTTGGGCACTGATGGACATTGAGCACTGATAAGCAGCACTAATAGGTGGCCCTGATGGACTCTGATAGGCGGCACTGATGGAAGCTGATTGGCAGCATTGATGGGCAGCTCTGGGCACTGGTAGGCGGCATTGATAGGCACTGATAGGCGGAATAGATGGGCACTGATAGGCAGTATTAATGAGCACTGGTAGGCGGCACTGAAATGCAGCACTGATAGGTGGCATTAATGAGCACTGATAGGCAGCATTGATGGGCACTGATAGGTGGTACTGATAGGCAGCATTGATGAGCAATGATAGGCAGCACTGAAATGCAGCACTGATCGGCGGCACTGATAAGCAGCATTGATGGACACTAATAGGTGGCATTGATTATGAGTATAAACAATTTACTGACATTCTTGGCAGTTAATGCCTATGCTGATACCCAGCAAGTCTGTTTACATGTGATCAGCTGATCACATGATAAAGGGCCACCGTGATTGCGCTGGATGCATGTCCCAGGGGGCATACGGGCGGCAGAATTCTGGGAGGATCTCCATGGACACACTCCCAAAATTGGAAGCTCGGGAGTCGGATGGAAAGGGAGGCGGGGTCAGATGGAAAGGGAGGGGGGGTCAGGGGGGGCGATCATGGTTTCTTGCACTGGGGCCCTGAAGGTTCTAGTTATGCCCCTGATGGGACTTGTAGTTACACAACAGCTGAAGGGCCACAGGTCTAGCACCCATGTCCTAAGTTGTTGCTCTTTTGTCTCTAACCCTGCCAATAATGCTTTATTTTGTACCATTGAGTTGTTTCCTTAACTCCTACCTCACTTGAAGCTGTATCCAAAAGGCTCACTGCTCTGGAGAATAAAATCACTGTGTGAAGAACCCTTGATCTGTTCTTCCTTTAACATCCAGGATCCATCCCATGGCTCCCAGATCTATAGTTCCAAAGCCAAAAATCAAACCCTCCATCTAGCCTGCACAAAGAGTGTCTAATTCTCTGAACTGTTACATGGATGAAACATTGTAGGTTATTGATGAGAGGAAATTACCATCTCTGATGCAAAAATTATATCTCGAATGAAAAGAGCAAACAAGATCTTGTGAAATATGTTGTATGCAAAGTATGCAGAAACAACCTCTGCATGGAATTGTAAAAAAGAAATAGATACACATGTATATATATATATATATATATATATATATATATTGGTTACAAGATAAAGATGGACAATCATGTTTAAAGTAAATAGCTCTGAGGGGGTATTTGTTTGGATAATGTAATAAAAGAACAGCCCAATATGAAATTTCTAGTGCAGAATAAATTAATTTTCTTAGACTCTTTAACTTCATTAACCAGTCCACAGTACAGCAACACTGCGCTATAAATTGAATTGTTTTGATGTTTTCTTCTAGGCTCCACAAAAAGACATACTTGTCTATATATGTCTGTGTATATATATATATATATATATTAGAAATATTTATATATATGTATGTCTTTAAATGCCATATCAATACGTGTAGAAAATAAGTGATACATTATTCTGCATTTGTATATATCATTACAGGAAATTTATTATACTAAATATTTCACACATAGCCGACTTGTGATCCCCAACCAAAAATCTCCAGTAATAATATATGCAATATTGGTTGGAAGATGCATAGCTTTAAAGGACCTATATGCCTTATTAAGAAAAAGCAAATTAAAAAAGATGCTAAGTACTAAATGCAAACCGTGCACAGAGAAGCAATCTCCTTGCCTCCAGATCATATATATTGCCACATACTTCATACTGCATTATATTATGAAATACCTTAACACAGCTCTAGTTTTAATTATCTTTTTACTGCATAGGTCTTTAAGCAAGAGCATGGAAGACTGCACATTATTGTGACATCACATTGATGATATAATGTGATGGGTCAATTCGATGTTCAGTATATTTATGAATATACTGAAACACACATGCATATGCATGTGTGTGTATTTATACATATATTTTGTTTAAAAGGAATATTTGCTTCTCCTCCCACTCAAAAAGATAATATATAAAATGTATATATAATATAAATATTTCAGTGTTTTGTAAACATCCATTTTCCTACATTTGTGAATCAAACATTCTGCTTGTCAGAATAAGTTAATTTAAAGTGTTAAAGTGAGTTCACTGCTAAAATAAAAGTGACATAAAACCGAATAAATGCTGTCTGATGTCATATTTTATACAGATATGTCTACTGGGTGGTGAAAGTAGAAAAAGTGTAATTTTTCTGGTATTATTTACATGACTGCAAGTGTAAAACTGTAAAAGATAAAATGGTTGTAAAAGCAGAAAGACTTTTTACCTTACTGCATTCTCCCCCCGCAACACCCAAAAATACATACCTGAGCCCGATATCGATCCAGCGATGTGCATGAGAGCAAAGGTTTTCTTGCTCCTCGTTGGTTCAGATAGAGCAGTAGGACAGCAGGAGCCATTAGCTCCTGTTGCTGTCAATCAGAGCATGCACAAGTGCCCCCATAGAAAGCTATGGTGCATTTGGGGGGGTGGAGCTAGGATTGCTGGCGGGGGACCAAAGAAAAAGAGGATTGGGCACTGCTCGATGAAAAAGCAGGTAAGTATGACAGGTTTGTTATTTTCATTTTTTTAAAAAGCCAAAAAGAAAGCTTTACAATCACTTTTAAAAGACACCACAATTAAAGCGGTTGTAAATCATTTTTTCCCCTAAAATGCAAACAGATTTATACTTACCTTCTCTGTGCAGTGGTTTTGCACTGAGCAGCCCCAATCTTCCTCTTGGGGTCTCCACCAATGCTTCTGGATCCATCCCCTTGACCATGGCCTACAATAGCAAGTGGCTTACTATGTGGGCATACCTCCCAACATGCACAAATTCTGCGGGTTTTTCCCGCATTTACACTTCTGTCCCGCAGTCCCGCGATAGTCATCATTTTCCCGCACAGCAGGAATCAGAGGAAGAGGAGCCAGTGGATGAAGCACAGGAGGGAGGTAAGACGCACCTCCCCGCGATCAGCGGCCTCCCCGCGGCAGCCTCCACCCCGCGGCAGCACCCCCCCCCCGCTTCTCACAACAAAAAAAATAGCCCCCCCTCAACAACTGTGATGAGACAAAACCGTGAATAAAAACGAATCGGTCCCGCGGCAGAAAACCCCCCCCGCTCAACAACATTGGTGTCAGGGACTGAATGTCCCGCGGTGGAACTTTTAAAAGTTGGGAGGTATGTGTGGGTACTGCTGCATACTCACTCCCGAGCCCTGCTCTATGTGACTTATAGAGCCGAGGCTCAGCCACGCACACCACTCTCCCCTCAATGGCTCACTGGCTGTGACTGTCAGCCAATGAGGAGGCATCTCAAAATGATTGGCATCTCAAATGCGAGTCCCGCGATTTGTCATTCACACATCAGCGCTTTCAATCTGCGCTTTCAAATCTGCCCGCGATTCAAAACGCTGATGTGTGAATGCAGCGAAACAACCACTTTAATGCAGAGAATGGGAGCTTCCAGTTTGTCTCTATGTTCTGCGGAGAGAAATGGGATGGGGAGGCCGTCTAGATACTCGGAGATGGGAGCAATATCCTTGTCATTGTGGGGACCATATAGGTTGGTGTAAAAGTCATGGAAAACCTCTAGGATTTTTGAGGGGTTGGCTGTGGTGCCTTGGCCAGGGACTCTAATCTTAGGCATTGCGAAGGACTGAAATCGGGGAGTTCCTTTCAAAGCCAGCATGGATCCCAATCTATCCCCTTGGGTAGAAAATCTGTTTTTGCTCCAGCTGATTTGTTTTTTAGCTTTGACCGTGAGAGCTAGGTTGAGCTCCAGCCTGGCCCTATCAAGTTGAGCCAGTAAAGAGGGAGAGGGGTGCAGTTTGTGTTGGGTTCATAATGAAGTGTACTCCTCATCTAATCTCTTTATGTCAGCTGCCCTTTCACGTTTTATTTGAGTGGTCAACCTAATGATTTGCCCTCAGCCTCATTAAGAGCGAAGTATTCCTTCAGGGATTTATCTAGCATGGTGACATTCACTGGGACTGAGAGAAGAGACTCATTCAATCTCCAGTGTCCTTGGCCTGGTCTCGAGTGTTGCAGGGGCAGCGTCATGGTCACTAAAGAGTGGTCAGACAGGACCGTGTCTTTGATTTGTGAGTTAGAGGTGAGAGGGATTGTGTGGGTCTGGACTAGGAGGTGATCAATCCTGGCGTATAAATTGTGAGGGCTGGAGAAGTGAGAGAAGTCTCGTGTGGTGGGATTTAATTCTCTCCAGACGTCAGCCATGCCATGGGCATGAATGAGTTTGGCTATCTTGAGGTTTTCTTTGGTCGGGCGGGTAATTTGGTAGGCGGGAGGTCTAGATCTATCCAGACCCTGATCAAAAGCTGCATTGGAGTCCCCCCCGAAAAATGACCATACCCTCCAGGATGGGGCATAGGGAATCAAAGAGGTGTTTGAAGAAAGCAGCTTGGCCCTTGTTAGGGGCGTAGTAAGAGATCAAAGAGTAAAGATGACCCTCGATCGTTCCTTTAACTAGGATGAATCTACCCTCTGGGTCCATAGTGTCAGAGATCCAGTTGAAGTTACAGGATTTTGCAAATATAATGGCCACCCCTTTAGTTTTAGTTTCTGCGCTGGCGAGAAAACAATTGGGGAAGTGAGAGTGGAGGAATTTGGGACTCTACCGAGCCAGAAAGTGAGTTTCCTGAAGCATGACAATATCGAGCTTGGAAGATTTAAAATGGTTAAACAACTTTATCCTTTTGAGTGGGGAATTCATGCCCTGGACATTGTGAGTAGCTATCTTTAAAGCATTTCATGTGTGGTCAGCCATGGAACCATAGATGAGGGATTCAGAAATGCCCACCGCCACTTACCTCTGGGAATCTGTTTTCGGCATATGGGAGAAAACGGGAGTTCTGGTCTGCTCCAATAAGGTCTCTCTTGTGTAGGCCAGGCGAATACCCAAACTGAAAGGAAGAAGATTAGTTTATGCTCCAAAGAAGAAGGATAAGAGAGAAGGAAAGGGAAGAGGTATAGAAGGGGAGGGAGATTTCTCCCCCTGGGTGTGTGGGAACCCCTGGAGGAGAAAAGGAACAAAAAGGACATCTCTCACGTAGGAGTGAGAGAGTTTTGAAGAACATAAAATCTCCACGCCCATCAAGGCCTGGAGGTCCTATCCCCCAGAAACCATCAGGATTCTAAGGGATAGGAGGAGGTGCATGTGACCAGAGCACCCTGGAAAGGAGAAAAAATAACTTTTGAAAAACCTTAATACATGGGATCGAGGCGATCGGGTCAATGTCAACAGAGCTGAAAACAAACACTGGTAAGAAATGTAGTCATAAGGGGGGTTCAGTTGACCCTAAGATCCCTGCTCGTCACAACCCCCCCATCCCACCAAGTAACATGAGGGGGGGAGTGAGCCCTGTGGGCTCCTGAGCCGAGACGATTCCAGAGGAAGAGTCACTAAATAGGGCAGGACGGCTCGTCCTTCACCTCCGAAATTGAAAGAGAATCTCTGGAAGTCTCGTAGCAGAAAATAACGAAACTAATGAAAACTGCAACATAACTGGTAATGAAGGACCGGGTGAGCACCAGGATAACAGATCCTGGGAGAAGGGAAAAAGTCAATCTTGGCAGAAAGAAGATCAGTTAATCTCTTTGGCCTGACTCCAACAAGGTTGTAAACTCTGCGTCAGGCGGGAATTCATGGAGGGCCATTATGGGAAGATCTGCGAGCCTTGGGCTTATTCCAAAGGGGATTCAGAGGGCTTACTGGTGGCTGTCGTTTGTTTGAGCCCATAGAGGGGGAAGAGGTTTCCATGTCCATCTCCTGGGAGATTATCTTCGGGCTGAGGAGAAGCTTTTCACCAGTGGCAAAGTTAAAGAAGGATTGGTTCTGGCCTTTATATATGAATTTCACTGCGAACAGAAAAGCCCATCTGTATTTAATGTCTCTCTGAGCGAGGGCGTGTAGAAGTGATTTCAGGGTTCTTCTGCGTTGGATAGTAGAAGGTGCGAGGTCTGCAAAAATCTGCACAGGGTGACCTTGGCATGTCACCTGGAGCAGGGCTCGTGACTGCTTCATGATCGCATCCTTGACTGCGTAAAAGTGTGGTTTGGCTATGATGTCCCTGGGGGAGCCATCCTTCCTGGGGGGGCTGAGTGCTCTATGGGCTCTATCCAGCTCCAGGCGGTGGGGCGGGATGTTCGGGACCAGCGTTTTCATGAGGTCTTGTGTTGCCGCTGTGACATCCAGGATAGATTCAGGCAGACCTCTGATCCTGAAGTTGTACCTCCTGGACCTATACTCTAAATCATCAATGCGGGATACAGCAGTATCCAATTGATCTTGGAGGGTTTGGATGAGAGCAGAGTTTTGTCGTGAGGGTGCAGCAGTCTGATCTAGCTTAGTTTTAATTGCCTCAATCCTGGAGCCTATGTTCTGGAGGTCTTCTTTAATTTCCCCAGTGATTTTAGCTGCTGTGGAGGCTAACCCCCTATCCAGGAAAGCAGACAGTTTGAGGTAGAGATCTTCTACATTAAAAGGATGGTCTTGGGCAGGGGCATCATGATGGGGAAAGTCTGTGTATGCAGACATTGCTGGCCCTGCGGGGGAGAAAGCTTGGTCTCCAAATGAGTGGCCGAGTAGGGACTCTGTGGATGCCAGGGAGGGTATCATGTCCTGCTGGCTTTGTCCGTGGGGCCCTAGGGGGAAGTGTAGGAGGGTTGGGGAGAGGACTTGCCTGTGTTCCAGCTGTCCTTTCATGAGGGAGACACGAGGCTGAGTGGCTGTGTCTGCCATGGGGGTCCATCTTAGTACACCCAGGCTGGGTGGAGGCCGAGAACGCCGGCTCCAGATTGCGACTGGAAGCCGGGTTTGACATGCGGGGGGTGCTCTCCGGGGGTGCTGGGATTCGGTCGCCTCAAGAAATCGGGCGGATTGTGGCTATAGCGGGTGCTGTTGGAGCCGTTGGTCTGAGGTGGTGCGGAGCACCGTGCTCAGGCGGCCATCACGGATCCCTCACGCTTGCGCTCTGGTAATCCAGATATTAGACGTATATGGAGCCTCTACAAAATGTTGACACCTGATCCTTTTCAAAGCAACCCCACTCGGCCAGAGCAAGAAGACAAAAACCACACAAATACTCTACAATCACCGAGATTTACTCTGGTCCCAATCACCATCAACACCACCAAAACCATCATCAGAAGCCTCTGAGACAGCACATCGCCAAACGACATCATTCCAACAAAACTTCTAAAAGAATGGCACCCACCATAACACACCTCATAAACCAGTCATTCAAGGAAGGAATCGTCCAGATCTCCCTCAAGCAAGGCATAATCAATAGAGATGGCCTTGCGGTTCGCCCCACGGTCGGTTCGCGGCGAACTTTTCGCGTTCGCTATTCGCCAAACCGGCGGACATATGGAGCTGTTCGCGGCCGCCATATTCTTTTACATTGTGAAGAACTTTGACCCATGACACATCCATCATGTGGTACAGAACAGCCAATTGAGACATTTCAGCACACGGACATACTCCCCTACCTTATAAATAGACCTGATCTGGCTGCCATTTTACATTCTGTCTTTTGTCAGTGTAGGGAAAGGTTGCTGTGTGGAGCAGGGATAGACTGTAATCACTAGCTATTAGGTCCACAAAAGTCCTTTTAAGGACTGGTATAGGTGTAATAT
This sequence comes from Rana muscosa, assembly GCA_029206835.1. Taxonomy (NCBI): domain Eukaryota; kingdom Metazoa; phylum Chordata; class Amphibia; order Anura; family Ranidae; genus Rana; species Rana muscosa. Next base: position 501,610,615 of record CM055117.1, read on the forward strand.
TGTTTGGTGTGCAGTATATAGGGGTGTAATACACTTATAATATACTGTGACAGCAGGAAGGTAAAGTCACCTGGTTGCATCCAGGGGGGTAGATATATTTCTCCCAGATTCAGGCTTTATGCTGACTTATACAACTAGGGTGGAGAGTTGTATAAGCCCAGCTGAGGCTAGTAGGCTCATGGATGACTCATACCTCTAGGGAGAGTGTGGGGCGTCGTACAGACAGGGAGTTGATGAGGCCAGCTGAAGCTTGTCAGCTCATTTAGGCCTCTATAAGAACTCCCAGATTCATTAGATGTTTGCTCATGCCTGGAACCAGACCTGTGTGGACTGTCTAGGGAGAGTGAACCCCTGTGCGGTGAGAAAAAGCCTGTGTGGCTATTTGCTTGGACATTTAAAACCAGGGACTTAGGGACTAGGACAGCACTAGGCTGATCCCAGTTGTTAGTTAGGAAACCTGTATGTTTAGTCAGAGGTCAAGTTGACCAGGATTTATTTTGTTTATATGTTTCTTTTGGCTTTGCTGTGTTTTGTCACTGTAAATAGAAAATAAACCGCACCTTTTTTTTGATTTTGAAAACCACAACCTCCGTTTGCTGGGCCTGTTTTTGTGTGGGGAGCCCATCCCGGGGGTCACACACACCCGCTGCCGAGCTAACCCCCTCACAGTTGGTGGAGAATGCGGGCAGTTTTTTTTAAGCCAGCATGGAGGAGATACTGAAGCAGCTGGCTCTAGCAAATGCCAATCAACAGCAGACAAATGCAGGTTTGCAAAAGAGCCTTGCAGCTCAACAACAGAACTTTGCAGCCCAGCAGCAAGCTCACCAACAGAGTCTGGAAGCTCAGCAACAAGCCCAGCAGCAATCTGAGGCCCGCTTCATAGACCTGTTACAGAAGCAAGAGCAGAGACTACAACAAATGGAAGCAGTAATGCAGCAACGTCCGCAGACCAGTGAGGAAAGCCGTCCCACTAATACCGCGTCCTTTGGGGTGAGTCGTTTATTGACAAAAATGACTGGAGAGGATGATCCAGAGGTATTTTTGACCACATTTGAAAGGACTGCTGAAAGAGAAAAGTGGCCTGAGGAGCAGTGGGCTGGACTGGTGGCTCCTCTGTTAACTGGTGAATCGCAGAAGGCTTACTATGACCTAGAGCCTGACCAAGCAAAAGACTATGTGATGCTAAAAGCTGAAATATTGGCAAGGCTGGGTGTCACCCAGGCTGTCCGGGCTCAGCGTGTGCATAACTGGACTTTCCAGCTTGGAAAACCCCCCAGGTCTCAAATGTATGATCTCATTCACCTGAGCAGAAAGTGGCTACAGCCAGAGACTTTGTCCGCACCAAAGATTGTGGAACGTGTTGTAATGGATCGGTTTTTGAGAGCTCTTCCTACTGCCATCCAAAACTGGGTAAGCCATGGAGACCCAGAGACGGCCAATGGTCTTGTGGATCGTGTGGAGAAATACTTGGCTACAGAGAACCTGACGGCCTCTTCCAGAGACACTCGGACTTTCCACCCTAAGACCAGACCATCCCCAGGGGCGGATAAGAGGATTCCAAGGGGTAAGGGTGGAGAGAGTGAGAGGGTGGGAGCTCTACCCCAAGTTTGGCGAGAACAGCCTGGGAAATCAGCGGCTCAAGAGGCGGCAAGAAGGATCGTTTGCTACCGCTGCCGGCAAGCGGGACATATTGCAGCCAATTGCCCGGTTGTGGAGGAACCCATGCAGTGTGACTTTCTGACGGGCAGACGTCAGTCGCTGTGTGCGACAGTCGCATGCACTGCCATTCGAGGAACTGAGAAACATTTATGCAAAATGTGTGTTAATGGTAGAAATGTTGTGGTATTGCTGGATTCAGGTAGCCTTGTGACCCTGATAAAGGCTGAGTTAGTTAAAACAGAGGTCTCTGGGAATAGCAAGGTAGCTGTTATTTGTGTGCATGGGGACACCCGAGAGTATCCAGTGACTACAGTGTGTTTCGAGACCCCCAAAGGTACCCTCTCTCATCCAGTGGGCTTAGTATCTCAGTTACCGTATGACGCCATTGTGGGAAGGGATTTTCCGAAGTTCTGGGAACTGTGGGATGATCCTGAGCCCCCCACTGGTGCCCCTATGTACCAGGAATGTGATAGCCAGAACTCCCCTGAGAGTGGTGAGGACTCTCCGGAATTTCCCTTATCAGTATTGGCAGGGGAGACTCAAGAAACTGGAGAGGAGCCCACCTCCTCAGACGAAAACCTACCGTCTGTGGAGTTTTCTGATCTTGAGGTTCACAGGGAAAACTTTGCCACAGAACAGTTGAAAGACCCCGCCCTAATAAAGGACATAGAAAATTATTGTTCCTCCTGCCCTGTGTGTCAGAGGTCGGCCCCGATGCCACATTTCCGTAGCCCGCTGGTCCCTCTACCCATCATTGAGGTCCCGTTTGAGAGGATCGCCATGGATTTGGTAGGTCCTATAATCAAGTCCGCTAGGGGGCACCAGTACATATTAGTTATAATGGACTATGCCACCCGTTATCCAGAAGCGATCCCTCTCCGAAATACCTCGACCAAAACCATAGCCAAAGAGCTATCTCTTGTGTTTAGCCGGGTGGGTATTTGTAGAGAACTGCTTACGGACCAAGGTACACCCTTTATGTCCCGGGTTATGAAGGAGCTGTGTAAATTGTTCAAAGTGACGCAATTACGTACATCTGTGTATCACCCCCAAACCGATGGGCTGGTTGAAAGATTCAACAAAACCCTAAAGCAAATGTTGAAGAAAGTGGTGGATAGAGATGGAAAGGATTGGGACTGTCTACTTCCTTATCTGATGTTTGCTATTAGGGAGGTGCCCCAATCCTCTACGGGATTCTCCCCCTTTGAGTTACTGTATGGGAGACACCCAAGAGGGCTGTTGGATATTGCCAAGGAAACTTGGGAAAGTGAGAGTTCTCCCCACAGGAGTGTGATTGAGCATGTCGCCCTGATGCAAGACCGAATTGCACAGGTAATGCCCATCGTGAAGGAACATTTGGCCCAAGCGCAGTTAGCACAGCAGAGAGTGTACAACCGTGGAGCCAAGACCCGTACCTTTTCCCCGGGGGATAGGATACTGGTACTTGTCCCTACGGTTGAAAGTAAATTCCTTGCCAAATGGCAAGGCCCCTACGAGATAATGGAAAAAGTGAGTGAAGTGAATTACAAGGTCAGACAACCAGGAAGGCGAAAGCCCGAACAGATCTATCACGTTAATCTGTTGAAAGCCTGGAGGGATAGAGAGTCCCTAGTCGCAGACACTTGGTCACCAGCTCAAACTGGTTGCGTGATTCCTGAGGTTGGAATAGCAGCCACCTTGTCACAACCCCAACAACAGGAGGTTAAGGAGTTTGTGCTTCGCAACAAGGAGGTATTCTCTGAGCTGCCGGGACAAACATCTGGGGTAGAGCATGACATCATTACCCCGCCCGGTGAAAGGGTGAAGTTAAAACCCTATCGGATCCCAGAGGCCCGACGGGAGGCAATACGGGAGGAAGTACAGAAAATGCTGAACTTAGGGGTGATAGAGGAGTCCCAAAGTGATTGGTCTAGTCCCATTGTGTTGGTGCCTAAACCGGATGGGAGCTGGCGATTTTGTAACGATTTTCGTCAGTTGAACAAAGTTACAAAATTTGACACCTACCCCATGCCACGTATAGATGAGTTGATCGACCGGCTGGGAACAGCCCGATACATGACGACTCTTGACCTCACAAAAGGGTATTGGCAAATCCCCCTGGCCAAATTGGCCAAAGAGAAAACCGCATTTGTAACCCCAGACGGGGCGTTCCAATATAAAAGAATGCCGTTCGGGTTACAGAATGCGCCGGCCACGTTCCAGCGGAAAATGGACCAGATGCTGAGGCCCCATCGGAAGTATGCTGCGGCTTACCTGGATGACGTAATTGTCCATAGCACAGATTGGGCCTCACATCTGCCAAAAGTGCAAGCAGTCCTGGACTCTGTTCGGGAAGCGGGGTTTACGGCTAACCCCAAGAAGTGTACCATTGGGCAGGAGGAGGCCAAATATCTTGGGTACACCATTGGGAGGGGAGTAATAAAACCCCAACTCAACAAAGTCGAGGCCATCCAGAGTTGGCCACGTCCCAACAGCAAGAAGCAGGTACGAGCCTTTCTGGGAATCGCTGGGTATTATCGGCGATTCATTCCCCACTTTGCCTCTAAGGCTGTGCCCCTAACCAACCTAACGAAGGGGAAAGGGTCGGTCATGATTAAATGGACCCCCGAGGCTGAGGCAGCATTCCAATTCTTGAAACAAGCCTTATGTAGCCAGCCAGTGTTGTACTCACCCGACTTCTCTAAAGACTTTGTCGTACAAAGTGATGCGTCAGATGTGGGGTTAGGAGCAGTATTGTCCCAGGTCTGGAACGGGGAAGAGCACCCAGTCATTTACCTCAGCAGGAAGTTGAAGTCCCATGAGGTAAATTACGCCACCGTTGAAAAGGAGTGTTTAGCGCTGAAGTGGGCTCTACATTCCCTTCGGTACTACCTGCTAGGTAGGCACTTTGACATGGTTACGGATCACGCTCCGTTAAAGTGGATGGCTCAAAACAAGGAAACAAATAGAAGAGTGAATAGGTGGTTCCTGGCCCTCCAGGAATTCAACTTCACAGTAAAGCATCACCCTGGCGTTCAAATGGGGAATGTGGATGCTTTGTCTCGAGTACATGAATGCCTGATTGCTGGTGTTCCAACCCCGAGGTTAAAACAAGAGGGGGGGGTATGTGACAGCAGGAAGGTAAAGTCACCTGGTTGCATCCAGGGGGGTAGATATATTTCTCCCAGATTCAGGCTTTATGCTGACTTATACAACTAGGGTGGAGAGTTGTATAAGCCCAGCTGAGGCTAGTAGGCTCATGGATGACTCATACCTCTAGGGAGAGTGTGGGGCGTCGTACAGACAGGGAGTTGATGAGGCCAGCTGAAGCTTGTCAGCTCATTTAGGCCTCTATAAGAACTCCCAGATTCATTAGATGTTTGCTCATGCCTGGAACCAGACCTGTGTGGACTGTCTAGGGAGAGTGAACCCCTGTGCGGTGAGAAAAAGCCTGTGTGGCTATTTGCTTGGACATTTAAAACCAGGGACTTAGGGACTAGGACAGCACTAGGCTGATCCCAGTTGTTAGTTAGGAAACCTGTATGTTTAGTCAGAGGTCAAGTTGACCAGGATTTATTTTGTTTATATGTTTCTTTTGGCTTTGCTGTGTTTTGTCACTGTAAATAGAAAATAAACCGCACCTTTTTTTTGATTTTGAAAACCACAACCTCCGTTTGCTGGGCCTGTTTTTGTGTGGGGAGCCCATCCCGGGGGTCACACACACCCGCTGCCGAGCTAACCCCCTCACAATACTTTCAAATATAGAAAGCATATTATAGTGCATTTCCATTGTGCAGCATTGTGACTGCAGTGCTGAGCGATTCTGCAGCTGTCTTTTGTCAGTGTAGGGAGAGGTTGCTGTGTGTAGCAGGGACAGACTGTAATCACTAGCTATTAGGTCCACAAAAGTGCTTTTAAGGACTGGTATAGGTGTACTATTTGGTGTGCAGTATATAGGGGTGTAATACACGTCTAAAATACTTTCAAATATAGAAAGCATAGTATAGTGCATTTCTACTTTGCAGCATTGTGACTGCTGAGCGGTTCTGCAGCTCTTTTATCAGTTTAGGGAGAGGTTGCTGTGTGTCGCAGGGACAGACTGTAGCTACACAAATCGCTAATGATTATAGGTCCACAAAAGTCTTTTTAAGGACTGGTATAGGTGTACTATTAGGTGTGCATCATATAGGGGTGTAATACACGTCTAAAATACTTTCAAATATAGAAAGCATATTATAGTGCATTTCTACTGTGCAGCATTGCGACTGCTGAGTGGTTCTGCAGTGATACTACAACTACAAAGAGTGAGAAACGCAATTAGAAAAAAGTATTATAACTGGTGTGATAGACCAGTGGCCCCCCAAAACGACAGATTGAGGTGGGGTGTTATATACCTTCTTCCACATATACCCGCTACAATAACTTATAAAAAAAAAAAATTATGGCAACTTTTCCAATAGCAGGATCATCTCCTGCACCCCCTTCATAGCCTGGCCTTGCCTCTCCTCCATGGCCTTCATGCGCTCCTGAATTGATGAAATTTCGCAGATAAAAAAAGAATGCTTGTCGTTGTCGATCGCAGATTTGCTTAATACTTCTGGTATGTCAGTGTCCATGTTGTGGGACTATGTGTGCACAGCTAGTAAGTATTTTGTGGCTGCAAATATGACCTGGAGGTTTTTAATGTTCGCCTGCCATTAAAATGAATGGGACCCGCCGCGAACCTGAGGTTCGCGAACATTTGTGCGCGATCGCGTTCGCGAACCGTCCCGTTAGATGTTCGTCCATCACTAATAATCAAACCCCTCCTAAAGAAGCCCAACCTCGACCCCAAAGACCCAAACTATTGCAGACCTGTCACAAGCCTCAACACCATCTCCAAGATTATCGAGAAAGCAGTAGTACAATAGCAACACCATCTGGACACCCACAAACTCATGGACCCACTACAATCTGGTTTCCGCCCTGGCCAGGGGACAGAAACTGCGCTCCTCAAAATATGGGCTGACGCCCTCGAAGCAGCAGATGAAGGAGAATCGTGTCTCCTGGTGCTGTTGGACCTCAGCGCAGCTTTTGTCACAGTAGACCACAAAACCCAGCTCATGCGTCCCGCAGAAGTAGCCAAAGTCGCAGACTCAAACCTACCCTGGTTCGCATCCTTCCTAGAGAACCAATCCCAGAAAGTGAAACTAGGAGCTTTCACTTCAGAAGCATGTAAAATTACATGCGGAGTCCCTCAAGGATCACCCCTGTCGCCCGTGCTCTTCAACATTTACCTCCGCCCACTCCTCAAAATCATCAGCAACCAGGACCTGCTCTATCACTCCTACACCGATGACACCCAACTTTACCTACGCATCACCAACAAAAAAGACCAATACCACACACTAGAAAACTGCCTCTCATTGATCGACGATTGGATGACGGAGAGCTCCCTCCAACTCCTCTTCCTCCATGCAAACTGAAATAAAAACCCTAGCACAACGTCTATACCACCCACCATCCTCAGGCAAATCATCACCCTGAGCACCAAAGCCGAAAGCCTCTGAGTCATCTTTGACTCAGGCATGACAATGGATGCACAAATAGGATCAGTAATCAGCGGATCTCACCACCTTCTTCGCCTGTTGCGTAGACTCATCCTCTTCATCCCGAAAGGAGACACAGCAGCAGTAGTTGGAACAACCATCAATTCCCAACTTGACTACGCAAACTCCCTCTACCTAGGACTTCCCAAATACCAAATTTCACGTCTACAAAGTCGTCCAGAACACAGCAGCGAGACTGGTAACTGGAATAAAACCTTGGGAATCAATCACCCCGTCCCTGAGGACCCTCCATTGGCTAGCCATGAAGGATCGGGTTACATTCAAGACCCTCTGCTTCACTCACAAATGTACACAAGGGAAAGCCCCGCAATATTTCTGCGACAAAATAAAGCACTACACCTCAGGTCGCCCCCTCCGATCAACTAACCAGAACCTCCTCCACATCCCCAAGACCCGCTACAAATCAAAAGGCGAACGAAGGTTCGCAGTCCAAGGACCCTGGCTATGGAACGCTCGGAAGAAAACCATCCTACCTTCAGGAAGAAGCCAAAGACCCACCTCTTCTGAAGACACAGGCAGACACTGGCTGGAAAAGCGCCTTGAGGTGATTTAGTTTGCGTTTGTTAGCGCTATACAAGTTACTCATTCATTCATTCACACAGTTAGTAAGCACAACTTAGGCATACATTTAACCCTTTGATTGCCCTGATGTTAACCCCTCCCCTTCCCTATAGTGACAGTGCATATTTTTTAGCACTGATCACTGTATTAGTGTCACTGGTCCCCGAAAAGTGTCATTTGGTGCCCTATTTGTCTGCAGTCCCGCTATAAGCCGCTGATCGCCGCCATTACTAGTAAAATAACATTTTAAAATATCCCATAGTTTGAAGATGCTATAACTTTTGCGTAAACCAATCAATATATACTTATTGGGATTTGTTTTACCAAAAATATGTACCAGAATACATATTGGCCTAAATTGATGAAGAAATTAGATTTAAAAAAAAAAATTATTGGGTATGTTTTTTTTAAATTGTCGTTTTTTTTGGTTTATAGAACAAAAATAAAAAACCGCAGAGATGATCAAATACCACCAAAATAAAGCTCTATTTGTGGTAAAATTGTATTTGGGTGTAGTGTCGAACAACCCTGCAATTGTCAGTTAAAGTAACGCAGTACCGTATCGCAAAAAATGGCCTGGTCATGAAGGGAGAGGACAGAGCGAGTAGTTAACACTGTTTGGGACTAATGCTGGCCCAGGCCCGTCGCTACAGGACAGGCAAAACAAGCAATTGCTTGGGGCCCCGAGCTGGCCTGGGGCCCCCAACTTCCCCTTCCCAGGCTGTAGCCTGGCCGTAAAAAAGATGGGCGCGAGCCGACCATGCAAATGCGCATGCGCCGTTCCGAAGCTGGCCGGGTTCGGGAAAGCTCGTGCAGTGCACTCGCCATAGGAGGAGAGGACTCGGCCAAGCAGGGGTGAGGAGGAGGGGAGTAAAACTGGGGGGGATATGAAGTAAGAGGAGGACTGCGCTGGGACTGGGAGTGGGAGCACGGAGGGTGAAGTGGCCATGGCATGCAGGGGAGGTACAGAGACTGATGTGCTCTGTCCACCATCATAAAACTTCTCCTCCAAATCATCAGTATGCTGCCCTGCCCTGACATGTGGAGAGGTGAAAGGGGCACAGAAGGAGGACACAGCATACTGATGATGTGGAGGAGAAGTTATATGATGGTGGACAGAGGAGGAGGCCACTGTGAGGGGGTGAGGAGGACCCTATCATATTCACAACCTCTGTCCCCCTCCTGTGTCATGTCTGCAGCCTCTGTCCCCCTCCTGTGTCATGTCTGCAGCCTCTGTCCCCCCCCTGTGTCATGTAGGCAGCCTCTGTCCACCTCCTGTGTCATGTCCGCAGCCTCTGTCCCCCTCCTGTGTCATGTTCGCAGCCTCTGTCCACCTCCTGTGTCATGTCCGCAGCCTCTGTCCCCCTCCTGTGTCATGTTCGCAGCCTCTGTCCCCCTCCTGTGTCATGTTCGCAGCCTCTGTCCCCCTCCTGTGTCATGTTCGCAGCCTCTGTCCCCCTCCTGTGTCATGTCCGCAGCCTCTGTCCACCTCCTGTGTCATGTCTGTAGCCTCTGTCCACCTCCTGCAGTATGTCCGCTGCCTCTGTCCACCTCCTGTATCATGTCCTCAGTCTCTGTCTACCTCCTGCAGTATGTCTGCAGCCTCTGTCCACCTCCTGTATCGTGTCCGCAGCCTCTGTCCACCTCCTGTATCGTGTCCGCAGCCTCTGTCCACCTCCTGTATCGTGTCCGCAGCCTCTGACCATCTCCTGTCTTTTATCATGTCTGCAGTCTCTGAGGGGATCCTAGAAAAAAGTCAAGAGTGGGAGTGCCGGGATGGGGGTTACGGGAAGAAACAGACGTGTGGACTGTGGAGAGGAGATCAGAGCCGCCAAGCTGGAGCCGTCTGACTGAGCCCCACACTGTGCACCTGAAAGGAGGTCAGTGACAGCGCCGCCAGGCCAGTCTGAGGGGGGGTCACTAATCTAAGGAGGGGAGTGAATACAATAATATAAGGGGACACTGATATAAAGGTCCCCCCTATATTAGTAACCCCCCTTACCTTAGTGTATTCACTCTGCGGAAGGTGGCCTCTATTCACCAGAGCCCCCCTCCACATCAGAGTTCCCCCTTGCATCATGATCTGCAGCGTTTCCCTTTACATAAGAGTTCCCTTGCACTGTAAGGGGGCATCCTGCAGACTCTGATGTAAGGGGGAACTCTGTGCTGGCTGGGTTATAGTAACCTAACCTTCATGTAAATTGAGAAATATGTTTTTTTACCTTTGTTTAACTTAAACACATTGACATTGAAAGAGGGGGGAGGAGTAAGAAGTAAGAAGAACACAGGGGTGTGGGTGAACTTAAACTGTATGGCTATGCTGTGGTTCCTGTAGGCTTTGCGTGCGTGCGTGCTGGGGGGGGCCTCCATGTCCATTTTGCTTGGGGCCCCCAAATTCCTTCAAACGGCCCTGTGCTGGCCATGCACTATATGAACAATCGGCTGAAATTCGGTCATTTTGACAGTTTGTTTGTTTTTCAGACAGTTAATGTGGACAATTTGGTAATTGGTTGTGATGTTTTTGAGCCAAAAAAACGAAGTTTGGAAATTTTTTGCCAAATGAACGATAAATTGAAAGGTTAATGTGTTTCTCTTCCAAACTGTTTTCACTAGGTATATGTGAAAAAACTGATTCATTTATGTCCATTCAACGATTTATCAGTCATTACATGAAGGCACCATCGTTTGCTCTCAAGTGTTAGTTTTTCGAAAAAGTGAGCTTGAACGATTTTTTGTATAGCGTATGGCAAGCATTACAAAGGGGGGAGACTGCCACATGTAGTGGCAACGTTCCTTTTCATAAATGGGGTACAGGCATCCGGTGAAGACTCAGCATTCTCGGGAGAAGAAAAAGGAAGGGAGAAAAAGACTCCAGTAGTGCAGAGCTTCCTTTTGATGTCTCATATTTCTGTGAAAGCCAAGCAATGTGCTCTAAAGCCCCGTACACACGATCGGTTTAACTGATGAAAAACATCCGATGGATGGTTTTCATCAGACAAACCGATCGTGTATGGTACCCATCGGTCTTTTTGGAAAAAATAGAACTTGTTTTAAAATTTTCCGATGGATAAAAAACCGATGGGAATTTCCGATCGTCTATGGGCAAGTCCATTGGTTCAAAAACCCACGCATGCTCAGAATGAATTAGGAGACGGGAGCACTCGTTCTTGTAAAACTAGCGTTCCTAATGGAGAGAGCACATTCGTCATTCTGCAAGTTATTGCTTCGTTTAATGCAGCGCATGTTTTTTTGCTTTCGAACGGTCTTTTAAATGTCATTTTGGCAGCAGAACTTTCTCATGAGTTCTGACAAACGTATGTCTTTCTTTTATCTTGTGATTTGAGGAATAATTATTAAAATTCTTCAAGGCCGACCTCACAAATTCCCCCTTATTTTTTTGGTCTTTAATTTTGTTGTGCATTTTTGGGTGTGTCAATTTCTCAGAACAACATAATATTTTATTTTTCACAAATCATGGAGGTTGGTGTCCCTTGTTATTAATTACACATTGTATTTATGCAATCTTATTGCTACTTCCCCAAAAAAACACATCAGGCATGTAGGTTTGCTGAAATCAAATTTCCCTTTATTTCGGAAATAAACAAAACAAAAACCGAAGGGCAACTATTCCCAAATTAGCAGAGAATATAAAGTCATTAGATCCCAAATGCAGACCTGACTATGATCAATAATAAAATCAACAACAGCATGAAATCAGGAGCAGCAGCCAAAGACATACATCATCCCAAGCTGTGGTACTCCATCAACCTTCAATTTCTGGATGAGCAGCTCGAGGCCAGGGAATCACCTCCTACTCTTCCTTGTAGCCTTCCTTCCACGCCTCTCTGCAGCGTTCTCTCCACGGCCCCGTCCATGCACCCTTGCAGGCTGGGCCACTGTGGGTGGTGATGTGGCAGGAGGAGGAGGAGAAGGAGGAGAGGGATTGGGCTGATGTGAGATATGGGTGGCCTCAGTCAGCTGTCCCCTCGCCCCCATGTGTACGGCCATATAGATGAGATGCTCACAGAGGGCCCGTTGTCCCGCCTCCATTCTGAGCAGCTTCCCTGCCAGATAGGTGCTAAACCCCTCCGTAGGGTTGAGGGGGGCCCTCATAATGGCAGCAGCCTCCTGAATCATCTTTAGTGACTCCTCCTCCACTTGTGTCATCCGCCGTTGTTTTGGCGGTCTGACGTGGAGGGGAGCCACTTGGGAGACAGTCCTGCCACTAGGCCTGGGGACCTGCTGAGTACCACTGGGCCCTGCCTCCTCCTGCCTGTCACACTCCTGACCCTCTTCCTCCTGGCTTGCCTCATCCTGTTTATAAAATAAAATGAAAAATTCTATTATTTGAGGAATCGATCACACACAATTTTGAACTCAGTACTGGTTTTTTTTTGAGGGGGGGGGGGGATGGGATCCTTTATGGCTAATCAAAACAGTTCAACTCAAATAACAAGTACTATGTTCTAACAGTATTAAGCACACTAAATGTCTTTTTAGTAAACTACGCTCGCGAGCGTTCCCCTCGTGGCCAATATGGCCCTCAAACAATGGGGGTGATTTACTAAATACCTGCGCCTGTGGTGCAGTGGAGAAATTGGAGCAATTGCACAAAAAACGGGACTCGAAACATTTATCAAAAATGATGGTGCACTTATATGCACCAAACCATATTTACATAGGAAGCGCTGTTGCGCACTTGCGCAATCTTTCACGCCTACCATTAGCAAGCGCAGCCAATGTAATCTTCAACATTTTTGTCTGAATACTGTAGATAACTTTACTAGTTTACCATCTTCTGTTACCAGGCTAAAAAGTATGTATATAATATTATAATATTGTTTAGATGCACAAATTCTGTCCAGAACATGTAGATCTGTCTTACAACTAATCAAGCCTTTTTACACCCTTCTTTCAGCTTACTCAACTGCACATGTGCCAAACAAACCACACCATTTTATGCTCGCCTGACAGGACGCACACGCTTTAGCTTGTTAAATATGTGTGTTGCACCCGGGCGCATCTGCGTTCTCCAGAGTGCACAACTGCTTATACATTGAGCTTGTGCTCATTGTAATGCTGATCATGTTAATGAGCTTTTCCTTATCACATGGAGAATATTGCTTCCACTTTTATTACTTTCATTAATTTCTTTTTGAAACAACTGAATATTCATTCTAGAGATCTTCCTCCTATCAACAACTGTGCGGATGTTTACTGGACTTGTAATTGTGCATTTTATGGTGATAGTCTATAATCATTGGTGGAGCCAAAACTTCCATGAAAACATCTTCTCAAATCTCAACACATGTCTGTGTATTGTGCATTCTGGACAATTCTTTCCCCATACACTTTCCTTTCTTAATCTTTTATTTATCTGTTTTATCCAACATACAGGGGAAATAATCAAATAACACATTTTACTGTTTCAGTTTAAACCAATAAATGCCCCACGGGCCCAAACCATCTATCACATTCTTCTGACCTTAAATAGAACATAAATCTAATTCTATTGGAATATTCCTTTGATTCTTCCCCTCCTAAGATCCCCAACCCCTCCTATTACCCTCCACCTTCTAAGAAGCTTCGGTTACCTCACCTTAACCCAAAAAAAAAAAAAATCCCTATATAAATTCTCTCGGTTCGGACAGGGAGGTAGAGGAGCCCCAGCTCCCCCCCCCCCCTTCTTCTTGGGTTACAAAAAAGAGTCTTCCCTTCTTCTGAATATTTAAATATGTTCCATTGTGCCCAGGTTTTAGAATAAGTCTCATGGCGGTTTTGACGTGAGAGTGTTAAGTCCTCCATCTTATTTACTTCTTCAAGTCTATTAAACCATAGGAAGATTGTTGGGGGATTCGTATCTCTCCACTGCCGGGCAATACATGCTCTAGCTCCATTAATAAGATGACGTACAATTGATTTACTGTATATTTCCCCTGGTATTTCAGAGACGTGCAACAAGAATAAGGCCGGGTCTTCTGGTATATTATAATCAGTAAATTTTTGTGCTATCTGACGTACCTCCCTCCAGAAATATACTAATCTCGAACATGACCAAAACACATGGAGCAATGTCCCTCTTTCCTCTTGGCATCTCCAACATTTATCTGGGATCTCCGGCAAATATTTATTAAGCAGTGATGGTGTTTGATACCATCTCGTCATAATTTTAAAGTTAGTTTCTTGGGCCCTCGTACATATGGATGATTTTAGCGCCCACTTTATAATCTGCTTATGTTGTATCTGCGTAAATGTCCTGTCCAATGTTGTTTCCCACTTCCTTATATATGGGGGGACATAGTCTTCTGGGGGGGCGATCAATAATCCATATATTTTCGAAAGTGTATGGTAACAAGGGCCTGTTTCTTCACACAATTTTTCGAAGGGAGTAAATGGTCTTAAGAAACCCTCCAAGGGTGGTAGGGTATTAAAAAAATGTCTCATCTGGACTCCGCTCCAATAATCGAGGCCAAAGCGGTCATTGGATGAAGTTAATTCTATTAATGAGGGCCAATTACTCGTCGTTCCTTGCGCGAAATGCGAAGCCTGAAATATCTGTAAGTCTTCTCCATGGTCCCTCCTGTAGTCCCATAGGGAAACGTGGGTTCCCCACAATGGGGTACAGGGGGGAGTTGACTGATGATAGTCCGGTGGTGGTGCATATTTGAGAGCCAATCCGCAGGGTAGGGCCCAAGGTTGGGTGCTTTTTGAGATCAGAACTGAGGTCTCCAAAGCACCAAACCGCTCGACGCAATGGGACTCTGCACTGTGATTGCTCAATCTTTGACCATATTTTAAGACTTGTATGCCTGCACCAGTCTATTACTCTCACCATATGGGCCGCTTGATAGTATTTCTGAGTGTCAGGAACTGCTACCCCCCCAAATTGTTTAGGCATGGTCAGTATTCGGCGTTGTAATCTTGGCCTCTTATGCCCCCAGACAAAGTCTACTATCAGAGCATTCGTCCGTTTAAAAAATTCTACAGGTACATGGATTGGCAGTGTTTGAAATAAGTATATTAGTTTGGGCATGATTGACATTTTAATTATGTTACATCTGCCAAACCACGAGAAGATACCCTTGTCCCATTTAGCCAGTAGGGTTTTGATTCTACTTAATAGGGGTAAAAAATTCAGTTCAAAAGTTTGATCTAGTTTGGGTGGCATATAGGTGCCCAGGTATTTAATGGCCGTCGAGGACCATCTATATTTAAAGTTTGTTTTCAAGGTACTGGTTTGTAATACCGACATAGATACCCCCATTGCTTCTGATTTTATCATATTAATTTTAAAATTAGATATGGTACCATATCGATCCAGTTCTCCCACCAAATTCGGCATTGATATTGTTGGTTTCGTCAAAGAAAACAAAAGGTCATCCGCATAAGCGGAGACCTTATAGTCCGTATCTCCAGTTCTTACCCCCGATATATCGGGATTTTGCCTTACTCTACAAAGTAGGGGTTCAAGCGATAGCGCGAAAAGGAGGGGTGATAAGGGGCATCCCTGTCGAGTGCCATTAGAAATAGAAAAGGGATCAGATATGAATCCATTTACTTTAATTTGTGCCTCTAATCTTGTATATAAACTCGATATCCATCCAACCATCCTCTCCCCCATCCCCACATATCGTAGCACTGAGAACACAAAAGGCCAACTAACCCGATCAAATGCCTTTTCGGCATCTGTTCCTAAGAACACAGTGGGCATGTTCGAGAGGTTGGCTACATGAATAAGGTTCAGGGTTTTAATAGTATTATCTCGAGCCTCTCGGCTTGGTATGAAACCTACCTGGTCTGGATGTATTAAATTTATTAGATGTGGTTGGATACGCATGGCCAGTACCTTAGTGAAATTTTTTAAGTCTACATTAAGTAGAGAGATAGGGCGATAGCTACCACATACTGATGGGTCCTTATCCTCCTTCGGTATAAGAGTAATATGTGATTTCAACATTTCTGGTGTAAACCTTGTCCCTTGTCCTATTGCATTGAATATTTGTACCATCTGCTTGCCTAGAAGGGGGAAAAATTTCTGATAGTATTTGTATGTAAATCCATCTGGACCCGGGGCTTTACCTGGTTTAGCTGACTTAATGGCCTCTTGTAGTTCCTCTAGTGTGATAGGCACTTCCATGTCCTTTCTGGTCTGTTCTAATAATTGGGGGATACCTGACGATGCTATATATTCCTCTATCTTATTTTTATCATTTTGGTGTTGCATTGTGGTAGGTAAATTATATAGAGTCTGGTAAAACTTACGAAAAGTCATGGCTATCTGAGTAGGGAGATATATCTTTTTCCCCTTCGCATCCACCACGTAAGGGATATATGATTGGGTTTTCTGTTCTTGTATAGCTCTAGCCAATGTTCGGCCACATTTGTCTCCTGATTCATAATAATATCTCCGACATCTCTGTACTGCTGCCTTAGCTCTATAATGCAATAAATCAGTCACTTGTCTACGTAGAGCTAGAAGTTCCCTCTCTCCTGTTCCTCTCGGGTCTTGTTTATGTTTGGTCTCCAATACTTGTATATCTGTAAGTAATTTATTCAGTTGCTTTTCCCTGTCCTTCTTTATCCTGGAGCCATGCTTAATAAGAATCCCTCTTATTACGGTTTTATGCGCCTCCCATATTATCCCTGCATCTATCTCTGGTGTAGAATTATATTGAAAATAATATTCAATTTCTTTCATTACCTCTTGAATCGTTACCTCATCCTCAAGCAGGTTCTCATTCAATCGCCATTGTCTCATCTTTCCCCCCGGCTGTTTATTCATAATCAGTGTCATGGTAATCGGGGCATGGTCAGACCATGTGATACTCCCTATCTCTATTTCTTTGATCTCCATTACCATATTGTGTGGGACAATAAATAGATCAATCCGAGAGTAACCCTTATGTGGGGTTGAATAGAAGGTATAATCCTTTTCATCTGGATGGTACGCTCTCCAGGCATCGGTAAGTTGAAAATTATGGAGGGTCTGTAAGACCCTCTTACGAAGGCCTTTGGCTACCGAGGATCTTCCTGCTGAGGTATCCATTTTAGGATCTAGGGGGAGATTAAAGTCTCCTCCCAGAAGTAGTTTACCTTCTGTAAATTTCATAAGTTTATTAAGGGTGGCGCTAATGAATTGGTCTTGGTTAGTATTCGGTGCCTATATTGTAGCCAAGGTCACTTTATTACCCTCAATCATGCCTTTCAGGAACAAGAATCTGCCCTCTGTGTCTATTCTTTGATCTATTAATTTCCAATGTACTTGTCTTGCTATTAATATAGATACCCCTCGAGATTTACTTGCCCTATTAAAGGCGTGGTATACCAATGGGAAAATATTATTTTTCAAATTTGGTGCTCTGCCCTCTCTAAAGTGTGTTTCTTGAATAAAAGCCACATCCGATTTAAATCGTTTCAAGTCTTGAAGGAGCATCCTCCTTTTTTCTGGGGTATTAAGCCCCTTAGAGTTTAGAGAGATAGCTCTCAGCTCCTCCATCTCCCCTACTGAGCCAGAAGAAAAAAAAAAAAAGGAGCAAAAGGGTTCTAACAACCCTAATGTGTTACGATGGGTAAGAGCACCCCCGTATCCCCCTTTAAGAAATAGGGGGATTTAAATTGAAAGTTTCTTTTTTTTGTACTCACTTTGGGTTTGCCACTTAAGTGAGTACTTACCTATGTGGGGGTTCAGTCAAAAATATGCGGGTGAGGTCCCTCCCCCCTCCCCCCCTTCCCTCCCCGCCGATCACATCAACATTATTCTTATTATCTGCCCTATTACAAACAGCTTATATTCCGGTATATATATACATCAGTGCTATTATACTTTTTTCAATTTCCCCTCTGCATCCAATATTAACCATATATTGACCATATTATAACCATATTATGTCCCCTAAGATAAGGGGAAATATATACTTTGAATCATAAACATAAGTTTCCCTCCCTCCTTTCCCCCCTCCTCCCTCCCTCCCCCCCCTCCTCTCCATCCTCACCCCCTCCCTTCCTTCAACATAAAATATATTATACCAAAAAAAAAACATTTCATTCCATTCAATTCCCACGACCCTTGCCATGGTTAAAAACCCAAACCCTAACACTAAGATAGCTTATCTAATTGATAATTTAAACCCTGAATTCGAGAATTCTTAAAGGGGAACAGGGAGGGAACGGGGGCTACGCTTCTGTATGTCTACCTAGTTAGGATACTGGAAGTTCGGGGGGACCCTTTATGTGATTCCTCCTCCCCACACACAAAGAAAAAACGACAGAATAAAGAAACCTAAAACAACACCATCCCCCCTCTTCCCTTCCCCCCCACCCCCCCTCCCCTTTAGTAGTGAATTCTAAGTGACCCCCCTTGCTTTCTCTTACTATCCTCCCCTCATCCTACCCCCCCAAAAAAAAAAAAACCCCTCCGTGATTACGAGTACTGTACCCATTTACCGTACATTTAATTAGGTGTCTCTATAGTGCTTACCTCTCTCTTGTACCTTCTATTAAAGATACTATCCCCTCTTTTATATACACTATCGCAAAAATGTGTTTTACATATGTTTTACAACCCCCCCTCCTTACCCAATACCCCGTACCCCCCCCCCAAAATCTCATATACCACCCCCCTCCCTCTGTTTTCGCCCCCCTTTTCCCCCCCTTTTACCCTAGAGATCCCCCCTCACTCCCCCCAAAGCATCACCAAATCTAACCACCATCGCCCCCATATTATATTAAGCATTAACCATCTCATTGTCAGCCTCCCTCCCCCTTATTTCAGTCTATTATATTTGTCTATTCCAGGGTATCATTCACATTGAGAAAAAAAAAATATGTTTTATGTATGCCTTTAAAACATAGCACCCATGCCACACAACCCCAAAAAAAAAAAAAAAAAAAAAGTCTTCCCCGCACAAGGGGGGGAGGGAAAAAAATGACATGCACATACACTTTCCAATCTGATTGCACAGTGTATGGGGAAAAGATCTGCTCAGAGAAATGAGTGGATGTAAATGTCATCCAATCAGATTGGACAGTGAATGGGGAAAGAATTGTCCAGAATGCACAATACACAGACATGTGTTGAGAAGATGTTTTCATGGAAGTTTTGGCTCCACCAATGATTATAGACTATCACCATAAAATGCACAATTACAAGTCCAGTAAACATCTGTACAGTTGTTGATAGGAGGAAGATCTCTAGAATGATTATTGAGTTGTTTCAAAAATAAATGAATGAATGGAATAAAAGTGGAAGCAATATTCTCCATGTGATAAGGAAAAGCTCATTAACATGATCAGCATTACAATGAGCAAGTGCCCGATGTCTGTTTCATATTTAAGAATGTGTCTGCGCCCGTACGCGCAACGATTCCGCGAATCCGGCGCAAGTCGACAGCATGCGCCATATCAAAATAATTATTCCTGCCCGCGCAAATGCGCCAACATTTTCTTAAATCAGCCCCAATGTCTCCCTGCTGAACAGTCAGGCCTGACTAATTCACACACAGTTAATTAGTTGAGAAAGATCTTCGCTAGCAATGGTGGTGCACTTTGTAGGTTATTTGTAATCCAAAGGTATTCAATTGTAGTTACTCGACATGCAATAGGAAAACTTAGCTCCGGCTGCACAACACACTGTTCCTCTGAGGTGCAATGTAACACTCCGGTAACGGTGGGCCCTGAACAAAGGATACTGGGCCTAAAAGGTAGTCAAAGTATACTGAGCAAGTGCTCTCTCACCCGACCTGACCAGTCCGTACAACCGACTTCAGTAGTTGGTGCTCCAGAACACAGTCTCCTGATACCCGCAGTCTCCGATCCTCTCGACCATCCGAGGGAGATTGATGGATGACACGACTCTGGGTTCTCCCGTGACGATCGGCAAGCTCTCCGGATCCCCTAGGCTCAGGCTCTCCGGCCTAGTCCAAAGCAACAGGCCCCAACGTAGGCTCCACTTGCTAGGAGGGCGGTGTCTGAAGAGACCCGCGTGTTGCTCCTCCCTCCTTAAATAGTCCTTCCCCAGCAGACCTTGAGCCGGACAATGCACTGTGGGTGCCCCGCTGTACACTGGGTATAGTAGTCTTTGTACTCATTTAAAGCGATACCCTGCTACACAAGTATATGTATATATGTTGTGCACTTATCACTGCATTATATATGTTTTTCAACTCTACATAGTATATTATCCAGCGCTGCACTCTTTTTCTATACATTCATCTTTTGTGCCTCATATCAGGGTTATAGTGCTTAGCTGCAGGATATCCTTCACGGTTTAATTTCATTTTGTTCACAATTGTCTTTTAATTTTGGCACTTACACTTAGCACAAATTTTCTTAGTTTTTATTATAGGGAAATAAATAGGAAGTAAAACGCATCAGGATTTACTTCATCTTTAAGGTACTGCGAGTTCCTGCCTGTAATGGATTTTTGCTGATCTGATAAGGAGCCTGTCAGATCCCTTAAGAGTGATTCAGCAGAAGCACAAGTGTGTGCAGGAAAAAAGTGAAGAAGAGACTGTATATAGATGTACAGTATATAGGAAGATGTCCCTGAAGTTGTTGCTGAAGTTTTGCTAAAGTCAAGAGGGCATCCCATAACCTCCCATCCCTTTCCAAGTTATTAAACCCCAATAAATAACAAATACAAAGCTACGGACTGTTCTCTGACTCTGTGTGCCTGTGAAGATTTGTGTGCCGGGATTTTGCAAGTGTGGCAATTCCTGTTCATCTGCAGCTCCTGAGTGGGGTGTGCTACACATATATTGTTGTTTAGAGGGTTATGGCATTAGCCAGGAATAAATTGCTCATATGAAACCAGATTGTTTATCACACTATCTTTATAAAGATGCAAGGACAGTCCTAAAATATCACCTTGAAGTTTGTTGGAAATCAACCCCTATTAATTTTCACCTTGTAAGGACATTATAGAATGAAGTAACGTGTAGAATAGAGATATACTTCTGTATCCGGGAGATGGTGCTTCTCTTGTAATGGCTGAGGCGCAAGAATCTGCCCCCCCCCCCCCACACACACACACAAAAATCACCATTTGAGGGTCGCAAGAGTGAGACCCGGGGTGAATAAGGGGGTTAGTCAATATTGGAGCAAGGGGCTATGAACTGACTGGAGATGATAAGATGCATTAAGCCAGTCCCATAAACTCATTGGTGTGTATACTCTGTTAAAATTACACATCTCGAGCCCTGTACACACGGCCGGGAATCCCGTCTATTTGAAAACCGTCGGTTTTCCTGATGGGATTCCTGGCAAGCTTGCCTTGCAAAGCCGTGTATACACACGGCCACTCAAAAGACCTGCAGTTCTTTTGAATAGCAAGAACGCGGGGACGTCAAAGACTACAACGAGTCGGCTAAATTAAGTTGTATGCTACCGCGCATGCGTCGAAGTGTTATCGAGCATGCACGTTTTTTTCCCCCTGCAGGTAAGCATACAGATGACAGTTTTTTTCCGGGCAGTTTTCCTGTCGGGAAAACTGCTAGGGAGCATACACATAGCCAGGATTCCCGGCCAAAAGCTCTCCTGGCAGTTTTCCTGCCGGGAAAACCGGTCGTGTGTACGAGGCCTTACAGTTCCTTAAAAAGGAACTGAACTGTGGACACTGTGCCCAAAAAAGGCAAGCAGAGGGCAAAGTATTAGTCACCAGTATTCCTGTGGTCTCCTTGCAGCTGATTTTTTCTTCCTTACTGGCTTGTTCTGCACTGTCTCTGTGTGCAGGCGACCATCTTGATAAAGGCAGGGATTACTTCCTTATGTCAGAGCCTCCAGCAAGGAGAACAGTGAGCAGCACAGAAGTGAAATTGCCAGCAGTCAGTGCTGGATTTAAACCCTGGGGGGCCCCATGGGAATTCAAGTTTGGGGCAACTCAACCTAGAAATTAAATTATATGACGAATAAAAAAGTAAACTGAAATGAATGAGAAGCCACATAGACCGAAGAATACTTTTTTTCTCCATTTTATTGACTTTAGTAATACACATTGCACAAGTAATTGAAATGGGCAAGTCATACATCACATTTATGCCTCACACTACAATATTAACAAAAAGTTTCTCTTCCTGCACTCTCTTAAAACTTAAGGTGGCCATAGATGGATCGAATCTCGAAAGGTTCAGCAGCGACCGGTTGAGATTCGAGCCATCTATGGGCAGACTTGTTGTACTCAAGTACCATAGATCGACCTGGGTACAACCAGCCTGATTGATTTTCTTCAGGCGGCGACTTTTACTGCCTTCAGCTATAGCTACTATCAGGAATCATTGTGTTCTGCTGGCCAGGAAGGTTCTCTTGTGGGAGGCATTTTGGCACCCATAATGGAAGGAAAGAAAATTGCATAATCTATGGACTAACTCATCAAACTGTATCATCTTGAGGACACTGCTCTTGACAGCCAGAAGCATAGAGAATTAGTAAATAGAGTCCATCTGTGTGTAATTTAATCTCAGTATAAATACAGCTGTTCTGTGAAGCCCTCAGAGGTTTGTAAGAGAACCTTAGCGAACAAACAGCATCATGAAGCCCAAGGAACACACCAGACAGGTCAGGGATAAAGTTGTGGAGAAGTTTAAAGCAGGGTTAGGTTATAAAAAAAATATCCCAGGCTTTGAAAATCTGAACAATGGAAAGAGTATGGCACAACTGCAAACCTACCAAGACATGGCCCTCCACCTAAACTGACAGTCCAGGCAAGGAGAGCATTCATCAGAGAAGCAGCCAAGAGGTCCATGGTAACTCTGATGGATCTACAGCGATTCACAGCTCAGGTGGAACAATCTGTCCACAGGACAACTATTAGTCATGCACTCCACAAATCTGGTCTTTATGGAAGAGTGGCAGGAAGAAAGCCATTGTTGAAAGAAATAAGAAGTCCTGGAGGCGCATGCGCGGCTTGTAGGATGGTGGACGTGTGAGAGACGAGCTCCGGTCCCCGTCTCTCTGTTCGCGGCTCCTGCTCCGCTTCCACTGCTACATAAGCACCAGGAGCAACACCACAACTTGCTTAAAGCCCCCGGGCAGCTTATGGGCAAAATCGGCAATCAAAAAGCTACTTACCGAGGCTTCGTTCCTCCGCCGCCCTCGAGGCCTAGTCACGATATGGAGCGCTTCCTATACAGGCCGCAATCCCCGGCCTCGAGTACGGCCACCGGCCCGCCGGATGACGCAGACGCTCGCCAAGCATCCGATACCACACCGCAGACGGACGATGGATCCCAGCATTCCCAACCCATAGATGCTGCATCGACGGTGACGGTAGCTGTGCTGGATCTCAAATTGCAATCACTACTACAGGATCTGACTCATAACATAGCCAAGGAGGTGGGTAAATTGGCACACGAACTCAGGGGGGAGATAAACCAACTGGGGGAAAGAACTGACACTTTAGAGACCAAATTTGATGATCTCACACAATATATACATGTGTTAGAGGAGGATAATGCGGCCATGAAACATACAGTTTCTCAACTCCAGCTACAGCAGGAAGACCTGGAAACAGGGAAAGACGCCAGAACCTCCGTATCCGTGGAATACCTGAATCGATATCTGACAAAGAACTACGTCCATATCTGCTAGGCCTCTTTGTCACCCTGGCACCCCATATTCCAGACATTGACTGGCGTCTGGACCGAGCCCACAGGTCTCTAGCCCCTAAACCCCCATCTGGCTCCAACCCCAGAGACATTATTGTACGTTTTCATTTTTATGAAAGCAAAGAAGCTCTCACGATCGCAACTCGTAACAAATCTCGCATAGAATACAAGGCAACCAAAATTCAGATATTCAGCGATCTTTCTCCTATCACCCTGGCAAAGAGAAGGAGCTTCCGCCCTGTTACCACCCACTTGCAAAACCTCCAAGTACCCTATCGTTGGGGATTTCCTTTTCGCCTGATTGTCACTAAAGATGGCATTCAACATTCACTGAGAGATCTATTTGAAAGCGAGGCCTTCCTCCGCAACCTAGATCTCCCCCTCATCCCTGAGGAGGACCTCCAGATGCCCACATTGAATACCAAGCCTCTTACTACTCCTGCCAAGATTTGGACCCCCGTCCAACGTCGATCTCGAAAAAACTTCTCCACCCCTCAACGCGCTGACACCTCCAGATTTCCGACCTGAACAAGCTTTAGTCTCCAGAGACTTTCTTTCCCACTATAACGGCCGGTTGCTGTTGTTTGCCATGGCTGTGCTGGTGGTCCTGTGATTATGGATCACTTTTGTTGGCCCTTATTTCTTTTATTTGGGACGCTATCCTGATTCTCATGATCTACATGCTCCACTTTTAGTTTTTTCTATGGTTTTACAGATGAATGCCTCGACGACCACTGTCCTGAAACCATGTTTCACGCCCACCCCTAGAATGGTGCGGACTGTTTACTTTGAAGTGACGGGGACCCCCGCTGGTTCCTGCAGGTTGCTATGCTCCTCCATTTCCCAGACTGGTGTCTGGGCTCCCTGATGTTTTTTTTCTCATCAGGGCTCTTGAAAATGTGTTTTCATTTTCTTTTAGTTCACAATTTTTTGACTCTCCTTTTCTTTTTTTCTTTTTTTTTTCTCTCCTTCTCAAGCAATGTGTGTTATATTAGAGGTCTTTTTTTTGTTGACCCTACTCAGGTTACTAAAGTTACCTTCAAGGCATCATTTCGACTGGTAAACGTATTGGCTTTCATATGCTCTGTATTATGGTTACTTGAATGCTTTTTCCTTTTAGATTTTATTACCCATGTTACGATAGCTAAGTACTGCTTTGACAGATTATGGCCCTGAAAGTGTACTCATGTAATGTCAAAGGCCTGAACTCCATTGGTAAAAGATGGCAGGCTTTGAAAGAATTCAGGTCCTCTAACGCGGATGTGATTATGGTCCAGGAGACCCACTTTAGATCTGGGGGATCCTTTAAATTTGCTTCCCGACATTTCCCCACGGCGTTCGTGGCTTCCGACCCTTCTGGAAAGGCGGGGGTGGCAATCCTCATCAAACGTTCATGCCCGATCAGGATCCTTTCCTCCTGTCTAGACCCTAACGGTCGGTATGTTCTCTTGAACTGTACTCTTTTGACTACCCAACTTACCTTGGCTAACGTTTATGCCCCAAATACCGGTCAAATTAGCTTTCTCACAACAGTTTTTGAGAAGATACACTTAGATTCTCAACCTTTTAGGATCATAGGCGGGGATTTCAATGTGTGCATGTCCCCGACCAGGGATAGGCAAGCACTATTTCAGGATACACCACGTATAGCAGGCCAAAAACTGTCAGCTTCTTTTCGTAAACTGACGAGATCGTATAACCTCTTTGACACATGGCGAGTGAAACATCCAATTCAAAAAAGTTTCACGTTTTACTCTCCTCCCCATAAGCTATATTCCAGACTAGACCATTTTTTTGTAACGGCCCCTCTGCTTCCCTATGTTATCTCTTCTGAGATCGACTCAATCACCTGGTCGGATCATGCACCTATTGAACTCGACCTTATACTGACCTCCATTACCCCTAAGATGTGCCACTGGCGCCTTAACGAGTCATTACTTAAAGATCCGATCGTTGGGCCTCAATTGCAGCAGAAATTGTCTGAATTCTTTCAATTGAACGAAGGTTCGGTGTCGGATCCCTCCATCCTGTGGGAGGCTCATAAAGCTTTTTTTAGAGGTGAGTGCATATCCGCAGGCTCTCGTTTTAAACGTGACTCAATGAAGCTGAAAACTGATCTTCTTGCTCAGTTGAGGGCTGCGGAGACGCACTTACTTAATTCTCCCACGGTGGAACGGCTGAGACTGGTGGCCTCGATTCGTAATCGTATCAAATCTTTTAACCTCAGTAAGATCTCTAAATCTATGTTATGGGCTAGACAGAAATTCTATGAGTATGCCAATAAGCCACATAGAATGCTTGTTAATAGACTAAAGCCACGACCCTTTCTTTCAATTCCTGACCACCTGATGCAGCCAGATGGACTTCCCACATACTGTCCTAGGACTATGTCCCAGGTTTTTGGGGACTTTTATCAGAAGCTGTATAATTGCCTAGCCTCTGATCCGACGTCTCAGTTCTCCCAGGATAAATTTGAAGAATTTATGTCCCTTTTAGATCTGCCTAAACTGTCAAGCGACCAGAAAACCTTGCTCAATGCCCCTGTTACTATTGAGGAAATAACAGCGGTAATAAAGGCTCTACCGACTCACAAATCACCAGGACCAGATGGACTCCCTTACTCCTACTATAAAACCTTCTCTGACGTTCTCATCCCCCACATGCTATCCTTATTTTCCTCCTTATTCGATGGTTCCATTCCACATTCGCAATTCTTACACGCATTCATAACTGTCATCCCTAAACCGGGTAAGGATCACTCATTACCAGATAACTATCGTCCCATTGCCCTATTAAACTCAGATTATAAGATCCTTACTAAAATACTTGCTAACAGACTATCCCCATTACTGACAAGACTGATTCACAAAGACCAAGTAGGCTTTGTGCCTACTAGACATGCGGGTGATAACACCAGACGGACTATAGATCTGATTGACCTCTTAAATAAAACCAAACAATCTGCCATTGTCCTAAGTCTTGATGCACAGAAAGCGTTTGACCGCCTTAGCTGGCCTTTCATGTTCGCGGTCCTTTCCAGATATGGGTTCTCAGGTTCTTTTATTAAAGCTCTACATGCCTTATACTCTACCCCTACCTCCCAGGTACGGATGTCTTCCTACCTGTCGCAGCGATTCCCCCTCAGTAATGGTACCAGGCAGGGATGCCCTTTGTCACCCCTGCTGTTTATTCTGTGTTTGGAACCTTTGGCGCTGGCCGTCAGGGCCCACCCGGATATCCGAGGGGTGTTGCTGCGACAGCGGGAATATAAATTGTCACTCTTCGCCGATGACATCCTATTGACTCTTACCCACCCCACCATGTCTTTGCCCGCTTTACACGACACCCTATCGGCATTCGGAGACCTCTCAGGGTTTAAAATTAACCAGTCCAAAACAGAGGCCTTACCCATAAACATGTCACCCGAACTGCTTAAACCTCTCCAAGATTCTTTCCGTTACCATTGGAATCCTTCCACGCTCAAATACCTGGGGGTATACATTACCCCTTCATACACGTCCCTATACCAAGCAAATTTTCCCCCTATGTTTGTGGAAATATCACGTCTCTTGAATAGTTGGACCTCTCTTCCGATTTCTCTCTTGGGTAGGGTAAATATCCTCAAGATGTCAATTCTTCCCAAGTTACTTTATCTGTTTGAAACACTTCCGATCCCGGTGCCAATGTCGCAGCTGAGAAATCTCCAGAGACGATGCCTTAGATTTATATGGAGCAATGCCTCCCATAGGATAGCACAATCAGTTGTCTTTTCTCCTAGGTATAGGGGGGGCCTGGCAGCGCCAGATCTCATCAGGTACTACTATGCATCCCACTTAAGAGCAATAACTACATGGACTTCTAGAAAAGCACCTAGCAGATGGGCGGAGATTGAGATGGGAATTACTGTTCCGGTTCATCTTTGCTCTATGCTATGGCCTATCTCTTCTAAATATACGCCCCAATTGAGATCCCTCTGTTTAGCACCGATGCTTTTCACCCTTACTATTTGGAAGAGATGTGCAGAACGTTATTCTCTGACTTCCAAGTGCCCCCCCCTTCTAAATATACTGTTCAACCCAGACATCCCTGATGGGCTGTCATATGCGAGGATGTGCCCGTGGACCCGAGCAGGGATATTTCAGTTGCGACATGTTGTGCATCCAATTACTCGTAAACTCCTATCTTTTTCAGAGCTACAGGATAAACACGACCTCCCAGCTTCACTCCATTATTCTTATATTCAATTCAAACACTTTTTCTCTACCATATCCTCCACCCTTTCATTAGAAAAACCTACAGGCTTTGAAGGTATTTGTGCTAATGGTCCCTATGATTCCAAACAAATTTCATCTATATATAAGATACTCCATGAAAACCCACCCCTGACGGATTCCACCCATAGCTACATGAAAAAATGGTCGCATATACTACAACGCCCAATATCTCTATTGGATTGGGGTAAGATATGGGACTCTACATCCAAGATCTCACGCTGTGTAGCACAGAAAGAAACTGCATTTGAAGTCCTGATGTTTTGGTATAGGACCCCGGATCTGCTACGTGCCCGAGACTTATCTCTATCTAACCTTTGTTGGAGATGTGGCGGATCTGTGGGTTCCCTTTTTCACATCTTTTGGGAATGCCCACTTATTATTCCCCTCTGGACTGAAATCCAGGAACTTCTACAGAAGTTACTGCTTACCCCTATCCCACTAAATCCCATACATTTCCTTCTAGGCCTACCTCTCCATGGCCTATCAAAGGCTTTGAAGAAACTAATGAATTTTGTTCTTCTAGCAGCTAAAAGAGCCGTCCCTAGGTGTTGGCTTTCCACCTCTCCTCCTACGTTCCACCAAGTCTTGTCAATAATACATGACACACGTAGAATGGAACATATGACCGCTAAGATAGAAGAAACCTTACCTGTTTTTGACATGATCTGGGAACCTTGGGATAAATCTGAGTACTCTTGTGAATCTGATGGGCCCCGTGATGTACGTCCCCAATTATGATGTCTATATACGGTTACCCCCGTCTGCCCCCTTTTTTCAGATATGTCTAGAGCTGTAACCATCTTTTTAGCCAATGCCTTATTGCCCTATGACACTGTACGTTATACATGCGTCATTGTCCCTAAGTTGGTTAACATTTCAATGCAATGTACATGTGTCACTACTATGTTCTTTCTGTCAAACTTCGCTTTGTCAAATGTACTTTTATATCATTGCCAGTCGAAATGCCTTTTCTCCCTTTTCATTGCACTATTATGTAATATGTTTATAAAAATTTATAAATAAACAATTTAAAAAAAAAAAAAAAGAAGTCCTATTTGCAGTTTGCGAGAAGCCATGTGGAAGTAGGTGCTCTGGTCAGATGAGACCAAAATTGAAAACTTTGGCCTAAAATCCAAAAACTCTATAGCCCTGTACACACGATCAGATATCCTATGGATTTTCGTCTGATGGATTTGTCCATCAGAAATCTGATGAAACTGTTTTCCATCAGTCTTGCCCACACACCATCAGTCAAAAAACCGACCGTTCCAAACGTGGTGACGTAAAACACTCTGATGAGCTGAGAAAAATGAAATTCAATGCTACTGAGCATGTGTCGACTTGATTCTGAGCATGCTTGGGTTTTTTATCTGATGGATTTCCCCACAGACGATCGGAAATTGCCATCAGTTTTTTATCCATCAGATAATTTTAAAACATGTTCTATTTTTTAAAACTGATGGAAAAAAGACTGATGGGTCCCATACACGATCGGTTTGTCTGATGAAAACAATCCATCAGACGGTTTTCATCAGTCAAACTGATCGTGTGTACAGGGCTTCAGTGTGCGGGAAACTAACACTGCACATCACCCTGAACACACTGTCAGAATTATTCCTAAGGCCTATGACTATCATATGTTTTTTATATATATTTTATGAACAACTCAGAAACCATCTTTATGCTGTTTGTTAAGAGGTTAAATTGAGTTCATACTGGTGGACAGAGATTTTTCTTAAGAGACTGGAAGGCCCCATGCACATTATCCCAGATAGTACATAAGAGCCTCAGCCACTTAAAGATGAGGGCCATGGGCTAATGGGTATTGTAAGAAGGCTGATGTTTATGTTAGAAAATAAAATGTTGATTAAAAGGCTTCAAATAACACTGGATAGAAACACATATTTTTTTTTCTCTTACCTTGACTGAGGGATAGAGAAATAAACATATTAACAAATTGTGTTTTTGAAATGATCTAAGCTAATTACTGCAAATATACAAATTAGCAATAATTCTCATTATCTTATTATTACATTATATCGGAGAGATTATATGCTAATTGAGTGAATAATTTTACATATATCTTTAGTTTAGGTATTTTAATAATAATTTTTGTATATATATTCATAATTAGTGTTGAGCGAACCCGAACTGTAAAGTTCGGGTCCGTACCGAACTTTAGCTTTTTCCCGAACCCGAACCCGGACTTTGCGCAAAAGTCCGAGGTTCGGGTTCGGGTTCGGCAATCTAATTACGCATTTAGAAATGCTTCAGGGGCCAGCCAATCACCTTTTGATTAGCTGGTGTGCCCTTAGAGGCCATCATAGCCATGCCTACTAATGGCATGGCTGTGATTGGTCAGTGCAACATGTGACCCAGCTTCTATATAAGCTAGAGGCACACAGCACACACGTCACTCTGCTTCAGAATAGATAGGGAGAGGATCTAGTCTGCTGCTGCTGCTTTTAGGGAGAGATAGAAAAATACATGAGGTAGTCCTGAT
Organism: Rana muscosa; assembly: GCA_029206835.1. Lineage (NCBI taxonomy): Eukaryota > Metazoa > Chordata > Amphibia > Anura > Ranidae > Rana > Rana muscosa. The sequence goes on from CM055117.1 coordinate 501,640,799, forward strand.
TCTGCAATCTGAGGGAAAAGATAGAGAGATAGTGTAGTGTAGGGCCAGGTTCCTGTGTTGGTGCTTTCAGGGAGAGAGAATATTATATAGGAGTCCAGATTCAGAGATTAAAATCAGCGATCTGCATAGGTTTCAAGAAAAGAAAAAGAAAGGCGCACCAGCCTCGTGCATTACCGTTGGATAAATTTATTATAGCGAATAAAAGAATCCTACTTACAAACAAACGAAAAAGCCATGCGTTTACAAGGAACCACAGAGGCGCAGCAATGCGTCCAAAACGAATCCACTCGAATCGGTCACGGAGGGATTGACAAAGATCACTGCTGGCTGACGCGTTTCGAAGACGAAGAAGACTCGTCTTCGATACGCGTAATGCACGAGGCTGGTGCTCCTTTCTTTTTCTTTTCTTGTTATCTACCACTGGGATACCCCTATCTGTGAAGGCAGCAAAGCCAAGTGGCATCCATTTGTTCACTTTCAAACTGTCCGGTATTCCACTTGTGCGCAGGAGTATTTGTTTGTCTTTCGTTATTCAAGGATCTGCATAGGTTTACCTGTTTGTGTTGCAGTGCAGTCTTTTTACACTGCCATGAGCCCAGTGTCAGAGAAAATCTAACTTTTAGGGGGAAAAAAAAGGCACTTTATTGTGCTCTTTTCCAAAAGACCCATAGGGCAAAAAAAAATAAAAAATTGCATTTTATTTTGCTCGTGCAAAAAAAGACCCGTTTAGGGCAAAAAAAAATAAAAAAAAATTTGCACTTTAATGTACGCTTGCAAAAAGAGCCATTCAGGGCCACAAAAAATAGTTTGCAGTGTGTTATACATATGTGGAGGTGTGTGAAATAAACAATTTCTAAATAGTTTTCTTCTACTGTGCTATACTAAAAAAAAAACATTTTTTTTGAATAGCATTTTCTGCAGTTCTGTAGCTGTGCGATTCAGCGGTTACGTACTGTGGGTGTGTTCTGCTCTTCGAAAAAACGCCTTTTAGGGGCACAAAAAATAGTTTGCAGTGTGTTATACATATTTGGAGGTGTGTGAAATAAACAATTTCTAAATAGTTTTCTTCTACTGTGCTATACTAAAAAAACAAAATTTTTTTTGAATAGCATTTTTTGCAGTTCTGTAGCTGTGCGATTCAGCGGTTACGTACTGTGGGTGTGTTCTGCTCTTCCAAAAAACGCCTTTTAGGGGCACAAAAAATTGTTTGCAGTGTGTTATACATATTTGGAGGTGTGTGAAATAAACAATTTCTAAATAGTTTTCTTCTAATGTGCTATACTAAAAAAACAACATTTTTTTTGAATAGCATTTTCTGCAGTTCTGTAGCTGTGCGATTCAGCGGTTACGTACTGTGGGTGTGTTCTGCTCTTCCAAAAAACGCCTTTTAGGGCCACAAAAAATTGTTTGCAGTGTGTTATACATATTTGGAGGTGTGTGAAATAAACAATTTCTAAATAGTTTTCTTCTACTGTGCTATACTAAAAAAAAACCATTTTTTTTGAATAGCATTTTCTGCAGTTCTGTAGCTGTGCGATTCATCGGTCACGTACTGTGGGTGTGTTCTGCTCTTCCAAAAAACGCCTTTTAGGGGCACAAAAAATAGTTTGCAGTGTGTTATACATATTTGGAGGTGTGTGAAATAAACAATTTCTAAATAGTTTTCTTCTAATGTGCTATACTAAAAAAACAAAATTTTTTTTGAATAGCATTTTCTGCAGTTCTGTAGCTGTGCGATTCAGCGGTTACGTACTGTGGGTGTGTTCTGCTCTTCCAAAAAACGCCTTTTAGGGCCACAAAAAATTGTTTGCAGTGTGTTATACATATTTGGAGGTGTGTGAAATAATGTTGTTTTTTTTAGTATAGCACATTAGAAGAAAACTATTTAGAAATTGTTTATTTCACACACCTCCAAATATGTATAACACACTGCAAACAATTTTTTGTGGCCCTAAAAGGCGTTTTTTGGAAGAGCAGAACACACCCACAGTACGTAAACGCTGAATCGCACAGCTACAGAACTGCAGAAAATGCTATTCAAAAAAAAAACAATTTCTAAATAGTTTTCTTCTACTGTGCTATACTAAAAAAAAAACATTTTTTTTGAATAGCATTTTCTGCAGTTCTGTAGCTGTGCGATTCAGCGGTCACGTACTGTGGGTGTGTTCTGCTCTTCCAAAAAACGCCTTTTAGGGGCACAAAAAATAGTTTGCAGTGTGTTATACATATTTGGAGGTGTGTGAAATAAACAATTTCTAAATAGTTTTCTTCTATTGTGCTATACTAATAAAACAACATTTTTTTTTAATAGTATTTTCTGCAGTTCTGTAGCTGTGCGATTCAGCGGTTACGTACTGTGGGTGTGTTCTGCTCTTCCAAAAACACCCATTTAGGGCAACATCCTAAATTTGGAAAATATGAGGAGAAGGTCAAAGGGACGTGGTGGGCCCGGTCGTGGTGCTGCTGGTGGAGCTCCTGTTGCAGGGAGAGGACGTGGTGGATCTGTGCCAGATACACGCACAAGTGAAACACCTTCCTCAGGTGCGAGTAGGCGACCGAGCCTGCGGCGGTATTTTGTCGCGCCTAATGAGGCTGTACGAATGTTTAGGCCAGGACAAGTACAGGCGATAGTAGATTGGGTTGCTGACAGTGCCTCGGGTTCCTTCACATTGTCTCCCACCCACTCTTCTGATGAAAGATCAGAGTTGGCACCTGAAACCCATGTCCATCAGTCTTTCACCTCACCCCCTTGCAAATCAGCCAAGCAGTCTGAGCCCCAAATCATGCAGCAGTCACTTCTGCTTTTCGATGACTCTGTTAGCAGGGTTTCCCAGGGCCATCCACCTAGCCCTGCCCCAGAAGTGGAAGAGATTGAGTGCACCGATACCCAACCACTTATGTTTCATGATGAGTACATGGGAGGACCATCGCAGTACGTCTCGGATGATGACGAAACACAGGTGCCAACTGCTGCTGCTTTCGCAATTGTGCAGACAGACAATGAGGGCAGGGGTGAAGACTGGGTGGAAGATGATGTGGAGGACGATGAGGTCCTCGACCCCACATGGAATGAACGTTATGCAGGTGACCAGTGTAGTTTGGAGGAAGAGGCGGTGGTCGCACAGAGCCACCAGCACAGCAGAAGAGGGAGCAGGGTGCAAAAGCGGAGCGTCCGTCCGCTAGACAGTATGTCTGCTACTGCCCAACGCAGCAAGGGACCGAGCACACCAAAGCCAGGTCCAAGGAGTTCCCTAGCGTGGCAGTTCTTCACACAATGTGCTGATGACAAGACACGAGTGGTTTGCAGGCTGTGCAATCAGAGGGTGAAGCGAGGCATAAACGTTCTCAACCTGAGCACAACCTGCATGACCAGGCATCTAAGTGCAAAGCACGAGCTGCAGTGGAGTAGACACCTCAAAAACCAAGAAAGGTCTCTGGCTCCTCCTGCTTCCTCTTCTGCTGCAGTCTCGGCCTCTTCATCCACCTCTGTAGTGACAGTGGCACCTGCCACCCCGCAAACAGAGGATCTGCCAGCAACACTACCACCTGGGTCACCGACCATCTCCACAATGTCCCATGGAAGCGTTCAGCTCTTTATCTCCCAAACATTGGAGCGGAAGAGGAAGTACCCCCCTAGCCACCCGCGATCCCTGGCCCTGAATGCCAGCATTTCAAAACTCCTGGCCTTTGAAATGCTGTCATTCCGTATGGTGGAGACGCAGAGTTTTAAAAGCCTGATGGCATTGGCTGTCCCACAGTACGTCGTGCCCAGCCGCCACTATTTTTCCAGGCGAGCCATCCCTTCCCTGCACAACCAAGTGGGGGACAAAATCAGGTGTGCACTGCGCAACGCCATCTGTGGCAAGGTCCACCTAACTACGGATGCGTGGACCAGTAAGCACGGTCAGGGACGTTATATCTCCCTAACAGCACACTGGGTAAATGCAGTAGCGGCTGGGCCTGAGGCAGATAGCAGTTTGGCGCATGTCCTTCCACCACCGAGGATTGCAGGGCGCTTCAGTTTGCCTCCTGTTGCTAACTCCTCCTACTCCGCTTCCTCATCCTCTACCGCCTCCTCATCCGGTCAGCGTAACACCTTCACCACCAACTTCAGCACAGCCAGGGGTAAACGACAGCAGGCAGTTTTAAAACTTTCCTGTTTGGGGGAAAAACCCCACACCGCGCAGGAGTTGTGGAGGGACATGGAACAACAGACCAATGAGTGGTTGCTGTCAGTGAGCCTCAAGCCCGGCCTGGTGGTGTGCGATAATGGGCGAAATCTCGTAGCAGCTCTGGGCCTAGCCGGTTTGACACACATCCCTTGCCTGGTGCATGTGCTGAACTTGGTGGTCCAGAGGTTCCTTAAAAATTACCCCAATATGCCAGAGCTGCTGCAGAAAGTGCGGGCTGTGTGTGCGCACTTTCGACGTTCTCACCCTGCTGCTGCTCGCCTGTCAGCGCTGCAGCGTAACTTCGGCCTTCCCGCTCACCGCCTCATATGTGACGTGCCCACAAGGTGGAACTCCACCTTGCACATGCTGGCCAGACTGTGCGAGCAGCAGCAGGCGATAGTGGAGTTTCAGCTGCAGCAATCACGCGTGAGTCGCTCTGCGGAACAGCACCACTTCACCACCAATAACTGGGTCTCCATGCGAGACCTGTGTGCCTTGTTGCGCTGTTTCGAGTACTCCACCAACATGTTCAGTGCCAATGACGCCGTTCTTAGCGTTACTATCCCAGTTCTATGCCTCCTTGAAAAAACGCTTCGGGCGATGATGGAAGAGGATGTGGCACAGGAGGATGAGGAGGAGGAGGAGGAAGCGGGATTATTTCAAAGGCTTTCAGGGCAGTCTTTCACAAGTGGCTACGAGGGTGGGTTCCTGCACCAACAAACGCCAGGTACACAATTGTCCGGCAGAAAGGGCACAGTTCTGGAGGATGACGAGGTGGAGGAGGAGATGGAGGAGGAGGAGGAGGAGGAGCCATTTTCACAGCAGGGTGGCACCCAGACCAGCTCGTGGCCATCACTGGTGCGTGGCTGGGGGGATACAGAGGACACAGACGATACACCTCCCACAGAGGACAGCTTTTCTTTGCCTCTGGGCAGCCTGGCACACATGAGCGATTACATGCTGCAGTGTTTCCGCAATGACCGCCGAGTTGCCCACATTTTAACTGGTGCTGATTACTGGGTGGCCACCCTGCTGGATCCCCGTTACAAGGACAACGTACCGTCCTTAATTCTCTCACTGGAGTGGGATCGTAAGATGCGCGAGTACAAGCGCATGCTGGTAGACGCGCTGCTGGTGGCATTCCCACCTGACAGCGGGCATACGGTGGAAGCACAAGGCGAAGGCAGAGGAGGAGGAAGAGGTCGCCAACGCAGCCGGGGCACCGGCAGCACCTCAGAAGGCAAGGTTAGCATGGCTGAAATGTGGAAAAGCTTTGTCAGCACGCCACAACAACCAGCACCACCAGCTGAGAAGGAACGTCTTAGCAGGAGGCAGCATTTCACCAACATGGTTGAGCAGTATGTGTCCACAGGCCTACACGTACTGGATGACGGGTCTGCCCCCTTTAACTTCTGGGTCTCCAAATTGGGCACATGGCCTGAGCTTGCCCTTTATGCCTTGGAGGTGCTGGCCTGCCCTGCAGCCAGTGTATTATCTGAACGTGTATTTAGCACGGCAGGGGGCGTTATCACAGACAAGCGCAGCCGCCTGTCCAGAGCCAATGTGGACAAGCTCACGTTCATTAAAATGAACCAGGCATGGATCCCACAGGACTTGTCCGTACCTTGTGCAGAATAGACATGTATACCGGTGTTGTGACAAAAACTGTCCGGCCATCGGATTGTGTCCGGCCCATACTGCGAAGGCGCAGCGCTTGCGCAGTACAGAGGACAAGGAGATTCACAAAATCTCCGAAGATGAACGGCGCCTGCGCTGTGAGTGCAGGTTCAAGCACCACCATCCAAGTGGACATACGGTAGCACATAGTAACAGGGCCCCTCACGGGCTCGGTTCGATCGCCACGCTTCGGGCACGGCCTCACTTGGCTCGGCTTGAACCACGGATGGTGTGGCCTTCACCTGAACTCACCACGCAGGCGCCGTTCGTCTTGGGAGATTTTCGAAATCCCCTTGTCCTACATACTGAGCAAGCGCAGTACAGGGTGGACACTATTTGACGGGGGACAGAATTCGACACATCACCGGCCTTACCCAGCCATTGTTGTATTTTTGAACCAGTGTTGGCTACCTCGTCCTCCTCCACCGCCGCTTCCACCTACACAGCCACATCCACCGCCACCTCAACCTCCTACTCCATATGGACCTCGTCCTCCTAGGTCAAGATTATTATTTTTTATTTTTATTTTTTTTATGTTATTTTATGTTATTTCCATATCCACATTTGTTTGCAGAGCACTTGCCATGCTCTTAACAACATTTTGCTGCCATTTGCAGCCCTCTAGCCCTTTCCATTACTTTTTTAGAGCCTTTTTAGTCCTTAGAAGTCCGGGTCCCCATTGACTTCAATGGGGTTCGGGTCCGGGTCCGGGTTCGGGTCCGGGTTCGGGTTAAAGTTCGGTCCCGAACCCGAACTTTTTTCCGAAGTTCGGCCGAACCCGTCGAACCCGAACATCCAGGTGTCCACTCAACTCTATTCATAATATATTGTTTGGATATATTCATAGAAATATATTGGTTTATCTTTATTCTTAAGGATAGCATGTTTATAACATTGTGAATACTTTTAAATGAATGGGAATTCTGGGTGTGGAACTGTGTATATAATGGTTATTGTAGGTCCAGTCACAAACATCTCATTCTCCAGAGACGTGAGGGGGGAAGTTAATTATGTGGATTGGACATTTTAAAAACCATACATCTGAGTTCCCACCTCAAAGTCTACCAAGTTTGACACATAAGAGACAGCTCTAGATATTTTATAGTTTTCTATTAAGCCTAAGTTAAAGGTTAAATGGAGATTGATTTTTGACAAGTTAAAATAACTTTTAATATAATTTTTAATCCTTTACTGCCCCTACTGAAAACTATGTGTAAGGACACTACAATTTCCCTATAGGTTTTGGGCAGGAAATGACATTTGTTTGACGTCACTCATGATGTGAAAGGCATTTCCACACCCCTTCCTGGGGCAATATTGATTGGATACACGACAGTGGGGGAGAGGAGATCGAGACGGGAAATGGAACAATGGAGGGAGAGAGAGCAGGAGAAAAACAGTACGGAAAAATTCAGAAGTGCTGGAGAAGTCGTTTGGGACACCCAGCTGATACTTCTCAAAACAACAGATTTCTTAAATCTCTGGAAAAGTATAATTTTATATTTTTACCTTTTTGGTAATTGAGCAAATACTTAACTAACCCAATCAGTGTTGGTAGTTTCAGTTTTGGAGTGAAATTAATTCGAACTGCAGCATGAATGGGTTTCCCTTTTAAACAAAGAGAGATACATATCTTTTTATATCTCAACAAAACTGACTTCAAAGTCTTAGAATTGGATTAGTTATAGTAGGTGTTGAACCATAGATTCATTCTAAATGTATCTTCATTTAAAAATAAGTCTTGGTTAAATTACCAAATTTGTATATGGTTAATAAAATTGTGCATACTGTAATAGAGGTTTTAACTTGAAGGTCTATTTGTTTTGAGAAGAGATCACATGTGTCAAAATCAACACCTAGTTTGTTTTCATAGTCTGTAAAGCCACAGAAAGCTATTTACTAAGCCGTCATGAAATGAGACATGGTATTTTTGTAACAAGAGCTTGTGGTTAATTTCCTCATCATCTGCATCATCCATATATTTGATATTTGAAGTCATATCTTTTTGCATTATCACCAATTATATTTGATATTATTTTGCACTGAATTTTTAGTTAATAAATATATATATTTTAGCACATCACTGTATTCCCCTTTTGTCTTCAAACTAGCATGGATAAACTAATTTGAATTATTGTGGAAAGACGTTAAAATCTCCATAACCAAAGATTTTTGCATGTTTCCATGAATATAATACTGTTAATATTTCAGTATAAACATCTGACAACGCCATCCCCACCGTGAAACATGTTGGTGGCAGCATCATTCTGTGGGTATGCTTTTCTCCAGAAGGGACAGGGAAGCTGGTCAGAGATGAGAAGATGGATGAAGCCAAATAAAGGGCAATCTTAGAAGAAAACCTGTTAGAGTCTGCAAAAGACTTGAGACTGGGGCAGAGGTTTACCTTCCAACAGGACAACCACCCTAAACATACAGCCAGAGCTACAATGGAATGGTTTAGATCAGGGGTCTCCAAACCTACCAACACAGCACTGCCAATCTGCTGGCTTTTCAAAGCAGCTGCTGTTATCAGCAGTATATGTCTGGCAGGTCCAGGACAAAAAAGCCGCTCCCTCCACACCCTCCCGTGCTGCCAGAGGATTGGCTGCTGTGCTGAGCTGAGCATTGGCTGCTAGCTAGGACACTGATAATGGGGACAACTATGCTGGGGACACTGATAATGGGGACAACTATGCTGGGGACACTGATAATGGGGAAAACTTTCCTGGAGACATTGATGATGGAGAAAACTCTGCTGGGGACACTGATAATGGGGAAAACTATGCTGGGGACACTGATAATGGGGACACAGATGTGTGGAAGGCTCTGATTGGGACACATACGTGTGGAAAAGCTCTGATTGGGACACAGACGTGTGGAAGGATCTGATGGGGACACAGATGTGCAGAAAGGCTCTGATAGCGATACAGACGTGTGGAAAGGCTCTGATGGGGACACAAACATGTGGAAGGCTCTGATGGGGACACAGACGTGTGGAAGGCTCTAATGGGGACACAGATGCGTGGAAAGGCTCTGATGGGGACACAGATGCGCGGAAAGGCTCTGATGGGGACACAGATGGGTGGAAGGCTCTGACGGGGACACAGATGTGTGGAAGGCTATGATGGGGACACAGATGTGCGGAAAGGCTCTGATGGGGACACAGACGTGTTGAAGGCTCTGATGAAGACACAGACTTATGGAAAGGCCCTGATGGGCACACAGACATGTGGAAAGGGGGGACTCTGATGTAAGCATAAACTCTCAAATCTTTTCCTTGTTCAGATATATCCTTCAGTTATGGAAGGAAAAAAGAAAAGAAAAGTGGACAGCGAGTGCCGCCTGTTTAATGAACAATGGAACATAAAATATTATTTACGCAAAAGAAAAATGAAAATGAAGCTTTAACCACATAAGGACCGCCGCACGACGATATACGTTGACAGAATGGCACGGCTGGGCACAAGGGCGTACAGGTACGTCCCCTTTAAGATCCCAGCCGTGGGTCGCTTGCGCGCCACCGGCGGCACGCTCGCGACCCGGTCCGAAGCTCCATGACCACGCCCGCGGGACCCGCAGACCTGATTACTGCCGGTGTCCCGCGATCGGGTCACAGAGCTGAAGAACGGGGAGAGGTAAGTGTAAACAAACCTTTCTCCGTTCTTCCTAGTGGCATGTCAGTGATCGTCTGTTCCCTGTCATAGGGAACGACGATCAGTGATGTCACACGCCAAGCCACGCCCCCCTACAGAGAAAATCACTCACTAGGGCACACTTAACCCCTACAGAGCCACCTAGAAGTTAACCCCTTTACTGCCAGTGTCATTTTCACAGTAATCAGTGCATATTTATAGCACTGATTGCTGTAAAAATTACAATGGTCACAAAAATATGTCAAAAGAGTCTGATGTGTCCGGCATAATGTCGCAGTCACGATAAAAATCGCTGATCGCCGCCATTACTAGTAAAAAAAAAAATTATTAATAAAAATGCCATAAAACTACCCTCTATTTTGTAGACGCTATAACTTTCGTGCAAACCAATCAATAAACGCTTATTGCAATTTTTTTTACCAAAAATATGTAGAAGAATACGTATCGGCCTAAACTAAGGAAAAAAAAAAATATATATTTTTTGGGGATATTTATTATAGCAAAAAGTAAAAAATATGTAATTTTTTTCAAAATTGTCGCTCTATTTTTGTTTATAGTGCAAAAAATTTAAACCGCAGAGGTGATCAAATACCACCAAAAGAAAGCTCTATTTGTGGGAAAAAAAGGACGTAAATTTTGTTTGGGAGTCACGTCGCACGACCGCGCAATTGTCAGTTAAAGCGACACAGTGCCGAATCGCAAAAAGGGGCATGGTCCTTTAGCCACAAAATGGTCCGGGGCTTAAGTGGTTAACTCGGGTCAGTTATAAAGTAGCTTATACCTTGGCTAAAAGAGGAAAACCATTCACTGATGGAGATCTTATCAAGGAGTGTATGATGGAAGCAGTGGAAGAGTTATGCCCAGAAAAAGCTAATTTGTTCAAAACTATAAGCCTTGCACCAAATACTGTTGCTCGTAGAATTGATGATATAGGAAGCAATATGGTTATTCAAATTGCAGAAAAAGAAAAAAATGTTCAGGTGTATTCTCTCGCACTTCATGAGTCAACTAGAGATGAGCTTTATGTTCGGGTCGAACATGAGTTTGACTCGAACATTGGCTATTCGCCCGCAAATTCGAAAGCCACGGAACACCCTTTAAAAGTCTTTGGGAGAAAACAAAAGTGCTAATTTTAAAGGTTAATATGCAAGTTATTGTCTTAAAAAGTGTTTGGGGACCTGGGTCCTGCCCCAGGCATGTGTCAATGCAAACAAAGTTTTACAAACGGAAGTTTTTTCAGGAGGAGTGATTTTAATAAGGCTTAAAGTGAAACAATAAAAGTGAAATATTCCTTTAAATTTCATACCTGGGGGGGTGGGTGTCTATAGTATGCCTGTAAAGTAGCGCATTTTTCCCTTGCTTAGAAAAGTCCCAGCACAAAATGACATTTCTAAAGGAAAAAAAGTCATTTAAAACTACTTGCGGCTATAATGAATTGTCTGGTCCCAGCAATACAGATAAAAATCATTGAAAAAAACAACATGGGTTCCCCCCCCAGTCAATTACCAGGCCCTTTGGGTCTGATATGAATATTAAGGAGAACCCCGAACCAAGAAAAAAAATGCGTGGGGGTCCCCCCAAATTCCATTACCAGGCCCTTCAGGTCTGGTATGGATATTAAGGGGAACCCTGTGCCAAATAAAAAAAAAATGGCGTAGGGGTCCCACTCAAAACCCATACCAGACCCTTCAGGTTTGGTATGGATTTTAAGGGGAACCCCGCGCCAAAACGTAAAAAAATTGGAGTTGGGTTCCCCCAAAAAGCCATACCAGACCCTTATCCGAGCACGCAACCTGGCAGGCCGCAGGAAAAGAGGGGAGGACCAGAGAGCGCCCCCCTCTCCTGAACCGTACCAGGCCACATGCCCTCAACATGGGAAGGATGTCCCCATGTTGATGGGGACAAGGGCCTCATCCCCACAACCCTTGCCCGGTGGTTGTGGGGGTCTGTGGACGGGGGGCTTATCGGAATCTGGAAGCCCCCTTTAACAAAGGGGACTCCCAGATCCTGGCCCCCCCTATGTGAATTGGTAGCGGGGTACATTGGAGGAGGCACCCGGCTGAATGACGCGCGACATGTCTGACAGCTCTTAAATAACCGAGGGCGGGGCCACCCGTGATGTGGACGGGTGACCCCGCCGCTCCTCTGACGCAACAGTGGTTTCCGGCAGTTTCCCCGTGGTGCCACGGGAAACCCCCGTTGCGTCAGAGGGGGGCGGGGTCACCCGTATATGTCACTGGGTAACCCCGCGGCGTTTCCCCATTGAGTCAGAGGGGGGCGGGATCACCTGTCCACGTCACGGGTGGCCCCGCCCTCGGTTATGTAAGAGCTGTCAGCGGGTCGTGCGTCATTCGGCTGGGCGCCTCCTATGGAGGAGGCTGTATCGTTCGTGGCAGCGGGTCATAGAAGGATTACAGCGCTGGAATTTTTTTTTTTTTTTTTTATTAAAGGACTTGTCCCAAGCTATGTGTGTGTTTTTTTTTTACCTTTTTTTACACTTTTTTAGGTGAATTGGTAGGGGCTTCCAGATTCCGATAAGCCCCCCATCCACAGACCCCCACAACCACAGGGCAAGGGTTGTGGGGATGAGGCCCTTGTCCCCATCAACCCATGTTGAGGGCATGTGGCCTGGTATGGTTTGGGAGGGGGGCCGCTCTCTCGTCCCCCCTCTTTTCCTGCTGCCTGCCAGGTTGCGTGCTCGGATAAGGGTCTGGTATGGGTTTTTGGGGGGAACCCTACACCATTTTTTTTGTTAATTTTGGCACGGGGTTCCCTTTAAAATCCATACCAGACCTGAAGGGTCTGGTATGGATTTTGAGGGGGACCCCTACGCCATTTTTTTTTATTTGGTGCAGGGTTCCCCTTAATATCCATACCAGACCTGAAGGGCCTGGTAATGGAATTTGGGCTGGACCCCCACGCATTTATTTATTTTAGTTCAGGGTTTCCATTAATATTCATACCAGACCCAAAGGACCTGGTAATGGACTGGGGGGAACCCATGTCGTTTTTTTAAATTACTTTTATCTGCATTGCCGGGACCCGACAATTCATTGCGAGTAGTTTTAAATGACTTTTTTTCCTTTAGAAATGTCATTTTGTGCAGGGACTTTTCTAAGCACGGGAAACATGTGCTACTTTACAGGCATACTATAGACACCCCCCAGGTACAAAATTTAAAGGAGTATTTCACTTTTATTGTTTCACTTTAAGCATTATTAAAATCACTGCTCCCGAAAAAACGGCCTTTTTTAAAAAAATTGTTTGCATTGATAAATGTCCCCTGGGGCAGGACTTAGGTCCCCTAACACTTTTTATGACAATAACTTGCATATTAACCTTTAAAATGAGCACTTTTGATTTTTCATGTTCGTGTCCCATAGACTTTAACAGTGTTTGCGTGTTCAAACAATTTTTTTGCCTGTTCGCATGTTCTGCTGCAAAACGAACCGGGGGGTGTTCGGCTCATCCCTAGAGTCAACTGATGTGTGTGATACATCTCAACTTTTAGTGTTCATTTGTGGTGTCGACAGTGAATTTGATGTCACACAAGAGTTAGCATCAGTGCATAGCATGCACAGCACAGTAACTGGAGAAGACATCCTCAAAGAACTGCAAAAAACTGTGACGGAATATAACCTGGAGTGGAATAAACTGCAATGCGTGACAATTGATGGAGGAAAAAACATGTCTGGGGCAAAGAAAGGTTTAGTTGGACAAATCACAAAAACTTGCGAGCAGTGGCGTAGCGTGGGTTGTCAGCGCCCGGGGCAAGGCAAGAAATTTGAGCCCTCTAACTTGTGGACTTTTCGCACTCCCCGAGTCCATTCCCTTCCTACAATAGTACTGACCAACCTGACCACTAATCTACCTGATTCCTATACTGACCACTACACTATACAATACACTGACCTATTTCATTCCTATACTGACCCTTACACTAACCTACCCGATTCCTACATCAACCACTACACTACACACTGACCACTACACTACACTACACACCACTACACTACACACTGACCACTACACTGACCACTATACTGTACACTACACTACACACTGACCACTACACTATACTACTACACAATACACTGACCACTACACTACACACCACACCGACCACACCAAACTAACCTACCTGATTCCTATACTGACCACTACACTACCCACTGACCACTATACTGTACACTACACTACACTATACTACTACACAATACATTGACCACTACACTACACACCACACCAAACTAACCTACCAGATTCCTATACTGACCACTACACTACAAACTGACCACTACCCACTGACCACTATACTGTACACTACACACTGACCACTACACTATACACTGACCACTACACTACTGTACACACCACACCGATCACTACAATTCACACCGACCACCACCCACTGACCACTATACTGTACACTACACTACACTACACACTGACCACTACACTATACTACTACACAATACACTGACCACTACACTACGCACCTCAGCACACTGACCACTACACACCACACAAAACTAACCTACCTGATTCCTATACTGACCACTACACTGACCACTATACTGTACACTACACTACACAATACACTGACCACTACACTACACACCACACCACACTGACCACTACACTACACACTACACACCACACTAACCTACCTGATTGCTATACTGAACACTACACTATACACCACCCACAGACCACTACTCAATACACTACATACTGACCGCTACACAATACTCTACCCACAGACCAATACACTACACACAATACACTATACACTACCCACAACACTATACACGGACTTTCTGGCTGCAGCTGGCCTGCTCCCTCTCCCCTGACCATATCTACTAACTCCCCCCGGGCCAGCAACAAAACAAAACAAAAAAAGAGTGAGTCTCTTACCTTTTTTTCTTCCATCTGCTCTGCCTCTGCGCTGCCACCTGTCACACTGCCAAGCTGCCTGTTGATGGGGACATGATCGGTGACCCGGGCCGGAGAGGAGGAGGAGGAGGAGAAGACGGCGGCCACAGACTGTGCCTGCCCCACGGGGACATGATCAGTGACCCGGCCGGAGAGGAGGAGAAGAGGATGAGAAAACAGCGGCCACAGACAGTGCCTGCCCCACGGGGACATGATCGGTGACCCGGCCAGAGAGGAGGAGGAGAAGACGGCGGCCACAGAAAAAGCCTTTGCAGCCTGAGCAGTTTCAAATTTGAAGCAATTTGCTTGGCGATTTGAGTCAGTTTTTGGCACAACATGTCTGTGTGAACAAACATTTTCAAAAATGAAGTATGTCAAGTCCAAATATCGAGCAAATTTATCAGATGATTATTTGACGTCCATTCTAATAATTGGCTTCTCAAGCTTGAAACCTCAGTTCGGTGAAATTTTGAAATGAAATAATCTGCTCCATCGTTCACAATAAATTTGTGAACATGTTTTTTGTTTTGTGAACATGAAGCACGAAATTCTTTGCATTGTGTTTTGTAGGGATGAGCTCGGTGTTCGAGTCGAACATACGTTCGACTCGAACATCGGCTGTTCGATCGTTCGATGAAGATCGAACGTTTTGGGCCGTTCGCGCCAAATTCGAGTGACGCGAACGGCCCACAATACACTGCGCCATCGCAGTGCAATCCCGGTGCTGTGATTGGCCAACCATGCACTGTGACCCCGCATGCTGGCCAATCACAGTGCCGGCAGCGAGGAGAGCCATAATTGGCCACAGGCAGGATGCCTGTGGCCAATTATAGCTCAGGGGGGTTTAGTACACGCCCCACACTATAAAAGGCCGCCAGAGCGGCGGCCTTGTGTAGTGTGTTCCGGTTCAGGGAGAGAGAAGGATAGGCAGGGACAGTGTTAGTGATATTTGTTCATTTACCTTGTGTGTAGGGAGAGAGAAGGATAGGCAGGGACAGTGTCAGTGATATTCTGCTAAACCTTGTGTGCAGGGAGAGAGAAGGATAGGCAGGGACAGTGTCAGTGATATTCTGCTAAACCTTGTGTGCAGGGAGAGAGAAGGATAGGCAGGGGACAGTGTCAGTGATATTTTTGCTAAGCCTCCTGCACAGTATACACCTGAAGCTAGCCCTTATTGCTGTGTTTTCCTGTTGTGTAACACAGGCAGGCATCTGCAGCATTTATAGCAGGCGTAGTATGCTTCCTGCAAAATATACACTTGAATCTAGCCCTTATTGCTGTGTTTTCCTGTTGTGTAACACAGGCAGGCATCTGCAGCAGTTATAGCAGGCGTAGTGTGCTTCCTGCAAAATATACACCTGAAGCTAGCCCTTATTGCTGTGTTTTCCTGTTGTGTAACACAGGCAGGCATCTGCAGCACTTACAGCAGGCATAGTGTGCCTCCTGCAAAATATACACCTGAAGCTAGGCCTTATTGCTGTGTTTTCCTGTTGTGTAACACAGGCAGGCATCTGCAGCACTTACAGCAGGCGTAGTGTGCCTCCTGCAAAATATACACCTGAAGCTAGGCCTTATTGCTGTGTTTTCCTGTTGTGTAACGCAGGCAGGCATCTGCAGCACTTACAGCAGGCGTAGTGTGCCTCCTGCAAAATATACACCTTAAGTCAGGCCTTATTGCTGTGTTTTCCTGTTGTGTAACACAGGCAGGCATCTGCAGCACTTACAGCAGGCATAGTGTGCCTCCTGCAAAATATACACCTTAAGCTAGGCCTTATTGCTGTGTTTTCCTGTTGTGTAACACAGGCAGGCATCTGCAGCACTTACAGCAGGCGTAGTGTACTTCTTGCAAAATATACACCTGAAGCTACCCCTTATTGCTGGTTTTCCCATCTCCCTGCAGGCCTTTAGAATGTCTGGAAGGCAAACAAGGAGAGGCAGACAGTCAGGAGCCAATAAAAGAGGGCAAGCAGGCTCTGTGTCTAGAGACAACAGTGCTGGTCGTGGACGCGGTGCATCGTCATCAGCACATGGCCATGGGACATGCTTGTCCTTATTTTCAGCAGCTGGACGTGTTGAGCCGCATCATGTCGAAGACTTGGTAGAGTGGATGACCAAGCCCTCCTCATCCTCCTCATCCTCTCTCACCCAGGCTCAGGGTACTAGCAAAGCAGCTTCCAAAGCATCCTCAATGTCATCATCAGTCACTCCTTCCCTAGACCCACCGTGTCCTCCTGAGGAGTCCCCTGAACTGTTTGAGCACAGTGTTGGGTACATGCTCCAGGAGGATGCCCAGCGTTTCGAAAGGTCTGAAGATGATACCCAGCTAGAGGAAGGCAGTAGCGTGAGAGCAGAGAGAGGGGATGCTCAAGAAGGACACCAATCTGGCAGTCATGTTCCAGCAGCTGCAGCATACTGCCAGATTGGTTCCAGTAATGAGGAGGGAGGGGATGATGAGGTCACTGACTCCACGTGGGTGCCTGATAAGAGAGAGGAGGAGGAGGAGGATGAGGAGGAGGCACATCTCCAACGAGGCAGGATGCCCTCCGGGGGCCAGCGTATGGGCAACACACCGACTGAATCACACCGCAGAGCACCGCCTGTGCAGGGCGCTGTCTCTGCCCGTTATTCCAAAAGTTCTTTGGTGTGGGCCTTTTTTGAGTCGAGTGCATCAGATCGCACCGCTGCTGTTTTCAACATATGTCTCAAGCGTATCTCGCGTGGCCAAAACATGAGCCGCTTGGGCACCACATGCTTGACCAGACATATGTTGACCTGCCATGCAGCTCGTTGGCAAGCCTACCTTAAAGACCCACACCAAAGAACAAAGCGGACCTCTCCTTGCTCCGCATCAGCTGGGATCTCCAACCCCACTATACCTTCAGTCCTCTCTGAAACCTGCACTGAGAGGAATGAAGGTGTAGAATTAGGTGTGTCACAGCCAAGTACTTGCAGGCACTCTGCTAGCAGTACACCGACGTCCGATTCTAGCAGGCAAATTTCCCTGCCCCAGCTGCGGGACCGTCAAAAGAAGTTCACTCCCAGCCATCCACATGCCCAGTGGTTGAATGCTAGCTTGGCTAAATTGCTAGCACTTCAACTGCTGCCTTTTCAGTTGGTAGACTCGGCCCCCTTCCGGCTCTCTACCTCCATGTGGAAGGCAATGTCCATGCCTCACTGGACAGGGCGGTCAGCGGTAAGGTGCATATTACCGCTGACTCATGGTCCAGCAGGCATGGACAGGGACATTACCTTTCTTTCACGGCCCATTGGGTCACTCTTTTGGCAGCTGGGAAGGATGCAGGACAAGGTGCAATAGTGTTGGAGGTTGTTCCGCCACCACGCCTCAAAAATGCTACTACTGGTTGTGACACACCTCTCTCCTCCACCCCCTCCTCTTCTTCTTCCTCCATGGCCTCTTCCTGTGCTTTGTCCTCGGAACCAGCAGGGCTCCGTAGGCGTTCAGGGGGCTACGCAAGTACGCAGGCAAAAAGATGCCATGCCGTGTTTGCGCTGGTGTGTTTGGGGGACAGGAGCCACACTGGGGCAGAGGTTCTGTCTGCTCTGCAGGGGCAGGCCGAGAGGTGGTTGACGCCACGCCAGCTTAAGCCAGGAATGGTGGTTTGCGACAATGGCACCAACCTCCTCTCCGCCCTCCGACAGGGACAACTGACCCATATGCCCTGTGTGGCTCACATCCTTAACCTGGTGGTGCAGCGGTTCTTGGGCAGGTACCCGGGCTTAGAGGATGTCCTGAGGCAGGCCAGGAAAGTCTGTGTGCATTTCCGCAGATCATATAATGCCAGTGCTCGGCTGGCTGAGCTGCAAAAGGAGTTGAATCTGCCCAAGAACCGCCTTATATGTGACATGCCCACCAGGTGGAACTCAACGTTGGCCATGCTGCAGCGGCTGCACATGCAGCAGAGGGCCATCAATGAGTACCTGGGCGACTACGGCACCAGGACGGGGTCAGGGGAGCTCGGCTTTTTTTCACCACGCCAGTGGGGCATGATCAGGGGTGCATGCACTGTCCTGGCACCATTTGAGGAGGCCACGAGGATGGTGAGCAGTGACAGTGCATGCATCAGTGACACTGTACCTCTTGTCCACCTGTTGGAGCATACGCTGCGTGGAATAATGGACAGGGCACTTGAGGCAGAACAGAGGCAGGAAGAGGAGGACTTCCTTGCCTCTCAAGGCCCCCTTTACCCAGACAGTGTTCCTTCTGTCCCACCCTTCCCACAGGAAGAGGACGAGGAGGAGGATGAGGAGGAGTGTGTCAGCATGGAGGTGGAGCCTGGCACTCAGCATCAACAGCAGCAGTCTTTTAGGGATGATTTACAGTCCCAAGAAACACGTGGACTTGTACGTGGCTGGGAGGAGGTGGCTGCGGATCATGTCGTCCTTAGTGACCCAGAGGACTCCGGACCGAATGCGTCAGCTAACCTACGCTGCATGGCCTCCCTGATCCTGCAAAGTCTGCGGAAGTATCCTCGTATTCGTCGGATCAAGGAGAGGGACCATTACTGGCTGGCCACTCTCCTTGATCCACGGTACAAGGGTAAGGTTGCGGACCTTATCTTACCGTTGCAGAGGGAGCAGAGGATGAGACAACTCCGGGAGGCCTTGCAGAAAGGTCTGTGCAACGCGTTCCCAGAGACTGGGAGGTTACAAACTCCTGGTCCTGGACAACGAGTTGCTGAGGCTTCGGTCAGTCAAAGAAGGAGCGGTGAGGAAGGTGGCCGTCTGACCGACGCGTTCAGACAATTCTTTAGTCCGCAGCCCCAAGGTATGATCGGTTCCAGCAACCATCGCCAGCGTCTGATATACATGGTGCAGGAATACCTAGGGGCAAGGTCTGACTTGGACACCTTTCCCACCGAAAATCCTCTGGCTTACTGGGTCTTGAGGATGGAACACTGGCCAGAGCTTGCACAGTATGCAATTGAGCTACTGGCCTGTCCTGCATCCAGCGTTCTTTCGGAACGCACATTCAGTGCTGCTGGAGGATTTTTCACGGATCACAGGGTGCGCCTGTCCACCGACTCGGTTGATCGACTGACCTTCATAAAGATGAACCAGTCTTGGATCACCACCAGCTACCAAACAAATGTCACATCCCTTCAAGACTGATGCTGATGCTGAGTGACTGTCCTGTTATGTTGACTGACTATCCTCCTCCTCCTCCTCAATGATCCCATTCATGATGATAGCTTGGAAGAACATTTTTGTTTCTGGGTGCCGCCACCAGTGGCTAAGGCCCAATTTTTCAGCCCCTGTTTAACAGGGGCATGTAATTACAATTTTTGATGCAATGCTTTGCAGCAGGGCTCATTCCTGCACTCCAACTAGAGTATCTGGGAGAGGTTGCAGTGTCGTGGCACCAGCACCAGTGCCTAAGGCCCAATTTTTCAGCCCCTGTTTAACAGGGGCGTGTAATTAAAATTTTTGATGCAATACTTTGCAACAGGGCTCATTACTGTGCTCCAAGTACAGTATCTGTGAGGGGTTACAGTGTTGTGGCACCAGTGCCTAAGGCCCAATTTTTCTGCCCCTGTTTAACAAGGGCGTGTAATTACAATTTTTGATGCAATACTTTGCAACAGGGCTCATTGCTGTGCTCCATGTACAGTATCTGTGAGGGGTTGCAGTGTTGTGGCACCAGTGGCTAAGGCCCAATTTTTCAGCCCCTGTTGTAGAAGGGGCATGTAATTACAATTATTGATCTAATAATTCACAGCAAGGCCCATTCCTGCGCCCACCAAGAGTAACTGTGAGGGCTTACAGTGTTGTGGCAACACCACCACCACCACCACCAAAGGCCCAATTTTTCAGCCCCTGTTCAACAGGGGCATGCAATTACAATTCTTGATCTAATAATTCACAGCAGGGCCCATTCATGCGCCCACCAAGAGTAACTGTGAGGGCTTACAGTGTTGTGGCACCAGCACCACCACCAAAGGCCCAATTTTTCCTACCACTGTTCAACAATGGCATGTAAATAAAATTCCTGATATAATAGTTCACAGCAGGGCGTTCCAGCACCCACCAACAGTAATGCCCCATACACACGATCATTTTTAATGTCATTTTTAAAACTGACGTTTTTCTTGTCATTTTTTTTCTTGTTTCCTCTCAAGCCTGTCTTGCGTACACACCATCATTTTAAAAAATGTTCAAGAAAAGCGCAGTGACGTACACCACGTACGACGGCACTATAAAGGGGAAGTTCCGTTCGAATGGCGCCACCCTTCATGTTAGTAAAGTTTGTTGAGAGACGATTCGCTCTTTTCAGTCTAGTGCTTTTCAGTCCGTTACAGCATGACGAATGTGCTATCTCCATTACGAACGCTAGTTTTACCAGAACGAGCGCTCCTGTCTCATACTTGATTCTGAGCATGCGCATTTTTTTCACGTCGTTAAAGCATACACACTATCGTTTTTCACGTCGTTAAAAAAAACGACATGAAAAACGACGTGAAAAAAGAGAGCATGTTCGAAATTTTTAATGCCCGTTTTTCACGTCGTTAAAAATGCTCTGGAGCATACACACGATCATTTTTAATGGCCATTTTTTAATGGCATTTTTAACGGCATGAAAAATGATCGTGTGTATGGGGCATAACTGTGAGGGCTCACAGTGTTGTGGCAACACCAACATGTAAGGGGCAAATTTCAGCAGAGTATATACGGCAGGCCCCTACTTTCAAACATCCAACTTACAAACGACTCCTACTTGCAAACGGAAGGAGACAACAGGAAGTGAGAGGAAATCTACCCCAAGGAAGGGAAATTCTCTCCTGTAAGAGTTAATATAGGAAAAAGGTGTCTCCTCTCTACTGATGCTTTATCACCAATCCTTGTTTCAATAAAAATCCCACTTTTCAAAAACAGTTGTCATTGGGATGGAAAGTGAGGTGAAATGTTCTGAACAGGGGCACAGACAGCAAAACAAATGTTACAGGGGTGATAACCCTTCCCTATGTTTTCCAAAAAGCTTAAAAATATATTTTTTGGCTGGAGCTACACTTAAACAATGTACCTGTTCAAAATTAAAAAACAGATTCTACTTAAGAACAAACCTACAGTCCCTGTCTTGTTTGCACCGCCTGTATACTGCTGTTCAGAGTATATAGGGCCTTTTTTATTTTGTGTGCGGGGTTCCCCTTAATATCCATACAAGACCCAAAGGGGCTGGTAATGGGCTGGGGTGGGGGGGGGGGGTGTGATAGGGTAGCTATGCCATTTTTCTCAAAGATTTTCATCCATATTACCGGGACCAGACATTACATGAAAGCCGCAAGCAGTTTTTTTTTTTCCTTTAGAAATGTCATTTTGTGCAGGGACAGTTCTAAACACGGGAAACACATGCCACTTTACAGGCATACTTTAGACACCTCCAGGTACGATATTTACCACTTAAGCCCCGGACTATTACGCACCTTAATGACCAGAGGTGTTTTCACAATTTGGCACTGCGCTGCTTTAACTGAAAATTGTTCGGACATGCAATGTTGTACCCAAACGAAATTTGCGTCCTTTTCTTCCCACAAATAGAGCTTTCTTTTGATGGTATTTGATTGCCTCTGCGATTTTTTATTTTTGCGATATAAACGGAAAAAGACCGAAAATTTTGAAAAAAAATGATATTTTCTACTTTTTGTTATAAGAGAAATCGAATAAACTCAATTTTAGTCATACATTTAGGCCAAAATGTATTCAGCCACACATCTTTAGTAAAAAAATGTCAATAAGCGTATATTTATTGGTTTGCGCAAAAGTTATAGAGTCTACAAACTAGGGTACATTTTCTGGAATTTACACAGCTTTTAATTTATGACTGCCTATCTTATTTCTTGAGGTGCTAAAATGGCAGGGCAGTACAAATCCCCCCCAAATGACCCCATTTTGGAAAGTAGACACCCCAAGGAAATTGCTGAGAGGCATGTTGAGCCCATTGAATATTTTTTTTTTGTCCCAAGTGATTGAATTATGACAAAAAAAAATTAAAATTACAAAAAGTTGTCACTAAATGATATATTGCTCACACATGCCATGGTTATATGTGGAATTGCACCCAAAAATACATTCTGCTGCTTCTCCTGAGTACGGGGATACCACATGTGTGGGACTTTTTAGGAGCCTAGCCGCGTACGGGACCCCGAAAACCAAGCACCGCCTTCAGGATTTCTAAGTGCGCAAATTTTTGATTTCACTCCTCACTACCTATCACAGTTTTGAAGGCCATAAAATGCCAAAATAGAACAAAACCCCCCCAAATGACCCCATTTTGGAAAGTAGACACCCCAAGCTATTTGCTGAGAGGCATGGTGAGTATTTTACAGCTCTCATTTGTTTTTGAAAATGAAGAAAGAAAATATATATATTTTTTTTTCTTTTTTACATTTTCAAAACATTGTGACAAAAAGTGAGATCTGCAAAATACTCACCATACCTCTCAGCAAATAGCGTTGGCTGTCTACTTTCCAAAATGGGGTCATTTGGGGGGGGGGGTTTGTGCCATTTGGGCATTCCATGGCCTCCGAAACTGTGATAGGCAGTCAGGAGTGAAATCCAAAATTTACACCCTTAGAAAGCCTGAAGGCGGTGCTTGGGTTTTGGGGTCCTGTACGGGGCTAGGCTCCCAAAAAGTCTCACACATGTGGTATCCCTGTACTCAGGAGAAGCAACAGAATGTATTTTGGGGTGTAATTACACATATGCTCATGGCATGTTTGAGCAATATATCGTTTAGTGACAACTTTGTGCAAAAAAATAAAAAAAGAATTGTCTTTTTTGCGCAACTTGTGTCAACATATAAAATATTCCATGGACTCAACATGCCTCTCAGCAAATAGCTTGGGGTGTCTACTTTCCAAAATGGGGTCATTTGGGGGGGTTTTGAACTGTCCTGGCATTTTATACACAACATTAGGAAGCTTACATCCACTCTTCTAACAGACAAAGACAAAGCCCTTTCTGACACTTTTTGTTTACATGAAAACATATTTTTTTTTTTGCAAGAAAATTACGTTGAACCCCTAAACATTATAGATTTTTTTAAAGCAAAGGCCCTACAGATTAAAATGGTGGGTGTTTCATTTTTTATTTCCACATAGTATTTGCGCAGCGATTTTTCAAACGCATTTTTTGGGGAAAAAATACACTTTTTAAAATTTTAATGCACTAAAACACACTATATTGCCCAAATGTTTGATGAAATAAAAAAGATGATCTTAGGCCGAGTACATGGATACCAAACACGACATGCTTTAAAATTTCGAACAAACGCGCAGTGGCGACAAACTACATACATTTTTAAAAGCTTTTAAAAACCTTTACAGGTTACCACATTAGATTTACAGAGGAGGTCTACTGCTAAAATTACTGCCCTCGATCTGACCTTCGCGGTGACACCTCACATGCATGATGCAATTGCTGTTTACATATGACGCCAGACCGATGCTTGCGTTTGCCTTTGCGCAAGAGCAGGGCGGGAAAGGGGTGCTTTTTTTTTTCTTTTTTTTTAATTATTAATTTTCCTTTTTTATTTTATTTTTAAACTGTTCCTTCCATATTTTTTTATTTTATTATTTTTTATTGTTATCTAAGGGAATGTAAATATCCCCTATGATAGCAATAGGTAGTGACAGGTACCCTAGATCTTTCCTCTGCCCTCAAAGCATCTGACCACACCAAGATCGGTGTGATAAAATGCTTTCCCAATTTCCCAATGGCGCTTTTTATATTCGGGGGGGGGGACATTCCCTCCCACTGCTTGTAAAAGCAGTCCAGAGGCTAATTAGCCACTAGGATTGCTTTTACATGAAAGACGGCCGCTGGCTGAAAAGAATGATACCAAGATGATACCTAAACCCGCAGGCATCATTCTGGTATAACCATTCAAAGTCCAGCAACATACCAGTACGTTGCTGGTCCTTGTTGGACATGTATTGTAATCTTTTTTTTCATGCAGCCTGTTGGCTGAACGAAAAAAAGAGATTGATCGGTGGGTATGCCCACCATTAGAATACCTCCCTTCATTCACCCACTTCTAATGATGGGCATACATGCACCATTTATATATGCCGAAGCATGGGGGCATCCTCCCGCAAAAGTTATGCTGCGTACACACGGTCTGACTTTTCCACGGACCAGCCTCCTTCGGAATTTCGACCGTATGTACGCGGCATTAGGAGCAGAATCGCTCCTCCGCCCCTGCTGCCCCCATGCTTCGGCATATATGCTCTTTATTTTAACTGTGGTGGTGAAATCACTTCCTACAGCACTAGAGTCGCAGGGATCAGGCCTGTCTCTGCAAACGCTGCAGTTATGTGTGTTGTGTTTTGTAAGTAACAGTGATCGATCGATACTGCACTTGGGTGGCCTGAGCTGGACGGAGGGGCAAAACGCAGGTGCTAGCAGGTATCCTGGCTGATCCCGCTAACACTGTGTTTTTGGGAACCCTAAACCGCTGGGGACGCTAGTATAGATCTGATCAGATACTATACCACTAAGGTAGGTGTATGCTTTGCGCGTGGGTGTTAGCATTACTGGCACTAACCTGACGCTGCCTGGGGCGACGCAGACCCTCTCTGACGCTAAAACCTAATTGATATCACCCGCCGGGCAATCAGGGGGTTAAACCTTTATTGGGTTATATACGACGGGTGCCCTGACACTATAAAAAGCAAACTAACTAAACAGCGTCACCCGTAACACTTATACAGTGATCACTGGTGAAAGGGTTAACTAGGGGCAATCAGGGGGTTAAAACCTTTATTAGATAATATATGGGGGTACCTGACGTTATAAAAACCTGGCGGCGAACCTAAAAAAATAACTGACTACCTAGCGCATCACCGACACAGAAGCCCTGTACACATGATCGGTTTTACCAATGAAAACCGTCAGATGGATTGTTTTCATCAGACAAACCGATCGTGTATGGGACCCATCGGTCTTTTTTCCATTGGTTTTAAAAAATAGAACTTGTTTTAAATTTTTCCGATGGATCAAAAACCGATGGAAAATTACGATCGTCTATGGGCAAGTCCATTGGTTAAAAAACCCACGCATGCTCAGACTGAATTAGGAGACGGGAGCGCTCGTTCTGGTAAAACTAGCGTTCCTAATGGAGAGAGCACATTCGTCATTCTGCAAGTTATTGCCTCGTTTAATGCAGCGCATTGTTTTTTGCTTTAGAATGGTGTTTAAAATGTGTTTTTTGCAGAAGATCTTTATCACGAGTTCTGACAAACTTATGTCTTTCTTCTTTCTTGTGATCTTCTGAATAATTTGTTTTATTCTTAAAGGCCGACCTCACAAATTACACAAAACCTTTTTTTTTGTGTTATTTATTTGTTGTGCATTTTTTGGTGTGTCAATTTCTCACAACAACATTTATTTTTTTACTTTTCCTCATGGAGGTTGGTGTCCCTTGTTATTAATTACACATTGTATTTATGAAATGTTATTTCTACTATAATAAAAACACATCAGGCAAGTATGTTGGCTGAAATCAAATCTCCATTTATTCTGGCAAAAAAGCAAACAAAAAACGAAGGGCAACAATTCAGAAATTAACAGAAAATATGAAGTCATTGGACCCCAAAGGCAGACATGACTATGATGAACAATAAGATAAACAACAGCATGAAATCAGGAGCAGCAGCCAAAGACATACATCATCCCAAGCTGTGGTACTCCATCAAACTGCAACTTCTGGAAGAGCAGCTCGAGGCCAGAGAATCACCTCCTGCTCTTCCCTGTAGCCTTCCTTCCACGCTTCCCTGCAGCGTTCTCTCCACGACCCCGTCCACGCACCCTTGCAGGCCGGGCCACTGTGTCAGGTAATGTGGCAGGAGGAGGAGGAGAAGGAGGAGAGGGATTGGCCTGCTGAGAGATATGGGTGGCCTCAGTCAGCTTCCCCCTCACCCCCATGTAGATAATGTGCTCACAGAGGGCACGTTGTCCCGCCTCCATTTGGAGCAACTTATCGGCAAGATAGCTACTAAACCCCTCCGCAGGGTTGAGGGGGGCCCTCATGATGGCAGCAGACTCACGGATCATCTTTAGTGACTCCTCCTCCACCTGTGTCATCCGCCGATGTTTTAGCAGTCTGACGTGGAGGGGAGCCACTTGTGAGACTGTGCTGCCACTAGGCCTGGGGACCTGCTGAGTCCCACTTGGCCCTTCCTCCTCCTGGCTGACACTCACCTCTGCCTCCTCCTGCCTGCCACATTCCTGAGCCTCTTCCTCCTGGCTGGCCTCATCCTGTGTTGGAAAAAGCACATAGTTAGATTTTTTGTGGAATCTATCACACACATTTTGGATATCATGACTGATGCCTTTTTTTTTTTGGGGGGGGGGGTGTTATCATTTTGGGAGAATAAATCAATTTCATCACAATATTAGGGCAATAATTATGTTCAAAAATACTATACCTGGCTGAGGATGCGAAGATCAGGCTTTTCAAGCTCAGGTGGCTCCTCCTCCCCCTCTGCAGGGGTGGAGGGAAGGGTGGAAGGAACGCTGGAGGGAAGGGTGGAAGGAAGGGTTGAGGGAAGGCTGGAAATTGATTCCCTGGCCTCAATCTGGTCATCCAGAAATTGCAGATGTTTGTAGTACCACAGCTTGGGCTGTACTACATCCTCTGCTGCTGCTCCTGATCTCTTCGAAGTGCGCACTTCTTTGTATTTTTTTTTATATGAATTGTGCAGGTTGTTTATCTTAGTATTCATCATAGTGTAGTCTGCATCTGGGATCCAGGGCTTCATATCCTCTGCTAATTTTTGAATTGTTGCCCGACGTACATCACTCTTGTGGTACGCTGGATGTTTCAGTTCCCACAGGTTGCGTAATTGTTTATATTTGTCAATAAAAACCAACATGATCTCTGGCTCCCGTAACTTATGCATTTTGGAGTGTCTGCAAGTAAAAAACACAGAAAAAAACATGAGAGGTCAAATGACATTCTACTCAACTTCTCACAATATTGGCCTATACAATCATGAACAATTATAGGCCACTGCAGGCCCCAGTTCCCTTCTTACCTTAGTTGTGTTCTTTACCGCACTTCCGGTCGTCCTTACTCCGCGCATCCCTAATAACTTCTTTCCCCTTTTTATACCTTGCGCATGCGTGTAACACTGCCCTCGTCGCCCTCCCATGACGGTCTTTTCCTACATTTCCCCGCCCCTTAATGTTCGGCGCACAGTGTGAGACGGCGTCATGTCGCAGACACAGGTGGATTCTTTATTTGAAATTACCGATGAGGAAAGCCCGGAGGCGGCAACGTCCAGATCCAGGACTAAAAGATACAAGGCGACTAATATGTCATTTGCTGAGATGGCGGAGATGGTGGACATTCTGCGGAGGAAGGATTACGATGGGAAGCATGGGCCATATGACACCCCTAATCTCCGGAAGTCGCAAATAATGGACAAAGTGGCGAGGACTCTCTATGAGAAATTTGGGGTCAGGAGATCCTAGGAGCAGCTCCGTAAAAGGTGGTCTGACCTGAAGCTGAGGGAGCCGGAGCAGTATAGGAAGCTTAAAAAAAGCATTGAAAAAAAGTAAGCTTTTATTTTTACTGTGTTCTTTCACATTGTAATATGTATTCTTCCATGTTTTGCTCCATGTGCTTGGCTTGACTGGTTTCACATTTTCTTTTTTTTTTTTTTTTTTACAAAAGTTTTATTTGGAAGATTCAAAAAAATAGGTTACAAAACTGTGAGGATATTTTACAGTAGAAGATATAAAGCAATACTATATATACAATGAGAATAGAGTAGTGTTTCAATTAAGAGCAGAAAATATTATGACAATATAGAGATAGGGTACCTAGTGGGATTGATACAAAACAGGGTAAGGGGTATCAATAGGGTGTATAGGATCAGAGAAAGGATCAATACAAAAAAAAAGGGTTCCATAGATTCGGAAGGCATATGATTCAATCGTTGGACCAGTACATCCTTTTCGAGTTAAAGGTGTGAATGCTATCAGATAGGGTGTGATGAATTCTTTCGGATAACTGAAGATTTCTCATTCTGGATAAAACCTGGGGCCAGGGAAGGTTATTGGATTTCCAGTTAAGGGCAATCATCCATTGGATTGAGCTTACTAGTGAATTAATCAATCTAACACAGGGAGGGGGTATATCTGGGATATTAGCATAAAGAATACATATTTGCGGGGAGAGGGTAATTTTTTTTTTAACCATGGATTCTATTTTCATTTCGGCGTGTCGCCACACTGTTTCTAGGAATCTACAGCTCCAGAAAATGTGAGTATATGTGCCAGTTTCTGTACAACCTCTGAAGCAGCATGGAGAAGTTGATGGATAGAATGAGTGAATTTTTTCAGGGATTAGATATAGTCTAGAAAATAGTTTCATAGGGGATTCTCTGTATGCTGGAGCTATGTTTCATTTGCGGAGATTGTCTGTCATAGTGTTCCATGTTTCTATGGGGATGTTGCAATGTAATTCGGATTCCCAGTGTAGCATTTGGTTCGATTTTTCAGGCATCGAGGATCTGTTAAGGTCCTTGTAGAAAAGGAAGATTAAGCCTTTATCTCTCGAAGAGTTTATGCAGACGTGTTCAAATATCGTCGTAGGGGGACGAATAATTAAAGAATAATGCTCGTTGAAAAAGTTTTTAATTTGAATGTAGTTTGTGAGTTCCGAGGATGGAAGATTGTATTTGGACTGGAGTGCGGGGAATGTGAGAAATGTATTGTTAGAGGACAATGATTTTAGGGAGGACAAATTATTATTTTGCCATCGGGGGAACGAACGTATGCTATTCAAGTTCTGTATAAGCCTAGGGTCACCTAAAAAGGAGGCAAGAGGCGGTGTGTCAGATGAAAATTTGAGGGTTTTAGTAAGCACAAGCCATAGTCGGAGGAAATGGGCCACTATGAGGTTATATTTGGGAAGTTTTTGGTGGTGTATACAGTTAGACCAGATGATGCCTTGTAGGTGGTATGAAGCAATGGAAAAAGATTCGAAATTAAGCCATGGGAGCTGTGGAGTGGGAGCATGCCATTGGGCAATCTGTGAAAGTTTAGTGGCAATGAAATAGTGCCAGATATTGGGGATGCCTAGGCCGCCTTTGTTTTGGGGTCTGAACATGAGTGGGTAGCCACATCTTGTTTTTTTGATGACCAGATAAATTTGTTAATCTCCCTTTGAAGGGATTCAATTCTTGTTTTGGGGACATTGATAGGCAAAGCTCTAAAAATATATAATAATTTTGGAAGGGGGGTCATTTTAAAGGCGCAAATCCTACCAAGGAGGGAAATGTGGTATGTGGACCATACTTTGAGTAGGGAGCTAATCTGTTGGAATAGGGGGGTGAAGTTGGTGATATATAAGGTTTTGTGATGGGAAGTGATGAGGACACCAAGATACCTGAATGATTTAGAGCACCATATAAAGTTGAAGTCTTTTTGTAGAGTAGTGGTAAGGTTTGGGGGGAGGTTGATAGGGAGGGCAGAACATTTGTTGACATTGATACCCAAACCAGAAATGATATGAAATGATTTAAGTTCAGAGATAAGGTTTGGTAAAGATGTTAAGGGGTTCGATAGAAACACCAGAGCATCATCCGCATAGAGGCTAAGTTTGAATTCATGTGGGCCTTTGTTATACCCTTTGATATTTGGGTTGTTCCTTATGGCTTGTGCTAGAGGTTCAATTGCCAAGGCGAATAAAAGAGGGGAGAGGGGGCAGCCCTGTCTGGTACCTCTGCTTAAGGGGAAGAAGTCAGAATTGTGGCCTGGGATTTTGATTCTGGTTTGGGGGAGGTGATAGAGGGCATTGAATCCATGAATAAATTTGTCTGTGATGCCAAATTTAGGGAGAAGATAGTTAAGATAGGACCAGTTTACACTATCAAATGCCTTATGAATGTCGAGGCTAAGAAGGCATAGTGGGTTAGAGGAAAGATTAGCATCTTGAATGATGTTGGTAACAAGTCGGATGTTGTCTGTGATTTGACGGCCAGGAATGAACCCAGATTGGTCAATATGGATAAGGGAGGTAATAACAGATGCTAATCTATCAGCTAAGAGTCGGCCAAAGATTTTCAAATCATTATTAAGAACTGAAATTGGGCGAAAATTTTGGGGAAGGGAGTGGTCTTTAAGGGGTTTAGGAATCAGAGACAAATTTGCAAGGAGCATGTCTTCTGGGAAATGGCCACCTGTGAGGATATGGTTAAATAGTTTAGTTAATCTAGGAACTAATAGGGGTGCAAATTTTTTGTAGTATAATGTGGAGAAGCCATCAGGGCCTGGCGCTGTCGAAGTTTTAAGTGATTTAATGATGTTCGTAATTTCTAGCTCCATGCAGGGATTATTGAGAATGGAAGTTTGTTGATCATTAAGGGTGGGGAGATGTATATTATCTAGCCAATTAAGTGAGGAGGTAGAGGGGTGAGTCTGAGGCTCTGAAAGGAGATTTTTATAGAAAGTGGAGAAAATGTCCAGGACATCACAGGGGTGTGTGACCAAGTTACCTTTATGGTTTCGCAGTTTGTATGTGTGGGGGGGGGGATTATGTTCCTGGTTGAGTTTACGTGCAAACATTTTAGATGTGGCGTTGCTATGCAACAAAAATTTGGCTTTGGAAAATCTAAGGGATTTCTCAGTGTCTGTTGAAAGGATCGTGTCTAGGGATTGGCGTTTAGAATGAATTTGTTTTGTAATTTCTGGAGATGGAGATTGGCTAAGTTTGTTGTATAAAAGGTCTAAGTCTTTAGTTAGAGCTTTGATTTCTGTAAGTTTAGCTTTATTTTTGGCTGCAGCAATGCTAATCAGGTGTCCTCTCAGGACTACTTTGTGTGCAGACCAGAGTGAGGTAGGAGCAATGTCTTCAGTATTGTTGTTAGCAAAATAGTCTACAATGTGAGAGTTTACGTCTTGTAGTGTGTGTGGGTCAGATAAAAGTGAGTCATTAAGACGCCAGTTGAATGCAGAGGGGGCGAGCCCCACATGAAAAGTGACAAATTCAACCATGTCATGGTCAGACCAGGGACAAGGGTGAATTCGAGCTCTAGAGGAGTTCGCTAGGAGAATGGGGGTGCAGAATATATAATCTAGTCTGGCATAGCAGTCATGTGGATGGGAGTAATGGGTATAGGCCTTTATGCCAACATTGTGGGATCTCCATGAATCAATCAGTTAAAATTTATTGAGTGTGCGGTTCATTAATCTGGAGAAGGCTTTAGAGGAGGGAGTCACCTTACTCCTATCCAGGGAGGGGTGTGCGGCTAGGTTTCACATTTTCAAATGACAACTTTTATGTAAAGTTGAGGGTCCACTTATTTGGTAAATGTGTCGTTAAAAAAAATTGATCGTCTTCCCCAAAACATGCTTGCCACATATCCACGTAAACTACATGTGGGCATGCCTCATTTTAATTAAACAATCTTTATCTACATGTAGCGGGTACTTACTTTCCCGGGGTAAAATTTGTAATCTTTCGGTGACACCGGTGGTATATTCCGGCGGTCCACTGGGTGGCGCTGTCACCATGGGCTGACGGACGGATATCGCTGTGTGCGGAGCCTCCTTTTTGGCCTCTCTCGGCAGCGGTATGGTGGGGCGGGGAACCTGCCATGCTTGCTGGGAGAGGGTATAAAGGGGCCGGCCATCTTGGTCACGGGGTCTTCGTCCCAGGCACCTTCAGCTTGCGGACGGTGGTTCGCGTTCGTCCTCTAGGCGGCCTAGGCCTAGAGGACCACCGGAGATCGTGTTCCACCTCAGGCACCTTTAGTCCTGGGGTGAGGTACTTGGATGGAGGTCCGGAGCTCAGTGCCCAACACTGAGTTCCACGAGGGAAGGATCCTAAGGCACTCCGGGGATGGATGCCTGAATCCGAGGTGGGCGTAATGGACCGGGAAGAGCTCCTCATCTGAAGACCCGGTGCAGCAGACTGCCGGTGATGGGTGAGTCTCTTGTCGGAGACCGTCCAGAAGGAGAATTTCCCTCGTGCGGAGACCATAACCCACTCTTAGGGAGGAGAGTGGAGGATCGAACTTGTGTCTGGGCCTATTCGTACACACACCTCCTTTTCTGTTCTATAGCCAAGGGAGTCCATGTTATGTTCTAAATAAAGGAGTGTTGGACTTTAACGGTGTGTGGCTCAATTTCTGGCGGACGAAGTTTAAAGGAGACTCTTGGAGGGAGGATCCGATGCACAGCACAGACCCGAAGGTAACAAGAGACATTGCTGAGACCACATGCATAACTGTGGTGGAAGCCTGGCGTAGCTCATCCCTCTCCCTCCCCTATCATACCCCTAGACCAGAGACAGTGCGAGTTGGAAAACTTTAATAGAGGGGAGTGGGGAGAGGGTGTGCGCTACACGTGGGGGCTCGGGTCCGGCATTGTGTTGTGCATTACTGTATGGAACGTGTCTGCTGGAAGAGTTAAACGAATAGGCCAAAGTGCAGCCCTGCTTGAAGCCGTGGACATGACCCCAAGAAGGGAAAGGCCCATGCAGGAAGAGCGGTGAACGGGGGGAAGCTCAGCCGTGTGAAGTAGTACACGTGGGGGTTTCTAATTGCACTGCGCCAACAGACACAACCCCCGCTGCTTAGTTCATGGGCGTGGCTCAACCAAGAAAAAGTAAAGAAAGCCCGCGAACTGGAGCAAAGGGGAGGAGTCCAATACGTGTGAAGGGACTACACGTGGGACATTGGCGCGAAAACTCTGCAGTGTGCGATGGATCAGCAACAGGTCGCCATGTTTGGACACACCTCGTGGATTCCGGTACATCCTTCCACCACGACACTGACTGCTGCTGCTCCAATAACGGATACGGGGATTCGACTGAAGCCAAGGGGTCGATTCGCCCTATACTCATGTATGGACGTTAAGGCCCTGGGTATGATTTGTCCCGGGTGTTCGGGACTGGTGTGCCTGCTGAAGCTGTTCGGACGTTGTGAGGCCTGTGGGGAGTTCACGTTTGAGGTGGATTCGGCAGTAGGGAGGCCGAGAACTATCTACCCAGGCCGGGTTTCAGGTACCACCACTCAGAGAGGAGAAATCACTGCTGTGAGAGTCACCCCAGCGCACACTGCAGCGACCAGGGAAGAGGTCGTTAAAACTCTATGGGAGAAATCTGAGGATGCTGACTTGGTCACCACTGTCTCGCAGCGTCCGTCACCGAAGAAAAGAACCAGCGTGGTAGCCCCGACCAGCGGTGGTGGTGGACCGTCTCGCCCGCTTACGCCAGCCCCGGATGGATCCGTTGACGAGGGTTCCGGACGTCCCGCTTCAAGGAAAGGCCGAGGTAAGCCAGGCAAAGGGACTTGGTGTGTGGGAGGAGGTGTCGGGAAGGCATGGCCTAGTAAGTCCGCGGAGTGTGGAGGCTCAGTTTCTACAAAGAGCTACATCCCCGCGGAGGAGTGTGACACCTCCGACTTGGAATCGCTCTCGGACCTGGGAGATGATGCCATCATTGATGATTTGTTTGCCGAGAAAGGCTGGGACAAGGTACCGCTTGCTTCATTCCGCAGATCTCGGGATTCACCCATGTCAACAGGGGAAAGTACGCCCCGGGTGGAGGCGACAGCGCCTGGAGAAGAATCTTGTCCTCAGTTTGTCCCTACAACCCCGGCGCAACCTGCATCTGATGCTGGGGTAAAGAGACTGTTGCTGCGGGCCCCAATGCCCAGATTGGAAGTGGTCAAAGCGCCTTGTCATCCAGACTCGGTAGTTATGCCTGGTGAGGGAGACAGAGCTACCATGCCTCCTTTGGAAAGACTACAACGCCTATTTGGCCAAAAAGTTGCAGAGGAGTACGGATGGGAGTATCCCTACTTACCGAAGGACTTGTTCTATGAGGTGGAAGTGTACAGAGAGCGCTGGTACAATGACTTCGTGTGGACCCACCTAAAAGTTCCGCACGCCCGCAGGTACCTGGCGTGCTCTCCTAGTGCTTCATAGCGTTTCAAAGATTGCAAGGCCGATTGGATGTTAGGAAGACACATCCATGCAGATAAAGTGCTGATCCGACGCAAAGAAGGCGAAGATGTGGAGTATCATCTGGAGACCGTGGATCAACACTTGAAGCCACTGATTTTGCCGCATCCTCGCTTTTACTTATAGGAGACAAAGACTCCGCTCTTATCATGCTGATTGAACTTTTTGGGGCAGTTGTTGTTGTGTGCCCAAAGGAATGAGGAACTATTCCTGTGTTTTTTTTTTTCCCTCTTCCTGCAAAGAGATCACAGACTCTGGGGTTAGATAGGGCCAAAGAGAAGAAGAAGAAGCTCCACGAGTGCAGTACCGCGAGGCTTTCACCAGGTGGCAGTCTTGTGCAACGTTTTTTTTAAACACTTTTCATGCACCCACTCTTTGGAGGAAAGGAATTTCTTCTCGGAGAGGTTTCTTTTCTTCTTACACGAATACATGTGTCAGGGTTTTTGTGTATTGGTCTTGGTTTCTTTTCTTTTCCCTCTGCAGGAGAACATCCCGTCAAGATTATGGGACCTGGGGTGGTTCTTAGTTAGGATGGGAGGGAAAGGTATAATGTTGAAATGTGAGTTCATGTTTAATGTTGTCTTTCACTCCTCTTTTGTTACAGGGGCTCAGACACAATTTCTCTGTTAGGATAGTTTCCTAAAATTTTTTGTTTTTTTCAAATTGTTAGTTGGTTTCTGGATTGGGTTGTGTCAGCCGTTGAGGGCATAATTCACTCCAGACACTGGGGACCAGTGTCAAATGACAGGGGGGAGAGTGTAGCGGGTACTTACTTTCCCGGGGTAAAATTTTGAATCTTTCTGTGACACCGGTGGTATATTCCGGCGGTCCACTGGGTGGCGCTGTCACCATGGGCTGATGGATGGATATCGCTGTGTGTGGAGCCTCCTTTTTGGCCTCTCTCGGCAGCGGTATGGTGGGGCGGGGAACCCGCCATGCTTGCTGGGAGAGGGTATAAAGAGGCCGGCCATCTTGGTCACGGGGTCTTCGTCCCAGGCACCTTCAGCTTGCGGACGGTGGTTCGCGTTCGTCCTCTAGGCGGCCTAGGCCTAGAGGACCACCGGAGATCGTGTTCCACCTCAGGCACCTTTAGTCCTGGGGTGAGGTACTTGGATGGAGGTCCGGAGCTCAGTGCCCAACACTGAGTTCCGCGAGGGAAGGAGATCCTAGGGAGCCCCGGGAGTGGGTTCCCGAATCCAGAAGGCGTAATGGACCGGGGGGAGCTCCTCACTTGAAGACCCGGTGCAGCATATTGCCGGTGACAGGTGAGCCTCTCGTCGGAGACCGCCTGGAAGGAAATTCCCCCTCGTGCGGAGACCGTAAACCCACTTTCAGGAAGGAAAGTGGAGAACTACACCCCCACCCATACGAAGGCAGGCACGTACAGGTACGTGATTGTGCCTGTCCGTGTCATTCTGCCGACGTATATATACAGTGGGCGGTCGTTAAGTGGTTAAAGGAATATTTGACTTTTTTTTTTCACTTTATGCATCATTAAAATGACTGCTCCCAAAAAACGTCAGTTTTTAA
This sequence comes from Rana muscosa, assembly GCA_029206835.1. Lineage (NCBI taxonomy): Eukaryota > Metazoa > Chordata > Amphibia > Anura > Ranidae > Rana > Rana muscosa. The sequence continues at coordinate 501,676,758 of CM055117.1, forward strand.
AACTTCGTTTTGCATTGATACATGTTCCCTGGGGCAGAATCCGGGTCCCCAAACCCTTTTTAGGACAATAACATGCATATTAGTAGTTAAAATTAGCAACTTTAGATTTCAAACGTTCGCGTCCATTGTATTTAATAGGGTTCTAACGTTCGCGCGAACTTTCGGTCCGTTCGAAGATTCTGGTGCGAACCGAACGGGGGGGTGTTCGGCTCATCCCTAATGTTTTGCTGTTTACAGAAAATTGTCAGATTTGTGTTGAAAGGCGCAGACTGATTTTTTTGTTTCTTCGACTCATATTAAAGGTCCAAGTTTATTTTGAATGTCTTTGCTTTGTTTTACTAAGGTTTTTTCTCTTTTGTTCTCAGTAATATCATGCTGATTACAAAAACGATCCATGTAAAAAATATTTATTTATTTAAATTTTATTCATTCGTTTATACATAACTGATTTTTTTTTGGCCCCCGCATACTTTTAAAATCTACAGGGTGGCCCTCGTGTTGAAAAGTTTGGAGACCCCTGGTTTAGATCAAAGCATATTCATGTGTTAGAATGGCACAGTCAAAGTCCAGACCTAAATCCAATTGAGAATTAGGGATGAGCTCGGTGTTCGATCGTTCGCCGAACAACGAATGATTTGGGCCGTTCGCGCCTAATTCGCGGCCCACAATGCACTACGCCATCGCAGTGTCATCCAGGCGCTGTGATTGGCCAAGCATGCACTGTGACCCCGCATGCTTGGCCAATCACAGCGCCGGCAGCGAGGAGAGCAATGATTGGCCACAGGCAGGATGCCTGTGGCCAATTATTGCTGAGGGTGTTTAGTACACGCCCCACACTATAAAAGGCCGCCAGCACGGCGGCCTAGTGTAGTGTGTTCCGGAGCAGGGAAAGAGAAGCATAGGCAGGGACAGTGACATTTTTTTTTCTTGCTTAACCTGGATTCCTTTAGTTTAGGGAAAGAGAAGGATAGGTAGGGAGAGTGTCAGTCTGTTTTACTGTGCTAAACCTTGTTTGTAGGGACAGGGAAGGACAGTGAGGGAAATTCTCATTGTGCTATACTGTGCTAAAGCATTCCTCATCAACCATCTTTAAAAAAAAAAATTATAGGGACAGAAAACTATAGGTAGGGAGAGTGTCAGTGTGTTTTACTGTGCTAAACCTTGTTTGTAGGGACAGGGAAGGACAGTGAGGGAAATTCTCATTGTGCTATACTGTGCTAAAGCATTCCTCATCAACCATCTTTAAAAAAAAAAAATTATAGGGACAGAAAACTATAGGTAGGGAGAGTGTCAGTGTGTTTTACTGTGCTAAACCTTGTTTGTAGGGACAGGGAAAGACAGTGAGGGAAATTCTCATTGTGCTATACTGTGCTAAAGCATTCCTCATCAACCATCTTTAAAAAAAAAAATTTTTATAGGGACAGAAAACTATAGGTAGGGAGAGTGTCAGTGTGTTTTACTGTGCTAAACCTTGTTTGTAGGGACAGGGAAGGACAGTGAGGGAAATTCTCATTGTGCTATACTGTGCTAAAGCATTCCTCATCAACCATCTTTAAAAAAAAATTTTTTATAGGGACAGAAAACTATAGGTAGGGAGAGTGTCAGTGTGTTTTACTGTGCTAAACCTTGTTTGTAGGGACAGGGAAGGACAGTGAGGGAAATTCTCATTGTGCTATACTGTGCTAAAGCATTCCTCATCAACCATCTTTAAAAAAAAAAAATTTTTTATAGGGACAGAAAACTATAGGTAGGGAGAGTGTCAGTGTGTTTTACTGTGATAAACCTTGTTTGTAGGGACAGGGAAGGACAGTGAGGGAAATTCTCATTGTGCTATACTGTGCTAAAGCATTCCTCATCAACCATCTTTAAAAAAAAAATTTTTTATAGGGACAGAAAACTATAGGTAGGGAGAGTGTCAGTGTGTTTTACTGTGCTAAACCTTGTTTGTAGGGACAGGGAAGGACAGTGAGGGAAATTCTCATTGTGCTATACTGTGCTAAAGCATTCCTCATCAACCATCTTTAAAAAAAAATTTTTTTATAGGGACAGAAAACTATAGGTAGGGAGAGTGTCAGTGTGTTTTACTGTGCTAAACCTTGTTTGTAGGGACAGGGAAGGACAGTGAGGGAAATTCTCATTGTGCTATACTGTGCTAAAGCATTCCTCATCAACCATCTTTACAAAAACATTTTTTATAGGGACAGAAAACTATAGGTAGGGAGAGTGTCAGTGTGTTTTACTGTGCTAAACCTTGTTTGTAGGGACAGGGAAGGACAGTGAGGGAAATTCTCATTGTGCTATACTGTGCTAAAGCATTCCTCATCAACCATCTTTAAAAAAAAAAAAATTATAGGGACAGAAAACTATAGGTAGGGAGAGTGTCAGTGTGTTTTACTGTGCTAAACCTTGTTTGTAGGGACAGGGAAGGACAGTGAGGGAAATTCTCATTGTGCTATACTGTGCTAAAGCATTCCTCATCAACCATCTTTAAAAAAAAAAATTTTTTATAGGGACAGAAAACTATAGGTAGGGAGAGTGTCAGTGTGTTTTACTGTGCTAAACCTTGTTTGTAGGGACAGGGAAGGACAGTGAGGGAAATTCTCAATGTGCTATACTGTGCTAAAGCATTCCTCATCAACCATCTTTAAAAAAAAATTTTTTTATAGGGACAGAAAACTATAGGTAGGGAGAGTGTCAGTGTGTTTTACTGTGCTAAACCTTGTTTGTAGGGACAGGGAAGGACAGTGAGGGAAATTCTCATTGTGCTATACTGTGCTAAAGCATTCCTCATCAACCATCTTTAAAAAAATTTTTTTTTATAGGGACAGAAAACTATAGGTAGGGAGAGTGTCAGTGTTTTTTACTGTGCTAAACCTTGTTTGTAGGGACAGGGAAGGACAGTGAGGGAAATTCTCATTGTGCTATACTGTGCTAAAGCATTCCTCATCAACCATCTTTAAAAAAAAAAATTTTTATAGGGACAGAAAACTATAGGTAGGGAGAGTGTCAGTGTGTTTTACTGTGCTAAACCTTGTTTGTAGGGACAGGGAAGGACAGTGAGGGAAATTCTCATTGTGCTATACTGTGCTAAAGCATTCCTCATCAACCATCTTTAAAAAACAAATATAGGGACAGAAAACTATAGGTAGGGAGAGTGTCAGTGTGTTTTACTGTGTTAACCTTGTTTGTAGGGACAGGGAAGGACAGTGAGGGAAATTCTCATTGTGCTATACTGTGCTAAAGCATTCCTCATCAACCATCTTTAAAAAAAAAAAATTTTATAGGGACAGAAAACTATAGGTAGGGAGAGTGTCAGTGTGTTTTACTGTGCTAAACCTTGTTTGTAGGGACAGGGAAGGACAGTGAGGGAAATTCTCATTGTGCTATACTGTGCTAAAGCATTCCTCATCAACCATCTTTTAAAAAAAATGTTTTTATAGGGACAGAAAACTATAGGTAGGGAGAGTGTCAGTGTGTTTTACTGTGCTAAACCTTGTTTGTAGGGACAGGGAAGGACAGTGAGGGAAATTCTCATTGTGCTATACTGTGCTAAAGCATTCCTCATCAACCATCTTTAAAAAAAAAAAAAAATTATAGGGACAGAAAACTATAGGTAGGGAGAGTGTCAGTGTGTTTTACTGTGCTAAACCTTGTTTGTAGGGACAGGGAAGGACAGTGAGGGAAATTCTCATTGTGCTATACTGTGCTAAAGCATTCCTCATCAACCATCTTTAAAAAAAAAAAAAAAATTATAGGGACAGAAAACTATAGGTAGGGAGAGTGTCAGTGTTTTTTACTGTGCTAAACCTTGTTTGTAGGGACATGGAAGGACAGTGAGGGAAATTCTCATTGTGCTATACTGTGCTAAAGCATTCCTCATCAACCATCTTTAAAAAACAAAAAATTATAGGGACAGAAAACTATAGGTAGGGAGAGTGTCAGTGTGTTTTACTGTGCTAAACCTTGTTTGTAGGGACAGGGAAGGACAGTGAGGGAAATTCTCATTGTGCTATACTGTGCTAAAGCATTCCTCATCAACCATCTTTAAAAAAAAAATGTTTTATAGGGACAGAAAACTATAGGTAGGGAGAGTGTCAGTGTGTTTTACTGTGCTAAACCTTGTTTGTAGGGACAGGGAAGGACAGTGAGGGAAATTCTCATTGTGCTATACTGTGCTAAAGCATTCCTCATCAACCATCTTTAAAAAAAAAAAATTATAGGGACAGAAAACTATAGGTAGGGAGAGTGTCAGTGTGTTTTACTGTGCTAAACCTTGTTTGTAGGGACAGGGAAGGACAGTGAGTGAAATTCTCATTGTGCTATACTGTGCTAAAGCATTCCTCATCAACCATCTTTAAAAAAAAAAAAAATTATAGGGACAGAAAACTATAGGTAGGGAGAGTGTCAGTGTTTTTTACTGTGCTAAACCTTGTTTGTAGGGACAGGGAAGGACAGTGAGGGAAATTCTCATTGTGCTATACTGTGCTAAAGCATTCCTCATCAACCATCTTTAAAAAAAAAAATTTTTATAGGGACAGAAAACTATAGGTAGGGAGAGTGTCAGTGTGTTTTACTGTGCTAAACCTTGTTTGTAGGGACAGGGAAGGACAGTGAGGGAAATTCTCATTGTGCTATACTGTGCTAAAGCATTCCTCATCAACCATCTTTAAAAAAAAAAATTTTTATAGGGACAGAAAACTATAGGTAGGGAGAGTGTCAGTGTGTTTTACTGTGCTAAACCTTGTTTGTAGGGACAGGGAAGGACAGTGAGGGAAATTCTCATTGTGCTATACTGTGCTAAAGCATTCCTCATCAACCATCTTTAAAAAAAAAATTTTTTATAGGGACAGAAAACTATAGGTAGGGAGAGTGTCAGTGTGTTTTACCGTGCTAAACCTTGTTTGTAGGGACAGGGAAGGATAGTGAGGGAAATTCTCATTGTGCTATACTGTGCTAAAGCATTCCTCATCAACCATCTTTAAAAAAAAAAAATTATAGGGACAGAAAACTATAGGTAGGGAGAGTGTCAGTGTGTTTTACTGTGCTAAACCTTGTTTGTAGGGACAGGGAAGGACAGTGAGGGAAATTCTCATTGTGCTATACTGTGCTAAAGCATTCCTCATCAACCATCTTTAAAAAAAAAAATTTTTATAGGGACAGAAAACTATAGGTAGGGAGAGTGTCAGTGTTTTTTACTGTGCTAAACCTTGTTTGTAGGGACAGGGAAGGACAGTGAGGGAAATTCTCATTGTGCTATACTGTGCTAAAGCATTCCTCATCAACCATCTTTAAAAAACAAAAAATTATAGGGACAGAAAACTATAGGTAGGGAGAGTGTCAGTGTGTTTTACTGTGCTAAACCTTGTTTGTAGGGACAGGGAAGGACAGTGAGGGAAATTCTCATTGTGCTATACTGTGCTAAAGCATTCCTCATCAACCATCTTTAAAAAAAACATTTTTTCTAGGGACAGAAAACTATAGGTAGGGAGAGTGTCAGTGTGTTTTACTGTGCTAAACCTTGTTTGTAGGGACAGGGAAGGACAGTGAGGGAAATTCTCATTGTGCTATACTGTGCTAAAGCATTCCTCATCAACCATCTTTAAAAAAAAAAATTATAGGGACAGAAAACTATAGGTAGGGAGAGTGTCAGTGTGTTTTACTGTGCTAAACCTTGTTTGTAGGGACAGGGAAGGACAGTGAGGGAAATTCTCATTGTGCTATACTGTGCTAAAGCATTCCTCATCAACCATCTTTAAAAAAAAAATGTTTTATAGGGACAGAAAACTATAGGTAGGGAGAGTGTCAGTGTGTTTTACTGTGCTAAACCTTGTTTGTAGGGACAGGGAAGGACAGTGAGGGAAATTCTCATTGTGCTATACTGTGCTAAAGCATTCCTCATCAACCATCTTTAAAAAAAAAATTTTTTATAGGGACAGAAAACTATAGGTAGGGAGAGTGTCAGTGTGTTTTACTGTGCTAAACCTTGTTTGTAGGGACAGGGAAGGACAGTGAGGGAAATTCTCATTGTGCTATACTGTGCTAAAGCATTCCTCATCAACCATCTTTAAAAAAAAAAAAATTATAGGGACAGAAAACTATAGGTAGGGAGAGTGTCAGTGTGTTTTACTGTGCTAAACCTTGTTTGTAGGGACAGGGAAGGACAGTGAGGGAAATTCTCATTGTGCTATACTGTGCTAAAGCATTCCTCATCAACCATCTTTAAAAAAAAAATTTTTTATAGGGACAGAAAACTATAGGTAGGGAGAGTGTCAGTGTTTTTTACTGTGCTAAACCTTGTTTGTAGGGACAGGGAAGGACAGTGAGGGAAATTCTCATTGTGCTATACTGTGCTAAAGCATTCCTCATCAACCATCTTTAAAAAAAAATGTTTTATAGGGACAGAAAACTATAGGTAGGGAGAGTGTCAGTGTGTTTTACTGTGCTAAACCTTGTTTGTAGGGACAGGGAAGGACAGTGAGGGAAATTCTCATTGTGCTATACTGTGCTAAAGCATTCCTCATCAACCATCTTTAAAAAAAAATTTTTTTATAGGGACAGAAAACTATTGGTAGGGAGAGTGTCAGTGTGTTTTACTGTGCTAAACCTTGTTTGTAGGGACAGGGAAGGACAGTGAGGGAAATTCTCATTGTGCTATACTGTGCTAAAGCATTCCTCATCAACCATCTTTAAAAAAAAAAAAATTATAGGGACAGAAAACTATAGGTAGGGAGAGTGTCAGTGTGTTTTACTGTGCTAAACCTTGTTTGTAGGGACAGGGAAGGACAGTGAGGGAAATTCTCATTGTGCTATACTGTGCTAAAGCATTCCTCATCAACCATCTTTAAAAAAAAAAAAATTTATAGGGACAGAAAACTATAGGTAGGGAGAGTGTCAGTGTGTTTTACTGTGCTAAACCTTGTTTGTAGGGACAGGGAAGGACAGTGAGGGAAATTCTCATTGTGCTATACTGTGCTAAAGCATTCCTCATCAACCATCTTTAAAAAAAAAAATTTTTATAGGGACAGAAAACTATAGGTAGGGAGAGTGTCAGTGTGTTTTACTGTGCTAAACCTTGTTTGTAGGGACAGGGAAGGACAGTGAGGGAAATTCTCATTGTGCTATACTGTGCTAAAGCATTCCTCATCAACCATCTTTGAAATCCTTGTTTTTTGGACAGTCAGGGAAATTGTCATTTTGCTATTCTGTGCGAAAGCAATCATCCTCAACCATATTTAGAAATCCTTAAGTAAAGGGACAGAGAAGGACACCTGAAGGTAGCCCTTATTGCTTTTTTTCACATCTCCCTGCAGGCCATCCATTAGAATGTCTGGAAGGCAAACAAGGAGAGGCAGACAGTCAGGAGGCAATAAAAGAGGGCAAGCAGGCTCTGTGTCTGGGGGCAACAGTGCTGGTCGTGGACGCGGTGCATTGTCATCAGCACATGGCCATGGGACACGCTTGTCCTTCTTTTCGGCAGCTGGACATGTTGAGCCACATCATGCCGAAGACTTGGTAGAGTGGATGACCAAGCCCTCCTCCTCCTCCTCATCCTCTCTCACCCAGGCTCAGGGTACTGGCAAAGCAGCTGCCAAAGCGTCCTCTTCCCTGGTATCAATGTCAGACTCATCATCAGTCACTCCTTCCCTAGACCCACCATGTCCTCCTCCTGAGGAGTCCCCCGAACTGTTTGAGCACAGTGTTGGGTACATGCTCCAGGAGGATGCCCAGCGTTTCGAAGGGTCTGATGATGAAACCCAGCTAGAGGAAGGCAGTAGCGTGAGAGCAGACAGAGGGGATGCTCAAGAAGGACACCAATCTGGCAGTCATGTTCCAGCAGCTGCAGCATACTGCCAGATTGGCTCCAGTGATGAGGAGGGAGGGGATGATGAGGTCACTGACTCCACGTGGGTGCCTAATAGGAGAGAGGAGGAGGAGGAGGATGAGGAGGAGGCACATCTCCAACGAGGCAGGATGCCCTTTGGTGGCCAGCGTAAGGGCAGTACACCGACGGAATCACACCGCAGAGCTCCGCCTGTGCAGGGCGCTGCCTCTGCCCGTCATTCAAAAAGTTCTTTGGTGTGGGCCTTTTTTGAGGCTAGTGCATCAGATCGCACAGCTGCTGTTTGCAACATATGTCTCAAGCGTATATCGCGTGGCCAAAACATCAGCCGCTTGGGTGCCATGCAGCTCGTTGGCAAGCCTACCTCAAAGACCCACACCAAAGAACAAAGCGGACCTCTCCTTGCACCGCATCAGCTGGGATCTCCAACCCCACTATAACTTCAGTCCTCTCTGAAACATGCACTGAGAGGAATGAAGGTGTAGAATTAGGTGTGTCACAGCCAAGTACTTGCGGCCACTCTGCTAGCAGTACACCGACGTCCGATTCTAGCAGGCAAATTTCCCTGCCCCAGCTGCTGGACCGTCGAAAGAAGTTCACTCCCAGCCATCCACATGCCCAGCGGTTGAATGCTAGCTTGGCTAAATTGCTAGCGCTTCAACTGCTGCCTTTTCAGTTGGTAGACTCGGCCCCCTTCCGTGAGTTTTTGCAATGTGCGGTTCCTCAGTGGTAGGGATGAGCTTGGTGTTCGAGTCGAACATACGTTCGACTCGAACATCGGCTGTTCGATCGTTCGACGAAGATCGAACGATTTGGGCCGTTCGCGCCTAATTCGAGTGACGCGAACGGCCCACAATGCACTACGCCATCGCAGTGTCATCCAGGCGCTCCGATTGGCCAAGCATGCACTGTGACCCCGCATGCTTGGCCAATCACAGCGTCGGCAGCGAGGAGAGCAATGATTGGCCACAGGCAGGATGCCTGTGGCCAATTATTGCTGAGGGTGTTTAGTACACGCCCCACACTATAAAAGGCCGCCAGCACGGCGGCCTAGTGTAGTGTGTTCCGGAGCAGGGAAAGAGAAGCATAGGCAGGGACAGTGACATTTTTTTTTCTTGCTTAACCTGGATTCCTTTAGTTTAGGGAAAGAGAAGGATAGGTAGGGAGAGTGTCAGTGTGTTTTACTGTGCGAATCCTTGTTTCTAGGGACAGGGAAGGACAGTGAGGGAAATTCTCCTTGTGCTATAGTGTGCTAAAGCATTGATCATCAACCATCTTTAAAAAATCATTTTTTCTAGGGACAGAAAACTATAGGTAGGGAGAGTGTCAGTGTGTTTTACTGTGATAATCCTTGTTTCTAGGGACAGGGAAGGACAGTGAGGGAAATTCTCCGTGTGCTATAGTGTGCTAAAGCATTGATCATCAACCATCTTTAAAAAAACATTTTTTCTAGGGACAGAAAACTATAGGTAGGAAGAGTGTCAGTTTCTTTCACTGTGATAATCCTTGTTTCTAGGGACAGGGAAGGACAGTGAGGGAAATTCTCCTTGTGCTATAGTGTGCTAAAGCATTGATCATCAACCATCTTTAAAAAAACATTTTTTCTAGGGACAGAAAACTATAGGTAGGAAGAGTGTCAGTTTCTTTCACTGTGATAATCCTTGTTTCTAGGGACAGGGAAGGACAGTGAGGGAAATTCTACTTGTGCTATAGTGTGCTAAAGCATTGATCATCAATCAGCTTTAAAAAAACATTTTTTCTAGGGACAGAAAACTATAGGTAGGAAGAGTGTCAGTTTCTTTCACTGTGATAATCCTTGTTTCTAGGGACAGGGAAGGACAGTGAGGGAAATTCTCCTTGTGCTATCGTGTGCTAAAGCATTGATCATCAACCATCTTTGAAATCCTTGTTTTTTGGACAGTCAGGGAAATTGTCGTTGTGCTATTCTGTGCGAAAGCAATCATCCTCAACCATATTTAGAAATCCTTAAGTAAAGGGACAGAGAAGGACACCTGAAGGTAGCCCTTATTGCTTTTTTCCCATCTCCCTGCAGGCCATCTATTAGAATGTCTGGAAGGCAAACAAGGAGAGGCAGACAGTCAGGAGGCAATAAAAGAGGGCAAGCAGGCTCTGTGTCTGGGGGCAACAGTGCTGGTCGTGGACGCGGTGCATTGTCATCAGCACATGGCCATGGGACACGCTTGTCCTTCTTTTCGGCAGCTGGACATGTTGAGCCACATCATGCCGAAGACTTGGTAGAGTGGATGACCAAGCCCTCCTCCTCCTCCTCATCCTCTCTCACCCAGGCTCAGGGTACTGGCAAAGCAGCTGCCAAAGCGTCCTCTTCCCTGGTATCAATGTCAGACTCATCATCAGTCACTCCTTCCCTAGACCCACCATGTCCTCCTCCTGAGGAGTCCCCCGAACTGTTTGAGCACAGTGTTGGGTACATGCTCCAGGAGGATGCCCAGCGTTTCGAAGGGTCTGATGATGAAACCCAGCTAGAGGATGGCAGTAGCGTGAGAGCAGACAGAGGGGATGCTCAAGAAGGACACCAATCTGGCAGTCATGTTCCAGCAGCTGCAGCATACTGCCAGATTGGCTCCAGTGATGAGGAGGGAGGGGATGATGAGGTCACTGACTCCACGTGGGTGCCTAATAGGAGAGAGGAGGAGGAGGAGGATGAGGAGGAGGCACATCTCCAACGAGGCAGGATGCCCTTTGGTGGCCAGCGTAAGGGCAGTACACCAACGGATTCACACCGCAGAGCTCCGCCTGTGCAGGGCGCTGCCTCTGCCCATCATTCCAAAAGTTCTTTGGTGTGGGCCTTTTTTGAGGCTAGTGCATCAGATCGCACAGCTGCTGTTTGCAACATATGTCTCAAGCGTATATCGCGTGGCCAAAACATCAGCCGCTTGGGTACCACATGCCTGACCAGACATATGTTGACCTGCCATGCAGCTCGTTGGCAAGCCTACCTCAAAGACCCACACCAAAGAACAAAGCGGACCTCTCCTTGCACCGCATCAGCTGGGATCTCCGACCCCACTATAACTTCAGTCCTCTCTGAAACATGCACTGAGAGGAATGAAGGTGTAGAATTAGGTGTGCCACAGCCAAGTAGTTGCGGCCACTCTGCTAGCAGTACACCGACGTCCGATTCTAGCAGGCAAATTTCCCTGCCCCAGCTGCTGGACCGTCGAAAGAAGTTCACTCCCAGCCATCCACATGCCCAGCGGTTGAATGCTAGCTTGGCTAAATTGCTAGCGCTTCAACTGCTGCCTTTTCAGTTGGTAGACTCGGCCCCCTTCCGTGAGTTTGTGCAATGTGCGGTTCCTCAGTGGCAGGTTCCCAAACGCCACTTTTTCTCACGGAAGGCTATTCCGGCTCTCTACCGGCATGTGGAAGGCAATGTCTTGGCCTCGCTGGACAGGGCGGTCAGCGGTAAGGTGCATATTACCGCTGACTCATGGTCCAGCAGGCATGGACAGGGACGTTACCTTTCTTTCACGGCCCATTGGGTCACTCTTTTGGCAGCTGGGAAGGATGCAGGACAAGGTGCAGTAGTGTTGGAGGTTGTTCCACCGCCACGCCTCCAAAATGCTACTACTGGTTGTGACACACCTCTCTCCTCCACCCCCTCCTCTTCTTCTTCCTCCATGGCCTCTTCCTGTGCTTTGTCCTCTGAACCAGCGGTGCTCCGTAGGCGTTCAAGGGGCTACGCAAGTACGCAGGCAAAAAGATGCCATGCCGTGCTTGCGCTGGTGTGTTTGGGGGACAGAAGCCACACTGGGGCAGAGGTCCTGTCTGCTCTGCAGGGCCAGGCCGAGAGGTGGTTGACGCCACGCCAGCTTAAGCCAGGAATGGTGGTTTGCGACAATGGCACCGAACTCCTCTCCGCCCTCCGACAGGGACAACTGACCCATGTGCCCTGTGTGGCTCACGTCCTTAACCTGGTGGTGCAGCGGTTCTTGGGCAGGTACCCGGGCTTACAGGATGTCCTGAGGCAGGCCAGGAAAGTCTGTGTGCATTTCCGCAGATCTTATAATGCCAGTGCTCGCCTGGCTGAGCTGCAAAAGGAGTTGAACCTGCCCAAGAACCGCCTTATATGTGACATGCCCACCAGGTGGAACTCAACGTTGGCCATGCTGCAGTGGCTGCACATGCAGCAGAGGGCCATCAATGAGTACCTGTGCGACTACGGCACCAGGACAGGGTCAGGGGAGCTTGGTTTTTTTTCTCCACGCCAGTGGGGCATGATCAGGGATGCATGCACTGTCCTGGCACCATTTGAGGAGGCCACGAGGATGGTGAGCAGTGACAGTGCATGCATCAGTGACACTGTACCTCTTGTCCACCTGTTGGAGCACACGCTGCGTGGAATAATGGACAGGGCACTTGAGGCAGAACAGAGGCAGGAAGAGGAGGACTTCCTTGCCTCTCAAGGCCCCCTTTACCCAGACAGTGTTCCTTCTGTCCCACCCATCGCACAGGAAGAGGACGAGGAGGAGGAGGAGGAGGATTGTGTCAGCATGGAGGTGGAGCCTGGCACTCAGCAGCATCAACAGCAGCAGTCTTTTAGGGATGATTTACAGTCCCAAGAAACCCAAGGACTTGTACGTGGCTGGGAGGAGGTGGCTGCGGATCATGTCGTCCTTAGTGACCCAGAGGACTCCGGACCGAATGCCTCAGCTAACCTACGCTGCATGGCCTCCCTGATCCTGCAAAGTCTGCAGAAGGATCCTCGTATTCTTCGGATCAAGGAGAGGGACCATTACTGGCTGGCCACTCTCCTTGATCCACGGTACAAGGGTAAGGTTGCGGACCTTATGTTACCGTCGCAGAGGGAGCAGAGGATGAGACAACTCCGGGAGGCCTTGCAGAAAGGTCTGTGCAACGCGTTCCCAGAGACTGGGAGGTTACAAACTCCTGGTCCTGGACAACGAGTTGCTGAGGCTTCGGCCAGTCAAAGAAGGAGCGGTGGGGAAGGTGGCCGTCTGACCGATGCGTTCAGACAATTCTTTAGTCCGCAGCCCCAAAGTATGATCGGTTCCAGCAACCATCGCCAGCGTCTGATAAACATGGTGCAGGAATATCTAGGGGCAAGGTCAGACTTGGACAGCTTCCCCACCGAAAATCCTCTGGCTTACTGGGTCTTGAGGATGGATCACTGGCCAGAGCTTGCACAGTATGCAATTGAGCTACTGGCCTGTCCTGCATCCAGCGTTCTTTCGGAACGCACATTCAGTGCTGCTGGAGGATTTGTCACGGATCACAGGGTGCGCCTGTCCACCGACTCGGTTGATCGACTGACTTTCATCAAGATGAACCAGTCTTGGATCACCACCAGCTACCACACACCTGATGCTGATATAACAGACTAATTTATTTTAACATGTCACATCCCTTCAAGACTGATGCTGATGCTGAGTGCCTGTGCTGTTATGTTGACTGGCTATCCTCCTCCTCCGAGTCCTCAATGATACGATTGATGATGATAGCTTGGAAGATCATTTTTGTTTATGGGTGCCGCCACCAGTGCCTAACGCCCAATTTTTCACCCCCTGTTTAACAGGGGCGTGTAATTACAATTTTTGAAGCAATATTTTGCAACAGGGCTCATTGCTGTGCTCCAAGTACAGTATCTGTGAGGGGTTGCAGTGTTGTGCCACCAGTGCCTAAGGCCCAATTTTTCAGCCCCTGTTTAACAGGGGCGTGTATTTACAATTTTTGAAGCAATACTTTGCAACAGGGCTCATTGCTGTGCTCCAAGTACAGTATCTGTGAGGGGTTGCAGTGTTGTGCCACCAGTGCCTAAGGCCCAATTTTTCAGCCCCTGTTCAACAGGGGCATGTAATTACAATTCTTGATCTAATAATTCACAGCAGGGCCCATTGCTGCACCCACCAAGAGTAACTCTGAGGGCTTACAGTGTTGTGGCAACGCCACCACCACCACCACCACGAAAGGCCCAATTTTTCAGCCCCTGTTCAAAAGGGGCATGAAATTACAATTCTTGATCTAATAATTCACAGCAGGGCCCATTCCTGCACCCACCAAGAGTAACTCTGAGGGCTTACAGTGTTGTGGCAACACCACCACCACCACCACCACCACGAAAGGCCCAATTTTTCAGCCCCTGTTCAACAGGGGCATGCAATTACAATTCTTGATCTAATAATTCACAGCAGGGCCCATTGCTGCACCCACCAAGAGTAACTGTCAGGGCTTACAGTGTTGTGGCACCAGCACCACCATCAAAGGCCCAATTTTTACTACCACTGTTCAACAATTATATGTAATTACAATTCCTGATATAATAGTTGACAGCAGGGCGTTCCAGCACCAACCAAGAGTAACTGTGAGTGCTTACAGTGTTGTGCCAACACCAACAACTAAGGGGCCTATTTCTGCAGAGTATATACGGCAGGTCCCTACTTTCAAACATCCAACTTACAAACGACTCCTACTTGCAAACGCAAGAAGACAACAGGAAGTGAGAGGAAATCTACCCCTAGGAAGGAAAATTCTCTCCTGTAAGAATTAATATGGGAGAAAGGTGTCTCCTCTGTACTGATGCTTTATCACCAATCCTTGTTTCAAGAAAAACACCACATTTCAAAAACAGTTGTCATTGGGACGGAAAGTGAGGTGAAATGTTCTGAACAGGGGCACAGACAGCAAAACAAATGTTACAGGGGTGATAACCCTTACCTATGTTTTCCAAAAAGTTTAAAAATAGATTTTTGGGCTGGAGCTACACTTAAACAATGTACCTGTTCAAAATTACAAACAGATTCTACATAAGAACAAACCTACAGTCCCTGTCTTGTATGCACCGCCTGTATACGGCTGTTCAGAGTATATAGGGCCTTTTTTATTTTATGTGCGGGGTTCCCCTTAATATCCATACAAGATCCAAAGGGGCTGGTAATGGGCTGGGGTGGGGTCATGGGGTAGCTATGCCATTTTTCTTAAAGATTTTCATCCATATTACCGGGACCAGACATTACATTAAAGCCGCAAGCAGTTTTAAATGGCTTTTTTTTCCTTTAGAAGTGTCATTTTGTGCAGGGACAGTTCTAAACACGGGAAACACGTGGCACTTCACAGGCATACTTTAGACACCCCCCAGGTACGATATTTAAAGGAATATTTGACTTTTTTTTTTTCACTTTATGCATCATTAACCACTTAAGCCCCGGACCATTTGGTAGCTAAAGGACCAGAGGTGAATTCAAAATTTTGCACTGCGCTGCTTTAACTGTAAATTGTGCGGACATGCAATGTTGTACCCAAACGAAATTTGCGTCCTTTTCTTCCCACAAATAGAGCTTTCTTTTAATGGTATTTGATTGCCTCTGCGATTTTTATTTTTTGCGATATAAACGGAAAAAGACCGAAAATTTTGAAAAAAAATGATATTTTCTACTTTTTGTTATAAGAAAAATCGAATAAACTCAATTTTAGTCATACATTTAGGCCAAAATGTATTCAGCCACATGTCTTTAGTAAAAAAAATGTCAATAAGCGTATATTTATCGGTTTGCGCAAAAGTTATAGCGTTTACAAACTAGGGTACATTTTCTGGAATTTACACAGCTTTTAATTTATGACTGCCTATCTCATTTCTTGAGGTGCTAAAATGACAGGGCAGTACAAAACCCCCCCAAATGACCCCATTTTAGAAAGTAGACACCCCAAGAAAATTGCTGAGAGGCATGTTGAGCCCATTGAATATTTTTTTTTTTGTCCCAAGTGATTGAATAATGACAAAAAAAAAATTACAAAAAGTTGCCACTAAATTATATATTGCTCACACATGCCATGGTTATATGTGGAATTGCACCCCAAAATACATTCTGCTGCTTCTCCTGAGTACGGGGATACCACATGTGTGGGACTTTTTGGGAGCCTAGCCGCATACGGGCCCCCGGAAACCAAGCACCGCCTTCAGGATTTCTAAGGGCGCAAATTTTTGATTTCACTCCTCACTACCTATCACAGTTTTGAAGGCCATAAAATGCCAAAATAGCACAAACCCCCCCCCAAATGACCCCATTTTAGAAAGTAGACACCCCAAGGAAATTGCTGAGAGGCCTGTTGAGCCCATTGAATTTTTTTTTTTTTGTCCCAAGTGATTGAATAATGACAAAAAAAAAAAAATTACAAAAAGTTGTCACTAAATGATATATTGCTCACACATGCCATGGTTATATGTGGAATTGCACCCCAAAATACATTCTGCTGCTTCTCCTGAGTACGGGGATACCACATGTGTGGGACTTTTTAGAAGCCTAGCCACGTACGGGACCCCAGAAACCAAGCACCGCCTCCAGGATTTCTAAGGGCGCAAATTTTTGATTTCACTCCTCACTACATATCACAGTTTTGAAGGCCATAAAATGCCAAAATAGCACAAAACCCCCCCAAATGACCCCATTTTGGAAAGTAGACACCCCAAGCTGTTTGCTGAGAGGCATGGTGAGTATTTTACAGCTCTCATTTGTTTTTGAAAATGAAGAAAGAACATTTTTTTTTTTTCTTTTTTTTTTCAATTTTCAAAACTTTGTGACAAAAAGCGAGATCTGCAAAATACTCACAATACCTCTCAGCAAATAGCTTGGGGTGTCTACTTTCCAAAATGGGGTCATTTGGGGGGTTTTGTGCCATCTGGGCATTCCATGGCCTCCGAAACTGTGATAGGCAGTGAGAAGTGAAATCAAAAATTGACACCCTTAGAAAGCCTGAAGGCGGTGCTTGGTTTTTGGGGTTCCGTACGCGGCTAGGCTCCCAAAAAGTCTCACACATGTGGTATCCCCGTACTCAGGAGAAGCAACAGAATGTATTTTGGGGTGTAATTCCACATATGCCCATGGCATGTTTGAGCAATATATCATTTAGTGACAACTTTGTGCAAAAAAAAAAAAAAGAATTTATTTTTTCCGCAACTTGTGTCAACATATAAAATATTCCATGGACTCGACATGCCTCTCAGTATATAGCTTGGGGTGTCTACTTTCCAAAATGGGGTCATTTGGGGGGGTTTTGAACTGTTCTGGCATTTTATACACAACATTAGGAAGCTTACATCCACTCTTCTAACCACTTGAAGACAAAGCCCTTTTTGACACTTTTTGTTTACATGAAAACATATTTTTTTTTGCAAGAAAATTATGTTGAACCCCCAAACATTATATATATTTTTAAAGCAAAGGCCCTACAGAATAAAATGGTGGGTGTTGCATTTTTTTTTTCTACACAGTATTTGCGCAGCGATTTTTCAAACGCATTTTTTTGGGAAAAAATACACTTTTTTTTATTTTAATGCACTAAAACACACTATATTGCCCAAATGTTTGATGAAATAAAAAAGATGATCTTAGGCCGAGTACATAGATACCAAACACGACATGCTTTAAAATTTCGCACAAACGCGCATTGGCGACAAACTACATACATTTTAGCATTTAAAAGCATTTACAGGTTACCCCGTTAGATTTACAGAGGAGGTCTACTGCTAAAATTACTGCCCTCGATCTGACCTTCGCGGTGATACCTCACATGCATGGTGCAATTGCTGTTTACATATGACGCCAGACCGACGCTTGCGTTCGCCATTGGGCAAGAGCAGGGCAGGACAGGGGTGCTTTTTTTTTTTTTTTTTATTATTAATTTTGCTTTTTTATTTTATTTTTAAACTGTTGCTTCCATATTTATTTATTTTTATCACTTTTATTGTTATCTCAGGGAATGTAAATATCCCCTATGATAGCAATAGGTAATGACAGGTACTCTTTTTTGAAAAAACTGGGGTCTATTGGACCCTAGATCTTTCCTCTGCCCTCAAAGCATCTGACCACACCAAGATTGGTGTGATAAAATGCTTTCCCAATTTCCCAATGGCGCTTTTTATATCCGGGGGGGGACATTCCCTCCCACTGCTTGTAAAAGCAGTCCAGAGGCTAATTAGCCACTAGGATTGCTTTTACATGAAAGCCGGCCGCTGGCTGAAAAGAATGATACCAAGATGATACCTAAACCCGCAGGCATCATTCTGGTATAAACATTCAAAGTCCAGCAACATACCAGTACGTTGCTGGTCCTTGTTGGACATGTATTGTAATCTTTTTTTTCATGCAGCCTGTTGGCTGAACGAAAAAAAAAGATTGATCGGTGGGTATGCCCACCATTAGAATACCGCCCTTCATCCACCCACTTCTAATGATGGGCATACATGCACCATTTATATATGCCGAAGCATGGGGGCATCTTCTCGCAAAAGTTATGCCGCGTACATATGGTCAGACTTTTCCACGGGCAAGCCTCCGTCGGAATTTCGACCGTATATACGCGGCATTAGGAGCAAAATCGCTCCTCCGCTCCTGCTGCCCCAATGCTTCGGCATATATGCTTTTTTTTTTTAACTGTGGTGGTGAAATTACCTCCTACAGCACTGGAGTCGCAGGGATCAGGCCTGTCTCTGCGAACGCTGCAGTTATGTGTGTTGTGTTTTGCAAGTGACAGTGATCGATCGATACTGCACTTCGCTGGCCTGGGCTGGACGGAGGGGCAAAACGCAGGTGCTAGCAGGTATCTGGGCTGATCCCGCTAACACTGCGTTTTTGGGAACCCTAAACTGCTGGGGACGCTAGTATAGATCTGATCAGATCAGATATTGAGCTGATCAGATACTATACCACTAAGGGGGGTGTATGCTTCACGTGTGGGTGTTAGCGCTACTGGCACTAACCTGACGCTGCCTGGGGTGTGACGCAGACCCTCTCTGACGCTAAAACCTAACTGATATCACCCGCCGGGCGATCAGGGGGTTAAACCTTTATTGGGTTATATACGGCGGGTGCCCTGACACTATAAAAAGCAAACTAACTAACCAGCGTCACCCGTAACACTTATATGATGATCACTGGTGAAAGGGTTAACTAGGGGCAATTAGGGGGTTAAAACCTTTATTAGGTAATATATGGGGGTACCTGACGCTATATAAAAACCTGACGGCGAACCTAAAAAAAAATTACTGGCTACCTATCGGCATCACCGACACTAAGACAACGATCATAAAAACGATTGCTTAGCGACAGTGGTGATAGGGGGTGAAAGGGTTACCTGGGGGGCGATCAGGGGGTTAAACCTTTATTAGATAATATATGGGGGTACCTGACGCTATAAAAACCTGCGGCGAACCTAAAAAAAATTACTGGCTACCGATCAGCATCACCGACGCTAAGACATCGATCAGAAAAATTATCGCATAGTGACGGCGGTGCTAGGGGGTGAAAGGGTTACCTGGGGGGTGATCAAGGGGGTTACACCTTTATTAGGTAATATATGGGGGTACCCGACGCTATAAAAACCTGCGGCGAACCTAAAAAAAATTACTGGCTACCGATCAGCATCGCCGACGCTAAGACAATCGATCAGAAAAATTATCGCTTAGTGACAGTGGTGATAGGGGGTGAAAGGGTTACCTGGGGGGCGATCAAGGGGGTTAAACCTTTATTAGGTAATATATGGGGGTACCCGACGCTATAAAAACCTGCGGCGAACCTAAAAAAAATTACTGGCTACCGATCAGCATCACCGACGCTAAGACATCGATCAGAAAAATGATCGCATAGCCACGGCGGTGCTAGGGGGTGAAAGGGTTACCTGGGGGGTGATCAAGGAGGTTAAACCTTTATTAGGTAATATATGGGGGTACCCGACGCTATAAAAACCTGCGGCGAACCTAAAAAAAATTACTGGCTACCGATCAGCATCGCCGACGCTAAGACATCGATCAGAAAAATTATAACTTAGTGACAGTGGTGATAGGGGGTGAAAGGGTTACCTGGGGGGCGATCAAGGGGGTAAACCTTCATTAGGTAATATATGGGGGTACCCGACGCTATAAAAACCTGCGGCGAACCTAAAAAAAATTACTGGCTACCGATCAGCATCACCGACGCTAAGACATCGATCAGAAAAATGATTGCTTAGTGACAGTGGTGATAGGCGGTGAAAGGGTTATCTGGGGGGTGATCAGGGGGTTAAACCTTTATTAGGGGGGGGGGGTTAGGGGGCTACACTGGACCTAAAACTAAATGTACTGACACTTTTACAGTCACAAATGTCACTGATTGCAGTGATCACTAAATAAATGGTCACTGCAATCAGTGACACTGTGACTGGGGGCTGGGGGGGGCTGGGGGGTGTCTGGGGGTGTCTGGGGGGGCCTGGGGGGGCGATTTATGTGCCTATGTGTCCTGGTGTCAGTGTGCTGTTTTGTGTACTAACCTGGCATCTTCTCCTGTATGGCGCTCGGTATATGTGAGCGCCCCAGGAGAGATGACATCACTTCCTCCTTCCTGGCAGGCAGGGGAAGCTCTCTCATTCGCCGGGAGCGATCGAGAGGGGGTGGCCGGAATCGAACGGCCGTCCCCTCATGCCGGATCGCTCCCGAAGGTAAAACGACCGCTCAATGTAAAGAAGGGGGGTCCGATCGCACCCCCCAACTATACAAAGGCAATCACGTACATATACGTGATTCTGCCTGTCGGTGCCATTCTGCTGACGTATATTTACAGTGGGCGGTCGTTAAGTGGTTAAAATGACTGCTCCCGAAAAACGACCGTTTTTAAAACTTCTTTTTGCATTGATACATGTCCCCTGGTGCAGAACCCGGGTTCCCAAACCCTTTTTAGGACAATAACATGCATAATAGTCGTTATAATTAGCACTTTAGAATTCGAACATTCGCATCCATTGTATTTAATAGGGTTCTAATGTTCGTACGAACTTTCGGTCCGTTCGCGGGTTCTGGTGCAAACCGAACCCGGGGGTGTTCGGCTCATCACTATTGAGAATCTGTGACAAGACTTGAAAATTGCTGTTCGCAGATGCTCTCAACCCAATCTGACAGAGCTTGAGCTATTTTGCAAAGAAAAATGGGCAAAAATGTCACCCTCTAGATGTGCAAAGCTGGTAGAGACATACCCAAAAAGACTTGCAGCTGTAATTGCAGCGGAAGGTGGTTCTACAAAGTATTGACTTCACATATTTATTTGTAAAACATTTGAAAACCATTTATCATTTCAATGAGGGAGTGCATTGTTATTTTTCAACATGAATTCAAGACAAAAAGTATTAATTTCAGGGAACTATTTATGCATATATTGCATGTCTAGGTGTTCCCTATAACATAGCAAATGTTCACTTGTTAAGTTCAATTCCACTTTAATACATAGGGCAGTATGTTATATTCATGCGTTATTGCTTTGCCTTTAATTTTACTTGCTACAAGTTTATAGCATACTTTTATAAAACCAATCACTTATCCTAACAACATCTATAACTGCCTTTAAATAACATTTGATATGCTTTTTTTTTTTTACTCTTGTTCTAACGACATAACTTGTCCTTGTTTTACCCTTTGTGGACTAGAAAAGATGTATAATAGCGATACCTAATGCTTACACAGAAAAATATGTAGATGTTGAAAGCCAAAGTCAGGAACATTGCTTCGATGATTGATGTTTGGATTAAGGACCTAATTAAACCCAAAACACAGAACCCTGAAGCTAAATATACTGTGCTTGTCTTAATCAAACAGTCACAGCTCTTGCGCAGTGTCACAGATGAGGGCACACATGTAGCCGTAAAAGTACTTACAGGGAGAGTTTTACAGAGCACTTGTAAGACGGAATTAAATTATGACTTGGAAAAATATACATTGTTATACAAGGTGGTAAGCTCATTGCCATGCTGCACAATATAGTACAAAAGCTGGACAGATAATTACGTTTTCTATTAAACCTCATAATGTGCTATATTTCCAGACCCTTTCCGTTGCCTATTAACATTTTCCTAGGTTCAGCATTGATTGACACTTCCATAAAAGTTCTGGATACTAAAAGCAAAGGAACAATGTAAGCCGGTCATATTCACTAACCTTTTTCTTTATATTTGAACAGTTGGTACAATTGTTTCTTTAGGTATGTTCGCAAAACTGTGTTAGCAATTGGCTTTTAATGGTTTTAGAATTAATAGTAGAAATAATGTAACTTTTCTTGACCTTTTGAGTTTTCTTGTACCAGTGTTAACTTTGAACAACCTCTCACGTGCAAACTTTTACGTTTAATTAAAAAAATAAACTTTAATAGTACATGACAATATGATTGAAGTAAATATAGTTTTACTGAGCCATATTTAGAAAAATAAGTCTTTAGTTACCGTATATACTCGAGTATAAGCCAAGTTTTTCAGCACATTTTTTGTGTGCTGAAAATGCCCCCCTCGGCTTATACTCGAGTCACCTTTTTGTGCCTGATCTCCCGGATTTTGGGGACCGAGTACCGGCTGGCCGTAGGTCTCCTGGACCCCAACCTTGGCACACATGTAGCCTCACTCTTCCTCTACAAGTGTGCAAAGTCTGTTGTCCAAGGGAATTACGGCCGGGGAGCACCGATTTTTCAAAGCCGGGCACCCCTTCCATAGACTCCTATGTTAAATGGTAATTTCTCCGGTGAATTTGGGGACCCGGTACTAACTGGTCGTAGGTCCCCTGGACCCGAAACTTGGCACACATGTAGCCTTATTTCTCCTCTATAAGTGTGCAAAGTTTATTGTCTGGAGGAACTACAGCCGGGGAGTACCGATTTTTCAAAGCTGGGCACCCCTTCCATAGACTCCTGTGTTAAACGTCAGTCTAGTCATGGGCACAGTGAGGCATGGACACAGTGAGGCATGAAAACAGTGAGGCATGGGCACAGTGAGGCATGCACATGGACACAGTGAGGCAAAGTGAGGCACAGTGAGGCATGGGCACAGTGAGGCATGGGCACAGTGAGGCATGGATACAGTGAGGCATGGGCACAGTGAGGCATGGGCACAGTGAGGCATGGACACAGTGAGGCATGGACACAGTGAGGCATGGACACAGTGAGGCATGGGCACAGTGAGG
This sequence comes from Rana muscosa, assembly GCA_029206835.1. Taxonomy (NCBI): domain Eukaryota; kingdom Metazoa; phylum Chordata; class Amphibia; order Anura; family Ranidae; genus Rana; species Rana muscosa. The sequence continues at coordinate 501,699,560 of CM055117.1, forward strand.
CATGCACATGGACACAGTGAGGCAAAGTGAGGCACAGTGAGGCATGGACACAGTGAGGCATGGGCACAGTGAGGCATGCACATGGACACAGTGAGGCAAAGTGAGGCACAGTGAGGCATGGGCACAGTGAGGCATGGACACAGTGAGGCATGGACACAGTGAGGCATGCACATGGACACAGTGAGGCATGGGCACAGTGAGGCATGGACACAGTGAGGCATGGACACAGTGAGGCATGGACACAGTGAGGCATGGACACAGTGAGGCATGCACATGGACACAGTGAGGCAAAGTGAGGCACAGTGAGGCATGGGCACAGTGAGGCATGGACACAGTGAGGCATGCACATGGACACAGTGAGGCATGGGCACAGTGAGACATGGACACAGTGAGGCATGGACACAGTGAGGCATGGACACAGTGAGGCATGCACATGGACACAGTGAGGCAAAGTGAGGCACCGTGAGGCATGCAGATAGACACCCTAGGCTTATACTTGAGTCAATACGTTTTCCCAGTTTTTTTGTGGTAAAATTAGGTACCTCGGCTTATATTCGGGTTGGCTTATACTCGAGTATATACGGTAATCTACATCTTTGTATTATTATTACTTGTTTCACTGGAAATATATCTTTCAAAATGAGCAATTTAATCTTAGAAACAAATTAATCACAATCCATCTTTTGCTGCTAGGTGTCAGAGAGCAGTGGTTTTTTTTGCAAGTTGCAAGGGAATTTTTTTATTTAAAATGTATTGTGACAACATATTCTGTAGTACTTTACAGAAAACATTAAACCTTTAACTTTAGTTTATGCCCCCAAAGTAGGTTACAATTTAATATTCCTGCCACACAGTGTCAATTTTGTGTAAAAGCCAATAATGCTGACAGTCTGTTTTTTGGACCATGTAAGGGGATACAACTGTTCCTACAGTGCCTTGAAAAAGTATTCACACCCCTTGAAATTTTCCACATTTTGTCATATTACAACCACAAACATAAATGTATTTTATTGGGATTTTATGTGATAAACCAACATAAAGTGGCACATAATTGTGAAGTGGAAGGAAAATGATAAATGGTTTTCAATTTTTTTTACAAATAAGTCTGTGAAAAGTATGGCATGCATTTGTATTCAGCCCCCCTGAGTCAATACTTTGTAGAACCACTTTTCACTGCAACTACAGCTGCAAGTCTTTTTGGGGATGTCTCTACCAGCTTTGCACATCTAGAGAGTGACATGTTTGCCCATTCTTCTTTGCAATATAGCTCCAGCTCTGTCAAATTGGATGGAGAGTGTCTGTGAACAGAAATGTTCAAGTCTTGCCACAGATTCCCAATTGGATTTAGGTCTGGACTTTGACTGGCCCATTCTAACACATGAATATGCTTTGATCTAAACCATTCCATTGAAGCTCTGGCTGTATGTTTGGGGTCATTGTCCTGCTGGAAGGTGAACCTCTGCCCCAGTCTTTTGCAGACACTAACAGGTTTTCTTCTAAGGTTGTCCTTTTGACTTTATCCATCTTCCAATCAACTCTGACCAGCTTCCTTGTCCCTGCTGAAGAAAAGCATCCTCACAACATGATGCTGCCACCACCTTGTTTCACAGTGGGGATGGTGTGTTTAGGGTAATGTGCAGTGTTAGTATTCCGCCACACATAGCGTTTTGCTTTTAGGCCAAAAAGTTCAATTTTGGTCTCATCTGACCAAAGCACTTTCTTCCACATGTTTGCTGTGTTCCCACACATGGCTTCTCGCAAACTGCAAACAGGACTTCTTATGGCTTTCTTTCAACAATGACTTTCTTCTTCCCAATCTTTCACAAAGGCCAGATTTATGGAGTGTCCTGTGGACAGATTCACCCACCTGAGCTGTGGATCTCTGCAGCTTCTCCAGAGTTCTCATGGGCCTCTTGTCTGCTTCTCTGATTAATTCTCTCCTTGCCCGGCCTGTCAGTTTAGGTGGATGGCCACTGTAGGTTTGCAGTTGTGCCATTCTCTTTCCATTTTCGGATGATGGACTGAACAGTGCTCCTTGAGATGTTCAAAGCTTGGGATATTTTTTTATAACCTAACCCTGCTTTAAACTTCTCCACAACTGTATCCCTGACCTGCCTGGTGTGTTCCTTGGCCTGCATTATGCTGTTTGTCCACTTAGGTTCTCTAACAAACCTCTGAGGGCTTTACAGAACAGCTATATTTTGACTGAGATTGCATCACACATACAGGTGGACACTATTTACTAATGTAGCGATACCCCCAACTAAGAGGGCTGCGGAATTTATTTTTCGGGCCTGTAATGCACTGCTGTCAACCCCAGCAATTGGCTCTAACCTCTCCTGGCACAGTCAGTAGGCGATGATAGGTTTGTGTACCCTGTAACCCTCGGAGGCACAATCCTGCAATAACCACAGCAATATGGTATAGCTATCAATAACTATCTCTTCTGCACAGTAAATGACACAAACACAAGTGTACTTAACCCTGGCACTTTTACTGAGAATATTGGTTAAGCATAGAAACAGTATACATGAACAAAGGAGAAGGGGGAAGGGGGGGTCACAAGGCCCCGGGATTTTGAGGGTGTCAATAATGTACACAATCAGATGGAAACATTGACTGAACACAAATATTTAGAAAAATATAGAATTTTTATTACAAAAAATTATTGGATGAAAACACCAATACAGTATACATCCATGATCAATTGTTTACTTATACAGTGAATAACAAACACAGGGGTGCCAGTGTACTCAACGTTTCACTCTGGGAAGAGCTTCCTCAGGAGATTAACCACGACATCACATGATATGCTGAAGGCAAAACAAAAGGATAGGATATAAAGCTTGGTTTAAAAAAACATGAAAAAGTACAATTAATGTTTTATGGTTGGCATATATAAAATATACATGCAAAAAATTTATTATATTATACAAGTAGGAAAACCGGGTCATAGGAACATCGTTCAATCAGTTTATAAATAATGTGTATGGTGTGAAATATACAGAGATGAACCCACCTGGTACTGTATTGAAAATTACTTGAAAAATATTTAATTAATAAAGATACTCCAAACCAAGGAGTGCAGGCACAGCTTCAAACCAAGCGGTCCCATGTATCCAGAGAGGACTTGCAGATGGAGAGTATATATATATATATATATTGTGAGGGGGTTAACTCGGTAGCGGGTGTGTGTGACCCCCTGGTTGGGCTCCCCACACAAAAACAGGGCCAGCAGACGGAGGTTGTGGTTTTCAAAATCAAAAGGTGTGGTTTATTTCTCTATGTACAGTGACAAAAACACAGCAAAGCCAAAAAGAAACATAAACAAAATAAATCCTGGTCAGTTTGACCTCTGACTAAACATGCAGGTTTCCTAAACTAACAACTGGGATCAGCCTGGTGCTGTCCTAGTCCCTAAGTCCCTGGTTTAGTAAAAGTCCAAACAAATAGCCACACAGGCTTTGCCTCACCGCACAGGGGTTCACTCTCCCTAGACAGTCCACACAGGTCTGGGTCCAGGCATGAGCAAACACCTAATGAATCTGGGAGTTTTTATAGAGGCCTTAAACGAGCTGACAAGCTTCAGCTGGTCTCATCAACTCCCTGCCTGCACGACGCCCAGCCCTCTCCCTAGAGGTATGACTCATCCATGAGCCCACTAGCCTCAGCTGGGCTTCATCAACTCTCTCCCTAGTTGTATAAGTCGGCATAAAGCCTGAATCTGGGAGAAATATATCTACCCCCCTGGATGCAACCAGGTGACTTTACCTTCCTGCTGTCACATACCCCCCCCCTCTTGTTTTAACCTTGGGGTTGGAACACCAGCAATCAGGCATTCATGTACTCGAGACAAAGCATCCACATTCCCCATTTGAACGCCAGGGCGATGCTTTACTGTGAAGTTGAATTCCTGTAGGGCCAGGAACCACCTATTCACTCTTCTATTTGTCTCCTTGTTTTGAGCCATCCACTTTAACGGAGCGTGATCCGTAACCATGTCAAAGTGCCTACCTAGCAGATAGTACCGAAGGGAATCTAGAGCCCACTTCACCGCTAAACACTCCTTTTCAACCGTGGCGTAATTTACCTCATGGGACTTCAACTTCCTGCTGAGGTAAATGACTGGGTGCTCTTCCCCGTTCCAGACCTGGGACAATACTGCTCCTAACCCCACATCTGACGCATCACTTTGTACGACAAAGTCTTTAGAGAAGTCGGGTGAGTACAACACTGGCTGGCTACATAAGGCTTGTTTCAAGAATTGGAATGCTGCCTCAGCCTCGGGGGTCCATTTAATCATGACCGACCCTTTCCCTTTCGTCAGGTTGGTTAGGGGCACAGCCTTAGAAGCAAAGTGGGGAATGAAGCGCCGATAATAACCCGCGATTCCCAGAAAGGCCCGTACCTGCTTCTTGCTGTTTGGACGTGGCCAACTCTGGATGGCCTCGACTTTGTTGAGTTGGGGTTTTATCACTCCCCTGCCAATGGTGTACCCAAGATATTTGGCCTCCTCCTGCCCAATGGTACACTTCTTGGGGTTAGCCGTAAACCCCGCTTCCCGGATAGAGTCTAGGACTGCTTGCACTTTTGGCAGATGTGAGGCCCAATCTGTGCTATGGACAATTACGTCATCCAGGTAAGCCGCAGCATACTTCCGATGGGGCCTCAGTATCTGGTCCATTTTCCGCTGGAATGTGGCCGGCGCATTCTGTAACCCGAACGGCATTCTCTTATATTGGAACGCCCCGTCTGGGGTTACAAATGCGGTTTTCTCTTTGGCCGACTTGGCCAGGGGAATTTGCCAATACCCTTTTGTGAGGTCAAGAGTCGTCATGTATCGGGCTGTTCCCAGCCGGTCGATCAACTCATCTATACGTGGCATGGGGTAGGTGTCAAATTTTGTAACTTTGTTCAACTGACGAAAATCGTTACAAAATCGCCAGCTCCCATCCGGTTTAGGCACCAACACAATGGGACTAGACCAATCACTTTGGGACTCCTCTATCACCCCTAAGTTCAGCATTTTCTGTACTTCCTCCTGTATTGCCTCCCGTCGGGCCTCTGGGATCCGATAGGGTTTTAACTTCACCCTTTCACCGGGCGGGGTAATAATATCATGCTCTACCCCAGATGTTTGTCCCGGCAGCTCAGAGAACACCTCCTTGTTGCGAAGCACAAACTCCTTAACCTCCTGTTGTTGGGGTTGTGACAAGGTGGCTGCTATTCCAACCTCCGGAATCACGCAACCAGTTTGAGCTGGTGACCAAGTTTCTGCGACTAGGGACTCTCTATCCCTCCAGGCTTTCAACAGATTAACGTGATATATCTGTTCGGGCTTTCGCCTTCCTGGTTGTCTGACCTTGTAATTCACTTCGCTCACTTTTTCCATTATCTCGTAGGGGCCTTGCCATTTGGCAAGGAATTTACTTTCAACCGTAGGGACAAGTACCAATATCCTATCCCCCGGAAAAAAGGTACGGGTCTTTGCTCCACGGTTGTACACTCTCTGCTGTGCCAACTGCGCTTGGGCCAAATGTTCCTTCACGATGGGCATTACCTGTGCAATTCGATCTTGCATCAGGGCGACATGCTCAATCACACTCCTGTGGGGAGAACTCTCACTTTCCCAAGTTTCCTTGGCAATATCCAACAGCCCTCTTGGGTGTCTCCCATACAGTAACTCAAAGGGGGAGAATCCCGTAGAGGATTGGGGCACCTCCCTAATAGCAAACATCAAATAAGGAAGTAGACAGTCCCAATCCTTTCCATCTCTATCCACCACTTTCTTCAACATTTGTTTTAGGGTTTTGTTGAATCTTTCAACCAGCCCATCGGTTTGGGGGTGATACACAGATGTACGCAATTGCGTCACTTTGAGCAATTTACACAGCTCTTTCATAACCCGGGACATAAAGGGTGTACCTTGGTCCGTAAGCAGTTCTTTACAAATACCCACCCGGCTAAAAACAAGAGATAGCTCTTTGGCTATGGTTTTGGCCGAGGTATTTCTGAGAGGGATCGCTTCTGGATAACGGGTGGCATAGTCCATTATAACCAATATGTACTGGTGCCCCCTAGCGGACTTGATTATAGGACCTACCAAATCCATTGCGATTCTCTCAAACGGGACCTCAATGATGGGTAGAGGGACCAGCGGGCTACGGAAATGTGGCATCGGGGCCGACCTCTGACACACAGGGCAGGAGGAACAATAATTTTCTATGTCCTTCATCACCCCAGGCCAATAGAATCTCTGTAATACCCTCTCTCGGGTTTTCTCTGTCCCCAGATGACCTCCAAGAATGTGCCCATGGGCCAACTCCAACACCAACTTCCTGTAAGGTTTGGGCACCACAAGCTGCTCAACGGTTTCTTCTGCCCTTTTTGCCACCCGATACAGTAGGTCCTTCTCTACGCTGAAGTATGGGTAAGTGCAGGTATTATCTGGGTTCACTAACTCGCCATCTATTTCCACTACGTTTTCCCGTGCCTTTATTAGGGCGGGGTCTTTTAACTGTTCTGTGGCAAAATTTTCCCTGTGAACCTCCAGATCAGAAAACTCCACAGACGGTAGGTTTTCGTCTGAGGAGGTGGGCTCCTCTCCAGTTTCTTGAGTCTCCCCTGCCAATACTGACAAGGGAAATTCTGGAGAGTCCTCACCACTCTCAGAGGAGTTCTGGCTATCACATTCCTGGTACATAGGGGCACCAGTGGGGGGCTCAGGATCATCCCACAGTTCCCAGAACTTCGGAAAATCCCTTCCCACAATGGCATCATGCGGTAATTGAGATACTAACCCCACTGGATGAGAGAGGGTACCTTTGGGGGTCTCGAAACACACTGTAGTCACTGGATACTCTCGGGTGTCCCCATGCACACAAATAACAGCTACCTTGCTATTCCCAGAGACCTCGGTTTTAACTAATTCAGCCTTTATCAGGGTCACAAGGCTACCTGAATCCAGTAATACCACAACATTTCTACCATTAATACACATTTTGCATAAATGTTTCTCAGTTCCCCCGAATGGCAGTGCATGCGACTGTTGCACACAGCGACTGACGTCTGTCCATCAGAAAGTCACATTGCATGGGTACCTCCACAACCGGGCAATTTGCTGCAATATGTCCCGCTTGCCGGCAGCGGTAGCAAACAATCCATTTGGCTGCCTCTTGAGCCCCTGACTTCCCAGGCTGTTCTCGCCAAACTTTGGGTAGAGCTCCCACCCTCTCACACTCTCCACCCTCACCCCTTGGAATCCTCTTATCCGCCCCTGGGGATGGTCTGGTCTTAGGGTGGAAAGTCCGAGAGTCTCTGGAAGAGGCCGTCAGGTTCTCTGTAGCCAAGTATTTCTCTACACGATCCACAAGACCACCGGCCGTCTCTGGGTCTCCATGGCTTACCCACTTTTGGATGGCAGTAGGAAGAGCTCTCAAAAACCGATCCATTACAACACGTTCCACAATCTCTGGTGCGGACAAAGTCTCTGGCTGTAGCCACTTCCTGCTCAGGTGAATGAGATCATACATTTGAGACCTGGGGGGTTTTCCAAGCTGGAAAGTCCAGTTATGCACACGCTGAGCCCGGACAGCCAGGGTGACACCCAGCCTTGCCAATATTTCAGCTTTTAGCATCACATAGTCTTTTGCTTGGTCAGGCTCTAGGTCATAGTAAGCCTTCTGCGATTCACCAGTTAACAGAGGAGCCACCAGTCCAGCCCACTGCTCCTCAGGCCACTTTTCTCTTTCAGCAGTCCTTTCAAATGTGGTCAAAAATACCTCTGGATCATCCTCTCCAGTCATTTTTGTCAATAAACGACTCACCCCAAAGGACGCGGTATTAGTGGGACGGCTTTCCTCACTGGTCTGCGGACGTTGCTGCATTACTGCTTCCATTTGTTGTAGTCTCTGCTCTTGCTTCTGTAACAGGTCTATGAAGCGGGCCTCAGATTGCTGCTGGGCTTGTTGATGAGCTTGCTGCTGGGCTGCAAGGCTCCTTTGCAAACCTGCATTTGTCTGCTGTTGATTGGCATTTGCTAGAGCCAGCTGTTTCAGTATCTCCTCCATGCTGGCTTAAAAAAAACTGCCACTGGTTCTCCACCAACTGTGAGGGGGTTAACTCGGTAGCGGGTGTGTGTGACCCCCTGGTTGGGCTCCCCACACAAAAACAGGGCCAGCAGACGGAGGTTGTGGTTTTCAAAATCAAAAGGTGCGGTTTATTTCTCTATGTACAGTGACAAAAACACAGCAAAGCCAAAAAGAAACATAAACAAAATAAATCCTGGTCAGTTTGACCTCTGACTAAACATGCAGGTTTCCTAAACTAACAACTGGGATCAGCCTGGTGCTGTCCTAGTCCCTAAGTCCCTGGTTTAGTAAAAGTCCAAACAAATAGCCACACAGGCTTTGCCTCACCGCACAGGGGTTCACTCTCCCTAGACAGTCCACACAGGTCTGGGTCCAGGCATGAGCAAACACCTAATGAATCTGGGAGTTTTTATAGAGGCCTTAAACGAGCTGACAAGCTTCAGCTGGTCTCATCAACTCCCTGCCTGCACGACGCCCAGCCCTCTCCCTAGAGGTATGACTCATCCATGAGCCCACTAGCCTCAGCTGGGCTTCATCAACTCTCTCCCTAGTTGTATAAGTCGGCATAAAGCCTGAATCTGGGAGAAATATATCTACCCCCCTGGATGCAACCAGGTGACTTTACCTTCCTGCTGTCACAATATATATATATATATTGTGAGGGGGTTAGCTCGGCAGCGGGTGTGTGTGACCCCCGGGATGGGCTCCCCACACAAAACAGGCCCAGCAAACGGAGGTTGTGGTTTTCAAAATCAAAAAAAGGTGCGGTTTATTTTCTATTTACAGTGACAAAACACAGCAAAGCAAAAGAAACATAACCAAAATAAATCCTGGTCAAGTTGACCTCTGACTAAACATACAGGTTTCCTAACTAACAACTGGGATCAGCCTAGTGCTGTCCTAGTCCCTAAGTCCCTGGTTTTAAATGTCCAAGCAAATAGCCACACAGGCTTTTTCTCACCGCACAGGGGTTCACTCTCTCCAGACAGTCCACACAGGTCTGGTTCCAGGCATGAGCTAACATCTAATGAAGCTGGGAGTTCTTATAGAGGCCTAAATGAGCTGACAAGCTTCAGCTGGCCTCATCAACTCCCTGTCTGTACGACGCCCAGCCCTCTCCCTAGAGGTATGAGTCATCCATGAGCCCACTAGCCTTATACAACTCTCCACCTAGTTGTATAAGTCGGCGTAAAGCCTGAATCTGGGCGAAATATATCTACCCCCCTGGATGCAACCAGGTGACTTTACCTTCCTGCTGTCACATACCCCCCCCTCTTGTTTTAACCTCGGGGTTGGAACACCAGCAATCAGGCATTCATGTACTCGAGACAAAGCATCCACATTCCCCATTTGAACGCCAGGGCGATGCTTTACTGTGAAGTTGAATTCCTGGAGGGCCAGGAACCACCTATTCACTCTTCTATTTGTTTCCTTGTTTTGAGCCATCCACTTTAACGGAGCGTGATCCGTAACCATGTCAAAGTGCCTACCTAGCAGGTAGTACCGAAGGGAATCTAGAGCCCACTTCACCGCTAAACACTCCTTTTCAACGGTGGCGTAATTTACCTCATGGGACTTCAACTTCCTGCTGAGGTAAATGACTGGGTGCTCTTCCCCGTTCCAGACCTGGGACAATACTGCTCCTAACCCCACATCTGACGCATCACTTTGTACGACAAAGTCTTTAGAGAAGTCGGGTGAGTACAACACTGGCTGGCTACATAAGGCTTGTTTCAAGAATTGGAATGCTGCCTCAGCCTCGGGGGTCCATTTAATCATGACCGACCCTTTCCCCTTCGTCAGGTTGGTTAGGGGCACAGCCTTAGAAGCAAAGTGGGGAATGAATCGCCGATAATACCCAGCGATTCCCAGAAAGGCTCGTACCTGCTTCTTGCTGTTGGGACGTGGCCAACTCTGGATGGCCTCGACTTTGTTGAGTTGGGGTTTTATTACTCCCCTCCCAATGGTGTACCCAAGATATTTGGCCTCCTCCTGCCCAATGGTACACTTCTTGGGGTTAGCCGTAAACCCTGCTTCCCGAACAGAGTCCAGGACTGCTTGCACTTTTGGCAGATGTGAGGCCCAATCTGTGCTATGGACAATTACGTCATCCAGGTAAGCCGCAGCATACTTCCGATGGGGCCTCAGCATCTGGTCCATTTTCCGCTGGAATGTGGCCGGCGCATTCTGTAACCCGAACGGCATTCTTTTATATTGGAACGCCCCGTCTGGGGTTACAAATGCGGTTTTCTCTTTGGCCGACTTGGCCAGGGGGATTTGCCAATACCCTTTTGTGAGGTCAAGAGTCGTCATGTATCGGGCTGTTCCCAGCCGGTCGATCAACTCATCTATACGTGGCATGGGGTAGGTGTCAAATTTTGTAACTTTGTTCAACTGACGAAAATCGTTACAAAATCGCCAGCTCCCATCCGGTTTAGGCACCAACACGATGGGACTAGACCAATCACTTTGGGACTCCTCTATCACCCCTAAGTTCAGCATTTTCTGTACTTCCTCCCGTATTGCCTCCCGTCGAGCCTCTGGGATCCGATAGGGTTTTAACTTCACCCTTTCACCGGGCGGGGTAATGATGTCATGCTCTACCCCAGATGTTTGTCCCGGCAGCTCAGAGAATACCTCCTTGTTGCGAAGCACAAACTCCTTAACCTCCTGTTGTTGGGGTTGTGACAAGGTGGCTGCTATTCCAACCTCAGGAATCACGCAACCAGTTTGAGCTGGTGACCAAGTGTCTGCGACTAGGGACTCTCTATCCCTCCAGGCTTTCAACAGATTAACGTGATAGATCTGTTCGGGCTTTCGCCTTCCTGGTTGTCTGACCTTGTAATTCACTTCGCTCACTTTTTCCATTATCTCGTAGGGGCCTTGCCATTTGGCAAGGAATTTACTTTCAACCGTAGGGACAAGTACCAATATCCTATCCCCCGGGGAAAAGGTACGGGTCTTGGCTCCACGGTTGTACACTCTCTGCTGTGCCAACTGCGCTTGGGCCAAATGTTCCTTCACGATGGGCATTACCTGTGCAATTCGATCTTGCATCAGGGCGACATGCTCAATCACACTCCTGTGGGGAGAACTCTCACTTTCCCAAGTTTCCTTGGCAATATCCAACAGCCCTCTTGGGTGTCTCCCATACAGTAACTCAAAGGGGGAGAATCCCGTAGAGGATTGGGGCACCTCCCTAATAGCAAACATCAAATAAGGAAGTAAACAGTCCCAATCCTTTCCATCTCTATCCACCACTTTCTTCAACATTTGTTTTAGGGTTTTGTTGAATCTTTCAACCAGCCCATCGGTTTGGGGGTGATACACAGACGTACGCAATTGCGTCACTTTGAACAATTTACACAGCTCTTTCATAACCCGGGACATAAAGGGTGTACCTTGGTCCGTAAGCAGTTCTTTACAAATACCCACCCGGCTAAAAACAAGAGATAGCTCTTTGGCTATGGTTTTGGCCGAGGTATTTCGGAGAGGGATCGCTTCTGGATAACGGGTGGCATAGTCCATTATAACTAATATGTACTGGTGCCCCCTAGCGGACTTGATTATAGGACCTACCAAATCCATGGCGATCCTCTCAAACGGGACCTCAATGATGGGTAGAGGGACCAGCGGGCTACGGAAATGTGGCATCGGGGCCAACCTCTGACACACAGGGCAGGAGGAACAATAATTTTCTACGTCCTTCATCACCCCCGGCCAATAGAATCTCTGTAATACCCTCTCTCGGGTTTTCTCTGTCCCCAGATGACCTCCAAGAATGTGCCCATGGGCCAACTCCAACACCAACTTCCTGTAAGGTTTGGGCACCACAAGCTGCTCAACGGTTTCTTCTGCCCTTTTTGCCACCCGATACAGTAGGTCCTTCTCTACGCTGAAGTATGGGTAAGTGCAGGTATTATCTGGGTTCACTAACTCGCCATCTATTTTCACTACGTTTTCCCGTGCCTTTATTAGGGCGGGGTCTTTCAACTGTTCTGTGGCAAAGTTTTCCCTGTGAACCTCAAGATCAGAAAACTCCACAGACGGTAGGTTTTCGTCTGAGGAGGTGGGCTCCTCTCCAGTTTCTTGAGTCTCCCCTGCCAATACTGATAAGGGAAATTCCGGAGAGTCCTCACCACTCTCAGGGGAGTTCTGGCTATCACATTCCTGGTACATAGGGGCACCAGTGAGGGGCTCAGGATCATCCCACAGTTCCCAGAACTTCGGAAAATCCCTTCCCACAATGGCGTCATGCGGTAACTGAGATACTAAGCCCACTGGATGAGAGAGGGTACCTTTGGGGGTCTCGAAACACACTGTAGTCACTGGATACTCTCGGGTGTCCCCATGCACACAAATAACAGCTACCTTGCTATTCCCAGAGACCTCTGTTTTAACTAACTCAGCCTTTATCAGGGTCACAAGGCTACCTGAATCCAGCAATACCACAACATTTCTACCATTAACACACATTTTGCATAAATGTTTCTCAGTTCCTCGAATGGCAGTGCATGCGACTGTCGCACACAGCGACTGACGTCTGCCCGTCAGAAAGTCACACTGCATGGGTTCCTCCACAACCGGGCAATTGGCTGCAATATGTCCCGCTTGCCGGCAGCGGTAGCAAACGATCCTTCTTGCCGCCTCTTGAGCCGCTGATTTCCCAGGCTGTTCTCGCCAAACTTGGGGTAGAGCTCCCACCCTCTCACTCTCTCCACCCTCACCCCTTGGAATCCTCTTATCCGCCCCTGGGGATGGTCTGGTCTTAGGGTGGAAAGTCCGAGTGTCTCTGGAAGAGGCCGTCAGGTTCTCTGTAGCCAAGTATTTCTCCACACGATCCACAAGACCATCGGCCGTCTCTGGGTCTCCATGGCTTACCCACTTTTGGATGGCAGTAGGAAGAGCTCTCAAAAACCGATCCATTACAACACGTTCCACAATCTTTGGTGCGGACAAAGTCTCTGGCTGTAGCCACTTTCTGCTCAGGTGAATGAGATCATACATTTGAGACCTGGGGGGTTTTCCAAGCTGGAAAGTCCAGTTATGCACACGCTGAGCCCGGACAGCCTGGGTGACACCCAGCCTTGCCAATATTTCAGCTTTTAGCATCACATAGTCTTTTGCTTGGTTAGGCTCTAGGTCATAGTAAGCTTTCTGCGATTCACCAGTTAACAGAGGAGCCACCAGTCCAGCCCACTGCTCCTCAGGCCACTTTTCTCTTTCAGCGGTCCTTTCAAATGTGGTCAAAAATACCTCTGGATCATCCTCTCCAGTCATTTTTGTCAATAAACGACTCACCCCAAAGGACGCGGTATTAGTGGGACGGCTTTCCTCACTGGTCTGCGGACGTTGCTGCATTACTGCTTCCATCTGTTGTTGTAGTCTCTGCTCTTGCTTCTGCAACAGGTCTATGAAGCGGGCCTCAGATTGCTGCTGGGCTCGTTGCTGAGCCTCCAGACTCTGTTGCAAAGTTGCGTTTGTCTGCTGCTGGGCTGCAAGGCTCCTTTGCAAACCTGCATTTGTCTGCTGTTGATTGGCATTTGCTAGAGCCAGCTGCTTCAGTATCTCCTCCATGCTGGCTTAAAAAAAACTGCCCGCATTCTCCACCAACTGTGAGGGGGTTAGCTCGGCAGCGGGTGTGTGTGACCCCCGGGATGGGCTCCCCACACAAAACAGGCCCAGCAAACGGAGGTTGTGGTTTTCAAAATCAAAAAAAGGTGCGGTTTATTTTCTATTTACAGTGACAAAACACAGCAAAGCAAAAGAAACATAACCAAAATAAATCCTGGTCAAGTTGACCTCTGACTAAACATACAGGTTTCCTAACTAACAACTGGGATCAGCCTAGTGCTGTCCTAGTCCCTAAGTCCCTGGTTTTAAATGTCCAAGCAAATAGCCACACAGGCTTTTTCTCACCGCACAGGGGTTCACTCTCTCCAGACAGTCCACACAGGTCTGGTTCCAGGCATGAGCTAACATCTAATGAAGCTGGGAGTTCTTATAGAGGCCTAAATGAGCTGACAAGCTTCAGCTGGCCTCATCAACTCCCTGTCTGTACGACGCCCAGCCCTCTCCCTAGAGGTATGAGTCATCCATGAGCCCACTAGCCTTATACAACTCTCCACCTAGTTGTTTAAGTCGGCGTAAAGCCTGAATCTGGGCGAAATATATCTACCCCCCTGGATGCAACCAGGTGACTTTACCTTCCTGCTGTCACAATATATATGGTGGTAGGAGTGACTCCTAATATTAAGAGAAGAAAAGCTCAGTTGTATATAAGGAAAACAAGCAGTAGTACAATACGCACAAAGCAATTGGTTATGCAAAAATACCTGCTTGGATTGATATAGAATCAATGAGGCTGCACTAATCACGGATTAAAGTCCAAAATTCCATATAGGAGGACAAAAAAAATCCTTCCAATGTTCATGGGGCTTAAAAGAGGAAAAAGAAAGAAAAAAGGAGGGAGCACCGACCTAGTGCATTACCACTTAAAGGTTTATTAAAATATGAATAAAAAGCAAAAAAAACTACTCAAAGACAGAGCTTAAGTACAAGCTTATCGGACAAAAAATGCTGTAATTCTTGGCATCCACCGACTGGACTTGACAACAGAGAGGGTCGGACGATACCCCAAAACATCCAGATCGCTGATGCGTTTCTGGGGCGCACCCCTTTAATCAGAGCCCAAAAGGTCCATGATAGCTCTCACACTGCCCTCCGTTATATATGTGTGTGCACATGTCAGGAAGGCCCCAGCTCAGGTGGCCGGCAATTACCAAAACCCACCTCCTATGGGGTGGGCTGGCACAAGCCTATGGGTGGGGCGAGCCAGCACTAGGGGGTGGGTTTTGGTAATCAAACATTAATTGTACTTTTTCATGTTTTTTACACCAAGCTTTATATCCTATCCTTTTGTTTTGCCTTCAGCATATCATGTGATGCCGTGGTTAATCTCCTGAGGAAGCTCTTCCCAGAGCGAAACGTTGAGTACACTGGCACCCCTGTGTTTGTTATTCACTGTATAAGGAAACAATTGATCATGGATGTATACTGTATTGGTGTTTTTATCCAATAATTTTTTGTAATAAAAATTCTATATTTTTCTAAATATTTGTGTTCAGTCAGTGTTTCTATCTGATTGTGTACATTATTGACACCCTCAAAATCCCGGGGGCCTTGTGACCCCCCCTCCCCCTTCTCCTTTTTTCACTAAAAATTGGGATGTGGTGTCCAGAAATAAACCTTCCCTTCCAGATCCTTTTGCTATCCAAAACCAGGTGTCACCCACCTACCACTAATTGGATTGGGATTTGAGTAAATTGATCTCCTTATTGGAGTCTCTTGATTTATATACCTCAGTTTTTTTCCACAAGCATATGGATAAATACTGACTGCTCCTTTTCTTGGTATCAATTATATCTACTATGTCCCCCCTGCTAGAAATTTAACATGCTGGTGCATTATTTTCCATTTAATAACTATTTTGTTTTTGCCTTTTTTGTGTTCTCCTCTTTTTCTTTTTCTTCTTTCTTTTGTTTTGTTGTTTTTCTTCAGATCTTAGTGTAGCGGGTAGGTACTTTTCAGTATGCTGATTCGGGTGGAGACATCAGTGATGTTCAGTTCCCTGCGGCCCAGCAGGTGGTGCTGTCACTTTGGGCTGGGGTTGAACCATCACTGGAGTGCCGTACCCTTTTTGGTTTTTTGCGGCTGTTGTGCGGCGGGGCGGGGAACCCGCTGTGCTGGCTGGGAGAGGCTACAAAAGGGGCGGACATCTTCGCAACGAGGTTCGAGTCCCAGGCACCTTTAGCCTGAGGGCTGCTGTCCAGCGGTTGGTGTCCAGGCGGCCTAGGCCTGGACATGTGGAGTTAGGGAGGTTCGGAAGCCACCCCAGACACCCTCAGTCTGGGGTGGGGTGCATCATTCAGGCCTGGGGCCCAGCTTCTTCCACTGGGATCCGCTCGTGAGGAATCGTCCTAAGACACCCACTGAATCGGGTGTCTGAATCCAGACGTAAGAGACCGCCCAGGTGACCTTCCCGTAGATCTGGTGCAGCCGATTGCCAGTTTCGGGACAGGGCCTCCGGAAACCCTCGGGATGGATGTCCTCGCCAAACAGGGGCCATATTCATACGGAAGGTGGTCCATGTTCTAAGGTCTGTGGCAGAGACCGCTCCTCCGGTCTGTGGCAAAGACCGTTACTCAGGCCTATGGCAGAGGCCCCAACTAGTTCACCCGGTAGGTGGCAGCTACCAACTTCATGGTCTGTGGCAGAGACCGTGCGCCAGGCCTATCCGCACGAGAAAGGGATAGGAGAGTTCATTGTGCCTGGGCCTACTCGTATCCACACCCCTGTCTGTCTGTTATGGAAGTTCAACTGAGTATGTTCATTCTGGTATTGAAGAAATAAAGGAGTGTTGAACTTTTAAATGGTGTGGGGCTCTATTACTGGCAGATACACCTCCACGGAAGAAGCGGAGGCTCCATATGCAGAATACAGACCCGAAGGTAATCTAGAGACTTTGCTCAAACCTCATATACATTTAAGGTGAAAGCTGGGCGTAGTGTCCTGCACTCTCTCCTCCGGAGTACCCCTAGACAACAGCCAAGAACAACAGATACGAGAGGGAGAGAGTGAGGCTGCTACATTAAGATGAGTAATTATTGTGGTACTGCCTTTGTAGGCTTAATGGAAACAATTCAGAAGTCCCAAAATGCAGCTGGGGGTGGCCTCTCTATGGACGGTTTCTTTTCACGGCTCCAACGCATGCTTGAGAGAAAGACTCGCATCTTCTTGAATAAATGATACTTCCTGAAATACTTGGAAGACAACATTACACCTTGGGGATTAAGAATTCAAATCTTCCCCACTGTTAATAAACTTGAGCCAACCTTTAAAAACAGTTTGGGGACTAACATCCAAGCATTCTCAGCCAATATGATGGAACTCCTGTGTGGTCAGTTCACTTCTGAGCTCACCACATTGGACATAGAAATTGAACAATTATACCATGACAATCTTTCTCTTACCACAAATTATTTATTTTCCACTAGACTAGAGAGACCACCCTCAAGGCGAATCTTGAACTATACGTAACTGATATTTTGAAAACAAAAGAAAAAAGTTACTGCGGGATAAACTCTTGTACGACAATAATCTGGCGTACAATTGGACACCTTGCACTAGAAAATGAAACTTTAAATCACGTAATTCCAAGGGATCTATGTCTGAACCCAATGATTCTGACAATTCCTCTGCTTCCTCCCAATCTTCACAGGCACCCAATCACAACGTGGACACATCTCAATCGCAATCCACCAGACGCACGCACGGTAAACCGAACGCACCTTCGGGTTTCAAACAAGCACCCAAATCCAATCGGGCACCTATTCACACCCGGTCCACCACGTCCAAATCCACTGTGGTAAACTCTACCCCAACAATTCCTCTGCTTCCTCCCAATCTTCACAGGCACCCAATCACAACGCAGACACATCTCAATCGCAATCCACCAGACGCACGCACGGTAAACCGAACGCACCTTCGGGTTTCAAACAAGCACCCAAATACAATCGGGCACCTATTCACACCCGGTCCACCACGTCCAAATCCACTGTGGTAAACTCTACCCCAACCACCAGCACCACCCAATCACTCTCCACTTCCCTTTCACCTTCCCAGGTAAGTCAATCAATTGACAACCTCGGACTGATTTGAGGTAGTGAACCTTTCCTCAATTGAATTATCGCCAGACCAAGTTTCAGTTCTCAAACTTGGTCTGACCTTTTGTCCTACTCAAAAGATCAATCAATTTGAACTGATCAAAGATCTCAATCTATTTGCCCGCAAACTCATGTTTCGTTTAATTATTGACAAACCCAAGCTCCAAATTTCGACCACATCTTCACCTGATTCTCAATGGGGGCCCATGACCATTGATGATATAAAAGCTCTGGAGGAGCTGCAGGAACTGTGGGAGGAGGGACATATAAGTGAGGAGGATCTCTTTGAGGCCGTATCCCTGAACCCGGATGACCCTGGCCGGGCTGTCCCCTCTCCCACACTCTCAGCCCCCCGAGACTATAAACCACAATCACGAGCCTTCCCTGCTTTTCAGGGCAATCCTAATGTATGGGCCTTTGTAAAACAAGTAACCAAAGATATTCAGAAAACCAAATGGAAAAAATTTACTAATGACAACTTAACCAATGCTCAACGGAAATCTATCCTGTCCCTACAGCTAGACTCCAGTCTATTTGTGAAACCATCAGACAAGGGTGGGAATCTTGTGGTTATGGACATCAATAGGTATGAACAAATGGTCTTGAACTTTCTATCTAACAAGAAGTGGTACCGTAAAATCCCGGAAAGTCATGTTCAATATACTACAACGCGTTACAGACAATTGATCTGTACGGCCTACCATCAGGGACTTATTAACAAATCCACTAGGGAATATCTTAATATTCTCTTTCCCAAAACACCAACAATGTACGCATTACCTAAGATTCACAAAGATTCTCTTCATCCACCCGGACGTCCCATCATCTCAGGGAATGGATGTCTTACTGAAACTGCTAGTCAGTTAGTAGACGATTTTTTGCGACCCCATGTGGAGGGCCTACAGTCCTATTTACAGGATACAAGTATTTGTTAAGGGCCTTAGATGGTCTTTCGGTCCATATCAGGGCCTGGCTGGTAGCCCTGGATGTGGAGGCCCTCTACAATTCAATCCCACACACCAGAGGGGTTGAGGTTGTAGAGGATTTCATCTTTAATCATGGTGAGGCGCCCAATGCATATAATGAATTTATTTTGAACCTCCTTAGGTTCATACTGACTAACAATATTTTTTTATTCGGCGACTCCCACTACCTCCAGGTGCAGGGTGTAGCTATGGGGACACATTGTGCCCCTAGCTACGCAAACCTGTACCTGGGGGGGGGGTGGGAGCAAAACCTATCTTTTGAGGATGGGTTACAACATTTTGTCGAACAGATCCCTATCTGGCGACGCTTCATCGACGATGTGTTTTTCATCTGGACAGGCAATCTAGATGATCTAAGTTCCTTTTTTGAGAGCCTAAAACCAAACACTTATAATCTCAGTTTCACCTTGGAAAAAAGTCAAACAAGTTTGACCTTTCTAGACATAGACATAGACAGGGTCTATATAGACTCTCAAGGAACCATCGGCAGTACTTTGTACTGTAAACCATCAGCAGGAAACTCTCTGCTTCATGCAGCCAGCTCTCATCCAGATACTCTAATAGCCAGCATCCCCTTTGGACAATACCTTAGGCTAAAACGCAATAATCAAGACTTTGAAGCAGAGGCCAAAACCCTTCAAAATAGATTTCTACAGAGAGGCTATAGCAGGCGATGTCTCAAAAAGGCATATTTGAGAGCCAAACATCTGGATCGCAAGCCCCTCATTCATGGCCCAAAAAAAAAAAAAAACAATGACGGCCTGAGGTTAATTACTCGCTTTTTGGGTCACCATCGTCAGATGCGTGACCTATTAGAAAAGCACTGGCACCTCCTTTTGGGGGACCCTTTAATCTCCAAACATCTCAAAGACCATCCTGAAATCACATTTTGCAGGTCCAAATCACTTAAAGATTTGATGGTCCATAGCCATTTCTCTTCCAAAAGTCCAATATCCAAATTGTTGGGGAGTAGACCTTGTCACGAGTGCAAATTTTGCCGTTACATTCTTTCATCAAGCAGTATTCTTCTGCCTGATGGTCGACTGTACAAACCCAACTTTTTGGTGACATGCCAATCGGTGGGCATTGTTTACATCATGATTTGTAAATGCTCAGCGTTCTATATTGGCAAGACAAAACAACATTATTTCAACAGGATCAAAGACCATGTCTCTTTAGTGTTGGGCAAAAAGATGGAAACGCCCATCAGCAGACACATGGGTCTCCACCATGATTTTGCTGACTCATGCATGCATTTCTTTGCCCTAGAACATGTGCCCCCTACCATTAGGGGTGGGGATTTTGACAAAACCCTTCTTTAACGCAAGGCTAAATGGATCTCTAATTTAAATGCCCTTAATTACCCAGGCTTAAATGAAGCTCTCAGCTTCAAACCTTTTTTATAATCTATGTTTCTTCCTTTCCCTATTTTTCTTTTCTTTTTTATCCTTTTGCACCCAAAACTGTTAATGTAAATGTTCAGGAATGGAGGCCTGCTTTTTAAGAATATTTACTGTTTTCAATAAGGAGCATTATCATATCTATATATTTGCTGATTATACAATTATGTGACATGCTTGTGGTTTTACTGTTCTAATCTGTAAATGTTTTGAGCACAGAGGCAACCCATCTGAGTGTAATCTTGATACTTAGTATTTTTGTTAAAATTTTTCTAACGTGGAAATGTATTTTCACCCACTTTTGGGTACTTATCAAACCAGGCTGTTCTCCCTTTCCATTGTATGACTTGCATGGACGCCCGGGGCAACTCTATCGGGTAACCTAATCAATGTCTCTCTGATTCATGTTTGCCCCTTTAAACCTAATTGCATGTATATGCTGTGGTGAGTCTTTTTTCCCCTGTATCTAGCCTACTCCATCGGCCACCCTTTCTTTTCCCTTTTTTTGGAATGAACCTGACGTTTTGGGTATTCTCCCACATGCGTACCATCATCGCCTTTGCAGGATTATTCCAACCTGGCAAATGGCCCACTTCCTAAATGGCGATTGCGGTACATTTTTTCCATCTCCACTGTCCGCTTGGGTTCCGGGATCTCCCACGCATGCGTACTTTGCATTTCGGTACGTCCACGGTGTGCGTATGACGTCAGAAGCACGCACACTGGACGGAGTTATAAACGGCACTTCCTGCCGCTACTATCTGTCATTCCTTGTGAGCTGGCCATAGAGCGCACATCGCCGCTCTTGGACCTTCCCAGGTCCCTGGACTATCCACGGATTTCATCACTAACAGGTACTACTGCTTCCTTTTTGCTCTATTAGATGCCAAATTTTCTTTCTTTTTACTCTATAATAATGGTTTATTCCATTAAGATCTATTATACTTATATTTTTATATTTTTTTATATTTTATACTCTTTACAGGCTTTCCTCTTTTAAGCCCCATGAACATTGGAAGGATTTTTTTGTCCTCCTATATGGAATTTTGGACTTTAATCCATGATTAGTGCAGCCTCATTGATTCTATATCAATCCAAGCAGGTATTTTTGCATAACCAATTGCTTTGTGCGTATTCTACTACTGCTTCTTTTCCTTATATACAACTGAGCTTTTCTTCTCTTAATATTAGAAGTCACTCCTACCATCATATATATATATATATATTGTGACAGCAGGAAGGTAAAGTCACCTGGTTGCATCCAGGGGGGTAGATATATTTCTCCCAGATTCAGGCTTTATGCTGACTTATACAACTAGGGTGGAGAGTTGTATAAGCCCAGCTGAGGCTAGTAGGCTCATGGATGACTCATACCTCTAGGGAGAGTGTGGGGCGTCGTGCAGACAGAGATGAGGAGACCAGCTGAACCTTGTCAGCTCATTTAGGCCTCTATAAGAACTCCCAGCTTCATTAGATGTTAGCTCATGCCTGGAACCAGACCTGTGTGGACTGTCTAGGGAGAGTGAACCCCTGTGCGGTGAGGCAAAGCCTGTGTGGCTATTTGTTTGGACTTTTACTAAACCAGGGACTTAGGGACTAGGACAGCACCAGGCTGATCCCAGTTGTTAGTTTAGGAAACCTGCATGTTTAGTCAGAGGTCAAACTGACCAGGATTTATTTTGTTTGTTTCTTTTTGGCTTTGCTGTGTTTTTGTCACTGTACATAGAGAAATAAACCGCACCTTTTGATTTTGAAAACCACAACCTCCGTCTGCTGGCCCTGTTTTTGTGTGGGGAGCCCAACCAGGGGGTCACACACACCCGCTACCGAGTTAACCCCCTCACAGTTGGTGGAGAACCAGTGGCAGTTTTTTTTAAGCCAGCATGGAGGAGATACTGAAACAGCTGGCTCTAGCAAATGCCAATCAACAGCAGACAAATGCAGGTTTGCAAAGGAGCCTTGCAGCCCAGCAGCAAGCTCATCAACAAGCCCAGCAGCAATCTGAGGCCCGCTTCATAGACCTGTTACAGAAGCAAGAGCAGAGACTACAACAAATGGAAGCAGTAATGCAGCAACGTCCGCAGACCAGTGAGGAAAGCCGTCCCACTAATACCGCGTCCTTTGGGGTGAGTCGTTTATTGACAAAAATGACTGGAGAGGATGATCCAGAGGTATTTTTGACCACATTTGAAAGGACTGCTGAAAGAGAAAAGTGGCCTGAGGAGCAGTGGGCTGGACTGGTGGCTCCTCTGTTAACTGGTGAATCGCAGAAGGCTTACTATGACCTAGAGCCTGACCAAGCAAAAGACTATGTGATGCTAAAAGCTGAAATATTGGCAAGGCTGGGTGTCACCCTGGCTGTCCGGGCTCAGCGTGTGCATAACTGGACTTTCCAGCTTGGAAAACCCCCCAGGTCTCAAATGTATGATCTCATTCACCTGAGCAGGAAGTGGCTACAGCCAGAGACTTTGTCCGCACCGGAGATTGTGGAACGTGTTGTGATGGATCGTTTCTTGAGAGCTCTTCCTACCGCCATTCAAAAGTGGGTAAGCCATGGAGACCCAGAAACGGCCGGTAAACTTGTGGATCGTGTAGAGAGATACTTGGCTACAGAGAACCTGACAGCCTCTTCCAGAGACTCTCGGACTTTCCACCCTAAGACCAGACCATCCCCAGGGGCGGATAAGAGGATTCCAAGGGGTGAGGGTGGAGAGAGTGAGAGGGTGGGAGCTCTACCCCAAGTTTGGCGAGAACAGCCTGGGAAATCAGCGGCTCAAGAGGCCGCAAGAAGGATCGTTTGCTACCGCTGCCGGCAAGCGGGACATATTGCAGCCAATTGCCCGGTTGTGGAGGAACCCATGCAGTGTGACTTTCTGACGGGCAGACGTCAGTCGCTGTGTGCGACAGTCGCATGCACTGCCATTCGGGGAACTGAGAAACATTTATGCAAAATGTGTGTTAATGGTAGAAATGTTGTGGTATTGCTGGATTCAGGTAGCCTTGTGACCCTGATAAAGGCTGAATTAGTTAAAACAGAGGTCTCTGGGAATAGCAAGGTAGCTGTTATTTGTGTGCATGGGGACACCCGAGAGTATCCAGTGACTACAGTGTGTTTCGAGACCCCCAAAGGTACCCTCTCTCATCCAGTGGGGTTAGTATCTCAATTACCGCATGATGCCATTGTGGGAAGGGATTTTCCGAAGTTCTGGGAACTGTGGGATGATCCTGAGCCCCCCACTGGTGCCCCTATGTACCAGGAATGTGATAGCCAGAACTCCTCTGAGAGTGGGGAGGACTCTCCAGAATTTCCCTTGTCAGTATTGGCAGGGGAGACTCAAGAAACTGGAGAGGAGCCCACCTCCTCAGACGAAAACCTACCGTCTGTGGAGTTTTCTGATCTGGAGGTTCACAGGGAAAATTTTGCCACAGAACAGTTAAAAGACCCCGCCCTAATAAAGGCACGGGAAAACGTAGTGGAAATAGATGGCGAGTTAGTGAACCCAGATATTACCTGCACTTACCCATACTTCAGCGTAGAGAAGGACCTACTGTATCGGGTGGCAAAAAGGGCAGAAGAAACCGTTGAGCAGCTGGTGGTGCCCAAACCTTACAGGAAGTTGGTGTTGGAGTTGGCCCATGGGCACATTCTTGGAGGTCATCTGGGGACAGAGAAAACCCGAGAGAGGGTATTACAGAGATTCTATTGGCCTGGGGTGATGAAGTACATAGAAAATTATTGTTCCTCCTGCCCTGTGTGTCAGAGGTCGGCCCCGATGCCACATTTCCGTAGCCCGCTGGTCCCTCTACCCATCATTGAGGTCCCGTTTGAGAGAATCGCAATGGATTTGGTAGGTCCTATAATCAAGTCCGCTAGGGGGCACCAGTACATATTGGTTATTATGGACTATGCCACCCGTTATCCAGAAGCGATCCCTCTCAGAAATACCTCGGCCAAAACCATAGCCAAAGAGCTATCTCTTGTTTTTAGCCGGGTGGGTATTTGTAAAGAACTGCTTACGGACCAAGGTACACCCTTTATGTCCCGGGTTATGAAAGAGCTGTGTAAATTGTTCAAAGTGACGCAATTGCGTACATCTGTGTATCACCCCCAAACCGATGGGCTGGTTGAAAGATTCAACAAAACCCTAAAACAAATGTTGAAGAAAGTGGTGGATAGAGATGGAAAGGATTGGGACTGTCTACTTCCTTATTTGATGTTTGCTATTAGGGAGGTGCCCCAATCCTCTACGGGATTCTCCCCCTTTGAGTTACTGTATGGGAGACACCCAAGAGGGCTGTTGGATATTGCCAAGGAAACTTGGGAAAGTGAGAGTTCTCCCCACAGGAGTGTGATTGAGCATGTCGCCCTGATGCAAGATCGAATTGCACAGGTAATGCCCATCGTGAAGGAACATTTGGCCCAAGCGCAGTTGGCACAGCAGAGAGTGTACAACCGTGGAGCAAAGACCCGTACCTTTTCCCCGGGGGATAGGATATTGGTACTTGTCCCTACGGTTGAAAGTAAATTCCTTGCCAAATGGCAAGGCCCCTACGAGATAATGGAAAAAGTGAGCGAAGTGAATTACAAGGTCAGACAACCAGGAAGGCGAAAGCCCGAACAGATATATCACGTTAATCTGTTGAAAGCCTGGAGGGATAGAGAGTCCCTAGTCGCAGAAACTTGGTCACCAGCTCAAACTGGTTGCGTGATTCCGGAGGTTGGAATAGCAGCCACCTTGTCACAACCCCAACAACAGGAGGTTAAGGAGTTTGTGCTTCGCAACAAGGAGGTGTTCTCTGAGCTGCCGGGACAAACATCTGGGGTAGAGCATGATATTATTACCCCGCCCGGTGAAAGGGTGAAGTTAAAACCCTATCGGATCCCAGAGGCCCGACGGGAGGCAATACGGGAGGAAGTACAGAAAATGCTGAACTTAGGGGTGATAGAGGAGTCCCAAAGTGATTGGTCTAGTCCCATTGTGTTGGTGCCTAAACCGGATGGGAGCTGGCGATTTTGTAACGATTTTCGTCAGTTGAACAAAGTTACAAAATTTGACACCTACCCCATGCCACGTATAGATGAGTTGATCGACCGGCTGGGAACAGCCCGATACATGACGACTCTTGACCTCACAAAAGGGTATTGGCAAATTCCCCTGGCCAAGTCGGCCAAAGAGAAAACCGCATTTGTAACCCCAGACGGGGCGTTCCAATATAAGAGAATGCCGTTCGGGTTACAGAATGCGCCGGCCACATTCCAGCGGAAAATGGACCAGATACTGAGGCCCCATCGGAAGTATGCTGCGGCTTACCTGGATGACGTAATTGTCCATAGCACAGATTGGGCCTCACATCTGCCAAAAGTGCAAGCAGTCCTAGACTCTATCCGGGAAGCGGGGTTTACGGCTAACCCCAAGAAGTGTACCATTGGGCAGGAGGAGGCCAAATATCTTGGGTACACCATTGGCAGGGGAGTGATAAAACCCCAACTCAACAAAGTCGAGGCCATCCAGAGTTGGCCACGTCCCAACAGCAAGAAGCAGGTACGGGCCTTTCTGGGAATCGCGGGTTATTATCGGCGCTTCATTCCCCACTTTGCTTCTAAGGCTGTGCCCCTAACCAACCTGACGAAAGGGAAAGGGTCGGTCATGATTAAATGGACCCCCGAGGCTGAGGCAGCATTCCAATTCTTGAAACAAGCCTTATGTAGCCAGCCAGTGTTGTACTCACCCGACTTCTCTAAAGACTTTGTCGTACAAAGTGATGCGTCAGATGTGGGGTTAGGAGCAGTATTGTCCCAGGTCTGGAACGGGGAAGAGCACCCAGTCATTTACCTCAGCAGGAAGTTGAAGTCCCATGAGGTAAATTACGCCACGGTTGAAAAGGAGTGTTTAGCGGTGAAGTGGGCTCTAGATTCCCTTCGGTACTATCTGCTAGGTAGGCACTTTGACATGGTTACGGATCACGCTCCGTTAAAGTGGATGGCTCAAAACAAGGAGACAAATAGAAGAGTGAATAGGTGGTTCCTGGCCCTACAGGAATTCAACTTCACAGTAAAGCATCGCCCTGGCGTTCAAATGGGGAATGTGGATGCTTTGTCTCGAGTACATGAATGCCTGATTGCTGGTGTTCCAACCCCAAGGTTAAAACAAGAGGGGGGGGTATGTGACAGCAGGAAGGTAAAGTCACCTGGTTGCATCCAGGGGGGTAGATATATTTCTCCCAGATTCAGGCTTTATGCTGACTTATACAACTAGGGTGGAGAGTTGTATAAGCCCAGCTGAGGCTAGTAGGCTCATGGATGACTCATACCTCTAGGGAGAGTGTGGGGCGTCGTGCAGACAGAGATGAGGAGACCAGCTGAACCTTGTCAGCTCATTTAGGCCTCTATAAGAACTCCCAGCTTCATTAGATGTTAGCTCATGCCTGGAACCAGACCTGTGTGGACTGTCTAGGGAGAGTGAACCCCTGTGCGGTGAGGCAAAGCCTGTGTGGCTATTTGTTTGGACTTTTACTAAACCAGGGACTTAGGGACTAGGACAGCACCAGGCTGATCCCAGTTGTTAGTTTAGGAAACCTGCATGTTTAGTCAGAGGTCAAACTGACCAGGATTTATTTTGTTTGTTTCTTTTTGGCTTTGCTGTGTTTTTGTCACTGTACATAGAGAAATAAACCGCACCTTTTGATTTTGAAAACCACAACCTCCGTCTGCTGGCCCTGTTTTTGTGTGGGGAGCCCAACCAGGGGGTCACACACACCCGCTACCGAGTTAACCCCCTCACAATATATATATACTCTCCATCTGCAAGTCCTCTCTGGATACATGGGACCGCTTGGTTTGAAGCTGTGCCTGCACTCCTTGGTTTGGAGTATCTTTATTAATTAAATATTTTTCAAGAAATTTTCAATACAGTACCAGGTGGGTTCCTCTCTGTATATTTCACAACATTATTTATAAACTGATTGAATGATGTTCCTATGACCCGGTTTTCCTACTTGTATAATATAATTAAATTTTTGCATGCATATTTTATATATGCCGACCATCAAACATTAATTGTACATTTTGATGTTTTTTACACCAAGCTTTATATCCTATCCTTTTGTTTTGCCTTCAGCATATCATGTGATGCCGTGGTTAATCTCTTGAGGAAGCTCTTCCCAGAGCAAATCGTTGAGTACACTGACACCCCTGTGTTTGTTATTCACTGTATAAGGAAACAATTGATCATGGATGTATACTGTATTGATGTTTTTATCCAATAATTTTTTGTAATAAAAATTCTATATTTTTCTAAATATTTGTGTTCAGTCAGTGATTCCATCTGATTGTGTACATTATTGACACCCTCAAAATACCGGGGCCTTGTGACCCCCCCCTTTCCCCTTCTCCTTTTTTCACCAAAAATTGGGATGTGGTGTCCAGAAATTTACCTTCCCTTCCAGATCCTTTTTCTACTTAGTATACATGAACACATGCGGAGCCCTTCAATGAAAGGGGTACTTTCAGTAGGGGATAATAGGATTGTGTACCCTGTAACTCTCGGAGGCACAATCCTGCAATAACCACAGCAATATGGTATAGCTATCAATAACTATCTCTTCTGCACAGTAAATGACACAAACACAAGTGTACTTAACCCTGGCACTTTTACTGAGAATATTGGTTAAGCATAGAAACAGTATACATGAATACATGCAGAGCCCTGCAATAAAAGGGGTACTTTTGCAAATAGACAGATATAACAAGAGAAACTAACGGTCCCCGCTGCAGCTATTCTACCTCGTGGGCAAAAAATGGCGCCCAGAAATGTCTACGCTACTAAGTCAGGCCTGACTGTACTATGTCGAAGTTCTGCAGAGAAAGATCTTCGCTAGCAAATGGTGGTGCACTTTTTGAAGAAAACAAGTTATAATCCACAAAGAGAAAAAGGGTCTTGAACTTGTTGAACACAGGGTAAGTCTTAGAGACTCCTAGATACTCAAAGCACTGTCCCTCCGGTGTGTGACTACAAGCACTAAAGTTAGTTCCAAACAACAGTTATCTGGACTAGGAGATCCTGTGTTTGTCTTTAAGCAGGTGCTCTCTCACCCAACCGGACCAGTCCGTGTCCGTATCTTCCGTTGCTTTGTCTCGGTACACAGATTCCACGACACCCAGGTCTTCAGTCCTCCTGGCAACAGCACAGCAGCAGTCAGATGACGTCCCTCAAGTTCCTTGGTGGAAAACAGAAGGCTCTTTGGAGAAAAGCCCTGGCTTCAGGCCTTGTAACACAGCAGACTCGAAACAGAGTTCCACTTGCTGGCCGGGCGGTGTCCAAAGAGACCGAACTCAGTCCCGCCCCCCAGTTAAATAGCCCACCCCAGCAGTCTCTGCGCGGGGCAATGCAACTTGGGTGTCTCATGGCATTCTGGGTACGGTAGTCTCTGAGGCCTTAAAGCAATACCCCGCTACACACTCCCCACACTTAAAATCTTTGGTCCCCAAAGATAATATCAACATAAAGTGCAAACAATACAATTTATAGTAGCAAAAGAAATGGGCAGGGGAACCTCCCATCAAACTCAGTGAGGGAGATTGTCCTGCCCACAGGTCACACTAGTGGAAGTGACCTTCCTAACTGTGCCAGAGAGTGAGCTGGGGTTGCCCTCCACCAAATGTACAGTGGAGGGGCCAGGCTTCTCTATTGTCCTTCTTGCAGTTATCACAGTGTCCTCAGAGCATTCTCCCATCTGAGTGTAAGTCAATTTCATGGGAGGGCGGATAATTCTCTTCACTCTTTGTTCTCTGGGGGTCACAACATCTGGCACTATGGGTGTCCCCATTGGGGTAGGTGTCAGAGGACTAGTGGCTTCAGGGGCATCCAACTCTGGTGCAGAAAGGTACAGTGAGTTTCCTGGGTCTTCAGCGGGGACAGACTCCAAGGCATCTTCCCATTCTTCAGTCTGGATACTGGACGGAATGAACTCAGCAGCTTCAGCATTCAAGGTGTCGCTTATAAGGAACTCAGAAGGTGAAGGATCCGCCATCAGGGATTCAGGTGCTTGAGACGACCATAGCCAGTTTAGCTCCAGCTCATCATCTTCACTTTGATCTGTAATTTCCTCCTCCCTTGATTGAGTTAATTGAGACCTGGTATTAGGTCTAGGAGTACGGGGAGTTGAAGGTAGCTCGGGGGAATCCGGAGCAGGAGGCATCCCGACTGCCTCAGAAAGAAGTAAAAGATGGTTTCTGTGCCAGGTCTTCAGAGGCCCCACTCTTCCTTCAGGCTTCAACTGATACACTGGTAGGCCAGGCAACTTCCTACAAATCACATAGGGCTCTGACTTCCATATGCTTGTGCTTTCCTGGGACCCCTAAGTTTCGCAGCAACACTCTGTCTCCTGGTTGCAGATCCTGGATCCGGACCCTAAGGTCGAAGTTCCCCTTATTCCGGGCTTCTCTCTGGTCAGAAGTCAATTGGGCCTTCTCATAAGCCAGCTTCAAGCTTTTCCACAATCTGTCCACGTATCCCTTGTGTGAGGCAGCTGAGGTGTGGTCCATTGAGGTGCCAAAGACCAAGTCTACGGGTAGTCTGGCTTCCCTGCCAAACATCAGTCTATACGGGCAATATCCTGTGGCATCACTGGTCGTGCTGTTGTAGGCATGCACTATAGCAGCTATGGGCTTGCCCCAATGCTGCTTTTTCTCACTACTCAGAGTCCCCAACATGTTTAACAAAGTCCTGTTGTACCTTTCTGGTTGGGCATCACCTTGAGGGTGATAAGGGGTGGTGCGAGTTTTCTTTATGCCCAAAGAGTCCAGGAACTTCCGGA
The DNA here is from genome assembly GCA_029206835.1 of Rana muscosa. Classification (NCBI taxonomy): domain Eukaryota; kingdom Metazoa; phylum Chordata; class Amphibia; order Anura; family Ranidae; genus Rana; species Rana muscosa. Next base: position 501,729,577 of record CM055117.1, read on the forward strand.
TCAGTCGACTTTCGAAGTCCCTCCCTTGATCCGAGTGAAGGCGTTGAGGTAACCCGTAATGCACAAAGTACTTCTCCATAAGTATCTTGGCTACAGTGGAGGCCTTCTGGTCTTTGGTTGGAAAGGCCTGGGCATAACGGGTGAAATGGTCGGTTATCACCAGAACATTTCCATGTCTACTCAAGTCAGGTTCCAGACAAAGGAAGTCAATGCATACCAAGTCCAAGGGCCCTTGGCTTTGCAGGTGGCCCACTGGGGCAGCTTGATGAGGCAGTGTCTTTCTCTGTATACAGCGAGCACATGAGTGACAGTACTCCTCTACTTCAGCTCGCATGCAGGGCCAGTAGAATGTACTCCTTATGAGCTGAAAGGTTCTTTCTGCCCCTAGGTGGCCATGATTGACGTGTAAGGCAACTAAAACAGTCTTTCGATGTTTTTCCGGCAGGAATAGTTGCCACTTATCTTCCAGGTCATCAGAGGGGCCCCTTCGGTAGACCACCCCTTGATGCACCTGTAACTTGTCCCATTCCTTGCGTATTAGACGGACCTCCTTGGAGGGATCATGCAAGAGTCTGTCTGGATCCGGATCTTCCAGGGCTTCCAAGGCCAACCTTCCCCAAGGGTCTTCTAACTGGTCATGTCTTAAATCCTTTTTGGACAGTTTCGGCAAGTCATCTTCGCCAATCTGGATCACATCACAACAGTACTTGGGCACTCCTACCACCGAAACTCCAATTTCTTCTGCTCTGGATCCCCCACTAGCTTGAAGCTGTGCTCCCTGACACAAGGCCCGCACCCCATCCGGGGTCACCTGGGTCCAGTCTTCTGTCCTGCAGGTGGAAGCATGAGACCTTCTGGACAAAGCATCAGCATCTCGGTTTCCGGCCTAGGCCTATACTTTAAGCTAAAGTTGAATCCAGAGAGGGCTGCCAACCAACGGTGGCCGGTGGCATCCAGCTTGGCTGTGGTAAAGAGGTAAGTGAGTGGGTTATTGTCTGTTTTCACTACAAAGTCAGCTCCGTACAAGCAGTCTTTGAGTTTGTCTACAACAGCCCACTTTAAGGCCAAGAATTCCAAATTGTGGGTGGGGTAATTCTTTTCTGCTGGGGTTAAACTCCTACTCACATAGGCAACTGGTCTTAGCTGTCCTTCATATTATGATACAGCACGCCTCCCAGACCATCATGACTGGCATCCACGTGTAATTCATATGGCTTCTTGGTGTCTGCATAGGCCAAGACAGGGGCAGTGGTCAGACTCTTTTTCAATATGGTGAAGGCCTCTTCACACTTCTCAGTCCACTGGCCTTCCACTGATTCTCCTGGCTTCCTGGAGCCAGTGTCATCCTCTTCTCCTTCTGTCTTCAACAACTCATTCAGAGGTTTGGCAATTCTTGCAAATCCCTCCACAAACCTGCGGTAATAGGAGCAGAACCCCAGGAAGGATCTGAGCTCCGTCACTGTAGTTGGCCGGGGCCCGGAGGTAACTGCCTCAAGTTTGTCAGGGTCTGTAGATACTCCTTCTTCAGACACTATGTGTCCCAGGTAGAACTGACACTTCTCCCTGGAGAGTTTAAGTCCCTCATCACTGAGTCTCTTCAGGACTTTCTCCAGCCTTTTCTTGTGTTCCTCCAGAGTCTTCCCAAAGACAATGATGTCATCTAGGTACACTAGGACTTCGATGAGGTTCATGTCCCCCACTGTCTTCTCCATCAGTCGCTGGAAAGTGTCAGGAGACCCTGACAACCCTTGAGGCATCCGGTTAAATTCATAGAATCCCACTGGGGTGATGAATGCCGTCTTCTCTCTGTCTTCTGGATGCATTTGGATCTGGTAATACCCACTCTTCAGGTCCAGTACGCTAAACCACTTGGCTCCAGACAGACTCTGCAGAGCATCCTCTATCCTGGGGGTGGTGTATTGGTCAGGTATGGTCCTCCTATTGAGAGTCCTGTAGTCTATACAGAGTCTCAGTGACCCATTCTTCTTCCTGACTACTACGATAGGAGAGGCATATGGCCTGCTGGACTCTCGGATAACTCCAGTTCTCTTAAGCTCTGCCAGTTGCTCACGTAAGTCCTCCAGGTCGGCCAGTGGGACCCGCTGGAACCTTTCCCGGAAAGGCTTGTCTTCTTGCAGACGGATCTTGTGGGTGGCACTCCTCGCACACCCTACGTCAAATTCGTCTCTGGAAAAGATCTTCCTCCACCTGGTTAGCTGGGCCCTGGCTCTCTCCTTCCACACCGGTGGAAGGGTCGTGTTCTCAAGGCAGAGCTTCTCCAACATGGGCGCCCCTCCTTCAGTCTTCGCTAGGTCAGACAGAGCCACTGGGGTAGCAGGGTTTACTTGGCCCAACAGCATCCGGGCCTGAATCTTCACAGGTGAGTCAGTAATGTTCCTGATGCTCACTGGTATCCGGCCATTGGCCTTCTTCAGAGCCCTCAGTGGGACTACCTCAGGGATGACTTCCACTCCAGGGTGGGCGTCTAGGGGGTCTGGTTCCAGAACCACGAAGGGGCCAGGTTGCTCCCATGTGAGCTTCACTGTGGCCTTCAGACAGGTCATTTCACCAGGCTATAACACTCTCTCCTTCTCCTCCAATCTCCAGACTTTCCCTACCCCCTCATCTGGGGCCTTCTGTTCCAGGACCAATCGCTGGTAGGCTAACTGCAACATTGGGTGGATCCTGGCTCTTAAAGCGCCCTGCTCCTGTGCTAGGGGAGCCAGTAGTCTCCTGACCAGGTCAGTATTGGTCCCTATTATCAGAGAACTCTTGTTGGCCCCTGGTGGGCGAGGACAAACTACTGCCAGGGTGTCAAAGGCCTCTGTCTTTCCTGCTATCGAGGGGTCAAAGGCCAGTCTGATTGAGATATAGCCATCGTAGGAGAAGCTTTGGGTGCCAATCCCCCATATTTCCAGATCTTCCAATTTCTGTAAGGGCAAGTGACTCAGATGCTTTTGATAAAAGTCTCGATACAGGAGAGTGACTTGGGCCCCTGTGTCCAGGATGGCCCTCGTGTAGACTCCCTCCACTTGAATGGGGATCAGAGGGGAGGGTCCCACCAACTTGGCTAGAAACCTCCTCGGAGGGGGCCTCTTTCGTTGGACTTGTGGGTTTTCCTTTAGGTGTTTTCTTCTTCTTCCACCTTTTTCTGGATCTTAATCCCTGTTGGGCCTGGTATGCATTAATTCCTTGCGGGTCTTGAAATTTTAACTCCTGGCGGGTAGTATTTAGTATTTTGGGAGGAGCATTGTTTTCCTCCTCCCTCGACTCTTCTTGCTTTAGGATTTTTGTGGAGCTTGCTGAAAATGATGGGCACCCGGCTGACTCCTTCACCGGGGCCCTCTGAAGTTTTCTGCCGGCTGGTGATAGGCGCCTCTGGTCTTCCTCGGACTGGGGCACACTCGCCCAAAGTGGCCAACTCCCCCCCAGTTGAAACAGACAGCCTCTCCCCTGTCCTCTCGGAGAGACTGGCGTTGAGGCACTCTGGTGTGGCTCCTTCCTGACTTCCTCTTTTTGTTGGACTCCCGAGTTCTTAGCCATTAGGGAGGTCAAAAGATCCAGCACTTGAGTCACCTGAGACTTTAAGATCTCCACCTCCGAGTCCCGTTCAGAGGCTATGGCGGATCTGACTCCCACTGAGGGGGGAGGGGTGGCTTTCTCAACCGCCTGTTGGTCCTTCAACAGAGCTTCTTCATCCCTGATGATTCGCACAAGGTCTGGATAACTCAGGGACATGACTCCTTCAGAGGTCTTCGGGTGGAGCCAAACTGGATCCGAACACAATGCTCCCCTCAAGATCTGCTTCATTCTAGTTGCATCTATGACTTGTGGCAGCATCCCCTTTTTAAGGACAATTTGGCAGAGCATCTTGTTTAACCTTCATTCAGAGAGTCGTGGTTAATGATTCTTACTCTGAATGGTCCAAGGTTATCAGTGGTGTACCCCAAGGTTCAGTGCTGGGACCCTTACTTTTTAATATCTTTATAAATGATATTGGGTCTGAGATCAAAAGTAACATTTCTGTCTTTGCAGATGACACCAAGCTATGCAGTGGAATAATGTCCTTACAGGATGTCGCCAATTTACAAGCCGACCTCAATGCTCTGTCTAATTGGGCGACTATGTGGCAGATGAGGTTTAATGTTGATAAATGTAAAGTTATGCACTTGGGGGCTAAGAATATGAATGCATCATACATACTAGGGGGAGTACAACTTGGGGGATCCGTAGTGGAGAAGGATCTGGGGGTTTTGGTAGATCATAAGCTCAATAATGGCATGCAATGCCAAGCTGCGGTTTCCAAAGTGAGCAAAGTCCTTTCTTGTATTAAGAGAGGTATGGTCTCCAAAGAGAGAGATATAATTTTGCCCCTGTTCAAATCATTAGTAAGACCTCATCTGGAATATGCAGTTCAGTTTTGGGCCCCAGTTCTCAAAAAGGATATTGGGGAACTGGAGAAAGTGCAGAGAAGAGCAACCAAACTGATAAGAGGCATGGAGGAGCTCAGCTATGAGGAAAGTTTAGAGGAACTGAATTTATTCACTCTTTAGAAGAGGAGATTAAGGGGGGGATATGATCAACATGTACAAATATATAAGGGGTCCATATAGTGAACTTGGTTCTGAGTTATTCACTTTACAGTCAACACAAAGGACAAGGGGGCACTCTTTGCGTCTAGAGGAAAAGAGATTTCACCTCCAAATATGGAAAGGTTTCTTCACAGTAAGAGCTGTGAAAATGTGGAATAGACTCCCTGCAGAGGTGGTTCTGGCCAGCTCAGTATATTGCTTTAAGAAGGGCCTGGATTCTTTCTTAAATGTACATAATATAACTGGGTACTTACATTTATAGGTAAAGTTGATCCGGGGAATATCCGATTGCCTCTCGGGGGATCAGGAAGGAATTTTTTCCCCTGCTGTAGCAAATTGGATCATGCTCTGCTGGGGTTTTTTGCCTTCCTCTGGATCAACTGTGGGTATAGAATTGGGTATATGGGATTGTACGATATGTTTTTTTTTTTTTTTATGGTTGAACTGGATGGACTTTTTTCAACCTGACTAACTATGTAACTATGTAACCTCTGGACGTATTCAGACAATCTTTCTCCCGGCTGTTGAAGGGTATGCTCAAACTGGTATACTAATTCAGCCAGCTTTTCCAGCTGCCCAAATTCTTCCTGTAACATAGCCAGGTAATCATAAGCAGTACAAGCAGAATTGCTGAACCTAAGATTCTTTACAGCTTCAGCAGCAGCGCCTTTTAAACTTTCACTTATGCGCTGCTTCTTCTGTCCCTCTGGTACTTCCCATCCCTCTACAGCCTGCATTGCTTGCTCAATCCAGGTGTCAAAGTCCTCTTCCCCGAGGGGGGCAGGTTGTTTCCCGGAGAAAATCCTGAGCTTCCGGTACCCGGCTTCTACGTGTACCGTATTACTTTTCTGACACTTCGTGACAAAATCTCCCAGAGTATTCAACAGTTCAGGCCCTATAGCAGCCAGGGGTGTCCCTGAGGCTATCATCTCCTTTGGCTTCTTTGTTTTAGGGGATAGTGGTGGAGAGGATGGCGGAGGTGATGGCAGGGGAGATTGCAGAGGTTCCCCCTTCACGGCCTCTGTATGCGCCAATTGGTATGTCTGGTTATCTATGGCCTGTATATTCTGACCTCTAAAGTCTTCTGGCATTCCGTTTCTCCATTCCACTAATGCGTATGTAAACAAGGTCTCTGGATCTGGCCTTAAGTCTATCACCCATGCCTTTTGGCTCGGAGACAGCGACAACATGAGCCGCTTTACCTCCTCTTCCGGACAGTTTTCTCCCGGGAGCTCAATAACTACCGCCATGGTTGGGTTGGCGCTGACTGCTGCGCACCACTGTGTCACTACTAGTGGGTCCATGCCGGTGCCTCTGGCAGGCTCTGATTGCAGCATGCAGTATACAGGAATCCCGGACTCGAGCCCCCACGTGTAGCGATGCCCCCAACTAAGAGGGCCGCGGAATAGATTTTTCGGGCCTGTAATGCACTGCTGTCAACCCCCAGCAATTGGCTCTAACCTCTCCTGGCACAGTCAGTAGGGGATAATAGGATTGTGTACCCTGTAACTCTCGGAGGCACAATCCTGCAATAACCACAGCAATATGGTATAGCTATCAATAACTATCTCTTCTGCACAGTAAATGACACAAACACAAGTGTACTTAACCCTGGCACTTTTACTGAGAATATTGGTTAAGCATAGAAACAGTATACATGAATACATGCAGAGCCCTGCAATGAAAGGGGTACTTTTGCAAATAGACAGATATAACAAGAAAAACGAACGGTCCCCGCTGCAGCTATTCTACCTCGTGGGCAAAAAATGGCGCCCAGAAATGTCTACGCTACTAAGTCAGGCCTGACTGTACTATGTAGAAGTTCTGCAGAGAAAGATCTTCGCTAGCAAACGGTGGTGCACTTTTTGAAGAAAACAAGTTATAATCCACAAAGAGAAAAAAGGTCTTAAACTTGGTGAACACAGGGTAAGTCTTAGAGACTCCTAGATACTCAAAGCACTGTCCCTCCGGTGTGTGACTACAAGCACTAAAGTTAGTTCCAAACAACAGTTATCTGGACTAGGAGATCCTGTGTTTGTCTCTGAGCAGGTGCTCTCTCACCCAACCGGACCAGTCCGTGTCCGTATCTTCCATTGCTATGTCTCGGTACACAGATTCCACGACACCCGGGTCTTCGGTCCCCCTGGCAACAGCACAGCAGCAGTCAGATGACGTCCCTCAAGTTCCTTGGTGGAAAACGGAAGGCTCTTTGGAGAAAAGCCCCGGCTTCAGGCCTTGTAACACAGCAGACTCAAAACAGAGTTCCACTTGCTGGCCGGGCGGTGTCCAAAGAGACCGAACTCAGTCCTGTTCCCCAGTTAAATAGCCCACCCCAGCAGTCTCTGCGCGGGGCAATGCACCTTGGGTGTCTCATGGCATTCTGGGTACGGTAGTCTCTGAGGCCTTAAAGCAATACCCCGCTACACTAATTAGGTGACTTCTGAAGGCAATTGGTTCCACTAGAGTTTAGTTAGGGGTATCAGAGTAAAGAGGGCTGAATACAAATGCATGCCAAACTTTTCAGATATTTATTTGTAGGTAATATGGGAAACTATTTATCATTTTACTTCCACTTCACAATTATATGCCACTTTGTGTTGGTCTATCACATTAAATCCCAGTAAAATACATTTAAGTTTTTGGTTGTAACATGACAAAATGTGGAAAATGTTAATACTTTTTCAAGGCACTGTATACTATGCCGTGGCTGCATACTACCTGAAGAAGTCCCACTCCCTAGATAGATGTGCCTCCTCTTGGGGCCTGTTACTAGTTGGTGAACTGTTGTTATCATTTGAAGTGTTTCTAACTGGAATACAGTTCTAGTATAAAATATACCTCTTGTGGCTGGATATGTTCCATAAGCTAAATTTGCTATCCAAGCTCTATATACCGTACTATTGTGGTTATTATGAGTAGTCACAGAGTTTTCCCCACATCTCCTCCTGCTTTGTGTTGCTGTAAAACTATAGCCTAGTACACATTATTAAAAAATTGGATGAACAATCAATAAAAAAAATTATGAATGTTTTTTTTCTCCTATTCATACTTACATATGTGGATGCAGCATCAGACCGATACTGCAGCTGTCCCATGCCGGCTCTGCACCGAGCCCCCGAACACGAGAACCAAGCCACCGAACATCGCTGATAGCTTGGTTTTCACAGATCCCCAAGAGGAGAGCTGCTGACTGTCAGTCAGCGTCTCTCCTCTCTGTTTCTCCATGCTCACTAAAGTGCTGAGCTGTGGAGGGGCGGGGAGCGGCCAACTCGCTGAGACACTGAGACTGCCATCAATCAAGGCAGCTGGCGGTTTCAGACTTGGGAGGTTGGGATGACGCGCTGCCTCGACTGATGGCAGTGACGTCAGCTGAGAGCGGATTTCAGACCGCTCTCTGCTGAAAACGTGTCACAGGAGTGCAAAACTAATTGCACACCTGTGACCCAGAGGAGAAGCGCAGCCTAAAAAGCTCCTGGTACAAAAATTCTCAAAGGATACAGGAAACCTTTCCATGTATGCAGCCACATTCAGCATAGAATCAAAAGTGATGTAATGTGCGTGAGACCCTTTAAATTATAGTAATAATAATAATAATAATAATAATAATTATTATTATTATTATTATTTTTATTATTAATAATAATAATGATAATAATCATAACCCATTATTTGTAATCCAAATGATAGACTGTCCTTAAGGAACTCAGTCAGATGATAGTCAGATAATTTTTCCTAATTTTTGTGGACAGTTTACTGACTGAAATGGTACCAGCTGACTGGAGAAAAGCCAAGGTAGCACCAATATTTAAAAAAGGGCAGAGATATATCCCTGGGAACTACAGGCCAGTTAACCTAACATCAATACTATACAAGCTATTGGAGGGGATGATATGGGACTATATACAAGTTTTAGTCCTGAAAACAGTATCATTAATGGTAATCAGCATGGTTTCATGAAGAATCGTTCTTGCCAGATCAATCTATTAACCTTCCATGAAGAAGTGAGCTGCCATCTAGATAAAGGAAGGCCTGTGGATGTGGTGTATCTAGATATTGCAAAGGCATTTGATACAGTTCCTCACAAACCTTTACCGTACAAACTAAGGTCTGTCAGCATGGACCATAGGGCGAGTACCTGGGTTGAAAACTGGCTACAGGGGTCCAAAGGGTGGTGATAAATGGGGAGTACTCAGAATGGTCTGGTGTGGAAAGTGGGGTCCCCCAGGGATCTGTCCTGGGACCAATCATGTTTAATTTATTCATAAACGATCGGATAAACAGCTCAATCTCAGTATTTGCAGACGGTACCAAGTTAAGCAGGGCAATAACTTCTACGCAGGATGTGGAAACCTTGCAAGACCTAAACAAATTAATTGAGAGGGGAAATTATATCAATGTACAAATACTGTACTGGTGACCCTAGCATAGGGAAAAAACTTTTCAGTGAAAGGGAATTTAAAAAGACACGTGGCCATTCACTAAAATTAGAAGAGAAGTGGTTTAACCTTAAGCTGTGTAGAGGGTTATTCACTGTCAGAGCAGTAAGAATGGGGAATTCTCTTCCACAAGCAGTGGTATTAGCAGGGAGCATCGATAATTTTAAAAAAACGATTAGATGGGCACCTTAATGACCACAACATACAGGGATATACAATGTACTAAAATAGCAAATTTGGGCATGCTTGGTCAAATCTAAAAGCACCACATTCCATTTATTGGATATGAAGAAGGGGGGAGAGAACAGTGGGTACGCTCAGTACCCTGGGACTTTTAAACTACGGTGCTTGGTAGAGAAAACACAAAGATCAAATCTTAAAAGATTACATTTTATTACAATACAGATACAAAAATATATAAAATAACCATCCTTGCAGATGTGTGGCTCAGTGGCCAAAAAGTGTGATTCACTGCTAGGTTGCCACTCGACTAGTTTCGCTACATAGAGCTTCCTCAGGAGTGAATGAAACTATAGCAGATTATACTGAAAGCACATAAACCACAAAATTAGCATATGGATTGGTTAGATAATAAATGCATTTGCAATAGATTTGTTGAGAAATATATTAGGGAATGCACTGCAGGCATAACCCAATTATAATAACACATTTTTTAAAGGGAAAGTATTGACATGCATGGTATATCATGACACATACTGAACAACAAGTATATGTATATATATATATACATGCACTCACCAATTTGCTGGATTATTTAATCATCATAATGTCAGGGTCACCTGTGGCCAGGTGACAGATGCACACCGTAGGGGGACAGGAGTGCACCGCGAGGTAGTGAACCCTATGGCTGGCTTCTGCGGATAGGAAACTGGGTGGTTGTGGAAAGCGGGACCAGAGGAGCACAACCGGGATCCCAACGGAAGCGAGAGCCAAGATTCCCCAGGGCGCGGAGTCTAAGACCCAGCTGGTCTTCTCCAGGGCCTCTAGTGGTGAGGATGTTACGCTGCAGGCTGGGACCAGGTCGCGGCCCCTGGAGTTTCCTAGCTCACACCCCGTAGGATAAGGGGAAAAGAGGGGAAGCAGCAGCACACGATAAGAGGGAACCGAATAACAAGCTGAAGGTCAGGGGCCACAAGCAGACAAGGATAACGAAGAACGAGCCGAAGGTCAAGGGTCACGAGCAGACAGGGATAGTCGGGGACAAGCCAATAACGTAACAGAGAGACAGACGTAGCACACGGCAGGCAGGAACCCAAACACACAATGCCTAACAAACACGTTGATCAGCAAAGCAGGCTTGCAGTGCACAGGTTAATATAGTGTTCTGTGATAGGGCCTGGGGTGGAGTCTGGCTGGGAGGAGATTATAAGGAAGCCAGGTGAAAGGGCTCAGGCCTCTAAGATGAACACATGGGAAGGAAGGTAAGCTGTCAGACAAACACTACTGCATATCCATGACACATAAGAACAAAAATGAAAAATTCTTTCAAAACCCACTGGTTTAAAGAAAACGATATTTCCCACCGGTCATTCAACCACTTATCCACATCCAGTGACCCACCAATAGTATTGCAACCACAGGGGTAGGAAGCATAGTAAAGCTCAACCTGTAAAAATAATAATAATAATGATACAGGGGACAGGGGGCTATAGTTTTAATAATCAAAATTATGAGCGGAGTAAAATACAATAGACGAGAGAGGGGGAAGGATAGAAATCCTACCTGGATGCATAGGTAACTGAAGTCATAACCAATATGCCAATGTAGTAGTAGTTTCATTTAGTGTAGATAGGTTACACCAAAGGAGATGACACTCCTGTTTGAATTTAGTGCAGGTAGAGTAAACTGCATAGGAGTGGTGAAAACCATCCCTAACAGGTGAGGAAAGGTTGCAAACTCACTGTCAGCAAAAAAGACAAAAGAGAAGGAGGACATAGTCAGCACCACAGCCGCTATGAGAACAATGAATCAGAGTGGATATGAACTGTCAATGAAGCACCTACCTCTGTATTGGCAGTCTAACGGATAACCCAGCTGGGAAGGATACATCCAGCTTCCTTGGTATGGGGAGGAATCCTTGCAGAATGTCAGCGGCAAAGCCGCGCTACTTATACCCCCGCCGCAGCGACGTCTGACATCAGGGGGCAGAGGGGGCAATTATGACAAGGTTCTACTACAAAAAGAGGCTAGATGGATCTATAAACTGTCGGCCCTCAAGCATCCTGGCTTGAATGACGCCTTCAGCTTCAAGCCTTTTCTATATAACTCATCCCCCATTGAGTGTTTTTTCTTTTGCCTTTATGTCCCCAACCTTTCTCTTCCCCCCTTCTTTTCTTTCTCTTCCTTTCAATGTTTTTACTTTGCATCATGTTTAGTACAAATCAACAATTTTGTGCAAAGAATTTCTAGTGAATATCCGCCCTTACCCCATTTTCATATTTTAGAAACATGAGTACAAATTGGTGAATTTAAGAAGTACAGAATGGGTCATGAAGCAAATTACAACATTTGTTTATATGAGAACTCTATCAGCCTATAATGGTTAACAGGGCGGATATTCACTAGAAATTCTTTGCACAAAATTGTTGATTTGTACTAAACATGATGCAAAGTAAAAACATTGAAAGGAAGAGAAAGAAAAGAAGGGGGGAAGAGAAAGGTTGGGGACATAAAGGCAAAAGAAAAAACACTCAATGGGGAATGAGTTATATAGAAAAGGCTTGAAGCTGAAGGCGTCATTCAAGCCAGGATGCTTGAGGGCCGACAGTTTATAGATCCATCTAGCCTCTTTTTGTAGTAGAACCTTGTCATAATTGCCCCCTCTGCCCCCTGATGTCAGACGTCGCCGCGGCGGGGGTATAAGTAGCGTGGCTTTGCCGCTGACATTCTGCCAGGATTCCTCCCCATACCAAGGAAGCTGGATGTATCCTTCCCAGCTGGGTTATCTGTTAGACTGCCAATACAGAGGTAGGTGCTTCATTGACAGTTCATATCCGCTCTGATTCATTGTTCTCATAGCGGCTTTGGTGCTGACTATGTCCTCCTTCTCTTTTGTCTTTTTTGCTGACAGTGAGTTTGCAACCTTTCCTCACCTGAGTGCAGAGTTGCGCTCTTAAGCACTTAAGCCCCGGACCAATACGGACCATAATGACCAGAGGTGATTTCACAATTTGGCACTGCGCTGCTTTAACTGGAAATTGTGCGGACATGCAATGTTGTACCCAAACTAAATTTGCGTCCTTTTCTTCCCACAAATAGAGCTTTCTTTTAATGGTATTTGATTGCCTCTGCGATTTTTTTTTTGTGATATAAACGGAAAAAGACTGAAAATTTTGAAAAAAAAAAGATATTTTCTACTTTTTGTTATAAGAAAAATCGAATAAACTAAATTTTAGTCATACATTTAGACCAAAATGTATTCAGCCACATGTCTTTAGTAAAAAAATGTCAATAAGCGTATATTTATTAGTTTGCGCAAAAGTTATAGCGTCTACAAACTAGGGTACATTTTCTGGAATTTACACAGCTTTTAATTTATGACTGCCTATCTCATTTCTTGAGGTGCTAAAATGGCAGGGCTGTACAAACCCCCCCCCCCCCAAATTACCCCATTTTGGAAAGTAGACACCCCAAGGAAATTGCTGGGAGGCATGTTGAGCCCATTGAATATTTTTTTTTTGTCCAAAGTGATTGAATAATGACAAAAAAAAAATTACAAAAAGTTGTCACTAAATGATATATTGCTCACACATGCCATGGTTATATGTGGAATTGCACCCCAAAATAAATGTTGCTGCTTCTCCTGAGTACGGGGATACCACATGTGTGGAACTTTTTTGGAGCCTAGCCGCGTACGGGCCCCCGAAAACCAAGCACCGCCTTCAGGATTTCTAAGGGCGCAAATTTTTGATTTCACTCCTCACTACCTATCACAGTTTCGAAGGCCATAAAATGCCAAAATAGCACAACCCCCCCCCCCCCCAAATGACCCCATTTTGGAAAGTAGACACCCCAAGCTATTTGCTGAGAGGCATGTTGAGCCCATTGAATATTTTTTTTTGTCCCAAATGATTGAATAATGACAAAAAGAAAAAAAAAATTACAAAAAGTTGTCACTAAATGATATATTGCTCAAACATGCCATAGTTATATGTGGAATTGCACCCCAAAATACATTTTGCTGCTTCTCCTGAGTACGGGGATACCACGTGTGTGGGACTTTTTGAGAGCCTAGCCGCGTACGGGGCCCCAAATCCAAGCACCTCCTTCAAGATTTCTAAGGGCGCAAATTTTTGATTTCACTTCTCACTACCTATCACAGTTTCGAAGGCCATAAAATGCCAAAATAGCACAAAACCCCCCCAAAATGACCCCATTTTGGAAAGTAGACAGCCCAAGCTATTTACTGAGAGGCATGTTGAGTCCATGGAATATTTTATATTTTGCCACAATTGCGGGAATATGACCAACTTTTTTTTTTTTTGCACAAAGTTGTCACTAAATGATATATTGCTCACACATGCCATGGGCATATGTGAAATTACACCCCAAAATACATTCCTGACTAAATGATATATTGCTCAAACATGCCATAGTTATATGTGGAATTGCACCCCAAAATACATTCTGCTGCTTCTCCTGAGTACGGGGATACCACATGTGTGGGACTTTTTGGGAGCCTAGCCGCGTACGGGACCCCAAAAACCAAGCACCGCCTTCAGGATTTCTAAGGGCATAAATTTTTGATTTCACTCCTCACTACCTATCACTACCTATCACAGTTTTGAAGGCCATAAAATGCCAAGATAGCACAAACCCCCCCCCCCCCCCCAAATGACCCCATTTTGGAAAGTAGACACCCCAAGCTATTTGCTGAGAGGCATGTTGAGCCCATTGAATATTTTTTTTTGTCCCAAGTGATTGAATAATGACAAAAAGAAAAAAAAAATTACAAAAAGTTGTCACTAAATGATATATTGCTCAAACATGCCATGGTTATATGTGGAATTGCACCCCACAATACATTTTGCTGCTTCTCCTGAGTACGGGGATACCACATGTGTGGGACTTTTTGAGAGCCTAGCCGCGTACGGGACCCCGAAAACCAAGCACCGCCTTCAGGATTTCTAAGGGCGTAAATTACTGCCCTCGATCTGACCTTCGCGGTGATACCTCACATGCATGGTGCAATTGCTGTTTACATATGACGCTAGACCGAGGCTTGCGTTCGCCTTTGCGCAAGAGCAGGGAGGGACAGGGGTGCTTTTTTTTATTATTATTTATTTTGCTTTTTTATTTTATTTTTAAACTGTTTCTCCCATATTTTTTTTTTTTTTTTACCATTTTTATTGTTATCTCAGGGAATGTAAATATCCCCTATGATAGCAATAGGTAGTGACAGGTTCCTTTTTCTTTTTTTTAAATTGGGGGGTTAGACCCTAGATCTTTCCTCTGCCCTCAAAGCATCTGACCGAACCAAGATCGGTGTGATAAAATGCTTTCCCAATTTCCCAATGGCGCTGTTTATATCGGGGGGGGGACATTCCCTCCCACTGCTTGTAAAAGCAGTTTAGCAGGCTAATTATCTGCTAGGATTGCTTTTACATGAAAGCCGGCCGCTGGCTGAAAAGAATGATACCAAGATGATACCTAAACCTGCAGGGATCATTCTGGTATAAACATTCAAAGTCCAGCAACATACCAGTACGTTACTGGTCCTTGTTGGACATGTATTGTAATTTTTTTTTCATGCAGCCTGTTGGATTAATGATGGGCATACATGAACCAGTTATATATGCCGAAGCATTGGGGCATCCTCCCGCAAAAAAAGTTATGCCGCGTACACACGGTCGGACTTTTCCACGGGCAAGCCTCCGTCGGAATTTTGACCGTATGTACGCGGCATAAAAGGTTATGTTGCGTTCACACGGTCAGATTTTTCCACGGGCAAGCCTCCGTCGGAATTTCGACCGTATGTACGCGGCATTAGGAGCAAAATCGCTCCTCCGCCCCTGCTGCCCCCATGCTTTGGCATATATGCTCTTTTTTTTAACTGTCGTGGTGAAATCACCTCCTACAGCGTTGGAGTCACGACTTTATGTATCGAGGGAACAAACGCTGTTGCTGTCAAGATAAATAGATCCGCGCTGCAACTGAATGGCGTACCTGCTAAGCAAATGATGGTTAACATTAAAACAAAGTAACATTACAGTACAACAGTAAGACCTTACCATACCATACCTGCAAAGCAAATACCAAAAAAAAACCTAGTAAAAAATAAAACATTTTTTTAACGCAACCTGTGCCTAAAATATATATATGCCGAAGCATGGGGGCATCCTCCCGCAAAAAAGTTATGCCGCGTACACACGGTCGGACTTTTCCACGGGCAAGCCTCCGTCGGAATTTCGACCGTATGTACGCGGCATAAAAGGTTATGCTGCGTACACACGGTCAGACTTTTCCACGGTCAAGCCTCCGTCGGAATTTCGACCGTATGTACGCGGCATTAGGAGCAAAATCTCTCCTCCGCCCCTGCTGCCCCCATGCTTCGGCATATATGCTCTTTTTTTTAACTGTGGTGGTGAAATCACCTCCTACAGGACTGGAGTCACGGCTTTATGTATCGTGGGAGCAAACGCTGTTGCTGTCAAGATAAATAATTCCGCGTTGCAGCTGAATGGCGCACCTGAAAACAAAAAATCACATACCTGAAAAGCAAGCATGATAAAACATTGCAGAATAGAATACAGTAAAAAAGAGCAGAACAATAGAGAGAAAATAGAGAGAGAGAGAGAACAATAAAACGACAACTATTTTTGGTTTTTTTCTTTTATATTTTTTTTGGTGTTTTTTGTTTTTACGTTTTTTTTTGTTCTTTTTGACACTTTTTTTTGTAACTTTAACAACTGTAATGGTTCGGGTCTCTCAAAATGCGATGGCATCTTGGGAGACCCTGTGTAAGTGTGTCCTGTTCTGTGCAATGCTGTACCCTAGGCTAAAACTTCACTTTTGAGTGAAAGCGTTCAAAACATTTACCAATGCAAACACCAGGATTGTCAGGACAGCGTGGACAAAAATAACGGGTGTCACGCCTAAATCCGCGCTTGCTACAGACACGACATCTTTTTTGGGGGGCTCGTTGGGTAGGGGTACTCTTGAGGACATACGGATAATGCCTCTCATGCAGCCGGCTTACTGCATTTGGTTGGGGATGGTGAGGTGCAGAACCGCCTGGATACAGGAGTTCTGTGACTATCTCATCCTGGAATTTTAGGAGAGATAACGTCCCGCCTGAAGCTCTGTATAGCACATGAGCGTTCAGCAAAGCCAATTGAAATAAGGATAGAGACACTTTTTTGTACCAGCGTCTCGCCTTATGGTCAATTAGATACGGCGCCAACAACTGGTCGTTGAGGTCCACCCCTCCCATATTTTGGTTATATTCCTGGACACAGAGGGGTTTCTCCACAACACCAGTCGCCGTACGAATTTGGACTGTCGTGTCTGCATGAAGGGAGGTAAGAAGGAAAACATTCTTATTATCCCTCCACTTCACAGCGAGCAAGTTATTACACTTGAAGCAGGCTCTCTCCCCCAGCCTAAGACGGGAATCTACAAGCCTCTGGGGAAAGCCCCGGCAATTAGGTCGCACAGTGCCACATGCTCCAATCTGATGATCAAACAAGTGACTAAACAGTGGCACGCTCGTATAATAATTGTCCACATACAAGTGGTACCCCTTTCCGAATAAGGGTGACACCAAGTTCCACACTATCTTGCCAGCGCTCCCTATGTAATCTGGGCAGTTGACCATCTCAACCTGACTATCTTTTCCCTCATAAACCGTAAAGCTCCATACATAGCCTGTTGCCCTGTCACAGAACTTATAGAGCTTGACCCCGTATCTGGCACGCTTGCTGGGAAGGTACTGCTTGAAAGACAAGCGGACAGAAAATTTAATCAGGGACTCATCAATGCAGACAACTTGATCGGGAATAAACAAGGCTGCAAAACGTTCGTTGAAGTGGTTTATGAGGGGCCGAATTTTGTAGAGCCGGTCGTATTCAGGGTCTCCACGTGGACGACAAAGTTCATTGTCATTGAAATGCATGAACCGCAAGATCTGCTCGTATCGTTTCTAGGGCATGGAGGCAGAGAACACGGGCATGTGGTCAATTGGGTGCGTGGACCAATAAGCACGCAATGACGGGAATTTATGTGTGCCCATGTTGAGAGAAAGACCCAGAAAGGTCTTAAATTTGGAAACCGTAATTGGTTTCCAATCTTTGGCAATGGAAGGCAACTGGGGATTAGCGGCGATGAATTGACCAGCATATAAATTACTCTGGTCCACAATATATCTATAGAGATCTTCCGTGAAAAACAGCGAATAAAAATCAATTGGCATAAAATCAGCTGTTTCCACCTGAATACCGGGTTGGGCAGTGAATGGGGGAAGTACGGGTTCTGCAGAAGTGGTGGGGACCAAATCAGGATAGGCAAATTCTGCAGGAAGGGCACTATGGGCATGATGGGCCTGCCTTTGTCTTCTTCTTGGTGGCAGCGGGACACTACTTGTGCTTGCCACCTCGCCAGCTTGAACTGCACTTATGGGACTCGCCACGTCACCACGTGATACTGCAGTGCTGGATGTACGCCCAGGCTGTACTAGGCCGCTGGTGCTTGCCAATTCACCAGAAGGAATAGCGGCGCTAGTACTACTCTGCTCCAAGATACGAGAGCCCTGCGGTTCTTGCTCCTCAACAACCTCAGAAGATCGGGATCGGGTACGCCTGACCTTAGCAGGGACCTCATCTTCGTCGTCAGAGCTATCTGACATGGAGCTGCTGACTTCACTGTCTTCTACGGGAAGATATTCTGAGCCTGAATCTGACAGATGCGTGACCTCCTCTTCACTATCTGTCATGCTCAGAATCTTGTAGGCCTCTTTACTAGTGTACCTTCGATTTGCCATTTTGGGCTCTAAATTTAGGGGTACACTAGTAAGAGTCACAGGTAAAAAAGCACCTGACTGTCAGCAAATGTATCAAACGCTTCAAAAAAAAACTGTTAGCGATCGCAGGGATCAGGACTGTCTCTGAGAATGCTGCAGTTATGTGTGTTGTGTTTGGTGAGTTACAGTGATCGATCGATACTGCAATTGGGTGGGCTGTGCTGGGCTGGGCTGGGCGGAGGGGCTAAACGCAGGTGCTAGCAGGTATCTGGGCTGATCCCGCTAACACTACGTTTTTGGGAACCCTAAACCGCTGGGGACGCTAGTATAGATCTGATCAGATCAGATATTGATCTGTTCAGATACTATAACACTAAGGGAGGTGTATGCTTTGCGCGTGGGTGTTAGCGTTACTGGCACTAACCTAACGCTGCCTGGGGCGATGCAGACCCTCTCTGGCGCTAAAACCTAATTGATATCAGCCACCGGGCGATTAGGGGGTTAAACCTTTATTGGGTTATATACGGCGGGTGCCCTGATGCTATGAAAAGCAAACTAACCAACCAGCGTCACCCGTAACACTTATATGGTGATCACTGGTGAAAGGGTTAACTAGGGGCAATCAGGGGGTTAAAACCTTTATTAGGTTACTGTATATATGGGGGTACCTGACGCTATATAAAAACCTGACAGGTAACCTAAATAACTAAATAACTAACTGGCTAACCAGTGTCACCAGTGACACTTATACGGTGATCACTGGTGAAAGGGTTAACTCTAGGGGCAATCAGGGGGTTAAAATAATATATGGGGGTACCTGACGCTATAAAAACCTGCCGCGAACCTAAAAATAAATAACTGGCTATCTAGGGCACCACCGGCACTATCGGAAAAACGCTCGCTTAGTGACGCTGGCATTAGGGGGTGAAAGGGTTACCTGGGGGGCGATCAAGGGGTTAAACCTTTATTAGGGGGGTTAGGGGGCTACCCTAGACCTAAAGGGGCCTAAACCTAACTGCCCTGCAACTTTTTACTGTCACAAATGACACTGATTGCAGTGATCAGTAAAAAAATGACCACTGCAAACGGTGCACTGTGACTGGGGGTACTGGGGGTGATCTGGTGTGTCAAAAATTCTTGCACCAGCCCTGTCTGTACCCCCCTGTCCACAGCCACCACTGTACCCCCCTGTCCACAGCCACCACTGTACCCCCCCTGTCCATAGCCACCACTGTACCCCCCAGTCCACAGCCACCTCTGCACCCACTTGTCCACATCCACCCCTGTACCCCCCCTCCATAGCCACCTCTGTATTCCCCCTGTCCACAGCAGTCTCTGTATCCCCCCCTGTACCCCCCAACCTCATTTATTAGCAGGTGAATGTGGCCCTCCATGCATTCACATACATTAAATCACCACTTAACAACCGCCTGTCGACAAATAACGTCGACAGGGTGGTTGCTTAACTCTGGGAGGACGTTATATAACGTCCTCCCAGAATCGCGCTCCCGCACGCCCCCTGGTGCGCGCACACGGGAGTCTCCGTGACCCGGCGCATCACGGATCACGGTAAATCGCCGCTGATAGCGGCCGTTTACCACGTGAACGCTCCGTCAAATGACAGAGCGATCACTTGTAAACAGACCGGCGTCATGTGATGACGCCGGTTCCTCTCTCCCCTCTCTGTACCGATCGGTACAGTGTGAGAGGAGAGGGGAGAGGGGAGGGAGCAGATCATGGCAGCAGCGCTGTGGGCTGGATCTGTGACAATTGCAGTCACAGATCCAGCCATCCATCCATCCCTGCTCAGCCATCCCTGTGCAATACTCTGCATGCAATACCCTGTGCAATACCCTGCCAATACTCTGCAATACCCTGCCAATACTCTGCAATACCCTGTGCAATACTCTGCAATACCCTGCCCAATACTCTGCAATACCCTGCCCAATACTCTGCAATACCCTGCACAATACTCTGCAATACCCTGTGCAATACTGTGCAATACCCTGTGCAATACTGTGCAATACCATGTGCAATACTATGCAATACCCTGCCAATACTATGCAATACCCTGCCAATAATCTGCAATGCCCTGCCAATACCCTGCCAATACTGTGCCATACTCTGCAATACCCTGCCATACTCTGCAATACCCTGCCATACTCTGCAATACCCTGCCATACTCCGCAATACCCTGCCATACTCCGCAATACCCTGCCATACTCCACAATACCCTGCCATACTCCGCAATACCCTGCAATACTCCGCAATATCCTGCAATACTCCAAAATACCCTGCAATACTCCGCAATACCCTGCAATACTCCTCAATACTCCGCAATGCCAAGCAATACTACGCAATACCCTGCAATACTCCTCAATACTCCGCAATGCCCTGCAATACTCCAAAATACCCGGCAATACTCCGCAATACCCGGCAATACTCTGCAATACCCGGCAATACTCTGCAATACCCGGCAATACTCCGCAATACCCTGCAATACTCTGCAATAACCACTTCCCGCCCGCCGGCCGTCATATGACGTCCTTGACTTTGTGCGGGGATATCTGAATGATGCCTGCCGCTTCAGGCATCATTCAGATATTAGCTTTTTCAGCTGGCGATTCCCTACACCATAAGAACAATCATAGCAGCTGTTCTGCCGCTTGATAAATCTTATGGGAGACGAGAGGGGATGCCCCCCCCGCCGCCCTCTGGTGCTTCTACAGACTCACCGCTACGATCAAAGCCAAGATTGTTTTTTTTTTAATTTATTTTTTCAGACTTCCGAGCCTAGAGGTGGGATGTGGGGCCTTATTGACCCCATATCTCACTGTAAAGAGGACCTGTCATGCTTATTCCTATTACAAGGGATGTTTACGTTCCTTGTAATAGGAATAAAAGTGATCAAAAAAAATTGGGGGCGGTAAAACATGTCAAACTAAAATAAATAAAGTAAAATGAACAATAAAATATATATATATATTTTAAAGCGCCCCTGTCCCCGTGAGCATAAGTCCCGCCCACATATGAAAACGGTGTTCAAACCACACATGTGAGGTATTGCCACGAACGTTAGAGTAAGAGCAATAATTTTGGCCCTAGACCTCCTCTGTAACTCAAAACATGTAACCAGTAAAAATATTTAAAGCGTCGCCTATGGGAATTTTTAAGTAGCGAAGTTTGGCGCCATTCCACGAGCGTGTGCAATTTTGAAGGGTGACATGTTAGGTATCTATTTACTCGGCGTAACTTCATCTTTCACATTATGCAAAAACATTGGGCTAACTTTACTGTTTTTTTAAGCACAAAACTGTTTTTTTCCGTAAAAAACGCGTTAAAAAAATTGCTGCGCAAATACCGTGCAAGATAAAAAGTTGCAATGACCACCATTATATTCTCTAAGGTCTTTGCTAAAAAACATATATATATATTGTTTTGGGGTTCTATGTAATTTTCTAGCAAACAAATGATGATTTTTACATGTAGGAGAGAAATGTCAGAATTGGCTTGGGTGCTCCAGAACGCCTAATGGTGCTCCCTGCATGTTGGGCCTCTGTATGTGGCCACGCTGTGTAAAAGTCTCACACGTGTGGTATCGCAATACTTGGGAGTAATAGCAGAATGTATTTTAGGGTGTAATTTGTGGTATGCATATGCTGTGTGTGAGAAATAACCTGCTAATATGACAATTTTGTGAAAAAAAAAAAAAAAAAAGAAAAAAAAATCTTAATTTTGCAAAGAATTGTGGGAAAAAATTACAACTTCAAAAAACTCACCATGCCGCTTTCTAAATACCTTGGAATGTCTTCTTTCCAAAAAGCGGTAATTTGGGGGGTATTTGTACTTTTCTGGCATGTTAGGGTCTCAAAAAAAGAGATAGGCCGTCAGTACTTCAGGTGTGATCAATTTTCAGATATTGGCACCATAGCTTGTGGACTCTATAACTTTCACAAAGACCAAATAATATGCACCAATTTGTACTTATTTTAACAAAGATATGTAGCAGTATAAATTTTGGCCAAAATTTATGAAGAAAAAATACTAATTTGCTAAATTTTATAACAGAAACGAAAAAAAAAAATTTTTTTACTGAATTTTCAGTCTTTTTTCTCTAATACCACCAAAAGAAAGCTCATATGGGTACAGTGTTGCATGACTGAGTAATTGTCATTCAAAATGTGAGAGCACCGAAAGCTGAAAATTGGTCTGGTTATTAAGGGGGTTTAAGTGCCCAGTGCTCAAGTGGTTAAGTGGAAAAAGGTCGCTGACCCCTGACATAAACTATAAAATATGTCATGTATATTAACATATAAGACACATTTTTGACAGCCATCAAGGTGGAGAACTTGTTGATTGCTCTCCCTGCCCACCATTCTATCTTGTCCTGTTTGCACTGCTAGGCCCTTTGAATCTCACACCCACAGTTCCCGGGTCAGACAGTTCCAGACAATTACCATTAGGTCATGAGGATGTGATGTCTTGCAGATTTGTAAGTATGGGTCCACTTTGGTTGATATCCAATGTTTGCATTAACAGAATACATTTTATTATGTGTGTCATATATTCCTAAACTATTTCTACATTATAGACAACTGTGTGTGCATTAACACCTGGAAGTGACGCTATGTCACAAAACGTGTCGGGTTACACAGATGCAAGTTCACATTGATCTTCAAAACACTGTACCTGGCTTTGAAATTAATATGTATATATTGACCAATTTGCTTGACTGTATGCCATTATGTCGCTGTTGACCTGTTGACAAAATGTATCTACCAATAAATCTTTACCTTTCTGATTTTATAATTGAGTGTGCTGTGCCTCATCTAAAGTCCCACGAGCAATTCATGTTTCCTTGTTATTATGATTTACCCACATTTTTCTAAGGTATTATTTTTGACCATGGGAGAAAACAAGTGTATATTCAAGCATTCCTGTAAAGAAGAAGTATGATATGGGCAAACAGTGGTGGTTAGTGAATTCAGGGTCTTGCAGCAAGACCACAGGGCTCATCCTTTAGATAGTTTGGGTTGTAAAGTGACGGAATGTTAATTGGTTCATGTAAAAAAAGATTCTCTGTAAAACCTCGCTAACTAACATTGAGCATAGAGAATGCTCTGGATTGCTTTTAATATAAAATAATGTATTTTCTCATTTTATCAACACCAGTATGTGCTGCATACTTTTATCCTAAAATATCAGAGACCACACTGCTTCTTATATGAATGGCTTGTTGTTTTCTCATCTGCAATATGTGTTTGAAGAATATTTTCCCCTCCAAATTGCAGAGATGTTCTGTTGTAGATGGATAAATGGTCCGAGTAAATGCCCTCATTATGTATTTTTATCAGCAACAGAAATGGCAGGAAATGAAAGATTGTGGCATGATAGAGGTTAGGTAAAAAACCCAGTAAGAATACGATTGTGAGAATGAGTGAGTTCCTTACGTAATGTAACTATGGGCTATTGCACACATTTATGCGTCAAGGGGTCTACATTTGAGCACAGAATGAGATACATTGCACTCCAATTATAAAAAAAAGGAAAATGACTAAGCTGTTTCAAAATAAATGTCTTTGTTAAAGTCAGATTTACAATTTACCAGGTAACCGTGTTCAAGTTTGAAAAAACTTAAATATCCTCTAAGAGCAGGCATTGTAATTTTACCCAATACACTCTCATTGTAAGACCTGGACTTTTCTGATTGAGAAATAAGCCCCACCCATCCATTGTCACATCATCCTAAGTCAATTCCATGAGTGGCTACTGAGGCACTTTCATTGGATTGGAAGAAGAAGGAAGGAGGGGGAGGGGGGGAGATCTTATCAAAGATAAGGTAAAACAAGGCTCCTTCAACATACTGAAAATGATCATTACTATCACTGCAATCAAATAAGGGCACTTAGCTTTGATGCTAAATTGTGCCTGGCAGGTATGTTTTAAATTAGCATTCCATTATTAGACACATTAGAAAACTGGAGAATGTCTCCACTTTTTCCAAACTAAGGAATATCTCAACTTTATTTCCTTTTGTGGAAAAGGGAAATATAAGTGCTCCAAGGTAGCATAAACAAGATCCTTAAAGCATAGCTCCACCCAAAAGGAGAAGCTCTGCATGTTTGCACCCTGGTTTTGACAGGTACCCGCTCCCACTTCCAAGTCAGATTGCCGTGGTGATCTACGACAATGTTTGGCCCCTCTTCCTTCTCCTCAGAAGACTGCGGAACCATTCAGAAAACGTAACGTGACTTGCGCATGCACAGTAGGAAACTGGTTTTGAAGCCCCAAAGCTTAACTGTGGGTTTCCCTTATTTAAGATGTCTGGCACCTGCACCCAAAGCCAATTGAAGATCCATCGCTGGATCCCTGGACAGGTACAGTGCCTTGAAAAAGTATTCAAACCCCCTGAAATTTAATACTTTGTTATTTAGATAGTCACCATCAGGTGATTGGACACTGGCAATCCTAATTACAAGGCGCGTTCCTACCCTATATAACCCCTCCCATATGGAGAGCACCTCAGTTTTTTTCGCCAGTGTCTAAGGTGGTTTGTCACGTTGAACATGTGCTAAGAAGAGAGCTCTGTTTGATGGT
Organism: Rana muscosa; assembly: GCA_029206835.1. Taxonomy (NCBI): domain Eukaryota; kingdom Metazoa; phylum Chordata; class Amphibia; order Anura; family Ranidae; genus Rana; species Rana muscosa. The sequence goes on from CM055117.1 coordinate 501,754,179, forward strand.
CTCTGCGGAGGCCTAGGAGCTATACAACCGGATCCATACCTCAGGCCAATACTAAACGCCTAAGATGGATGGTACCCAGGCCTCGTGGAAAGAAGAAACTAGGTTTTGCCTGTAATGTCTCTCTTCGGAGGTCTGGGCTCTGGGATCCAGGCTTTGGTGTACTATTTTAACTGTGGCACGAAAAGTTTCTGCCAGGTCTGCTACAGGTCCAGGGAAGAGGATCCTGTAAGTAGGAACCCAGAACCCTGAAGGTTGGCACAACATTGCCCGCCGTGATGGGTGAAGGCTGGATCTGTTGTTCTCAGCAGTTTTCCTGTGGCGGGGATGAAGTAAGTGAAGATAATTTTTTGAATATTATCTTCTGTGAGTAGATGCATGTCATACCTGGTTTCTGCCACCAGAGGGAGTAAGTAACATACCTGGTGTATACTTACATGCCGTCCAGGGACACGATCAGTGAAGTTGGTCTGATAAAACCGCTCACCTCCTCCGCTGTAGGCTCTGCCACAATAACTATAAGAGTGGTTACCCCATGCAGTCTAGGGGTCCCACAAAGTCCTCCAGAGGTCTTCTCTTCTCCCCCCTCACCCCTGACCACCGACATGACAGTCCACGCGTGTGTGAGTGCGCAGGGGGTGCGCTTTTGGCTGTACAGGTGACAGGGAAGGAAGAGGGAGGTGTGGTTGCGCACGCGCGTGTGTGTGCACGGTGCAACGTGCACAGGCGCCAAAGCGGCATGGTTTAAAAGCCCAGCACCCCAGAGCCTTTTGTAAAGCAGTGGGACACAGAGCTGTGGGCTGTAAGCATCTCAGTGGATCGGATCCAGGCATACCTAAGACACCTACTCAGCATCAGGTTGTGCAGTGAGCTAATATATATGTATTGTAAGACTAAGAGCACAACAGTGGTTGCACTTGTACTAGTACCTCTGCTTTGCAGCTTAGGACTATGTCTCCCAGTGAGAGGGTTTCAGGGTAAGGTAAAAGAGATACTAAGAAATCCCCGCCTAGAGCTAGGGGTTCTGGACATGCCTGCAGATTATCATCCCCCCCTGACAGACTGGTAGCAGCCTCACAGGATGAGTCTGTACCCCTCTCAGGCTTTGCGGCCTCACCTAATGTTGCAGCTCCTGTATTTGTCACTGAAGACACTACGAAAGCTGCTTTGGATGGCTTGGAAGGAAGGATTGCTACATTAATCGCAACCTCCTTAAAAAGTGTCAGAAAGTGGGGTAGATCCCCTTCCTCTGCCCTGGGTTCCTTATCATATGAGCACTCTGATGATGAGATATCCCTATCTGGAGATGGGAATCAGAAGCAGTCTGAGGATTCAGAGGATTCTACCTCTCAGGTGCTTAAGAGGCAGGTGCAATATTATACAGAGATGGTGCGTACCACATACAATTTGCCCTCTGCTGAGGCTGCCATGTCCTCTGTTTCCTCCTTGGGATCCCAGAAATTCCCACAGGCTGCATATACCTTCCCAATTCATCCCTTTTTGGAGAAACTGATGTATGATGACTGGGTTCACCCAGATAAGTTGTTTTCTCCTCCTAAGAAATTTTCCCTCCTTTATCCAGTGGAGGAAGGATTCACCGAGAAATGAGGGTGTCAGCTATAGACGCGGCTATTTCTTGTGCGAATAAAAGCCTGACCTGTCCCGTGGACAATGCTCAGGCAGGGGCGTACCTAGAGCATTTGGCACTTGGGGGGGGGGCGGATCCTACATCTGGCACCCCCCCCCCCAACTTTTAAATGGAAAAACACCCACAAGTCTAGTGCTTCTTCATCCAAATCTCAATATGTGCACCAGCAAACTGTGCATGGTGGACTACAAAACAACTCCTTCTCAGAATACAAAATCAATGCGCTTTTGGTGATCACACTCAAATTGTGCACTCACCAGACCTCCATAACCCTCTTAACTTAATTAGTGGGTCCACAGTAGCTTACATTTACGATATCCAAGGCAGCCTTCCGAGTCCCTTCCATCCAGTTTTTGATCTTTACACCTACGTGGAACACACGTAGGAAACAAACAGGAAGTTGGGTCAGTGGTGGCCATCTTGGAATCATGTGGTATAGTAACCATACTGAATGCTGCCATTTTTATTTTCAATATTATTGCAGACTTGGAATTATAGCAGCTGCTAGCAACAGCCGCAATAGAATCCGGCAGGCTGGTTGTACCCAAGCTGTTCGCTCAAACCGTGTATGGCCAGCCTAAGCTACTGTGGACACAATAAAGAGGGTCATGGAGGTCTGGTTAGTGCAAAGTTTGAGTGTGAGCACCAAGAGGGCATGGGTTTTGTGTTCTGGGAAGGAGGTGTTTTGTAGTCCACCACGCATGATTTACTGGAGCACATACTGTATTGAGATTTGGATAAAATAATAAATATATATTGTAAGATATAACAGCAATTAGGGCCCATTCACACCGCCAATGTTAGGTTGTGTTGGGCTACATTGCCCAATGTAGTCCCAAGCAATCCCTATAATTTAAGGAGGAGTTTCGCCCCCACATACGAGAAAAAAAAAAAATCAGCAGCTACACATACAGTAGCTGCTGACTTTTAATAACAGGACACTTACCTGTTCTGGAATCCAGCGATGTCGGCACCCGCAGCCAATGTTTCCATTGGCTCTCGGCTGGTGCCGCCGCCATTCGTAGTAAGGGAACCTGGCAGTGAAGCCTTGGTAGGTTCCCTACTGCGCATACGCGAAGCGCGCTGCACTCTCTTACTGGCCCGGCAGCAGGGGAAGGAGGAGGGGGGCTGAACTTCTGACGTACCTCGCCATGGCAAGGTCTGACGGCAGTGAGGATAGGCTCCTCCCCAAAAGGTGCCAAATGTGGCACCGGAGGGGGGGAGGAAACAGATAAGTGGAGCTTATAGCTCCACATAGCATAGACATTTTTGCACCGTTCAATCTGACATGCTGAATGCATCACAATGTGCTACAGCACCAAGTAATAACAATAGAAGTAAAAAGAAAAGAAAAATATTGCAATGTGTATTACCTGTCAGCACAAGGTAAAACGCCCACAATCACATGTTCATAATGTGCGCACTAGTAGGTGTACTGTGGTGTGAATGAACCCTTCCAGAGAAGACTTTATTGAATTTATACCTAAAAAATTACTTAGAACCCCCAAACATTATATATATTTTTTTTAGCAAAGGACAGTCATTGCAATATTTTATGTCACACGATATTTGCGCAGCTGCCTCAAACGCAAATATTGTGTAAAAAAATACACTAATGTGAAAGATGATGTTACACTGAGTAAATGGGTACCGAACATGTCACACTTTAAAATTGCACACACTCATGGAATGGCGACAAACTATGGTACTTAAAAATCTCCATAGGCAACGTTTTAAAATGTTTAAACGGTTACCTGTTTAGAGTAACGGGGAAGGTTTAGTGCTAGAATTATTGCTCTCACTTGAGCGATCGTGGCGATACCTCACATGTGTGGTTTGAACACTTATTATATTTGCGGGCGTGACATAGGTATGAGTTTTCTTTGGCGTGCGAACATGGAGGGATTGGGTGCATTAAACTTTTTTTTTTTTTTTCTTATTTCATTTTTTTTTTTTTACACTGTCCCTTAAAATAAAAATTATGATCACTTTTATTGTTGTCACAGGGAATGTAAACATCCCTTGTGACAGTAATAGGCAGTGACAGGTACTCTTTATGGAGGGAGCGGGGGTCTAAAAGACCCCAAACCCCTCCTCTGCCAAGATCAGTGTTTTTGAATTATGATTTTTTTTTAAATGGCGCCGTTGGCTGCAGAGTAAACGGGAAGTGACGCTGTGATGTCGTTTCCGAGTTTCTACATTGGAGACCTGATCAAAGGCAAACCCGGACGTGCCGGCTGGTGGCTCAGGTCTCCGGGTGGGATGGGAGACCTGGGCGGAGCTGTGGGGGGATGGGGACGTCCCCCCCCGCTCCTTGTAATGACAGCTGATGCTGTTCATTCATGGCAGCCAGTGAAAATAGATGGGACAGGCAAGAGGTGTCAGTCACTCAGGTGAGCAGATCCCACATATTTAGACAGATCGGTGCCACGGTCAGGGAAGTGGAGAGCTGGACTGGAGCTGCTATGAGGGAGACATCAGAGTGAGATAGGGAGACAGCTGACAATACAAAAGTATGGCCCATACTTTGCATTATCTGCTGTCCGACTCCTCAGGGACAGATCCGATCCAGCGATCCCACGGTATGGTGATCCCCCATCCAGGGACAGCAGACTTTGGCATTGATGATTTGATCCGGATTTTGGAACTGACCTGCTGACAAGGCGTATTGCTTGCTGGACCGCGGACGGGATCTGATGGCCGCAGGGAAGATGCTGCTGTGACCTGCTGCTTGCTGGACCGATCTGATGGCTGCAAGATGTGGGTGTAGGTCAATGTCTATTTACACCTGGGATACAGACATCCCCCCCCCTTATCAGACCAGCTCATCTACTATACCTGGGTTGTGAACAAAGCAACACCCCCCCCCTTATCAGGTATACTCACAGCTCAGCTACTTCAGGTGGGTAATATACAGCAAACGCCTGGATTCTGCACCCTGTAAATCACACATGTCTACATTCTGCACCCTGTAAATCGCACATATCTACATTCTGCACCCTGTAAATCACACATATCTACATTCTGCACCCTGTAAATCACACATGTCTACATTCTGCACCCTGTAAATCACACATGTCTACATTCTGCACCCTGTAAATCGCACATGTCTACATTCTGCACCCTGTAAATCGCACATATCTACATTCTGCACCCTGTAAATCGCACATATCTACATTCTGCACCCTGTAAATCGCACGTCTGCATTCTGCACCCTGTAAATCGCACGTCTGCATTCTGCACCCTGTAAATCGCACGTCTGCATTCTGCACCCTGTAAATCGCACGTCTGCATTCTGCACCCTGTAAATCGCACATGTCTACATTCTGCACCCTGTAAATCACACATGTCTACATTCTGCACCCTGTAAATCGCACGTCTGCATTCTGCACCCTGTAAATCGCACATATCTACATTCTGCACCCTGTAAATCGCATATATCTGCATTCTGCACCCTGTAAAACGCATATATCTGCATTCTGCACCCTGTAAATCACACATGTCTACATTCTGCACCCTGTAAATCACACATGTCTACATTCTGCACCCTGTAAATCACACATGTCTACATTCTGTACCCTGTAAATCACACATGTCTACATTCTGCACCCTGTAAATCGCATATATCTACATTCTGCACCCTGTAAATCACACATGTCTACATTCTGCACCCTGTAAATCGCACGTCTGCATTCTGCACCCTGTAAATCGCACATATCTGCATTCTGCACCCTGTAAAACGCATATATCTGCATTCTGCACCCTGTAAATCGCATATATCTACATTCTGCACCCTGTAAATCGCACGTCTGCATTCTGCACCCTGTAGATCGCACATATCTACATTCTGCACCCTGTAAATCGCACATATCTGCATTCTGCACCCTGTAAATCGCATATATCTACATTCTGCACCCTGTAAATCACACATATCTACATTCTGTACCCTGTAAATCACACATGTCTACATTCTGCACCCTGTAAATCGCACATATCTACATTCTGCACCCTGTAAATCACACATGTCTACATTCTGTACCCTGTAAATCACACATGTCTACATTCTGCACCCTGTAAATCGCACGTCTGCATTCTGCACCCTGTAAATCACACATATCTGCATTCTGCAACCCCCCAATCAGGTCAGCTACAGTGCTACACTATACACATGGCAGGGGGTGGTGGACACAGCAATCACCCCCCTCCCCCCAAATCAGGTCAGCTACATACAGTGCTAGTACACATGGCAGGGGGTGGACACAGCAGTCCCCCCCCCAAATCAGGCCAGCTACATACAGGACTGTGCTAGTACACATGGCAGGGGATGGACACAGCAATCCCCCCCCCCCCCCCAAAATCAGGTCAGCTACATACAGGACTGTGCTAGTACACATGGCAGGGGGTGAACACAGCAATCACCCCCCCTCCCCCAATCAGGTCAGCTACATACAGGACTGTGCTAGTACATATGGCAGGGGGTGAACACAGCAATCACCCCCCCTCCCCCAATCAGGTCAGCTACATACAGGACTGTGCTAGTACACATGGCAGGGGGTGAACACAGCAATCACCCCCCCTCCCCCAATCAGGTCAGCTACATACAGGACTGTGCTAGTACACATGGCAGGGGGTGAACACAGCAATCACCCCCCCCCCAATCAGGTCAGCTACATACAGGACTGTGCTAGTACACATGGCAGGGGGTGAACACAGCAATCACCCCCCCTCCCCCAATCAGGTCAGCTACATACAGGACTGTGCTAGTACACATGGCAGGGGGTGATCACAGCAATCACCCCCCCCCCCAATCAGGTCAGCTACATACAGGACTGTGCTAGTACACATGGCAGGGGGTGATCACAGCAATCACCCCCCCCCCAATCAGGTCAGCTACATACAGGACAGTGCTAGTACACATGGCAGGGGGTGAACACAGCAATCACCCCCCCCCCCCAATCAGGTCAGCTACATACAGGACTGTGCTAGTACACATGGCAGGGGGTGAACACAGCAATCACCCCCCCTCCCCCAATCAGGTCAGCTACATACAGGACTGTGCTAGTACACATGGCAGGGGGTGGACACACTGCACAGCAATCACCCCCCCCAATCAGGTCAGCTACATACAGGACTGTGCTAGTACACATGGCAGGGGGTGGACACACTGCACAGCAATCACCCCCCCCCCCCAATCAGGTCAGCACAGCGTGGTAGAGCAGAAAGACACACACTCCTCCAGGCTCTTCTTACAACACCCCCCCAGCTCCCCCGCTCACCAGGAATCCTGACTGTGTGTGGTAGCAGCTGAGCCGCCCCAGCGGAGAGAGATGATGACAGACACACAGTCAGGCTGAGGCCGGAGTGGTGGGTGGAGGCGGAGCTAGCAGGAGGGAATTCAGTCACTGAACGAGTGGACGGTCTGTACCAGTCCATTGCGGCCCTGGCGGTGGGGGTGTTCTAAAAAACACCTAATAGGAAAGGGAGCAGCCAGAGCCAGCAGGGATGCCCTTGGGATGATCGGACGGTGTCACCCGACTCGGGTGCCGAGCGCACCCCATAGAGCGAAGTCACTCGGCCACTGACACCCCCCAATGTGTACTACCTGGGGCGGACCGCCCCCCCGCCCCCCTATTGGTACGCCCCTGTGCTCAGGGCTTCAAAGATCCAACTGATAAAAAGCTGGAATCTTTGCTTAAAGCCTCCTTCTCTATGGCTGGTGCTGTGGTCCAACCTGCAGTTGCAGCAATTGGCACCTGCCAGTTACTCAAGTAACAAGTTAAACATGTGGTTAACCTCCTCCCTGCAGAGGAAGTTGAGGTTTATGCAAACCTTCCTAAGGTCTTGTGTTTTGCGGTTGATGCGATTATGGACTCTGTTCAGCAAGCATCCCGCCTAAATCTCCCGCTGGTACACATGCGCAGGTCCCTTTGGTTAAAGCATTGGGAAGCCGAGGTTTCTTGCAAGAGATACTTGGCGGCGTTCCTATTTTATGGGGAATGCCTGTTTGGGGATGATTTGGACAAATATATCCAAAAGATTACCGTAGGCAAATCCACGTTGTTACCGGTGAAAAAGAAGAGTAAACATCCCTCATTTAAACGTTCTCTTTCCCCAGCCCCTGGAGCTTCGACTTCCAGGCAGTGGAGGCTGTTCCTTACGCCCAGTTTCATTCAAGGCCTTTGCAGATCAGCATCCTACCTGCCTGGAATAGAAGAGTTCAAGCCTTGGACCTTCCAATGCACCTGTCACTGCGGGTTCACCAGAGCCTCAACTGGCGGTTGCTGCCTCAGAATCTGTTAAAGGGAAAATCCTTTATTCTGGTTAATTGGAAAATCGTAACCACAGACGCCAGCCTTATAGGCTGGGGGGCAGTTCTGGAAGAAGCTTCCGCCCAGGGAAAATGGTCCAGAGCTGAAGAGCTCTTGCCCATCAACATTCTGGAGATTCAGGCAATTCATCTGGCCCTCAGGGTCTGGACTTACAGGTTGCAGGGTTGTCCTGTTCGGATACAGTCCGACAATTCCACAGCAGTGGCTTATATCAATTACCAAGGGGGCACCAGGAGTCTGGATGCCCAAAAGGAGGTGAATCACATTTTTCTTGGGCAGAAAGGCATGTTCCCTGTCTGTCTGCAGTCTTCATTCTGGGGGTAGAAAATTGTCAGGTGGATTTTCTAAGCCGCCAGCAGCTGAGTCCAGGAGAATGGTCTCTACACCCCAACATTTTTCAGGCCATATGTCGGAACCCCAGATGTAGATCTGTTGGCCTCCAGGTTCAACACAATCCGCTGGCACAAGGGTCGGATGCCTTAACAATTTCATGGGATCAGTATTCTCTGATTTATGCATTCCCTCCAGTTCCGCTTCTCCCACGATTCCTCCGGAGAGTCAAGAGAGAAGGAAAGCCGGTGATTCTGGTAGCCCCGGCTTGGCCCAGGTGATCCTGGTATGCGGAGATCATGAAGATGGCAGAAGGAAGCCCTTGGGTTCTTCCGCTACGCTCAGATCTACTCTCACAGGGTCCAATATTCCATCCTGCCTTACAAAGTCTAAATTTGATGGTTTGGCTGTTGAGACCCACATTTTGAAGAATAGTGGGCTCTCAGGCCCAGTCCTTTCCACTCTGGTTAACGCTAGAAAGCCGGCCTCCAGGCTCATCTACTACAGAATCTGGAAGGCATATGTTTCCTGGTGTGAACCCAGGGGGTGGCATCCTAGAAAGTATGCCATTAGCAGGATTCTTGCCTTTCTTCAATTAGGCTTAGAAATAAAGCTGGCCTTGAGCACTATCAAGGGCCAGATCTCCGCCTTGTCGGTATTCTTTCAAAAACCACTTGCCTCTCATTCCCTGATCCGGGCCTTTGACCAGGGAGCTCTGCACTTGAATCCGCCGGTTAAGCCTCCTTAAATTTGGTGTTATCTGTTTTACAGAAACAACCTTTTGAACCATTGCACCATGCTTCTTTAGTTCTTTTGACAAAGAAACAGTTTTTTTCTTGTAGCCATAGCCTCAGCAAGGAGGGTATCGGAATCGGCAGCTCTTTCATGTAAAGAGCTTTATTTGATTATTCATGAAGACAGGGTGGTGTTGCGTCCTTACCAAGCTTTTTTACCTAAGGTAGTTTCAGGATTCCATCTGAATCAAGATGTAGTCCTACCGTCCTTTTTTCCAGATCCGCAGTCCGCGGAGGAAGAGAAGCTACACTCTTTAGATGTTGTAAGAGCGGTAAAAATCTATGTGCAGGCAACGGCTCAGATACGAAAGACTGATTGTCTATTTATTCTGCCAGAGGGCCCAAGGAAGGGCCAGGCAGTGTCAAAGTCCACTATTTCAAGTTGGATTTGACAAGTCATTATTCAGGCCTATGGTTTAGAAAAGAAGATTCCTCCTTTTCAGGTTAAAGTGCACTCAACTAGAGCAGTTAGTGCTTCATGGGCAGTGCATTACCAGGCCTAATTGGCTCAGATATGCAAGGCTGCTACTTGGTCTTCGGTCCATACATTCATTAGTATTTACCAAGTGGATGTGAGAGGGCATGAGGATGCCGCCTTCGGGCACAGTGTACTGCAGGCAGCTTTGTAGGTCCTCTTGTCCAATGGCAGTCTGTGTTTTTTCTGATCTGTGTCTCCCTCCCCTCATTTGGGCATTATTATGGGACATCCCACTAAGCAATTATCTAAGTCTCTGTGTCCCGTAATGTATGAACAAGAAAATAGGATTTTTAAAATAGCTTACCTGTAAAATCCTTTTCTTGGAATACATCACGGGACACAGAGCTACCGCCCATCTTCGGGATTATACGTTAGGATACATATTGCTTTGCTACAAAACTGAGGTGCTCTCCATATGGGAGGGGTTATATAGAGGAGGAACTCGCCTTGTAATTAGGGTTGCCAGTGTCCAATCACCTGATGGTGACTATCTAACCCACTAAGTAATTATCTAAGTCTCTGTGTCCCGTGATTTATTCCAAGAAAAGGATTTTACAGGTAAGCTGTTTTAAAAATCCTATTTTTGGGGGATTTTATGTGATAGACCAACACAAAGTGGCACATAATTGTAAAGTGGAAGGAAAATGATAAATTGTTTTCAACATTGTTTACAAATAAATATGTGAAAAGTGTGGCGTGCATTTGTATTCAGCCCCCTTTACTCTGATACCCCTAACTAAAATCTAGTGGAACCAATTGCCTTCAGAAGTCACCTAATTAGTAAATAGAGTCCACCTGTGTGTAATTAAATCTCAGTATAAATACAGCTGTTCTGTGAATCCCTCAGAGGTTTGTTGGAGAACTTTAGTGACCAAACAGCATCATGAAAGCCAAGGAACATACCAGACAGGTCAGGGACCAAGTTGTGGAGAAGTTTAAAGCAGGATTAGGTTCTAAAAAAATATCCCAAGCTTTGAACATCTCACAGAGCACTGTTCAATCCATCATCCAAAAATAGAAAGAGTAAAGCACAAATGCAAACCTACCAAGACATGGCCATCCACCGAAACTGACAGGCCAGGCAAGGAGAGCATTAATCAGAGAAACAGCCAAGAAGCCCATGGGAACTCTAGATGAGCTGCAGAGATCCACAGCTCAGGTGGGAGAATTTGTCCACAGGACAACTATTAGGCCGCGTACACACGACCGGTTTTCTCAGCAAAAAACGACAAGAAAACTGTTGGGAGAGCTTTCTTGCCGAGAAAACCGTTCGTGTGTATGCTTTCTCGTTGAGAAAACTGGCCAAAATCTCAACGAGAAAAAAGACGACCTGCGGTCTTTTTTCTCGTCGGAGTCTCATTTTTTCTCTGCGTGATTCTCGTCAGACTGTTTTTGGACGAGAAAACCGTTCGTGTGTATGCTTTTCCGAGTCTTCAAAAACCGCGCATAGTCAGACTCAGGTATGAGACGGGAGCGCACCTTCTTGTAAAACTAGCGTTCGTAATGGAGATAGCACATTCGTCACGCGTTAACAATTTTTGCATCCTTTAAATGCTGCACATTAAAATCTTCTTTAGAATGGTACAATGATGAGCAATTATGAGCTTTTTTGGCTGCAGATATTCACACAGATTTCTGACTAACTTTTTGCAACATTTCTGAATGCAGATCTCATGAATATGTTATTTTATTTTCTCGAGCAAGATGTCTTTTTTTTTTTTTTTTTTTATTTGGAATAATTTTTTCAGATATGCATTTTAAAATCTTATGTAATTTCTAGTGATCTCCTTTTTTTTCTCCAGTGTAAATTTAACACAATTTGTAAAAAATTATCCTCTATTTTTTTGTCCTTCAAGGCGTTTTTTTGGTGTTATCTGTCCCATTTAAAATCTAGCTTTCTAATTTTTGTAAATTACCTGCCTACCCACCAGCTAAATATTTAGCTTTGATATAACACATAGGCAAGTATTAACTGTAAAAAAAAAAATCTGTTTATTCTGGTATACAAAATAAGAATAACCAAACTAGAAGGCAGCGCTGGAGAGCCTGCTGCAATTTGTGTAACTGTGTGGACACCAAAATTGGGACCTTGAGAAGCACATACAGTAGTGAGCCCAATCTGGTCTTGGACTCCCAGAGGTCAGGAACAGCAGCAGGTTAGATACATGTCCCAAGTCTGTGGAACTACAACAGGCTGCCTTCTGTCTGACCACATTGCAACAAGGGAATCACTCCTGGTCTTCTTGCTCCGCTTCCCTGCAGCCTTCTTGGTAGGCTTCCCTGCAGCCTTCTCTGCAGCCTTGCTTGTCCGCCTGGCTGGAGGCTGTGCTGCCACACTCACAGACCTATTCCTCCTGGCCCTTCTTGGTGGCATGCGGATTGGAGGCACCTGACACCTTGTCCTACTACTTGGACCAGCCACCTCCTCTCTGCCACTTGGACCAGCCACCTCCTCTCTGCCACTAACCCCAGCCTCCTCCTGCCTGACATTTTCCGACCTGTCATCCTGGCTGACCTCCTCCTGTGTAAAAAAAGGGACATATTTTAGAGTTTTGCTTCATCAATCACACACAGGGGGTTATTTAGTAAAGGCAAATCCACTTTGCACTACAAGTGCAAACTACAAGTGCACTTGAAATTGCATTGAAAGTGTACTTGGAAGTGCAGTCGCTGTAGATCTGAGGGGGACATGCAAGGCAAAGAAAAATCAGAAATTTAGCTTGCACATGATTGGATAATAAAATCAGCAGAGCTTCCCCTCATTTCAGATCTACCCCTCAGATTTACAGCGACTTTACTTCCAAGTGCAATTTCAGTGCAATTTTTATTGCACTTTGCACTTGTAGTTTGCCCCCACAATGTTCAGCTCATTGACTGTTGCAAATAATTCTAATTTTCTTTTTATAATACTCTCATTATGCCCCCATCATTTTGCATTCTTCTCCCAAACTTTTTTGCCCACTACTGTCTATTGCTATGTCAAATAGTGATGAGCCGAACACCCCCGGGTTCGGTTCGCACCAGAACCCGCGAACGGACCGAAAATTCGCACGAACGTTAGAACCCTATTAAATACAATGGATGCGAACGTTCGAAATCTAAAGTGCTAATTATAACGACTATTATGCATGTTATTGTCTGAAAAAGGGTTTGGGAACCCGGGTTCTGCACCAGGGGACATGTATCAATGCAAAAAGAAGTTTTAAAAACGGCCGTTTTTCGGGAGCAGTCATTTTAACCACTTAAGCCCCGGACCATTTTGTAGCTAAAGGACCACAGGTGATTTCAGAATTTTGCACTGCGCTGCTTTAACTGTAAATTGTGCGGACATGCAATGTTGTACCCAAACGAAATTTGCGTCCTTTTCTTCCCACAAATAAGGCTTTCTTTTAATGGTATTTGATTGCCTCTGCGATTTAAATTTTTTGCGATATAAACGGAAATAGACCGAAAATTTTGAAAAAAAATGATATTTTCTACTTTTTGTTATAAGAAAAATCGAATAAACTCAATTTTAGTCATACATTTAGGCCAAAATGTATTCAGCCACATGTCTTTAGTAAAAAAAATGTCAATAAGCATATATTTATTGGTTTGCGCAAAAGTTATAGCGTCTACAAACTAGGGTACATTTTCTGGAATTTACACAGCTTTTAGTTTATGACTGCCTATCTCATTTCTTGAGGTGCTAAAATGGCAGGGCAGTACAAACCCCCCCCCCAAATGACCCCATTTGGGAAAGTAGACATCCCAAGGAAATTGCTGAGAGGCATGTTGAGCCCATTGAAATATTTTTATTTTTTTCTCAAGTGATTGAATAATGACTAAAAAAAAATAAAAAAAATACAAAAAGTTGTCACTAAATGATATATTGCTCACACATGCCATGGTTATATGTGCAATTGCACCCCAAAATAAATTTTGCTGCTTCTCCTGAGTACGGGGATACCACATGTGTGGGACTTTTTGGGAGCCTAGCCGCGTACGGGCCCCCGGAAACCAAGCACCGACTTCAGGATTTCTAAGGGCGCAAATTTTTGATTTCACTCCTCACTACCTATCACAGTTTTGAAGGCCATAAAATGCCAAAATAGCACAAACCCCCCCCCAAATGACCCCATTTTAGAAAGTAGACACCCCAAGGAAATTGCTGAGAGGCCTGTTGAGCCCATTGAATATTTTTTTTTTGTTCCAAATGATTGAATAATGACAAAAAATAAAAATAAAAAATTACAAAAAGTTGTCACTAAATGATATATTGCTCACACATGCCATGGTTATATGTGGAATTACACCCCAAAATACATTTTACTGCTTCTCCTGAGTACGGGAATACCACATGTGTGGGACTTTTTAGGAGCCTAGCCCCATGCCTCTCAGCAAATAGCTTGGGGTGTCTACTTTCCAAAATAGGGTCATTTGGGGGGGGTTTTGTGCCATCTGGGCATTCCATGGCCTCCGAAACTGTGATAGGCAGTGAGAAGTGAAATCAAAAATTTACACCCTTAGAAAGCCTGAAGGCGGTGCTTGGTTTTTGGGGTCCCGTACGCGGCTAGGCTCCCAAAAAGTCTCACACATGTGGTATCCCCGTACTCAGGAGAAACAACAGAATGTATTTTGGGGTGTAATTCCACATATGCCCATGGCATGTTTGAGCAATATATCATTTAGTGACAACTTTGTGCAAAAAAAAAATATATATATATTTTTTCCGCAACTTGTGTCAACATATAAAATATTCCATGGACTCGACATGCCTCTCAGTATATAGCTTGGGGTGTCTACTTTACAAAATGGGGTCATTTGGGGGGGTTTTGAACTGTTCTGGCATTTTATACACAACATTAGGAAGCTTACATCCACTCTTCTAACCACTTGAAGACAAAGCCCTTTTTGACACTTTTTGTTTACATGAAAACATATTTTTTTTTGCAAGAAGATTATGTTGAACCCCCAAACATTATATATATTTTTAAAGCAAAGGCCCTACAGATTAAAATGGTGGGTGTTGCATTTTTTTTTTCTACACAGTATTTGCGCAGCGATTTTTCAAACGCATTTTTTGGGGAAAAAATACACTTTTTTTAATTTTAATGCACTAAAACACACTATATTGCCCAAATGTTTGATGAAATAAAAAGATTATCTTAGGCCGAGTACATAGATACCAAACATGACATGCTTTAAAATTTCGCACAAACGCGCATTGGCGACAAACTACATACATTTTTAAAAGCCTTTAAAAGCCTTTACAGGTTACCCCGTTAGATTTACAGAGGAGGTCTACTGCTAAAATTACTACACTCGATTTGACCTTCGTGGTGATACCTCACATGCATGGTGCAATTGCTGTTTACATATGATGCCAGACCGACGCTTGTGTTCGCCATTGGGCAAGAGCAGGGCAGGACAGGGGTGCTTTTTTTTTTTTTTTTTTTTTTTATTATTAATTTTGCTTTTTTTTTTTTTTTTTAAATTGTTCCTTCCATATTTATTTATTTTTTATCATTTTTATTGTTATCTCAGGGAATGTAAATATCCCCTATGATAGCAATAGGTAGTGACAGGTACTCTTTTTTTGAAAAAACTGGGGTCTTCTAGACCCTAGATCTTTCCTCTGCCCTCAAAGCATCTGACCACACCAAGATCGGTGTGATAAAATGCTTTCCCAATTTCCCAATGGCGCTTTTTATATCCGGGGGGGGGGGACATTCCCTCCCACTGCTTGTAAAAGCAGTCCAGAGGCTAATTAGCCACTAGGATTGCTTTTACATGAAAGCCGGCCGCTGGCTGAAAAGAATGATACCAAGATGATACCTAAACCCGCAGGCATCATTCTGGTATAAACATTCAAAGTCCAGAAACATACCAGTACGTTGCTGGTCCTTGTTGGACATGTATTGTAATCTTTTTTTTTCATGCAGCCTGTTGGCTGAACGAAAAAAAAAGATTGATCGGTGGGTATGCCCACCATTAGAATACCGCCCTTCATCCACCCACTTCTAATGATGGGCATACATGCACCATTTATATATGCCGAAGCATGGGGGCATCTTCCCGCAAAAGTTATGCCGCGTACACATGGTCAGACTTTTCCACGGTCAAGCCTCCGTCGGAATTTCGACCATATGTACGCGGCATTAGGAGCAAAATCGCTCCTCCGCTCCTCCGCCCCTGCTGCCCCAATGCTTCGGCATATATGCTTTTTTTTTTTAACTGTGGTGGTGAAATCACCTCCTACAGTACTGGAGTCACAGGGATCAGGCCTGTCTCTGCGAACGCTGCAGTTATGTGTGTTGTGTTTTGTAAGTCACAGTGATCGATCGATACTGCACTTGGGTGGCCTGGGCTGGACCGAGGGGCAAAACGCAGGTGCTAGCAGGTATCTGGGCTGATCCCACTAACACTGCGTTTTTGGGAACCCTAAATTGCTGGGGACGCTAGTATAGATCTGATCAGGTCAGATATTGATCTGATCAGATACTGTACCACTAAGGGGGGTGTATGCTTCACGCGTGGGTGTTAGCGTTACTGGCACTAACCTGACGCTGCCTGGGGTGTGACGCAGACCCTCTCTGACGCTAAAACCTAATTGATATCACCCGCGGGCGATCAGGGGGTTAAACCTTTATTGGGTTATATATACGGCGGGTGCCCTGACACTATAAAAAGCAAACTAACTAACCAGCGTCACCCGTAACACTTATATGGTGATCACTGGTGAAAGGGTTAACTAGGGGCAATTAGGGGGTTAAAACCTTTATTAGATAATATATGGGGGTACCTGACGCTATAAAAACCTGCGGCGAACCTAAAAAAAATTACTGGCTACCGATCTGCATCACCGACACTAAGACAGCGATCAGAAAAACGATCGCTTAGTGACAGTGGTGATAGGGTGTGAAAGGGTTACCTGGGGGGCGATCAAGGGGGTTAAACCTTTATTAGATAATTTATGGGGGTACCTGACGCTATAAAAACCTGTGGCGAACCTAAAAAAAATTACTGGCTACGGATCTGCATCACCGACGCTAAGACAGCGATCAGAAAAATGATCGCTTAGCGACGGCGGTGCTAGCGGGTGAAAGGGTTATCTGGGGGGTGATCAGGGGGTTAAACCTTTATTGGGGGGGTTAGGGGGCTACACTGGACCTAAAACTATTTTTAGTGACACTTTTACAGTCACAAATGTCACTGATTGCAGTGATCAGTAAATAAATGGTCACTGCAATCAGTGACACTGTGACTGGGGCCTGGGGGGTGATCTGGGGGGGCCTGGGGGGCGATTTGTGTGCCTATGTGTCCTGGTGTCAGTGTAGTGTTAGTGCACTAACCTGTGTGTCTTCTCTTGTACGGCGCTCGGTATATGTGAGCGCCGCATGAGAGATGACATCACTTCCTCCTGCTTCCTCTGCCTGTGTAAACATTACACAGCAGAGGGAGCATTTTCATTCACCGGGAGCGATCGCGGGGGGGTGGCCGGAATCGAATGGCCGCCCCCTCATCTCGGAACGCTCCCCAACGAATACCGACCACTCACTGTATAGGAGGGTGTCCGATCGGACCCCCCAACTGTACAAAGGCAATCACGTACACTGTACGTGATTGTGCCTGTCGGTGCCATTCTGCCGACGTACATATACAGTGAGCGGTCGTTAAGTGGTTAATGATGCATAAAGTGAAAAAAAAAGTCAAATATTCCTTTAAATATCGTACCTGGGGGGTGTCTAAAGTATGCCTGTGAAGTGCCACGTGTTTCCCGTGTTTAGAACTGTCCCTGCACAAAATTACATTTCTAAAG
Source organism: Rana muscosa (assembly GCA_029206835.1). NCBI lineage: Eukaryota > Metazoa > Chordata > Amphibia > Anura > Ranidae > Rana > Rana muscosa. The sequence continues at coordinate 501,771,556 of CM055117.1, forward strand.
GAAAAAAAGGCATTTAAAACTGCTTGCGGCTTTAATGTAATGTCTGGTCCCAGTAATATGGATGAAAATCTTTAAAGCCCCGTACACACGATTGGTTTGACTGATGAAAACCGTCCGATGGATGGTTTTCATCAGACCAACCGATCGTGTATGGTACCCATTGGTCTTTTTTCCATTGGTTGGAAAAAATAGAACATGTTTAAAATTTTTCCGATGGATAAAAAAACGATCGAAAACTCAGATCGTCTATGGGCAAGTCCATCGGATCAAAAACCCACGCATGCTCAGAATCAAATCGATGCATGCTCAGAAGCATTAAACTTCATTTTTCTCGGCTCATCAGAGTGTTTTACGTCACCGCGTTTGGAACGGTCGGTTTTTTGACTGATGGTGTGTGGGCAAGACTGATGAAAAACAGTTTCATCGGATTTCCGATGGACAAATCCATCGGACGAAAATCCATAGGTTATCCGATCGTGTGTACGGGGCTTAAGAAAACCAGCAATAAGGCCTAGCTTCAGGAGTATATTTTGCAGGAAGCACACTCCGCCCGCTGTAAGTGCTGCAAATGCCTGTTGGTGTAACACACCAGGAAAACACAGCAATACGGCCTAACTTCAGGTGTATAATGTGCAGGAGGCACACTCCGCCCGCTGTAAGTGCTGCAAATGCCTGTTGGTGTAACACACCAGGAAAACACAGCAATACGGGCTAACTTCAGGTGTATAATGTGCAGGAGGCACACTCCGCCCGCTGTAAGTGCTGCAAATGCCTGTTGGTGTAACACACCAGGAAAACACAGCAATACGGCCTAACTTCAGGTGTATAATGTGCAGGAGGCACACTCCGCCCGCTGTAAGTGCTGCAAATGCCTGTTGGTGTAACACACCAGGAAAACACAGCAATACGGCCTAACTTCAGGTGTATAATGTGCAGGAGGCACACTCCGCCCGCTGTAAGTGCTGCAAATGCCTGTTGGTGTAACACACCAGGAAAACACAGCGATACGGGCTAACTTCAGGTGTATAATGTGCAGGAGGCTTAGCAACAATGACACTGTCCCCTGCCTATCCTTCTCTCTCCCTGCACACAAGGTTTAGTAAAGAATATGACTGTCATGGATATGCATTAATGTCTGTCTGCCATCTTACCTTCCTCCTCATGTGTTCATCTAGAGACCAGACCTCCTTCACCTGGCTTCCTTTATAATCTCCTCCCAGCCTGACTCCACCCCAGGCCCTATCACTGAACACTATATTAACCTGTGCACTGCAAGCCTGCTTTGCTGATCAACGTGTTTGTTAGACATTGTGTGTTTGGGTTCCTGCCTGCCGTGTGCTACGTCTGTCTCTCTGTTACGTTATTGGCTTGTCCCTGACTATCCCTGTCTGCTCGTGACCCTTGACCTTCGGCTCGTTCTTCGTTATCTTTGTCTGCTTGTGGCCCCTGACCTTCAGCTTGTTATTCGGTTCTCTCTTATCGTGTGCTGCTGCTTCCCCTCTTTTCCCCTTATCCTACGGGGCGTGAGCTAGGAAACTCCAGGGGCCGCGACCTGGTCCCAGCCTGCAGCTAACATCCTCACCACTAGAGGCCCTGGAGAAGACCAGCTGGGTCTTAGACTCCGCGCCCTGGGGAATCTTGGCTCTAGCTTCCGTTTGGATCCCGGTTGTGCTCCTCTGGTCCCGCTTTCCACAACCACCCAGTTCCCTATCCGCAGAAGCCAGCCATAGGGTTCACTACCTCGCGGTGCACTCCTGTCCCCCTACGGTGTGCATCTGTCACCTGGCCACAGGTGACCCTGACAGTTTGATCAGCCATGAACCCGGCTGACATCCCGCTTCCCGCGGATGATCCATTGCAGGGCATAGTTCGCAGACTTGAGACCCAGGAATCAAATCAGACTCAGGTGATGCAATTCCTCCAGGATCTGGCTTCTCGATTCGAGCAGCTTCACGTCTCCTTGGGAACCCCGAATCCGCAACCCCAAGTACAACCAGCGGCTGTACCTATCGCACCAGTCGCAGCCTCACACTCACTAAGATTGCCAGCTCCGTTCCGTTTCTCTGGGGACTCCAAGGCCTGCAGGGGGTTTCTCAGCCAATGCACAATTCATTTTGAGCTTCAGCCTCAAAGCTTCCTGTCTGACCGGGCTAAGGTAGCCTATATCATTTCCCTCCTCTCCGGTGAAGCTTTGGCCTGGGCTGCCCCCCTGTGGGAGAGGAACGATCCGGTGGTTTCCAGTCTGTCCGATTTCTTGAAGCTCTTTCGTAACATCTTCGAAGAGCCGGCTCGGGCTTCTTCAGCGGCTAGTGCTGTCTTACGTCTTCGCCAAGAATCTAGTTCAGTGGGGCAATATGCTCTTCAGTTTCGTATCCACACAGCTGAATTGAGCTGGAATAATGAGGCCCTGGTCGCTACCTTTTTACATGGCCTCTCTGACCGAGTGAAAGACGAATTAGCGGGAAGAGCCATTCCCGTCGGTCTGGACGATGTAATTTCATTATGCAACCAGATCGACATTCGTTTTCAAGAGAGGTCCTTAGAAAAAAAACGCCAGCACTCTCTGGGTCCTAGCCAGTCTGAGCTCCCCTCCCTTCATTCCGTGGAGCATCCTCTACCTGCTGAAGAACCTATGCAGCTGGCCCGGACCAGACTAACCCCCGAAGAACGTGCTAGGCGCAGAACTCTGGGCTTGTGCCTCTATTGTGGGGGCAAGGGTCATTTTCGTGACTCCTGCTCGCTTCGTCCGGGAAACGCTCGGGTCTAATACATTTGGAAGGTGGAGTATTGGACCCAGAAACATCACCTTCTCGCCTGCTCTTGCCGGTGTTCCTTCATGTAGGCACTTCTCCTCAGTCAACCCTTGCATACCTGGATTCCGGGGCTGCCGGCAATTTTATGGATTGGAGAACTGCTTCTTCTATGAAGCTTACCCTTTCACCTCTCACTACCCCATTGGTAGTCTCGTCAATTGATGGCACTGTTCTCCCAGGGGGCCCTATTCGCTTCCAGACGCTACCCATTAGGATGTCGGTAGGGATTCTCCACCAGGAGTGGATATCCTTTCTTATTCTACCCAAGGCCTCTACCCCAGTTGTATTGGGCCTCCCTTGGCTACAGCTCCACTCTCCACATGTGGACTGGGTCTCTGGGCAGATCCTGGCCTGGGGTTCCTCATGTTTCTCGTCGTGTCTTCTCAAGGTGACCCCCAAGGAGAGTCTTCCGGTTGCTGCCACTTCTGTTTCTTCTGATCTTCCTGCTGCATACAGCGATTACCGGGATGTGTTCTGTAAGAAATCAGCTGAGGCGCTTCCTCCCCACAGGTCTTTTGACTGTGCTACTGATCTTGTCCCCGGAGCAACTCTACCCAGGGGTCGTACCTACCCTCTGTCCATCCCAGAGACCCAGGCCATGTCGGAGTATGTCGCAGAGAATCTGGAGAGAGGTTTCATCCGGAAATCCTCATCGCCTGCAGGGGCAGGGTTCTTTTTTGTTGCCAAAAAGGATGGTACCTTAAGACCCTGCATCGATTATCGGGGTTTAAACGCGGTTACTATTAAAAATCAATACCCCTTACCCTTAATATCTGAGCTATTCGATAGGTTGAAGGGTGCCTCCATTTTCACCAAGTTGGATCTCAGAGGCGCGTACAATCTCATTCGAATACGGGAGGGTAACGAATGGAAGACTGCATTCAACACTAGAGACGGGCATTACGAATATCTGGTGATGCCTTTTGGTCTGTGTAATGCTCCAGCCGTGTTTCAAAACTTTGTCAATGAAATCTTCAGAGATCTGCTGTACCAGTTTGTTGTCATCTATCTGGATGACATTCTGATCTTTTCTGAAAATCTGCTCGTCCACAGAAACCATGTCCGCACTGTACTTCAACGTCTTAGAGAGAACAATCTCTATGCCAAGCTGGAGAAATGTTCCTTTGAATGTTCTGAGGTCCTGTTTTTGGGGTGCTTCGTCTCATGTTCGGGTCTTCGTATGGACCCTGGGAAGGTCTTGGCTATCACCAACTGGCCTCTTCCTGCTAGCCTCAAGGCCACACAGCGCTTTCTTGGCTTCACTAATTATTATAGGCAGTTCATAAGGAATTACTCTTCCATTGCCGCGCCTATTATCGCTTTGACCAAGAAGGGTGTGAATGCCAGAGACTGGCCTCCCGAAGCTGTCTCTGCATTTCACAACCTGAAACAGGCCTTTGTTTCTGGCCCCCTCTTGAGGAGACCAAATCCTGGGAATGCATTTTTTATTGAAGTGGACGCTTCCTCAATGGGGGTGGGAGCTGTGCTTCTTCAAATCTTTGAGAAGAGACGCCAACCATGTGCGTTCTTCTCCAAAAATAATTCTCAGGCAGAGAGGAATTATGCCATCGGTGATCGGGAACTTCTCGCAATTAAATTGGCGTTAGAGGAGTGGCGTCATCTCTTGGAGGGTTCCCCTCACTCCATAACGATCTTTACCGATCACAAGAATTTACAGTATCTACAGAATGCTAAACGTCTGAATCCTAGACAGGCCAGGTGGAGTCTCTTCTTTGCCCGTTTTAATTTCACGATTACCTACAAACCTGGTTCCTGCAACGGTCGGGCTGATGCGCTCTCTAGGTCATTTGACACTTTGGACGAGGAGTCCGCCCCTGAACCTGAGCCGATCATTCCCACCTCATGCATTGTTGCCCACTCTACCACCCTGAAGTCAAAAATTCCGCCTGGTAAGACCTTTGTCCCCACTGAGCTAAGAGCTAAGATCCTTCGTTGGGGACATGATTCCAAGGTGGCAGGGCATTCTGGATTCCTCCGATCCTTCCTACTCATCAGTCGTCACTACTGGTGGCCTAAACTCCGCTCAGACGTCAAAGACTACGTTAAAGCTTGTCATGTCTGTGCTCAGTCCAAATCCTCCACACAAGCTCCTGCTGGTCTCCTCATGCCCTTGCCCATTCCTAAGGAACCCTGGGCCCATATTGCCATGGATTTTATCACCGATCTCCCACTGTCTGAGAATAATACAGTCATTTGGGTGGTAATCGATTGATTCTCCAAGATGGCTCATTTTGTTCCTCTTCCTGGTCTTCCTTCTGCCCCTGCCTTGGTTCCCATTTTCATTCGGGAAATTCTCCGCCTACATGGGGTCCCTTCTCATATTGTTTCCGACAGGGGAGTCCAATTCACGTCTCGTTTTTGGAGAGCCTTTTGCAAATCCCTCAATATTGTCTTGGATTTTTCTTCTTCTTACCATCCCCAATCCAATGGACAGACTGAGAGGGTTAATCAGGAGTTAGAGGTCTTTCTTCACACCTTTGTGTCTTCTCACCATGACGATTGGTCCTCTCTACTCCCGTGGGCAAAATTCTCCCATAACAATCATGTGAATACCAGTTCGCAGAAGACACCCTTTTTCACAGTTTATGGAAAACACCCTCAACTTCCTCTTCCCATGATCTGTTCTCCAGACATTCCAGCTTTGGCTTCGGTTCAGGAGTCTCTCAATTCCGTTTGGGGTCACGTTCATGATTCCCTCCGGGCAGCTGCTGAAAAATTCAAAGGCTTTGCCGACCGCCGCAGGCGTAAACCGCCTTCTCTTCAGCCAGGGGACAAAGTCTGGCTCTCTACCAGGAACATCAAGCTCCGAGTTCCTTCTCTGAAGTTTGCTCCACGATTCATCGGTCCATACACGGTAACTGCTAAACTGAATCCGGTTTGTTTCAAACTCCAGATTCCTAAGAGCCTTAAAATCACTAACTCCTTTCATGTTGCTCTTCTAAAGCCTTTAGTCCTCAATAAATTCTCTCGTCTTCTCCCTACCGTGGCGCCTGTCTCTGAGGATAATCAGGAGTACGAGATCAGTCAAATTCTGGACTCCCGACTCTGTAAAGGCGTTCTTCAGTACCTCGTTCATTGGAAAGGGTTTGGTCCTGAGGAGAGGTCTTGGATCACTGCATCTGAGGTCTTTGCACCTCGTCTGTTAAAGGAGTTTCATCTGAAGTTTTCCTCTAAACCTGGGCCCAGGCGGGGAAGGGGGAGGCCTCGTAAGAGGGAGGGTACTGTCATGGATATGCATTAATGTCTGTCTGCCATCTTACCTTCCTCCTCATGTGTTCATCTAGAGACCAGACCTCCTTCACCTGGCTTCCTTTATAATCTCCTCCCAGCCTGACTCCACCCCAGGCCCTATCACTGAACACTATATTAACCTGTGCACTGCAAGCCTGCTTTTCTGATCAATGTGTTTGTTAGGCATTGTGTGTTTGGGTTCCTGCCTGCCGTGTGCTACGTCTGTCTCTCTGTTACGTTATTGGCTTGTCCCTGACTATCCCTGTCTGCTCGTGACCCTTGACCTTCGGCTCGTTCTTCGTTATCCTTGTCTGCTTGTGGCCCCTGACCTTCAGCTTGTTATTCGGTTCTCTCTTATCGTGTGCTGCTGCTTCCCCTCTTTTCCCCTTATCCTACGGGGCGTGAGCTAGGAAACTCCAGGGGCTGCGACCTGGTCCCAGCCTGCAGCTAACATCCTCACCACTAGAGGCCCTGGAGAAGACCAGCTGGGTCTTAGACTCCGCGCCCTGGGGAATCTTGGCTCTAGCTTCCGTTTGGATCCCGGTTGTGCTCCTCTGGTCCCGCTTTCCACAACCACCCAGTTCCCTATCCGCAGAAGCCAGCCATAGGGTTCACTACCTCGCGGTGCACTCCTGTCCCCCTACGGTGTGCATCTGTCACCTGGCCACAGGTGACCCTGACAATGACACTGACACTGTCCCCTGCCTATCCTTCTCTCTCCCTGCACACAAGGTTTATCAAAGAATATGACACTGACACTGTCCCTGCCTATCCTTCGCTCTCCCTGCACACAAGGTTTAGCAAAGAATATGACACTGACACTGTCCCCTGCCTATCCTTTTCTCTCCCTGCACACAAGGTTTAGCAAAGAATATGACACTGACACTGTCCCCTGCCTATCCTTCTCTCTCCCTGCACACAAGGTTTAGCAAAGAATATGACACTGACACTGTCCCCTGCCTATCCTTCTCTCTCCCTGCACACAAGGTTTAGCAAAGAATATGACACTGACACTCTCCCTGCCTATCCTTCTCTCTCCCTGCACACAAGAATAGCACAAAGAATATCAACACTGTCTCTGCCTATCCTTCTCTTTCCCTGCGCCGGAACACACTACACAAGGCCGCCGCGCTGGTGGCCTTTTATAGTGTGGGGCGTGTGCTAAACCCCCTGAGCTATAATTGGCCACAGGCAACCTGCCTGTGGCCAATTATGGCTCTCCTAGCTGCCGGCGCTGTGATTGGCCAAGCATGCGGGGTCACAGTGCATGCTTGGCCAATCACAGCGCTGGGATTGCACTGCGATGGCACAGTGTATTGTGGGCCGTTCGCGTCACTCGAATTTGGCGCGAACGGCCCAAATCGTTCGATGTTCGCCGAACGGTCGAACAGCCGATGTTCGAGTCGAACGTATGTTCGACTCGAACACCGAGCTCATCCCTAATGTCAAACACTTTTTCTTGATTGACTAAATTTGTTCCCATCTTAACATCTATTTTACATCATGAATTTTTTCACAATAAATGTTTTGAAAATATTATTCCTGGCTCCAGACGGACAGATCTGGGTCCTCATCCAAGATGGAAGGCTCCTCCTGATCCTGAGAATTATCATCTTGGCTGGAGGGAAGGCTGGAGGGAAGGCTGGACAGTGATTCCCCGGTGTAATGTGGTCATTCAGAAAGGCCAACCTGTCGTAGTACGACAAATGTGGGACATATACCTCCCCTGCTGCTGCTCCTCCTGACCTCTGAGAAGCCAGGACCCGATTGTGCGCAGTCCTATATGTGCCTCTCAAGGTCCCAATTTTGGTGTCCAGCTGCTCAACGGTTGCATTGAGCATCCTGGTGTGCACAAATGGGAGAAGGATCTCCAGCGCTGCCTTCCTTACCCCTTTTTTTTGTGCAGCGGATTTTTGGTCTCCCACAGAACGGGCAGCTCCCTTAAGCGATCAATAAACTCCGAAAGGAATTCTTTCTCTAAAAACGCATTCATTGTTTCTGCAAGACAGAACACCAGACAAAAATACAAATGTCAATCACACTCTAAACTCGAGTAATCTTTATGCCCATATATGCCTCAACAATCTCTATGCAGTATAGGCCACTGATGTACCAAGTATTAAATCATACCTTCGGTCTTACGTTCGGCGCTCTTAACTCCTTCCTCCGCACACAGAACGTAGGTACATCACATGTGTGTTAGCTTTATATACACTACGCATGTGTGACACACGTCGCCCGCCCATGACGTTCTTTATCAATGTTTCCCCGCCCCTTCTCTTTCGGCGCGCAGGCAACATGGCGGAGTCACAGCAGGTGTCTGTGAATACAGAGAATTCTAAGGAGGAGACAAGCCCAGAGCGGGAATCGTCACGAACAAGGAGGCGCTACAAGGCATCTAATATGTCCTTTGAGGAGATGGCGGAGATGGTGGCCATATTGAACAATTGTAATTATGGTGCCAAGCATGGGCCGTATTCCCACCCTAATCTTCGGAAGGACAAAATTATGAAGCAAGTAGTGAAAAGTCTGAAGAAGAATTTTGGTGTGAAAAGATCAAAGCAGCAGCTCAGAAAGAGGTGGTCTGACCACAAACTGAGGGAGCCGGAGCAGTTAAGGAGCATTAACAGAATGCTTATGTAGCGGGTATTTGAATTATGTGAGGACTGTGGTGGTGTGAGGTTCCTTGGGTCCCTGGGTGGCGCTGTTGCCTTGGGTTGGAGTTGAACTCGCACCGCAAACTGTGCCTTTTTGTCCTCCCCTGGAGCTGGTACAGCGGGGCGGGGAACCCGCTGTGACGCAAAGGGAGAGGTCATAAAAGGGGCGGAGGCCCGGATCCTGGGGAGAGAGTCGGAGGACGTGGCCGCACCCTGGCACCTTCAGCTTGGGTGCTGGCGTTCCGGTGTTCCAGGCCTAGGCGCCCTTGGCCTAGCTGGAGCGGAGATGGAGTCCATCTCAGGCACCTTTAGCCTGGGGTGAGGTACTATGGCGGATGCCTGGGGCTCAGCACCTTTGACTGAGTTCCGCGAGGGTGGAGGAATCTGAGGGGGCCCTAATGCCTTGGGTGCCCGTCTCTGAGTTTGTGAGGACTGGTGCGCAGTAACTTCTCCAAAGAGTCCGGCGCAGCATCGCTGGTGACGGAGAGGCCTCCACTTCTCCCTTGGACGGATTTCTTCCTCTGACAGGGGCAAAGTGAGCGAAGGTAAATTCACGTTCTAAATTACCTAGTCAGTGGCAGTGACTATTCACCACTGGTGACAGCACAGTGGGAAGCAGCAAGAAGGGAAAGGATTGTGCCTCGATCTGTCCCCCCATTATTCAAAAGGAGAAAGACTGTTTTATTGCTTGGCAAGAAGAATAAAACTGAGTTGTACCACTCACTGTGTGGAACTTGGGTTACTAAAGCAAAGGAGTCAGGGACGAAGGACTGGACTTGGCTCTAGGACACCTATACAAAAGCCCAATCTCTGGCCTTCACCTCCTAGTTACGGGAGGACATGGGCTGTGGTGTGTATCATCTCTCTCCTCCAGGTACCCCTAGACAACAGCCATATAACCGATAAAGCAAGGGAGAGGGGTGAGGCCGCTACACTTAAAAAAAGTAAGTACTTCTCCTGTGTCCCTATTGTTGTATTTCACAACTTGCATGTTGCTCCCTGTTGTAGTTTTTAAAGATTTTACATTCTAAAATGACATCTTCTACAATTTAGTGGGCACAGTAATCGGTCGATATAGACACATCGTTTGCACACTACATACGATGATTTGTCAATATCCGTTCTTTTTTTTTTTTAAATGTATGTTTAAATTCACTAAATGTTATGACATTGTTGTCTAGATGATGTGTTTGTAAATAGAATGAAATGCAAACTTGAATCAATGTAAAGGAGAGGACACTCAGCAGTTGTTTACACATCTGCACTCACAGGAGCACTATAGTGTGGGCCACCAGAACAACCTTTTTAGAGTGTCCACCACAGGTGCTACAGTGGGTACTGGGGGGGGGGGGTGCCCATGTGAGAAAATTGTCACAAAAAGGACATTATTCCAGCTTTGTTACAATCTGGTCTTCAGCTTGGAACTGTGCCAAAACAGACAAGTGTACCCCACCTGCAAGCAATGTTTCATATTCCTAGTTATGACTTCATATATGTGTGTGTTAAGTGTACCATTTGTTTGATTCTCATAGGGGAGAGAAGACTGGGAGGACACCACTCCTCGGAGCCCAGGAAGCCCACACCTTCTAAAGAACCCCAACCTCCCCAACAAGCCCAACTAAGGATGTGGAGGAAGTAGAATTGGATAAAGGAGAGGTGGAGGAAGGAGAATTGGAGGAAGGAGAGGTGGAGGAGGTGGTGGAACTTGTCACTACAACATGTCAGTATCTGTCACCACAGCTTCAGGTAAGAGATGTAGGCCTGGAGATTTTTATTTTTTTATTTTTATTTTAGGGGATGGATATGTTGCTGAAATTCCACGAATCTCCAGTGTTAGTGCACAAAGAATCATCCAACAAGTAATGGATTGTAGTACTCAACTGGACTTCATGAAGAAAAGGATTAATGATATGGAGAATACATTTAAGGACATCATTGATGTGTTGGGGCGAATAGAATAAAACCCCCCTTTTTTTTCCTAGTTTTTGTTCTCTTTTGTAGCACTTTTTCTAAAACTCAAATTTTGAAGATGCACACAGTGGGTCAACATGTGCTATCTGCCATCACCGGATCTCCATGTACGTGTTTTGGGGGTGCAACCTCTTCCTCACAACTCAAGTAGATGAAAGGAAGAAGGGGCTGCCCCCCCAAAACATGTTGAATGATCCCCCATGATGGCGGGTAGCACATGTTGACAATAGGGATGAGGAAGTAAATAACCTATTTACCCCCCCTAAAATTGTGTGTATCTTCAAATTTTGTCTTGTTCAGGGGTGACAACACTCCATCTTTAATGAAGGGCAGATAGACATTTGTTTTAAAAAAAAAAGGTCTGAGATCTTGCCTAGAGGTTTACATTGTTGTATTTTGAGGTATGTTGAGGAGAGTTTTTGTAATTTCATTAGCACCAAAAATTGCCATGTTAGGTGAAAACCCAAAAATGTGTTTCTAAAATGTAGAGACACCAAAAATGTACAAAAAACCATATGCGTTATTGTGCACAGAGTAAAATACAAGAAAACTAAAAAAGTGTGGCTGCTCATTTTTTTAAACACTATAACCTTTTTTGGGTTTAGTTTTGTTGTTAGCAGTGAAATGTTTTGTGTTTACTAAGGCCCCATGCACACGAGATGCTGTTATTTGCTGTTAAACGCGTGTTCAGAGGCAGTTGGACGCTTTTTTCAACTGCCCCTGAACCCATTCAGTGTTATCCTATGTGTCCATGCACACACTCTCGTTTTTTGGCATTTACAAGCAGTTGTGTTTAACCTTGTTTTTCCAGAAGCAACAAAATGGGTTCAGAAGCAAAAGTTTTCCACGTTTCAGACGCTAAACGCCGCTAAACGCAGCTAAACGTTTTGCCGCGTTTGCGTTTATAAGCGTTTTTAAAGGTGACCTATTTTTTTACATTAGAAATCTCAAAAATGATGGCAAATGATAAAAAACCATAAAAAATATATAAAAAAAAATGTAATTGCTTGCATTGCACTGTAGACAATCCACAACTTGTGGCAGGTGACGTGGCAAGTGGACAATCCACAACTTGTGACAGGTAACGTGGCAAGTGGACAATCCACAACTTGTGGCAGGTGATGTTGCCAGGTGACGTGGCAGGTGGAAATCCACAAATTGTGGCAGGTGACGTGGCAAGTGGACAATCCACAACTTGTGGCAGGTAACGTGGCCAGGTGACGTGGCAGGTGACGTGGCAGGTGAACAATCCACAAATTGTGGCAGGTGATGTGGCAGGTGGACAATCCACAACTTGTGGCAGGTGACGTGACCAGGTGATGTGGCAGGTGACGTGGCAAGTGGACAATCCACAACTCGTGGCAGGTGACGTGGCAGGTGACAATCCACAACTTGTGGCATGTGACGTGGCCAGGTGACGTGGCAGGTGGACAATCCACAAATTGTGGCATGTGACGTGGCCAGGTGATGTGGCAGGTGACGTGGCAAGTGGACAATCCACAACTTGTGGCAGGTGACGTGGCCAGGTGATGTGGCCAGGTGATGTGGCAGGTGACGTGGCAGGTGGACAATCCACAAATTGTGGCAGGTGACGTGGCCAGGTGACGTGGCAGGTGATGTGGCAGGTGGACAATCCACAAATTGTGGCAGGTGACGTGGCCAGGTGACGTGGCAGGTGACGTGGCAAGTGGACAATCCACAACTTGTGGCAGGTGACGTGGCCAGGTGATGTGGCAGGTGACGTGGCAGTTGGACAATCCACAAATTATGGCAGGTGACGTGGCCAGGTGATGTGGCCAGGTGACGTGGCAGGTGACGTGGCAGGTGGACAATCCACAAATTGTGACAGGTGACGTGGCCAGGTGATGTGGCAGGTGACGTGGCAGGTGACGTGGCAAGTGGACAATCCACAACTTGTGGCAAGTGACGTGGCCAGGTGACGTGGCAGGTGACGTGGCAGGTGGACAATCCACAAATTGTGGTAGGTGACGTGGCCAGGTGACGTGGCAGGTGACGTGGCAGGTGACATGGCAAGTGGACAATACACAACTTGTGGCAGGTGACGTGGCCAGGTGACGTGGCAGGTGACGTGGCAGGTGGACAATCCACAACTTGTGGCAGGTGACGTGGCCAGGTGATGTGGCAGATGACGTTGCAAGTGGACAATCCACAACTTGTGGCAGGTGACGTGGCCGGGTGACGTGGCAGGTGGACAATCCACAAATTGTGGCATGTGACGTGGCCAGGGGATGTGGCAGGTGACGTGGCAAGTGGACAATCCACAACTTGTGGCAGGTGACGTGGCAGGTGACGTGGCCAGGTGACGTGGCCAGGTGGTGTGGCAAGTGGACAATCCACAACTTGTGGCCAGGTGACGTGGCCAGGTGACGTATCAGGTGACGTGGCAAGTGGACAATCCACAGCTTGTGGCAGATGATGTGGCAAGTGATACGCTAAATATAAGTACACTGCTGCTCTCTCAGCTGCTGGTCTCCCAAAATGGCTGAAATGGTTAAATAATACAGTTTTTTGAGCTTAGAGAGGGTCTTATGATGATTCTTAACTAAACGCCTATAGACGCAAACGCGGTAAAACGCCGCTAAAATCGCGGCAAACCGGGCGTTTTTAAACGCCGGTTTTAGCCTTTAAAAACATGTGTTCAGCAGAGTTTGCACCGGCGTCTCGTGTGCATGGGGCCTAAGTAAAATACACTTGGCACTACAAGTACACTTTGAAAAAGTAGCAGACAGCTCAAATATAAACAAAGCAAAACTACAAAATTAAAGTTCAGATATTTTTTATTTATTTTTTTGGTAAAAGATAAAACAACTAGGAATGATTCTCTGGCATTGGAATGGCCCCCCTACCCATGAAATAATCCACATATTTCTTCCATATTGCACGGGCACTTTGGGGGGGCAACTCAGCATGGGCATGTTCCAGGCCTGGCAGGGCATTGTCTGCAGCAAGTCCGGCCTCGGGCCCAACTGTGGCCATATAAGTAGGAGATTTCTGGCGAAAAAAAATTGTGCAGAACACAACAACAAAAAAATATATAGTTCAATTTGTACTCCACCATGTTAATAGTAGTTAAAAATAGACGGAATTGGCTGGCCATTATCTCAAAGGCATTCTCCACAACTCTTCGGGCTCTGGCCAGCCGGTAGTTGAAGACCCTCCTCTCCGGGGTGAGGATCCTCTGGGGGAAAGGCCTCATGAGATGCCGACCCAGGCCAAAAGCTTCATCAGACAAAAAGACAAAGGGGAGTCCTTCCACATTCCCTGCATCCGGTGGCAATGCAAGGTCATCAGTCTGTAGACGAAGAGCAAACTCTGTCTATGCGAAGGCTCCCCCATCCGACATCCAGCCATTCTTCCCCACATCCACATAGAGGAATTCATACTGTGCTGACACCACCGCCATCAGCACGATACTATGAAACCCCTTGTAGTTATAAAAAAAGGAGCCCGAACGGGGTGGTGGCACGATGCGGACGTGCTTCCCGTCAATGGCTCCTCCGCAGTTGGGGGAAGTCCCACCGCCTGGCAAACTCCGATGCCACAGTCTGCCATTCCTGTGGTGTGGAAGGAAGCTGGGGAATCAAACAAGATAAAAAAATATTAGTACTTTTGCAAATAACATTGCAAGCAGATTATACAAAAACATTCGTGGCCAACATAAGTATAACATTTTGTTTAAGGATTCTTAAAAATAGAAAAACAAATTCACAATTCTCAGATTGCTCTCCCCCCTCTGATGGCCCATTGTTTTTTTTTGGGGGGGCGCTAGATGAGTTTGGGACCCCCCAAAAATCACATTCTGGAAAATGTCTAAACCATTTGAGGATTTGAGGGGGGTACTACAATGGAGATGAAAAATACATTGTTAACAGACTAGGCTAGATGTGTTTGGGCCCAGGAGAGCATGCTGGAGAGGTAAGTGAAGGGAAAAATGCATGTAGGCCAAAAAATTACTTAAAAAATTACTGCATGCATGGGGACAAAGGGGACATTCTCAGCATATTAAAATCATGCTAATTAGGGAAGTATGAAAGAAATACAATAAATTATCATACATGAAATACATAGAATTTGATATTAAATGCGAAAACTTACCCTCATATAGTCATCCTGCAGGACTTGGATGATGGCAGAACAGGTCTCTGGGATTATGACGCCCAGAGCCTGGGGGGAGATGCCTGTGGTGAACTTCAGGTCCTGCAGACTTCTCCCTGTCGCCAGGTAGCGTAACGTGGCGATGAGCCTCTGCTCAGCACTGATGGCTTCCCGCATAACGGTGTCCTGCCTGGTAATATAGGGGGACACCAAAGCCAAAAGATGCTGAAAAACGGGGTCAGACATCCGCAGAAAATTCCTGTAGTCCTCAGGATTATTCTCCATGATCTCCCGCAGCAGAGGCATGTGAGAAAATTGGTCCCGCTGGAGCAACCAATTCTTGGTCCATGAATTCCTCCTCACCCTGTTCATAGACTCGTCTTGGTCCAAAACAAGAAGACCAACAGAAACACAAAGTCGGTGCACAACACGATCTCTACGATGAGAACGTATCCGCAACATAGCTAAAAAACGGTCGTCTGATCAGAACGAACTAAACAGAACGCACTGAAGTACAGCAAGGCCTGCGAAGAACGACCTGAAAATCAGAAACGAGTGGACAAGAACGCACTGAAAAACAGATACGACCTGACTACTCGCCCTGAAAGACAAGATACGAACCCACAAGCACCTACTGAACAGCAGAAAACGAACTGAAAGCACGAAGTCTGAAAAGTGTGAATCGTCTCTTTCCAAACTTTAACTAACACGCAGCAACATGAGATTAGCAAAAGCAGCCCAAGGGAGGACACCATGAGAATGGATCTTCCCCTTTATACTGCCGTTGTACGTGTTGTACGTCACCGCGTTTTTAGACCGATGAGATTTTGGATTGACAGTGTGTATGCAAGGAAAGCTTCACAAGAATCTCGTCAAGCTTGACAAGAAAACCGTAGAGAAAAACAAAGTTTTTTTTTGCGACGAGAAACTCGGCCGTGTGTATGAGGCTTTAGTTGTGCACTCCACATTGTTGAAAGAAAACCATAAAAAGTCCCATTTGCAGTTTGCGAGAAGCCATGTGGGTGACACAGCAAACATGTGGAAGAAGGTGCTCTGGTCAGATGAGACCAAAATCAAACATTTTGGCCTAAAACCAAAATGCTATGTGTGGCGGAAAACTAATACTGCACATCACCCTGAACACACCATCCCCACGGTGAAACATGGTGGTTGAAAGGTTCTGGTTCTGTTGGACCTTCTTGGCTCGAGCTGGACTCAGGATCTGTGGAAGTCTCTCTGACCGGTCGGATATTCAAGACACCAATAAACAGTGAATGGGTATACTAGAATATGTGTTTTAATGGTTACATGTCCTTTTTTATACACAGCGAGAAAAGTTGCCTCCCTCCTATGGACCTATCAGCAATAAGCAAAAACCTCATGATTTAGACAAAAATAAATTCTAACAGGTTTTTTGACTTCTGCAAAAGCGGTCAGTTAACATACGTCAATTGTGGTCAAACTAGACATGTTCTGACATTTGAAACAGGAAGATAAGAAACGCCAGATGTCAGTGTGGTCAATCTGTCAGTTAAAAAGCAGAAGTGAGATAAACTTTTTCCCGGAAAAGGCCTAACCACAAAGTCACATTTCATGCTTGTCAGTTACACAGAAGAAAGATTAGCCTGACCACACATCTTGTTCACACTCATGTCAGAGAAACATTATTGTAAAATATATATATATTTGAGGAGAACTCTAACCACGAATATTGGTTCATGATCTTCTTATACCTTACAACCCCTCCTTATGATCATGGCTTCAAGAATTGAAGCCCATCGATCATTGGATTATTAAGGACGACAGGTGGTGTGCCGTTTAGGAGAGGGGTGAAGTTTAGAGGTACTGCCATTAGGGTGATCCTAGCAGTGCTAGGATGGAATTTACTACATATCCAACATTTTTCATATCCTGATTTTTGAGCATAAGCATACTTAAATTTAAGCAGCAGCATTTTACCACTAAAATTGTCTTCCATACTTCTTTTTGGTCTGTTAGAATTATCTGACCAACAGTGTCCTATGATTGAGCATTAAAATAAACAATGTAATCATTAAGGAAAAAATAAAAAGTTTTGCCGAAGTGACCCCTCCTTTTTGACCATTAGTGTCTATGGGTATGGAACTCTGAGTTTCTTGTTTTTTATGGTCCACTAGGGAGTATTTTCCGGATTCCTTTTCTGGAATACTCTCCAGAACAGAGGTCTTTGTCTTCTCCTTCACCTTCTTCCAGTTTCCCTTCGGAAATGTCTTTAGTCTGGATGCATGGATCCATTGTGGTCCTTGATCTGTAAGAACGGCTGTTCTGGCAACCTTCAGAATTTCAAATGGTCCTTGGAAGATAGGGCCTGGTTGTTTCCGGACGGCAAGTTGTTTTATCAATACTTTGTCTCCTGGGATATACGGATGTGTAGGCTCTGTGGAGAGAGGAGGAAAAGTGACAGCAACCTTGTCCTCTGTTTCACTAAGGCTACTTACCAGATGTTTCACGTACTCTTCCTGTAAAGAATAAAGATTAACCTCCTCTCCCTCATCAGGTTTCCTCTGTGCTGGCCTACCCATAAGTATCTCAAAAGGAGATATTCCTGTTCTGTGGGGGTAGTCCTGATTTGATATAAGACTGCTGGCAAGTAATCTAACCAGTTTTTCATTGTGCCACCTGTTGCTTTTTTCAATTTGTCTTTTATGGTTCTGTTCATGCTTTCCTCTACTCCTGAGCTCCTTCACTAAGGCCGAGGTAAATACTGGACCTTGATCTGACCATATAGTGGCCGGGAAGGCCAAACCTACAGATCCACTGATTTATTAGTACTCTAGCTGTCTCTCCTGTGGTAGGGATAGCTTCTACCCATCCTGTAAATCTGTCAACTATAACCAAAAGATATTCTAAATTGCCCTTCTGTGTGGGGACTTGTGTGTAATCTAGGGATTCTATCATGTGGTGCACCCCTTTTATTCCCTATTATTCCCTCCTTGGTTGACCAAAGTCCAGTAGGATATTTTGTCAACCCGTGTACCCATATCTGCTGTCAGTGTAAATGTTTACATCTTTTCCTTCAAAAATCTGACAAACCATAGTTATAGCAATGAGTTCTGCAATCTGGACTGAACTAGCATTCAGAGATTTGGCTTCAATCATTACATCTGGCAATTGAACAATGGCATAACCAGTTTGATAAGTTTTGTCATCAGGTCGGGAGCAGCTGCCATCTACATAAACATTTTCCGCATTTTGATACGGAACATCTGTGAGGTCTGGTCTAGGGAGGGTAGTTTCTGCAAGTACCTCAGTGCAATCGTGTTCCTGAATGTAAAAACCTAATGGGCTTTGAGGTTTCTGAACATGATTTTATGGTTAGATTATGTGTTTTTAGCAAGATAATCTCATAGCCGCTGCACCTTTGCATTGTCATGTGTTGTGTGTTCATGTTTGTCATGAGGTGTGTAGTATACAGTGTGAGGTCATGTCCCAGAACCACCTTTGAAGCCTCTTGTACGACCATTGCACAGGCTGCTACGGCCTGTAAGCAATGTGGCATACCTTGAACTTGATCTGGAAGTTTGTTTGAGATGTATGATACGGGTCTCAGAGAATTCCCATGTGATTGTGCTAGGACCGCTGCAACCGTAGGTCCAGATACCACACAGTACAATGAAAAAGGCCCTGTGCACTCTATAAGTCCCAATGCAGGGGCTTGCCTTAGAGAGCTGATTAATGCTGTGAAAGCCTTAACCCTCTCTGTTGTCCAATCAATAAACTTTGGGGCATCCTGCAGGGTAGCAGACCTTAGGATAGAATCATAATAAGAGCAATCAGGTATCCACTGCCTGCAGTATATTATGGACCCTAGGAAAGAGAGAAGCGCTGACTTGTCTCTTGGTGGACTCCAGGAGGACAGTGCCTTGACTCGAGCTGGTGACACCAAACGTTCGGTTCGGATTATACACCCCAAGTACTCAACCTGCGACCTGCACCACTGGATCTCTTTGCGAGACACCAAGTGACCTTTTGAGGCGAGGCGAGGCGAGTTAGTAGGTGCTCTGAGTCCTCCGCACAGCTGACCTCATTTTCATTACACAGCAATAGGACATCCACATACTGAAGCAACACTGAGCCTTCTTTTGGTACCCAATCGCTTAAAGATCGATTCAAGACCATGGAGCACGCTGCAGGACTGTTCGCAAAGCCTTGCGGGAACCAAGCCCAGGTTTAAAGTTATTTTGGGCTTCCTCTGCAACAGGTATGGAAGAGAACGCGATACTTAAATCAATGACCATGTAGATCTTGGACGTTGCCTGTATCTCACAAAATATTGTAGCAATATCCGCAACAAAAGGTGGAAGGGGGACAATAGCTTTGTTCAGGGCCCTTTGGTCCTGTGCAAAGCGCCATTCACCACTGGCTTTGACTGGGTGAATGGGGGTGTTCCAGGGACTGATTGTATGTTTCAGTATTCCTTCTGCTAAATATTGCTTTATTTGTGGTGCTATGCCTGCAATTTTTCCTTCTGACAGGGGATATTGTTTTTGGTAATGTACTACTGCTCCTTCCCCAATGATGGGCTTGTATGGTGTACAATGTATGCAGTGCCCATATAGGGTGTGCTTCAAGGTGTGCCGATAGTAACATAAAGTACCCTCTAAAATCCTGTCTTTTTTTTTTTTTTGGTTAGACAAATCACAGATTTCTGATGTAGCTAGCAGGCCCCCATCTTTTGTAAATTTGATGTGAATGTTTAAACTTGACATTAAGTCTCTTCCCAGAGGAAGTGGTCAGTCAGAATGGCAAAACTCATTTAAAAAGATGTTGGTCATGAACTGTACCAACGGGCAATCTGCCTCTTCCCATATTACCCCTGCGGTTAGCTGCCCTACTTGTTCCTCTCCTAAGGGGGCATTCTAACTTCCAATGTCCCATGTCCCTGCATGTGAAACAACCCTGCTGGTTATCCTGGGGATATGCTTGGTATTTTACATAGTTACATAGTTAGTCAGGTTGAAAAAAGACACAAGTCCATCCAGTTCAACCGTAAAAAAATAAATAAAAAATAAATAAAAAATAAACATATATCGTACAATCCCATATACCCAATTCTATACCCACAGTTGATCCAGAGGAAGGCAAAAAAAAAACAGAAGAGCATGATCCAATTTGCTACAGCAGGGGAAAAAATTCCTTCCTGATCCCCCGAGAGGCAATCGGATATTCCCTGGATCAACTTTACCTATAAATGTCAGTACCCAGTTATATTATGTACATTTAAGAAAGAATCCAGGCCCTTCTTAAAGCAATCTACTGAGCTGGCCAGAACCACCTCTGCAGGGAGTCTATTCCACATTTTCACAGCTCTTACTGTGAAAAAACCTTTCCGTATTTGGAGGTGAAATCTCTTTTCCTCTAGACGCAAAGAGTGCCCCCTTGTCCTTTGTGTTGACCGTAAAGTGAATAACTGAACACCAAGTTCACTATATGGACCCCTTATGTATTTGTACATGTTGATCATATCCCCCCTTAATCTCCTCTTCTCAAGAGAGAATAAATTCAGTTCCTCTAATCTCTCCTCATAGCTGAGCTCCTCCATGCCTCTTATCAGTTTGGTTGCCCTTCTCTGCACTTTCTCCAGTTCCCCAATATCCTTTTTGAGAACTGGGGCCCAAAACTGAACTGCATATTCCAGATGAGGTCTTACTAATGATTTGAACAGGGGCAAAATGATATCTCTCTCTCTGGAGACCATACCTCTCTTAATACAAGAAAGGACCTTGCTCGCTTTGGAAACCGCAGCTTGGCATTGCATGCCATTATTGAGCTTATGATCTACCAAAACCCCCAGATCCTTCTCCACTACGGATCCCCCCAGTTGTACTCCCCCTAGTATGTATGATGCATTCATATTATTAGCCCCCAAGTGCATAACTTTACATTTATCAACATTAAACCTCATTGCACTTGTTGGGATTGTTGGCGAACTGTTTGTGTATAAGGGACAACCATTTGTACAGCAGCTAACTGCAGGCTTTCTATCTGTTCGGGGTTAAATGAGGGAAATACCCCTCCTTTTGTAGTGAATAAGCCCGAGGATGCACGCTTTTTTAATGTCTTTGAGAAAGGCATCAGGTTTTAATGTTGACCAATTGGGGGTAATTAATTTAAGTAACTGTGTTGTTTTGGGATCTCCCCCGGATATGACTGTGCTCACATACAGTTCAGGGTTCTCCATTCCTGTATCTTTGTATAACTGGTGTACCCGTTTACAAAATGAATAAAAGTTTTCTCCCAGTCCCTGCTTTGCAGTGCACATTATCTGCAAAGCGCTCTCTCCTTTGTAACTTTACTGCCAAACAGCTGCCCAAAATGATTCCCATTCCTTTGCATTTTTAAAGGGGTCATTATCAGCAAATAATGTCTTAATCTTCTACATCGCAGATAGGATCTGGATCCACTGTCTGTATTATTATTTCACAGTCATCAGCATTCATGCCAGTGCCTGCGCAATGTCTCTGTAAGAACAGAGCTGCCTCTCTGGGGTGTTTGCGTGGCTTTGGGCAAAGATCTTTAATATCCCTTAACGTCCCGAGGGGGAGTGGGATATGGACCGGGGTTTCTCCCATGTGAATAACTGGGAATTTTGAGGGCTTCTATCCCCGAGGTCAAGCCACCCACTGCCTCATCATCCTTATCCTCCTCAGCTTTTCTTCTATCACTTTTTCTTCATCTTCCTCTTTTTTAATACACTGTTCTTCCTCCTTTACTAATTGACTTAAACGTTCCTTTATCTGTCTTCTATCTTCCCCCTCCCGTAACCAATTAGTTCCCTTTTGTTTAGCTATGGTTAATACTCCTGCTATAACATTTGGA
Source organism: Rana muscosa (assembly GCA_029206835.1). Lineage (NCBI taxonomy): Eukaryota > Metazoa > Chordata > Amphibia > Anura > Ranidae > Rana > Rana muscosa. Next base: position 501,793,223 of record CM055117.1, read on the forward strand.
TCTAACGAGGGGTATATTTTCTTTGGGACAAGGGATTCATCTTTTACCATAGCATATGGAGGGGGTTTTTCTTGATAAAAATTAGGGGGAGCTGATGGATTTCCTATTGCGTCTTCTAATTGCTCTTTCTTTTCCATTTTTACACTTGTATATTTCTTTCTATATTCCTTCATACCCTTTGCCCAAATCTTACAACATTTAGTCATGTAATCTTTGTCAAGGTCTTTTATGGGATAATTATACTGTTTATGTTGGCCACATATTCTGGTCACTTCCTCCCACTCTTCCTCGGAACATGATCCGTATTCCCCCAAACATGGCACTTCTAACTGATGTGCTCTTTTTAAAACTAGTGACCAAAAAGGATCAGTATAATTTTTCCCAAAATTGACTTTAATGTAATCAATCGGAGAGGGTTGGTGCTGCTTACCTTCAGCTTCCTTTCCTGCTTGATTACCCATAATAGCAAACAATAATACTTATACTTTAAAATTAAAAAATTTCTGTCTTGCTTTCTCTATTTCGTTCCAGGGGCGGAAAATGTCCTTAAACTTATGACAATTTATAGATTTATGACAAGGAACCCAGTGTTCTCCTTTTTTTGGTATATAATTAGACACTGGATTTCAGACACACTTAGGCCCTCGAGTGTCAAACAATATGATAAAGAATTATGTATATTAAATCTTAACATATGTTGTTTTGATCCCTGGAACATAGGACCCTTGCCAATTTTGACATGATACCCCCCTGGAACAATTGCCACTAATGACGTGGTCTTCCCTTTATAAGCAAACAATAAACCAGTTTTACATTCAGGACAACAATATACATTCGACATTTAAAAAGGTAACCCTTTTTGTGTACACCTTTAGATATAGAGTTTCCACAGATCCGTCCTATGTAGAGAAGAATTTAAGATTCTTTCTCAATCTAATAACCTGGTCTGGCCAACCTAGCGAGACCCTCTGTATCTATTCTAAATCTACCTTTCAATCTTAACAGAGTCTCAGAAAACTTGTAGTTTTCTCGAGAGTCTACTTTATGGTGAACCAATTGACAAGGCAAGACTGTTGTTCCCAATAATAATTAAAGGGGGTCTTACCTGTTCAATTGGATCATCCCACTTCTGACACCACTGAAAGGTTCTGGTTCTGTTGGACCTTCTTGGCTCGAGCTGGACTCAGGATCTGTGGAAGTCTCTCTGACCGGTCGGATATTCAAGACACCAATAAACAGTGAATGGGTATACTAGAATATGTGTTTTAATGGTTACATGTCCTTTTTTATACACAGCGAGAAAAGTTGCCTCCCTCCTATGGACCTATCAGCAATAAGCAAAAACCTCATGATTTAGACAAAAATAAATTCTAACAGGTTTTTTGACTTCTGCAAAAGCGGTCAGTTAACATACGTCAATTGTGGTCAAACTAGACATGTTCTGACATTTGAAACAGGAAGATAAGAAACGCCAGATGTCAGTGTGGTCAATCTGTCAGTTAAAAAGCAGAAGTGAGATAAACTTTTTCCCGGAAAAGGCCTAACCACAAAGTCACATTTCATGCTTGTCAGTTACAAAGATTAGCCTGACCACACATCTTGTTCACATTCATGTCAGAGAAACATTATTGTAAAATATATATATATTTGAGGAGAACTCTAACCATGAATATTGGTTCATGATCTTCTTATACCTTACAGTGGTGGCACCATCATGCTGTGAGGATGCTTTCCTTCAGCAGGGACAGGGAAGCTGGTCAGAGTTGATGGGAAGATGGATGGAGCCAAATACAGGGCAATCTTAGAAGAAAACCTGGTATGCCGTGTACACACGATCGGTTTTACCAATGAAAACAGTCTGATGGACTTTTCTCATCGGACAAACCGATCGTGTATGGGCCCAATCTGTCTTTTTTCCATCGGTGAGAAAAAATAGCACTTGTTTTAAATTTATCCGATGGGAAAAAAAAAACGATAGCAAATTCCAATCGTCTGTGTGGAACTCCATCGGACAAAAAACCCACGCATGCTCAGAATCAAGTCGACGCATGCTCAGAAGCATTGAACTTCATTTTTCTCGGCTTGTCGGAGTGTTTTACGTCACAGCGTTTGGGACGGTCGGATTTTTGACTGATGGTGTGTAGGCAAGACTGATGGATTAGAATCCATAGGAAATCCGATCGTGTGTACAGGGCTTAAGAGTCTGCAAAAGACTTAAGACTGGGACAGAGGTTCACCTTCCAGCAGGACAACGAACATAAACATACAGCCAGAGCTACAATGGAATGGTTTAGATCAAAGCATATTCATGTGTTAAGCCCCGTACACACGGTCTGACTTTTGCCCAACAAACTTAGTTTTGAGCAAGTTGGACCAACAATCCGACCGTGTGTACGCTCCATCGGACAAACTTTTTTCGTTTGGTTTTCAATTTCATCGGACAAAAGTTGGGTCTGCAAATGGACAAACTTTTGCCCAACAAAAGTCCGATGGAGCAAAGTCCGACCGTGTGTACAGAAAACCATCGGACTTTAGTCCGATGGACAAAACAACTAATGTTAAAATCAACCAACAATAGCAGAAGTTGACCAAAGGGTGGCAGTAAAGATCAGAAAAGAGCAGAAAAAACAAGTGATGTTGTAAGAAGTTTTAAGAAAGTTTGCAGAAAAGTCAGAGTGTGTGTATGCTATGGGTGTTCCCAACCAACTCCGTTCGGACAAAAAACCACAGAAAAGTCCGATGGAAGTCCGAACGTGTGTACGGGGCTTTAGAATGGCCCAGTCAAAGTCCAGACCTAAATCCCATTGAGAATCTGTGGCAAGACTTGAAAATTGCTGTTCACAGATGCCCTCCATCCAATCTAACAGAGCTTGAGCTATTTTGCAAAGAAGAATGGGCAAAAATTTCACTCTCTAGATGTGCAAAGCTGGTAGAGACATCCTCAAAAGGACTTGCAGCTGTAATTGCAGCGAAAGTATTGACTTACAAATGCACGCCACACTTTTCACAGATTCAGGCCTCGTACACACGGCCGAGATTCTCGTTGAGAAAAACATGACGTTTTTTTCGACGAGATTCTTGGACAAGAAACTTGTCCCGGCCGAGTGTACACACGCTCGTTTCAAAGAACCCGCGGTTCTTTGAAAGGAGTGTACGCGGTGACGTCATCGACTACGTCGAGCATGCGCTTGTCACATTCGATGCCGTCGCCGCCATCTTGGTATACCCTACGTATGCCTAGGAAGCTACCGCGCATGCGTCAAATTCATTTCGAACATGCGCGGGCTTCCGGGCGGACAGGTAAGTGTACACACACTCACTTTTCTCGTCGAGAAACACGCCGAGGAGAATCTCGACGAGAAAATAGAGAGCAGGTTCTCTATTTTCTCGTTGAGGTTTCTTGTCGGTTTTCTTGACGAGAAACACGCTAGCAGCGTACACACGACCGATTTACTCGGCAAGACCTCTCTGCCAGCAAGTTTCTTGCTGGTTCTTGCCGAGAAAATCGGTCGTGTGTACGAGGCCTCATTTGTAAAAATTGCTGAAAACCATTTATCATTTTCCTTCCACTTCACAATTATGTGCCACTTTGTGTTGGTCTATCACATAAAATCCCCAAAAATACATTTATGTTTTTGGTTGTAATATGACAAAATGTGGAAAATATCATGGTGTATGAATACTTTTTCAAGGCACTGTAAGTGTCCTTATACTAAAAGTCAGCAGCTACAGTATTTGTAGCTGCTGACTTAAATTTTTTGGGGAGACTGGAGCTCCTCTTTAACCACTTGTCCCCCGCCCACTGTCAATTGACGGCGGGCGGAGGATACTCTCGTTCTGGGAGGACGTCATATGACGTCCTCCCTTTAAAACGAGCTAGGAGGCGTGCGCGTGCCGCCAGCGGCGCGCGCGTGCCCGCCGCGTTCACAAGGCCCGGGTGCGCGTGCCCGGCGGCCGCGATTGCCGCCGGGCACCCGCGATTGCCCGGGAAACGAGCAGGAAAGTGGATCTCTGTGTGTAAACACAGAGATCCACGTCCTGTGAGGGAGAGGGGACCGATGGTGTGTCCCTTGTACATAGGGACAACCATCGGTCACCTCCCCCAGTCAGTCCCCTCCCCCCACAGTAAGAACACTTTGAGGGAACATATTTAACCCCTTCCCGCCCCCTAGTGGTTAACCCCTTCCCTGCCAATCACATTTATACAGTAATCAATGCATTTTTATAGCAGGGATCGCTGTATAAATGTGAATGGTCCCAAAAATGTGTAAAAAGTGTCCGATGTGTCCGCCGCAATATCGCAGTCACAATAAAAAATCGCAGATCGCCGCCATTACTAATAAAAAAAAAAAAAAAAAAAAATGCTATAAATCTATCCCCTATTTTGTAGACGCTATAACTTTTGCGCAAACCAATCAATACGCGCATATTGCGTTTTTTTTTTTTTACCAAAAATATGTAGAAGAATACGTATCGGCCTAAACTGAGGAAAATTTTATTTAAAAAAAAAAAATGGGTATTTATTATAGCAAAAAGTAAAAAATAGTGTTTTTTTCCCAAACTGGACGCTCTTCTTTTGTTTATAGCGCAAAAAATAAAAACCGCAGAGGTGATCAAATACCACCAAAAGAAAGCTCTATTTGTGGGAAAAAAGGACACAAATTTTGTTTGGGAGCCACGTCGCACGACCGCGCAATTGTCATTCAAAGTGTGACAGCGCTGAAAGCTGAAAAATGGCTTGGGCAGGAAGGGGGTTTTCGTGCACAGTAGAGAAGTGGTTAACTTAAAGTGGTTGGAAACCCTTAAATACACCAAGTGAATGACTATTATCTGGTAATACAGAGAGATTAAACAAATCCTCCTACGTAAGTTGTACCTGTCTATTTGCAGTCTTCTCTCCTCTATATTCGTTCAAAGTGCTGAATTTATAAGATTTTCTGAGAGTTAAGCCCTGAGAGCTGTGTGAAGAGACACACACCCTTCACACAGCACACACAAACAGAGTTGAGGCTGTCAATCGGCTGGAGGTCCCTCCCCTGTCACCTTTTTTCTCTTGGTGTCAAGAAAAACTGTCAGAATTGATTCATGCTGATAACAGAGGAACAAAGTGAAAGACAAAAATGACACTTAGGCCTCGTACACACGGCCGAGATTCTCGTCGAAAAAAACATGTCGTTTTTTTCAACGAGATTCTTGGACAAGAAAATTGTCCCGGCCGAGTGTACACACGCTCGATTCAAAGAACCCGCGGTTCTTTGAATGGAGCGTACGCGGTGACGTCATCGACTACGACGAGCATGCGCTCGTCACATTCGATGCCGTCGCCGCCATCTTGGTATACCCTACGTATGCCTAGGAAGCTACCGCGCATGCGTCGAATTCATTTCGAACATGCGCGGGCTTCCCGGCGGACAGGTAAGTGTACACACACTCACTTTTCTCGTCGAGAAACAGGCTGACGAGAATCTCGACCAGAAAATAGAGAGCAGGTTCTCTATTTTCTCGTCGAGGTTACTTGACGGTTTTCTCGACGAGAAACCCGATAGCAGCGTACACACGACTGATTTACTCGGCAAGACATCTCTGCCAGCAAGTTTCTTGCTGGTTCTTGCCGAGAAAATCGGTCGTGTGTACGAGGCCTCAGTGCTTTTAATTGAGACAAGTACACACTATAGAGGGATATGTTTTGTTCATATTTCATGTCTGAGGTTTACAACCCCTTTAATTTACCACAACAGGCTAAAACTGGGTAATACTCTATCTCTACTTAACCACTCAGTGTTGTTTGAAAAACATAATAGGCCAAATATAATTACAACATTTAAATATAAATGTTGTGTAGATGGAGGATAAGGCATTACCTTATGCAGATTTTTCCTCGTTTCCTCTCAAATATGAAAAGTTCACTCTCAGTGCCTCTTGTATGCAACCAATCACCCCAGCTGCTCTCTGTACATTTGGGGACTGGTCGCATAACGTCCCCCCTACAGTTAGTTAATGCTGACATCAGTGCTGCTGAAGAAAAAAGAGTTGTTCCTTTGCACTGCTTCTGCTCACCCAGCTCTGCATTTCCTTTCTTAGCTCCTCCTATTACCGCTTAGTTCCTGTCCTTCTTTGCCACTCTCAGCAAAGTCATTAAAAAGATAGTGGAGCTTGAGACAAACAGGTGGGTACACAGGGGAATAGATAGAGAACAAGTAAACACATGCGAGCCACAGTCACATCTGATTGTACCAAAGTGAAAAATCTGAGGCACCATTATACCACTTGGTATAATGTGAATATGCATTTTCTTTGCATTGAGGTAAAAAAAAAACCTTCTGTGTGCAGCCCCCAGCCCACCCTAACACTTACCTGAGCCTGATGTTGATCCAGCGCTGTGCACAAGAGCAGCATCCCTGTTCTCTCTCTTCTCACTGGCTCACAGGCAGCAGCGGGAGCTATTGGCGATCACAGCCAGGGAAGAAGGAGCAGGGGTTAGGGCTGAGCCACACTGTGTGTGTCAATGCAGCTTGCTGTGGGGGGCACTCAGTAGGGGGGAGGGGCCAGGAGCTCCAGCAGGGGACCCCAGAAAGGACGATTGGGGCTGCTCTGTGCAAAACCATTGCACAGAGCAGTTAAGTATAACATGTTTGTTATTTAAAAAAATACCTTTACAATTACTTTAAAGTGGTTCTAAGGGCGAAATGTTGACGGTGGTATAAATTGCGCTAAATAGTGGGTGTGGCTTAAAGGGGCGTGGTTTAAAAAAAGTCTAAGATGACTTACATAGTGCAGAATGTGGTAATGTTAAATAGGGAATGTACACTGCAGAGTGGACGATGGTGGATAGCATGAGCATGAGAGGGGTGTGGAATGTAAGGCAGAGGGTATTATGTGCAGGAGAGGAGTGCGGAGTGTAGGGCGGTGGGTAGTATGTGCAGGAGAGGAGTGCGGAGTGTATGGCAGTGGGTAGTATGTGAAGGAGAGGAGTGCGGAGATTATGGCAGTGGGTAGTATGTGAAAGAGAGGAGTGCGGAGTGTATGGCAGTGGGTAGTATGTGCAGGTGAGGAGTAGGGAGTGTATGGCGGTGGGTAGTATGTGCAGGAAGAGGAGTATGGAGTGTAGGACGGTGGGTATTATGTGCAGGAGAGGAGTGCGGAGTGTATGGCAGTGGGTAGTATGTGAAGGAGAGGAGTGCGGAGATTATGGCAGTGGGTAGTATGTGAAGGAGAGGAGTGCGGAGTGTATGGCAGTGGGTAGTATGTGCAGGTGAGGAGTAGGGAGTGTATGGCGGTGGGTAGTATGTGCAGGAAGAGGAGTATGGAGTGTAGGACGGTGGGTATTATGTGCAGGAGAGGAGTGCGGAGTGGACGGCACTGGGTAGTATGTGCAGGAGAGGAGTAAGGAGTTATTGGCAGTGGATAGTATGTGCAGGAGAGGAGTATGGGGTGTATGGCAGTGGGTTGTTTGTGCAGGTGAGGAGTGCGGAATGTACGGCGGTGGGTAGTATGTGCAGGTGAGGAGTGCAGAGTGTATGGCAGGGGATAGTATGTGCAGGTGAGAGTATAGAGATTATGGAATTTTTTCACAATGCTTTTTTTCTGGGGGGTTGGTCAGTGGACAGTGCCAGTAGAGCAGGGGGGGCTGTTTCTCTGGTCATGTTCACTCATGGGTTTGGATGGGCAGGGTGATAGAGGGGGAAAAAAAGAAGAGAAGAGAAGTTAGAAATCACATAAAATAAAATTGTTCCCTTTTAAGTAATCCTCTGTGAGTCTATTACCATGTAATATTGTCTGTGATCTTTGGGAACAGTGAACAAACTATCAACCTGTTTAAATGATTTTTTTTTTTCATCTTTCTGATCAAATAACACTAACTTACATAACTTTTCTCGAGCAAAGTAAATTGGGTCTGCATCCTATTTTCTCTTTGGTATTTATTTTCTCTGATACTTGCAAGGTCTTTTGATGATTTTATTGGAGAAGTCACTTATCTGACCTATAAACTATTTTCCTGTTCTTTTATTTCCCCCCAGTAATATTTTAAAGTTAAAATGTGAATTAGATATGCATTTGGTTCTGCTTTAGTGAAGTTAAAAAAAAAAAAGAAATCATTCATGTTTTTTGGAAAGAAACTTTCCCAATTATGTTTAGCAAAAAAATTTCAAGTGGGAAAGTGAGGAATTTTATACTAGGAATATGTGTTTTTGTAGAATTTAACAACCAGCAAATGACATTTAGCCATGGTCAAGAAAGTGGAACACTCTGGCACTGCAAATAGTGGCAAGGACGCCTACTAGTGACAAATTCAGATGTGCAATAATCAAATTTGGACTGGACAAATCAAGATAATTGTCATAACTCAAGGAGAGGGGCCTGACACACTCAGTTGTACCCCCCACCTAGGAGCTACAACTTTACAAATGTCTTCCTGTATGTATGGATCTGGAGTGTACAGGCAGTAAGATGAGATACCAGGAAGCACAACCTCAAGACAAGGAACACAGAAGATTACCGGGTGGATACAGAACAAAAAAACACAGGCCTGAAAACCATGTAAAATGAAAGGTAAACATCACAGTACAAGAAAATGCTGGAAACTGAGGATTATGCCCCGTACACACGATCGTTTTTCATGCCGTTAAAACTGCCATTTTAAAAAATGGCCCTGAAAAATGATCGTGTGTATGCTCCAGAGCATTTTTAACGACGTGAAAAACGGCCATTAAAAATTCCGGACATGCTCTCTTTTTTCACGTCGTTTTTCATGTCGTTTTTTTTAACGACGTGAAAAACGATAGTGTGTATGCTTTCACGACGTGAAAAAAAACGCGCATGCTCAGAAGCAACTATGAGACGGGAGCGCTCGTTTTGGTAAAGCTAATGTTGGAAATGGAGATGGCACATTCGTCACGCTGGAATTAATAGCATCGTTTTAATGCTGCGCATTCCGTTCTTCTTTTGATAATGCTTTAAAATTACCCTCTTTTGATAATGACATTGAGAGTTATGCCAAACTTGTTTCTAAAGTAATTCCAAATTGCTCTAATGATTGTAAAATATTATTTATAAGCCGCACCTCCCTCCTAAATAATACTAATAATAATAAAATAATGTAATTCTCCTTTTTTCTTTAAATTATATTTTACTATTGTGTTTTTTTTTGTGGCCTTTTTTTTATTATTTTGGCTTAAATTATTCTTGTGTAAAGTTACCACAACAACCTTCCAAATGTGTCTCATTTGGCCTCAGGGAGGTTTGTGTCCCCTGATAATAACAATAATATAATTTGAGATGTCCCTGCCTGCTCCCTAGCAAGCTCTCTTTTGAAATACAAATCACATAGTCAAGTTTTTTAAGGGCACTAAAAATTTTTTTATTTCAGAACATTAACAAATTAAAGTGGAAGGCAGCACTGGAGAGCCTGCTTGCATTTGTGCATCCCTTTGACCCCACAACAACCATCCAAGATGTCCAAACCAAAATAGAGATTAGATCCCCAAAAAAAAGGAGCCCAATCTTGTCTTGTGCTCCTAGAGGTCAGGAGCCACAGCAGATAAGTCCTATATGTCCCCAGTCTGTGGTACTACAGCAGGCATTATTTTCTCCTCTTCCTTGTAGCCTTCTCTCCAGCCTTCTCTGCAGCCTTGGTTGGTTTCTTCCTTGGAGGCTGGGGATCAGGAGGAGAGGTTGTGGCAGGAGGAGTAGTAGGAGGAGGAGGAGGAGGTGGAGGAGTAGGGACAACCTCCGTTATGTCCGTGTACCTAGTGAGTTCACCCAGCACGCCCTTATTGATGACTTTCAATAGCAGGGTCTCACTGTAAATTTTTTGCTGCAACTCCATTTGCCCTAGTTTGTGGGCGAGGACTGCGGCAAATCCCTCATCAACAGAGGGTGCCTCTCTGAGGGCCGCTGTTGCCTCTCTGAGGAAGGCCCTGGTTTCCTCCTCCACCTGCCTACCTCTCCTTGGCCCTCGTGGTTTAACTACCAGGGGAGGCATCTGGGCTCTTGTGCTGGGCCAAGCCTCCTCCTGGGTGCCACTGGGCCCAGCCTCCTCCTGGGTGCCACTGGGCCCTGCCTCCTCCTGATCCCCAACATCACCCTCTTCCTGGCTCTGCTCTGGCTGTAAAAAAAGAAAGGGACATTATTTATTTTGCCACATCATCATTCACAGACATTGTTCACCTCTAGACATTGTTGAAATCAATGCCAAAAGTTATGTCATTTTCATTGATTCCGCATCCTGGTTTTGTTGTCTTGTGCACATAAAATTAGGCCACTACTGTATCTTGCTCTTTACAAACTTTATTGGTAGAAGTGTACATACCTTTAACAATACTAACATCTATTTAAATTCTACAATTTTGTAAGATATAAATATAGATATCAATACTTTACCTGGCTCCATATCTCCAAATCTGCCTCCTCAAGGTCCTGATCTTGATCCTCAGAGGAAGCCAGAGCAGGGTTGACAGGAAGGCTGGAGGACTGGCTGCAGGGAAGGCTGGAGGGTTGGGTACAAGGAAGGCTGGATTGACCTCTGGGGGGAAGGGTGGAGAGAGATTCCCGCACTTCCAGCTGGTCATCCAGAAAAGCAAGCTTACTGTAGTACCACAGACTGGGTTTATAAACCTTATCTGCTGGTGCACCTGACCTCTGGGACCTCAGGACCATAGTCCTCTGGGTCCTGTATGTCCCTCTGATGGTCGCAATTTTGTTTTTGACATCTTGGAGATCTTGGGTATCTTTGTTTGCACAAATGCAAGCAGGCTCTCCAGTGCTGCTTTCCTGGCGTCTTTATTTTTATTAGCGCCACTTTTTGTTTGCCATAATATAGGGAGCTCTTGCCATTTGTCGATGAACTCCCCCATGAAGTCTGGGTTTTTAAAAGTATTCATGATATCTGTAAAAGCGAGAAACCAAAAAAAATATATATTTCAGGCAACATTCCTCAACTGTGCATTGTCTACATATTTTGAGCACACAAATCTCCTCGTCTGATGAACCTCAAAAAGTAAAATTGTTAGGTACCTTCGTCACGACGTTCGTTGCTAACTCCCTCTCCCGACAAATGAACGTATTTCCCAGACATGGATCTTCACTTGATATACACAGCGCATGCGTGAAACTCCGCACGCTTTCCCCGCCCCTAACGTTCGATATTGTACTTTCCCCGCCCCTTCTCGCTCGTAGTGCTGAACAAAACATGGCGGAGACACAGGTGGCTGAGATTACCTCTACAGAGGATGAAATTCCAGAGGAGCCCAAATCAAGACCCAGGAGATATAAGGCATCCAACATGTCATTCGAGGAAATGGTGGAGATGGTCGCCATTTTAAAGAAGGAGGATTATGATGCCAAGCATGGTCCGTATAAAAGGCCTAATCTGGTCAAGTCCAGAATTATGGGCAAAGTGGTCAAAAGTCTTCACAAAAAATTCGGGGTGTGCAGAACGAAGGAACAGCTCAGAAAACGATGGTCAGATCTGAAGTTGCGGGAGGCCGACCAATATAAAAGAATCAAGAAAGTTATATTAAAAAGTAAGTAATTTTTTTTTAGTTTCCATGGTACATATTATTTTCTTGTATTCTGTCGTGTATTTTTAACTTTCATATAGTACACTGAAAGATACCATCTTTCAGGTTCGTCCGCACAGTAAACGGACGTATTAAACCTCTTTCTCCGTACAGTTCCTCAAACGATGTTTTAGGATCATCCAGTGTGAACACCCATGTATTTTGGTTTATTTGGGGGAGTAAATTTGGGCCTCACTTATTTTTTGGGTGCTAATCCAAAGGACATTTGTTCGTTTGAAAAAACGATATGCATGGTAATGTTAAGGGAGTGAATGCTCAGCAGCTGATGAAACATCTGAACGCAGTAGTACAAGTGTGGGCTTACAGCCAAAAAGCTTGAGGGTGTCACACACAGGTGATCCTGTGTAGATACTTTGGGGTGTTACAATGTGTCAAATTTGTGTTCAAAATGTATATGCTCTGGTTTTGGCTATGTATCCAATCATTTGTCCCGGTTGGCACAGGGGGTTAAATTTAAAATGGAGCATGCTTCAAAAGAATGATTACAAAGTATTTTTTCATGTTTCTTATTTTAGCAAAATTGAGTCGCTACTAATGAAACTATTCCTTTTATTTCAATCTCCCTAGGGATTCGAAAAGCTACCTCAGATGAGACAATAATTGCAACACCTACAACAATAGCCCCAGAACCCCAGGATGGAGAGGAATGTGATGTTGTGGAAGTGGAAAGTGGCACCACCACAGGTCAGAGAGAAACCAGACACATGCATGTTAAATAGATGTAGGCCTACATATTCTATCCTACATATTTATTTTTACATTTAGGTGCAGTTCTGGCCGAAGACCCCAATAAGTTGACACATCACAGTGCCCAGATCCTGATCCAATACCTGATGGTCTGCTGTCGTGACCTCGAAAAAATTAAGGGAGACTTGCTAGAGATCAGGGCAAATACAAAGCGGGTGGAGGAAAGGCTCCAAAATATCATGGCTGTGCTTGGGCATGTCTAATGTTTTTACACCAAATAACGTTTTACTTGCAGAGTTTTATAAGTATTTTTGTTATTTTACCCTTTAATGACTAGCACATGTTTACCTTTTTCAAAATTTTGACGAATATAGTTTGTTTATGCATGGCTGGTCATGCGTTTTAATACACCCGAAATTAAGGGAACATCCACATTTCTAAGGAAGTTTCCCACCTAAAAAAAGAAATAAAGGTATTTTTACATAACAAATAATTGTGGCTTCATTATGTAAATGTGGTGCTGAGTGAACTAATCAATGTTTGGTGTTTACACTGACAATGAAGGCTAATTAAGATTGTTTAATCCACATGGCAAAACAAGTGCACTAGGTAAACCTACCAGAAACATCAAACATTATACAATAAAAAATCCAAACCAATCTTTACTCAAGAAAAAGTTTTATTTTTTTGGTATAAAATTATTAAAGATTGTCTGGCATTTCAATGGCCCCCCTACCCATAAAATAGTCCACATATTGGTTACGGACCTCACGTCCGGTTGGGGGGGCCAAGCCAGGACGGCCAGGTTCCAGGGCCACCAAAGTTTCTGCATTGATTAAAGAGGCCTCAGGCCCACTCAAAGATATATAACTCATTGAATGCACCCTTAGGAAATTATGCAGCACACAGCACGTCATAACCACATGGTTCCATTTGTATGGGGCAAGGTGGATGGAGGTAAGGAAGAGGCGAAATCGGCTGGCCATGATCCCAAACGCATTTTCCACCACCCTTCTGGCTCTGGCCAGCCGATAATTGAACACCCTCCTCTCAGGGGTGAGGGTGCGTTGCGGGAATGGCCTCATCAAATGGGGTCCCAGGCCAAACGCCTCATCCGCCACAAAGCCAAAAGGTAGTCCCTCCACATTCTGCTCCGCTGGTGGCAAGGCCAGCAGATCCAAAAGGAGCCGTTCTCCAAACTCCGTCTGGGCAAAAACTCCTCCATCAGACATCCTGCCATTCTTGCCAACGTCCACATAGAGGAACTCGTAGGTGGCCGACACCACTGCCATCATCACGATGCTGTGGAACCCCTTATAATTATAATAAAAGGATCCCGAATGGGGTGGTGGGACGACCCGAACATGTTTGCCGTCGATGGCTCCTCCACAGTTCGGAAAGTTCCATCGCTGGGCAAACTCGGAAGCCACATTCTGCCATTCATGTGGCGAAGAAGGGAACTGTGGAATTAAAGAAATAATAAATTAATACTTGGAGCCAGAAACATTGAAAGCTGATTTCATACACACATTCATGGCCAACATTGGTAGAAACTGTTCAAAACATAAAAAATTGGAAGCAACAAAAAACAAACAAACCAAAAAATTATGGGGGGGGGGGTTGAAGATGAGTTGGGAATATCACACATGAAGGCTGTAGCACTCTGTATTGAAGTTAACAAAAATGAAACATTCCTAGGCAAAATTTAGGGTGCGTTTTGGGTAAAGCACTACGATAGAACATAGAATAAAAAACATGGAAATGACTAGGCAAGGTAGGTATGGCCCCAGGATAGCATGCTGGAGAGGTTAGGTAAGCCAAATTTACAGGTAGGCCTCAAACCCCAAACTTTAAATAATAAAACATGGGGAGAAAGGGGACATTCCCTGCAGCTAAGAATCATGTGAATTAAGGACTGCAAATAAAGCAAATTAAAAATATCCAAAAATAAAAACCATACAATGTGAATTTTTGAAGAAGAACACTTACCTTAATATAGTCCTCCTGCAAAACTTGAAGGATGGCAGAACAAGTCTCTGGTATAATGATCCCCAGAGCCTGGGGGGATATGCCTGTGGAGAACTTAAGGTCCTGCAGGCTTCTCCCAGTAGCCAGGTATCGCAACGTGGCGATGAGCCTCTGCTCAGCACTGATGGCTTCCCGCATAACGGTGTCCTGCCTGGTAATATAGGGGGACACCAAAGCCAACAGCTGCTGAAATACGGGGTCAGACATCCTGAGAAAATTCCTGAAATCATCAGGATTATTCTCCCTGATCTCCCGCAACAAAGGCATGTGACAGAATTGGTGCCGCTGGAGCAACCAATTCTTGGTCCATGAACTCCTCCTGACCCTGCTCATGGCATGGAGTCGGGATACAGCATGAACCCCTGCACCAACTACAGCACAAACTCTACGACGAGTACGTAGCCGCAACATGGCTAGATAACGGTCGGCTGTACAGAACGAACTAGAAGAACGCACGGAAGAACAGCAAGGCCTATGAAGAACAAGCTGAAAAACACGAACGTGCAGAGCAGGCCGCACTGAATAAACAGATACAAACTGACTACAAGCAGTGCTAAACAGATACGAACCCACAGGCGCAAACTGAACTCCCGAAAACGATCTTCAAAGCACGAAGACTGAAAAGCGCGAATCGTCTCTCACCAAACTTTTACTAACACGCGGTAACACGGAATTAGCAAAAGCGTCCCAAAGGGTGGCGTCATTCGAACGGAACTTCCCCTTTATAGTGCCGTCGTACGTGTTGAACGTCACTGCGCTTTGCTTGATCGTTTTTTTTAATGATGGTGTGTACGCAAGGCAGGCTTGAGAGGAAACATGAAAAAAAACGAGGAGAAAAACGTTGGTTTAAAAAATGACATTAAAAACGATCGTGTGTACGGGGCATTAGTTTTAAACCAAATAAATAAATTACAGCATAGTAGATCAGATACAAGTAGACATCAGTCCACAGAGCGGAGACACAAAGCACACTGCACAAGTCAGCACAAAGTGCAGGGAAAAAGCACAGAAAACAAGAGAACAAGTAACGCCACATTAGGGAATAGGGATGATAAAAGTAGAACATTTTAAATCATTTTTTGGTTCTTCTAATTATTTTCCTTTAGATGTTGATCTGTGTAGAATAATTTTAGAAGTCCAGGCAATAATGGTTTATGATTGTCACCATTCTTTGTAGAGTGGATAATCATACATTCATTCAAAATAATCAAAGCAGGTCACAGATTTGTCTAAATTGTCAAATGAATTCACTCAATACTACTCACCAGTAGGGATGATGTTTGGGTTTTCCGCTATCATGGCTTCACAGCAAGTTCTGTGTGTTTGAGGTTCAAAAGATGCGGGGTACTGATGTGTGCATTCACCAGGCCAAATTCTTTGTAACCATAATGGACTGCCTGATCACTGGTTTAGGTCAGCTGGCTTAGAAGGGCCAATTATGGGGGCTTTAATATGTGCCAGCCCCCTCACTAAAAAAAAAGGATTGCCAGTAGGGTTGTCGTCCACTCCACATTATACAGGATTTTTATGGATTCTAGGTTGACATGCTGCATCTTGTATCTACTCAATACAAGACACAGTTTGTCCTGTATTTCTGTACCTCCTGCTGCCTGCCCCCACACTTTTTAATGGGTGCTGTATGTGGACGGCATGCACTGTCCATAACTGTAGAGCTCCTAAGCTGCTCCATGCACTTTTCCTCTGCAAAAGGACCCCCCTAGCAGCAGGTGACTGTGCCAGAAAGAAAGGAGCTCTTGTTACTATTGCAGATGAGAGGATTGGCACTGAATGGTGACTCTAAGGCAGGGAGAAGCCTGCCCAGAACACTGTACAGTAGGACACAGGCAGCCCCAGGGTTCAGCAGGCAACCAGTGTGGTGGTGGTGGAGAAGTCTCCCTGCTCTCTCAGCGCAGAGCAAGTAAAAAAATCTGTGAACCACTAATGTTCCTTGCACTGCCAGTTGCTCAGATTAGGTTCGCTCAGATTTTTCAGGTTTTTTATATGATTTCTGGTTGGGTTGCAGCCTCAAGTGATATAATCTTAGAGTGGTATTAAACCCAAAAGCAAACATTTATTATATTCCAGCTTACCCTTTCTTAGATGTAAAGGCTGCATTTATTATCTTATTTAGCCTTTCTTTTGTAGTGCTACCTGACTGCCAGTAATAGCTGGATCTTCCATAATAGTACAGAGGCTGCCACTGACCCGCAAACCAGTCCATCATTCTGGCCCTAATGAATAAGTCTAGGGGTTGTATTTTTTGGTAATTTATTGCTTGAAAAAGTTTAACAGGAGAGGGGATCGGGGTATGGGATACTCCAAAACACTCAGCACTTGATAATTAGAGGACAATTTTCTCCTTATTATTATTATTATACAGGATTTATAAAGCGCCAACAGTTTGAGCAGCACTTTACAACATCAGGGAAGATAGTACAGTTACAATACAATTCAATACAGGAGGGGTCAGAGTGCCCTGCTCGTTAGAGCTTACAGTCTAGAAGCAATAGTGGGTGTTGAATAGGGATGAGCAGGCGGTTCAAGTCGAACGTTTGAATACCGAACATTATGGGGCGCTCGCGAGATCGCAGTCCATTGACGGCTGCTGATTGGTCAAAGCATGCACCTGACCTGCATGCTTTGGCCAATATCAGCGTGCTCTGCTGTAAGAGCCATGATTGGCCAAAGGCAGCATGTACATAGTCTTATGAATGAGAGCAGTAAATGACATTTGTAAAGGAAAACATGTCATTTAAAACTGGTCGCGGCTGTAATGTATTGCAACATAGATAAAAATCATTGAAAAAAACGGCATAAGTTCACCCCAGTCCATTACCAGGCCCTTTGGGAATTAAAAAAAATTGCATAGGGGTCTCCCCAAAATCTATACCAGGCCCTTTAGGTCTGGTATGGATTTTAAGGGGAACCCCAAGCCAAAATGTAAAAAAAAAATGGCGTAGGGGTCCCCCCACAATCCATACCAGCCCTTATCCGAGCACGCAACCTGGCAAGCCGCAGGAAAAGGGGGGATGAGAGAGCGCCCCCCTCCTGAACCGGACCAGGTCACATGCCCTCAACATGGGGAGGATGCTTTGGGGTCCCCATTCATCTTCGATCACAGCGCCAATGACCCGAGAAAAAAAAACTGAAAAAACTCTGCCTCCATGAGAGGCTCCTGCTGACTGCAGGCTTTCTTTACATTACAACTGTGCCATTATGCTGGTTCTCACAGACGATATTGTCATCATGCTGCCTTTTAAATATAGTTTGCTGTGTTATTCAAAAGATAGTGTTTGCCATACTATCACGCTGTGTTCCACCTGTTACTATGGTTACCGGGTGTGCTCTCCATCCAGTACCCCTCCCCTGTATGGTATAACTAGCCCACAGTAAGATGGCCACCAGCAAACCCTGAGGAAGGAGCACGCATTCTCTGAACGCAAAGCACCGCCCACTGACCCCAGTTCCTGGAAGTGACGTCATCTCAGAGCATCGCCGATCGTAGCCGGTGTAGCGGGGCGTCTGTAAAACAAGTTAAAATGACAGGAGAAGTGATTGATGGGTTATATGTTCCTCCACAGATTCTTAGATTTATAATCTAAGATAACACCAGCAAAGACTTCAGGATAAAGAAAGATAGTTCTTTATCCTGTGTTGGTAAAGTTCATTCCGGGGCTGGTTTTATTGGGAGTCTGATAGAGCTCTGGGTGGGACAGACTCCCAAGTCCGTGGATCCCCAATTTACTGGTTTCCTTCCAGGCCTTGATTAAGGCAGCTGGTTTCAGCTCTCAGTGAGAGAGTGTGTGCCTCCATGTGAGGAGGCATATGGGAGCATGGCTGCTTATCCCTGATTTTGGATACAAGTTTGTGCAATTATAAGGACAATTACTACCAAACCAAAGGACTGATCAAACTACGGATACAGTAAGGCTCGGTAGAGCAAAAGTTTATTTTGTTTGTTTGATGGCAAGATGCCCTTTTTTCTTCTGTTGGAAATATCCTGTGCATTAAACATGGTGTTTTCTTAAAGAGACTGTGAGTTGTCCCTGCCTTGAGTCTGATCCCCCTACACCGGACAACAGATCGTTTTCACCAGCCCATGATGCCCAGCACTATTCTGGGACAGCGCGTATCAAATGTATATGATACACACCCATGCTGGATAAATGTCACTCATTTGTGAGTGTTCTTAATCTTACTTCTTACCCTAAAGGGCCTGGTAATGGACTAGGGGGAACCCATGCTGTTTTTTTCAATGATTTTTATCTACTGTATTTATTGGCGTATAACACTCACTTTTTTACCCTGAAAATAGAGGGTAAACTGTGCCTGCATGTTATACGCAGGGGGCTGTGTGTCATGGATATTCATTAATGTCTGTCTGCCATCTTACCTTTCCTCCTCATGTGTTGTTCTTAGAGGCCAGAACCCTTTCACCTGGCTTCCTTTATAATCTCCTCCCAGCCTGACTCCACCCCAGGCCCTATCACAGAACACTATATTAACCTGTGCACTGCAAGCCTGCTTTGCTGATCAACGTGTTTGTTAGGCATTGTGTGTTTGGGTTCCTGCCTGCCGTGTGCTACGTCTGTCTCTCTGTTACGTTATTGGCTTGTCCCCGACTATCCCTGTCTGCTTGTGACCCTTGGCCTTCGGCTTGTCTCTCGTTATCCTTGTCTGCTTGTGGCCCTTGACTTTCAGCTTGTTATTCGTTACTCTTATATCTTGTGCTGCTGCTTCCCCTCTTGTCCCCTTATCCTACAGGGCGTGAGCTAGGAGACTCTAGGGGCCGCGACCTGGACCCAGCCTGCAGCATAACATCCTCACCACTGGAGGCTCTGGAGAAGACCTGCTGGGTCTTAGACTCCGCGCCCTGGGGAATCTTGGCTCTAGCTTCCGTTTGGATCCCGGTTGTGCTCCTCTGGTCCCGCTTTCCACAACCACCCAGTTTCCTATCCACAGCAGTCAGCTATAGGGTTCACTACCTTGCGGTGCACTCCTGTCCCCCTACGGTGTGCATCTGTCACCTGGCCGTAGGTGACCTGACAGTTTGATCAACCATGAACCCGGCTGACATCCCGCTCCCCGCGGATGATCCATTGTGGGGCATAGTCCACAGACTTGAAACCCAGGAATCAAATCAGGCTCAGGTGATGCGATTCCTCCAGGATCTGGCTTCTCGATTCGAGCAGCTTCAGGCCTCCTTGGGAACCCCGAATCCGCGACCTCAAGTACAACCAGCGGCTGTACCTATCGCACCAGTCGCAGCCACACATTCACTACAACTGCCAGCTCCGTCCCGTTTCTCTGGGGACTCCAAGGCCTGCAGGGGGTTCCTTAGCCAATGCACGATTCATTTTGAGCTTCAGCCTCAAAACTTTCTGTCTGATAGGGCAAAGGTAGCCTATATCATTTCCCTCCTCTCCGGTGAAGCTTTAGCCTGGGCAGCCCCTCTGTGGGAACTGAATGAT
Source organism: Rana muscosa (assembly GCA_029206835.1). Taxonomy (NCBI): domain Eukaryota; kingdom Metazoa; phylum Chordata; class Amphibia; order Anura; family Ranidae; genus Rana; species Rana muscosa. The sequence goes on from CM055117.1 coordinate 501,812,988, forward strand.
CCAGTGGTTTCTAGCCTGTCTGGCTTCTTGAAACTTTTTCGGAATATCTTTGAAGAACCGGCTCGTGTCTCTTCAGCGGCCAGCGCCCTTCTACGTCTCCGCCAAGAGTCTGCTTCAGTGGGACAGTACGCCCTTAATTTCCGCATACTGTCGGCTGAGTTGAGCTGGAACAATGAGGCCTTAGTCGCAACCTTTTTGCATGGCCTTTCTGATAGAGTGAAGGATGAATTAGCAGGAAGAACCATCCCCACTGATCTGGACGGAGTTATCTCCTTGTGTAACCAGATCGATATTCGCTTTCAGGAAAGGACCCTAGAAAAGCGGCGCCAGCACTCCTTGGTCCTTAGTCAGCCTGAGCTCCCCTCTCCTCGACCCGTGGAGCATCTCCTGCCAGCTGAGGAACCCATGCAGCTGGGCAGGACCAGGCTATCCCCAGAGGAACGTGCTAGGCGCAGAACTCTAGGCCTGTGTCTCTACTGTGGGGGCAAAGGTCATTTTCGTGACACTTGCTCTCTTTGTCCAGAAAAACGTTTGGGTCCACTTCATCTGTAAAGTGGAGTATTGGACCCAGAAATATCACCTTCCCCTTCTCGTCTTCTGCTTTCTGTGTTCCTTCATGTTGGTGCTTCTTCTCATTCGGTCTCAGCATATCTGGATTCCGGAGCCGCTGGTAATTTCATGGACTGGGAAATCGCATCGTCCATGAGACTTACTCTTTTGCCCCTCACCACGCCATTGGTGGTCTTGGCGATTGATGGTACTGTTCTCCCAGGGGGACCTATCCGCTTCCAGACCCTCCCTGTTAAGATGTCGGTAGGGACACTCCACCAGGAGTGGATATCCTTCCTTATCTTACCCAAGGCCTCAACGCCTATAATTTTGGGTCTCCCATGGTTACAGCTCCATTCTCCTCATGTGGACTGGACTACTGGACAGATCCTGGCTTGGGGTTCCTCCTGTTCCTCGTCCTGCCTACCCAAGGTTGCCCCCTGTGAACCTGAGCCGGTCATTCATTCCAGGTTGCATAACCATTTACATTTCTCTGTCCCTAATCACCCTTGGACGCACAGCGAGGCTAGCTTGTCTACAAGTCCTGCAGTCGCTACGTCTTGCGATGCGATTCAGGTAGTCGCTACACCTGACTCTGCTATTCACTCGGCCTCTGTACTAGTTATGCCAGTCCAGCCCATGCCCAGTGAGCCTCCTACTGTTTCTTGTTCAGGACATTCTGCTTGTCTTTCAGCTATTCAGCTTGACTCCTGTGACATGTCACCTTCTAACCAACCTGACTTCAGGGTTCGACTGACATCTGCCCAGCCTGATGGTCCTGTGCTAGATGACCAGTTCCTCTTTAAGGGTCTAGGGGACCCTCCTCAGATTCCTGTTGATCCTCTCATGCCCTTGCTTATTCCTAGAGAGCCTTTGGTCCTCAGTAGATCTTCTTGTCATCTCCCTACCTCGGTTCTGGTCTTTGAGGATAATCTAAAGTACGAGGTTAGACAAGTTCTGGATTCTCGGCTCTGCAGAGGTATTCTTCAGTACCTTGTGCATTGGAGAGGTTTTGGTCCTGAGGAGGCGTCTTGGATCGCTGCATCTCAGGTTGTTGCACCTCGTCTGTTGAGGAGGTTTCATCTGAGATTTCCCTTTAAGCCTGGGCCCAGGCGGGGGAGGGGGAGGGCCCATAAGAGGGAGGGTACTGTCATGGATATTCATTAATGTCTGTCTGCCATCTTACCTTTCCAGCCTCATGTGTTGTTCTTAGAGGCCAGAACCCTTTCACCTGGCTTCCTTTATAATCTCCTCCCAGCTTGACTCCACCCCAGGCCCTATCACAGAACACTATATTAACCTGTGCACTGCAAGCCTGCTTTGCTGATCAACGTGTTTGTTAGGCATTGTGTGTTTGGGTTCCTGCCTGCCGTGTGCTACGTCTGTCTCTCTGTTACGTTATTGGCTTGTCCCCGACTATCCCTGTCTGCTTGTGACCCTTGACCTTCGGCTTGTCTCTCGTTATCCTTGTCTGCTTGTGGCCCTTGACTTTCAGCTTGTTATTCGTTACTCTTATATCTTGTGCTGCTGCTTCCCCTCTTGTCCCCTTATCCTACAGGGCGTGAGCTAGGAGACTCTAGGGGCCGCGACCTGGACCCAGCCTGCAGCATAACAGCCTCACCACTGGAGGCTCTGGAGAAGACCTGCTGGGTCTTAGACTCCGCGCCCTGGGGAATCTTGGCTCTAGCTTCCTATAGGATCCCGGTTGTGCTCCTCTGGTCCCGCTTTCCACAACCACCCAGTTTCCTATCCACAGCAGTCAGCCATAGGGTTCACTACCTTGCGGTGCACTCCTGTCCCCCTACGGTGTGCATCTGTCACCTGGCCGTAGGTGACCTGACACTGTGGAAAGTTTTTTTCCTGAAACTTCCCTCTTAAAGTTAGGGTGCGTGTTATATGCCTGTGCTTGTTATACGCCGATAAATACGGTATATTGCCAGGACCTGATGCGCTACTTTACAGGCATACTAAGGGCACCCCCAGGCACGATATTTAAAGGAATATTTCATTTTTATTTTTTCACTTTAAGCATTATTAAAATCACTGCTCCTGAAAAACAGCCGTTAAAAAAAAAAATAGCATTGATTACATGTCCCCTGCGGCAGGACCTGGGTCCCCAAACACTTTTTATGTCAATAACATGCATATAAGCCTTTAAAATGAGCACTTTAGATTTTTTATGTTCGTGTCCTATAGACTTTAACAGTGTTTGCGCGTTCGTCCGATTTTATGCCTGTTAGCAAGTTCTGGTGCGAACCGAACCGGGGGTTGGTTGGCTCATCCCTAGTGTTGAACAGTCTAAGGCCTCACAGCTGAAGACCATGGGGCTTATCTTTTAGGCATTAGGTACCTTGCACTGATGCACAACTGCTGGAACCCAGTGCAGTTTCTAGAACACTACAAAGTCACAGAGATCAGTTTAGGATCTTTATTTACAAATCCCCAGGACAGCTGCCACCTTCCAGCTTCCACCAAACATGGTTCAGTGAGTAAGATGTCATCTCTTCAAACGCTTATGCTAAGGTTCTGTAATCAGCTTCTAGCAAAGTCCATTGAGGTCCTCAGCCCTGACACCTTTAGAGCAGCTGTACAGTCCATGGGATGCCTGAGAGCAGCAGCCCCCCTGGCTATGGAACCCTCCTGGGGGAAAGGAACCCTACTCTCCAGTGTTTCCGAATATTTATCACCACCCCAGCCCCCTTCTGGACACTCCTTTCCAGGGATTGGCTGGAACCTGATAAATATTCAGGCTGGTCATTTTAAATCTCCCGCCCTATGCTCTGGAAGCTTCTTCCAGAGGCAGGGAGGAGCAGTCAAACCTGTTAAACCCTAAACAGACCAGGCCAAACAATTGCTGCTCCCTTGATTTCAGAAGGAGACAAAAACTAAAATTAAGCTAGGAAGGTAGTACATTTTCTTCTGTTTTCATCTGGTGATCCAGCTAGTAAGTCTTTTCTTTTTCAAAACAACAATCCCTCTAGCAGAATGTATCAGTTAGAGAGAAGAGATAAACAATTTAACAGTGGCTAAAATTGGTGCTTACAATGATAAGCTTTTGTTTATGTAAAACCTTTATACCAAAAGAAAAAAAAATGTTTGCTGTAACTTCTTATAATGTATTAGCTGGAGTTTGGCTTCAGTATGTTAGAAGCAGAACTTCAGTCATTTTTTCATCTTTCCATCTATTAAATTGGATGTAAACCCCAATTTGATTTTTAATTACCTCCTGCACCTTGTACAGTATAGGATTTCATGCCATCTGTGCCCAGTCTTGCCACAAAGAGTTAATCCAGCTCTGAGCAATCCTCTTATCTTTTTCCAGTGAGATAAAAACTGACACACAGAGAAATAGGAGTCAGTTCTTCCCCCTTGCTGTGAGTGACAGGTTATTTACATATCTCATGCACGAGCCTGAGAGGCATTCTGTGTATTTCAGATCCCCTCCTCCTCTCTTCTCCAGCTCTCCCAGGATTGGCTGCTCCACACCTTAGCATGATTGGGCATGCTGAAGTCATGTGGTGACTTTTCTGGGTTTTGACTGGATGCTAAAGATCATAGCAGAAGTTCAGTGTAAGAAATACACAGGAGAAAATGCATGTTGACAAGGGGAGTGTAGAGGTGGGCAGAGAGTCTACTGACATCACGACTCCACCCACCATGCTCCGGACAACAGACCCACCCACAGAATCTGCAGTTTTTCGGGTCTCATAACAGACAGAGGGGAGACATTTGACAGGTAAGGATACATGCAGGAGGCATGTAAATCCTTATAGATAGCCACTATGGCAGTAGTTTGGAAAGGATGAGAGTGGGTTTACATCCACTTTAAATCTTCTGCCCTTGTTGTTTTAACTTTACATAGTAAAACCAATTTTTTTCTGCAAGTAAATACCTCATACAGCCCACTTTCTGTTTCTTGTCTGGAAATAAGCCTCTCTCTCTCGTAAGATTTTGCCAGGAAGCTAGGGGGGATGAGTCATAAGAGGGTCAATGAGAGCTGCAGAGCTGGAGGTGTGCCTCTGTGTGTCTGTGTAAATCTAGGAAGTGAACAAGCAGCAGCTTCAGCTGCCCTCATATAAAATAGATGCAGCCAGACTCAGTGGAGGGAGAGTCCAGCAGCATATCTGGCAAGTACAGAATCACAGTATATATAAAATAATATGCAAAGTGGTTGGAGGGAAGCTTCAGAATGGCAAAGATGTTTTTAATACAAATTATGTGAGCAGACTGCGGATCCTCTTTAAATCTGCTAGTGCATCTAACACTACCCTCCCCCAGTCTGACAATGTTGTTGTCCAAAGGTGCCCCCTGTGCATCTTCATCCAGAGTGGGGGCACACAAGATGTTTACCAGATGAAAACAGATGCAAAAAAGCCTAAAAAAGAAAACAAACACAGCCACCACATTTAAGGATTGGTAAGCTGCAATATATTACATTTTTGGTTTGGGAAATGATACAGATTTCAGTTTTTAGCCCCCCTCAATTCTCCCCCCCCCCCAGCTTTCTCTCCCTTCCCTTCCTCCTGTCCTCTTTCTCCTCACTCTCTCTCTCTCCCCCACGTCGCTCTCTTTCTTCCTTTCACTCTTTCTCTCCTCGTCTCATTCTCTCTCGTCCTTTGCTGTCCTTCTCCCCCTCTCTCTCCCCTCTTGCTTGCTCTATCATCTTTCACTCTCTTGCTCTTTCTCTGTCTTTGCTCTATCCCCTCTTCCTCTCCCTCTATTTCCCCTCTCGCTCGTGCTCTTTTTCTCTCCTCTTGAGCTTTCTCTCTTAAACAGCCAATAGATTATGCAACTTTCTTTCCTTCCAGAAAATTGCTTCATTCCTCCATCAACACAGTCAAGGGTGATGGGGGAATCCCTCCCGTAGTGCTATTGTGTTCCCTGCCAGCAGAACACAATGACCACTGCTGCTGGTTAAATCACATGATTGCATGAAAAAACATCTGACAGGCTGCTTGTACTGAAGTCGAACGATGGATCGGCTTCAGTGCTACTGCTACCAGCCTGCCCAGAGCTATGTTTTTATAGCTGTTATACATTTTTACTTTAATTAAAAGTTAATCAAAGTTTTTGATACAACAATTTTTTTTTAATCTTTATGCTCTGTTGATGCTTCTTCATTGCTACATTCAAATTCTCCCCGTTCCCTTTGTTTTTATTATTGAATTCAGCTTTGAGGTGGTAGCATTTGAGGAGCTTTATGTGTATATGAGCTTTAAAGTAGAACTATAGGTATTTTTATATTTTTTTTCATTTTGTGTGTGTCATAACTAGGGATGAGCCCGATGTTCGAGTCAAACGGGTGTTCGCCTGTTCGCCGAATAGCGAACAATTTGGGGTGTTCGCGGCAAATTTGAAAAGTCTATGGGAGAGATCAAAAGTGCCAATTTTAAAAGTTAATATGCAAGTTATTGTCATAAAAAGTGTTTGGGGACCTGGGTCCTACCCCAGGGGACATGTATCAATGCAAAAAAAAGTTTTAAAACAGACGTTTTTTGGGGAGCAGTGATTTTAATAATGCTTAATGTGAAACAATAAAAGTGAAATATTCCTTTAAATTTCGTACCTGGGGGGTGTCTATAGTATGGCTGTAAAGTGGCACATTTTTCCCATGTTTAGAACAGTCCCTGCACAAAAAAAAAATTCTAAATGAAAAAAAGTCATTTAAAACTACTCGCGGCTATAATGAATTGTCAGGTCCCGGCAATACAGATAAAAGTCATTGAAAAAAATGGCATGGGTCCCCCCCCTCCTCAGTCCATTACCAGGCCCTTTGGGTTTAAAAAAATGCGTGGGGGTCCCCCCAAATTCCATACCAAGCCCTTCAGGTCTGGTATGGATATTAAGGTGAACCCTGCGCCGATTTTTAAAAAAAAAATGGCGTAGGGCTCCCCCTCAAAATCTATACCAGACCCTTATCCGAGCACGCAACCTGGCAGGCCACAGGAAAAGAGGGGGGATGAGAGAGCGCCCCCCTCCTGAACCATACCAGGCCACATGCCCTCAACATGGGGAGGATGTCCTCATGTTGTTGGGGACAAGGGCCTAATTCACCACAACCCTTGCCCGGTAATTGTGGGGGTCTGCGGGCGGGGGGCTTATCGGAATCTGGAATCTGGGGGTCCCCTTTAACAAAGGGGACCCCCAGATTCCGGCCCCCCTATGTGAATTGGTAGCGGGGTACATTGTACCCCTACCATTTCACAAAAAAAGTGTAAAAAATTGTAAAAAAACACACAGACACAGCTTGGGACAAGTCCTTTATTAAAAAGAAAAAAATATTCCAGCAATGTAAGCCTTCCTCGTCCCGGGATACGCAGAAACACGCCGCCCCGATCCGATTCTGCCTCCATTGGAGGCGCCTGCCGAATGACGCTAGACCCGCCGTGACAGCTCTTAAATAGCTAAAGGGCGGGGCCACGTGTGACGTGCGCTGGTGACCCCGCCCCTGTATGACACGACAGGGGTTTCCCGGCAGTTTCCCCCGTGGCGTCACTGGTGACCCCGTCCCCCTCTGATGCCACGGGAAACCCTTGTTGCGTCAGAGGGGGGCGGGGTCACCCGTACATGTCACTGGGTAACCCCACGGCATTTCCCCGTTGCGTCAGAGGGGGTGAGGTCACAGGGTCTAGCGTCATTCGACGGGCGCCTCCCATGGAGGTGGAATCGGATCGGGCGGCGTGTTTTTTTCCTTTAGAAATTACATTTTGTTCAGGGACTGTTCTAAACACGGGAAAAATGCACCACTTTACAGGCATACTATAGAAACCCTCCAGGTACGAAATTTAAAGGAATAATTCATTTTTATTGTTTCACTTTAAGCATTATTAAAATCATTGCTCCCGAAACTTTTTTTTGCATTGATACATGTCCCCTTGGGCAGGACCCAGGTCCCCAAACACTTTTTATGACAATAACTTGCATATTAACCTTTTAAAATTAGCACTTTTTATTTCTCACGTTCGTGTCACATAGACTTTTACGGTGTTCACGTGTTCGAACAAATTTTTTGCCTGTTTGCATGTTCTGCTGCGAACCGAACCGGGGGGTGTTCGGCTCATCCCTAGTCATAACCCCTGTCAGTTTATTTGTTGTCTTCTGTGTCCCATTGGGGGGGATTTCCCTTCACTTCCTGTCCCATAGTCAATACAGGAAGTGAAAGGAAATCCCTGCAAATTAAGGGAATCCCTTGGGGACCCCAAGGTCACTAAAACTAGTGTCCCATTGGAAGATTTTTCCCTCTATTACTTTTCTGGGGACAACTTTGGAAATTTAGAATTTTCTTTAACTTTCACTTCGAATGATAATGGAAACAGGACAAATCGGATGAATCTCCCCAACGAGGGTAGGTAAAGCAATAAAAACTAACAGGTGTTCTAATCCCTCTCCACTCTATCCAACACTATAAAAAAGTGTTGCCTTTAGTTGTACTTTAAATTTTACTTTCCTTTTTTTATTACTTGATATTTATTTTCTTTCCTTAGCCTACTTCCAGAGTTATTAATCCCCCATAGAGAGAGTCATGGTCAAGCGAGTACAGCCTGAAAAGGTTTGCAGCAGAATGTGAGCTCTCCATAGAAGTGGAAGAGCTGCTTGTGAACAAAAGAAGTGATCAATTTATTTCAACTCAACTGATCAATTCAATAAATATTTTTCATGGGGCGCTGAAAAGAAAGTATAGTTTTGATCCAATGGATGGATAAGGCGTAATGTATTGATCAAATGTAGCAAGCATATTGTTGTTTTTTATTCTTCAGAACATGGTAATGTATGGAGGATCTTTTATCAAATGTATCTAAGAGGAGATCTAAAACAAATTGAAATCACCTCCAAGGATTACAATTTTGTGAGTTTTTTCAATAGATCTACGATTTTATCCAATGACTTGATAGATCTTGGGGAAATACACAATGTGATTTGTTATTTATCTAAGATACTCTTTAGGGAAAAGTGTCTGCCTTTCACGTCTTTGAGCTCTTCCTTCAGTGTAATCTTTAGAGTTTTCTCTCAAAGAATAGTCCTACTTTTTGGAAGATGGGTCAGTAGCATGCAATGCCAATGGGAAAAGGATACCTCTCCTGGTGACAGGGAAATTAAGGGTTTGGGGAGAAAGCTTTATACAGTATAAGGAGAAGAAAAAGAAAAGAAAGTGTGGGGAAAACTTGCTAGGTGAATAGGACATTTTATAGGATTTTTTGTAGTAACAGGATTTACATTTATGGGGAAAAAAATTATTAGTCACATGAAATGTTGCTAATGTATACACTTCTATTGACCACTTGCCTACTGGGCACTTTTACTCCCTTTGTGCTCAGGCCAATTTTCAGCTTTCAGCGCTGTCGCACTTTGAATGTGGTCATGCAACACTGTACTCAAACAACATTTTTATATTTTTTTTCACACAAATAGAGCTTTCTTTTGGTGGTAGTTAATCACGACTGGGTTTTTATTTTCTACTAAATAAATGAAAAAAGGCTGAAAATTTTGAAAAGAAAAAACAAAAGTTTTCATCAATTATTCTAAAATTTTGCAAATAGGTAATTTTTTTAGGTTCGTGTAGTAAATTTCATGTTTTTTTATGTGGTTAATTTTTATAAGGTATCACAAGATGATGTTGTTTTTTTCTTTTGTTTATGCACAATTAGAGGATCATATATCTATTTATTATATCCTTAACGCACAGCATTTTTCATATCATTTTTAAAGTACTTGGATGTTCTGGGTGAACATCTACAGGCAGCAACTGGGGAAATAATTATTTACAATAAAGTAAATATAAATAAATAAAATAGGGCTGTTACTGATTAAAATTTTCGTGTTCGATTAATCGTTTTTTTTTATTTTTATCGATTTATCGACTAATTTCGATTAATTATAACGCACATAGGTCCAACTACTTTTAGCTGATCTCCTTGCAGGCCAATTCCCAGTGCAGCTACCAACCACTGGAAAAATGGATAGCAGGATACAAAAAACACACAAAGGCAGCGCTCGATGGGAATAGCATTAAAACTTTTATAGTCTTCAAGAAGGTAACAAAATAAATATTGCACTGGAGATAAAATCGATGTAGCTACATAAACAGTAAAAATGGTGTGAGTAATACCAAACGGTAGCAAAAGCAGTCATAAAAACATGTAGCTAAATATGATACTGGTATAAAAATGTGTACAACGATACCACTGCTGAATCCAGATGAGGAGGGGTTAACATCAGTCCGTCGGCATGTAGATGTCCTGTGAAGGGAACTATCACAACTCCCAGTGGATGGCTGTAGAATCCCAGGTTGATAGAGGGAAGTGATAGAGGGAAGTGTAACAGCCCTTCCGTGTGGCAAATAGTAAGGTCCCGCCGGCATGTAGATATGAAGGCACAGCAAAGGAGCCCTTCAGATGGACATGGCAAGCCCCGCCGGTGTCCGTGACGTCACCGGATCTCCCTGAAGACCCAGAAGTCGGGGGAGAGGTGTGTACCAATCAAAAGAATGTTGATCGTTTAAAAGAATTTTGATCGATCAAAAGAATTTGGATCGATTAATCGAGGAATTAATAGTTAATTTCCACAGCCCTAAAATAAAATCATGCCTATTGACCTAGAAAAAGGAGATTATAGTCTTAAACATTTGGCTCCCATTGACTTCAGTGGAGGCAAAATATGTTAATGCAAAAACCCTAACACACTGACTAGGATCCCTGTTTGGTCAAATGGCTACATAAAGAGGTGACACTTTCCTATCATTTACCAAACGTTTTATGCACAATAAGTCACTATCCTTAAAGAGGAACTAATCAAGTTGACCAAAATGTAGAGGTGATGAAAAATTTGAAAGTGTTGAAGGAACTAATTGGTTATAAGTGGAGCACATAGCTAAGCCTCATGCTCAGTGCAAAAGACCTGCAATTTATAGACAATAGCACCTATGAGAGGTGAATGAATCGTATGGCATACTTATCAACTGTCCTGGATTAGCCAGGACAGTCCTGCTTTGGCCATTGTCCTGCAACGGTTGTGTTACACAGAACATTTGCAGCTCTGTTACACTCCTCATTCTGTACATTGTGCTGTACATTTCCTAATCCACAAGGCCCCATTCTGTACACCATACAGTACATTCCATATTCACACTACCTAACCACTAATGGGATGTCGAAAACGCAAACCCCTAAGGGTTGGGCAACACAGCAAACAGCTCGCAGGCCCGAAAACCCCCAAGAAGGAAACACAAGAAAGGTCTAAAAACTAGCACTAACCGAAGGGTGGGTGCTGATGGTACGGTTGCAGGCAGGACCCACTAAATGTCTGAATGTACACCACGTAAAACTGCAGGAATATAGGATGGGTGGAAACCCTATGCATCAGACCATAGGCTCAAATGATGACTTGTCGAATCCACCCAGCAACAGTGTAGAACCCTCTGGAAGGACAAGGAGGGAAGCTGAATACCTATAGAGGCTATAGCTGAGGGATAAAGATTTACAGTGTGTACCACATCCAAACAACAGAGAGATATATCCCAGGGATGTTTTGGAGCAGGGCATAATAAGGGAAGAATTATGTACTAAGGAAGGAGGAAAGCAGAAACCACCTTGGTGGAAAGGAGGCCGTAAGCCTCAGGACAACCCTAGCCTTTTTCAACACCAGGAAGTTTCCTTGTAAAATAAGGTGCCAACTAAGAGGTGATAGTCATGAGAAAAGCCACCTTGTGATTAGGATCAGCAAAGAAAAATGTCTTTATATTCTCAAGAAGCAGTTCATAAAGGGTCAACAACATTAGGTTAAAGTCCCACAGATTCATTGGGGAACGTACAAGGAAAACAATATGTGTGACAATTGGGGGAAAAAAGAAGCCTTAAAGTGGTTATAAACCTCTGAAAGGAAAAATCAACCAAGCATATCTTCATATAATGTGTACTTGCTGCAATCTGTAACACCCAGTGTGGATTCTTCCTCTGTTATCTGCATCTAGCACTTTTGAAAGTCTTCTTGGGCACTAGGCAATTCATGGTGATGCACCCCCCCCCCGCCCCCCTTTAGCTCACAGCAGGTTATATGTTCATGGTAAGTAAAACTCAAAGAAAAAGGATGGATCATAAATCATATGTCACTAATAAATATAATATAAATGTGAAGGAAGGAAAAGCAAGCAATGAAAAACTATATAAACACAAAATATAAACAATTTTGTGACTTCACAATAGTTGATGATAACAGAGTCAAATACAGAAATAGTGAAATTCATAGAAACCAGTTCAAACAATAGAGTGCTGTAGCATTCGCTATACTATGTAATTGTAATGGTGTAAATTCTGTTATACTTTTCTTAATGTCTTTATTTGTTATTTTGTGTTCTGATAACTAAATAAACAATTAAATGTTAAAAATAATAGAGTGCTGTGATTCTTCGATGTTTGAAGCAATAATGCAATCAGGTGCTCAATCCAAAGCCAATTCACCATCATGTGCAATGGCTGCTCACCTTAACGTAGAAAGTAATGCGCTTCAATATGGTAGAAAATCCTCATGGGGAGAATGTCATCCAATGACAGATGGTACTCAGCCACCACATGGAACAGAAATATAGATCCTCATGGTGTAGTACAACAAAACTATTTATTAAAAACAAAAAATATATTAAAGAGAAAGTGTAAAAAAAAAATAATCAAAAACAAAAAGTAAAATAAAGAGTACATTTTTTTTATTATTTAAAGCGCCCCCATCACTACGTGCTCATGCACAGAAGAAAACGCATATGTAAGTCACGCCCACATATGTAAATGGCGTTCAAATCACACATGTAAGGTATGCGTTAGAGCAAAAGCACCAATTCTAGCACTAGGCCTCCTCTGTAACTCTAAACATGTAACCTGTAAAAAAATGTAAACCGTCGCCTATGGAGATTTAAAAATACCGAAGTTTGGTGCCATTCCACGAGTGTGTGCAATTTTAAAGCGTGACATGTTTGGTATGTATTTACTCTGCGTAACATCATCTTTCACACTATACAAAAAAATTGGGCTAACGTTACTATTTTTTTTTTTTTAATTCATGAACTGTTTTTTTTTTCCCAAAAAAACGCGTTTGAAAAATTACTGCGTAAATACTATGTTTCCAGATGTATCCATTAGTAATGTCTTACTTCCTGATCAGACTAGAGGTCATGACACAGGAAGGAGTTGAACACCTCATTAGCACACACCCTGCATCATCCACCCACCCACTCCCAGCTGCACATTTTTTTAAATGAAATGCAATCAATCCGTGATCAACCTTCTCACTAAATACACAATATACAATCAGATTGCATAGTGTATGGCCATCTTTATACAAGTACATAGAAGGGAGTGGACAGAAACACTCAGCTGTCAAGCCCCGTTCACATCTCTGAATAGCGGGAACTCGAATTCCCACATGCGTCTTTTTTTAGCGAGGTGGGGAGGCGTTTTGGAGCATTTTCACTTATCACTCATAGGGCAGCCCATCCACCTAAATGGGCTGCCCCGCACACAGCAATCACCCCAAAAAAGCTTCAGAACTTTTTTTAGAACGGAGCTTGGTGCGTTTTTACTGGGATTTTTGGTGCGGTGCATTTCTGAAATGCAAGGAAACATACAGATGTGAATGGAGCCTCGTTGTTCTTGTGTTACTGCACCAATTTTACTTTCAGGCCCCATTTACATCTAGCATAGTGGGAGTGAACGTTTTGTGGCTTGTTTTTCCTGTGACACACATAGGGCAGCCTGTTGATTTCAATTGGCTGCACTAAATGTGGTTGATGGGATATTTTGGCATTTTGTGGGTTGCTTGTTTTTTACTGTGCGTTTTGCAGCATTTGCCGCTCATTTTTTCACAGGCAAAATGTGTGTTTGCTTCTGTGTTTGGTGTGCCATTAACAATTATTGGCACTGAAATGGCAACTAGTAATTTTAGGTGTATAAAGATGGCCATACACTATACAATCTGATTTTACAATCTCCTTTAGATTTACATTTATATAATAGGAGGAAACGCCTATCTAGCCAATCACTCTGTATCAAATCATGCAGGGCCTTGCACTACATAGTTGATGGTAGATCTAAAGGAGATTATACAATTAGATTGTATAGTGTATGGTGAACTTTACAGAACCCAGGAGACCCTTCTCCTGTTTTCAATACTACAGCTCTATCCATTTAGGCTGTTATCTCATCTCTCATTTCCTACACGCCAAAACGCCAAATGCGCTGCTGGGCACTGATGGGCACTTATAGGCGGCACTGCTGGGCACTGATAGATTGCACTGATAGGCATCACTGATAGCACTGGCAGGCATTAGTAATAGGCACTGATTGGCAGCTGCCTGGGCACTGATTGGCAGCTACCTGGGCACTGATTGGCATATCTCTGGTGTTCTAGGGTGGCATACCAGTTGGGGTTCCTTTGTGGGCATCCCTGGTGGTCCTGGCGGCATCCTTGGTGGTCCTGGGTGGGCATCCACAGGGGGAGGCTGTGCTGATAAACACTCAGCACAGACCCCCCTATCTGGAGAGCAGCCGATCGGCTCTCCTCTACGCGCGTCTGTCAGACGCGAGTGAGGAAAAGCCGATCAACGGCTATTCCTGTTTACATCATGATCAGCCGTGATTAGACACGGGTGATCACGTGGTAAATAGCTTCCGTCAGAGGCTCTTTACCGAGATCGGTGATGCGGTGTGTCAGACTGACGCACTACACCACTGATCATCGCGCCTCCACGGGCACGCGATCACGGCTTATCCTGCTCAACGTCATATGATAGGGTGACCAGACATCCCCGGTTTCCGGGGAGAGTCCCCGGATTGAGGACACTGTCCCCAGACCAAGTCTGCCCCCGGTTTTGTCCCTGAATTGGATTTGAACAGGGGCTGGGGCAATTTCAAAGACAGTCAGTGCAGAATAAAAAAAAAATCTGAATTACACACCTCCCTCCACCACTCCTACTAGCTTAGGGGGGTGTATTTGTTTCCATTATCTGTGCCCCTTTCTGATGATCATGTGCTGGTCGGAGCAGAGGGAATATTTCTTCAGTTTCGGGCGCATGCCCATTCGGCTCCGCTCGCATGTTCTTTTGCCTTGGCTCAAGTCCCGGCCAGCCGCCTGCCTGCTTATCTCATTGCCTTCCTTCGCGGAGTGATCTTCCTCCGCTGCTCACCCACCCATTAATAGCCAGTGCCCAGAGAGTAAGATTTAAAGTGATTGTAAAGGATAGTTTTTTTTTTTTTAAATAACAAACATATTATACATACCTCCACTGTGCAGCTCGTTTTGCACAGAGTGGCTCCGAACACCGACTTCTGGGGTCCCTCGGCGGCTCAACCCCGCATTAGATAACCCCCCTAGGAGAAACGCTCTCCCGGGGGGTTAACTTGCAGGCACGCTCCCGAGTCATTCATTCGAAGTCCATAGCTGTATGTATGACTCGGCCCGGCCTCCGCGTCATAGGTTTTGATTGACAGCAGCGGGAGCCAATGGCTGCGCTGCTATCAATCTAGCCAATCAAGAGTCGGGACCCCGTGGAGAGAGGGACGGCGCATCCCTGCGGAGGGAAATTTGGGGCTCAGGTAAGTAAAATGGGGGGCTAGGGGGCCGGTCACTGCAAGGTGTTTTTTCACCTTAATGCATAGGATGCATTAAGGTGAAAAAACACAAGGGTTTACAATCCCTTTAACAGGCTGTGAGGTGGGCGGCAGCGACGGGCAGAGAGTCGCTGATTGCCGCCATTACTAGTAAAAAATAAAATAAAAATATGTCCCCGGATTTCATTTTACAAACCTGGTCATCTTAATATGACGCCCAGTCAGGATAACTGAAAAATTTCCCGGTCGTCTTTTTTATTATAGGCCGGGTGGGAAGTGGTTACAGCCCCCTTTTCTTGATGCCACATGCAGTATATGCTATGCATACTAGCTCATTATACCTTAGTCCTGCAGGGTTTTTTTTTTTTAAATGCAGGTACTTACACTATTTGCATTTAAAATACCTTTAATAATGTATTTTTAAACACAGAGATGCACAAATGTGTGGCTTTTATATATGCCTGGAGTTCGGACTTAAATAAAAAACAAAAATATCATGTCCTAAAAAACAGTTGTTGGGATCACAGTAGGTATATTTTCTGCAACAAATAGTTAACATGCTTCCCTACGTAGGACCATTTACATATTTAACACATTCTAAGGAAAGCAGCAGTAGCTGTAATGGTTTTCAACTGTTGATGAGCTTGTAAAATATGTTGCTGGTCCCTTGATGACTGCCAGTTCTACATCTTCCTATTAGGAATCATGCAATATTGGAATTGTGTGTGCATGTACATTATCATTTTTAAAGAGCTAATATACTCCATCCATTTCTAGATTCGCTGTTCTCGTACATGACAACAGTCCATTACCCTTCTCAGTCAGAAGTTATTCTGTTTTTGGAGATAGAGTACCTTCTTATAGAGACAGGCAAAAACATAAGAAAAGATAGCCCTTGCCGGTTAGACAGCATTGCAAAATCTGTCAGTTTTAACTGATCACTGTCAGACTCCTGTAGAGTATAACATTATCATTCACATTTCCAAAGCCTTGAGGGAGGAACAATATTTATGCTCTACAGCTAAATACATTCTGGAGGAATTGAAAGCAGAGTCTGGAAAAGAGCAGGGGAATTTTTAATTAGATCTTAATGGCTCTCTAATTACTCTGCACACAGTGAAGGAGAACTAGTGTTTATTTTACACTGTCAGCTGTAAGTAGGGGGCTATAATTTTAGGAGATATCTGAGGCAGGAGACCAAAGTACTTTAACTGACGCACTCAGCATGTATCTCATAGAAAATGGGGCCCGAGTGTCAATGTAAGGCACAATATAATACAACACTCTGCCTGTTGAGACACTAAGATTTAGGCAGGTCTCTTAGGTATACATGACGGATTTCTGCATATTTATTCTAACAGGGAAAGGCTCATTTTCTGAATGCTTGTGCAGGGCCCATTCAGATAATGAGCCATTCAGATAATGAACCATTCCCCGTTATAGGTGTTTTCACTCACAATGCCAGAAGTAACATCAACACAAAATTCATTACTAGGTTCCCTTCTTTTTCCCCACGAATACGAATTAATTAAAGTCTTTTTTTTGTTGCCGTCTGCTCAGAAGAACTTCATGTTGTCTATACCTTACACAGTGGATGCCAGAATAATCTGCACGGGTTTCTTTCTGCTTCAGGATAATATGGAGGCTGATGAGTTCTTTCCAGCTGCTTTGCACAGCTTTGAGCCATTACAAACGCTATAATCACAACTGGAGAAGCCCTTCGCTAATGGAGTATTTCCAGCCACACTTGCCCTTTGCCAGTAAATGGCTGATGAAACTCTAAACTGGCAAGTTATAAAACAGGGGGGGGGGTGTCAGTATTTTTCACTGTGTTCATTCAACACTGTAATTTCATTATAGGTGAGCATTAGGGATGAGCTTCGTGTTCGAGTCGAACATACGTTCGACTCGAACATCGGCTGTTCGATCGTTCGACGAAGATCGAACGATTTGGGCCGTTCGCGCCAAATTCGAGTGACGCGAACGGCCCACAATGCACTACGCCATCGCAGTGTCATCCAGGCGCTGTGATTGGCCAAGCATGCACTGTGACCCCGCATGCTTGGCCAATCACAGCGCCGGCAGCGAGGAGAGCAATGATTGGCCACAGGCAGGATGCCTGTGGCCAATTATTGCTGAGGGTGTTTAGTACACGCCCCACACTATAAAAGGCCGCCAGCACGGCGGCCTAGTGTAGTGTGTTCCGGAGCAGGGATAGAGCAGCATAGGCAGGGACAGTGACTTTTATTTCTTTCTTGCTTAACCTGGATTCCTTTAGTTTAGGGAAAGAGAAGGATAGGTAGGGAGAGTGTCAGTGTGTTTTGTGCTTGTGCTATATTGTGCTTAAAAAAAACATTTTTTCTAGGGACAGAAAACTGTAGGTAGGGAGAGTGTGTCAGTTTCTTTCACTGTCAAAGTCCTTGTTTCCAGGGACCTGGAAGGACAGTGAGTGAATTCTCCTTGTGCTAAATTGTGCTTAAAAAAAACATTTTTTCTAGGGACAGAAAACTGTAGGTAGGGAGAGTGTGTCAGTTTCTTTCACTGTCAAAGTCCTTGTTTCCAGGGACCTGGAAGGACAGTGAGTGAATTGTCCTTGTGCTAAATTGTGCTTAAAAAAAACATTTTTTCTAGGGACAGAAAACTGTAGGTAGGGAGAGTGTGTCAGTTTCTTTCACTGTCAAAGTCCTTGTTTCCAGGGACCTGGAAGGACAGTGAGTGAATTCTCCTTGTGCTAAATTGTGCTTAAAAAAAACATTTTTTCTAGGGACAGAAAACTGTAGGTAGGGAGAGTGTGTCAGTTTCTTTCACTGTCAAAGTCCTTGTTTCCAGGGACCTGGAAGGACAGTGAGTGAATTGTCCTTGTGCTAAATTGTGCTTAAAAAAAACATTTTTCTAGGGACAGAAAACTGTAGGTAGGGAGAGTGTGTCAGTTTCTTTCACTGTCAAAGTCCTTGTTTCCAGGGACCTGGAAGGACAGTGAGTGAATTCTCCTTGTGCTAAATTGTGCTTAAAAAAAACATTTTTTCTAGGGACAGAAAACTGTAGGTAGGGAGAGTGTGTCAGTTTCTTTCACTGTCAAAGTCCTTGTTTCCAGGGACCTGGAAGGACAGTGAGTGAATTGTCCTTGTGCTAAATTGTGCTTAAAAAAAACATTTTTTCTAGGGACAGAAAACTGTAGGTAGGGAGAGTGTGTCAGTTTCTTTCACTGTCAAAGTCCTTGTTTCCAGGGACCTGGAAGGACAGTGAGTGAATTCTCCTTGTGCTAAATTGTGCTTAAAAAAAACATTTTTTCTAGGGACAGAAAACTGTAGGTAGGGAGAGTGTGTCAGTTTCTTTCACTGTCAAAGTCCTTGTTTCCAGGGACAGAGAAGGACACCTGAAGGTAGCCCTTATTGCTTTTTTCCCATCTCCCTGCAGGCCATCTATTAGAATGTCTGGAAGGCAAACAAGGAGAGGCAGACAGTCAGGAGGCAATAAAAGAGGGCAAGCAGGCTCTGTGTCTGGGGGCAACAGTGCTGGTCGTGGACGCGGTGCATTGTCATCAGCACATGGCCATGGGACACGCTTGTCCTTCTTTTCGGCAGCTGGACATGTTGAGCCACATCATGCCGAAGACTTGGTAGAGTGGATGACCAAGCCCTCCTCCTCCTCCTCATCCTCTCTCACCCAGGCTCAGGGTACTGGAAAAGCAGCTGCCAAAGCGTCCTCTTCCCTGGTATCAATGTCAGACTCATCATCAGTCACTCCTTCCCTAGACCCACCATGTCCTCCTCCTGAGGAGTCCCCCGAACTGTTTCAGCACAGTGTTGGGTACATGCTCCAGGAGGATGCCCAGCGTTTCGAAGGGTCTGATGATGAAACCCAGCTAGAGGAAGGCAGTAGCGTGAGAGCAGACAGAGGGGATGCTCAAGAAGGACACCAATCTGGCAGTCATGTTCCAGCAGCTGCAGCATACTGCCAGATTGGCTCCAGTGATGAGGAGGGAGGTGATGATGAGGTCACTGACTCCACGTGGGTGCCTAATAGGAGAGAGGAGGAGGAGGAGGATGAGGAGGAGGCACATCTCCAACGAGGCAGGATGCCCTTTGGTGGCCAGCGTAAGGGCAGTACACCGACGGAATCACACCGCAGAGCTCCGCCTGTGCAGGGCGCTGCCTCTGCCCGTCATTCAAAAACTTCTTTGGTGTGGGCCTTTTTTGAGGCTAGTGCATCAGATCGCACAGCTGCTGTTTGCAACATATGTCTCAAGCGTATATCGCGTGGCCAAAACATCAGCCGCTTGGGTACCACATGCCTGACCAGACATATGTTGACCTGCCATGCAGCTCGTTGGCAAGCCTACCTGAAAGACCCACACCAAAGAACAAAGCGGACCTCTCCTTGCACCGCATCAGCTGGGATCTCCAACCCCACTATAACTTCAGTCCTCTCTGAAACATGCACTGAGAGGAATGAAGGTGTAGAATTAGGTGTGTCACAGCCAAGTACTTGCGGCCACTCTGCTAGCAGTACACCGACGTCCGATTCTAGCAGGCAAATTTCCCTGCCCCAGCTGCTGGACCGTCGAAAGAAGTTCACTCCCAGCCATCCACATGCCCAGCGGTTGAATGCTAGCTTGGCTAAATTGCTAGCGCTTCAACTGCTGCCTTTTCAGTTGGTAGACTCGGCCCCCTTCCGTGAGTTTGTGCAATGTGCGGTTCCTCAGTGGCAGGTTCCCAAACGCCACTTTTTCTCACGGAAGGCTATTCCGGCTCTCTACCGGCATGTGGAAGGCAATGTCTTGGCCTCGCTGGACAGGGCGGTCAGCGGTAAGGTGCATATTACCGCTGACTCATGGTCCAGCAGGCATGGACAGGGACGTTACCTTTCTTTCACGGCCCATTGGGTCACTCTTTTGGCAGCTGGGAAGGATGCAGGACAAGGTGCAGTAGTGTTGGAGGTTGTCCCACCGCCACGCCTCCAAAATGCTACTACTGGTTGTGACACACCTCTCTCCTCCACCCCCTCCTCTTCTTCTTCCTCCATGGCCTCTTCCTGTGGTTTGTCCTATGAACCAGCGGTGCTCCGTAGCCGTTCACGGGGCTACGCAAGTACGCAGGCAAAAAGATGCCATGCCGTGCTTGCGCTGGTGTGTTTGGGGGACAGAAGCCACACTGGGGCAGAGGTCCTGTCTGCTCTGCAGGGCCAGGCCGAGAGGTGGTTGACGCCATGCCAGCTTAAGCCAGGAATGGTGGTTTGCGACAATGGCACCAACCTCCTCTCCGCCCTCCGACAGGGACAACTGACCCATGTGCCCTGTGTGGCTCACGTCCTTAACCTGGTGGTGCAGCGGTTCTTGGGCAGGTACCCGGGCTTACAGGATGTCCTGAGGCAGGCCAGGAAAGTCTGTGTGCATTTCCGCAGATCTTATAATGCCAGTGCTCGCCTGGCTGAGCTGCAAAAGGAGTTGAACCTGCCCAAGAACCGCCTTATATGTGACATGCCCACCAGGTGGAACTCAACGTTGGCCATGCTGCAGCGGCTGCACACGCAGCAGAGGGCCATCAATGAGTACCTGTGCGACTACGGCACCAGGACAGGGTCAGGGGAGCTTGGTTTTTTTTCTCCACGCCAGTGGGGCATGATCAGGGATGCATGCACTGTCCTGGCACCATTTGAGGAGGCCACGAGGATGGTGAGCAGTGACAGTGCATGCATCAGTGACACTGTACCTCTTGTCCACCTGTTGGAGCACACGCTGCGTGGAATAATGGACAGGGCACTTGAGGCAGAACAGAGGCAGGAAGAGGAGGACTTCCTTGCCTCTCAAGGCCCCCTTTACCCAGACAGTGTTCCTTCTGTCCCACCCATCGCACAGGAAGAGGAGGAGGAGGAGGAGGAGGAGGAGGATTGTGTCAGCATGGAGGTGGAGGCTGGCACTCAGCATCATCAGCAGCAGTCTTTTAGGGATGATTTACAGTCCCAAGAAACCAGTGGACTTGTACGTGGCTGGGAGGAGGTGGCTGCGGATCATGTCGTCCTTAGTGACCCAGAGGACTCCGGACCAAATGCCTCAGCAAACCTACGCTGCATGGCCTCCCTGATCCTGCAAAGTCTGCGGAAGGATCCTCGTATTCTTCGGATCAAGGAGAGGGACCATTACTGGCTGGCCACTCTCCTTGATCCACGGTACAAGGGTAAGGTTGCGGACCTTATGTTACCGTCGCAGAGGGAGCAGAGGATGAGACAACTCCGGGAGGCCTTGCAGAAAGGTCTGTGCAACGCGTTCCCAGAGACTGGGAGGTTACAAACTCCTGGTCCTGGACAACGAGTTGCTGAGGCTTCGGCCAGTCAAAGAAGGAGCGGTGGGGAAGGTGGCCGTCTGACCGATGCGTTCAGACAATTCTTTAGTCCGCAGCCCCAAAGTATGATCGGTTCCAGCAACCATCGCCAGCGTCTGATAAACATGGTGCAGGAATATCTAGGGGCAAGGTCAGACTTGGACACCTTCCCCACCGAAAATCCTCTGGCTTACTGGGTCTTGAGGATGGATCACTGGCCAGAGCTTGCACAGTATGCAATTGAGCTACTGGCCTGTCCTGCATCCAGCGTTCTTTCGGAACGCACATTCAGTGCTGCTGGAGGATTTGTCACGGATCACAGGGTGCGCCTGTCCACCGACTCGGTTGATCGACTGACTTTCATCAAGATGAACCAGTCTTGGATCACCACCAGCTACCACACACCTGATGCTGATATAACAGACTAATTGATTTTAACATGTCACATCCCTTCAAGACTGATGCTGATGCTGAGTGCCTGTGCTGTTATGTTGACTGGCTATCCTCCTCCTCCGAGTCCTCAATGATACGATTGATGATGATAGCTTGGAAGATCATTTTTGTTTATGGGTGCCGCCACCAGTGGCTAAGGCCCAATTTTTCAGCCCCTGTTTTACAGGGGCGTGTAATTACAATTTTTTTTAGCAATAATTTGCCATAGGGCTCATTGCTGTGCTCCAAGTACAGTATCTGTGAGGGGTTGGAGTGTTGTGGCACCAGTGCCTAAGGCCCAATTTTTCAGCCCCTGTTTAACAGGGGCGTGTCATTACAATTTTTGAAGCAATACTTTGCAACAGGGCTCATTGCTGTGCTCCAAGTACAGTATCTGTGAGGGGTTGTAGTGTTGTGCCACCAGTGCCTAAGGCCCAATTTTTCAGCCCCTGTTCAACAGGGGCATGCAATTGCAATTCTTGATCTAATAATTCACAGCAGGGTCCATTGCTGCACCCACCAAGAGTAACTCTGAGGGCTTACAGTCTTGTGGCAACGCCACCACCACCACCACCACAAAAGGCCCAATTTTTCAGCCCCTGTTCAAAAGGGGCATGTAATTACAATTCTTGATCTAATAATTCACAGCAGGGCCCATTGCTGCACCCACCAAGAGTAACTGTCAGGGCTTACAGTGTTGTGGCACCAGCACCACCATCAAAGCCCCAATTTTTACTACCACTGTTCAACAATTATATGTAATTAAAATTCCTGATATAATAGTTGACAGCAGGGCGTTCCAGCACCAACCAAGAGTAACTGAGTGCTTACAGTGTTGTGCCAACACCAACAACTAAGGGGCCTATTTCTGCAGAGTATATACGGCAGGTCCCTACTTTCAAACATCCAACTTACAAACGACTCCTACTTGCAAACGAAAGAAGACAACAGGAAGTGAGAGGAAATCTACCCCTAGAAAGGAAAATTCTCTCCTGTAAGAATAAATATGGGAGAAAGGGGTCTCATCTGTACTGATGCTTTATCAGCAATCCTTGTTTCAAGAAAAACACCACATTTCAAAAACAGTTGTCATTGGGACGGAAAGTGAGGTGAAATGTTCTGAACAGGGGCACAGACAGCAAAACAAATGTTACAGGGGTGATAACCCTTACCTATGTTTCCCAAAAAGTTTAAAAATAGATTTTTGGGCTGGAGCTACACTTCAACAATGTACCTGTTCAAAATTACAAACAGATTCTACATAAGAACAAACCTACAGTCCCTGTCTTGTATGCACCGCCTGTATACGGCTGTTCAGAGTATATAGGGCCTTTTTTATTTTATGTGCGGGGTTCCCCTTAATATCCATACAAGACCCAAAGGGGCTGGTAATGGGCTGGGGTAGGGGGGGGGTCATGGGGTAGCTATGCCATTTTTCTTAAAGAATTTCATCCATATTACCGGGACCAGACATTACATTAAAGCCGAAAGCAGTTTTAAATGGCTTTTTTTTCCTTTAGAAGTGTCATTTTGTGCAGGGACAGTTCTAAACACGGGAAACACGTGGCACTTCACAGGCATACTTTAGACACCCCCCAGGTACGATATTTAAAGGAATATTTGACTTTTTTTTTTTCACTTTATGCATCATTAAAATGACTGCTCCCGAAAAACGACCGTTTTTAAAACTTCTTTTTGCATTGATACATGTCCCCTGGTGCAGAACCCGGGTTCCCAAACCCTATTTATGACAATAACATGCATAATAGTTGTTATAATTAGCACTTTAGAATTCGAACGTTCGCATCCATTGTATTTAATAGGGTTCTAATGTTCGTTCGAACTTTCGGTCCGTTCGCGGGTTCTGGTGCGAACCGAACCCGGGGGTGTTCGGCTCATCACTAGTGAGCATAAGCTAAACTTTTATGATGTTTACACATATCTTCAGTTATTATTTAGAGCAGCATTTCTTAACCTTTTTTTCAGACACTGCATCCTTTTTAAGTATGCAAAATCTCAAAGCAACCCAGTCTAAAATGTAAAAAACCTAAATGTTACCTGGGATGATGCACACATTTGCCTAGATGAAATTGACATGACATCAGAATCCCTCCCCCACCCCCTCCCTTTACATCAAAGGTCCCCTCATCATATGAGAGTTTTCACATCATGTCAGAGTGACCCCTATTACATCAGAGAGTCACTTTTCACATCAGAGTTGTCCCCTGTTAAACTCAGAGACCCCCCCCCCCATCACACCCAGAGGCCCCCTTTACATCAGAGTCCCCACCACACACATGGGTTCCCCTGCCTCATAAGAGTCCCCCCTTGTAAAGTATTTCCAACCTTGATGCTCCAGCAGCATGATAGAAGGAGGGAGATAGAGCAGGTCTGGGTGGGGGAACACTTTTATCCTCTTCTGAATAAACCTCATACAGAGCGTTGTCTCGTTATTGAGGGAGAATTATTCTTATGAGTCTTGTTCGCCTGACTGGAGCGTCGGTAGCTGCCTTGGTGTTCGGGAATGGAATATCCTAAACGGCTTTAACCCCTTTCATACTTGGGGTGCCTTTACAGTCACTTGTCCTGGATCAGCTTTATTAGTTGTCATGGTGCAGGCAGGCCATAGCAACAAATGACACCCTGTGTCCTGGCCCTACAGCTACATTAGTTGTTATTATGCTGATGGCGAGCCCACCGACACCATGACAAAGTATAATGCTGATCTTGCAGCAGAACCCAAATGACACTCCAGTTGGGAAACACTGATCTAGAGCATCCAAGGAGCCCCAAAACATAGGGGGATTACTAAAACTGGATCAGACAGGACCTGAAGCAGTGAACTGACTCCTATTTCTCTGTGTGTCAGTTTTTATCTTACTGAAGATAAGATAAGAGGACTGCTCAGGGCTGGATTAACTCTTTGTGGCAAGACTGGGCACAGATGACATGAAATCCTATACTGTACAAGGTGCAAACCTTAAAAAAAAAAAAAAAAAATCGGCTTTACATCCACTTTAATGTTTTTTTTTTCACAATGTCAAAATCTAAGTCACCCAAGTTTCATTTGCCTTAAAAGTTTGGTAAAGACTTGACTGTGTTGATTTTTAGTTGGTTAGAACCAAATGCGATATATATATATACTGCTGTACGTGTCCCCGCTAGAGAAATTCTCTCAATGTTCTACATAACAACAAAGACATTTGTGGATGCCAAGTGTTTGGTGAGTTCAGCTATCTGACGAAGACTGTTTGTAGTGATTTTCTCAAGAAGGGATAGTTACTATTAAAATTATTGGAATCAGAACAGTCAAAATGAGTATACTGCCAACAGCCTTTTGTATGTTTATCTGCATAATCTGCAGTGAAACCTAATGCCAACATCGTATGAGAGCACATGGTCACACAAGCTTCCTGCAGAGAGAGTGTTTAAGACTGTTTCTCTGCATCAAACTGTGTTACACTGTCTGTCTAAATTGCTGTTCATCTTCTTAAAGAGACAGTAGCCATTTTCAGTTAAAAGTACAAAATGTCTGACCACACAGCCAAACAGGGGGCAGATTCTATACATACTGCAGAGCAGAATGCAAAACCCAAACGCACCATAAAACCAATTTAGAAGCTCAGAGGAAAAGAATGAAACTACTAGAGATACGTTCTCCAGCTATCTGTCTGTGGGACAGAACTAAACGCTACATGTTAATTGTTTCATATTCTACTAATGAAGCAGAAGAACTAAGAAACTCTATAGTTCACCTATCTGCTGCCTATAAATGTTATCAACAGATGTCTTCAAAATATACAGCCTTCTTAAGGCCCACTAAAATAGAGGACTCTTTAGCAGAACTAACTTAAACTGAGGCCTTGAACCAACAAAGAGGACTATTAGTGCAAGGTGCTAAGGAAAAGTCAGAACTCCGCATTGTTCATCTGCAGGAAACCAGATTTCACAGATCCGCATGAACTAGGTTCACAGTACTATCTACTAGATCCTTTTGCTCCAAGAGATCAACATTAAGTCACAAACTTACAGAAGCTCACACAAACACAGAAGCAACTAAAGTGCAAAAATCCTTTGCAAAATAAAAAGAAGCAGAGATGAAAAGTCAATGAAAATAGAAGAAGCAGAGATCGAGGAGCAAATAAAAATACAAAAGGGAAAATAGACACTCAAATAGATATCCTGCATATGGTAGGGGTAAAAGCAGTAGCCTTGGCCTAAGGTCCTCGAACAAATAATAGGAGAAAGCAGCATTCCAGGTTGTTTTATCCCAGCAGAGCAAGAAGATTCAGCTGAACGCACAAATGAATACATCCAAAAGCACAATATCTGCAATGGTACAGTGCAGCTTCTTGTACTGCCTTTTAGCAACACTGTTCTGACTCTCAGAACTGAGACCTCTCAGCTGCAAATGCCTGCACCACTTTATATCTGACATACAGATGTATATGCACAGCAAAACACATCACTTCCTTCCATTAACATGAAGACTTCCAGCGACAAGCCACAGATCAAACTACAGCTAGCAGAAGCCTTAGAGTCTAAACCACAGTTTAACGTTCTTGCAACATCATTTTATCTTGGTATACCTTACCTTTACGACTTAGAGAACTCACACACCCAAGTGGTTCCAAAAGTTACTTTGGCACCAACGCTTGAGAGATCAAATCAACTTGACTTTACCAGGTATATGGTACATAGGGACGAGCTATCTGTTCGGGTCGAGCATGAGTTCGACTCGAACATTGGCTGTTCGTCCGTTTGTCGAAATTCGAACATTATGAGCTGTTCGCGCCAAATTCGAGCAGCGTGTCACGGCCCATAATGCACTGCGACATCACAGTGCATTGCTGTCTGATGATTGGCCAAGCATGCACTATGAACTGCATGCTTTGGCCAATCTCAGCAAAGAGAGCCATAATTGGCCAAAGGCAGGGTGCCTTTGGCCAATTATGGCTCAGGGGTAGAGTTGAGCGGACACCTAAATGTTCGGGTTCGACGGGTTCGGCCGAACTTCGGAAAAAAGTTAAAGTCCGGGACCGAACTTGACCCGAACTTGACCCCGAACCCGAACCTTATTGAAATCAATGGGGGCCCGAACTTCTGAGGACTAAAAAGACTCTAAAAAAGTAATGGAAAGGGCTTGAGGGCTGCAAATGGCAGCAAAATGTTGTTAAGAGCATGAGAAGTGCTCTGTGGATAGGGAAATAACTTAAAATAACATAAAAAAAATAAAAAAAATAATAATATGCTGGAGGCCCCCTTTTCAGCAGAAGAGGTACAGGAAGTCATTAAGAACCTCAGAAACTCAACGGCACGATGCCACACATATGGTGGGAATGCCCCAGAATACGCCCTTTCTGTAAAAATATATTCAATTTAATGGATAAGCTAGTGGGAAAATAAAATACTTTGAAATAAAAATGTAGTGGGGTGCTAAATTTAAGGGAAATATTTGATTGGTAAATAGGCACAAACACCCTAATTCTGTAGGATTCATGGACCATTTTGTGCTCGGGGGACAGTATTGGTGTGCAGTTCCCTGCGGCCTACAGGTGGCGCTGCCATGGTAGGCTAGGGTTGAACCGCCGATACAGTGCTGTGCCTTTTGTGTCCCCTCTTGGCAGTAGTACAGCGGGGCGGGAAACCTGCTGTGCATGCCGGGAGAGGATATATAAGGGGCAGGATAGCACAGTAGAAGAAAAATATATAAATTGTTTATTTCACACACCTCCAGATATGCAGAAAACACTGCAAAATATTTTTTGTGGCCCTAAATGGGTGTTTTTGGAAGAGCACAACACACCCACAGTACGTAAACTCTGTATCTCACAGCTACAGAACTGCAGAAAATGCTATTAAAAAAAAATGTTTTTATCCTACAATTATTTTTTTAGGATAGCACAGTAGAAGAAAAATATATAAATTGTTTATTTCACACACCTCCAGATATGCAGAAAACACTGCAAAATATTTTTGTGGCCCTAAATGGGTGTTTTTGGAAGAGCACAACACACCCACAGTATGTAAACGCTGTATCTCACAACTACAGCAATACAGAAAATGCTATTAAAAAATATATTTTTTGCCCTAAAAAAAATTTTTTGGAATAGCACAATACAAGAAAAATATATAAATTGTAAATCTCACACTTGCATATATGCAGAAAACACTACAAATTTTTTATTTATTTTTTGCCCTAAATGGGTCTTTTTGCAAGAGCACAATACACCCACAGTATGTACAGGGTGTATCTCTCAACGTAACATATGCAGTGCTGGTGCACTGAGCTTGCAGATAAAAGTTCAAATTTCTCTGACACTGGGCTCATGGCAGTGTAAGAAACAAACAGGTAAACCTATGCAGATTGCTGAGTTATTAGATCTCTGAATCTGGACTCATATATAAATCTCTCTCCCTGAAAGCACCAACAGGAACCTTACCCTAAACTGTCTCTCTATCTTTTCTCTCAGATTGCAGAATCAGGACTAGTGATGAGCCGAACACCCCCGGGTTCGGTTCGCACCAGAACCCGCGAACGGACCGAAAGTTCGAACGAACATTAGAACCCTATTAAATACAATGGATGCGAACGTTCGAATTCTAAAGTGCTAATTATAACAACTATTATGCATGTTATTGTCCTAAAAAGGGTTTGGGAACCCGGGTTCTGCACCAGGGGACATGTATCAATGCAAAAAGAAGTTTTAAAAACGGTCGTTTTTCGGGAGCAGTCATTTTAATGATGCATAAAGTGAAAAAAAAAAGTCAAATATTCCATTAAATATCGTACCTGGGGGGTGTCTAAAGTATGCCTGTGAAGTGCCACGTGTTTCCCGTGTTTAGAACTGTCCCTGCACAAAATGACACTTCTAAAGGAAAAAAAAGCCATTTAAAACTGCTTGCGGCTTTAATGTAATGTCTGGTCCCGGTAATATGGATGAAATTCTTTAAGAAAAATGGCATAGCTACCCCATGACCCCCCCCCCCCCCCCTACCCCAGCCCATTACCAGCCCCTTTGGGTCTTGTATGGATATTAAGGGGAACCCCGCACATAAAATAAAAAAGGCCCTATATACTCTGAACAGCCCTATACAGGCGGTGCATACAAGACAGGGACTGTAGGTTTGTTCTTATGTAGAATCTGTTTGTAATTTTGAACAGGTACATTGTTGAAGTGTAGCTCCAGACCAAAAATCTATTTTTAAACTTTTTGGAAAACATAGGTAAGGGTTATCACCCCTGTAACATTTGTTTTGCTGTCTGTGCCCCTGTTCAGAACATTTCACCTCACTTTCCGTCCCAATGACAACTGTTTTTGAAATGTGGTGTTTTTCTTGAAACAAGGATTGCTGATAAAGCATCAGTACAGAGGAGACACCTTTCTCCCATATTTATTCTTACAGGAGAGAATTTTCCTTCCTAGTGGTAGATTTCCTCTCACTTCCTGTTGTCTTCTTGCGTTTGCAAGTAGGAGTCGTTTGTAAGTTGGATGTTTGAAAGTAGGGACCTGCCGTATATACTCTGCAGAAATAGGCCCCTTAGTTGTTGGTGTTGGCACAACACTGTAAGCACTCACAGTTACTCTTGGTTGGTGCTGGAACGCCCTGCTGTCAACTATTATATCAGGAATTTTAATTACATATAATTGTTGAACAGTGGTAGTAAAAATTGGGCCTTTGATGGTGGTGCTGGTGCCACAACACTGTAAGCCCTGACAGTTACTCTTGGTGGGTGCAGCAATGGGCCCTGCTGTGAATTATTAGATCAAGAATTGTAATTACATGCCCCTGTTGAACAGGGGCTGAAAAATTGGGCCTTAGGCACTGGTGGCACAACACTGCAACCCCTCACAGATACTGTACTTGGAGCACAGCAATGAGCCCTGTTGCAAAGTATTGCTTCAAAAATTGTAATGACACGCCCCTGTTAAACAGGGGCTGAAAAATTGGGCCTTAGGCACTGGTGGCACAACACTGCAACTCCTCACAGATACTGTACTTGGAGTACAGCAATGAGCCCTGTTGCAAAGTATTGCTTCAAAAATTGTAATTACACGCCCCTGTTAAACAGGGGCTGAAAAATTGGGCGTTAGGCACTGGTGGCGGCACCCATAAACAAAAATGATCTTCCAAGCTATCATCATCAATCGTATCATTGAGGACTCGGAGGAGGAGGATAGCCAGTCAACATAACAGCACAGGCACTCAGCATCAGCATCAGTCTTGAAGGGATGTGACATGTTAAAATCAATTAGTCTGTTATATCAGCATCAGGTGTGTGGTAGCTGGTGGTGATCCAAGACTGGTTCATCTTGATGAAAGTCAGTCGATCAACCGAGTCGGTGGACAGGCGCACCCTGTGATCCGTGACAAATCCTCCAGCAGCACTGAATGTGCGTTCCGAAAGAACGCTGGATGCAGGACAGGCCAGTAGCTCAATTGCATACTGTGCAAGCTCTGGCCAGTGATCCAACCTCAAGACCCAGTAAGCCAGAGGATTTTCGGTGGGGAAGGTGTCCAAGTCTGACCTTGCCCCTAGATATTCCTGCACCATGTTTATCAGACGCTGGCGATGGTTGCTGGAACCGATCATACTTTGGGGCTGCGGACTAAAGAATTGTCTGAACGCATCGGTCAGACGGCCACCTTCCCCACCGCTCCTTCTTTGACTGGCCGAAGCCTCAGCAACTCGTTGTCCAGGACCAGGAGTTTGCAACCTCCCAGTCTCTGGGAACGCGTTGCACAGACCTTTCTGCAAGGCCTCCCGGAGTTGTCTCATCCTCTGCTCCCTCTGCGACGGTAACATAAGGTCCGCAACCTTACCCTTGTACCGTGGATCAAGGAGAGTGGCCAGCCAGTAATGGTCCCTCTCCTTGATCCGAAGAATAAGAGGATCCTTCCGCAGACTTTGCAGGATCAGGGAGGCCATGCAGCGTAGGTTTGCTGAGGCATTCGCTCCGGAGTCCTCTGGGTCACTAAGGACGACATGATCCGCAGCCACCTCCTCCCAGCCACGTACAAGTCCACTGGTTTCTTGGGACTGTAAATCATCCCTAAAAGACTGCTGCTGATGATGCTGAGTGCCAGCCTCCACCTCCATGCTGACACAATCCTCCTCCTCCTCCTCCTCCTCCTCTTCCTGTGCGATGGGTGGGACAGAAGTAACACTGTCTGGGTAAAGGGGGCCTTGAGAGGCAAGGAAGTCCTCCTCTTCCTGCCTCTGTTCTGCCTCAAGTGCCCTGTCCATTATTCCACGCAGCGTGTGCTCCAACAGGTGGACAAGAGGTACAGTGTCACTGATGCATGCACTGTCACTGCTCACCATCCTCGTGGCCTCCTCAAATGGTGCCAGGACAGTGCATGCATCCCTGATCATGCCCCACTGGCGTGGAGAAAAAAAAACAAGCTCCCCTGACCCTGTCCTGGTGCCGTAGTCGCACAGGTACTCATTGATGGCCCTCTGCTGCGTGTGCAGCCGCTGCAGCATGGCCAACGTTGAGTTCCACCTGGTGGGCATGTCACATATAAGGCGGTTCTTGGGCAGGTTCAACTCCTTTTGTAGCTCAGCCAGGCGAGCACTGGCATTATAAGATCTGCGGAAATGCACACAGACTTTCCTGGCCTGCCTCAGGACATCCTGTAAGCCCGGGTACCTGCCCAAGAACCGCTGCACCACCAGGTTAAGGACGTGAGCCACACAGGGCACATGGGTCAGTTGTCCCTGTCGGAGGGCGGAGAGGAGGTTGGTGCCATTGTCGCAAACCACCATTCCTGGCTTAAGCTGGCGTGGCGTCAACCACCTCTCGGCCTGGCCCTGCAGAGCAGACAGGACCTCTGCCCCAGTGTGGCTTCTGTCCCCCAAACACACCAGCGCAAGCACGGCATGGCATCTTTTTGCCTGCGTACTTGCGTAGCCCCGTGAACGGCTACGGAGCACCGCTGGTTCATAGGACAAACCACAGGAAGAGGCCATGGAGGAAGAAGAAGAGGAGGGGGTGGAGGAGAGAGGTGTGTCACAACCAGTAGTAGCATTTTGGAGGCGT
Source organism: Rana muscosa (assembly GCA_029206835.1). Classification (NCBI taxonomy): domain Eukaryota; kingdom Metazoa; phylum Chordata; class Amphibia; order Anura; family Ranidae; genus Rana; species Rana muscosa. Next base: position 501,844,926 of record CM055117.1, read on the forward strand.
GGCGGTGGGACAACCTCCAACACTACTGCACCTTGTCCTGAATCCTTCCCAGCTGCCAAAAGAGTGACCCAATGGGCCGTGAAAGAAAGGTAACGTCCCTGTCCATGCCTGCTGGACCATGAGTCAGCGGTAATATGCACCTTACCGCTGACCGCCCTGTCCAGCGAGGCCAAGACATTGCCTTCCACATGCCGGTAGAGAGCCGGAATAGCCTTCCGTGCGAAAAAGTGGCGTTTGGGAACCTGCCACTGAGGAACCGCACATTGCACAAACTCACGGAAGGGGGCCGAGTCTACCAACTGAAAAGGCAGCAGTTGAAGCGCTAGCAATTTAGCCAAGCTAGCATTCAACCGCTGGGCATGTGGATGGCTGGGAGTGAACTTCTTTCGACGGTCCAGCAGCTGGGGCAGGGAAATTTGCCTGCTAGAATCGGACGTCGGTGTACTGCTAGCAGAGTGGGCGCAAGTACTTGGCTGTGACACACCTAATTCTACACCTTCATTCCTCTCAGTGCATGTTTCAGAGAGGACTGAAGTTATAGTGGGGTTGGAGATCCCAGCTGATGCGGTGCAAGGAGAGGTCCGCTTTGTTCTTTGGTGTGGGTCTTTGAGGTAGGCTTGCCAACGAGCTGCATGGCAGGTCAACATATGTCTGGTCAGGCATGTGGTACCCAAGCGGCTGATGTTTTGGCCACGCGATATACGCTTGAGACATATGTTGCAAACAGCAGCTGTGCGATCTGATGCACTAGCCTCAAAAAAGGCCCACACCAAAGAACTTTTTGAATGACGGGCAGAGGCAGCGCCCTGCACAGGCGGAGCTCTGCGGTGTGATTCCGTCGGTGTACTGCCCTTACGCTGGCCACCAAAGGGCATCCTGCCTCGTTGGAGATGTGCCTCCTCCTCATCCTCCTCCTCCTCCTCTCTCCTATTAGGCACCCACGTGGAGTCAGTGACCTCATCATCCCCTCCCTCCTCATCACTGGAGCCAATCTGGCAGTATGCTGCAGCTGCTGGAACATGACTGCCAGATTGGTGTCCTTCTTGAGCATCCCCTCTGTCTGCTCTCACGCTACTGCCTTCCTCTAGCTGGGTTTCATCATCAGACCCTTCGAAACGCTGGGCATCCTCCTGGAGCATGTACCCAACACTGTGCTGAAACAGTTCGGGGGACTCCTCAGGAGGAGGACATGGTGGGTCTAGGGAAGGAGTGACTGATGATTTGTCTGACATTGATACCAGGGAAGACGACGCTTTGGCAGCTGCTTTTCCAGTACCCTGAGCCTGGGTGAGAGAGGATGAGGAGGAGGAGGAGGGCTTGGTCATCCACTCTACCAAGTCTTCGGCATGATGTGGCTCAACATGTCCAGCTGCCGAAAAGAAGGACAAGCGTGTCCCATGGCCATGTGCTGATGACAATGCACCGCGTCCACGACCAGCACTGTTGCCCCCAGACACAGAGCCTGCTTGCCCTCTTTTATTGCCTCCTGACTGTCTGCCTCTCCTTGTTTGCCTTCCAGACATTCTAATAGATGGCCTGCACGGAGATGGGAAAAAAGCAATAAGGGCTACCTTCAGGTGTCCTTCTCTGTCCCTTGAAACAAGGACTTTCACAGTGAAAGAAACTGACACTCTCCCTACCTACAGTTTTCTGTCCCTAGAATAAATGTTTTTTTTAAGCACAATATAGCACAAGGACAATTCACTCACTGTCCTTACAGGTCCCTGGAAACAAGGACTTGCAGAGTGAAAGAAAAAAAACACTCTCCCTACCTACAGTTTTCTGTCCCTAGAAAAAATGTTTTTTTTAATCACAATATAGCACAAGAACAATTCACTCACTGTCCTTACAGGTCCCTGGAAACAAGGACTTGCAGAGTGAAAGAAAAAAAACACTCTCCCTACCTACAGTTTTCTGTCCCTAGAAAAAATGTTTTTTTAATCACAATATAGCACAAGAACAATTCACTCACTGTCCTTACAGGTCCCTGGAAACAAGGACTTGCAGAGTGAAAGAAAAAAAACACTCTCCCTACCTACAGTTTTCTGTCCCTAGAAAAAATGTTTTTTTTAATCAGAATATAGCACAAGAAAAATTCACTCACTGTCCTTACAGGTCCCTGGAAACAAGGACTTGCAGAGTGAAAGAAAAAAAACACTCTCCCTACCTACAGTTTTCTGTCCCTAGAAAAAATGTTTTTTTTAATCACAATATAGCACAAGAACAATTCACTCACTGTCCTTACAGGTCCCTGGAAACAAGGACTTGCAGAGTGAAAGAAAAAAAACACTCTCCCTACCTACAGTTTTCTGTCCCTAGAAAAAATGTTTTTTTTAATCACAATATAGCACAAGAAAAATTCACTCACTGTCCTTACAGGTCCCTGGAAACAAGGACTTGCAGAGTGAAAGAAAAAAAACACTCTCCCTACCTACAGTTTTCTGTCCCTAGAAAAAATGTTTTTTTTAATCACAATATAGCACAAGAAAAATTCACTCACTGTCCTTACAGGTCCCTGGAAACAAGGACTTGCAGAGTGAAAGAAAAAAAACACTCTCCCTACCTACAGTTTTCTGTCCCTAGAAAAAATGTTTTTTTTAATCACAATATAGCACAAGAACAATTCACTCACTGTCCTTACAGGTCCCTGGAAACAAGGACTTGCAGAGTGAAAGAAAAAAAACACTCTCCCTACCTACAGTTTTCTGTCCCTAGAAAAAATGTTTTTTTTAATCACAATATAGCACAAGAAAAATTCACTCACTGTCCTTACAGGTCCCTGGAAACAAGGACTTGCAGAGTGAAAGAAAAAAAACACTCTCCCTACCTACAGTTTTCTGTCCCTAGAAAAAATGTTTTTTTTAATCACAATATAGCACAAGAACAATTCACTCACTGTCCTTACAGGTCCCTGGAAACAAGGACTTGCAGAGTGAAAGAAAAAAAACACTCTCCCTACCTACAGTTTTCTGTCCCTAGAAAAAATGTTTTTTTTAATCACAATATAGCACAAGAAAAATTCACTCACTGTCCTTACAGGTCCCTGGAAACAAGGACTTGCAGAGTGAAAGAAAAAAAACACTCTCCCTACCTACAGTTTTCTGTCCCTAGAAAAAATGTTTTTTTTAATCACAATATAGCACAAGAACAATTCACTCACTGTCCTTACAGGTCCCTGGAAACAAGGACTTGCAGAGTGAAAGAAAAAAAACACTCTCCCTACCTACAGTTTTCTGTCCCTAGAAAAAATGTTTTTTTTAATCACAATATAGCACAAGAAAAATTCACTCACTGTCCTTACAGGTCCCTGGAAACAAGGACTTGCAGAGTGAAAGAAAAAAAACACTCTCCCTACCTACAGTTTTCTGTCCCTAGAAAAAATGTTTTTTTTAATCACAATATAGCACAAGAACAATTCACTCACTGTCCTTACAGGTCCCTGGAAACAAGGACTTGCAGAGTGAAAGAAAAAAAACACTCTCCCTACCTACAGTTTTCTGTCCCTAGAAAAAATGTTTTTTTTAATCACAATATAGCACAAGAACAATTCACTCACTGTCCTTACAGGTCCCTGGAAACAAGGACTTGCAGAGTGAAAGAAAAAAAACACTCTCCCTACCTACAGTTTTCTGTCCCTAGAAAAAATGTTTTTTTTAATCACAATATAGCACAAGAAAAATTCACTCACTGTCCTTACAGGTTCCTGGAAACAAGGACTTGCAGAGTGAAAGAAAAAAAACACTCTCCCTACCTACAGTTTTCTGTCCCTAGAAAAAATGTTTTTTTTAATCACAATATAGCACAAGAAAAATTCACTCACTGTCCTTACAGGTCCCTGGAAACAAGGACTTGCAGAGTGAAAGAAAAAAAACACTCTCCCTACCTACAGTTTTCTGTCCCTAGAAAAAATGTTTTTTTTAATCACAATATAGCACAAGAAAAATTCACTCACTGTCCTTACAGGTCCCTGGAAACAAGGACTTGCAGAGTGAAAGAAAAAAAACACTCTCCCTACCTACAGTTTTCTGTCCCTAGAAAAAATGTTTTTTTTAATCACAATATAGCACAAGAAAAATTCACTCACTGTCCTTACAGGTCCCTGGAAACAAGGACTTGCAGAGTGAAAGAAAAAAAACACTCTCCCTACCTACAGTTTTCTGTCCCTAGAAAAAATGTTTTTTTTAATCACAATATAGCACAAGAACAATTCACTCACTGTCCTTACAGGTCCCTGGAAACAAGGACTTGCAGAGTGAAAGAAAAAAAACACTCTCCCTACCTACAGTTTTCTGTCCCTAGAAAAAATGTTTTTTTTAATCACAATATAGCACAAGAAGAATTCACTCACTGTCCTTACAGGTCCCTGGAAACAAGGACTTGCAGAGTGAAAGAAAAAAAACACTCTCCCTACCTACAGTTTTCTGTCCCTAGAAAAAATGTTTTTTTTAATCACAATATAGCACAAGAAAAATTCACTCACTGTCCTTACAGGTTCCTGGAAACAAGGACTTGCAGAGTGAAAGAAAAAAAACACTCTCCCTACCTACAGTTTTCTGTCCCTAGAAAAAATGTTTTTTTTAATCACAATATAGCACAAGAAAAATTCACTCACTGTCCTTACAGGTCCCTGGAAACAAGGACTTGCAGAGTGAAAGAAAAAAAACACTCTCCCTACCTACAGTTTTCTGTCCCTAGAAAAAATGTTTTTTTTAATCACAATATAGCACAAGAAAAATTCACTCACTGTCCTTACAGGTCCCTGGAAACAAGGACTTGCAGAGTGAAAGAAAAAAAACACTCTCCCTACCTACAGTTTTCTGTCCCTAGAAAAAATGTTTTTTTTTAATCACAATATAGCACAAGAAAAATTCACTCACTGTCCTTACAGGTCCCTGGAAACAAGGACTTGCAGAGTGAAAGAAAAAAAACACTCTCCCTACCTACAGTTTTCTGTCCCTAGAAAAAATGTTTTTTTTAATCACAATATAGCACAAGAAAAATTCACTCACTGTCCTTACAGGTCCCTGGAAACAAGGACTTGCAGAGTGAAAGAAAAAAAACACTCTCCCTACCTACAGTTTTCTGTCCCTAGAAAAAATGTTTTTTTTAATCACAATATAGCACCAGAAAAATTCACTCACTGTCCTTACAGGTCCCTGGAAACAAGGACTTGCAGAGTGAAAGAAAAAAAAACACTCTCCCTACCTACAGTTTTCTGTCCCTAGAAAAAATGTTTTTTTTAATCACAATATAGCACAAGAAAAATTCACTCACTGTCCTTACAGGTCCCTGGAAACAAGGACTTGCAGAGTGAAAGAAAAAAAACACTCTCCCTACCTACAGTTTTCTGTCCCTAGAAAAAATGTTTTTTTTAATCACAATATAGCACAAGAAAAATTCACTCACTGTCCTTACAGGTCCCTGGAAACAAGGACTTGCAGAGTGAAAGAAAAAAAACACTCTCCCTACCTACAGTTTTCTGTCCCTAGAAAAAATGTTTTTTTTAATCACAATATAGCACAAGAACAATTCACTCACTGTCCTTACAGGTCCCTGGAAACAAGGACTTGCAAAGTGAAAGAAAAAAAACACTCTCCCTACCTACAGTTTTCTGTCCCTAGAAAAAATGTTTTTTTTAATCACAATATAGCACAAGAAAAATTCACTCACTGTCCTTACAGGTCCCTGGAAACAAGGACTTGCAGAGTGAAATAAAAAAAACACTCTCCCTACCTACAGTTTTCTGTCCCTAGAAAAAATGTTTTTTTTAATCACAATATAGCACAAGAAAAATTCACTCACTGTCCTTTCAGGTCCCTGGAAACAAGGACTTGCAGAGTGAAAGAAAAAAAACACTCTCCCTACCTACAGTTTTCTGTCCCTAGAAAAAATGTTTTTTTTAATCACAATATAGCACAAGAACAATTCACTCACTGTCCTTACAGGTCCCTGGAAACAAGGACTTGCAGAGTGAAAGAAAAAAAACACTCTCCCTACCTACAGTTTTCTGTCCCTAGAAAAAATGTTTTTTTTAATCACAATATAGCACAAGAAAAATTCACTCACTGTCCTTACAGGTCCCTGGAAACAAGGACTTGCAGAGTGAAAGAAAAAAAACACTCTCCCTACCTACAGTTTTCTGTCCCTAGAATAAATGTTTTTTTTAAGCACAATATAGCACAAGGACAATTCACTCACTGTCCTTACAGGTCCCTGGAAACAAGGACTTGCAGAGTGAAAGAAAAAAAACACTCTCCCTACCTACAGTTTTCTGTCCCTAGAAAAAATGTTTTTTTTAATCACAATATAGCACAAGGACAATTCACTCACTGTCCTTACAGGTCCCTGGAAACAAGGACTTGCAGAGTGAAATAAACTGACACTCTCCCTACCTACAGTTTTCTGTCCCTAGAATAAATGTTTTTTTAAGCACAATATAGCACAAGGACAATTCACTCACTGTCCTTCCAGGTCCCTGGAAACAAGGACTTGCAGAGTGAAAGAAAAAAAACACTCTCCCTACCTACAGTTTTCTGTCCCTAGAAAAAATGTTTTTTTTAATCACAATATAGCACAAGAACAATTCACTCACTGTCCTTACAGGTCCCTGGAAACAAGGACTTGCAGAGTGAAAGAAAAAAAACACTCTCCCTACCTACAGTTTTCTGTCCCTAGAAAAAATGTTTTTTTTAATCACAATATAGCACAAGGACAATTCACTCACTGTCCTTCCAGGTCCCTGGAAACAAGGACTTGCAGAGTGAAAGAAACTGACACTCTCCCTACCTACAGTTTTCTGTCCCTAGAATAAATGTTTTTTTAAGCACAATATAGCACAAGGACAATTCACTCACTGTCCTTCCAGGTCCCTGGAAACAAGGACTTGCAGAGTGAAAGAAACTGACACTGTCCCTACCTACAGTTTTCTGTCCCTAGAATAAATGTTTTTTTTAAGCACACTATAGCACAAGCACAAAACACACTGACACTCTCCCTACCTATCCTTCTCTTTCCCTAAACTAAAGGAATCCAGGTTAAGCAAGAAAGAAATAACAGTCACTGTCCCTGCCTATGCTGCTCTATCCCTGCTCCGGAACACACTACACTAGGCCGCCGTGCTGGCGGCCTTTTATAGTGTGGGGCGTGTACTAAACACCCTCAGCAATAATTGGCCACAGGCATCCTGCCTGTGGCCAATCATTGCTCTCCTCGCTGCCGGCGCTGTGATTGGCCAAGCATGCGGGGTCACAGTGCATGCTTGGCCAATCACAGCGCCTGGATGACACTGCGATGGCGTAGTGCATTGTGGGCCGTTCGCGTCACTCGAATTTGGCGCGAACGGCCCAAATCGTTCGATCTTCGTCGAACGATCGAACAGCCGATGTTCGAGTCGAACGTATGTTCGACTCGAACACTAAGCTCATCCCTAATCAGGACTAACTCATAGTATTTCAATCTCTCCCTAATAAGCAACAGCAGCCAGGATCCTCTCCCTATCCTGTCTAAAGCAGAGTGACGTGCTGTGCTGTGTGCCTCTAGCTTATATAGAAGCTGGGTTACATGTTGCACTGGCCAATCACAGCCATGCCATTAGTAGGGCACACCAAGTTAAACACTAATGGCACACCAGTTAAACAAAAGGTGAATGGCTGCCCTCTGAAGCTTTTCTAAATGCGCTATTACATTGCCGAACACCGGACCCGAACCCAAACATACACACAATTGTTCGGGTTCGGGTCCGGTACCCAAAAACTCAAATGTTCAGTACGGACCCGAACTTTAGAGTTCGGGTTCGCTCAACCCTACTCAGGGGGTTAAGTCCACGTCCCACACTATATAAGGCTGCCTGCACGTCGACCTTCTGTAGTGTGTTCATGGCAGAGAGAGAGATAGAGAGAGAGATAGTGTAATTTCATTTACTTTGAGCAGGCAGGCGAATCAGTTAGCTGCAGTGTATTTAGTATATATATATATATATACACATCCCAGCTTTGTGTATGTGTGTGTGTGTATGCGTATATATATATATATATATATATATTGTGGGGGGGTTAGCTCGGCAGCGGGTGTGTGTGATCCCCTGGATGGGCTCCCCACACAAAAACAGGCCCAGCAGACGGAGGTTGTGGTTTTCAAGATCAAAAAGGTGCGGTTTATTTCTCTATTTACAGTGACAAAAAACACAGCAAAGCAAAAAGAAACATAAACAAAATAAACCCTGGTCAGCTTGACCTCTGACTAAACATGCAGGTTTCCTAACTAACAACTGGGATCAGCCTGGTGCTGTCCTAGTCCCTAAGTCCCTGGTTTAGTAAATGTCCAAACAAATAGCCACACAGGCTTTGTCTCACCGCACAGGGGTTCACTCTCCCTAGACAGTCCACACAGGTCTGGGTCCAGGCATGAGCAAACACCTAATGAATCTGGGAGTTTTTATAGAGGCCTTAAACGAGCTGACAAGCTTCAGCTGGTCTCATCAACTCCCTGCCTGCACGACGCCCAGCACTCTCCCTAGAGGTATGAATCATCCATGAGCCCACTAGCCTCAGCTGGGCTTCATCAACTCTCTCCCTAGTTGTATAAGTCGGCATAAAGCCTGAATCTGGGAGAAATATACCTACCCCCCTGGATGCAACCAGGTGACTTTACCTTCCTGCTGTCACATACCCCCCCCTCTTGTTTTAACCTTGGGGTTGGAACACCAGCAATCAGGCATTCATGTACTCGAGACAAAGCATCCACATTCCCCATTTGAACGCCAGGGCGATGCTTTACTGTGAAGTTGAATTCCTGTAGGGCCAGGAACCACCTATTCACTCTTCTATTTGTCTCCTTGTTTTGAGCCATCCACTTTAACGGAGCGTGATCCGTAACCATGTCAAAGTGCCTACCTAGCAGATAGTACCGAAGGGAATCTAGAGCCCACTTCACCGCTAAACACTCCTTTTCAACCGTGGCGTAATTTACCTCATGGGACTTCAACTTCCTGCTGAGGTAAATGACTGGGTGCTCTTCCCCGTTCCAGACCTGGGACAATACTGCTCCTAACCCCACATCTGACGCATCACTTTGTACGACAAAGTCTTTAGAGAAGTCGGGTGAGTACAACACTGGCTGGCTACATAAGGCTTGTTTCAAGAATTGGAATGCTGCCTCAGCCTCGGGGGTCCATTTAATCATGACCGACCCTTTCCCTTTCGTCAGGTTGGTTAGGGGCACAGCCTTAGAAGCAAAGTGGGGAATGAAGCGCCGATAATACCCCGCTATTCCCAGAAAGGCTCGTACCTGCTTCTTGCTGTTGGGACGTGGCCAACTCTGGATGGCCTCGACTTTGTTGAGTTGGGGTTTTATTACTCCCCTCCCAATGGTGTACCCAAGATATTTGGCCTCCTCCTGCCCAATGGTACACTTCTTGGGGTTAGCCGTAAACCCCGCTTCCCGGATAGAGTCTAGGACTGCTTGCACTTTTGGCAGATGTGAGGCCCAATCTGTGCTATGGACAATTACGTCATCCAGGTAAGCCGCAGCATACTTCCGATGGGGCCTCAGTATCTGGTCCATTTTCCGCTGGAATGTGGCCGGCGCATTCTGTAACCCGAACGGCATTCTCTTATATTGGAACGCCCCGTCTGGGGTTACAAATGCGGTTTTCTCTTTGGCCGACTTGGCCAGGGGAATTTGCCAATACCCTTTTGTGAGGTCAAGAGTCGTCATGTATCGGGCTGTTCCCAGCCGGTCGATCAACTCATCTATACGTGGCATGGGGTAGGTGTCAAATTTTGTAACTTTGTTCAACTGACGAAAATCGTTACAAAATCGCCAGCTCCCATCCGGTTTAGGCACCAGCACAATGGGACTAGACCAATCACTTTGGGACTCCTCTATCACCCCTAAGTTCAGCATTTTCTGTACTTCCTCCCGTATTGCCTCCCGTCGGGCCTCTGGGATCCGATAGGGTTTTAACTTCACCCTTTCACCGGGCGGGGTAATAATATCATGCTCTACCCCAGATGTTTGTCCCAGCAGCTCAGAGAACACCTCCTTGTTGCGAAGCACAAACTCCTTAACCTCCTGTTGTTGGGGTTGTGACAAGGTGGCTGCTATTCCAACCTCCGGAATCACGCAACCAGTTTGAGCTGGTGACCAAGTTTCTGCGACTAGGGACTCTCTATCCCTCCAGGCTTTCAACAGATTAACGTGATAGATCTGTTCGGGCTTTCGCCTTCCTGGTTGTCTGACCTTGTAATTCACTTCGCTCACTTTTTCCATTATCTCGTAGGGGCCTTGCCATTTGGCAAGGAATTTACTTTCAACCGTAGGGACAAGTACCAATATCCTATCCCCCGGGGAAAAGGTACGGGTCTTGGCTCCACGGTTGTACACTCTCTGCTGTGCCAACTGCGCTTGGGCCAAATGTTCCTTCACGATGGGCATTACCTGTGCAATTCGATCTTGCATCCGGGGCGACATGCTCAATCACACTCCTGTGGGGAGAACTCTCACTTTCCCAAGTTTCCTTGGCAATATCCAACAGCCCTCTTGGGTGTCTCCCATACAGTAACTCAAAGGGGGAGAATCCCGTAGAGGATTGGGGCACCTCCCTAATAGCAAACATCAAATAAGGAAGTAGACAGTCCCAATCCTTTCCATCTCTATCCACCACTTTCTTCAACATTTGTTTTAGGGTTTTGTTGAATCTTTCAACCAGCCCATCGGTTTGGGGGTGATACACAGATGTAAGCAATTGTGTCACTTTGAACAATTTACACAGCTCTTTCATAACCCGGGACATAAAGGGTGTACCTTGGTCCGTAAGCAGTTCTTTACAAATACCCACCCGGCTAAAAACAAGAGATAGCTCTTTGGCTATGGTTTTGGCCGAGGTGTTTCTGAGAGGGATCGCTTCTGGATAACGGGTGGCATAGTCCATTATAACCAATATGTACTGGTGCCCCCTAGCGGACTTGATTATAGGACCTACCAAATCCATTGCGATTCTCTCAAACGGGACCTCAATGATGGGTAGAGGGACCAGCGGGCTACGGAAATGTGGCATCGGGGCCGACCTCTGACACACAGGGCAGGAGGAACAATAATTTTCTATGTCCTTCATCACCCCAGGCCAATAGAATCTCTGTAATACCCTCTCTCGGGTTTTATCTGTCCCCAGATGACCTCCAAGAATGTGCCCATGGGCCAACTCCAACACCAACTTCCTGTAAGGTTTGGGCACCACAAGCTGCTCAACGGTTTCTTCTGCCCTTTTTGCCACCCGATACAGTAGGTCCTTCTCTACGCTGAAGTATGGGTAAGTGCAGGTATTATCTGGGTTCACTAACTCGCCATCTATTTCCACTACGTTTTCCCGTGCCTTTATTAGGGCGGGGTCTTTTAACTGTTCTGTGGCAAAATTTTCCCTGTGAACCTCAAGATCAGAAAACTCCACAGACGGTAGGTTTTCGTCTGAGGAGGTGGGCTCCTCTCCAGTTTCTTGAGTCTCCCCTGCCAATACTGACAAGGGAAATTCTGGAGAGTCCTCACCACTCTCAGAGGAGTTCTGGCTATCACATTCCTGGTACATAGGGGCACCAGTGGGGGGCTCAGGATCATCCCACAGTTCCCAGAACTTCGGAAAATTCCTTCCCACAATGGCATCATGCGGTAATTGAGATACTAACCCCACTGGATGAGAGAGGGTACCTTTGGGGGTCTCGAAACACACTGTAGTCACTGGATACTCTCGGGTGTCCCCATGCACACAAATAACAGCTACCTTGCTATTCCCAGAGACCTCTGTTTTAACTAATTCAGCCTTTATCAGGGTCACAAGGCTACCTGAATCCAGCAATACCACAACATTTCTACCATTAATACACATTTTGCATAAATGTTTCTCAGTTCCCCGAATGGCAGTGCATGCGACTGTCGCACACAGCGACTGACGTCGGTCCGTCAGAAAGTCACATTGCATGGGTTCCTCCACAACCGGGCAATTTGCTGCAATATGTCCCGCTTGCCGGCAGCGGTAGCAAACAATCCTTTTGGCTGCCTCTTGAGCCCCTGACTTCCCAGGCTGTTCTCGCCAAACTTTGGGTAGAGCTCCCACCCTCTCACTCTCTCCACCCTCACCCCTTGGAATCCTCTTATCCGCCCCTGGGGATGGTCTGGTCTTAGGGTGGAAAGTCCGAGAGTCTCTGGAAGAGGCCGTCAGGTTCTCTGTAGCCAAGTATTTCTCTACACGATCCACAAGACCACCGGCCGTCTCTGGGTCTCCATGGCTTACCCACTTTTGGATGGCAGTAGGAAGAGCTCTCAAAAACCGATCCATTACAACACGTTCCACAATCTCTGGTGCGGACAAAGTCTCTGGCTGTAGCCACTTCCTGCTCAGGTGAATGAGATCATACATTTGAGACCTGGGGGGTTTTCCAAGCTGGAAAGTCCAGTTATGCACACGCTGAGCCCGGACAGCCAGGGTGACACCCAGCCTTGCCAATATTTCAGCTTTTAGCATCACATAGTCTTTTGCTTGGTCAGGCTCTAGGTCATAGTAAGCCTTCTGCGATTCACCAGTTAACAGAGGAGCCACCAGTCCAGCCCACTGCTCCTCAGGCCACTTTTCTCTTTCAGCAGTCCTTTCAAATGTGGTCAAAAATACCTCTGGATCATCCTCTCCAGTCATTTTTGTCAATAAACGACTCACCCCAAAGGACGCGGTATTAGTGGGACGGCTTTCCTCACTGGTCTGCGGACGTTGCTGCATTACTGCTTCCATTTGTTGTAGTCTCTGCTCTTGCTTCTGTAACAGGTCTATGAAGCGGGCCTCAGATTGCTGCTGGGCTGCAAGGCTCTGTTGATGAGCTTGCTGCTGGGCTGCGAAGCTCTGTTGTTGAGCTGCAAGGCTCTTTTGCAAACCTGCATTTGTCTGCTGTTGATTGGCATTTGCTAGAGCCAGCTGTTTCAGTATCTCCTCCATGCTGGCTTAAAAAAAAACTGCCCGCATTCTCCACCAACTGTGGGGGGGGTTAGCTCGGCAGCGGGTGTGTGTGATCCCCTGGATGGGCTCCCCACACAAAAACAGGCCCAGCAGACGGAGGTTGTGGTTTTCAAGATCAAAAAGGTGCGGTTTATTTCTCTATTTACAGTGACAAAAAACACAGCAAAGCAAAAAGAAACATAAACAAAATAAACCCTGGTCAGCTTGACCTCTGACTAAACATGCAGGTTTCCTAACTAACAACTGGGATCAGCCTGGTGCTGTCCTAGTCCCTAAGTCCCTGGTTTAGTAAATGTCCAAACAAATAGCCACACAGGCTTTGTCTCACCGCACAGGGGTTCACTCTCCCTAGACAGTCCACACAGGTCTGGGTCCAGGCATGAGCAAACACCTAATGAATCTGGGAGTTTTTATAGAGGCCTTAAACGAGCTGACAAGCTTCAGCTGGTCTCATCAACTCCCTGCCTGCACGACGCCCAGCACTCTCCCTAGAGGTATGAATCATCCATGAGCCCACTAGCCTCAGCTGGGCTTCATCAACTCTCTCCCTAGTTGTATAAGTCGGCATAAAGCCTGAATCTGGGAGAAATATACCTACCCCCCTGGATGCAACCAGGTGACTTTACCTTCCTGCTGTCACAATATATATATATATACATATATATATATATATATATATATATATATATATACACACACACACTGTATCCAGTTTATCTAGATCTCACTGCAGACCGTTCCTGGTGTACTGTTTTACACTTTCAGGCAGGCAGGTGATTCAGTGATCTGCAGTGCATAAAATATATACTGTCTCCTACATATATATCCACTGCATTGTAGTGTAGCCAAGCCTATACCTGACTGCAGGCCATTCCTGGTGTCCGTATTAAAATACACTTTCAGGCAGGCAGGCCAGGCAGGTGATTCAGTGATCTGCAGTGCATAAAATATATACTGTCTCCTACATATATATCCACTGCATTGTACTGTAGCCAAGCTTATACCTGACTGCAGGCCATTCCTGGTGTCCGTATTAAAATATACTTTCAGGCAGGCCGGCCAGGCAGGTGATTCAGTGTGTGCCTGATAGGAGAAAGGAGGAGGAGGAGGAGGCACATCTTCAACGAGGCAGGATGTCCTCCAGGGGTCAGCTTAATGGCAGCCAACCGACTGCATGAAGGAAGGTAGGTGACTCCGCGCAAAAGAACTTCAAACACAACGTAGTAGTCAGAGCTGCTGCCTCTACTTATTGCTGCCTCCTAATTAGGTGGAGCAAGGATATGAAAAAATGAGGGGTGTAGTGGTGGCGCTGCTCTTACGTAAAACCAATCTGCTGAGAGCCAGATATTGGTAATAATAGGTCTACAAATGAGAAACACAAAGGGGGTTCTCTCTGATATAATCAGAACCTAAGTTGAGTGGGACCACACATAGAATATGAAATAAGTAAATAAATTGGGGTGTCTCTGCCAGGTGTTTACTTAGCCTTAGCAATAGCCTTCAGAAGGTGATAGTGATGATGGACGTAAAGTGAGTGAAGGATTTAGTTGGAATACATTAATTAGTTGAAATAAATAAGTAATATGAATTTTACAATTCCGGCTCGGCCGGGTGTTTGCTAGCAGAGGATTAGCTATTAGAAGTGCTGTGAAGTAAATTGATGCTACCAATGTGGTGCTGTAAGAGATGCAGTGTAAACAAAATAAAAAACAATGAATTACAATGGATTGGGATGTTGTCTCGGCCGGGTGTTTACTAAACCAAACTGGAATTAAACTCGGTCCCAAACAGTTAGAAAAAAGTGTTTACGTGATCCGTAATACACTCTGACAATGTACATCAAATGTTCAGCATAAAAATTGAAGTTGATAAAATGAAGTGAAGATCAATGGTGACAATCCAGAATATAGTGACAAAATAAATTGGTGACTTTGCTGCAGTGCTTGTTCTAGTAGCCTGTGCCGTGAATGTGATTATCCGTGATTGTTTATGATGTTGCACTCACCAGATTCTTCATACCCTCAGGGGGTATGTGCAGTCACAGTATATGCCACTGTGTAGCAATCTCAGGAATCCAGGGTGGCTCCTTTGGTCCCTTGTGGTTCTCCGAGAAGGTGAGGGTTATGGAAAGGAAAAAAGGATACCCATAGTGTGAACCCGTAAAAAATTGGTTTATTGATATATCGGGAAAAAGGGTACTCACATAGTATTAGAC
The DNA here is from genome assembly GCA_029206835.1 of Rana muscosa. Lineage (NCBI taxonomy): Eukaryota > Metazoa > Chordata > Amphibia > Anura > Ranidae > Rana > Rana muscosa. The sequence goes on from CM055117.1 coordinate 501,860,138, forward strand.
AATAAAAAGCATTAAAATGGCGCTTGGCCAGTGAAGAGCGATCCAAGGTTCAGGAAGTGATGAAGCGACGTCACACCGCAGAGCTCCGCATGTGCAGGGCGCTGCTGACGCGTTTTTCCAAAAGTTCTTTGGTGTGGGCCTTTTTTAAGACACGTGAAGCAGATCGCACCGTTGCTGTTTGCAACATATGTCTGAAGCGTATCAAGCATGGCCAAACAGCAGCCGCTTGGGCACCACATGCTTGACCAGACATGCAGTCTGTTGGCAACAATACTTAAAAGACCCACACCAAAGAACAAGGCAGACCTCTCCTTGCTCCTCATCAGCTGGGATCTCCAACCCCACTATACCTTCAGTCCTCTCAGAAACCTGCACTGAGAGGAATGAAGCTGTAGAATTAGGTGTGCCAAGTACTTGCAAGCAATCTGCTATCACTACACCAACATCCGATTGTAGCAGGCAAATTTCCGTACCCCAGTTGCTAAACCAGCGATAGAAATTCAGTCCCAGCCATCCACATGCCCAGCGGCTGAATGCTAGCTTGGCTAAATTGCTAGCACTCCAACTGCTGCCTTTTCAGCTGGTAGACTCTGCCCCCTTTCGGGAATTTGTGGAATGTGCGGTACCTCAGTGGCAGGTTCCCAAACGCCACTTTTTTTCACAGAAGGCGATTCCGGCTCTCTACCGGCATGTGGAAGGCAATATCTTGGCCTCGTTGGACAGGGCAGTCAGCGGTAAGGTGCATATTACCGCTGACTCATGGTCCAGAAGGAATGGACAGGGACGTTACCTTTCTTTCACGGCGCACTGGGTAACTCTTCTGGCAGCTGAGAAGGATGCAGGACATTGTGCAGTATTGTTGGAGCTTGTTCCGCCACCATGCCTCCAAAATGCTGGTAGTGGTGATTCTGCCACAGCTCTCTCCTCCACCCCCTCCTCTTCTCCTTACTCTATGGCCTCTTCCTGTGCAGATATGTCCTCTGAACCAGCGGTGCTCTGTAGGCGTTCTAGGGGCTACGCAAGCACTCAGGCAAAAATATGCCATGCAGTGCTTGAGTTGGTCTGTTTAGGGGACAGGAGCCACACTGGGGCAGAGATCCTGTCAGCTCTGCAGGAGCAGGCTCAGAGATGGTTGACGCCACGCCAGCTTCAGCCAGGAATGGTGGTTTGCGAAAATTCTACCAACCTCCTCTCCGCCCTCCGACAGGGACACTTGACCCATGTGCTCTGTTTGGCTCACGTCCTTAATTTGGTGGTGCAGCGATTCTTGTGCAGGTACCCGGGCTTACAGGATCTCCTGAGGCAGGCCAGGGAAGTCTGTGGGCATTTCCATTGGTCATATAATGCCAGTGCTCGGCTGGCTGACCTCCAAAAGGAATGCAACCTGCCCAAGAACCGCCTTATCTGTGACATGCCCACCAGGTGGAACTCAACGTTGGCAATGCTGCAGTGGCTGCACACACAGCAGAGGGCCATCAATGAGTTTCTGTGCGAGTATGGCACCAGGACAGGGTCAGGGGAGCTTGGCTTTTTTTCACCACGCCAGTGGCTCATGATCAAGGATGCATGCACTGTCCTGTCACCATTTGAGGAGGCCACGAGGATGGTGAGCAGTGACAGTGCATGCATCAGTGATACTGTCCATCTTATCTACCTGTTGGAGCACACGCTGCATGGAATAATGGACAGGGCACTTGAGGCAGAACGGACGGAGGAAGAGGAGGACTTCCTTACCTCTCAAGGCCCCCTTTATCCAGAGAGTATTCCTGCGGGCCCGCCGATCTCACAGGATGAGGAGGGGGAGGAGGAGGATGAGGATTGTGTCAGCATGGAGGTGGAGCCTAGCACTCAGCATCAGCAGCAGTCTTAAAGGGATCGTTTTCAGTCCCCAGAAACCCATGGACTTGTACGTGGTTGGGAGGAGGTGGCTGCGGATCATGTCGTCCTTAGTGACACAGAGGACTCCGGACTGAATGCCTCGGCAACCTACGCTGCATGGCCTCCCTGATCCTGCAAAGCCTGCGAAAGAACCCTCAGATGTGTGGTATCAAGGAGAGGGATCATTACTGGCTGGCAACCCTTCCTGATCCACGTTACAAGGGTAAGGTTGCGGAACTTATCCAGCCGTCGCAGAGGGAGCAACGCGTTTCCAGAGCCTGGGAGGTTGCAATTTCCTGGTCCTCCTGGACAGCGTGTTGCTGAGGCTTCGGTCAATCACAGAAGGAGCGGTGGAGAAGGTGGCCGTCTGACCGATGCATTCAGACAATTTTTTAGTCCGCAGCCCCAAGGTCTGATCGGTTCCAGCAACCATCGCCAGCATCTGATTTACATGGTGCAGGAATACCTAGGGGCAAGATCAGACTTGGAGACCTTTCCAACCGAAAATCCACTGGATTACTGGGTCTTGAGGATGGATCACTGGCCAGAGCTTGCACAGCATGCAATTGAGCTACTGGCCTGTCCTGCATCCAGCGTTCTTTCGGAACGCACATTCAGTGCTGCTGGAGGCTTTGTAACTGATCACAGGGTGCGCCTGTCCACCAACTCGGTTGATCGGCTCACCTTCATAAAAATTAATCAGTCTTGGATCACCAGCTACCAAGCACCTGATGCTGATGTAACTGATACTTTTTTTTTTATGAATGAGATCCCTTGAAGACTGCCTATGTTGATGCTGAGTGACTATCCTGTTCTGCTGAGTGACTATCCTATTCCTCCTCAATGTTCATGTTCATAGCTTCTAAGAACATTTTTGTTTCTGGGCACCACCACCAGTGGCTAAGGCCCAATTTTTCTGCCCCTGTTTAACAGGGGCGTGTAATTACAATTTTTGCTGTAATATTTTGCAGCAGGGCTCGCTCCTGCACTCAACTAGAGTATCTGTGAGGAGTTGCAGTGTTGTGGCACCAGACCCAGTGCCTAAAGCCCAATTTTTCTGCCCCTGTATAACAGGGGCGTGTAATTAAAATTCTTGCTGTAATGTTTTGCAGCAGGGCTTGTTCCTGCGCTCAACTAGAGTTTCTGTGAAAGGGTTGCAGTGTTGTTGCACCAGCACCAGTGGCTAAGGCCCTATTTTTCTGCCCCTGTTTAACAGGGGCTTGTAATTACAATTCTTGATATAATATTTCACAGCAAGGCCCGTTCCAGCACCCACCAAGAGTAACTGTGAGGGCTTAAGCCCTGTACACACGATTGGTTTTACTGTTGAAAACAGTCCGATGGACTGTTTTCATCGGACGAACCGATCGTGTGTGGGCCCCATCGGACTTTTTTCCATCGGTGAAAAAAAATAGAACATGTTTTAAATTTTTCCAATGGAAAAAAAAACAATAGCAAATTCCGATCGTCTGTGTGGAACTCCATCGGAGAAAAAACCCACGCATGCTTAGACTGAATTTGGAGACGGGAGCGCTCGTTCTGGTAAAACTAGCGTTCATAATGGAGATAGCACATTCGTCATGCTGTAACGGACTGAAAAGCACGGAGACTGAAATGCACGAATCGGCTAACAAAAAATTATTACTAACACGCGGTAACACGAAGTCAGCAAAAGCAGCTCAAAGGGTGGCGCCATTGGATTTGAACTTCCCATTTATAGTGCCATCATACGTGTTGTACGTCATGGCGTTTGGGACGGTCGGAATTTTGTCTGATGGTGTGTAGGCAAGACTGATGGAAGTCAGCTTCATCGGAATTCCGATGGAAAAATACATCTGATTTGATTACATCGGAAATCCGATCGTGTGAACAGGGCTTTACAGTGTTCTGGTACCACCAACACCTAAGGCCCAAATTTCTGCAGAGAATATAGGGCAGGCCGTATAGTATATACAGGCGGTCCCCTACTTTCAAACATCTGACTTACAAACGACTCCTACTTACAAATGGAGGGAGACAACAGGAAGTGAGAGGAAATGTACCCCTAGGAAGGGAAATTCTCTCCTGTAAGAGTTAATATGGTAAAATGGTGTCTCCTCCACTGATGCTTTATCACCAATCCTTGTTTCCCTAAAAAACCCACATTTTCTAAATCCAATTGTCATTGGGACAGAAAGTGAGGTGAAATCTTCTGAACAGGGGCACAGACAGCAAAACAAATGTTACAGGGGTAATGATAACCCTTCCCTATGTTATCCAAAAAGCTTAAAAAAAGTTTTTTTGTCTGGAGCTACACTTACAAAATGTAACTATTCAAAATTACAAACAGATTCTACTTGAGAACAAACCTGTCTTGTTTGCACCGCCTATATACTGCTGTTCAGAGTATATAGTATTTTTTTTTAAATTGGGTGCTGGGTTCTCCTTAATATCCATACAATACCCAAAGGGCCTGGTAATGGGCTGGGGGGGGGGGGGGGTACCCATGCCATTTTTCTCAATGATTTTCATCCATATTGCCGAGGCCCGACATTACATTAAAGCCGCAAGCAGTTTTAAATGACTTTTATTCCTTTAGAAATGTAATTTTGTGCAGGGACTGTTCTAAACACGGGAAACACGCGTCACTTTACAGGCATACTATAGACACCCCCCAGGTATGATATTTAAAGGAATATTTCACTTTTTTTTTCACTTTAAACATCATTAAAATCATTGCTCCTGAAAAAACTGTTGTTTTTTAAAAAAAAAATTGCATTATTACATGTCCCCTGGGGCAGGACCCGGGTCCCAAAACCCTTTTTGGGACAATAACTTGCATAATAGCCTTTAAAATTCACAATTTTGATTTCTCACGTCGAGTCCCATAGACTTTAACAGTGTTTGAATGTTTGCGCGAACTTTTGGTCCGTTCGCATGTTCTGGATGTGAACCGAACTGGGGGGTGTTCGGCTCATCCCTAATGGTACATCATGAGCTCATTACTATTAGTCTGTCAAGGTTCAATGAATGTCCAGAGAACTACAGGTCCTGTAGATCCACCTTTAAAGCTGTAAATGCTGATTTCAATCTTACAGCCAATGAGAAACTTGATTTGGGACAGAATCTGCAGATTGCATTTAGAGACTAAAAGCAGTACATATAGACTTCCCAGATGCAGGTCTTGTTGCTGCATTGATAAGGCTCAAGCAAACTTACCGTAGGCACAAAGCCATATAAAGTGCTTTAAGAGACTTCAAACCCTTCCAAAAATAACCAACAAGGATCATCATAAGCTCCGAGAACTAAGTGACCTCTTGATGGAGCTAGAGTTGGTGGGGGCTGACCATTGTCTACCAGAAATAAGCTATTTGGACGTCGCTCATGATGTAAATTCAGTGATGTCAAAACCTCCATAGAGCCTGCAAGAGGGCTCAAAATACAAAAGAGAAAATAATGTATCCTTCCCTCCTTTCTCATAATTTTGCAGCTTCATCAGTAATCAAGCCTGGATAAGCAACGATACCAGCTTCAGCTTGAGCGAACCCAACTTGCCACCCTCATCATCAAGGTATGACAATACATCAGCTAAACATAGAGACTTAAGAAGAACAGTATCTGTTAAAAAGACATCAACATCTTCTACTGATCAAAAAGTTTCTGGTGGTGGAGATAAAGATCTCAATCGACAGTGCCCAATTCACAAAAAGTATCATCCTCCTAAAAAATGCCATGGAAATGGGGCAAAGACTTTGCAGGAGTGCAAGGAGCTTCTCCAGAAATGTGGGATATGCTAAAGGTGCTGCACCTCCTCAGAACATTTCCATAAAGACTATAAGTTTACTATCAAATGCTCAGAATTCAGCCATCACAGGCACTGTCATCCAAGAGCACAGTGTTTTGTACTACACCTGACGATAATAAAAATAATCCTGTCAATTGAGGACAGAGAATTTATCAGAGTAATGCACAATTAATTCTTCATGAATGGCTCCAATAGCTTGGTTGCACCTTTACCACTTCATGCTGCAAGAGTCAAGCTTCCAAACAACCATGAGCAGGCCTTGTCTAGATTTGGCTCACTCCAGCAAACAAAGAACAAGCCTGAAATGCAAGACCATTTTGTTGCCTTTATAAAGAAGAGATTTCACATTGTTAATAATAAATCAGCTCCACAAGATTGTAACACGTGCTGGTATCTCCCTTTCTTCAGGTGTATTGCCCACAAACAAATCAGGGTAGAGTTGGGCGCCGGCGACATGTATCAAGGTGCATCTCTGAATTACTTCGTACTGGTCCTAATTTACCCTTATAGGAGTACTTATGAGGTTCAGAAGAGAGCCAGTAGCCATAACAGCTGACATTGAACAGATGTTTTATTGCTTTATTGTATGAGTACCATAGGGACTTCCTCAGGTTTCTGTGGCACCCTGATAACGACATAAACAATGAAGTCATTGAATACCACATGAAGGTGTGTGTCTTCGCTAACACTCCCTCACCTCCTGTTGCAACATACAGTCAATGGAGACCTGCTCTTGATGGCAAAAGCAAATATGGAGCAGATGCTCTACATTTTGTTGAGAGAGACTTCTATGTTGACAATGGAGTCAAATCCTTGCCTAAAAATTAGGAAGTCATCAACCTGCTCCAAAAGTCATCAACCTGCTCCTTCCCTCGTTCACCGCGCGCGCTCCCGAGTGCGCATCGGGGAACTTCTGTGCCCGCCGCATCACGCGGGTACCGATGAGCGTGCCTGGCGGCCGCAATGTGCGCCAGGTACCCGCGATTGGCTATTACAGAGCCAGGGACGTGGATCTCTGTGTGTAAACATGGTAAAACCGGAAGTAACAAAGTAATGAGAGAAAGAGACAGTAACTTAAGGAAAAAGCAATAATGGTGGAGAAGAGAAGTTACCACAACAAGCAGAAAGGGTTCTTCCAGCACCTCATTAATCCACCAATTTGTATCAAATCCAAGGGTCCCATGTCTTGTCAAACTTGATCTGAATATTTAAGAGGGTGCTTGTAAGTTTGTCATTAATCATAATCCAATTCAGTTCTAAGTAGTCAAAAACCACCATTGATTGGTTCCAGCATCTTGCTAATAGAACCATGTATGAGATCAATTTTCTGGTATTTTCAGAGATATCAATATCCGGTTTCTGAAAAGGGCAAATTCCCGTAATCTGGGAACCTGCATACCCATCACTGACCAAATGAGATTGAAAACCCTGATCCAGAACCTGGTTACTCTGGGATATTGCTATCATATATGGAACATGGTGTCTGTGTGGCCACAAAACCTGAAATAATCGGAAGATGCTGATGGATGCATTTTCACTACTCCAGTAGGTACCAGATACCAGCATAATAGGGTTTATAATTTGATTCTATGAGGGATGTGTCAATACAGATATTTTGGATAAATCAATAGATATTTTGGATAAATCAATAGATATTTTGGATAAATCATTGTCTAAGTCCTGACAGTCTGCCAACTCCAATGTGATGCTAAGATCGTGTTCACAATATTTCACATATGGGAGTTTATGATTGAGATCCATCAAGTAATTGTGTATGATGGAGATGCGACCCTTGGTCAAGTCTCTGGTATTACATGAGATCTAAAATGGGGTCAGCGACACTCAATTGCATTTATTTGTTTCTTAAGCTGTTGTTGCATTATTTGTTGATACATTTTTTTTAAATAAAATAATAAACATGTTATACTTACCTGCTTTGTGCAAGCACAGAGTGGCCCTGAAACTCCCCATCTGTGATCCCCTGCTTGGCACATCCTCTTCTCTGTGTGCCCCCATATCAAGCTGCTTGTTATGGGGGCACATAGTGCATGCTCACTCCCGAGCTGTGTGTGTCTATGGAGCCGCAATGCATAGACACACACAGCAAGGCTTAGCCCAATCCCCCACTTCCTCCTTACTGCATTTGGTTGACAGCAACAGGAATCAATGGCTCCTGTTGCATTTTTATATACAGCCTATGCTGTTTTCTAGTTTATGGTTTTTGAGTATGTTATCGGCTCGTGACCGTTGCTGGTATTAATTGTTATTTTCTGTATTTTTCTTCCCTTTATTGTGATGTAACTTTCTTTTCCTTGTGTGTGAGCTTCTTCTTTGTTCTCCCCTTCAAGACACACATTAGTGGTAAGAAAGTCAATACTGATTTTGACTGCCCTAAACACTTCTATATTGAGTCTACTGCATCTTTTTGTATTGCCACGGCGTCCTGCATGCAATAAAGACATTCATGGATTGAAAGTGTTTGGTGAGCTCAGCTATCTGACAAAGACTATCCGCAGGAATTGTCTCTGCTATAAGCAGGCTGTACATAGAGGTCTCAGGGAGGAATAGTCACTATAACAATGGTAGGAGTTAGAATCCATAGAGTTTAATACTGTCAGGGGAACATCTTGTTTCAATAGGCCTTTCTGCTACTGGTAGCTGCAGCAGGAAGCTGCAACCTTGAGTGGTTAGTCTGCTTTAGCTAATAGGAGTCCAAGCACTTAGCTCCATCACATTGGGCTCAATTCACTAAAGGATATGTCACATGACATATTTTCTCCCAAATATTGCATGCGATACTGAAACTGTCAATTCACTATCCCTTGATGTGGTATTTACCTCAAACAGCAAAAAACGCTCAGTAAATACTGCATATAACAGCCCTAAAGCCAATTCACTAAAGTAAATGAAAAAAAAAAATGTATGTGTTAAAAAAGTAGTGGTCCAGGAATGCAAAAGTTAAAGAATGATTTCATTTCAGCTGTTTGTCAAGGAGCTGGCACCCGCCAATGTCCTTAACACCCTTTGTTTTTATTTAGCGATGGGTGGGCAGTGGAGCTGTCAGTCGACGGGAGCCAAGCATCAGGTGCAGACCAGGTTTTTTTTTGTGCGGGTTGGTGGCTGGCATTCATCATGACTTGAGCCGTCTCCTTAACTTAACCGTCTCCTTAACTATTCCCTGGTTGCCAAGGACACTGGTGTGTTCCAGTGTTAATATTCCACAAGTTTTTACTATTAAAATACTGCATCACTTAAAGAAATTATGCATACGTATTTTAATAGGGTTTTTTAGGGAAGTGCTTTAAAGGGGTTGTAAAGGTTCGTTTTTTTTCACCTTAATGCATCCTATGCTCAAACGGGGTAGGTTTATCTAGGGCCAGAGTAGATGATTTTGAGGCAAAATAGTGTTTAATCTGAGGGTAGGAGTAGAATAGTTGTTTAGGAATCTGGTATTTCCTTTGCAGTTCATTAAAGGGTAGAAGTGTACGAGTGAGGGGATGTACAATGTTTCGAAGCTGGAAAATGCCTGCCTGCATCCATGGAAGCATTCGAACATACGATAGGCTGTCTGGGATATCAGGATTGAACAGCACATTTAGCAGTGGAGGACACGGGGATGCGAGAGAGAATTGACGGGAACATTTCTTCCATATGGAAATGGAGAACAACATTGGGCCTAGGCATATATTTCTAAGTTGGCTTGTGGAAGAGTCTAGATCTGCCCAGATCATGGCCCAGGGGTGTACTGGTCTAGTGACACTCATTTCAATCTCTACCCATATACTAGACGCCTTTCTGGAGGACCAAGTGATGATTGTTTTGAGATGTGTGGCATAATAATATTTAATAAGATCTGGGGCTCCCTCCTCGTGTCTTGGGGGCTAACATTACCGAACTCGCGATCCTGTGTGCTTTATAGTGCCAAATGAAATTAAGAAATGTTCTCTGCATGGCTTTAAGTTGTGACATAGGAATGGAAATCGGGAGGGTGACGAATAGGTAAAGGAGTCTTGGCATTATAGACATCTTCAGGACATTGATGCGGCCCAAGAGAGAAATGGGATAAACATCCTATTGTCGCAAGAGCCGGTCAATGTCACGAAAGAGCGTGGGGTAATTAGCCTGATACAGGGTCGAGTACGAGGAGGTTAGGTTAACTCCTAGATATTTAAGGGAGTCCGGGCACCAATGGAAGGAATAGTTTTGTTTGAGAATGGTGAGATCGGAAGGCGGGATGTGTAGTGGTAGAGCTTCTGTTTTATTTGCGTTTATTTTATATCCAGATATAGAGCTAAAGTCTTCCAACAAAGCCATAAGATTAGGGAGAGAGATATGGGGCCTAGTCAGAGTCAGAAGAACATCATCCGTAAACAGGGACAGCTTATATTCTTTTTGGCGTAGCAAAACTCCACGTATATCAGGATGGATGCGAATAGCTGCGGCTAGGGGTTTCTAGACAAAGAATGAAAAGGAGGGGGGATAGAGGGCAGCCTTGTCTGGTCCCATTACTTAACAAGAAAGATGACGATAAGTAAGAAGCTAATTGAACTTGGGAGGAAGGACAGGAGTATAGGGCGCGTAGGGCTGCTATGAAGGGGCCTCCAAATCCATAATTGGAGAGGGTAGCAAACAAATAAGGCCAGCTAAGCCGGTCAAAGGCTTTTTGTGCATCAAGACTCAAAATGAGGGCTGGACGGGATGTCTTTTTTAATAGATCTATGAGGTCAACTGTACGTCTCGTGTTGTCCCCTGCATGTCTAGCTTGGACAAAGCCAACCTGATCCTTATGTACAAGTCTGGGAATTATATGGGATAGTCGGTTAGCCAATACTTTCATAAATATCTTGTAATCTGAGTTAAGCAATGCAATGGGCCTATAGTTATCAGGGATGGAGGGATCTTTGCCGGGTTTCGGGATCACAGAAATATGGGCATGGAGAAATGGAGGGTGTGGTACATTTCCTTTAAATAATGAAGCAAATAGAGAAATCATATGGGGGCTCAAAATTGGTAGGAAGGTTTTATAATAAGAATAAGGTAGACCGTCGGGGCCAGGAGACTTCTGGGTGGGAAGATGCTTAACTACCTCTTCCAACTCTTCGGGTGTAACTGCCGAGTTCAGGGATGTAAGGTGTTCGGGTGTAAGTTTGGGTAGTTGTAGGCATTCAAAGAATAAATCAAATTTTTGTTGTGTAAAACTATAGTTAGGGTCTGTCTGTAGACAATTATATAGTTGGTGATAAAATTCTCCAAAGAGTTTAGACATAGTGAAGGGGCAATAGGTGGGAGTTCCGTCAGTTTGTTTGAGGAAGTCAGGGGAGGATTGAAAGGGGCGAGGTTTCAACTTATTTACTAACATTTTATGGGGTTTATTTGAATATTCGTAGAATTTCTGTTTGGACCATATAAGAGATTTATCAATTTTGCTCATTGTCAGGGATCTAAGTTGGTTTCGTAATGACACCACAGTCCGGATTCCGGCCACCGTGGGGGAAGATAACAGAAGCTTCTCCGCCGATCGGAGTTTAGACATGGTATTTGAATATTGGAATGCTGCATCTCTTTTTAAACGGGAACCTATAGCTATACATTGTCCCCAAAAGACGGCCTTATGCGCTTTACCGCTGATCTTAAAGCAGTAAATACCACTTAGAGAATTGAGCCCAGTGTCCTCTTTATATAGGCCAAATACCCCTTCTCCACAGAGATGCACATACCTGGTGATGCTGACCTAACATAAACTTATAGGTCATCCTCCTTTGGTTTCCATAGGTAATGCTCCATGCACTGACTCCTCACAGAGTCAGGACTTTAATTTCTCTCTATCATTATCTCTCAGGGGTTATAGCAGCAAAAAAAAAAACCCTAGTGTTCTGTATTCAATATATTTTCTACTTGTCAATTTTTCAATAACTATATAACTGAATAACCTTTTATATGTTATTTTTACTGTAATTGAAACCTCTTATTGTACTACAATTTAACCTCAATAAACGTTTCTAAACAAAAAAAATAAAAATTGTGGTCTTCATCCTGTGTGACCATAAGAAGAGAATGTTTATCTAATGGATGTTGATCTCACAACATGTCAACTAGATTATAATAGTCTTCAGAAAGCTTTAGCACAAGGATAAGGATCTTGATTTTTGACATATGAAAGTACATTTTCAAACCTCAGCTAAAATTAACTGTCACTCTTTGAAAATAGCGATCCTTATCCTAAGGTTTTAGCTTTGTAAATCACGTCTAATATCTGATAAATTGCATGCATATTTGAAATTAGTAGTATATATGTTTAGGGGTATTATTTGTCTAGTGGCAGCCTGTCCATTAATGTATTAAAAAAATATGGTCTAGAGTTAAGGCTGTATCCAAGCTGCTGTAATAAAATGAAATGGCAAGGAAGAAAGGCAGGGATTTCAGTATAATGGCCCAGGCACATATTTTCAGCACACTTTTAAAGCAGAATTATAGTGATAAAAGAAATGCTAGCAGGTAGACTTTTATTGAAGAAGATATTATGTATGCCTCGTTTTCAATAATTGCTTCTTACCTGCCTGCTAGCAAGTTTCTTCAGAATTAACACTGAGCCACGCAGGCGCAGCTTAGTGAGCATTTTCTGTTGGCGCTGGAATAAATTAACTACCTTGTGCATGTAGAGCCAATCAGATGGCCAAATAAGCCAAACAGGTAAAAAAAAAACAGATGAGAATGGAAGCACCAGTGGTGAAGGATGTTGTGTTGAAGAGGTAAGTGTAGCATATGGGGCAGGGCTTACATGTGGCTATGCTGCAGAGGGTTCAGTTAACACATTTTCCTTAAAACTTAATTTTACTGTTCTGAGTAACCAGCAGTGGAAAACAATGTTAAACATTTTTTCAGAGTCAACTTTAGAAACGTATCACTATGACATTGCTGTGCCATGGTGTCTGCCAGGTTTTTTGTTCACCCAAGACTCTCATCCAAGCAGTTTGAGGGGCTCCAGGGCACTTGTTTCATTCAGAGGAAACTGGCTTTTCAGTTTTCTCAGTGGTTAGTAAAGCCTGGTTTGGGATCTGGTGTCTTCATAGAGACTTGGAAGAGATGAAGTCTCCAATCCTGGATCCAGTTTTACAGACAACCAGTACGCTGATTGTTCAGGTGTGCTCAGGGTTTTTATTTGAGACTAGGATTCAGGGCTCCACCCCAGCAGACAGAAGAGATTTTTGTCCAGGAGTCAGAAGGGTTCTACCTTGGAGACAAGTGCAGCAGGGAGCTAATGGGTGCTGTTAGGTACATGCCCTGAATTTATGAGAAGACTGTCTGGAGGAGACAGAAAAGGGCCTGAGGCTGGAGGCCAGATGCCGATGTACGTTTAAAGACTGGTATGCTGATTGCATGTCCCTAGGCTCAGCTTACCTCTCCTTCACAAGTGGCTGTCAGTCCTTACCTGCTTTCCCCACAAAACACACAGTAGAGCCTATATATCCCCTTTGTTGCAAAGATGGCTGTCTAAATCTCAATAGACCACTGTGTCCAATCAGACATAGACTCCCCAAGATGATGCCTGGAGTCTATAGCAGAGGACTAGGGAAGAGCCGAACTGCCTTGGGTTTGGTTCAAGCAGGGTTCAGTGAAATTCAAAGAAGTTTGAATGCCGAACCCTATTATAATCAATGGGAGTCAAATCTGTCAAATTAACAATGCCCATTTTCGCATGCCCATTTTCTGGGCAAATTTTTTTTTTTATTACTTCTATTCAGCAGTGATTTTTTTTTAAATACTTAAAGTGAAATTGTAAAAATGCCCAGTTCCTTTAACCAGTTCCCGCCCAGCCTATAGACAAATGACGGCCAGGCGGGACCACTCTAGCTCCAGGTGGAAGTCATATGATGTCCTTCCCAGAATGCGCTTTGCGCAGGCCATGCTGTGACGTGATCTGTTACCCGCTGTGTCCACTGGATACAGTCGATGACAGGTCACTGTACCAGGCAGCTGCCGGTACCATGTGATCTGCTGTAACGAACCACAGCAGATCACATGACAATTGTACACAATGGATGGCTTTCATTCATGCCATTCATTGTGCACTATTGTGCTGCTCGCTGTTGTTGGTCACAGTGATCACATGGTATAGACAGGGCCAGTCACAGTTCGTCTGTACCATTCAGTTTGATTCAGAAAAAATGGTTGCTTATAACTATGAATATCACTGTTATAAGCAAACATAATGGGGGTCATTTACTAAGATTCCCAGCAAGTATGGGCACTCTACATTTAATAGCGCCCAATTAAAGTCAATTAAGACTTCAACTGGGCGGACATGTAAATGGAAAAGCGCGCTATTGCCGGCAAACATGCCTGTCACATTGGTATATGCGTGAATTGTTGAAGTCAATGGGGCTCGAACCTGCAAAATCAAAATTCTTCATTGAAGGCTGTATGCAAATTATTGGCCCTAAAAAGTGTATGGGGACCCGGGTACTGCCCTGGGGGACATGTATCAATGCAAAAAAAGTTTTTAAGCAATCGTTTTTTAAAGAAGCAGTGATTTTAATGATGCTTAAAGTGAAACAATAACATTTTTATATCATTGCTGGGGGGTTACCTTATTCTGCCTGTAAAGTGGCGCATCTGATATATAAAAAATTCTGCAGCAATAATGACATTTCTAAAGGAAAACATGTCATTTAAAGTGGTTGTAACCCCTTACAGACCACTTTTACCTACAGGTATGCCTATATTAAGGCTTACCTGTAGGTGTAAGAAATATCTTCTAAACCTACACGGTTTAGGAGATATTTGCAAAAAAGACAGGCACCGATGTCTACGGCGCATGCGCCTTAGACAAAGGCGCAGGCGCACTGTGGAAACCTTTAGAAACGGCGAGCGTGCCGTTTCTAAAGGCGATCGTGCCGTGACTGGCAGCTCCCGCGTGCATGCGGAGCCACGATACCCGGAAGTCACCCAAGGAGAGATGGCGACGGAGGAGGGTAACGAGGACCGCTGCGGAGGCTTCGATCTCAAGTAAGTAATTCATAATGAGCTAGTATGCTATGCATACCAGCTCTGTATGCCTTTGTCTTCCAGGGTGTTTTTTTTTTTGGAGAGGGTTTACTTCCTCTTTAAACTTGCCTGCGGCTGTAATATATTGGTGGCTCCCGGCAATATGGAAGTAAAAAAAATGAAAAGAATGGCGCATGCCCCCCCCCCCAGTATATACCAGGCCCTTCGGGTCTGGTATGGATTTTAAGGGGAACCCCACGCCGAAATAAAAATATTGGCATGGGGTCCCCCTGAAATCCATATCAGACCTTTATCCAAGCATGCAGCCTGGAGGTCAGGAAAGGGGGGACGAGCAAGCGCCCTGCTTCTGAACCGTACCAGGCCGCATGCCCTCAACATGGGAAGTATGCTTTGGAGTTCCCCAAAGCACCTTGTCCCCATGTTGATGAAGACAATAGCCAGTTTTTGACAAGTCATTTATTAAAAATGTCTTCTTCTTCCCCGGCTTCTTCCTTCAGTCTTCTCTTTCTTCATCCGGTCTTCTCCTTCTTCGTCCGGTCTTCTCCTCCCCCCTCTTCTTCCTTTGGTCTTCTCCTTCTTCCTCTGGTCTTCCTCCAGGCTTCTTTTTCCCCCGCTTTGTCCTCCGGTCTTCTTCTTCTTATCGGAATCTGGAAGCCCCCTTTAACAAGAGGACCCCCAGATCCCACCCCCCAATGTGAATGGGTGTCGGGTATATCGTACCCCTACCCACAACATGAGCTGTCTTCTTCCCGAGCCGTCTTCTCCTGCCGCCGTCTTTTCCCGGTGCCATCCCTTCTTCTGTGGCTGTCTTCCTCCATTGCGTTGTCGCCTGCTGTCTGGCATCTCTTAAATAGCCATGGGGCGAGGCCATCTGATGATGTCAACTGGAGAGCCTGCCCCTTGTGTTTTTCTTTTTTTTGGGTAAACAGCGGCGGGGAAGAACACAGCAGTGGGAGAAGACGGCAGCAGGAGAAGATGGTGGCAGGAGAGACAGCGGCAGGAGAAGATGGCGGTGGGAGAAACTGCACCGGGAGAGATGGCTCAGAGAGAAAACAGCTCAGAGCTTTTTTACAATAAAGGACTTGTTAAAAACCGGCTCTTGATTTTTTTTACATTTCACTGCTTTTTGGGTGAATGGGTAGGGGTACGATGTACCCAATACCCATTCACATAGAAGGGGGCGAGTTACCAGATTCTGATAAGCCCCCCGCTCGCAGCCCCCGACAACCAATGGCCGGGGTTGTCGGGAAGAGGCCCTTGTCCCCATCAACATGGGAACAAGGTGCTTTGGGGGGACCCCAAAACACCCATCATGTTGAGGGCATATCGCCTTTTACGGTTCAAGAGGGGGGGCGCTCGCTCTTCCCCCCCTATCCTGAGCTCCAGGCTGCGTGTTCGGAGAAGGGTCTGGCATGGATTTTGGGGGGGCCACATTTTGCCATGGCGTTCCCCTTAAAATCTATGCCAGACCCAAAAGGCCTGGTATGGATTTTGTGGGGGACCCCACGCCAAATTTATACACATTAAACAAATCACATTAGAAAAGCAGGGATACAAATCAAGCTAATAACAACCATGACAAACCTTTGTGGGAATCAGAAGTCCTCGACCCAAACCCCTAAAAAGTTGAATGGCTGGATTATCATAAGCAAAAACAGACAGAATTAATACATAAACCAAAAAGGCAGCGCACAAACTACATTGACACACACAGCAGGAATGAATTAGCTGGAACCGTCCTTTTCATCTAAACCATTACATGGCAGTTGTAAATCTAACACGTGAGATTTAGAAGCAATCATCAAACAGCCTTAGTGGGGTGTGGGTCAGGAATTTTGCACCCCCATCAAATAAACACAAAAAAAAATATCTATTTGTAACCCAATATATACACTGCAAAGAAAAATTCAGGCCTGTTCTTAGGCCAAACACCCGCCACAAATGCAGACCTTTAGCCACTTAAGGACCAGAATGATTTACCCCCTTAATGACCAGGCCATTTTCTGTGATGCGGCACTGCGTCGTTTTAATTGACAATTGCACGGTCGTGTGATGTTGTACCCAAACAAAATTGACGTCCTTTTCCCCCACAAATAGAGCTTTCTTTTGGTGGTATTTGATCACCTCTGCGGTTTTTATTTTTTGCGCTATAAACAAAAATAAGCAATACGCGTATATTGATTGGTTTGCGCAAAAGTTATAGCGTCTACAAGATAGGGGATGAATTTATGTAATTTTTTTTGTTTGTTTTATTAGTAATGGCGGTGATAAGTGATTTTTGTGTGACATTGTGACGAATAAATCGGACACTTTTGACACTTTTTTGGGACCAGTGACATTATTACAGTGACCAGAGCTAAAAATAGCCACTGATCACTGTATAAATGACACTGGCAGGGAAGGGGTTAACACTAGGGGGCGATCAAGGGGTTAAGTGTGTCCTAGGCGGTCGAGCATTCTGCGAGGCATATTTGTCTGTGTAATGATGTCAGCCACTGAAGGCTGGTATGACGCGTTGCGCATGCGCTGTGTGGCCGATATGGCGATTCAGCTGATTATACGTCACAGGAAATTACGTGGGTTGCAGATTCTGCCAGATTGCTCCCTTTGTCAGCTGGGCTCTTACGGAAGCCTGGGGCTTCAGTAGCATTGGGCCCTGCGCGGTTGTGCCTTTTCTCCTCAGGGCACATGCAAACGCACGGTCCTTATGGAAGCCTGGCTAATCAAATGCTAGGCTTCCCTAGCGTTATACCTGTGCGGCTGCACTCTTTCAAGTTTGGGTGCACGCTAGAACAGGCTCCTGGAAATGCAGGAAGGTGGCCAGTAAGAGGAGAGCAGGGATATGATGTTACTTACGTCGTATCCCTGCCACTCCTAAATCTGCTCCACTGCCGCCAGGCACCAGCAGTTAAGGGCAGACTAAATGCCTGCCCCCTGTCTGAAAAATAATAATAATAAATAGTAATAATAATTATGATGATAGTACATAGTCCAGACTCCCAGCATTGGCATTAGCGCAGTAAAGGCTTCTTTCTGGCAACTTGATCATGCAGATCATTTTTGTTGTATTTTGTCTTATTGGACTCTTTAAAAACAACTACACCATCTTTCTCCTGAGGTTACCTAAGAGTTTTTCTTTGTATCCTGAACAAATCCTCTGGCAGTTGTGGCTGCAATCTCTCTTGGTCTACCTGACCTTGGTTTGGTATCAAGAGATTACCAAATTTTCCATTTCTTAAGAAGTAATTGAACAGTACTTACTTTCAAATTTAAGGCTTTGGATATCTTTTCATATCCTTTTCCATCTTTAAAAAAAGTTCCATCAGCTTGTTAAGCAGGTTTTTTGACAGTTCTTTTCTGATCCCCATGGCTCAGTTTCTCAGTGCATGTGATAGCTAACAAACTCATTGAAAATGTATGCACAGACTTTAATTGCAATTGAAAAAGCTACAGATGAGGGAAATTAACCTTTAATTACCATTTTAACCTGTGTGTGTCACCTTATGTGTCTGTACTGTAGCCAAGGTCAGCTACTATGTTTATGAGTTAAGGGACAGTTTCTTTATTGTTATATGGGTTTGGCTCCCTCTAGTGCATGCTGGACTCTGTGTGTTCTTTTCTTTTCTTCCTGTGTGGAGACCCAGAGCAAAGCATCATGGAACATGTAGTTCGGGATGAGGAAGTCACACTGCCAGCAAGACTAATCTGGACTACATGAAATACAATGTTGTGTGCACAGAATAGCTTGCTGGCAGAGGAGATAAAAAGGGCTGGTGCGGCCTAGTTCTCTCTCTCTGGATGCCATTCTGACCCTGCCAGTAGGAGGTCTTTGTGACAGGGAGTGCTGAGAATCTGTGGCCTTCACAGCGGAGAGCCAGGCAGCAAAACCCAGAGGGATCTCTGAGGACAGCATCGCTACTCCAGTACAGCGAACCAGCGTGTGTTCCGGACCATCCGGAGGTGCCTGCAATCCAGTTCACAGGGAGCTGCAGTGTGGCGCGGCGCCACCATTACTACTGAACAAAGATACAGACACAGAGAATTCCGTCTGGCACCCTCTTTTCAGCTGATTTATTTGTAGCGCCCCTCTACTTTGAGGGGTGCTGTGTGCCTAAATTTAGGGGTTGGTCTGAGCTAGTAGCCAGGCTCAGACCGCTTTTATTGATAGGTACGGTTGTTTTGTTCCCCAGGTGTTGTACTGGTGTGCAGTTCCCTGTGGCCTGTAAGTGGCACTGCCATGGCAGGTCAGGGTTGAACCACTGGTAACAGTGCTGTGCCTTAGGGTGTCCTCCCTCGGCAGTAGTACAGTGGGCGTGGTCAACCTTCTGTGCATGCCGGGAGAGGATACCTAAGGGGCAGACACCGCCTGGAGGTTGTTGTTCCAGAGTTCTGGGGCTCCGGAGTTTGGGTCACGTGACCTGGCCCTCCAGGCCTGGGGTGTGTGTATGCATCTGTCCCAGGCACCTTTAGCCTAGAGCTGCAGCTTCACCATTGGGCCCAGCACCTTTAGCTGGGGCTCATCTCTAAGAGGCGGAATCCCAGGGTGCCCCTGAGAGGGGACCCGCTCTAAGAAGAAGAGACCGGGGAGGACCTTTCTGAGGGACCGGTGAGAGTTTACGGTGAGAGAGAGGCCCGGTAAACTTCTGGAGGGATTCCACTATTCATCCAAGGCCTTGTAATGTGCAGCAACTTGCACCTGTTCTTTAATTACAAGCGCTGAGAGGTTCGGGGCTCAGAGATTCTGTGGCAGAGAATCTCCCGATCGTATCTCCAAAAGAGGGACTTAAGAGAAGTAAAGTTCGTGCATCACTCCGGCTGCTAGTACCGTGAGAGGGTACTATCCGGGTGAGCAGAGTCCACTCAGGATTGAGTGGTGATACCAAGTGCCTGAACCTACATCCCTGTTTCTTTTATTCTTCAACTCCAACTTTCCTATCCAGTTGTCAGCATAAAGAAAATAAACCTTCCTTCATTAAGGTTTAACCTTGTCTGGACATTGGCCTTATTGGTGCACCTACAACAGACTCTTCCCTACACTCTAGGGGTGAGATCCAACTGAGGAAAGGTAACTCTTATTCAAGAAGGAACCTGGACATTGTGGTACGGTGTGTCCTGCCTTGAGGAGGTAAGGCCAGGGATCTGTGTGCTACACATTCATCTGACGTTCGTAGTGGTGAGCGGGCATAGCCCTTGTGATAGATACAGTAAGTACAGTACTGTTGAATAACACTTGTACAGACTGGCTGGTGGTAGGCTTGTGCAATTCGTTTCGTAACAAATCGAAATTCGTCCGAATTTAGCAACTTTCGGACATTCGGAAGCATTCGAATTTCCGAACAGAGCAATTACGAATAAAACCGAATCCGAAATAAATTATACCGCAAAATAGCGAATGCCCGAAGGTCTTCGGCATAATTCGTTATGAAAAAAGTTACGAATGTACGAATCCATTTGAAGCACAATAACACTCACTCTGCTCTCTGCTTCTCCCTCACCATGCTGAACTCCCTCTCAAAATGGTGTACAGGGGGCGGAGGCTATAGCCGCATGAAAAAGCGAAAGTAAAATACGAGATTTCGAATCCATTCGAAGCACAATAACACTCACTCTGCTCTGCTCTCTGCTTCTCCCTCACCGTGCTGAACCCTCTCAAAATGGTGTACAGGGGCGGAGCCTATAGCCGCATGTAAAAAACGAAAGTAAAATACGAGATTTCGAATCGTTACAAATAACCGCAATGTATTTAGAAAAGTACAAATCCATTCGAAGCACATTAGGCATAATAGGCAGCGTCGTTGTGAGAGAGACACGGAAAATTACGAATCAACGAACCCAAAAAAAGTTACGAAAGTAGGAGTTGTGTCCAGAATCAACGAAAAACAACGTACTCTACCGAAAGTACGAATTATAAAGCAACAAAAAATTCAACGAAAAATGTCGCTTGCAAAAATACGAATGAGTCCGAACACGAAAAATCCCGTCTAGCAAAATTACGAATGATTACGAATCAACAGGACCGGAAAGAAACGAACCGAAACGGAACGAATTTTTCCGTTGTGCACAAGTCTAGCTGGTGGTACTTGTGGCTCCACGGATGTGAATCTACTGCTACACAGGCCACATACAGCAGGCGCTTGGGTTCGATACACCTATGGTGTCTTATAATCATGATTGAGGATACCCTTAGTATCACAATAAAGGAGGAATATACACCATTTACCATTTCTTTGGATAAATCACAGCTTAGTTCATCTTTGTTGCCTTTTACATTTTGGATTACTATTTTCTTTACTACTAAGAACACGGGCTAGGTAAAGATATCCGGAACTGATGGAACAATTATTTTTTTCCCTTTTTTTGTGCACAACTTCCTTTGCTCATTTGCATAAATTTCCTTGAACTATCACATCGAGCCACCCTAAAGACTATTATTTGGGTTTATATTGTTGTTGATATTTTACAGTTTGCTAGTCTGTGTGCTGAGGAGGCAGAGGGGAGAGACCTGACACGTGAGAAAAAGTGACAGGTGTTTGCTCCTCTGCTTACCTGTCCACGTTGGTCTCTGTGGGGTGTTTATGTTAACTACTCATGCATAATAATATATGGAGGCAGATTCATTGTTAATTCAAAACTGAGTTACTTTTGCAATTTTCTGTGTTTTTCATCTCAGTAAACATATTTGGTTTGCTTCAGTGATATTGTGTGAGTCTCTATTTACTATCACAGCTGGAGACAGGATGGAACTTAAAGGAGTAGTAAAGTTACATGTTTTTTCACCTTAATGCATCCTATGCATTAAGGTGAAAAAACATTCGACAATACCGCCCCCCCCCCGAGCCCCCGTTTTTCTTACCTGGCCCCTCGAAAGTCCCACGCTCGTCCCCGTCATCCTCTTCGTTTTTCAGCCTGACCGCCGATTGGCTACACTGGATGGATTGAAAGCAGCGCAGCCATTGGCTGGCGCTGCTGTCAATCACATCCAATGACGCGGCGCGCGGGGGGCGGGGCCGAGTGATACAGTCGGCGGCTATGGCCGCCGCTGTATCACGGGAGCGCGCCCGCAATCACTCCACACCATGCGAGCTCACTCGCATTATGGTGTGGAGTCCTTGCGGGGAGGAGCCAAGACAGCCGCCGAGGGACCCCAGAAGACCAGGATCGGGGCCACAGTGTGCAAAACGAGCTGCACAGTGGAGGTAAGTATAACATGTTTGTTATTTTTAGGCAAAAAAAAGGGAAGCTTTAGTGCTCCTTTAAGGTGTCAGAGGTAAGAGAGGATTTGCAGAGTCGAGGTAACCAATGGGGTACAGAGTCTATTAGCAGCCCTTACGGGGGTACCGCTACAGTGCCAAGACCAAACATTCCAGGATTTGTAAACTTTTGATCAGGGCTATTTGGGTGATTTCAGTTATCATTATGATTTAAAGCAGAGTTTCAGTCATTTGTGTGTTTATTAAAAGTCAGCAGCTACAAAAAGTGTAGCTGCTGACTTTTAATAAACACATACTCACCTGTCCCACGGTCCAGCAGTTTTCTTCCTCTCTCCTCCCTCGGCGGCACCGGCATCTCTACTATGGGCACCCAGCTGTGACAGCTTGCGGATTCACAGTCAGATTCCCACTGCGCATGCGTGAGAAGAGCTACGCTCTGTGATTGTGATTGATTCTAGGGCCTGTCCTTTGTTCCAGAAGACTTTGGGAGAGAGGGGAAAGGAGAACTTCCACTTCCGACCGACGACCAGAACGGAAGTGGCTTCGGGTACCTGTCAAAATCGGGTACCCGTCCCCCCCCCCCCTCCCCAAAATGTCTGTTTCACCATCAGGAGCTGGGGAGGAGGCCTTAAAGCAGAAGTTTCACTTTTGGGTGGAACTCCACTTTAAAAAGAAGCCAAACAACTATGTGATAATAAATGGCTTCATATGATCACTATCCTTAAATAAAGAAATTTTTGCCATTATCAGTCATATTTTCAATAGTAATGCCAAAATGTAACGATTTTTGCCAGGGTATGCAAACCTTTGAGCACAACTGTACACTGTCCTATACCCACAGTTGATCCAGAGGAAGGCAAAAAACAATAAAGCATGATCCAATTTGCTCCAGCAAGGGGAACAATTTCCACCTGAGGCAACTGGATCACCTTTACCTATTAATATTAGTACCCAGCTTTTTTTTATGTGAGTATAGGCCAGAACCAGCTCTTGAGGAAGTCTAATCCACGTTGTCCCAGCTTTTATTGTGAAGAAGCCTTTCCGTATTTGGAGAGTAAATCTTTTTTCTTCCAGACATAAGAGTGCCCGCTTGTCCTCTGTGATGATCTTAAAGTGAATAACTCTACACCAAGTTCACTATATGGACCACTTATGAGCATTGACATTGACAGCACATTACTCTATCTGCAGGTAAATTATGCAAAAACCCTGGTCAGTCCCTCCCACTCCCTCCAGAACTGTCTAGCATGGTGCAGGAGAGATCTAGCTTTCAAGCTGCATTTTCCCCTGAAAAAAGAGATACATTGAATTTCTTTAAGACATTTATCTGAGTTTACTGATCAGCTGATTTAACATTTAATTTAAATGGATTTACATCACTGAGAGAAAAAATAAAGGCTTTAGATGGACTTTAACTCTGGTAATGCATTGACAAAAGTGGCAATATGCAGGCAACACACTGGCAGTTGTATCTATAGGTAGGCAGCATGTCAATATATGGGTACCACTTTGGGAATTGTACTAATATATGGGAAATAAATGTGGGCAACAATGATAATACTTGGGCACCAAATAACAACTAAAGCAGTATGTGAGAAACATACAGGTAGTCAGAATAACATGTGATTAACCTAGAAACAATAATGGGAACCAAGTCTGCCTTTCCACCCTTTTTTTTTAACCTTAAAGTGGTATTGAACCCAAAAGCAAAAATTTATTAAATTGCAGCTTACCTAGTCTTATGCCGCGTACTCACGGTCGGAATTTTCCCTTCTGAATTTCCGATGGACTTGGATAGAGAGCAGGTTCTCTATTTTTCCGTCGGAAAAAATTCAGATCGGAATTTCCTATCGTGTGTACAAAATCCGATGCGCTAAATTCTGACGCATGCTCAGAAACAAATTGACGCATGCTCGGAAGCATAGAACTTCATTTTCTCACCTCGTCGTAGTCTTTTACGTAACCGCATTCTTGGCAGTCAAAAGTTCACCGAACTTTTGTGTGACCGTGTGTATGCAAGGCAGGCTTGAGCGGAATTCCGTCGGAAAAACCATCCAATTTTTTCCAGACGGAAATTCCGCTCGTGTGTACCTGGTGATCTGGACAGTAAGGGCTCATTTACTGCACACTTGATTCGACATCAAAGTGCTTACCGCTTCAACATGTTTTTTTATGTGTTTCTGATGCTTTGGTGGTGCTTCGCTGATGCTTTGATGGTGCTTCAATAGTGCTTCGAGCTTCTTTGAAGCTTTAATGAAGCTTGGCAGATTCCCTGTGTGTGTGTTGATATCTCATACCTGCAATTTCTCCAAAGCAAAGTAAAGAAGGCCTCATGCCCACGGACGTTTTTAAAAGCGAGCAGTAAATATTGGTTGGACGCCAGAAAAACCGGCGTTAAAAAACGTGAAATTTACCGCGTTTTTGATGCGCGTTAGTACGCGTTAGTACGCGTTAGTGCGCGTTTTTTAGCGTCAGCGTTTGTAAGCGTTTTTTAAAGAAAAACACATCTCAAGGCTATATGCACTCCCAAATTACCCACAATGCCACAGAAAACAAAGAAAACATGTTGCAGAGCTTGTGTCTGTGCCATTTTGTTAGGAGAGAGAGGAGAGAGCATTACACATCATTCAAAGCATTTTAGCATTTTCCTATATTTCGGGAGTAATATGGATCCCGTCATGTTAAAAATTGATATCCTCCTGATCATCTTGCGGAGGCTGCGGAGAAGGAGACAGGAGGAGGAGAGAAGGAGGAGAACTCGGCAGTATTGGATGCATCCAATGGTATCCCATCGGGTGTCAACTGGCTACTTTGCCAACATTTATTTGCAACTGCGGGTATATCCTACAAAGTTCCAGAATTTCACAAGGATGTCAGTGCCGCGCTTTGATCATCTGTTGGAGAAGCTGAGGCCAAGGCTGACCAGGATGGACACAGTGATGCGGAGCTCTGTGTCACCGGAGGAACGGCTCCTAGTGACACTCAGGTAAGTGCAATACACATATGGGTTAGGGTAACGGAATACGGTTAGGGGTTAGGGGATAGGGTTAGGGGTTACGGTTAGGGGATAGGGTTAGGGGTTAGGGAATACGGTTAGGGGTTAGGGTTAGGGGTTAGGGGTTAGTGTTAGGGGTTAGGGTTAGGGGTTAGGGGATAGGGTTAGGGGTTACGGTTAGGGGATAGGGTTAGGGGTTAGGGAATACAGTTAGGGGTTAGGGTTAGGAGTTAGGGTTAGGGGTTACGGTTAGGGGTTAGGTTTAGGGTTTAGTGTTTAGAGGTTAGGGTTAGGGGTTAGGGTTAGGGGTTACGGTTAGGGGTTAGGGTTAGGGGTTAGGGTTAGGGGTTAGGGGATAGGGTTAGGGGTTACGGTTAGGGGATAGGGGATAGGGTTAAGTGATAGGGTTAGGGGTTACGGTTAGGGGATAGGGTTAAGGGAAGGGTACGTTTTTATTTTTCTCAATAGTTTTTTTAATATGTGAAATTTTATTCTTATCTTAGGTTCCTTGCCACAGGACAAAGTTATGTGTCCCTTCATCATTATTTTCTACTTGGCCTCACAACGGTGTCCAGGGTAATAAGGGAAACATGTGTGGCAATATGGGAGGAGTTACATGAGGTGGTAATGCCAGAGCCCACAGAAGAGATATGGGAATCGGTGGTTGACACTTTTTGGGAGAAAACTCAGTTCCCAAATTGTATCGGTGCCCTTGATGGGAAACACATCAGGGTGAAGAAGCCTCCCCAGTCTGGATCATCATATTTTAATTATAAAAAATATTTTTCAGTGGTCCTCCTGGCATTGTCCGATGCACATCTCAAATTTCTTTTCGTGGATGTGGGAGCATATGGAAGCCAAGGTGACGCCCGTATATTCCGGGAGTCGGCCTTCGGACGTCGTCTACATGAGGGACGACTCAATATCCCTGAAAGCAGGCCTCTACCCTGCACTGAGGAACCCAGCCTACCCTTAGTGATGGTGGCAGACGAGGCCTTTGGATTGGCTGAAAACCTCATGAGGCCATACAGTGGCTATGGTCTCAGCCATCGTCAAAAAATCTATAATTATCGGCTCCGCCGTGCACGCCGTGTTGTTGAATGTGCATTTGGGGTGTGCACGGCCAAATGGCGAGTTTTGCTCACAAGTATGCAACTGGATGTGGAGAACGCCATTAAAGTAGTCCTGGCATGCTGCGTTCTGCATAATTTTCTAAGGGACAGTGACAGCAGCAATGTTGAACCGGAGCCCAGTAACCAATCGCAGAGGGTACAATTTATGGACTTGCGGTCAACGGCACGTGTCATGGGCATTCGAAACCAATTTGCTGCATTTTTTGAATCCCCTGATGGAGAGGTGTCATGGCAGAATGATCACGTGTAATTTAAAAAAATGGAATTCAGATGTATTCAGATTCAGAAAAATTTGATACAAATATCGATCCTGATAAATTTTCAATACAGATGTATACAGCTTTACTTTCTTGTGTTTATTTTGGAAATAAATCATTTCAAAGATTGTTATTTTTCCATTTTGCAATGATTGTTCAACAAGTTTTGACTGTACCTTCAGGCAAGCGTATGCTAAGCCCCTTTTGAGTGCTTTGCCCTCTGTCTTTAGGCAAGCGCATGCTAAGCCCGTAATGGGCTAGCATACGCTCGTCTGAAGGCAGAGGGCAAAGGAGTGCTTTGCCCTCTGCCATCGGGCAAGCGTATGCTAAGCCCCTTTTGAGTCCTTTGCCCTCTGCATTCGGGCAAGCGTATGCTTAGCCCGTAATGGGCTAGCATACGCTCGTCTGAAGGCAGAGGGCAAAGGAGTGCTTTGCCCTCTGTCTTTAGGCAAGCGCATGCTAAGCCTGTAATGGGCTAGCATACGCTCGTCTGAAGGCAGAGGGTAAAGGAGTGCTTTGCCCTCTGCCATCGGGCAAGCGTATGCTAAGCCCCTTTTGAGTCCTTTGCCCTCTGCCTTCGGGCAAGCGTATGCTAAGCCCGTAATGGGCTAGCATACGCTCGTCTGAAGGCAGAGGGCAAAGGAGTGCTTTGCCCTCTGTCTTTAGAAAAGCGCATACTAAGCCCGTAATGGGCTAGCATACGCTTCTCTTGAAGGCAGAGGGCAAAGGAGTGCTTTGCCCTCTGTATTTAGGCAAGCGCATGCTAAGCCCGTAATGGGATCGCATACGCTCGTCTGAAGGCAGAGGGCAAAGGAGTGCTGTTGTGTATCATATAAAACACCAATTGAACAATTTTTTTTTCAAACAAAAAAGAAATTTATTTAACAATAACAAAGACATTGGTACATCACAGCTGGTGATAGGTGGGGTTGGACATTTGATCACTATGGGGATGTGGGGATTGGGGACGTGGCTGGCGTTCATTCCAGAAATCTTGCTGGTAGCGGGGTAAAGGATTGGAGGGGTGAACATGGGAGGCGGAAGGCGAAAAATCAGTTTGGGGGTGTGGCATTAAAAACGATGCCTGAGACGGGGTAGGTGGTGGCTGGCATTGCTGAGTGGGCTGATGATGAGAGGGGGGTGCTAGCACTGCTGAGGTCCTGGGGGCCATTGGGGGATCATGAGAAGGATTATATGTATATGGAGGTGGCCCACGTCTCAACTTTTCTTGTCGGCATTGTATTGCCATACCGTGTATACGAAACATAAAATCCTTCTCTTCTTCTCCCCCAATGTCCTCCAGGAGGTGATAAAGGGTACGGCAGAAGGAGGCGCGTGGGTTGCTGGGATCTAAAAAAGCATCCACACTGCGCCTCTCCTGCCGCACTTCCTGCAGCAGTGCTAGCACCCTGTCATCTCCCTCAACAGTGCAGCCCCCCCTCGCCTGACGTCCACGTCCACGACCACGGCCACGAACACCGCCAAGACCGCGTTGCTCCCCACAGTCCTGACTGCCAGTCGCGGACATTTCCAATGCCCTGGATTCCTGCAAAAGAACAAATCATTTTACATTCACATGTACATGGACAGACAGACAATGAGATAGACAGGCAGACAGAAGCACTTACCTCATCAGGGCACTCAACACTACCCTCTTCGACGGTGTTTGGAGATGGATTGCCACTGCATGCCATGGGACTGCTGGGTCTGTCCACAATGTTCTCCTCTGCAGACACCTCCCTGGCTGTAGAAATGTTAGATGTTGTCCTGCAGACAATGAAATAAAAGAATAAACTTAAAGTGGTTATAAACCCACTAATACAACATGCACCTACAGGTAAGCCTAGATTAAGGCTTACCTGTAGGTGCATGAAATATCTCTTTAACCTACACGGTTAAGGGGATATTTGCTTTTAAAACCGGTGCCGCTGACGTCACGTGCATGCGCACTAGCGGGCCGGCATAGTAGACGATTTTCTGAATGGATTTGGCCGGCCCGAGCGCGCATTTGTCTGACGTCATTGCCGCTCCGGGGCCAATCACAGCGCCGGAGCTGCGATAAACAGAATAGACGTCGAAGCAAGGTGGCGGCGGTGGAGGTGTCCCAGCATCGCTGCTGGGGCTTCGATCTCAGGTAAGTCATTCATAATGAGCTAGTATGCTATGCATACTTGCTCATTATGGTTTTGTCTTTCAGGTTGGTTAAAAGAAAAATATATATATTATATATATATATATACGGGTTTACAACCACTTTTAATCAATAGCCATGGAAAATATCGCCAGAAAAGCTATGGACATAGGCAAATATATTATGAAAATAAATAAAAAACTTACGGTCTGCTGCTGTTACTCATGTTGTCGCGCAGGAACCTCAGTTCATTGTGGTACACATGAGGTTTTTTGGTCGGGGCTGGCATTCCACTCCTCGCTGTCTTGTCCTCCTCTGTTATGTCCCTCCTCACGCGGTCTCTGAGTGACTTCCAGCGTTTCTGTAAAATCTTACCTAAAAAAAAACAGTAGGATTTCTAAGTACGAAAGTTTGGCGCCATTCTACGAGCATGTGCAATTTGGAAGGGTGACATGTAGGTTATCTATTTACTAGGCTTAACATAAACTTTCAAATTAGGTAAAAAAAAAAAAGCATGAAAATGTCATTTTTTTTCTAAAAAAAAAGGTCGATAAATTTATGCGCAAATAACGTGTGAGATTACGCCATTGTATTCTCTAGGGTCTCTGCTAAAAAAACATATATAATGTTTGGGGTTTCTATGTAATTTACTATGACAAAAAAGAAGATTTTCATGTAGGAAAGAAATGTCAGTATTGGCCTGGATGGGAAGTAGTTAAAAAAAGATCATGCATTCAAGGAAAAGACTTACTTATCTCCTTTCTTTCTCCATGTAAACAGTCTTCCCAGCCAGGGGTGATGGCAGCACTGATGTCCTCCCATATGGACACTCTTCTTATGTGGTCACCATGTTGCGGATGAGCCACATCCCACAGCTCAGGATGGGCCTGAACAGCAGTAATGAGCTGACGTTGACCCACAGCATGTGCCATCTACTGTTCTTCACTTGTCCACAAGCACACGGCTGTGCAAAGGACTCCTGGGAAATAATATTATCCAGACAGGAATTTCCTGTCTTTACACTGTCCAATCATCTTTTTATATAGAAAAACCCTGGAGCTGAAAAACGCGACCTCGGCGTTAGTACGCATTTGTGCGCGTTAGTGCGCGTTTTTGCGCGTTTTTCGACACTTCGCGTTTTTTTTCTGCCTAACGTCGGCGCCGCGGAACGCACTGGTCCTGGGTTTTTTTTACAGCTTAAAAACGCCTATGCAATTTACAGCTGAAAAACGCCTAGGTGGGCATGAAGCTATAGACTAACATGGACAGGCGTTTTTAAGCTGTAAAAAACGTTTAAAAACGCGGCTGAAAAAACGTCCGTGGGCATGAGGCCTAAAGCTGAATAAAAGCCTCTCAAAAGCTTTAGGCGCTTCAAGTGAGCTTTATTTTGCCAGAACAAAGGTGGGAACCCTATGTGTTTCTCTACTGATGGGCTTAGTGCATGTTGCCTTTTTTTCCTTCTTAAAGCGGAGTTCCACCCAAAAATGGAACATACGCTTTTCGGATTCATTCTCTCCTCAGGTGTCACATTTGGCACCTTTCAGGGGGGAGGGGGGAGCAGATACCTGTCTAATGCAGGTATTTGCTCCCACTTCAGGGCATAGATCGCTGCAGGCTTCACTTCCTGATTCCCTTACCGAAGATGGCGGCGCCTCCAACCCGCGCCCTGGACAGGTAAGTGTCCTTATATTAAAAGTCAGCAGCTGCAGTATTTGTAGCTGTATACTTTTACAAAAAAAATCTGCGGAAATAAACAAAACAGACTTTTGGCGCTATTAATTTTATTATGCTATATAAAGCATGCTGCTAGCCTCACAGGACAAAACACAACAGTTATGTATTGTCCATTCACAGTACAGAAACAAACAAACCCAATGTTGTTATTCCAACAATCTTAGAAGTGCTAATAATGTGTCACAGCTTTGCCTTTCTGCTTTTGCAGTCAGTTCTCACATCCCTGCACATCAGATACTACAGCTATAACTCTAGCACCACATGATGCCTCAATTCAACTAGTAACCTGCAAAAGTCAGTTTAATGGCTCAACATCACACATATGAAATACGAAGAGGGTGCCAAAAAGTATTGAGCCTTACTTATGTAGCGCACCCACCTATCCCCCTCCTGCATTAAACTCGGCTCCTCGCAGGGGGAGACAGGCACACCGCACCACAAGCCCGTACCCTCCTGTGTTAAGAGGTTAGGCGGTGTTGTTTTTGGGCCTTGTCTGCAGCCGGAGTCTAAAGTCCTCCTGAGTATGATTCTCACCTCTACAGTGGGTAGATGCAAGTCCTTAACTTCCCCAGGAACGTGACTGTCCACACCAGCTGAAAGTCCAACTCAATATTTATTTTCACTTGCACAACACATAGGGGGTTATTTACTAAAGACAAATCCACTTTGCACTACAAGTGCACTGCAAGTGCACTTGTAAGTGCAGTCGCTGTAGATCGCTGTAAATATGAGGGGAAGCTCTGAAATTAGACGAAGCTCTGCTGATTTTGTCATCCAATCATGTGCAAGCAAAAATGCTGTTTTTTTATTTTCCTTGCATGTCCCCCTCAGATTTACAGCGACTGCACTTGAAAGTGCACTTTCAGTGCACTTGTAGTGCAAAGTGGATTTGCCTTTCGTAAATAACCCCCATAGTCTCTTGGATAGAAGAAAGGTTGAAGAAAAGACACAGGACAGCTTAAGATGTGGAGGAGGTCCAGGCACAAACGTAGCTCAAGCTCTTCTGACTGTTCAGATTTCTCAAACAGTTTTGGCGCATGGTCTCTGCCACAGACCATGAGGTTGGTCTCTGCCACAGACCTTGTGAATAAGGTCACTACCACTGACCTGGCGAACAAGGTCACTGCCACTGACCTGATGAACCTTAGTTTCTTCCTAGGACATAGCCCCTTTCAGAGAGAAGACGTCCTCCCAGAGAGTCAACAGACCCCTTCCTTCACCTTGTCCACAGCACCGGTTCCTCGGAACAGATCCTCCCTTCTCTTAGGGGGTGGGTCCCCTCGCAAGGCGGCACCCTGGACTCCTCGATCCCTAGTGGACCCCAGCCGAAGGTTGCTGGGCCCCGAGCAGTTGCTGCAGCTCCTGGGTCTCCATACCCAGGCAGTCAGAAACGGTGAGGTAGTACCTCACCCCAGGCTAAAGGTGACTGAGGTGGAACCGGAACAAGGCCTCTGGGCCTAGGGCACCCGGAGATGACACACACACGCCCAGACTGAAGGTGCCTGGGCATCGAACGACCCCACACACACACACACACACACACCCAGGCTGAAGGTGCCTGGGTGTGGACGAACCTTTCTCAGAAGATGTCTGCCCCTTTTATATCCTCTCCCGGCATGCACAGCAGGTTCCCCGTCCCACTGTACGGCTTCTAAGAGGGGACACAAAAGGCACAGCACTGCGCTCGCAGTTCAACCCTGGCCCAGAATGGCAGCGCCACCCACCGGCAACAGGGAACACATCACCAGCATTAACCCCATAGAACAAAAATGGTCCATAACTCCTAACAATTCAAGGTGTCTGAGCCTGGTTACCACTCAGACACTTCCCCTAAATTGAACACCCCGCTACACTTAGAAAAAATTGAGCTAGGAAGCTGTAACTGTTCTGTCTCAAGGACATTCAGCTAAACCATTCTTATCCCATAAACTTGATACCATATTTCTTTGATCGCAGTTTATTAGAACAAGCTAGGTGAAACTACAAATAACAAGAATATCCCATAAATTTAGCATACATTGCAGAGACAAAGATACACAGTACAATATGAGACAGTAAAAATGTACTTTTTACGTTTTCTAAGGGATGATGGTGATAGATTAAAATAAGACATATCCTGCCTCCTGCAGTGTCTTGAAAAGCATGGTGAATGTGTCTCTTCCTGTGAGATTTTTCCCAGAATACTTTGCTTTCTAATCACTTCCTGGGTTATACATTTAATGCATTTAATAATAACAAAATTGAAACAATACCAAAAAAGGATGCTAGATGGCGCCTACACTCTGCAAATGATTTCTATAGAAATTACAACATTAAGTGTCATTTTAATCACACAATGCAGATAATCAAAATATAGACATCTGATGGACAGAACATTCCCCGCCTGACGTCAAGTGACGTCACTAACAGAGTCCTCTGTAGAAAGTAACAGAACAAGTTCAGTCACTGGTCTTAAGAACACTTTGGCCTCATTTTGTTAGATGGCCTTGACCTCGACCTTACGGACAAGATTATCTTTGCTTGGCAGTAATTTGGTGACTAGACCTAAAGGCCACATATTCCTTAGTGTCTGGCAATCTTTCATGAGCACAACATCACCAAGTTTAAGATTAGGTTTTTTAGTGTGCCACTTCCTCCTTAGTTATAGAGTAGATGTATATTGCTCCTTCCACCAACTCCAGAAGGTATTGACAAGGGTTTGTACTTGTCTGCATTGACGTTTGTAAAGGTCCTTCTCACAAAACTCTCCAGCTGGAGCACCTACAAGACCAGTCTTTTGCGTGAGCAACATGGCAGGTGTGAGAACCATTGTCACTTGAAATTGAAGTCAAGGGTCTGGCGTTAATGATAGCTGTAACTTCTGCCATAAATATCACTAAACATTCGTGAGTAAGCCTTGCAGTTCCTACTTGTAGGAAGATAGAGTCAAGAATTCTGCAGGCTATGCCTATCATCCTCTCCCAAACACCTCCCATGTGAGAAGAGTGAGGTGGGTTGAAGACCCACGTGCAGTCTTGCTTACTCAAATATCTTTTTACACTGAGGATGCCCAAGTTGGAAGGAATTTGCAGTTCTTTTACTGCTCCTACAAAGTTAGACCCTCTGTCAGAGCGAATGAATTTCACTGGGCCACGGATTGCAATGAAGCGTCTAAGAGCATTAATGAAACTTGAAGTGTCCATTGACTCAATCATTTCAATGTGAACAGCTCGTATGGACATGCAGACGAATATGACTGCCCAGCGTTTACTGTTTGAGTGTCCCCTTTTGTGTACTGGGTGGCGACAGACCAGGGACCAAAAACATCAAGTCCAACATTAGTGAAAGTTGGATTCATGCTAAGCCTGTCAGATGGCCATCTTTTGTGTCTGTAACATTCCACAAAGCTTTAGACAGATAACGCACTTGAAGAGGAACTTGCTCACACATCTTTTGGCTCCGACTATCCACAGTCCAGCAGCTCGTAAAGCTCCTTCAGTAAACAGTTGACCCTGGTGTTTAGTTTGGTCATGGTAGTGTTGAATGAGTAAATAGGCAATATGATGATGACCAGGGATCACTAAAGGATGTTTCTCTAAGAACTCTAACTTGCCTTCTTTTAAACGGCCTCCTACTCTCAACATGCCATTTTCATTAAGGATTGGATAAAGTTTCTTTAAAACATTGTCTTTAGGAACAGGTTTGTGGTTGAGAATACAATCGATCTCTTTGGCAAAGACTTCTCTCTGTACAACAGATATTAACCAATTTTTAGATTGTTCTAGGTCAGTTGCTGAGTAGACTTTCCTACAGTGGTGCAAACCTCTGCAATTGACATGAATTGGTGGTTGCTTTTTTTAAGACTGAGCTATGTGGATTAAGCAAGTGATAGCTCTAACTAGTGACCTCCAGGTGGAGAACCTGCTGAAACGGTGGGTTTTAAACTGGTTGAGAGAAGTTGTTGTGACTGCGGTAGAAACCTGAGGGCGAATTTCTTATCCTCAACACTCTGTTATTGACATAGACGTAGAAACACCTAGTTTCATTATGGATGTAACCTAGAACTACTTTACTGTCTGTGTAGAACTCAGCTTCTTGGATTTCTAGGTTTGTCTCTGTTGCAATTAGTTCAGCTAGCTCTGTAGCGAATACTGCAGCAAAAAGTTCCAGCCTGGGCATAGTGTGTTCAGGCAGTGGTGCAAGTTTTGCTTTTCCCATTACAAACCCTATGTGGCATTGTCCTTTAATGTCTATGGTTTTCAGGTAAGCTATAGCAGCAATTGCTTTAACAGAGGCATCCACAAACACACAAAGTCTTTGCATCTGAACGTCTGAGGATGACAGAGGTGCATATGGGCATGGGATTTTAAGGTTGGATAAAGCTGTTTATGAGTCCTTCCACTCTAGCCATAGGTTCTTCCTGTCGATGTAATACCGTCAAATTAAAGCTGAAAATCTGCAGTTAAAGCACATCGTGTTTGTTTCATTTCAAATCGATTGTGGTGGTGTATAGAGCCAAAAAGATTAGAATTGTGTCGATGTCCCAATATTTATGGCCCTGACTGTATAGCAATTGCAGGGGAAGGGCTGTTGCCAAATATGTGCACCCTCATGCGGTCTTCTGTGATGTCTCCAGAGGGGTTGATGTGCCTGAACCAGAGAAACCTCAGAAAGTTTTGGTGTTCTTCTTTAACAAGAAAGCAATAGAACATTTGTTGGTATGTCTGCCATGAATGCGACTGAATCCTTGCAGAAGCGGAGAAGTACTCCTAATAGTCTGTTGTTGAGGTCAGGGCCAGAGAGAAGGACATCATTTAGAGAGACACCCTCATGCTTATCGCTGGAATCAAACACCACTCTAATCTGCCCTGGTTATAGACCCAAATATGGGTAAGTACCAACATTCTTCTGAGTCTTTGAGGTTTGGGGCTATCTCAGCATGACCATTCTGGAATATTTTGTCCATGAAGGAAAATAAATGTTCTCTCATCTCTGGTTTCCTTTGAAGATTGTGTCTTAGGGAAGTTAGGCGTTTATATGCTAGTTCTCTATTGTTAGGCAAACGTTGTCTTTGTGGCTAAAATGGAAGAGGTGCTACCCAGTTACTAGTCACGTCTTTCTCCATACTGCTTTCCATAACCTCTAGGAAGATCCTATCCTCAATGGACATTGCTACCTGGTTGTCCTCCTTTGTTCTCCTGAACACTGAGTGTCCTAAGTCGCTTTGGTCATCGTCATAGGTATTGCTGTCACAGAGGGGACTTAGGAAAGGAAGAGGTACAGGGTTGTTGTGAGATAGCTCCTTTATGAGGATGTCATTTTGACAGGGTTGGAAAAGAGAAGGACGACCATTCTCGAGGGTACTAGTGAGCAGATTATTAACAGATGTCGGTTTGTGTGCACCTCCCAGGCAAACATCACCTATAATGGCCCACCCAAGATCCAGTTTTTGGGCATATGGAGCATTTTTAGGACCGTTGATCAGTTTCCTTACTTTGTGGACTTGCAAGATATCCCTCCCTAGGAGTAAGATTATCTGAGCCTGATCATCAAGTTCTGGTATGAGATGTGCTTCAAGTGGGTCTGGTGAGCTTCTGGTTAGCCACTGGTGTGGGAATCTCTGATCTGTTGTCTGGCATCTGGTTGCACTCTATTATGGTCGGTAAGGGTAGGCATGTCTTACCATCCATAGATTCAATTTCTAGGCCATCAGCTCTTCTCCCCGCCGTTTCCACTGTACATGCACAAGTCCTAAGGGAGTAAGGGCTGCTGGGGCCTTTAAGGTTTAGAATGTCAAAAAACACAGGCCTAGCCAGTGACTTATTACTCTGATTATCAAAGATAATGTAGAGCTTGACTGCTTTGTCTCTGCATCCTTTTGGGTAAACTTTCACTAGACAGATTTTAGAGCAGGATCTGCTACCTGTACTTCCTTTACAGACTTCAGTGCACTGTGAAGTGATTGCTGTGGCATCTGTACTAGAGTCTTTGGTCTCCCTGCCTTGCTCCCTGCTTGCCCTGCCTTGCTCCTTGTCACCATGGACACCATGGACAGGTGGGAAGGTTCTTGGAGTAGGCCTTGGGTGGAAAGCTGTGTTGTGCTCTGTGCTGTCACACTCTGTGCATTTGACACTGACCTTACAGTCCTTGGCGAAGTATGTGGACGAAGAGCAGCACTTGTAACAGATGTTGTTCTCTTTGAGGAAAGCTTTGCGATCCTGGATGGTCTTTGTCCTGAAGGCTCTGCATTTCAGAAGAGGGTGTGGCATCTTATGTAGAGGGCAGAACTTAGTAGGGTCGTTGTCTTGATCTTCTGGCTGAGACTCTGCAAATCTGTGGGAAGAAATGTTAGTTTTGTGCACTGCTACTGGAGTTGCTTAGGGCCAGAAGGGGTATGCTGCTGGTGTATTGTGGTGCGGTGTCTAGGAGTACCTAGTAGAAGTCTCTTCTTTAGGCTCTCTGGGTTCAAACTTGCACAAGGTTGGCAGTTCGTACTGGCTCGTTGCATACACCTTTGGAGTGAAGACAGGTGTCTGATGTTTGTATGAAGGCTGGGTACCTTGTGGAGTAGAAAGTTTGGTTGGGACTGGAATGTCTGGAACTCTGTCAGATTTTTCTTGCTTGTAGCACTGGGATCCAAGGTCGGCTTGTTGCTGCTTTATTTGATGTTACTCACTGATGTCATGTTTAATTTCTTGTTGTGGGATGCTGCTTGGGTCACAGTGTTGGTAGACATAATCTGAAGTGCGTTGCGAGGAATCTTGTTGGTCCTCCTCTAGGCCTGGTATGCTGCTACCTCTTCTTGGCTCATCGTAGACAGCTGCTGCTAAAGCTTCTGCTTCTGCAATGGCGGCGGCAGCATCTCGGGCCACTGCCAGCCTCTCTATGTCAGCTTCTAAGATAGGTTGCTGCAATTTCAGAGATGCTTCCTGCTGGGCTTGCTCGCCTTCCAGGCGTATTCTTTCCTGCTCTCGTCTCACCTTTTCTACTTCAAGGTGGGCTTTTTCTTTTTTCATCTGTAGTTCTTGGTCTGCGAATGCGGCCCTGGCTCTTGCTGCTTCAGTTTTTGAACGAGCGATAGCTGCTGCATTTGCGACAGATGACCTAGATGAGCTTGCTTGTGATCGTGTTTTGTAAGATGTCCCACTGTGAGACATGGCTGCGGGGAAGAAGCTGTCTTGCTGTATAGAGACCGTTAGTGTCGGTGCTGCTTGACAGGGTGCGTCTC
The DNA here is from genome assembly GCA_029206835.1 of Rana muscosa. Taxonomy (NCBI): domain Eukaryota; kingdom Metazoa; phylum Chordata; class Amphibia; order Anura; family Ranidae; genus Rana; species Rana muscosa. Next base: position 501,897,474 of record CM055117.1, read on the forward strand.
TGTGAAGTGTGGCTGCTTGCTTTGCCTCCCACAGGCCTGTTTTTTTAAGGCTTCTGATTGTATGGTCACTGCGTAGCCCCGGGCTGTACAGACTCCCGAAGTCAGCTTATCGTCCCTTCAGAGGTCAGCTTAAAAATTTCACTGTTCTGTCTCAAGGACATTCAGCTAAACCATTTTTATCCCATAAACTTGATACCATATTTCCTCGATCGTAGTTTATTAGAACAAGCTAGGTGAAACTACAAATAACAAGAATAAACCTTGATAAGTACAATATCTCATACATTTAGCATACATTGCAGAGACAAAGATACACAGTACAATATGAGATGGTGATAGATTGAAATAAGACATATCCTGCCTCCTGTAGTGTCTTGAAAAGCATGGTGAATGTGTCTCTTCCTGTGAGATTGTACCCAGAATACTTTGCTTTCTAATCACTTCCTGGGTTATACATTTAATGCAATTAATAACAAAGTGGAAACAATGCCAAAAAAGGACGCTAGATGGCGCCTACGCTCTGCAAATTATTTCTATAGAAATTACAACATTTAGGCTTCATGCCCACAGACGTTTTTAACAGCTGCGTTTTTTACAGCTTAAAAATGCCTGTCCTTGTTATTGTAAATTTAAAAAAAAAAAAAAAACGTCAGAGCTAAAAAACGCGACCGCGCGTTAGTGCGCATTTTTGCGCGTTTTTTGACGCTCGCGTTTTTCTCTGCCTAACTCCGAAGCTGAGGAACGCACTGGTCCTGGGGTTTTTTTACAGCTTAAAAACGTCTATGCTGTTTGCAGCTCAAAAACGTCTAGGTGGGCATGAAGCTATAGACTAACATGGACAGGCGTTATTAAGCTGTAAAAAACGCTCAAAAACGTGCCTTTAAAAATGTCCGTGGGCACGAGGCCTAAGTGTCATTTTAATCACACAATGCAGATAATCAAAATATAGACATCTGATGGACAGAACAGTAACTGCCACACTAGTCTGTATATTCCCCAAGGAAGTCAATGCACTTGCGACATCTGTCCTGCAGCTTCTTAAGTCCATAAAATTCTTCTGACTGCTGGTGTAACCACTCATTTGCAGCATTAGTTGTACCTGGAACACTCCCAAATCATTGTCCCTTTTAGGTGTTATTTGAGATTGGGGAACAAATGATAGTCAGAAGAAGCCAGGTCGGGTGAATAGGGTAGATGGGGCATCACTTGAAAGCCTAAGGTGGTCAGTTTTGTTTTTGGATATAGTCCACCAGCAAAACTCCCTTCTTATCCCAAAAAACTGTTGCCATTTGCTTCTGCACTGACCTTTGCACACAGAACCTCTTTGGCTTGGGGGAACCACTGTGCCTCCATTTCTTAGGATGTTCCTTTGTCTCAGGATCATAACAGTAGATCCTTGTCTCATCACCAGTTACCAGTTTGTCCAGGAAATCTGACTAATTTCTTGCAAAATGTTCCAAAACAGCCATTGATGTCTCCACACGTTTCCTCTTTTGTTGGGTTGTCAAAAGTTTTGGTATCCACTTTGCTTCAAGCTTTCTCATTTCCAAGTCGTTGTGGATAATAGCACCAACTCTCTCACGTGATATTCCCAGATATGTAGCAATACTAACTGTCACCTAGAAAAGTATTTCTCCTGCATCTGCATTCCCAGAGCTGTCTTGGTGATCCAAAAGTGTATTCTGCCTGTGCCTGCACAGGGAATGGGAAGGGGTTAAACCTGTTTCTGCAGTTTCCCGGTCTTTGCTGGGCTCTGCCCCTTCCTCTGTGCTGTAAATAAAAGGGGGAAGGGCTCTGCACACGGAGAGCTCTTGTATGACAAGAAGACTCAGACAAGCCAAGACAGACAAGAGTGCGGTGCCTTGCAGTCCGCAGAAGGCCCTGGGGTTTCCGGAGGACATCCAAGTCATAGAGATAACCGGCATGGCTTATCACCTCATAGAGGCATTCCTGGGCAGCTACACAACTATAGTTAGGAATAGGGATTGGACTTGTTTATATTGAACTGTTATGCTGAAGTCTCTACAGTAAAGTTACATTCTGAGCCTGGTCTGAAGTTATTCAGACATGCAAAGTAGTGCATGTTTGTTCTGGTGTATTTAAAGAACCAGGGTCTGTAAAGCACATGCGGGGTATGAAGCTCAGTTACTACAAAAGGGATAACTCTGCAAGACAAGGAGAAGGAGTGTAGCTGCTAAGAGTAACCAAGCACAAGTTTTAAGCCTCGTACACACGAACGAGTTTCTCGGCAAGAAACGACAAGAAAACTGCCGAGATAGCTTTCTTGCCGAGAAAATCGTTTGTGTGTATGGTTTCTCGTCGAGAAAACTGACCAGAATCTCGACGAGAAAAATAGAGAACCAGCTCTCTATTTTCTCATCGAGATTCTCGTTGGCATGTTTCTCAACGAGAAAAGTGTGTGTGTGTACGCTTACCTGTCATAGTGGAAACCCGCGCATGCTCAAATTGACTTTGACGCATGCGCGGTAGCTTCCTAGGCATAGGTAGGGTGTAGCAAGATGGCGGTGACGGCATCGAATGTGACGAGCGCACGCTCGTCATAGTCGATGACGTCACCGCGTTCGCTCCATTCAAAGAACCGCGGGTTCTTTGAATGGAGCGTGTGTACACTCGGCCGGGACAAGTTTCTTGTCCACGAATCTCGTCAAGAAAAACTACGTGTTTTTTTCCTGACGAGATTCTCGGCCGTGTGTACGAGGCTTAAGGCACAAAGCAATCTCAGCACGTCCCTCCTAATGCAACATCTACTAAAGTTAGGGCTCTTTCACACGGGGCGGATCCGTGAAGATCCGCCCCGTGAAGCTCCGCTTGCTCAGCGGGGATCGCTCCGTTGATCCCCGCTGAGCCGACGGATGACTGGGCGGTCCCCGCACACTGTGCAGGGACCGCCCTGTCAGAGCGCCGCTCTCCCCTATGGGGAATCGGATGACGACGGACCGTAGAGTCCGTTGTCATCCGATCCGCTCCGCAGACGGAAGGAAAAATAGGATTTTCCTCCGTCACACTTTTTCGGAGCGGACCGGAGCGGATGTCAGCGGACATGTCTCCGCTGACATCCGTGCTTCCATAGGGGTGCATGGAGGATCCGTTTCAGGTCCGCCTAAAAAACTGACAGGCGGACCTGGACGGACCTCCGTGTGAAAGAGCCCTTACAGTGTGTAGTGACATGGGACAGCACTTTTCAGAGAACCTTTGAACTTTAAAGACTGCAGTATCTGTCTGACCCCACACACATGCCTTAAAGTTGTATTAAAGTAATTTTTTCCCAAATCAGGTAAAAATACTATAACTGCCACCCATTTACTTTTTTCTTTTAAATTTCCTCCTATGGGCTTCCCTTTCAATTGTCCCCTGGCTGCAGCAATATTTTCTCTGTGCCACCTGGACCTATGGAGTCCTGTTTGAGTCTGTGCAACATGAACACTCATACATGGACATTCAAAGGGCAAAACAGACAACCATTGGCTTTGTGCGTGGCACTCTGAATTGCTGCATGTAGAGTTGTAGTATAGAACAGGAGCGTGCAAATACATGGAAATATAGCGGTCCAATTAAAAGTGACATTTCAGTTATAGGTGGAGTTTAGAAAGCATGTTCAGATCCTAGTCTGAACACACTGGAATGAGCCTGACAGGATGCTATCACCTGCATCTGGGGCATTTCCCACTCCGCAGCTACATTTATACAAAGGGACAGGTATACATGCGGCTGTGGTGTAGAGAAAACTTTAGCTACTTACGATTGGCCCAGCACAGTGGCAGCTTCCTGCCGGGCTTGTTCTAGTGGGTTAAGATTAAGATCTGAACATGCCTGAGTGCATTCCTTGTGGGCAATGTCATGCCCCAGCTGCTTATCTCATAAAAACTCCAGCGGCAAGATTTCCCTGTCATAGTTGTGCACCTTATGCTGCCTTCTTCGCAATCTACAATACATAAAAAAAAACAGCAGACCAGAGAATATATATGAGCAGAGATCCAGCAATCAGTGTATGTGAAATAGAAGAAACCATTTCCTTCATCCTTCAAAAGGACTGCCTGGCCTTTTAACAAGCCAGCAAAAAAAAAAGAAGAGAGGAGTATCTTAAGTATCATACATTTATTTAACAATCTACTAACAGATTTATCTATATTCATGTAGTACAAAAATAAAAATAAAAATTCATGAAACAAATATTTGGCAAATGTAAAGACGTTGCAGAATAAAAAAAAACACAAGAGAAAGCAAAATCTGAATACAAAATGAATTAGGCAGATGGCGATGGCTGTATATGAAGAGAAACAGTGAGGCTAATGCCCCATACACGATCGTTTTTCATGTCGTTAAAACTGCCATTTTTAAAAATGGCCCTGAAAAATGATCGTGTGTATGCTCCAGAGCATTTTTAACTACGTGAAAAACGGCCATTAAAAATTTCGGACATGCTCTCTTTTTTCACGTCGTTTTTCATGTCGTTTTTTTAACGACGTGAAAAACGATAGTGTGTATGCTTTCGCGAGGTGAAAAAAAAACGCGCATGCTCAGAAGCAACTATGAGACGGGAGCGCTCGTTTTGGTAAAGCTAATGTTGGAAATGGAGATGGCACATTCGTCACGGAGGAATTAATAGCATCGTTTTAATGCTGCGCATTCCGTTCTTCTTTTGATAATGCTTAAAAATTACCTTCTTTTGCTAATGACATTGAGAGTTATGCCAAACTTGTTTCTAAAGTAATTCCAAATTGCTCTAATGATTGTAAAATATTATTTCTAAGCCGCACCTCCCTCCTAAATAATACTAATAATAATAAAATAATGTAAATATCCTTTATTTTTTTAATTATATTTTACTATTGTATTTTTAATTTTTGGGGCCTTGTTTTTTAATTTTTGGCTTAAATTATTCTTGTGTAAAGTTACCACACCAACCTTCAAAATGTGTCTCATTTGGCCTCAGGGAGGTTTGTGTCCCTGGATAATAACAATAATATTATTTGAGATGTCCCTGCCTGCTCCCTAGCAAGCTCTCTTTTGAAATACAAATCACATAGTCAAGTTTTTTAAGGCAAAAAAAAAAAACTTTATTTCGGAACATAACAAATTAAAGGGGAAGGCAGCACTGGAGGGCCTGCTTGCATTTGTGCATCCCTTTGACCCCACAACAACCATCCAAGATGTGAAAACCAAAATAGAGATTAGATCCCCAAAAAAAAGGAGCCCAATCTTGTCTTGAGCTCCCAGAGGTCAGGAGCCACAGCAGATAAGTCCTATATGTCCCCAGTCTGTGGTACTACAGCAGGCATTATTTTCTCCTCTTCCTTGTAGCCTTCTCTCCAGCCTTCTCTGCAGCCTTGGTTGGTTTCTTCCTTGGAGGCTGGGGATCAGGAGGAGAGGTTGTGGCAGGAGGAGTAGTAGGAGGAGGCGGAGGAGGTGGAGGAGTAGGGACAACCTCCGTTATATCGCTGTACATGGTGAGTTCACCCAGCAAGCCCTTATTGATCACTTTTAAAAGCAGGGTCTCACTATACACCTTTTGCCGTAAGTCCATTTGCCCTAGTTTGTGGGCGAGAACTGCGGCAAATCCCTCATCAACAGAGGGTGCCTCTCTGAGGGCAGCTGTTGCCTCTCTGAGGAAGGCCCTGGTTTCCTCCTCCACCTGCCTACCTCTCCTTGGCCCTCGTGGTTTAACTACCAGGGGAGGCATCTGGGCTCTTGTGCTGGGCCCAGCCTCCTCCTGGGTGCCACTGGGCCCTGCCTCCTCCTGATCCCCAACATCACCCTCTTCCTGGCTCTGCTCTGGCTGTAAAAAAAGAAAGGGACATTATTTATTTTGGGCCACCATCATTCACAGACATTGTTCACCTCTAGACATTGTTGAAATCAATGTCAAAAGTTATGTCATTTTCATTGATTCCGCATCCTGGTTTTGTTGCCTTGTCCACATAAAATTAGGCCACTACTGTATCTTGCTCTTAAAAAACTTTATTGGTAGAAGTTTACATACCTAACAATACTAACATCTGATTAAATTGTACAATTTTGTAAGATATAAATATAGATATCAATACTTTACCTGGCTCCATATATCCAAATCTGCCTCCTCAAGGACCTCATCTTGATCCTCAGAGGAAGCCAGAGCAGGGTTGCCAGGAAGGCTGGAGGACTGGCTGCAGGGAAGGCTGGAGGGTTGGCTACAAGGAAGGCTGGATTGACCTCTGGGGGGAAGGGTGGACAGAGATTCCCTCACTTCCAGCTGGTCATCCAGGAAAGATAACTTGCTGTAGTACCACAGACTGGGTTTATAAACCTTATCTGCTGGAGCACCTGACCTCTGGGACCTCAGGACCATAGTCCTCTGGGTCCTGTATGTCCCTCTGATGGTCGCTATTTTGGTTTTCACATCTTGGAGAGTTGTTGTGGGTATCTTGGTTTGCACAAATGCAAGCAGGCTCTCCAGTGCTGCTTTCCTGGCGTCTTTATTTTTATTCGCGCCACTTTTGGTTTGCCATAGTATAGGTAGCTCTTGCCATTTGTCTATGAACTCCCCCATGAATTCCGGGTTTTTGAAAGTATTCATGATATCTGTAAAAGCGAGAAACAACAAAATATATATTTTTCAGGCAACATTCCTCAAATGTGCAATTTCTACATATTTTTTACGCACAAATCTCCTCGTCTGATGAACCTGAAATGCTTAAATTGTTAGGTACCTTCGTCAAGACGTTCGTTGCTAACTCCCTCTCCCTCCAAATCAACGTATTTTCGAGACATGGATCTTCACTTGATATACACTGCGCATGCGTGAAACTCTGCACGCTTTCCCCGCCCCTGACGTTCGATATTGCACTTTCCCCGCCCCTTCTCGCTCGTCGTAGTGCTTAACAAAACATGGCGGAGACACAGGTGGCTGAGATTACCTCTACAGAGGAGGAAATTCCAGAGGAGCCCAAATACAGATCCAGGAGATATAAGGCATCCAACATGTCATTCGAGGAAATGGTGGAGATGGTCGCCATTTTGAAGAGGGAGGATTATGATGCCAAGCATGGGCCGTATAAAAGGCCTAATCTGGTCAAGGCAAAAATTATGGGCAAAGTGGTCAAAAGTCTTCGCAAAAAATTCGGGGTGTGCAGAACGAAGGAACAGCTCAGAAAACGTTGGTCTGATCTGAAGTTGCGGGAGCCCGACCAATACAAAAGAATCAAGAAAGTTTTAGGAAAAAGTAAGTTATTTTTTAATATTTTCCATGGTACATATTATTTACTTGTATTCTGTCGTGTATTTTTGACTTTGATATAGTACAGTGAAAGATACCATCTTTCAGGTTCGTCCGCACAGTAAACGGACGTATTAAACCTCTTTCTCCGTACAGTTCCTCAAACGATGTTTTAGGATCATCCAGTGTGAACACCCATGTATTTTATTTTATTTGGGGAAGCAAATTTTGTAATCACTTATTTTTTAGGTGCTAATCCAAAAGACATTTGTTCGTTTGAAAAAAGGATATGCATGGTAATGTTAAGGGAGTGAATGCTCAGCAGCTGATGAAACATCTGAACGCAGTAGTACAAGTGTGGGCCTAAAGCCAAAAAGCTTGAGGGTGTCACACACAGGTGATCCTGTGTAGATACTTTGGGGTGTTACAATGTGTCAAATTTGTGTTTAAAAAGTATATGCTATGGTTTTGGCTATGTATCCAATCATGTGTTCCGGTTGGCACTGGGGGTCCATTTTAAAATGGAGCAGGCTTCAAAAGAATGTTTACAAAGTATTTTATCATGTTTAGTTTTTTTGAAAAATTGAGTCGCTACTAATGAAACTATACCTTTTATTTCAATCTCCCTAGGGATTCCAATAGCTACCTCAGATGAGCCGATAATTGCAACACCTACAACAATACCCCCAGAACCCCAGGATGGAGAGGAACGTGATGTTGTGGAAGTGGAAAGTGGCACCACAACAGGTCAGAGAGAAACCAGACACATGCATGTTAAATAGATGTAGGCCTACATATTCTATCCTACATTTTTCTTTTTACATTTAGGTGCAGTTCTGGCCGAAGACCCCAAAAAGTTGACACATCACAGTGCCCAGATCCTGATCCAATACCTCATGGTCTGCTGTCGTTACCTCAAAAAAATTAAGGGAGACTTGATAGAGATCAGGGCAAATACCAAGCGGGTGGAGGAAAGGCTCAAAAATATCATGGCTGTGCTTGGGCGTGTCTAATGTTTTTACACCAAAGAACGTTTAAATTGCTGAGTTTTGGAAGGTTTTTGGTTGTTTTACCCTTTAACCACTTAACGACCGCCCACTGAAAATATACGTCAGCAGAATGGCACCGACAGGCAGAATCACGTATATGTACGTGATTGCCTTTGTATAGTTGGGGGGTCCGATCGGACCCCCCTTCTTTACAGTGAGCGGTCGTTTTACCTTCGGGAGCGATCCGGCATGAGGGGACGGCCGTTCGATTCCGGCCACCCCCTCTCGATCGCTCCCGGCGAATGAGAGAGCTTCCCCTGCCTGCCAGGAAGGAGGAAGTGATGTCATCTCTCCTGGGGCGCTCACATATACCGAGCGCCGTACAGGAGAAGATGCCAGGTTAGTACACAAAACAGCACACTGACACCAGGACACATAGGCACATAAATCGCCCCCCCAGGCCCCCCCAGACACCCCCAGATCACCCCCCAGCCCCCCCAGCCCCCAGTCACAGTGTCACTGATTGCAGTGACCATTTATTTAGTGATCACTGCCAGTGGCGTCACTAGGGTTGGTGTCACCTGGTGCGGTAAAATATGGTGTCACCCCCCCCCCCCCAATAACTTTTTCCAAATATCCATCAGGGCGGAATTCACATCTCAGGAGCCTATAGGCACTGGACTCTGAAGTGCCCCCTCCCCCAAACAGCATTGCCAACCCCCCACAACTTTTTTTATACACTGAGAAAACATAGAAAAACTACTAACAGAATGCATTTCTTTTTTTTTGAGAACCTGAAATGACAGCGTGCTGCCCGACATTTTGGAGAATAAAATGTACATTATATACACTTCAAACAAAGTTTGTACAAAAAAAATAACAGGGGGGAAGTATGATGCACTGAACTGTTAATCATACTGCCCCTAGCAGCCTGCAATGCAGAGTGGCTGGAGTGCCAAATTGCTTCGGCTGATCTTTGATTTCATGCTGATTTAGTGTGAATTTGCCCTAAAAGGGAAAGAGGGGGTGGAAGGTTAGAGACAGAAGGGGGGGAGAGAGAGAAGGGTGGGGGTGATAGAGAGGAGGGTGAGAGAGATAAAGGGGTGGGGGTGAGAGAAAGGGAGAGGGGTGGGACAGAGATGGTGGGGGTGAGACAGAGATGGAGGGGGTGGGGTGAGACAGAGAGGGGGTGAGACAGAGAGGGAGGGGTGGGGGTAAGACAGAGATGGAGGGGGTGAGACAGAGAGGGAGGGAGGGGGTGACAGAGAGGAGGGGTGACAGAGAGGGAGGGGATGGGGATGAGACAGAGAGGGAGGGGGTGGAGCTGAGACAGAGAGGGAGGGGGTGGGGGTGAGACAGAGAGGGAGGGGGTGGGGGGGAGACAGAGAGGAAGGGGGTGGGGGTGACAGAGAGGGTGGGGGTGAGGGTGAGACAGGGAGGGAGGGGTGAGACAGAGGGAGGGGGTGGGGTGAGACAGAGGGAGGGGGTGGGGTGAGACAGAGGGAAGGGGTGGGGTGAGACAGAGGGAGGGGGTGGGGGTGAGACAGAGGGGTGTGGGTGTGACAGAGGGGGGTGACAGAGAGGGAGGGGGTGGGGGGAAAAGAAGGAGGGTGTGGGGGGTGACAGAGAGGGGGGTGGGGGGGAAAAAGAGGGAGGGGGAGGGGGGGTGACAGAGAGGGGGGTGGGGGGTAAATAGAGGGAGGGGTGGGGGGTGACAGAGAGGGTGGGGGTGAGACAGAAGGGGGTGGGGGTGTGACAGAGGGGGGTGACAGAGAGGGAGGGTGGGAAGGAAGAGAGGGAGGGGGTGGGGGGTGTGATAGAGAGGGGGGTGGGGGGGAAAGAGAGGGAGGGGGAGGGGGGTGACAGAGAGGGGGGTGGGGGGGAAAGAGAGGGAGGGGGGTGGGGGGTGACAGAGAGGGGGGGTGGGGGGTAAATAGAGGGAGGGGGTGGGGGGGTGACAGAGAGGGTGGGGGGTGAGACAGAAGGGGGTGGGGGTGTGACAGAGGGGGGTGACAGAGAGGGAGGGGTGGGGGGGAAGAGAGGGAGGGGGTGGGGGGTGTGATAGAGAGGGGGTGGGGGGGAAAGAGAGGGAGGGGGAGGGGGGTGACAGAGAGGGGGGTGGGGGGGGAAAGAGAGGGAGGGGTGGGGGGGTGACAGAGAGGGTGGGGTGAGACAGAAGGGGGTGGGGGGGTGACAGAGGGGGGTGACAGAGAGGGAGGGGTGGGGGGTGACAGAGAGGGAGTGGGGGGCATGAGACAGAAGGGGGGTGGGGGGTGACAGAGAGGTGGGGGGTGACAGAGAGGGAGTGGGGGGTGAGACAGAAGGGGGGTGGGGGGTGACAGAGAGGGAGGGGGTGGGGGTGTGACAGAGGGGGGTGCCAAAGAGGGAGGGGGTGGGGGGTGACAGAGAGGGGGGTGGGGGGTGACAGAGAGGGAGTGGGGGGGTGAGACAGAAGGGGGGTGGGGGGGTGACAGAGAGGGAGGGGGTGGGGGTGTGACAGAGGGGGGTGACAGAGAGGGAGGGGGTGGGGGTGACAGAGAGGGGGGTGGGGGATGACAGAGCCGGCACTGCCATTCTCACTGGTGGCACAGACAGCACAGCTTGAGGCTTTATCTGAGGGAATGGCATGTGCTGTGTGTGTGTGCACAGACCGAGTGTTTAGTGCTGCTGCCGCTTACTGTAAGATGGGCTCCTCCTCTCCGGTCTCTTCCTTTATCCCAGGCTCCCGGGCGGTCAGCCTCCTCCTGGTTCCTCGAGTCCTTTCTTCCTACCGCGGCGCTGACTGTTGTTCATTCCCGCGCCGCGCTTCTCTGCCTATAGATCATGATGTCATGTCAGCCGGAACTGCCTGACAGGGAAGTGACTGAAAAACTTGTGCCGGCTCGATGCAGGAGCGCGGCAGGCACACTAGCAACGCTCTGCTGCAGCTCTGCAAGTAACAACTGTGTGTAGCGGCGGCCCCGGTGTCACCCCTCTGGCGGGTGTCACCCGGGTGCGGCCCGCACCCCCCGCACCCCCATAGCAACGCCTCTGATCACTGCAATCAGTGACATTTGTGACTGTAAAAGTGTCACTACATTTAGTTTTAGGTCCAGTGTAGCCCCCTAACCCCCCCTAATAAAGCTTTAACCCCCTGATCACCCCCCAGATAACCCTTTCACCCCCTATCACCACTGTCACTAAGCAATCATTTTTCTGATCGATGTCTTAGCGTCGGTGATGCTGATCGGTAGCCAGTAATTTTTTTTAGGTTCGCCGCAGGTTTTTATAGCGTCGGGTACCCCCATATATTACCTAATGAAGGTTTAACCCCCTTGATCGCCCCCCAGGTAACCCTTTCACCCCCTATCACCACTGTCACTAAGTTATAATTTTTCTGATCGATGTCTTAGCGTCGGCGATGCTGATCGGTAGCCAGTAATTTTTTTTAGGTTCGCCGCAGGTTTTTATAGCGTCGGGTACCCCCATATATTACCTAATAAAGGTTTAACCCCCTTGATCACCCCCCAGGTAACCCTTTCACCCCCTAGAATCGCCGTGGCTATGCGATCATTTTTCTGATCGATGTCTTAGCGTCGGTGATGCTGATCGGTAGCCAGTAATTTTTTTTAGGTTCGCCGCAGGTTTTTATAGCGTCGGGTACCCCCATATATTACCTAATAAAGGTTTAACCCCCTTGATCACCCCCCCAGGTAACCCTTTCACCCCTATCACCACTGTCACTAAGCGATAATTTTTCTGATCGATGTCTTAGCGTCAGCGATGCTGATCGGTAGCCAGTAATTTTTTTTAGGTTCGCCGCAGGTTTTTATAGCGTCGGGTACCCTCATATATTACCTAATAAAGGTGTAACCCCCTTGATCACCCCCCAGGTAACCCTTTCACCCCCTAGCACCGCCGTCACTATGCGATAATTTTTCTGATCGATGTCTTAGCGTCGGTGATGCTGATCGGTAGCCAGTAATTTTTTTTAGGTTCGCCGCAGGTTTTTATAGCGTTGGGTACCCCCATATATTACCTAATAAAGGTTTAACCCCCTTGATCACCCCCCTAGGTAACCCTTTCACCCCTATCACCACTGTCACTAAGCGATAATTTTTCTGATCGATGTCTTAGCGTCGGCGATGCTGATCGGTAGCCAGTAATTTTTTTTAGGTTCGCCGCAGGTTTTTATAGCGTCAGGTACCCCCATATATTATCTAATAAAGGTTTAACCCCCTGATCGCCCCCCAGGTAACCCTTTCACCCCCTATCACCACTGTCGCTAAGCAATCGTTTTTATGATCGTTGTCTTAGTGTCGGTGATGCCGATAGGTAGCCAGTAATTTTTTTTTAGGTTCGCCGTCAGGTTTTTATATAGCGTCAGGTACCCCCATATATTACCTAATAAAGGTTTTAACCCCCTAATTGCCCCTAGTTAACCCTTTCACCAGTGATCATCATATAAGTGTTACGGGTGACGCTGGTTAGTTAGTTTGCTTTTTATAGTGTCAGGGCACCCGCCGTATATAACCCAATAAAGGTTTAACCCCCTGATCGCCCGGCGGGTGATATCAGGTAGGTTTTAGCGTCAGAGAGGGTCTGCGTCACACCCCAGGCAGCGTCAGGTTAGTGCCAGTAGCGCTAACACCCACACGTGAAGCATACACCCCCCTTAGTGGTATAGTATCTGATCAGCTCAATATCTGATCTGATCAGATCTATACTAGCGTCCCCAGCAGTTTAGGGTTCCCAAAAACGCACTGTTAGTGGGATCAGCCCAGATACCTGCTAGCACCTGTGTTTTGCCCCTCCGTCTAGCCCAGGCCACCCAAGTGCAGTATCGATCGATCACTGTCACTTACAAAACACAACACACATAACTGCAGCGTTCGCAGAGACAGGCCTGATCCCTGCGACTCCAGTGCTGTAGGAGGTAATTTCACCACCACAGTTAAAAAAAAAAGCATATATGCCGAAGCATTGGGGCAGCAGGAGCGGAGGAGCGATTTTGCTCCTAATGCCGCGTATATACGGTCAAAATTCCGACGGAGGCTTGCCCGTGGAAAAGTCTGACCATGTGTACGCGGCATAACTTTTGCGAGAAGATGCCCCCATGCTTCGGCATATATAAATGGTGCATGTATGCCCATCATTAGAAGTGGGTGGATGAAGGGCGGTATTCTAATGGTGGGCATACCCACCGATCAATCTTTTTTTTTCATTCAGCCAACAGGCTGCATGAAAAAAAAGATTACAATACATGTCCAACAAGGACCAGCAACGTACTGGTATGTTGCTGGACTTTGAATGTTTATACCAGAATGATGCCTGCGGGTTTAGGTATCATCTTGGTATCATTCTTTTCAGCCAGCGGCCGGCTTTCATGTAAAAGCAATCCTAGTGGCTAATTAGCCTCTGGACTGCTTTTACAAGCAGTGGGAGGGAATGTCCCCCCCGGATATAAAAAGCGCCATTGGGAAATTGGGAAAGCATTTTATCACACCGATCTTGGTGTGGTCAGATGCTTTGAGGGCAGAGGAAAGATCTAGGGTCCAATAGACCCCAGTTTTTTCAAAAAAGAGTACCTGTCATTACCTATTGCTATCATAGGGGATATTTACATTCCCTGAGATAACAATAAAAGTGATAAAAATAAATAAATATGGAAGCAACAGTTTAAAAATAAAATAAAAAAGCAAAATTAATAATAAAAAAAAAAAAAAAAAAAAAGCACCCCTGTCCTGCCCTGCTCTTGCCCAATGGCGAACGCAAGCGTCGGTCTGGCGTCATATGTAAACAGCAATTGCACCATGCATGTGAGGTATCACCGCGAAGGTCAGATCGAGGGCAGTAATTTTAGCAGTAGACCTCCTCTGTAAATCTAATGGGGTAACCTGTAAATGCTTTTAAAAGCTTTTAAAAATGTATGTAGTTTGTCGCCAATGCGCGTTTGTGCGAAATTTTAAAGCATGTCGTGTTTGGTATCTATGTACTCGGCCTAAGATCATCTTTTTTATTTCATCAAACATTTGGGCAATATAGTGTGTTTAATGCATTAAAATTAAAAAAAGTGTATTTTTTCCCAAAAAAATGCGTTTGAAAAATCGCTGCGCAAATACTGTGTAGAAAAAAAAAATGCAACACCCACCATTTTATTCTGTAGGGCCTTTGCTTTAAAAATATATATAATGTTTGGGGGTTCAACATAATTTTCTTGCAAAAAAAATATGTTTTCATGTAAACAAAAAGTGTCAAAAAGGGCTTTGTCTTCAAGTGGTTAGAAGAGTGGATGTAAGCTTCCTAATGTTGTGTATAAAATGCCAGAACAGTTCAAAACCCCCTCAAATGACCCCATTTTGGAAAGTAGACACCCCAAGCTATATACTGAGAGGCATGTCGAGTCCATGGAATATTTTATATGTTGACACAAGTTGAGGAAAAAATACAATTTTTTTTTGCACAAAGTTGTCACTAAATGATATATTGCTCAAACATGCCATGGGCATATGTGGAATTACACCCCAAAATACATTCTGTTGCTTCTCCTGAGTACGGGGATACCACATGTGTGAGACTTTTTGGGAGCCTAGCCGCGTACGGGACCCCAAAAACCAAGCACCGCCTTCAGGCTTTCTAAGGGTGTCAATTTTTGATTTCACTTCTCACTGCCTATCACAGTTTCGGAGGCCATGGAATGCCCAGATGGCACAAAACCCCCCCAAATGACCCCATTTTGGAAAGTAGACACCCCAAGCTATTTGCTGAGAGGTATTGTGAGTATTTTGCAGATCTCGCTTTTTGTCACAAAGTTTTGAAAATTGAAAAAAAAAAGAAAAAAAAAAAAATGTTCTTTCTTCATTTTCAAAAACAAATGAGAGCTGTAAAATACTCACCATGCCTCTCAGCAAACAGCTTGGGGTGTCTACTTTCCAAAATGGGGTCATTTGGGGGGGTTTTGTGCTATTTTGGCATTTTATGGCCTTCAAAACTGTGATAGGTAGTGAGGAGTGAAATCAAAAATTTGCGCCCTTAGAAATCCTGGAGGCGGTGCTTGGTTTCCGGGGTCCCGTACGTGGCTAGGCTCCTAAAAAGTCCCACACATGTGGTATCCCCATACTCAGGATAAGCAGCAGAATGTATTTTGGGGTGCAATTCCACATATAACCATGGCATGTGTGAGCAATATATCATTTAGTGACAACCTTTTGTAATTTTTTTTTTTTTGTCATTATTCAATCACTTGGGACAAAAAAAAAAAAATATTCAATGGGCTCAACAGGCCTCTCAGCAATTTCCTTGGGGTGTCTACTTTCTAAAATGGGGTCATTTGGGGGGGTTTTGTGCTATTTTGGCATTTTATGGCCTTCAAAACTGTGATAGGTAGTGAGGAGTGAAATCAAAAATTTGCGCCCTTAGAAATCCTGAAGGCGGTGCTTGGTTTCCGGGGTCCCGTACGTGGCTAGGCTCCTAAAAAGTCCCACACATGTGGTATCCCCGTACTCAGGAGAAGCAGCAGAATGTATTTTGGGGTGCAATTCCACATATAACCATGGCATGTGTGAGCAATATATCATTTAGTGACAACTTTTTGTAATTTTTTTTTTTTTTATTTTTTTTTGTCATTATTCAATCACTTGGGACAAAAAAAAATATTCAATGGGCTCAACATGCCTCTCAGCAATTTCCTTGGGGTGTCTACTTTCTAAAATGGGGTCATTTGGGGGGGTTTTGTACTGCCCTGTCATTTTAGCACCTCAAGAAATGAGATAGGCAGTCATAAATTAAAAGCTGTGTAAATTCCAGAAAATGTACCCTAGTTTGTAAACGCTATAACTTTTGCGCAAACCGATAAATATACGCTTATTGACATTTTTTTTACTAAAGACATGTGGCTGAATACATTTTGGCCTAAATGTATGACTAAAATTGAGTTTATTCGATTTTTCTTATAACAAAAAGTAGAAAATATCATTTTTTTTCAAAATTTTCGGTCTTTTTCTGTTTATATCGCAAAAAATAAAAATCGCAGAGGCAATCAAATACCATTAAAAGAAAGCTCTATTTGTGGGAAGAAAAGGACGCAAATTTCGTTTGGGTACAACATTGCATGTCCGCACAATTTACAGTTAAAGCAGCGCAGTGCAAAATTCTGAATTCACCTCTGGTCCTTTAGCTACCAAATGGTCCGGGGCTTAAGTGGTTAATGACTAGCACATGTTTAGCTTTTTCAGAATTTTTTAGAATATAGTTTGTTTACGCATGGCTGGTCATGCGTTTTAATACCCCAAAAATTAAGGGAACATCCACATTTCAAAGGAAGTTTACCAACAAAAAAAGAAATAAAGGTATTTTTACATTCCAAATAATTGTGGCTTCATTATGTAAATGTGGTGCTGAGTGAACTAATCAATGTTTTGTGTTTACACTGACAATGAAGGCTAATTAAGAATGATAAATACACATGGCAATACAAGTGCACTAGGTAAACCTACATGAAACATAAAACATTATAAAATGAAAACACCAAACCAATCTTTACGCCATAAAATAATGTATTTATTTGAAAACAATATTTTAAACATTTTCTGGCATTTCAATGGCCCCCCTACCCATAAAATATTCCACATATTGGTTACGGACCTCACGTCCAGTTGGGGGGGGGGCCAAGCCAGGACGGCCAGGTTCCAGGGCCACTAAAGTTTCTTGGCTGAGTAAAGAGGCCTCAGGCCCACTCAAAGCTATATAACTGGTGGAATGCACCCGTAGGAAATTATGAAGCACACAGCAAGTCATTACCACATGGTTCCATTTGTATGGGGCAAGGTGGATGGAAGTCAGGAAGAGGCGAAATCGGCTGGCCATGATGCCAAAGGCATTTTCCACCACCCTTCTAGCTCTGGCCAGCCGATAATTGAACACCCTCCTCTCAGGGGTGAGGGTGTGTTGCGGGAATGGCCTCATCAAATGGGGTCCCAGGCCAAACGCCTCATCCGCAACAAACACAAAAGGTAGTCCCTCCACATTCTGCTCCGCTGGTGGCAAGGCCAGCAGATCCAAAAGGAGCCGTTCCCCAAACTCCGTCTGGGCAAATACTCCTCCATCAGACATCCTGCCATTCTTGCCAACGTCCACATAGAGGAACTCGTAGGTGGCCGACACCACTGCCATCATCACGATGCTGTGGAACTCCTTATAGTTATAATAAAAGGATCCCGAATGGGGTGGTGGGACGACCCAAACATGTTTGCCGTCGATGGCTCCTCCACAGTTCGGAAAGTTCCATCGCTGGGCAAACTCGGAAGCCACATTCTGCCATTCATGTGGCGAAGAAGGGAACTGTGGAATTAAAGAAAGAATAAATTAATACTTTGAGCCAGAAACATTGAAAGCTGATTTCATAAAAACATTCATGTCCAACATTGGTAGAAACTGTAAAAAAAAAAAGATTAGTAAGCAACAACAAACCTAAAAAAAACAATAAATAAAAATTGGGGGGGGTTGAAGATGAGTTGGGAATATCACAAATGAAGGCTGTAGCACTCTGTATGAAGTTTAAAAAAAGGAACATTCCTAGGCAATCTTTAGGTTGCATTTTGGGTAAAGCACTACGATGGAACATAGAATAAAATACATGGAAATGACTAGGCAAGGTAGGTATGGCCCCAGGATAGCATGCTGGAGAGGTTAGGTAAGCCAAATTTACAGGTAGGCCTCAAAACCAAAACTTTTACTATTAAAACATGGGGAGAAAGGGGACATTCCCTGCAGCTAAGAATCATGTGAATTAGGGACTGCTAATAAAGCAAAATAAAAAGTATCCAAAACAAAAATACATACAATGTGAAGTTTTTAAGAAGAACACTTACCTTAATATAGTCCTCCTGCAAAACTTAAAGGATGGCAGAACAAGTCTCTGGTATAATGATACGCAGAGCCTGGGGGGATATGCCTGTGGAGAACTTAAGGTCCTGCAGGCTTCTCCCAGTCGCCAGGTATCGCAACGTGGCAATGAGCCTCTGCTCAGCACTGATGGCTTCACGCATAACGGTGTCCTGCCTGGTAATGTAGGGGGACACCAAAGCCAACAGATGCTGAAATACGGGGTCAGACATCCTGAGAAAATTCCTGAAATCATCAGGATTATTCTCCCTGATCTCCCGCAACAAAGGCATGTGACAAAATTGGTGCCGCTGGAGCAACCAATTATTGGTCCATGAACTCCTCCTGACCCTGCTCATGGCATGGAGTCGGGATACAGCATGAACCCCTGCACCAACTACAGCACAAACTCTACGATGAGTACGTAGCCGCAACATGGCTAGATAACGGTCGGCTGAACAGAACGAACTAGAAGAACGCACGGAAGAACAGCAAGGCCAATGAAGAACAAGCTGAAAAACAGGAACGAGCAGAGCAGACCGCACTGAATAAACAGATACGAACTGACTACAAGCACTGCCAAACAGATACGAACCCACAGGCACAAACTGAACTCCACAAAACGATCTTCAAAGCACGAAGACTGAAAAGCGCGAATCGTCTCTCACCAAACTTTTACTAACACGCGGTAACATGGAATTAGCAAAAGCGTCCCAAAGGGTGGTGTCATTAGAATGGAACTTCCCCTTTATAGTGCCGTCGTACGTGTTGTACGTCACTGCGCTTTGCTTCATCGTTTTTTAAAATGATCGTGTGTACGCAAGACAGGCTTGAGAGGAAACATGAAAAAAAACGACGTGAAAAACGGCAAGAAAAAAAATGGCAAGAAAATCGATCGTGTGTACGCGGCATATAAGTGGACCAGTTGAATGTTTTCTGACATCAAATTATCCATAGTACTATTGTTCTTTAAAGTGGTAATAATCCAAAAACAAAAATGGAATTTAATGCAGCCTACCAATCCAATCAATGTGGTGGCTGCATTATGCTTCTTTTCTTTTTTTAGGTCTGTTTTCTTATTTTACCAGGTGGATCCAGTTGGTAACACATTTCTTATTCTAGGATGTCTCCACAGACCATCAACCTTTGTAGGGTGGGGGTGGTAGCAACTAAGTATAGGGCACTAAACGTGCACTCAATTCACCGACTATATAGTAAAAAATTACTACTAAAAGTACTTATTTTCAATCATGTAGGTCATAACAAAGTAATTATAACATGCATGTGGTGAGCCCAATAATAATCATCCCAGTTGCATGCAATAAAAATAGGTAACATTTTCTATCTGTATTATTTGTTGAGCATCCCAAATTGTTTTGGTTACAGTAAGAGAAATGTGAAATGTGAATGAAAGTGTAGCGCTATGTAAATAAATATGTATAAATATAAATATATACACAAAAAATTATAATATAGTGTTAAACACGTGTATCACCCAAAAGAACGTGCTAGGTGACTCCAGTGATAAAGTCCTCAAACTATATTAGCAAAAATAAATAATGCAAATATATGCAAATAAATGTCCGTTTATTTAAAACGAAAAATGGTAAAAAAAGTGATAAAGATCAATCCAAGGAAAACGTGTTAAATCAAAACGTGAAATTACAATCCAAAGTCTTCTATGTATGGAAGAAAGAAGCCACCACCAAGATGAGTTTGAGGAAGGCTTACCAGAAGTTTTGGATTTGGCGGGGCATACGCCACCCAAATCAAATAAAGCTTGAAGAGTGTGAACACTCAAACAATAATTATATACAGATGTGATGTGAAATCCGCCAACAAGTATAAGTTGAGGAGGCTTACCAGAGGTCTCGGATTTGGAGAGGCATACGCCACCCAAATCTGAGATTGCTTTAAGGGTTAATGGACCCCAATAGAGATGGTCTTGAGTGGAGGGATGGTCTGGAGTCAAAGGGGTTTAGCACTTCAATCAGACGGGACATCCAATAACACAAAACACCAGTTCATGTAGGGACTCGGTATTCAATGCATACGTGTAGAGATGGAAAAACTCACATAGCATAATTCCGTTTGGAAAGGATTTAATGTAAAAAAATCATACAATGTAACACTCACATGTAAGATGGTCTTAAAAGCATGGATGCAGGTACGAGAGCGATGTATATGGACAAATCCACCCGACTAGTTTCGACTAAAAAGTCATCATCTGGGGTATGGACCTTGTCCCACAAACATCGCAAATTTATGAACATATTGACCTCCATGACCCAGGAAGCGAACCACACATGGTTCACTTCCTGTTTGATATATATCATGGATGGTCATAATATTGATGCACAAATCTATAGCTTTATCTTAGCATGATACATTAAAAAAAAGGGAATATCAAAGAAATGGCATTAATACTAATAATGGGGCTCTAAATCGTTTTCGATCCCCCTGTTATTCGGCAGGAAGCGGCCTGTATTCAAGCCTCGCTATGAAAACGAGGCCCGAACTCAGCATCCGCACGCCACTTCCGCAAAAACCATAAGGACCGGAAGTGACAGCCAAGCCTCACTCTGAAGGTTGAGACGTTAGGCTGCCGCTTACCTCAACTACATCACCCCGTCGGGACACACATAGAGGCGTAATTAAAACGCCTATTGGTCAATTCGCCCTTGTAAAGGGCGTGAGCTACGTCCTCTCCAAAGGGGAAAGGATGTGTCTCAGACAGAGTGCGCAGATCGAATAAATGGGGTGTATTTAGAAAATATCGATATGACAAATCCAAAAAATACCATACATATGTTGTACATAATTGAGAGTGGAAAATGGTCCTATATTTAAATAATGCATGTGTGACAAAACAGCCTGCATTTAATAAACCTATATAGTCCAATCCAAACCATATATAATGCACATGATGTGCATATAAAGGTACATAGAGCACATCCAGAGATGTAAATGTATGTGTTAAACCCAAATAAAATAAAATAAAAAACAAATAAAGCAATAATAGTTTAAAATAAATGTGTGTAATTATACACACATAAACATATTTTAAAAAACGAATTTTAAAATAATTAATAAAATAAAATATATTTTTTTTAAATATTATTTAAAAATAAAATCTATGAAAAAAGAGAAGTCGTCTAATTTTAAAGTGGTCAGGACGCATTAATAAAGGAGTTAATGTCCCACTCGACATTCATTCCCTGTGGCTTATAGGTCTGAAGCTCATATATCCAGAATGTTTCTAATCTGGATACTCCTCTAGTAGTTGCTCCTCCCCTCCATGGAGCAACATATTGGTCTATAACTAGAAACTGGGTGCCAACAGGGTTACGGGCATGGTGTTGCCGATAATGTCTGGGGACAGTGTGTTTAATACTCCCAAATTTTATCAAACCCACATGTTCAGATACTCTAGCGGTAAAAGATCTAATTGTTCTGCCCACATACTGTTTCCCGCATGGACAGGTCAACAAGTATACCACGTGGGTAGTGGCACACGTACAAAAATGTTTAATGGGGTAAACTTTATTAGTTACTGTAGATCTAAATTCCTTAGTGGGCCTTCTTCCACATGTGTTGTATTTACAAACGATGCATTTTTTGCAGGGATAGTACCCCATCCAGTTATGAAAAAAGGTGGGTTTTATAGGTGGATTAATGATATTCGGTGCGATTTGATTCTGAAGGGAGGGTACTCCTTTATAGATAACTTTGGGCCTTTCTGGTATCAATGTGCCCAAAACCCTATCATTTTTCAATATCCCCCAATGTTTTTCATAAAATGGCTTTTATATGTCTGTATTGAGTTGAAAAGGTAGTAAGAAAAGACCATTTAAAAGTATCATTTCCTTCTTTAGGTGGTCTGGCTTCAAACAATGTGGTCTTTTCTTACTACCTCTTCCACTCAATACAGACATATAAAAGCCATTTTTGAAAAACATTGGGGGATATTGAAAAATGATAGGGTTTTGGGCACATTGATACCAGAAAGGCCCAAAGTTATCTATAAAGGAGTACCCTCCTTTCAGAATCAAATCGCACCGAATATCATTAATCCACCTATAAAACCCACCTTTTTTCATAACTGGATGGGGTACTATCCCTGCAAAAAATGCATCGTTTGTAAATACAACACATGTGGAAGAAGGCCCACTAAGGAATTTAGATCTACGGTAACTAATAAAGTTTACCCCATTAAACATTTTTGTACGTGTGCCACTACCCACGTGGTATACTTGTTGACCTGTCCATGCGGGAAACAGTATGTGGGCAGAACAATTAGATCTTTTACCGCTAGAGTATCTGAACATGTGGGTTTGATAAAATTTGGGAGTATTAAACACACTGTCCCCAGACATTATCGGCAACACCATGCCCGTAACCCTGTTGGCACCCAGTTTCTAGTTATAGACCAATATGTTGCTCCATGGAGGGGAGGAGCAACTACTAGAGGAGTATCCAGATTAGAAACATTCTGGATATATGAGCTTCAGACCTATAAGCCACAGGGAATGAATGTCGAGTGGGACATTAACTCCTTTATTAATGCGTCCTGACCACTTTAAAATTAGACGACTTCTCTTTTTTCATAGATTTTATTTTTAAATAATATTTAAAAAAAATATATTTTATTTTATTAATTATTTTAAAATTCGTTTTTTAAAATATGTTTATGTGTGTATAATTACACACATTTATTTTAAACTATTATTGCTTTATTTGTTTTTTATTTTATTTTATTTGGGTTTAACACATACATTTACATCTCTGGATGTGCTCTATGTACCTTTATATGCACATCATGTGCATTATATATGGTTTGGATTGGACTATATAGGTTTATTAAATGCAGGCTGTTTTGTCACACATGCATTATTTAAATATAGGACCATTTTCCACTCTCAATTATGTACAACATATGTATGGTATTTTTTGGATTTGTCATATCGATATTTTCTAAATACACCCCATTTATTCGATCTGCGCACTCTGTCTGAGACACATCCTTTCCCCTTTGGAGAGGACGTAGCTCACGCCCTTTACAAGGGCGAATTGACCAATAGGCGTTTTAATTACGCCTCTATGTGTGTCCCGACGGGGTGACGTAGTTGAGGTAAGCGGCAGCCTAACGTCTCAACCTTCAGAGTGAGGCTTGGCTGTCACTTCCGGTCCTTATGGTTATTGCGGAAGTGGTGTGCGGATGCTGAGTTCGGGCCTCGTTTTCATAGCGAGGCTTGAATACAGGCCGCTTCCTGCCGAATAACAGGGGGATCGAAAACGAGGCGTGGATAGCGCTATCATATAGGGCGATTTAGAGCCCCATTATTAGTATTAATGACATTTCTTTGATATTCCCTTTTTTTTTTATGTATCATGCTAAGATAAAGCTATAGATTTGTGCATCAATATTATGACCATCCATGATATATATCAAACAGAAAGTGAACCATGTGTGGTTCGCTTCCTGGGTCATGGAGGTCAATATGTTCATAAATTTGCGATGTTTGTGGGACAAGGTCCATACCCCAGATGATGACTTTTTAGTCAAAACTAGTCGGGTGGATTTGTCCATATACATCGCTCTCGTACCTGCATCCATGCTTTTAAGACCATCTTAAATGTGAGTGTTACATTGTATGATTTTTTTACATTAAATCCTTTCCAAACGGAATTATGCTATGTGAGTTTTTCCATCTCTACACGTATGCATTGGATACCGAGTCCCTACATGAACTGGTGTTTTGTGTTATTGGATGTCCCGTCTGATTGAAGTGCTAAACCCCTTTGACTCCAGACCATCCCTCCACTCAAGACCATCTCTATTGGGGTCCATTAACCCTTAAAGCAATCTCAGATTTGGGTGGCGTATGCCTCTCCAAATCCGAGACCTCTGGTAAGCCTCCTCAACTTATACTTGGTGGCGGATTTCACATCACATCTGTATATAATTATTGTTTGAGTGTTCACACTCTTCAAGCTTTATTTGATTTGGGTGGCGTATGCCCCGCCAAATCCAAAACTTCTGGTAAGCCTTCCTCAAACTCATCTTGGTGATGGCTTCTTTCTTCCATACATAGAAGACTTTGGATTGTAATTTCACGTTTTGATTCAACACGTTTTCCTTGGATTGATCTTTATCACTTTTTTACCATTTTTCGTTTCATGGATCATACTTTAAACGGACATTTATTTGCATATATTTGCATTATTTATTTTTGCTAATATAGTTTGAGGACTTTATCACTGGAGTCACCTAGCACGTTCTTTTGGGTGATACACGTGTTTAACACTATATTATTATTTTTTGTGTATATATTTATATTTATACATATTTATTTAGATAGCGCTACACTTTCATTTTCATTTACCACTAGCCTTTTTTTTGTACCAGCAGTGTTGGAAGCTTGTTTCACATCATTATTCTTCCAGCGCAGTATTATCTATTTACTTTTTACCAGTAAGAGAAATGTGCCTGTCTGCTTTACACTAAAATATTGCAGCTGCTTTTTCCAATTCAGTGCCCGACAATCCTTGGAATGTCCTTGTGCCCACTTACTTACCCTGGAAGCACTCTCCAATGACCTTACAAGTAAAATTGCCCTTCACCCCCTCCCCAGCAGCTTGTCCTTAAGAATTTTGCCTTGTACTTGAAATAAAATGTCCACTAGACAAGACATAGCATTTTAGTGTCTGTAGAGATATAATTCCCAGGCATACCACTGTTTCCCTCCTTGGAAACTCCATTCTTATGCCCTGTACACACGATAGGAATTTCCTATGGGCTAAAATCTGATGGAATTTTCTGTCAGAATTCCGTTCAAGCTGCCTTCCATCAGTCTTGCATACACACTGTCAGACTAAATTCCGACCGTCCAAAGTGCGATGACGTAAAACACTATGATGAGCCAAGAAAAATTAAGTTCAATGCTTCCGAGCATGCGTTGACTTGATTCTGAGCATGCATGGGTTTTTTCTCCAGAGTTCCACACAGACGATCGGAATTTCCCATAGGATTTTTTTCCATCAGAAAAATGTAAAACATGTTCTATTTCTAAAATCCTACGAAAAAAAAGTCTGATGGGCCCACACACGATAGGAATTTCTGATGAAAAAATTCCATCAGACTTTTTTCATCAGAAATTCCTATCGTGTGTACAAGGCATAAGACACTCTCGGACTAATAAGAAGATTTGCTTGCTACCAAGTGTAGTGCTACCCCCACAGGAGCTGCTGGTAATCTATTTCCCCCACTCACAGTATGCACAACCAGGCACAAGACATTTTCGGGGCTCTTCTGCTGGCTCAAGAGGGGATGCACGGGACCCACATCCTAAGAAGGAAAACAGACAGAAAAAATTAATAATAGTAAGATTTCACAACATTCAAGCTGACTGCATTCCATGCGAGAAAGGATGTGTATTTTAGCACCTTTTCATTGAACAAGGAAAGCTAATAGGGTGTTCTACGTTCCAGCAGGCAACTCTCATTCCACAAAGGATAAAATGGAAAGTTTCAGACTCATTCAATGTTCATTCACCCTGCATTCCACAGCTGTAACAGTCAGGGGTGGAATAATAGGATTTTTATAACAGCTTACCTGTAAAATCCTTTTCTTGGAGTACATCACGGGACACAGAGCGACATAGTCATTACTAATGGGTTATATAGATACCGTCAGGTGCTGGCACTGCCAACTTCCAAAACCGGAAGTACCCTCCCCTATATAAGCCCCTCCCATCCGGGAGCACCTCAGTTTTGTAGCAAAGCAATAAGTGTCCCTAAAGAGGGGCGGGAGCTCTGTGTCCCGTGATGTACTCCAAGAAAAGGATTTTACAGGTAAGCTGTTATAAAAATCCTATTTTCTTTCTCGTACATCACGGGACACAGAGCGACATAGTCATTACTAATGGGATGTCCTAAAGCAATGCCAAATGAGGGGGGGGATACACCATATATAAGCTGAGCGCTATCAGACATGAGGATCTTTTGCGGCCTGCAACACACTGCGCCCAAAGGCGACATCCTCCTGACTTCTAACGTCCACCTGGTAGAACCTAGTAAACGTGTGTACCGAAGACCATGTTGCGGCCTTACAGATTTGAGCCAGGGAGGCCTGGTGATGCACTGCCCATGAAGTTCCAACTGCTCTCGTGGAGTGCGCTCTAACTTTGAACGGAGGCGGTCTCCTTCTCAAGCCATAAGCTTGCATAATGACCTGTCGAATCCACTTGGCTAAAGTAGATTTTGACGCTGCCTGACCCTTTCTGGGGCCTTCCGGCAGAATAAACAAAGTATCCGTTCTGCGAATCTGAGCAGTGGCTTTTAGATAAGCTTTAACTGCTCTTACTACATCCAAAGAATGCAATAACTTTTCCTCTACCAAAGTAGGTTTGGGGAAAAAAGAAGGAAGAACCACATCTTGGTTCAAATGAAACCTTGATACCACCTTAGGAAGAAAGGCTGGATGAGGACGTAACACTACTCTGTCCTTATGGATAACCAGATATGGCTCCTTACAGGACATAGCTGCTAATTCCGATACTCTTTTAGCCGAACAATTGGCTACTAGAAAAATCAATTTCCTGGTGAGAAGCACCAAGGAAATATACTGTAATGGTTCAAATGGTTGTTTCTGTAGAACCGACAGAACCAAGTTTAGATCCCATGGACATATGGGAATATTAACCGGAGGACTAATACGCATCACTCCTTGTATAAAGGCTTTGGCTAGTGAATGCGAAGCCAAGGGCCTTTGAAAAAATATTGACAAGGCCGAAATCTGACCCTTGATAGTACTCAAGGCAAGCTTCCTATCTACAGCCCACTGTAGGAAGTCCAGAATCCTACCTATTACGTACTTATGTGGATGCCATTTCTTGGCCTCACACCACGCGATGTACGCCTTCCAGATTCTATAGTAGATCTGCCTGGATACCGGCTTCCTGGCATTGATCATGGTAGATACCACAGCATTAGAGAGCCCTCTCTTTTTTAAAATGTGGGCTTCAATAGCCAGGCCGTCAAACCTAGGGCTGGTAAGGAAGGGTGGTATATCGGTCCTTGCGAAAGCAGGTCCGGACGGCGTGGGAGAGTCCAAGGACTCCCCACTGAAATTTTACAATCTCCGCGTACCACGCTCTTCGGGGCCACGCTGGAGCCACCGGAATCACTGTTTCTTTTCTACCCTGATTCTGCGGAGTAATCGAGGTAACCATTGTGGCGGTGTGAATGCATATATCAGCTTGAACTGATCCCAAGGGAACACTAGGGCATCCGAGCCGCAAGCTAGGGGATCCCTTGTCCGAGAGACAAACCTGTCCCCCTTTGCGTTGAATCTGGATGCTAGAAGATCTACATCCGATGTTCCCCACCGCTGACATATTGTCCAGAAAACCTCGGGGTGAAGGGACCCTTCCTCTGGGCCTAATTGCTGGCGACTTAGAAAGTCCGCCTTCCAATTCTCCACTCCTGGAATGAATACCGCAGATATGGCTGGGACATATTTTTCTGCCCATTTCAGGATGTAATTTACTTCCCTCTGGGCTGCACGACTCCTGGTGCCCCCCTGATGATTGATATATGCCACTGCTGTGGCATTGTCTGATTGAATTCTGACAGGGGACCCTTGGAGTTTGGATGTCCATGCTACTAGGGCATACCGGGCTGCTCGTATCTCTAAGAGATTGATGGGCAGGGCCTTTTCTGCATCCGACCATCTGCCCTGGAGAGACTATTGCTCCAGTACTGCTCCCCAGCCTATAAGGCTGGCATCTGTAGTGACCACCTTCCAAGAAATCGGACTGAAGGATTTCCTTTTTTCCAGATTCTGGGGAACCAACCACCAACGGAGGCTCTTGCGAACGGAAGGGGACAAGGACATTGTAAGTCTAGGGCCTGAACTTTTTTGTTCCAGGCTGACAGTATGGCCCCTTGCAAATTCCTTGAATGGAATTGACCGTAGGGTACTGCTTCGAATGATGCCACCATTTTTCCCAGCAGCCTCATATACAGGCGTATGGACGGCTGTCTTTTTTGTACCCACTAAGTGGATCAAATCTTTCAAAGACAACACCTTTCCTCGAGGCAAGAATATTTTTCTCTGGCCTGAATCCAACCTTAGCCCCAAGTATTCCAGACTTTTGACTGGTTTTTAGGGCTGACTTGTCTCGGTTGATAATCCAACCGTGAGATTCCAGATACTTGATCGTCTTGTGAACGACCACGTCTAGTTTTTTCACTGAGTGGTCTATCAGCAACAAGTCATCCAGATATGCCATTATCATTACACCTTGTGTTCTTAGATTGGCCAATAAAGGGCCAGAATTTTTGTAAACACTCGTGGTGCTGTGGCCAAACCGAAGGGTAAGGCTCTGAACTGAAAATGGCGCCCTTCTACTGCAAAGCGTAGAAATTTTTGGTGGACTGGAAAGATGGGAATGTGCAAATAAGCATCTTTGATGTCGATCGTGGCTAACCAATCCTCCCCTTGTAGGGCAGTGGCCACCGATCGGATCGACTCCATCGGAAAGTCCTGATATACAGGAATTTGTATAGCCCTTTTAGAATTAATATGGGCCTCCCGTCCGCGTTTGCTTCGGGACTGTAAAGAGGTTTGAGTAAAACCCGAACCCTCATTCTTCCAGGGGAACCTCCATAATTACTCCTTGGAGCAATAGTTGTTCTAGTGCCAACAGGAGGGACTCTCTCTTCCGGGGATCCCTTGGCACGTTTGACCTCAAAAATGGGAAGGAGGAGAGTCTTTTAACTCCAAACTGTATCCCAAACCTACTGCGGAGAGCACCTATCTGTCTTGATCGTGTCCCGCCAGGTCTCTTGCGAACAACTGGAGTCTTCCCCCCACCCGACTGAGTGGGGGCTTCAATGAATTTAACTTTGGGGGAGGTTTTGTACCTCCCCTGACCCAGGGTTTCTCATTACCCTGCTACTGTCCCTGTTTTTTACCCCCGGGATTTGACCGAGGAGGCCGTCGGAACTGTTACACAGCCGATGCCCCAGGGACTGGAGAAGCAGGCCTCTTAAAGAGGGACCTCTAACTCTGCTTTTAACCGGCAAGAGCGTATTTTTACCGCTGGAAATTTTCTGGATATATTTGTCCAGGTTTTCCCTGAATAAGCGTTCACCATGAAATGGGACGCTAACCAGCCATTCTTTACAGGGAGCTTCAGCAGACCAGTTTTTGAGCCATAGGAGCCTACGCATATGTACTATAGACAGCGTAAGGCGGGAGGCCTGATGGACTGAATCCTCTATGGCGTCAACCGCAAAGCCTAAGGCTCTAGGTAGATCAGCTAGGGCAAAGCCTGCTGATCTGTCAAGTCCCTCAAGACCTGTTTCAACTGATCCTTCACTGCTTAGCAGACCCCAATAGCTGCTACTGCTGGTTGTATCACCAAGCAGATTTTCATAAGGACTCCAATCTTTTATCTATTGGGTTCTTGAACATTTGGACATTATCCACTGGACATGTCAGTGATTTATACATACAAGAGATGGCTGCGTCCACTGTAGGGACCTTCCATTTTTTTTTTTTTTTTTTTTTTTTGATGAACTTATCCTCCATGGGATAGACCACCGGAAATCTCTTGGGGGAATAAATATTTTCTCAGGACGTTCCCAATCCTGGTAAATGAGCCCTTTCAGTAAAGGGTGAAGTGGAAAAGAACAAACAGTCTGGGGGCTTCTAGCGACCCCAACGAGGATACAGTAGTGGTTGATGGTTCCGCAAGGTGCATTTTTAAATGCTGATCGGACCATGTTAGTCAGAGACTGAACCCATAATCTTTCAGCTTGAGATGCTGAGAAAAGGTTCCCCCACTGTTGATTCCTCTATAACAGAATCAACCTCATCCTGATCCCCTTCAGGCAGGTCGATCCCTGTATGGGACTGTTGCTCTGCTAACAGGCACTCTGAAGGAGGAGACGGAGATCGGGCGTGCTTTCCCTGACAGGGAGGCAGCGATAAATGTTGACAATCTCTCTCTAATCCTCCCAGAGCTGAGGAAAAAACCTCCTCTGTTACATACACAGGAGCAGGTGAACTGAGGACAGCCACAGTACCAAGTACCCCTGCGGGGTCTCTACGGTCACTTACCTCTGAACTTCAGGGGAGACTGGTGCAGCAGGAGTATGCCCAAGATCCTCCGAGCCCGATGAGACCCCCTTCGCTTCCTGGAAGATTCAGTTCCGGAGCTTCTGGACGGCATATTCCTAAGCCTAAAGCTGAGGTATTCCAGCCGTAATACACCACTTTTACTGAGAATAGTCTAGCACAATTGCTGCTATATCACAGTTGGTGTCTACTAATGTGCCTTTCTAGGGGATGCCTGTATCAACCGCTTGCTGTATGCCTTTAAATGTTGCCAGCTCTGTCTCTGTACTTCATAGCCAGCTCACTACAATATTGTGGTTTTTTTAAACTGCTGGGACGCCCGCACATGCGCAGAAGCGCTGCGGCGCGCACAGAGCGTCATCCCCCAGGCTCCGCCCCCTTTCCCGGCTCACCTCTATATATAGAGGCGCGTGCTCGCGCACGCGCGCGGGCACGTGCGCCTTCGGCGCTAATTTCAAATATGGTAACAAGGGACAGGAGCCAGGGCCCCTCTTTGCCGCAGGCCGGGGGATGGACGAGCACTGCAACATGGCAGAGGAAGCAGTTTCCTATAAGAGAACTCACCATCTGCCTGGACTTTGCTCTGCTGAGAAGAAGCTAGTCCACATGACAAGAAAACATTCCACAGCGGCCTCTAGTGGACAAACACAGGTACCGCAGTCTAATATATTACATATATATATAAAAATTTTATTTTATTTTTTCTTGACCACCATTAAAAATTATTACATTTTTTTAGTAGTTACAGGCATGCACAGAATTTTGCGGGAATACCATTAGGTAACAGACAGAAAGACAAATTAGGCTTGGGGGTCCCCCAATAGAACCAAGTTCCTGGGGGCCCCCACTTACCTGTTCCCCGCCGCAGGACTTTGTTTGGTCCACAAAAGCCCAAACTTCACCTATCACGGCAGGCATTGTAATCAAACCTTCAGGGACCGGGTTCCCAAGGATTCCACTCCCCTGGACCTGTATAGCACCCTGCACAGAAAACATCTTGGTCGTGGGTATGACCAGAGCTCTGGATCCCAGGGTCCAGCTCTCCTAAGAGAAGCATTACAGGCAAAACCTTGCTCTTCTCTGCAAGGCCCGGGTACCGACCGTTTAGCTATGAAGCTTTTTTGGTCGGATCCGGAATAGCTTACTGAGGCCCAAAAGAACCTGTACGCAAGCTCAGTGAAAAACACATGTTTCTTCTTGGCCAACACCTTAGACACTGGCAAAAAACTGAGGTGCTCCCGGATGGGAGGGGCTTATATAGGGGAGGGTACTTCCGGTTTTGGAAGTTGCCAGTGCCAGCACCTGACGGTATCTATATAACCCATTAGTAATGACTATGTCGCTCTGTGTCCCGTGATGTACGAGAAAGAAAATGCAGGAGGCAGACACGCACCCCACATCCCATGAGGTAAAAGACTTGGGTAGTTGTTGCTACCCTTCATCCCACACAGGAACGAACAAGGATGGTTACAGCCACCAACTCCACTCACTTCTCGGGTTGGAAGGTCAGCATCAACGAACGTCACTGACAGAATTGCGATATTCAGTACTGCATATTTATTTTTATTTCATTAAAGAGCATGTCGTGTTCCCAGTTATGGCAAAGTGACAGATTTATTTTTTTATAGTCACTCCCCACTTACTATGGATAATATCCTTTCCTGTGCTCCCCTGCTGCCTGGTTCACCAACTGGAGCTATAAATTCATTTGTAAGCTTTGTGTCAGAATTTATAGTATTAGAGCCTGGTAATTGGCTACAAATGGCCAAATTCTGCTTCCTGAGAGAAAGGGGATAAAGTCATATCAGAGATAAGTATGAGCAATTGTTGTGGGCATTAACACTAAAATCCATGCAAATATTAGGCTACCATTCTTTTATCCAGATTATATACTGAACATCAGGGCCATCTTTGACCGAAAGGGGATGCACAGGTGTTCCGTGCATCCCCTTGCAGGCAGTCCCATTCATGCCAACTAGGACACAGCGTCTCCATTAAAGTATGCCAGTGTGAACGAGGCCTTAAAGTTTAAGTGGACTTTCATGTTAAATCAGGTATATTCTAGGTACATCAAAACAAACATGTGCAATATCTTTCAGTTCATTGTCTTTAGAAAGCCACAGTCTGAGTAGAAAAAGCTATCCCCATGCTGAGTTAGACCTATAGCTCTGCAATCAGACATCTGCAGAGAGACCACTGCTTTCACAGAGAGTTCTTTGCTGAAGCATGCTGACAGGGGTTAGACTTTTCTACTCTGGCAGTGGCTGCTTTCTTTTTTTTTTTTCCAATTCTCTTTATTAGATTTTCTTCTTCTTTCTCACATTACATCATACATTTTACATCTTATACATTTTACATTATACATTCCTCAAAAAAAAAAAAAAAAAAGACAAAACACAAAAAAAGAAGTCCCATCAGTCCTCTCATTCGCAAAAAATAGGTTTATATATTCCATAACCCTTTAGTCCGTTGGTGTATTTCTATCCCAATTCCACATCCCCCTCCCCTGCAGCTGTCATAGCAATCTCTATCCAATTTGCCCAGACTTTCTCATATTTCTCCTTCTTTCCTCTGTTGGAGTATGTCTCCTTGTACAGTGTCAAGTTACTATTTACTAGATTTTTCCATTGTGCCAATGAATGCGCTTCGGCCTTCTTCCAGTTCAGCACTATTGCCTTCCGTGCATAAAAGAGAAGAAGGCCAAGTTGTGTTCTTCTTTCTATGGAAAGCGTATTTTCCTCAGCTAGTCCTAGTAAGCAAATCTCTGCCTCTAGGTCCAGCTGCACTGATGTCACTTTATCGATTATTCTCAGAATCTTTTTCCAAAATACCCTTATCTTCGGACAAGTCCAGAAGATATGGATAAAATTTCCAGGTGTACCTCCACATCTCCAGCAGTTTTGAGAATTAGATATTGATATTTTAGATAATTTATACGGTGTAAAGTAGCTTCTATGTGTTATTTTAAATTGTATTAATTTATCTCTAAGTGAAATTAAGATCTGAAATGGAAATTTATATATCTTTCCCCAGTTTTCTGCTGATATTCTTGGAATATCTCTTTGCCAACATTCAAACAATTTATTCATATCTGATTGTTCTATTTTAAATAGATGGTTATATAGAATTGAGATTGTCCCCCTTTCTCTTCTCTTTCTCAGCATTTTCTCTAAACCAGTTTCTAATAACTGAGGGGTACCCTGTGGAAACTGAGCTGACAGCGCATGGACTAGCTGTATGTATCTAAAGAGATAGCTCTCAGGAATTTTCCAGTTCTTTCTCATATCTGCAAATGAGGATATTTTTCCCTCGTGATATTTTTTTAACTTCAAATTTTGTTCATACCCTAGGATCCGGAATAGCCGCTAAATGCCCAAACTCAGGATTCCTCCATAATGGAGTATTTGGAGAGATCTCTGTTTTTGGATTGCTCTCTCTTATCATGCCCACTTTCCATGCTTTTACTGTTGTTATTATTGATGGAGTTAGATCTCGACTATTTTTTAAACCGCGGAATGGTAGTGCCTGCAGCGCCTCCAGGGACTGGACCACTGCAGCCTCCACCATTGTAGCGGGATCGTATCTGTTAGGATTCAACCATCTTCCCACTGTTACCAATTGTGCTGCTAGATAATACCTATATAAATCCGGAAAAGCCAATCCCCCCTGTGACACTGGGCGCATAAGTGTATTTAATTTTATTCTAGCCAGTTTATTTTGCCATATAAATGACGATAGCATGCTATGTAGCTGTGTAAAAAAACGTTTTGGTAGCCATTGTGGTGAATTTCTAAACAGATATAATAGCTGAGGGAGAATCTTCATCTTTATCAAATTTATACGTCCTAGTAGGGACAGGGGAAGCTTTTCCCATATCTTTAATTTTTTCTTATTTTCCTGTATCACTGGATCTAAATTCAAAGTTTTAAATTTTTCGGCTTGTCGCGATATTACTATGCCCAAATATTTAAATTCCGTTACCCATTTTAGTGGCAGATTTGGGGTTGCTGTATCCTGTGCTCCTTGATCTATAGCAAATAACAATGATTTACCCCAATTTACTTTAAGTCCAGTGAACAGTGTATAGGTGTTTAATATCTCCAACGCCCCATTCAATGACGGACCCGCATCCCTCAAAAACAGCAGCATATCGTCTGCGTACAGAGCTACCCTCTCCTCCAGCCCTCCTATTCTAAGTCCCTGTATCTCTTGTGACCTCCTCAGAGCCTCTGCCACTGGCTCTATTGCCACTGCGAAGAGTGCTGGAGAGAGAGGGCAGCCCTGTCTTGTACCTCTATATAACTGAAAGAATGGTGACAGCCTTCCTCCAAGTTTAACCGCTGACATAGGCTCTCTATATATTGTTTGTACCCATTTAATGAATTTTAGAGGGAACCCCATTCTTCTGAGTACTTCCCAGAGAAAAGGCCATTCTATAGTGTCAAAGGCTTTTTCTATATCCAGGGAACCTACCGTCCTAGATCTTTCACAATTATGATGTGCATGTATATTCATAAATAATCTACGCAGGTATACATCTGTCGTTCTCTGTGGCATGAATTCCGTCTGATCTGAATCTATAATAGATTTTAGTAAGGGTTGTAGGCTAGATGTTAATATTTTAGTTAATATTTGAAATCTATATTCAGTAATGCTATCGGCCTATATGCGGGGCATAATTTTGGATCTTTACCCTCTTTATATATTAGGGTTATATGTGCCTTTCTCATTGATTCTGGCAATATTCCCTTCAGTAATCCTTCTGAATATACCTTTACTAATTTTGGAGCTAATACATCTTTATATTTTTTGTAGAATTCAACAGGAATTCCATCTGGGCCTGGTGTTTTTTCTCCTGGAAATGTATTAATAACCTTTATTATTTCTTCACTTGTAATTGGGTCCACCAATGCCTCCCTCTCCCTATCCGATAACCACCCGAGGGCCACCCGGTCCAATAAGTCCTACATGGCCCCCGGGTGGAAACCGGAGGGGAGAGATGAGGCATATAATCCCGCATAGTACTCACCAAAGGCCTTCAAAATCTCATCTGGTTCTTTTACTTTTATTCCCTGTAACGTTTCTATTTCTGCTATGGTTGTAGGTTGATATTCCTGTTGTGCCAGTCTCGCCAAGAACCTCCCATTTTTGTCCCCTAGTTCAAAGATACTTTGCCTCTTTTTGTATAATTCTAATCTTGTTATCTCCTCCATATGTAGTTGTAGTTCTCTTTGTGTGGCCATCATTAAAACAAAATTTTAATTACTTGGGTCTTGACTATAATTTTCCTTACTGCTCTCTACCTGTATTTGTAACTCCTGTACCTTGGCCTTCTGTTTTTTGTTTACTGCTGTAATATTTGAGATAGATATGCCTTAAACGCATCCAAAACCATATCTACTGAGGACGATCCCTCATTGTCTTCCCGATATTCATTTATTATGGTTGTCATTTTTTCTGATATCTCTGGGTATGTCACCCATTGTGGGGACAACCTCCACAATGCTGTGTCCCTAAATGTGGGGATATGTATTGATACCCACAAGGGAGCATGGTCTGACAGGCCACTGGGTAAGTACTCGGCATCTATGATGTCTGTTAACATTGCGGAATCCGCAAATGCCATATCTATTCTGGACGCTGTTTTATAGGATGTAGAATAGCAGGAATACATTATTTTTTCCGGATTCTTCCATCTCCATATCTCTGTTGCTTGCACCCAGTTATATAAATCGGCTGAGTAACTCTTTGAGGGTTTCGGCCTGTCCAATTCAGCGGACATCACCGAATTAAAATCTCCAATAAGCATCAGTTTTGCTGGAAGATATTGAATAATTTTTTTCCATTATCTCATTTAGGGTCTCAACCCTAAATGGAGGAGGAATGTATATTGCCACCATAATTCACCTTTGTTGCCCGATCTTATATAATAGGATTACATATTTCCCTTGTAGATCTATATAAGCTTTTTCTACCTTTCCAGGAAAGGATTTATTGACTAATATTGATACCCCTCTAGCGTAGGATGAATAGGTGTCATGATATTCCTTTTGTATCCAGGCTTTTTTTAACGCTGTTGTTTTTTTTCCCATTAGGTGTGTCTCCTGTAGTATGATTAATTGCGGATTGTATTTTCTTATATACTGGAACATCAGAGCTCGCTTAAATCTAGAGTTCAATCCTCTGACATTCCATGATATTACTGAATAATTATTTTTGTTACTTTTTTTGTCTGGCATTATATTTGAAACTCAGGGGGCTTCCTCCTACACCTTCGATTTTAGGGATGGAACCTTTTCTGAGATTTTAGACTACACTTCTGGACATTTATACATTTCATTCTCACTCTATCTTTCCCTCCCTCCTCCCTTCCCACCCTATCCCTCTCCACCTCCTCCTTGGATCCAAAATTTAATTCATACCTGGACAAGAGTAGAGAGACATTTCGACTAACCCCTTTTTTACCGACCATGGTATCTGTTCCATAGTCAATACCCAACATTTCCCAAACTCAACTCCCCAACACTTAAAAACACAGGAAAAAAGAAAACAAATACAGTTACCTTTCATACAAGCGTGTGGCGGGTTCGACACTCAAAATAGTATGCTATCATTGTTGCCTAAGCAAGCGTTTCTTCATATAAGAATAAGTACATGGATATAAAGGCAAACAAAAAGGAGAATATTGCTCCTATAATTCACTTTCCCCTACACACATTTTCTCCATAGGGGGATATATGCAAAAATACCACAAAAAAAAAGAATTACAGAAGAAAAAAGGATATCACCCTCCCCTACATACTACTGTTCGAGTTGTATTTGTCATATATGCCCCTCCTTAGTCTCCTCAAACCCCCCTCCAAAAGAATATATAACACCCATCTCCAAGAGCATAGCCGGGGAGGGGCACATTGTTAATATAATCTAATATCATAGGTTACTTTCGCTTCAACATTTATATTCAATTTATAAATATATTAATCATCATTTTATCATTTTATCTTTTGAATCTCTTCCCACCCCCTTTCTCCCAGATATGTCTATAAATAGAGAGGGTACATAAACTAGAAGAGAGGAAAAAAAAAAAGGGGAATTCTTCTGCCTCCCCCCGTCACCACACCTCTCTTATTAAACAATATTTAATATATAGTAGTGCATAATAAATGCATAAGTGCACAATAGATCCTCCTCATGTGTGTAAAAAAAAAGTTAGTGATTCTGGCGCTCAATGACGCTATTCCTTCTCCCTTTCCTCCCTCCCTATCAAAATTTGTGCATATTCTCTTATTCCATATTTCTTATCGTGTTTGATTCTTCTAATATATTGAGTTAATCATCCCTTCTTCCCAATTCTCCCTACACTCCAAAAAAATAACAAAAAAAAAAACCCCTATCATTTTTCCCCTTTCTTTTCACTCCCAAACAAAAATAAATAAATAAAAAAATAAAAAAAACGAAAAAAATAATATATAAAAAGAAAAAAAAGAAAAAAAAAACGTTTTTTTCCCCCTTCCTTTCCCTTCCTCCTCCTTCCCTCTCCTTTTTTCTCTCCTTTTTCTTTTAAAAAATAAAAGAAATAATAAAAAAAATATAAAAAAAAGGAAAAGGAAAAAGTTATAATACCAAAAAAAAATAAAGAATTGTTATCCCCTTTTTAAAAAAAAAGAAAGTAACATCTCTAGCAAAAAGGGAGGAAAAAAAGGGGGGGCAGGAAAGGATGCAGGGGGGGTGGGGGGTAAAAAAAAAAAGGAAAAGTGCCGAGGTAAATAGCAGTTTTCAACTGCTCCACTGCTGTCAATATACAACATCTTCAAATTAACCTTATGTTAGGGATAGGGCTCCTCAGACCTATCCTCTGGGTCTCATAGCACTCCCCCCATGCTGCTGTATACCCTTCTATGGAGAGTAGTTAAAAAAAAAAAAAAGAAAATTATTAAGCAGCACAGACAAGGCTATCCAGCATCTAACCATTCTGCCACTGCATCTGGCATTTCAAAAAAATGTGTTTGCATCCCATCGTTCACTCTTAATTTACTAGGATATAAAAGGCTATATTTCAATCCCTTCTCTCTGAGTTTCTTCCGAACTGCATTGTATGCTCTTCTCCTTTCCTGTATTTCCGGGGGGTAATCTGGGAAAAACATCAATTTCACATTTTCATATTGTATGTCCTCTTTCATCCTGGCTGCTGACAAAATGTTATCTCGATCTCTAAAGTTTAGTAGGCGTAGCAGGAAGGGTCTAGGAAATTCCCCTGGTTTGGGAGTACGGAAGGAGATTCTATGAGCTCTCTCTACTATGAATGTTGGAGTTCTTTTTACCAGGCCTAATATATCTATCAATAGTTTTTCCGAAAACTCTACTGGATTGTCTCCCTCCGCTCGCTCTGGCACCCCCAGAATCCTAACATTGTTTCTCCTTATTTGACTTTCTGTGTCGATTGCTCTTTCTTGAAGTGTTATAATCTGTTTTTTCATCATATGCCATTCTCTGTTTTCCATTTTTTGTTTTTCTTCTATCTTTGAGACCCGGGCTACCACTGCTGTGGTTCTTTGCTGTACTTTCTCAAACTCATGCCTCATTATGCCGACGTCTACAGCCAGAGCATCTATTTTAGATGTAAGAGTCTCACTGCTTTTTCTTATGGCCTCCATAATGTCTTTAACAAAGGTAGGTTGTTCTGCTGCCATTGTGCTTTGGGTCTCTATCTGTATCTCAGTAGCTTTAGGTGGTTTTAGCGGGGATTTTTCTGCTGATTTCACGTTTCCCTTTATTACTTTTGCTAAAGGGGAGGAGCATGGGGTAACCGCCTGTGTTTTACCCCTAACTTTGCCGGGGGCCATTCAGGCTCAAGATGGTAGTCTATGTGTATGTCTTTATTTTCCCCTCCACTTAGTAGTACTGGTTTAATAGGGCTCTCAGCATTTATGTCTTTGTATTACTTTTATCTCATCATTGTTCCCATTGCCTCTCTGCTTATTCTATTTATTCACTGGGTAGGGGGGAAAGGCATAAACCATTAGAGCACCAAGTGAGACACTCAGGGAGACAAGCAGGGAATAGGGATGAGCTCGGTATTCGAGTCGAACATAGGTTCGACTCGAACATCGGCTGTTCGCGCGTTCGGCGAACAACGAACGATTTGGGCCGTTCGCGCCAAATTCGAGTGACGCGAACGGCCCACAATACACTGCGCCATCGCAGTGTAATCCCGGCGCTGTGATTGGCCAAGCATGCACTGTGACCCTGCCTGCTTGGCCAATCACAGCGCCGGCAGCGAGGAGAGCAGTGATTGGCCACAGGCAGGATGCCTGTGGCCAATTATAGCTGAGGGGGTTTAGTACATGCACCACACTATAAAAGGCCACCAGCGTGGCGGCCTCGTGTAGTGTGTTCCGGAGCAGGGAAAGTGAAGGATAGGCAGGGACAGTGTCAAATCTTGTCAAATCTATTCTTTGCTAAACCTTGTGTGCAGGGACAGAGAAGGATAGGCAGGGAGAGTGTCAGTGTCATATTCTTTGCTAAACCTTGTGTGTAGGGAGAGAGAAGGATAGGCAGGGAGAGTGTCAGTGTCATATACTTTGATAAACCTTGTGTGCAGGGAGAGAGAAGGATAGGCAGGGGACAGTGTCAGTGTCATATTCTTTGCTAAACCTTGTGTGCAGGGAGAGAGAAGAATAGGCAGGGAGAGTGTCAGTGTCATATACTTTGATAAACCTTGTGTGCAGGGAGAGAGAAGGATAGGCAGGGGACAGTGTCAGTGTCATTGTTGCTAAGCCTCCTGCACATTATACACCTGAAGTTAGCCCGTATTGCAGATTTTTCCTGGTGTGTTACACCAACAGGATTTTGCAGCACTTACAGCGGGCGGAGTGTGCCTCCTGACCATATTACACCTGAACTTAGCCTGTATTGCTGCTTTTTCCTGGTGTGTTACACCAACAGGATTTTGCGGCACTTACAGCGGGCGGAGTGTGCCTCCTGACCATATTACACCTGAACTTAGCCTGTATTGCTGCTTTTCCCATTTCCCTGCAGGCCATTAGAATGTCTGGAAGGCAAACAAGGAGAGGCAGACAGTCAGGAGCCAATAAAAGAGGGCAAGCAGGCTCTGTGTCTAGAGACAACAGTGCTGGTCGTGGACGCGGTGCATCGCCATCAGCACGTGGCCATGGGACACGCTTGTCCTTCTTTTCGGTAGCTGGACGTGTTGAGCCGCATCATGCCGAAGACTTGGTAGAGTGGATGACCAAGCCCTCCTCATCCTCCTCATCCTCTCTCACCCAGGCTCAGGGTACTGGCAAAGCAGCTGCCAAAGTGTCCTCTTCCCTCATATCAATGTCATCATCAGTCACTCCTTCCCTAGACCAACCATGTCCTGCTGAGGAGTCCCCCGAACTGTTTGAGCACAGTGTTGGGTACATGCTCCAGGAGGATGCCCAGCGTTTCGAAGGGTCTGATGATGATACCCAGCTAGAGGAAGGCAGTAGCGTGAGAGCAGAGAGAGGGGATGCTCAAGAAGGACACCAATTTGGCAGTCATGTTCCAGCAGCTGCAGCATACTGCCAGATTGGCTCCAGTGATGAGGAGGGAGG
Source organism: Rana muscosa (assembly GCA_029206835.1). Classification (NCBI taxonomy): domain Eukaryota; kingdom Metazoa; phylum Chordata; class Amphibia; order Anura; family Ranidae; genus Rana; species Rana muscosa. The sequence goes on from CM055117.1 coordinate 501,938,280, forward strand.
GGATGATGAGGTCACTGACTCCACGTGGGTGCCTAATAGGAGAGAGGAGGAGGAGGAGGAGGAGGAGGAGGAGGATGAGGAGGAGGCACATCTCCAACGAGGCAGGATGCCCTCGGGGGGCCAGCGTAAGGGCAGCACACAGACGGAATCACACCGCAGAGCTCCGCCTGTGCAGGGCGCTGCCTCTGCCCATTATTCAAAAAGTTCTTTGGTGTGGGCCTTTTTTGAGTCGAGTGCATCAGATCGCACAGCTGCTGTTTGCAACCTATGTCTCAAGCGTATATCGCGTGGCCAAAACATCACCCGCTTGGGCACCACATGCTTGACCAGACATATGTTGACCTGCCATGCAGCTCGTTGGCAAGCCTACCTTAAAGACCCACACCAAAGAACAAAGCTGACCTCTTCTTGCACCGCATCAGCTGGGATCTCCAACCCCACTATACCTTCAGTCCTCTCTAAAACCTGCTCTGAGAGGAATGAAGGTGTAGAATTAGGTGTGTCACAGCCAAGTACTTGCGGGCACTCTGCTAGCAGTACACCGACGTCCGATTCTAGCAGGCAAATTTCCCTGCCCCAGCTGCTGGACCGTCAAAAGAAGTTCACTCCCAGCCATCCACATGCCCAGCGGTTGAATGCTAGCTTGGCTAAATTGCTAGCGCTTCAACTGCTGCCTTTTCAGTTGGTAGACTCGGCCCCCTTCCGTGAGTTTGTGCAATGTGCGGTTCCTCAGTGGCAGGTTCCCAAATGCCACTTTTTCTCACGGAAGGCGATTCCGGCTCTCTACCGGCATGTGGAAGGCAATGTCTTGGCCTCGCTGGACAGGGCGGTCAGCGGTAAGGTGCATATTACCGCTGACTCATGGTCCAGCAGGCATGGACAGGGACGTTACCTTTCTTTCACGGCCCATTGGGTCACTCTTTTGGCAGCTGGGAAGGATGCAGGACAAGGTGCAGTAGTGTTGGAGGTTGTTCCACCGCCATGCCTCCAAAATGCTACTACTGGTTGTGACACACCTCTGTCCTCCACCCCTCCTCTTCTTCTTCCTCCGTGGCCTCTTCCTGTGCTTTGTCCTCGGAACCAGCGGTGCTCCTTAGGCGTTCAAGGGGCTACGCGAGTACGCAGGCAAAAAGATGCCATGCCGTGCTTGCGCTGGTGTGTTTGGGGGACAGGAGCCACACTGGGGCAGAGTTTCTGTCTGCTCTGCAGGGGCAGGCCGAGAGGTGGTTGACGCCACGCCAGCTTAAGCCAGGAATGGTGGTTTGCGACAATGGCACCAACCTCCTCTCCGCCCTCCGACAGGGACAACTGACCCATGTGCCCTGTATGGCTCACGTCCTTAACCTGGTGGTGCAGCGGTTCTTGGGCAGGTACCCGGGCTTACAGGATGTCCTGAGGCAGGCCAGGAAAGTCTGTGTGCATTTCCGCAGATCTTATAATGCCAGTGCTCGCCTGGCTGAGCTGCAAAAGGAGTTGAACCTGCCCAAGAACCGCCTTATATGTGACATGCCCACCAGGTGGAACTCAACGTTGGCCATGCTGCAGCGGCTGCACACGCAGCAGAGGGCCATCAATGAGTACCTGTGCGACTACGGCACCAGGACAGGGTCAGGGGAGCTCGGGTTTTTTTCACCACGCCAGTGGGGCATGATCAGGGATGCATGCACTGTCCTGGCACCATTTGAGGAGGCCACGAGGATGGTGAGCAGTGACAGTGCATGCATCAGTGACACTGTACCTCTTGTCCACCTGTTGGAACATACGCTGCGTGGAATAATGGACAGGGCACTTGAGGCAGAACAGAGGCAGGAAGAGGAGGACTTCCTTGCCTCTCAAGGCCCCCTTTACCCAGACAGTGTTCCTTCTATCCCACCCATCGCACAGGAAGAAGAGGAGGAGGAGGAGGAGGAGGAGGAGGATTGTGTCAGCATGGAGGTGGAGCCTGGCACTCAGCATCATCAGCAGCAGTCTTTTAGGGATGATTTACAGTCCCAAGAAACCAGTGGACTTGTACGTGGCTGGGAGGAGGTGGCTGCGGATCATGTCGTCCTTAGTGACCCAGAGGACTCCGGACCGAATGCCTCAGCTAACCTACGCTGCATGGCCTCCCTGATCCTGCAAAGTCTGTGGAAGGATCCTCGTATTCTTCGGATCAAGAAGAGGGACCATTACTGGCTGGCCACTCTCCTTGATCCATGGTACAAGGGTAAGGTTGCGGACCTTATCTTACCGTCGCAGAGGGAGCAGAGGATGAGACAACTCCGGGAGGCCTTGCAGAAAGGTCTGTGCAACGCGTTCCCAGAGACTGGGAGGTTAAAAACTCCTGGTCCTGGACAACGAGTTGCTGAGGCTTCGGTCAGTCAAAGAAGGAGCGGTGGGGAAGGTGGGCGTCTGACCGATGCGTTCAGACAATTCTTTAGTCCGCAGCCCCAAGGTATGATCGGTTCCAGCAACCAATCGCCAGCGTCTGATATACATGGTGCAGGAATACCTAGGGGCAAGGTCAGACTTGGACACCTTCCCCACCAAAAATCCTCTGGCTTACTGGGTCTTGAGGATGGATCACTGGCCAGAGCTTGCACAGTATGCAATTGAGCTACTGGCCTGTCCTGCATCCAGCGTTCTTTCAGAATGCACATTCAGTGCTGCTGGAGGATTTGTCACGGATCACAGGGTGTGCCTGTCCACCGACTCTGTTGATCGACTGACCTTCATAAAGATGAACCAGTCTTGGATCACCACCAGCTACCAAACACCTGAAGCTGATATAACAGACTAATTTATTTTCAAATGTCACATCCCTTCAAGACTGATGCTGATGCTGAGAGACTGTCCTGTTATGTTGACTGACTATCCTCCTCCTCCTCAATGATCCGATTGATGATGATAGCTTGGAAGAACATTTTTGTTTCTGGGTGCCGCCACCAGTGGCTAAGGCCCAATTTTTCAGCCCCTGTTTAACAGGGGCGTGTTATTACAATTTTTTATGCAATGCTTTGCAGCAGGGCTCATTCCTGCACTCCAACTAGAGTATCTGAGAGTGGTTGCAGTGTCGTGGCACCAGCACCAGTGGCTAAGGCCCAGTTTTTCAGCCCCTGTTTAACAGGGGCGTGTAATTACAATTTTTGAAGCAATACTTTGCAACAGGGCTCATTGCTGTGCTCCAAGTACAGTATCTGTGAGGGGTTGCAGTGTTGTGGCACCAGTGTCTAAGGCCCAATTTTTCTGCCCCTGTTTAACAGGGGCATGTAATTACAATTCTTGATCTAATAATTCACAGCAGGGCCCATTCCTGCGCCCACCAAGACTAACTGTGATGCCCCGTACACACGATCGTTTTTAATGTCATTTTTTAAACCGACGTTTTTCTCCTCGTTTTTTTTCATGTTTCCTCTCAAGCCTGCCTTGCGTACACACTATCATTATAAAAAACGATCAAGCAAAGCGCAGTGACGTTCAACACGTACGACGGCACTATAAAGGGGAAGTTCCGTTCGAATGGCGCCACCCTTCATGTTAGTAAAGTTTGTTGAGCGACGATTCGCGCTTTTCAGTCCGTTACTGTGTAATGAATGTGCTATCTCCATTACGAACGCTAGTTTTACCAGAACGAGCGCTCCCGTCTCTTACTTGATTCTGAGCATGCGCGTTTTTTTTCACGTCGTGAAAGCATACACACTATCGTTTTTCACGTCGTTAAAAAAAACGACATAAAAAAACGACATGAAAAACGACGTGAAAAAAGAGAGCATATCCGGAATTTTTAATGGCCGTTTTTCACGTCGTTAAAAATGCTCTGGAGCCTACACACGATCATTTTTATATCGGCCATTTTTTAAAATGGCATTTTTAACGGCATGAAAAACGATCGTGTGTATGGGGCATGAGGCCTTACAGTGTTGTGTCAACACCACCACCACCACCACCACCAAAGGCCCAATTTTTCAGCCCCTGTTCAACAGGGGCATGCAATTACAATTCTTGATCTAATAATTCACAGCAGGGCCCATTCATGCGCCCACCAAGAGTAACTGTGAGGGCTCACAGTGTTGTGGCAACACCAACATGTAAGGGGCAAATTTCAGCTGAGTATATATGGCAGGCCCCTACTTTCAAACATCCAACTTACAAACGACTCCTCCTTGCAAACGGAAGGATACAACAGGAAGTGAGAGGAAATCTACCCCTAGGAAGGCAAATTCTCTCCTGTAAGAGTTAATATGGGAAAAAAGTGTCTCCTCTCCACTGATGCTTTATCACCAATTCTTGTTTCAATAAAAACCCCAAATTTTCAAAAAACATTTGTCATTAGGACGGAAAGTGAGGTGAACTATTCTGAACAGGTGCACACTGCACAGACAGCAAAACAAATGTTACAGGGGTGATAAGCCTTCCCTATGTTTTCCAAAAATCTTAAAAATAGATTTTTTGCCTGGAGCTACACTTAAACAATGTACCTGTTCAAAATTACAAACAGATTCTACATAAGAACAAACCTACAGTCCCTGTCTTGTATGCACCGCCTGTATACGGCTGTTCAGAGTATATAGGGCCTTTTTTATTTTGTGTGCGGGGTTCCCCTTAATATCCATACAAGACCCAAAGGGGCTGGTAATGGGCTGGGGTAGGGGGGGGGGTGTGTGATGGGGTAGCTATGCCATTTTTCTTAAAGATTTCCATCCATACTACCGGGACCAGACATTACATTAAAGCCGCAAGCAGTTTTAAATGGCTTTTTTTCCTTTAGAAATGTAATTTTGTGCAGGGACAGTTCTTAACACGGGAAACACGTGGCACTTCACAGGCATACTTTAGACACCCCCCAGGTACGATATTTAAAGGAATATTTGACTTTTATTTTTTCACTTTATGCATCATTAACCACTTGCCGCCCGCCCTATAGCGGATTGACGTCGGCAAAGTGGTTGCAAAATCCTGACAGGACGTCATATGACGTCCTCAGGATTTTGAGCCGCTGCACGCCCCCGGGGGCACGCATCGCGGCGATCGTTGCTGCGGGGTGTCAGTCTGACACCCCGCAACACCGATCTAGGTAAAGAGTCTCCGACGGAGACTCTTTACCACGTGATCAGCCGTGTCCAATCACGGCTGATCACAGTGTAAACAGGAAAAGCCGGTCATCGGCTTTTCCTCACTCGCGTCTGTCAGACGCGAGTAGAGGAGAGCCGATCGGCTGCTCCTCTGACAGGGGGGGGTTTGTGCTGATCGATTATCAGCACAGCCCCCCCGAGGATGCCCACTGGACCACCAGGGATGCCACTAGACCACCAGGGATGCCACTGGACCACCAGGGAAGCACACCATAAAAAGGTATATAAGGTATGCCACCCTAGACCACCAGGGATAATGGATGCCAATCAGTGCCACAATGGATGCCAATCAGTGCCCACAATGGGCACCACTGATTGGCAGGCATTATTGTTTGGCACTGATTGGCATCCATTAGTACAGTACAGTGCCACCTATCAGTGCCCACCCATGCCACCTATCAGGGCCCACCCATGCCACCTATCAATGCCCACCCATGCCCACCTGTGCCACCTATCAATGCCCATCCATGCCACCTATCAATGCCCATCTGTGCCCACCCGTGCCGCCTATCTGTGGCCACCCGTGCCGCCTATCTGTGCCCACCCGTGCCGCCGATCATTGCCCATCCGTGCCGCCGATCGTTGCCCATCCGTGCCACCTCATCGGTGCCCATCCGTGCCGCCTTATCCGTGCCCGTCAGTGCAGCCCCATCAGTGCCCATCAGTGAAGGAGAAAACTAACTTATTTACAAAGTTTTGTAACTGAAACCAAAAAAATACTTTTTTTTTTTCAAAATTTTCGGTCTTTTTTTTATTTTTTTGCAGAAAATAAAAATCGCAGAGGTGATCAAATACCACCAAAAGAAAGCTCTATTTGTGGGAACAAAATGATAAAAATTTAGTTTGGGTACAGTGTAGCATGACCGCGCAATTGTCATTCAAAGTGCAACAGCGCAGAAAGCTGAAAATTGGTCTGGGCAGGAAGGTGTTTAAGTGCCCAGTATGGAAGTGGTTAAAATTACTGCTCCAGAAAAATGGCAGTTTTTAAAACTTCTTTTTGCATTGATACATGTCCCCTGGTGCAGAACCCGGGTTCCCAAACCCTTTTTAGGACAATAACATGCATAATAGTCGTTATAATTAGCACTTTAGATTTCGAACGTTCGCATCCATTGTATTTAATAGGGTTCTAAAGTTCGTGCGAACTTTCGGTCCGTTTGCGGGTTCTGGTGCGAACCGAACCCGGGGGTGTTCGGCTCATCACTAGCAGGGAAATAATAATAATAAAAATAAGCAGAGATCAGCCCAAAAGAATCGCCCAAATGGGGAGGGGGGAATCACAGTCTATAGTGGGCTCTGGCACCTGCTGGTTTTATCTCTGTCAGGCGCTGTTGGATCTGTCCACCTCGGATCCATCCATCCATCCACCTGCTGTCTGCGGGTCTGCGGATCCAAAGCTAGGCGGGTGTCTCGCTCTGTCTTCGGCTTGTCACTCTGTCGCTGGGATTAAACCTCCGTTCTCTGCTGCTATTCCTCCCGATCTCCAGAGGTATTGTGCGCCGCGGCAGGATAGTATAGGTGCTATCTAACAGGCTGATTGGCTGGCTGTACGCAGCCTATTGACGTCTCTACCTCGGCAGCAGTGGCAAAGCTGTGATGGTGCTAGCGTCTTATCTCAGGAGCATCACTGGCTGCTTTCTAAAGAATATAAACTGGAACACTATATACACTATCTCACAGAAGTGAGTACAGCCCTCACATTTTTGTAAATATTTTATTATATCTTTTCATGTGACAACACTGAAGAAATTACACTTTGCTACAATGTAAAGTAGTGAGTTTACAGCTTGTATAAAAGTATAAATTTGCTGTCCCCTCAAAATAACTCAACACACAGCCATTAATGTCTAAACCGCTGGCAACAAAAGTGAGTACACCGCCTAAGTAAAAAATTCTAAATTGGGCCCAAAATGTCAATATTTTGTGTGGCCACCATTAGTTTCCAGCACTGCCTTAACCCTCTTGGGCATGGAGTTCACCAGAGCTTCACAGGTTGCCACGGGAGTCCTCTTCCACTCCTCCATGACGACATCACGGAGCTGGTGGATGTTAGAGACCTTGTGCTTCTCCACCTTCCATTTGAGGATGCCCCACAGATGCTTAATAGGGTTTAGGTCTGGAGACATGCTTGGTCAGTCCATCACCTTTACCCTCAGCTTCTTTAGCAAGGCAGTGGTCATCTTGGAGGTGTGTTTGGGGTCATTATCATGTTGGAATACTGCCCTGCAGCCCAGTCTCCGAAGGTAGGGGATCATGCTCTGCTTCGGTATGTCACAGTGCATGTTGCCATTCATGGTTCCCTCAGTGAACTGTAGTTTCCCAGTGCCGGCAGCACTCGTGCAGCCCTAGACCATGACACTCCCACCACCATGCTTGACCGTAAGCAAGACACACTTGTCTTTGTACTCCTCACATGGTTGCCGCCACACACGCTTGACACCATCTGAACCAAATATATTTATCTTGGTCTCATCAGACCACAGGACATGGTTCCACTTATCCATGTCCTTAGTCTGCTTGTCTTCAGCAAACTGTTTGTCGGCTTTCTTGTGCATCATCTTTAGAAGAGGCTTCCTTCTTGGACGACAGCAATGCAGACCAATTTGATGCAGTGTGCGGCGTATAGTCTGAGCACTGACAGGCTGACCCCCACCCCTTCAACCTCTGCAGCAATGTTGGAAGCACTCATACGTCAATTTCCCAAAGACACCCTCTGGATATGACGCTGAGCACGTGCACTCAACTTTTTTGGTCGACCATGGCAAGGCCTGTTCTAAATGGATCCTGTCCTGTTAAACCCCTGTATAGTTCTGGCCACCGTGCTGCAGCTCAGTTTCAGGGTCTTGGCAATCTTCTTATAGCCTAGGCCATCTTTATGTAGAGCAACAATTTTTTTTCAGATCCTCAGAGAGTTCTTTGCCATGAGGTGCCATGTTGAACTTCCAGTGACCAGTATAAGAGAGTGAGAGCACTAACACCAAATTTAACACACCTGCTCCCTATTCACACCTGAGACCTTGTAACACTAATGAGTCACATGGCAACGGGGAGGAAAAATGGCTAATTCGGCCCAATTTGGACATTTTCACTTAGGGGGTGTACTCACTTTTGTTATCAGCAGTTTAGACATTAATGGCTGTGTGTTCAGTCATTTTGAGGGGACAGCAAATTTACACTGTTATACAAGTTGTACACTCACTGCTTTACATTGTAGCAAAGTGTCATTTCTTCAGTGTTGTCACATGAAAAGATATAAGAAAATATTTACAAAAATGTGAGGGGTGTACTTACTTTTGTGATATACTGTGTGTATATATATATATATATATATATATATATATATATAGATCGATAGATCTATCTATCTATCGATCAATCTATCTATATATATTTTTTTTGTTTTAATGCACCTGAAATATAGTTACCAAATTAAACTAAAAGTTCAGCTGGACTTGCAGCAGACTGGCAGAGAAGAGGTGACTAAAGAAGCAGAACTTTAGCATCCATTTTCCTGTAATTATTACTGTGATTTGAGGGGGGGCAGAGGTTGTATATATTAAGAATGCTTGAAGTAATAAGAGTATAATAGGGCGTATGTGGGATAAATTTGATATCCTGAGATTATGATTTATGCCTTCAGGTCTGTTATAACGTTTGCTTCTACCAGTTGTGTACTAATGCTAATGCAACTGACCCACTGGCAATGCAGTTTTATATCATTTGAGTTTGAAAGAAGACTTAAATATAATGTCTATGGACAATAAAATCAATATTCTGTACTGGTCACAGTGTAACTGGTCACATTGCACCTAGATAATGCGGTGTTCTTCTGTGCAACTGTGCTACATAATTATTGTTATTTGACTGGATTTATCTTATATAAAATGTCAAACTAGAAAGTAGAACTTTACCATATCATTCTGGCATATTTGCTTGTGATTGAAAAGATGTCTGGCTAACACTGAAACACATTTCTTCTACTTTTTTGGGGAATTACACAGAAGAGAGATCCAATGTTTATGTAATTGAAGGTTAAAGCATATTATATCCAAATCTATTCTTTCTGATAACTATTAGCATTTTGACACATTTCAAACCAATAGCACAAACTGAAGGTTCTCTCTTATTTACCAAATTTTAATAAATTATCTTAATTAGGTTCCAGTTATAATATTTTACCAATTTAATTTCAGTCCAAACTGCTCTTCTTTTATTTTAGCTATCCCTTTTAACAGCGTATGTAATTCAGAGAAAATCTTAGTTAAGAAAGAAAAGATGATCCAATTACTGCATCAAAAAAAGTAATTTTATATGTTTAATTTAAGAAGCCACATGATTCATGAATGATGTATCCCATACCTGCCTAAACATACAATCTCCTTTTCTCCCAGCACAAGAGACAGAAACAGTGCAAGTAGGTTTGTCCCGCACTTTTATTCAGCATGGCAGCACACAAACACAGTTTCAGTCCAGGTTGGTTTTGTACAGAGCATAAAACAAACAAAGCGTCTGTTCATCCAAGCCACTAACTAAACTCAAATTAGTTTCTGACTAACTGGGTGCTCCCTAGTGGGTTCCCAAAAACAAACAGGCAGCTCCTCTGCCCTTTTTAGTGTTATGTCAGCAGTCTGCCTTTTCAACCAGCCACAGGGTCTCACAGCAGAAAGAGAGAGAGAGAGCCTCTCTCATCAGGCAGCTCACATATGTAAAGACCCGTGGAAAGCTGAAACAAATAATGTGGTTTGGCTACCAGGTATAATGTTGACCTAGGAATGGAGGCTCATCCCACCCAAAGCTCTCCAAAGCCTCTGGGTTCAAGAACCTATTAAGATTCTAAAAAAAAAGTAAAACGTTTGTTGTTTCCATACACAAACCCTGGAGCCCCTCACCATGTATAGATGAGAAACCTGAGTGACAGATTTATAGTTATAACTTACACAATCCTGCCAGCCAGTGCCTCAGAGAGCCATATGCACAATGACACAAATTTGTTAGGTTCTCCTTCCACTGGACACTAGGCTTGTGCAATTCGTTTCGTAACGAATTGAAATTCGTCCGAATTTAGCAACTTTCGGACATTCGGAAGCATTCGAATTTCCGAACAAAGCAATTACGAATAAGACCGAATCCGAAATAAATTATACCGCAAATAGCGAATGCCCGAATGTCTTCGGCATAATTCGTTATGAAAAAGTTACGAATGTACGAATCCATACGAAGCACAATAACACTCACTCTGCTCTGCTCTCTGCTTCTCCCACACCGTGCTGAACTCCCTCTCAAAATGGTGTACAGGGGCGGAGGCTATAGCCGCATGTAAAAAACGAAAGTAAAATACGAGATTTCGAATCCATTTGAAGCACAATAACACTCTGCTCTGCTCTCTGCTTCTCCCTCACCGTGCTGAACCCTCTCAAAATGGTGTACAGGGGCGGAGCCTATAGCCGCATGTTAAAAACAAAAGTAAAATACGAGATTTCGAATCGTTACAAATAACCGCAATGTATTTAGAAAAGTACAAATCCATTCGAAGCACATTAGGCATAATAGGCAGCGTCGTTGTGAGAGAGACACGGAAAATTACGAATCAACGAACCCAAAAAAAGTTACGAAAGTAGGAGTTGTGTCCAGAATCAACGAAAAACAACGTACTCTACCGAAAGTACGAACCCAAAAAAAGTTACGAAAGTAGGAGTTGTGTCCAGAATCAACGAAAAACAACGTACTCTACCGAAAGTACGAATTATAAAGCAACAAAAAATTCAACGAAAAATGTCGCTTGCAAAAATACGAATGAGTCCGAACACGAAAAATCCCGTCTAGCAAAATTACGAATGATTACGAATCAACAGGACCGGAAAGAAACGAACCGAAACGGAACGAATTTTTCCGTTGTGCACAAGTCTACTGGACACCAGTAATTGGGGACACTTCATTGACTACTAATGTAATAGGGCTTGTGTGCCACTAAACACCAATGTTATGAAGGCATTTCTGGCAGTCATTAATGTTACAAAGACTGACTAATGTAAACTGACAAGTGTAACAGGAGAATTACACAGACCGCCAAAGTTAATGGAAAGTTATACTAATTTTACAAGACAATTTACTCTAACCAACAATGTAACTAAGGCATTTACACTGGTAACCAATGTAACAGATGCCCTTCTATATTGGTGCACATTGGAAATTCCCCCTGAATTCCACTGTCTTTATTAAGGCACATACAGTATAAGGGGCCTAACATTATGAGGGATGGTCATGGCAGAATATGAAGTACCCAACATTAGAGTGATTCATGGTAACTGAATGTTGCTATCTTCTATAAATCACTTTTGCAACACAATGAAGGTTTGCTGGGCAAAAAAATGAGTTATTGCATAATATGTTCCTGCAGAGTGATATACACCAATCAGTCACACATTTACGACCACTGACAGGAAAAGTAAATAACTGATTATCTTGGTACAATGGAATCTAAAAGTGCGTGGGATATATTAGAACATGTTCCTATAGTTGATTTTTTGAAAACAGAAAAAATGGGCAAGCGTAAGGGATTGAGTGACTTTGACAAGGGCCAAATTGTATACCTTATTTCTGGTCGCCGCTCAGTGCTTAAGTGACCACCTGCCTCTCTCCTCTTCTCTTCCTCCCAACTGATGTCAGCGGGGGATTCTCGGCCCCTCCCTCTGTAGCTGTCAAATCGGGAGAGGGGAGAGGCAGCTGGTCATGTCAGCGGAGAGCAGTGCTCAGAAATAAGGTATACAGAGGCATTTTTTAAATAAAGCATATACACTGGAGACGATGTATTATCTAACATGGGATTGCCTGAAAATGCTAAAGTGGGTTTACAACCACTTTAAGCAAATAAATAATGCAATACTGTTGACAGCACACATAAATACCCTGTACACAACTTTGGTTCAGTATTAGGAAGTAAACACCAGCCTGGTTAGGAATGAAGAAATGCATTATATTGTAATGAATTAAAGTAAATGGCAAAACATACTGAAACAAGAGTATGAGTCAAACGCTATTCTCCAGACAAAGAAGTTATTAAATTGTAGCAGTTTAGATTAAAGACCTATATGCTTATATTAATCTATACCTGTCAATCTGTAGGTCAGCATTAAACAATGGCACAGATAACATTAACAGTGATGCTAGTCAGTACTGCATAGGCATGCACACATGGGGTGGCAGGTGGGCCTGGGCACACCCTAACCACCCTGTGCTGTGCAGATTCCCCCTGCTACCTGGCTGCAAAGAAAAGGGACTGGGGAAATCTCAGTACTTAAGCCGGCCATACACGGTTCGAATTTCGAAAGGATTTTCTTTTGAAAATCGTATCAAATAATTTTCGTACGAATTTCGCACCGTTAGTGGGCTGCAGCAACAGCCGATTTTCATGCGCGATCAAATTTAAGGAATCGGACATGTTGGAAATTTTTGGAAAAACAAACAATTTTCTAATCAATGATGGGAGAATCGTGCCAGAAATGTAATAAAAAAAAAATGTGTATGTGCAAGAAAAGAAAATTCCCGGAGAGAAAAGAATATTCCCGGAGAGAAAAGAATATTCCCGTCCGAATTTCGAAAATCAATGGTGGCATCATCGGATCACAAAAAAAACGAACTTTCTGATTTTGAAAAGAAAATTCGTTAGAAATTCGACCGTGTATGGCCTGCTTAAGTCCGTTTCTCTGTCTCAAAAAGGAGACATCAGAAGACCCCTGTTATTTCACTAAAGCTGGGGCTCATAAAAAAAATAAATTGTAAAAAAAAATAAAACATAATATTGTAAAAAAATCTAATAAAATTGTAAAGAAAATATGAGAAAATAAAATAATAAAAATAAACTACTGAGTCCATCCACTGACCTATATATATTTTATTTATTTATTACAGGTACTTATATAGCGCTGTCAATTTATGCAGCGCTTCACATGTATTGTACATTCACATCAGTCCCTGCCCTCAAGAAGCTTACACTCTAAGGTCCCTAACTCACATTCATACATACACATACTAGGGCCAATTTAGACAGGAGCCAATTAACCTTCCAGCTTGTCTTTGGAATGCGGGAGGAAGCCTAAGTAGGAAAGTGGAGAACATGCAAACTCAAGGCAGGTAGTGCCGTGGTTGGGATTTGAACCAAATGACCCCAGTGCTGCTAAGCGAAAGTGCTAACCACCGCAATACACACACATGCATGTGTATTAAGCTTTTGGATGCACACCCTAATGCAAAATGCTGTGCACACCTATGCAGTGCTGTAACAACTCTCTTGCAACCAGTATACTGTATTATACTGGTAGCGCGCACTCTATATGAATCTCTGTACTAAGACCCAGACCTTACTGCAGAGGTACCCCTGTCTATAGACCGTGCGTGAAGCAAGTGTAGAGCAGCTATCTGGGGAGACAATCATTTGTCCTAGTTCTTCAGCTGGCTAGCATTGGAGCTCAGTCTTTGCAGTGCTGCACATAAGTACAGTACCTATAAAGTCTTCATGCAGTGGTAAAAGCTGCTAGTCAAATATCCAGTCCCTATACGCTCAGTCTCTGCTAGCAGCAACAGATTAATGTCAGTAATGCCCTCTCACCAGTCCCAGCGATGCAGCCATTTAATCCCACTGTCCAGGTATTGGCCTGCTTCTGTATCACACAGAGCGGCTCTGGTCCCACAGCAAACAGCTCCCTCTTGGCTTTGCACCCAGGCAACTCTGAACCTCTGCTCACAGGATACCAGTGCTCACCCCCTTTTGGCTCAGGCTGCTGATTTGTAGCAGGCAGTGTGCACACAAACAGCTGTGTGTCCTCTATGATTTCCTAGCAGCAAGAGAGGAAATTGCTGGGTCTGCAGCCTGGGAAAATACCACTTTTTCTTTATCCTATATATAGGCTCTCCTTGGGAATTGTAGTTTAGTAGTCCATAGACTACCATTGTATGATTTTTTTCCTGGACTTCAATTCCCACAGTTCAATGCAGCAGGCATTCAAATTTCTTAAGCTCTTTTACTTGTCAGCTACCCCTGCTGAGTGGAGGTGCAATGATGTTAATACATTCAGAATGATGATCCCAGATGGCCAGAGAGCAATTGCAGATCAAAATCTTAGCTTGCTCTCTCTAGCCAAGCACTCGGCTACAAAAGGAAAATCAGCAAACCAGAAACAGGGTTATGCAATACCAAGGCTCATTTATGAACGTGGAGGTGGCCAGTGTATCCCAAACCAATAGAAGAGCTACTGTAGCTCAAATTTCTGAAAAAATGTAATACTGGTTCTGATAGAAAGGTATCAGAACACACAGTGCATCGCAATTTGTCACGTATGAGGCTGTGTAGCTGCAAACTGGTCAGGGTGCCCATGCTGGTCCATGTCCACAGCCAAAAATGCCTACAATGGGCACATGAGTATCAGAACTGGACTGTGGAGCAATGGAAGAAGGTTGCCTGGTCTGATGAATCTATCTCACCACAACTGGATCAATTATAGAGATTACAGTTCAGTGCTTAGATTAGAGAGGCAGAACAAAAGCTGGGCAGGGGCAGCTTCAGACAATTCTTTGGGGGGGTGGGGTGTTGTGTTGGTGCTTGGAGTATGAGCAGGGGAGCTAATGAATTGCAGACACAGCCTACTGGTCATTTATGGGTGTACCCAACAGTAGGGGTGGTCCAAAACTTGGTGTTTCTTCATGGTCTAAGGCTTAGTGTGCCATCTTTCCCCTATTCTATAAAGAAAATATGGAATTTAGGCACACAGAGGTGATTGTTAGAGTCAAATAAGCCCAATTGGTATGAGAAATGATAACCCCCAGCAAGTGTGAGGACCAGCAGTAACCCCTAGCAAGTTTAAGGGCCAGCAATGATAACTCTCAGGATATGTCAGGGCGAGCAACAACCCCCACGACATGTTACAATTATTAACCTCAGCACTGCACAATAATTAAGAATTAACCACCAGCATGGCACAATAATTAACCACCAGTACAGCACAATAATTAATCACCAGAAAAGCACTATAATTAACTACCAGCACAACACTGCAATAAATCCCCAGCACTGCACAATAATTAACCCCTTAACAATTAACCCAAGAACAATGTGGTATCTACATACAAATGTCTATATTTAAAAACCAACTCTGGGGTAATTTTTTTATTTAAATGTCCCATTGGAGGCTTGAAAAAATGATGCAAATCTGTCTGTATGCTCACATTTATACTTGAACTGTCCCTCACAGTACTTTTTTTCAGCATAAATTGTCATCAGTCTTTCAGGATGAAAAATACTTAGGATCAAAAATTATCCACCACCTAGAAAAGACCTGAGAGAGACAAAACGACTCAGGAATTCACCTGACCAGCCATTAGAAATGGTAAAAGAAAAAATCAAAACATAGTGCTTGAAGGTCTTATTTCCTATCCTCCCACCCACCTCTGGGATTAAAAGTTTAAATTACAGTAAATACATTTAAAAAAGTAAGCATAAGATCTGTCATTCTCAACCAGGGTCCTGTGGAAACCTAATTTTCCTTCAAGGTGGCTAGGGGTTCCTTGAGCTGTAGATAAATGATCTCCCATGTCATGGTGTCTGCATAGTTCCAGGGCTAATGTCACTTGGCAGAGTTAGATGCATTATTGTAAGGGTGGCATTCTGACCACTACTGTCCTACTGACCACCACCCATGTAGGGGGCATTTTCCCAATATCAACCAATGGATTAATCTTACCCGCGACCTGAAAATTATTACAAGGGTTTCCATTTGGTTAAGGTTGGGAAAGGCCACATTAGATGAATATAGGAATGTATATATAGCAGTGATGTTATTTTCTCTGGATCCTGGAAAGCATGGGGATCCCAAATTGTTCATTGTCTCAACAGTTACTCTTTACTATGCAGTCACTGACTATTTTAGTCTGCTTTCACACTGGGGCGGTGGGGGTGTCGGCGGTAAAGCGACGCTATTTTTAGCAGCACTTTGCCGTCATTTTTGCAGAGGTATTCGGCTGCTAGCATTTTTAACCCCCGCTAGCTGCCAAAAAAGGGTTAAAACCACCCGCAAAGTGCTGCTGCAGCAGCGCTTTGCCCGCGGTATAGCCGCGGTGCCCATTCACTTCAATGGGCAGGAGCGGTGGAGGAGCAGTATACACACCGCTCCTTCACCGCTCCAAAGATGCTGCTAGCAGGACTTTTTTTAGCGTCCTGCCAGTGCACCACTCCAGTGTGAAAGCCCTCGGGCTTTCACACTGGAGTGTGAGGAACGGCTTTTTAGGGCGATTTGCAGGCGCTATTTTTAGCGTTATAGCGCCTGCAAAGTGCCTCAGTGTGAAAGGGGTCTTAATGAAGTTCTTCTTTAAGGTAGGCTCAGACAAAGCAATCAAAACATATTTTATAGGTACAAGGAAGCCTGGGGTTTGTTTAACTACATCCCTTAAACCTCTCTCACTGCTAAGTGCTTGGCCATGTCCACATTTTGCCGCGGCATGCTATCTGAGCCGCAGGTCTTATTCCTCCTCCAGTGTCCCTCATTCTGAAGTTCAAAAGTTGGGAGGTATGAAGTTATTCCAGCACTCTGTAGGAGCACAGTGTTGTAAGACTTTGGTGTTGAGTTGTAAGGTAAGTATATATAAAAAAAAAATTCTGTTTGTGTTTTATACAAAACTGTGTTTTTACATGCAGAGCGGAGTGTCTAAAGGATAAGCTGACCTTGCATTTTCATGCAAGCTTCACTTTTAAGCACTAGCAAAAGAAAATAGAAAAAAAAAATGGAAGAGCAAACATTTGAAAATGTAAGTTATATACAAAAAAAAAAAAAAAACACTGCAAAGATAATAAAATATTTGCTTACTAAAAATGCATTCTACTATTCCTTTAAGAACAGATTGCTTTATATCCTAGTCAGCAGCTGTATGCTCTGTTTTGTGACATTTTGTTATTCAGTATTCCTATTTCTTGTGCGTGGACAGAGCAATATTGCTTATGCTTTGTTACCATGACAATTATGTCACTTCCAGCCTTTTGTCATTTATAATGTTATCCGATTGCTTGATTTTAACATGCTTACAGCTTAAGAAGGCACAACGCAAATCTCAAAACATCACTAACTGATGTAAGCCTGAAACTCTCATCAATAAAGGTTTTGCATAGGAGCTGGAACTACTTCACATACAGCATATAACAAATATTATGTGGATTTTGGGCACACCTGCCCACATGTAGAACGTGACCGGGGTGGGCTCCCCAGGATACAGCGAAGTCACGAACAAGGAAAACCACTCCACCACCAGCTCTTGTTAAAACTGAATTTTACTTAGACGGGGTATTGAACCCAACGCCAATTCTGGGAACATACAATATATTTACAGACACCCAGCCCGAAAGGCTGAGACCCTTATGCTGCACAGCGCGGCGCCCTACGTAGGATGCAGGAATAATTTGCCTACTGGTGGGCACAACCAAACCGCCACACCTTACCTGTTAATACCCTAAAAACAACACAAGAATAACTGTATGGGTGTGTGGTGCGGGCTAGCCTGCGGTGCAGCACAACAGTTTACAAAATTACAAAGCTCTACCATATTCCCCCCCCTTAACTGGTGTTGTATCATGCGTCTGCGCGTTCCTCCTGAGCACAACGCCAGTCTATCTTGAGTTTGTAGAAAGTTCATCAGCTCTCCAAAAGTGTCGCTTTAGGTTATGGAGTCCCTGTAGTGAACAGTAGCAACACTTGTGGCCTGACACAAACAGAGACCCTACTAACTATCTACAGACCTGGTCTCAGTCTCTAGGCGCCAACAAAGTAATGGGGTGCGTGCACGATCTTACCGACCCGGGTCTGCTCTGCATCCGCTGGTGACTCTGACCGGAACAAAATGTCTCTCTAACAAGAATATGGTCCTGCAGTGTATATTGTTTTGTTCCTCATGTCTCATCCGTCTTCCTGCAAGCAATTCCTCATTCCTCTGGACAGGATCAGGATCTTAGACACAAGTAACTTCACTCAGCTGCAGTTCTGTTTCCACACCTGGATGTTGTAGGATTCTCTGCACACAGTCCTCAGAACAAACTCCTTCTCAAAATGGCTGCCTGCACGCTACACACTTTCTCTCTCTTTCTTGAATCCCTGTCCAAAACAGCCCTTTATACTACAGTTCTCCTCTTACTTTCTTTCCTGTGTGTCACAGCACTGATTTGTGTACAGCGTCTCCATGGCTACAGCCCGTTATTTGTGTCAGGAAAAACCAGCGGCATCTTGTGGCCAAACAGCAGAATGACAGTTAAATATTTAATTGTAAACAAACAGTGTTCAGACAATGAGAGCTGCTTCCCATCTTACATGCCACCCCACTAGAGGTTGTCGTCCTCGGCAACCCTCCCCATACAAACTCATTCTGGGCATAGCGCTGTGGTGCCCACACCAGCATTGGGCCTGATTGACCTTCAAAGAGGGATAGGTTCAGAAGCACTGGGGACGTCAGACACATCTAATGGGGGAGGGGCTGCTGACTGCTCAAAACTTTCCAGAGGTGACAAACTTGCCAAGGCTGGAGCCTCTGTGGGTACCGGGGCAGGGACAACCCACCATTCCTCCTCCTCCTCCTTCTCCTTCAAGGGTATTTGCTCTGTACCCTGAGCAGAAGGAGGCATCTCCTCCACGCACACAGGCTTATCAAAATTACAACGTCTCAACATGTTACGGTGCAAGTTTCGTGAAGGCCCCCCAGTCCCTATCGGCTCTACCTCATAGACCGGGATGTAAGGGTCTATCCTCCTCTTCACCATGTAAGGGACCGCCTCCCACCGCCCATCCAACTTTCCAGGCGGCCGCTTAGCTTTGACCATCACTCGATCACCCTGGGCAAACCCATCCCTCTGCACTGGTCTTGGGTTAGGATGTACCACTTGTTCCAGGCGCTCCCCCACAACCTTGTGGATTGCTCTTGCACCCATGCAGTGGTATTTCTTGGTGATGGCTCCATCGGATCGGGCATGTGGAGATCTTCAATCTCCCGTCCGGCTCTCCCAAACATGAGCATATGTGGGGAGTAACCAGTGGTACTGTGTACCCTGTTGTTATAGGCCCACATCAGTTCAGGTAGGTACTCGGGCCACCGAGCCTTTTGGTTGTCCTCCAGAGTCCACAGCATCTGGAGAAAGGTGCGGTTGAACCGCTCGCACGCCCCGTTTCCCTGGGGGTGATACGGGGTGGTGCGGGAACGTTCAATGCCATACAGTTGATACAGCTCATTCATCAGAGTACCCTTAAAACATGCCCCCTGGTCCGAATGTATCCTCCCAGGACACCCAAACACCTGTATAAAGTGTTTACAGACCGCATCCATGGCCGACTCTGCCGTCTGGTCTCTGGTGGGTACAGCCACTGCATACTTGGTGAAATGATCTGTCATGACTAGACAGTACGAGTGTCCCGAGGTAGAGTACCCAATTTGTACATAATCAATCATAAGAAGCTCTAGGGGCGCTGAGGTCCGGATGGCCTGAACAGGAGCCCGTTGTTCAGTACTCTTGCTCAACCCACAGGGTCGACACTTAAGACATGCCTAAGCCACCATGTCTGCCAGATCGGGACAGTATACCAGCCGTTGAAGCCACGTGAACGTTTTCTCACTCCCGAAATGGGCTCCCCTTTCATGAGCTTCCCGGGCGGCCTCCGGTCCCCATGACATGGGGATGACAATCTGATGCCGGTACTGCAACTCTGACTGTAAGTATATGGTCCGACACAGGAGGCCCTGGGTAACAGTCAGCTTATCCCACTGCCTCAACAACTTTTGGCCCTCTGGAGTCAGAATGGCCCACTCTTCTGGCTGAGGCCAGATTTTAGTCCGGACCCATTCTCTCACTTTCCACAGGTCTGGGCAGCCATTCTGGACTCTCTCCCAATCAGCCAACGTCTTGCCTAGCAACATGTGCATCCCGGACGCCACCCCACTTGAATGTGCCACGTCCTGGAACATGGGTACTCGACCAAGGTCAGGAGTTTCAGTGTCCTCTAACTCCTCATCAGTATTCTGATCAGATAACCCAACAGGGACTCGGGAGAGTGCATCAGCATTGCCGTTCTCCCTTCCTGACCGAAACTTGATGCGGTATTGGTACTTAGAAAGCTTGGCATTCTCCAGATGTGCTAACGGGTTGTTGTCTGTCATCACGGTCACCTCTGCACCTGTCAGGTACTCCGCGAACCTTTCGGTCATGGCCCACACCAGTGCCAGTAGTTCCAATTTAAAGGAGCTATAGTTGTCAGGGTTGCGCTCCGACTCTCTCAGAGACCGGCTGCCATAGGCAATGACTCTTTCACGTCCATCCTGAGATTTTGATAACACGGCCCCCAAGCCATGTAGGCTCCCGTCAGTGTACAGCAGGAATGGGGTGTCGAACCGCGCATAAGCCAGAATCGGGGCACTGGTCAGCGCCTGCTTCACTGCCTCGAAGGCCTCTTGTTGCCGGGGTCCCCACTTGACGGGACGATTCTTTGGGCCCCCCGCAGTGCCTCTTGTTAACTCGTTTAATGGGCCCACCAAATGAGCAAATTTGGGTATAAACCTCCTGTAGTAGCCGGCCAATCCCACAAATGCCCGCACTTCTCGTAGTGTATGTGGTTGGGGCCAGTTCTGAATGGCTTCCACCTTGCTGGGGGCCGGCTTTACCCCCTCCTGGGTGACCACATGTCCTAAATACTCTATTTGCTGTTTAAACAGTTGGCACTTCTTGGGCTTGATCTTGAGCCCATGATCTCGCACCCGTCCTAGGACCTGTCGCAGCTTCTGGAGGTGATCTTCAAAAGAGGCCCCAAATACTATTATGTCGTCCAGGTAGATCAATACCGACTCGAAGTTGAGATCCCCCAGACAGTGCTCCATCAACCGCTGGAATGTTCCTGGGGCATTGTACAGGCCAAACGGCATCCGGTTAAACTCATAGAGTCCCATAGGTAGGATGAAGGCCGTCTTCGCTTTTCCTTCTTGGCCATTGGTACCTGCCAATACCCACTGGCCAGGTCAAGAGTCGAGAAGAACTTTGCATGACTCAGGGCGGATAAGGACTCCTCAATCCGCGGAAGGGGGTAGGCATCCCGGACGGTATGGGCATTCAGCTTCCGATAATCCACGCAGAACCGGAGACTCCCATCTTTCTTCTGCACCAAGACTACCGGAGCAGCCCACGGACTTTGACTCTCCTGGATCACTCGGTTTTCCAACATGCTGGCCACCATATCTTTCACCTCCTGGTACATTTTAGGTGGGATTTACCGGTCACGTTCGCTGATTGGTGCAGCATCGCCGGTGGGGATTTCGTGTTCAATGGCGGAAGCACACCCAAAGTCCTCATCATGTCTCGAGAATGCCTTCTGAAATTCCCAAATGGTGTCTTCCAGCAACTTCTGTTGTCCTGGAGTCAGGGTCTTGCAGTCCACCCCCATCCGAGCCATGATCACTCGACCGTTCCACTCCGCTGTCGGGGTTTCCCGTTGATGGACCTCTGCAGCATAGGTCTAGGCTGACCTACTATCTGGCTGTAGCATGAAGCTCGTTCGTCGAGGCATATCCCCTTCAGACACATAAACTTTGGCCAGCAAGGTATTCCCAGGCACGGTTAACTCACAGTCTTCAACATTGAGGCAGCGTACAGGCACACATCCATCCTTCACAATTGCGAGGGCCCAGGCTACCAGTGGGCGAGTCTGTGTCTCCTCTTGGTAAGCCGGCTCGATCAGGACCTCCAGTCCATTGAGTTGTCATCCCGCCCCCACCGGCAGCATCAATATTTGTTCTTGACGAGGTGGGACCTTCACTGGGGTCCTCCGTGGCACCCTCACGTGTCCAATGGGCCGACCGGACATGTTGCTCTTTTGCAGACTACAGCTCCTCACCATCTGCTGTAAAACCTTCTGGGTCGGCTGGTGTGTGGTGGCCCGTTGCCAATACTTCGGCCCTTCTTTGGCATAGAGTTAATGGTCTAGGTCTCTCAGCACATTCATATCTAGCGTCACGTCCATGCCTCTCCGGGACAAATGGTCCACCAGCACGACCCCTTTCTTGCTGACGTCTTGCCCAAATAGTCGCACTCGCATCCAGACTATGCCTCGGACGTCCATCTCCCTGTTATTGGCAGCTGTCAGCCTGATGACGCTCCCGTCTTCCGGCGGCTCCATCATATGTCCAAAGTGCCTTTCGAAGAACTCCAGAGGCATAAGGGTGCATTTCGACCCTGTATCAACTAGGCAGCGTACCTTCTGGCCTTCAACTCGGCTTCCATAACGGGGCTGCTGGCATACAGGTCGTGCTCCTCACACATAGGGCTTAGCTTTTGGCGTACCGCCGCAGGACGCCCAGCTACCGCGGCGGTCGGAAGTTTAACGTTGGCTCAGACTTCATCTGTTTTGGGCACTCTCTGGCCATATGTCCGTACTGTCGACAAGCCCAGCAGAGGGGCCCCCTTTTAACAAACCCTCGCACATGAGTAATCCTGGGTGGGGTAGTGCGGGGCACGGGGGTCATTTCCAGTGACCGGGATGATTCTGCCTTCATCTGAGACACTTCCAGCCGGAGTTCTCTCAACTCTGTACTCAGGCCCTGAACCACATCTCTTAAGGACTCGAGTCTTCGGATGCAGACCGCCCTCCTGTAGCATGGATGCCACTGACTACTCTCTCTGCCACAGGCATGTGCTCTTCCTCTCTCTCAACAGCGGCTAGGTAGACATTATAGAACGTCATGTCGGGCGACATCCGGGTCATCTCTTGCAATTTGTCTCGTAAGAACTTGTTGGAGAGCCCCACTATGAACTGGTCTCGTAGTAGCCGGTCCGCCCCCCGGAAGGCTCCCATGGCCTCGGGGTCTCGCCGCTGCATTTCACTTAACATCTCCTGTAGGACATTGGAGTACTGCATCAGGGTCTCACCCTCTCGCTGCGGTCTGTTGAAGAAGTGACTCCGCAACTGTACCACTTTGGTACGCCCCCCCTGGGTTTTCTCCAGAAGGGAGAATATTTTCTCTAGGGTGTCTCTCTCGGATTCGGGCCTCACCATCACTGTCCGTCTTACGTCACCCTCTAGAGCCCCCAACGCAACCTCTGCCCGTAGCTCGGGGTTCAGGTTACACATCCTAACTGCACTTTGCACCCTTTCAGTCCAGTCCTGCAACGTCCTGTTTTTACCGTCAAATTTTGGCAGACGACGCAACAGCGCCTCCACAGGGATATACCCTACTGGGGCAGACATGGCTGGGGCAAGTTGGCCTTGCACTGGCGCACCCTGAGCTGGGTCCTGGACCGGCGCCATTGGCGCCGGGGGAGGGTCTCCCGCCGCGTTCCCGTCCATAACGGTCGCTGTATCCTGCCGACTATGCCAAGATGTAGAACGTGTACCGGGGTGGGCTCCCCAGGATACAGCGAAGTCACGAACAAGGAAAACCACTCCACCACCAGCTCTTGTTAAAACTGAATTTTACTTAGACGGGGTATTGAACCCAACCGCCAATTCTGGGAACATACAATATATTTACAGACACCCAGCCTGAAAGGCTGAGACCCTTATGCTGCACAGCACGGCACCCTACGTAGGATGCAGGAGTAATTTGCCTACTGGTGGGCACAACCAAACCGCCACACCTTACCTGTTAATACCCTAAAAACAACACAAGAATAACTATATGGGTGTGTGGTGCGGGCTAGCCTGCGGTGCAGCACAACAGTTTACAAACTTACAAAGCTCTACCGTATCCCCCCCCTTAACTGGTGTTTTGTATCATACGTCTGCATGTTCCTCCTGAGCACAACGCCAGTCTATCTTGAGTTTGTAGAAAGTTCATCAGCTCTCCAATTGTGAAGTGTCGCTTTAGGCTATGGAGTCCCTGTAGTGAACAGTAGCAACACTTGTGGCCTGACACAAACAGAGACCCTACTAACTATCTACAGGCCTGGTCTCAGTCTCTAGGCGCCAACAAAGTAATGGGGTGCGTGCACGATCTTACCGACCCGGGTCTGCTCTGCTTCCGCTGGTGACTCTGACCGGAACAAAATGTCTCTCTAACAAGTATATGATCCTGCAGTGTATATTGTTTTGTTCCTCAGGTCTCATCCGTCTTCCTGCAAGCAATTCCTCGTTCCTCTGGACAGGATCAGGATCTTAGACACAAGTAACTTATCTTAGCTGCAGTTCTGTTTCCACACCTGGATGTTGTAGGATTCTCTGCACACAGTCCTCAGAACAAACTCCTTCTCAAAATGGCTGCCTGCTCGTTACACACTTTCTCTCTCTTTCTTGAATCTCGGTCCAAAACAGCCCGTTATACCACAGTTCTCCTCTCACTTTCTTTCCTGTGTGTCACAGCACTGATTTGTGTACAGCATCTCCATGGCTACAGCCCGTTATCTGTGTCAGGAAAAAACAGCGGCATCTTGTGGCCAAACAGCAGAATGACAGTTAAATATTTAATTGTAAACAAACAGTGTTCAGACAATGAGAGCTGCTTCCCATCTTACACACATACAGTGTAATATATTAAATTTGGGTGCACAGATTTACTTAAAGAGAACCTGTACTTTGTTTGGAATTGGAAAAAGTAATAGGTGAACTTGATACTAGGCTCCGTGATTCAAGCAGATATCCATGAAAATCCTATGGAATTAACCAAGATGTTCTCACAGCAATATACATATTGTGTTGCTGTGGGGATCTCATTCCTTATTCAGACAATACAAATTCACAAACAAATAAGAAAACTTGGAAATCCTATGGTGCAATATTTTTAATGAAAACTATAGACAATGTTGTGTGTTATGTCAGAGATTTTATATGAACATTAGCAGCCAGATATATTTCTTTTTTATTTTCACTGGTGCAAGTAAGCCATGAAATAATTCCACAGTACAACTGTAAAAACATTTTTATTTTATTTTTTAACTCAGAAAAAGTTTTATTGTGCCATCAAAATAAAACACACTTTACATATTCGTAATATAATCATTTGTCACAACTGAAAACCATACTTTGTGCAAAATAAAAAGATACATGAAACAGTGGCACCAGAGAACTTATCATGACATACCTTGACAGAAAAAAGGACAGAATCCATGTCAGGCAGGCAGGCACAATCCCGCCGACCTAACACAGCAGAACAGAGGGCCAATGGGCCAACACATATTCACTATTGCCCATATTCTACCTGCACTTACGGAAATTCCCCCTCCGGAAGCAGAGGGTGTATACAGATATTGCATTACCTAATCATGCATGTATAACATTGTAGAGTCTGCCAATCGTTCAGCCACACAAGCTTTTCTTATTTGTAACAACCGATGCAAAATCAGTCACGGGAGTGCCAGCCCCGGGGTTCCCAACCATGCTTGCCATACAGAATAAAATTTTCTATGCTGATATGTTAGATGTTCCCGGATAAGGATGTAATTGACCTGCTCCACTCACTGTTTTTTGGCCGGGACATGCAGATAGAGACAGAATTTGGCCACCAGCTTTCGAGCTAAATATAGTAGTCTGATCACCGCTATGTTGGTAGGTGGAAGAAACGTTTCTTCATCTACCGCTCCCAAAATACATATTAGGGAATCCAAAGGGACCCTGACCTGATAGACTGAGGAAATAACCTCAGTGATATCACCCCAATACCGATGCAGTTTGGGACAGCGCCAGATTAGGTGAATTAGGGACCCCTTGTCCCCAAAACATTTGGGGCATATAGAGGAGTCTCTTCTTCCCCATCGATGCAATTGTATAGGTGTATGGTAGGCCCTATGCAATAAAAACAAATCAGACAATCTGTGCGATTGCGAAACAGAAGTGATGGGACCACATTGCAAACACAAGTCCAACGTTTCATCATTTATCTCCCCCAGGTCTTGAGTCCAAACCCTTCTGCTCGGCAGAGTCACTGAGACTTGTATGGATGACAGTAAGCTAGGGTAAATGTGAGATATCAGGCCTTTTTTCTCCTGTGCATAAAAAATTTCTTTAATCGGTGAATGACTGCCAAGTAAAAGAGTGGAGGTTTGGCCTTGAGCTTGAAGAGCATGCCGTAATTGGAGGTACCTATAGAATTGACTTCTGGCAAGATTAAATTCTGCTTGCAATATTGCAAATACCAGCCAGTCGCCACACCTGGAAACCCTCTAGTTTGTAAACTTCCTTTAAATTAGGATTATACCATAATGGTGTTTCTTTCAGAAATCTCGAAATCCTCAAACTAGACCTGACAGTTTTTTAAGAAGGATAACGGTGGGAGCCGCTTGTGGTAGCTGAGGTAACCCCGCCTCCAAACTCGTTAGCACTGAGGTGTTATGCGTTCCAGTCCGCAATAGGCTCTCTATCGAGTCAGGTTCACCCAACAACCCAAGACCACTCAAGTGTTGAAGTTGGGAAGCATAGAAATAGATCTAATGCGGCGTACACACGATCGTTTTTCATGCCATTTTTTTAACCAACGTTTTTCTCGTCTTTTTTTTCATGTTTCCTCTCAAGCCTGCCTTGCATCCACACGATCATTAAAAAAAAAAACGCTCGAGCAAAGCGCAGTGACGTACGACGGCACTATAAAGGGGAAGTTCCATTCGAATGGCGCCACCCTTCATGTTAGTAAAGTTTGTTGAGCGACGATTCGCGCTTTTCAGCCTCGTGCTTTTCAGTCCGTTACAGCGTGACGAATGTGCTATCTCCATTACGAACGCTAGTTTTACCAGAACGAGCGCTCCCGTCTCATACTTGATTCTAAGCATGCACGTTTTTTTTCCCCTCGTAAAACCATACACACTATCGTTTTTCACGTCGTTAAAAAAAACGACATGAAAAACGACGTGAAAAAATAGAGCATGTTCGAAATTTCTAATGGCCGTTTTTCACGTCGTTAAAAATGCTCTAGAGCATACACACGATCGGTTTTAATGGCCATTTTAAAAAATTGCATTTTTAACGGCATGAAAAACGATCGTGTGTACGCCGCATTAGGGTTAGGAACTGCCGCTCCTCCCCGATCTTTGCCATATTGCAGAGTGGAAAGACTTATTCTAGCTACTCGTTTCTTCCATATTAAGAATCTGAACAAAGTGTCAATACGAGTGAACCACCTACGGGGTATCCACTGTGGGGAATTATGCATAATGTATAGCAATTGGGGGCACCAAACCATTTTAATTAGGTTTATCCTACCTATAACTGACAATGGTAGTTTACACCAAATATTACACGTCATTTGGAGTTTTTTAAACAGGGGCAAGAGATTCTCCTCTAGGTAGGACAACGGATTTGCAAATACCTGTACTCCCAAGTATTTAAAGGAGGAAACTACCTTGAGGGACTCCACAGCAACTGGCAACTAAATTGTTTGGTCAACTAAAAGGTAAAAGGACAGATATACTCCAATTAATGGAGAATCCCGTCAGTGAGCCGAAGTGCTGAATTAGCGCCATAGCATTAGTAAGGGATGCATCCACATCCCCTAGATACAACACAGTGTTGTACGCGTAAAGGGAGATCTTCTCAACGCCCTGTTCCCTATTAAATCCCGTAATGGACGGGGACAACCGAACGATAGCCGTAAGTTGTTCGAGGGCTAACGCAAATAACAGGGGTGACAGTGGACACCCCTGTATCGTACCCCGAAAAAGAGGAAAAGGATCCGAGAGGTCCCCATTCACGCGGATTCTAGCCGTGGGGGCAGCATATAGCAGTCTAACCCAGTTAATAAAATTGGCACCCAGTCCAAAACACTTCAGCACTTCCCACAGGTAAGGCCATTCGACGCTGTCAAAGGCCTTAGCGGCATCCAATGAGAGAATCGCTCTCCGGCCCTGGGTTATCGTCAGGAATCTGAAGGTTGAGAAAGAGGCACCTGATGTTAAGGGCCGTGGATCTAGAGGGAATGAACCGCGATTGGTCTTTATGTACAATTTTGTGACTAACTTTAGCTAGCCTGGTGGCCAGAACCCTAGCCAATAATTTTACGTCCGTGGTCAATAACGAGATAGGCCTGTATGAATCTGGAGAATGGGCGTCCTTACCATGTTTTAACAGTAGCACGATTATTGCTTCATTCATAGACTGGGGCAGGCTTCCCCTCTCCAGCGCATTCACAAATACTTCCCTTAGGTGGGGTATCAGTGTGTCAGTGTATCGTTTGTATACCGCCAGCAAGCCATCTGAGCTCAGAGACTTGTCGGGAGAGGAAAGTGCTAGTGCCTCCAGCAGCTCGTCGACCGTGAGAGGAGCATTCAACTGCTCCACATCCGAGGCCAGGAGCCGCGGGACTCGACATTGATCAAGAAAGGAATCAATTTCAGCTAAAGTAGTTGAGACCTTAGAGGAGTACACATCAGCATAGAAATCTCTAAAGATGGAAAAAATACCTGTATGGGTAGAAACCAAATCCCCTGAGGGGCTGGTAATTGCCTCTATATGGGACGATCCCTTCTGTGAGAGCACCATCATAGCAAGCATATGGCCTGTACTTTCCCCTTCCTCAAAATATTTCTGTTGAAGGAAGAACCATTTGTTTTCAGCCTTTGTTAAAACCATATGTTTAGCAATGTGCTGACCTCACAAATGTACTTCTAGAAGAATGGTCAAACCTTCCCATAGACACACTCCTAAACCTTGTGGACAGCCTTCCCAGAAGAGTTGAAGCTGTTATAGCAGCAAAGGATGGGCCAACTCAATATTGAAGCCTACAGGCTAAGTCTGGGATGCCATTAAAGTTCATGTGCGTGTAAAGGCAGGCTTCCCAATACTCTTGGTAATATAGTGTATTTGGGTAGTCTATTACAATGGTCCTGATTAGGGATGAGCTTCGAGTTCAAGTGGAACTCATGTTCGACTCGAACATTGCCTGTTCACCTTTTCGCCGAACAGCGAACAATTTGGGGTGTTCGCGGCAATTTCGAAAAGCCGCGGAACACCCTGTAAAAGTCTATGGGAGAAATCTAAAGTGCTAATTTTAAAGGCTTATATGCAAGTTATTGTCATAAAAAGTTTTTGGGGACACGGGTCCTGCCCCAGGGGACATGTATCAATGCAAAAAAAGTTTTAAAACGGGTGTTTTTTCGGGAGCAGTGATTTTAATAATGCTTAAAGTGAAACAATAAAAGTGAAATATTCCTTTAAATTTCCTACCTAGGGGGGGTGTATAGAATGCCTGTAAAGCAGCGCTTGTTTCCTGTGCTTAGAACTGTCCCTGCACAAAGTGTAATTTCTGAAGGAAAAAAAGTCATTTAAAAGCACTCGTGGCTATAATGAATTGTCAGCTCCTGCACAAAGTCATTGATACAGAGAAAAGTCATTGATAAAAAAAAAATGCATGGGGGTCCCCCCAAATTCAATTACTAGGCCCTTCAGGTCTGGTATGGATATTAAGGGGAACCCTGCGTCAAATAAAAAAAAATGACATGGGGTTCCCCCCAAATATCCATACCAGACCCTTCAGGTCTGGTATGGATTTTAAGGGGAACTCCACGCCAAATTTAAAAAAAAATGGCGTGAAGTTCCCCCCAAAAATCCATACCAGACCCTTTATCCGAGCATGCAACCTGGCAGGCCGCAATTCATTATAGCCGCGAGTGCTTTTAAATTACTTTTTTTCCTTCCGAAATTACACTTTGTGCAGGGACAGTTCTAAGCACGGGAAACAAGCTCTGCTTTACAGGCATACTATACACACCCCCTAGGTACGAAATTTAAAGTAATATTTCACTTTTATTGTTTCACTTTAAGCATTATTAAAATCACTGCTCCTGAAAAAGCGGACGTTTTTAAAACTTTTTTTTACATTGATACATGTCCCCTGGGGCAGGACCCAGGTCCCCAAACATTTTTTATGACAATAACTTGCATATAAGCCTTTAAAATTAGCACTTTAGATTTTTCATGTTCGAGTCCCATAGACTTTAATGGTGTTCGGATGTTTGAACAAATTTATTGCCTGTTAGCAAGTTCTGGTGCGAACCGAACTGGGGGGTGTTCGGCTCATCCCTAGTCCTGATTAGGGATGAGCTCGGTGTTCGAGTCGAACATACGTTCGACTCGAACATCGGCTGTTCGATCGTTCGACGAAGATCAAACGATTTGGGCCGTTCGCGCCAAATTCGAGTGACGCGAATGGCCCACAATGCACTACGCCATCGCAGTGCAATCCAGGTGCTGTGATTGGCCAAGCATGCACTGTGACCCCGCATGCTTGGCCAATCACAGCGCCGGCAGCGAGGAGAGCCATAATTGGCCACAGGCAAGATGCCTGTGGCCAATTATAGCTCAGGGGGATTTAGTACACACCCCACACTATAAAAGGCCGCCAGCGCGGCGGCCTTGTGTAGTGTGTTCCGGTTCAGGGAGAGAGAAGGATAGGCAGGGACAGTGTCAGTGCTATTTGTTCATTTAACTTGTGTGCAGGAAGAGAGAAGGATAGGCAGGGACAGTGTCAGTGATATTCTTTGCTAAACCTTGTGTGCAGGGAGAGAGAAGGATAGGCAGGGGACAGTGTCAGTGTCATTTTTGCTAAGCCTCCTGCACAGTATACACCTGAAGCTAGCCCTTATTGCTGTGTTTTCCTGTTGTGTAACACAGGCGGGCATCTGCAGCACTTACAGCAGGCGTAGTGTGCTTCCTGCAAAATATAAACCTGAAGCTAGCCCTTATTGCTGTGTTTTCCTGTTGTGTAACACATGCAGGCATCTGCAGCACTTACAGCGGTCGTAGTGTGCCTCCTGCACATTATACACCTGAAGCTAGCCCTTATTGCTCGTGGTTTTTTTCTTTTGTGTTACACTAACAGGCATCTGCAGCACTTACAGCGGGCGGGGTGTCAGTAGCTGTGAGACCTTGGAGAGAGAGAGGACGTGCCTGTAGGGAGCTCCTGGAGCTCCAGGAGGAGGGGGTGTGATGGCCTCCTCCAGCCCAGGATCGGGGCAGCTTTCCCAGTCTGATGTTGCTGCCTCCTCCCTGGGGATTAAGGACTTATCCAGGGAGGAGATGCTTTTTCTACGCACTCAATTTGAGCTTATGGATTGGACCCTGCCCCAGCCTGGGGAGGGTCCTGCAAAGTTGCTAAGAAGGGTTGAAAGGGTCAAGGACTTGATCCAGAAGGCCAGCCGGGCCTTCTGTGGGAGGACCGCAGTCCTAACGGATTTGAGGAACAGAAGGGACCGGGCCAGCAGCTTTAGAAGAGGCGAGTATGCTGAGGACAATAAACTTTTAAAAGGTCAAAATAACGACCTGTGGACCCTGCTTGGTGGGCTATGTGAGAGAGGCCGTGGGGAGACAGAATTCCTCCTAGAAGTGAGGACTGAGCTCCGGAGAGCGAGTAAGGAGGGCTCCCAGGCTGCCAGGCGTAACAGCCAGAAAAAACCGCAGGACCATCCGCAACCTCAAGAGCCTGTGGAGGTGGTAAGCCCCAGTGATGGTGAAAGACCTCCCCCCTCCCCCATCCCCCCTCCCTGGGAAGTGTGGTCCCTGTGGTCCCTGTGGTCCCGGCTGTGGAGGGTCCCCGAGTCCATGCAGCGTTGCGGCCAGGAAAATCTGCCGGCACGCAGGCAGTCTCGGGTAGGGTACCCCATGATACAGCCAAGAAGGGCCAGGACGGGTGCACTCTGGGAGTGGGAAAATTGGGGGGAGTTGCGGTGGTGGTCCTAACGCCTCTCCCGGGGGACAGGCTAGAAGCAGGGAGAAAGGAAGCAGCCAGGCAAGATGGCGGGGCCCCCAGGACCCCTGTGAATCCTGCATGTGGCATAAAAAATGCACATGCTGTGGAGGAGGGAGAGGGGTTCGCTATGCAGGCAGAGACTGCCACAGAAGTTATTATCCCAAAAGCTGCAGGAGAGACTGGGAAAGCAGAGACTGCAAGTGTGCCGGTGTTAGGGGGGGGGGGGGAAACTAGAGGTGGTGGGGTGGTGGTTGCAGTGGGTGTGGGGGAGGTTGGTGGTGAGGGTGGGGGGGGGCGCCATTTTCCAGTGGAGATGGAGGAGGATTGGATGCTGTAAGCAACGCACATACAATGGGCACTATGGCGCCGGGATGTGTGACATCCACTGCTGACAGTAGGGGTGTGGCCAGTGGACGGAGCCTGGGCGGGCTGGGGGGCCAGGGGGAGGAGTTGGGGCGGGAGTCTGGGTGGTGGGAGGATGTGGGAGGGGCTAGCGGTGTCAGTGCGGCCACTTCCGGTTTTTCTGGTCAGCCTGACCCGGAAGTGTGCGGGGGGGCTGACCAGGAAGTGAGTCCTGAACCGGAAGTGGTTGGGAACTTCCGGTCCGCGGCCATTGATGGCCCTGAAGGTGAAGATGGGATGGAGGTATGTGGGGGGGGGAGAAATGTGTGTTGTGCCAGTATTTTCTTCAGGGGATCTGAGCCCAGCCCAGAGGGTGGGCAGGTGGAGCGAGGCTGAGGCTGGGGAACTTCTCGGGGATCACCCAGCTGTGGCCTTTATCAGAGGCATGGAGTCTCAGGGGGGACAGGTAAAGGGGAAGGAACAGTCACGGCCGCAGGAGCAGGGGGGGAGCCATCTGGGGCTCGTGCCTGCTGCTCCAGCGGGCCCTCAGTGGTGGACCCTCCTCCCAGTGTTAGGAGGAGGGATGTTGTGGGTGTGGCTTGCTCCGGGGGTGGTGGATGGGAGGGACCCCCCCCGGCAGGATTAGGCCGGGGGGTTCCCCCGGTTGGTGAGTCAGCCATGGGTGCTGGGGTGCCCTCTGAGGGTGCCCCTGGTGATGTGGCGGAGGGCACTTCTGGCACTCAGGCTGAGGGTGTTTTGGGGCAGGCCCAGGAGGCAGTACTACTCGAGGCGCTTAGGGAGACCAGGTCTTTTGCCCGGGTGGCAGGGACCAGCGTCCCTTTGACCCCCCTGTACGACCAGTTTGGTGCCCAAAACTTCCGGGTTCCCCCAGCAGACCAGCTCCAGGGGGTGAACCCGTGGTCGAGGGGTACAGGGGGTCTGGAGAGGCACATGCGCAATGTCGTGCAGCTGCGGTGGGAGGGACCTGGACAGTGCCCCAGCAGAGGGCAGGTAGTGGATCTCCTGCTGAAGGGGGCCAACTTCAAGGTAGCCGACCTCTTCGCGGTGATCCATCCCACGGGCACCAAGGAGTTTGATGTCAGTTTCTCCTCCTTGGTGCTAATGGAGCTCTTTCTCACCGTCTATGAGCTCCTGAAGAGGTCGGAGCCTTGGAAGTTCTTTAAGGTGGTCCCCCTGTCCAGGCAGGAAGATATAAAGTCCCTGACCATTTTGGTCAGGAACGAATCCCTCCCACCTGAGGACATTGCCACCTGGTTGGGGAGGTATGGGCAGCTGCAGTCTCCCCTCCGCAAAAACCTGGATGAGCGTGGGGTCTGGACCGGGGCGTGGTTGGCCAGGATTAGTCTCAAGCGCCAGGGGACTAGTGTGACCCATGTCCCCGGAAGTGCGTTTATTGGGAGAGATAGGATCCTGGTCTTTTACCCCGGTCAGCCCCGTCGCTGCTTCAAGTGTGGGAGTCCCACCCATTTGAGTGCGGATTGCACAACACCCCGGTGCGTCAGGTGCAACAGGCCTGGGCACTCCCCGGAGACTTGCGTACTAATTGTCTGCAGCCTCTGTGGGGTGTCCGGCCACCCATTCAGCCGCTGCCCTAAGGCTTTTCGGGGGTGTGCGGCTGATGGGGATGGGCCAGGCCCAGATGACGCATTGGGGGGGGGTGGGTCTCCCACCCCAGGCGCCTCGGGCGGGCCCAGGAGATGGGCCTGGGGTTGGTGGCCCAGAGGGGCCTTTGCCGCAGAGACAGAGGCCCGGGCGTAGGCGTGGCGGAGTTGGGGCCCCTGCTGAGTATGTGCCTGGTCCCTCGGGACTTGTTTCTGGGGGGCCAGGTGCGCCAGTATCAGGCCCAGTGGGGGTGAGGGGCCGAGGGGGTGAGGGGCCCTCTGCTGGGAGCCTCCCCCCTCCCTCTCCCCCTCTTTTGTCCGTACCCCTTTCCCCTTCTACCCCCCTCTTTCCCCCCTCCTCTCTACCCTTCCCCCTCCCCCTTCTTCCCCCCCTCCTCCCCCCCCTTTCTCCCTTCCTCTCCCCCCTTCTCCCTATTCTCCTTCTGCCCTTCCCCCTTCCTCTCTGCCCCCTTACCCGTCCCGTTCCATCCTGGATCCCCTTGTGTTATCCCAGGATTCGGGGGGGAGATGGAGGTAGCCGTGTCGTCGAGGGGCCTGCACAAGAGGCCCAAGGGGGCCTCTAGCGGGCACTCCGGCGACGAGGTGGGTGGCCAGACCCAGGCGGGCTGGCTGCAGAGGAAGGTGAGGAAGAGGAAGAAGAAGAAGGATCCTGGGGGGGGGGTTGCGGGACCCCGGGTTGTCCCTGGTAGGGACCATGGGGGGCCCCCCAGTGATCCTAGGGAATATGTACGGGGCCCTCTCCGACTCGGAGGAGGACCCTGGGGTATAGGCGAAAACACAGAGGAGAATGCGGGCCAAAATCACTAAGAATGGCGGTACCCTCTCCAATACGCGTTGCGACCATTAATGTTGCAAGTGTGCGTTCTGCAGCGGCTCGTTTCATGGCCTTCGATTTTCTCAGCCGAGTTGAAGCTGATATTTTGTTTTTGCAAGAGACCTGGCTGGCATCGGTGGCAGAGATGCATCTAGCAAAGAGGGAGTGGAGATGCGGGCCCTCCCTCTGGTCTCTTGCGGCCGAGCCCTGCAGTGGAGTTGCAGTCCTTTTTAAGACTGGTCCGGTGGCTTGTCGACGAGTGATTGAGGTAGAGGTCGGTAGGTGCCTGGTGGTGGACGCCGTCGTGAGGGGGCAATTCCTGAGGCTGATTAACTTCTATGGCCCTCAGACCAAGAGGGACAGGAGGAGCCTCCTCATGATGGTCAAGCCCTACTTGTTTACGTCCCAGCAGGTGGTCTTTGGTGGTGACTATAACATGGTCACCAGATCAAAGGATCGGGCAGGCGCCTCAGGCCCCCTGGGATATGATAGTATCTTCTTGAATAGAATAGTAAGAGAAGCCGGCTTGGTGGATGCACATGTTCAGTGCCTCCCCAACCACACTGGGTTCACCTATGCCCGAGGTAATAGTAGGAGTAGGTTAGATAGTTTTTTTTTTAAAGGGGAGCTCTACCTTTGCGGCACCTGTGCTGCAGGCGGTGGAGTTCTCCGATCACTGTATGGTTTCTGTGACTTTGAATGTGGCAGACACTCCTCAGAAGGGTCGAGGTTTCTGGCATCTTAATGGATCGCTGCTCGAGGATCTCGAAGTTAGGGAGGCCTATGAGATCTTCTTTGCGGATCAGGCCTCGCTCCTTGAGAGCGGCTGCTCCCGCCGGGAATGGTGGGAAGTGGTGAAGAAGAGGTCGGAGGGCTTTTTCCGCAGGATCTCTAGGTACCGGGCGACATCCAAGTACCTGGCCTACCAGAGGTTGCGCAGGCAGTTAGACCGCCTGGTCTCAGCTGGGGGCCCTCAGGAACAGATATCCGATCTGAAACTTCAGATGAAGGGGTGTCAGTATGACCGTCTTGCCTCCCTGGTCCTTGAAAGGGATTACGGGAAGTTTTCCTCCCCGGATCCCTACAAGAGCTGTGGGGAGGCGGTGAGTTCGAAGGCCATACATGGCTTGAGGGATGCCTCGGGGTCCCTGGTCCGGTCCAGACCGGGTATCCTGGGCATCATCAGGGACCATTTTTCAGACCTCCTTCGTAGGAAGCCTTTAGATATGGAGAAAGCCAGGGTGTTTCTTGATGAGACTCCGCTTCGTGCGGGGCCTGATCTCCCGGACTCTCTGACGGCAGAAATCTCGGTTGCAGAAATCGAGCAGGCCATTGACTCTTTGTCCTTGAAAAAGTCGCCGGGGCCCGATGGGCTTACGGCTGAATTTTATAAAACCTTTAAGAGTCTCTTGGCTCCTCATTTGAGGGAGGTTTTCAATGAGTGTTTGGCCAGTGGCCTGCTCCCTCCCTCAATGAGAAGGTCAGCCTTGATTCTGCTGTCAAAGGGGAAAGATCCGACTGTGATTGAGAACTGGCGCCCGATCGCCCTTCTAACTACAGATAGGAAGCTGTTGGCGAAAATATTCTTTTTGCGGATGTCAGCAGTCGCTGACGAGATGCTTTCTGTCTCCCAGCACTGCGCAATTCCTGGCCGGAGCACCTTTAGTGCCGTCCTGAACGTCCGGGAGACCGTGGAAAGGTGCAGGGCAACGGGGGATGGGCGGTATCTGCTGGCATTAGACCAGGCCAAGGCTTTTGACCGGGTGAACAATGAGTACCTCTGGCTTCTTCTGAGAAAGTACGGTTTGCCTGAGCAATTTGTGAATTGGCTGAAAGTATTGTACAGGGGGGCGGTGAGCTTCCCTCTTGTCAATGGTTGGGTGGGTCCTGCCTTTGCTGTGGACTCTGGGGTCAGGCAGGGTTGCCCGTTGAGCCCCCTTCTCTACGTTTTTGCCGTCGATCCCTTTGTGAGAAGGCTCGACTGTGAGCGTTTGAGGGGGGTTCCGGTGGAGCCTTGCATTGGTCTGGATCCGGCAGTGAGGGTGGTGGCTTACGCGGACGATGTCTCGGTGGTGGTGTCCAGCCGCGAGGAGGCCCTATTTGTGGAAACGCAAATTGGGAGCTACTCCAAGGCATCTGGTTCGTTGGTCAATTGGTCATCTGGTTGGGGAAGGAAGGCGAGCAGTTCGCTCTTCCGGACGTGTTTCCCCAGCCCCAGCCAGAAGTAAAAATTCTTGGCATCCTATTTGGCCCGGGTGATTACCCCAAGCTAAATTGGGAGCGCAGACTGGTCGGTGCATCTCGGAAGGTGAATGCCTGGAAGGGCTGAAAGCTGTCATTGAGGGAAAGGGTAAGCCTGGTCAAAACATACCTACTGCCAGAGTTCCTCTATGTCAGCTATGTTTGTATTTTGCCTGCATCTCTCTATGCCCGGATCTCTGGCCTGTTTTTCCTGCTGTTGTGGGGAAACAGGCTAAATCTGATCAAGAGGGAAGTCACGTACCGACAGAGGAGGCATGGTGGGTTGGATATGATCAATCCGGTGGTGTTTTTTATCACCTTATTTGTGAAATTCAACCTACAGTCCATGTTTGTGGACCTGCCTACTCTGTGGGAGCGCTCATGCAAGAACTGGCTCTTGCTGTTCCTGAGTAGGCGGGAGGATGGGGGTCGGCCCGGTGATCTTCGTAGATCACACGGGTATCTCCCGTCCTATGTCCCCCAAGCTTTGAAGGTACGGAGGCAGTGGCGGATAACTGCCCTGGAGGTGGGCTCTTTGGGTCGGCGTGAGCTGTACTCAAGAGTCATGGCCTCGGACATTTTGAGGCCACTGTCTTTAAGGGATTGCCCGGAGAGAGTCCTTGAGAAGGGACTAGCCCTTCTGAATTCCCCAAGAGTCCCAAGCAAGTTTTGGGATCTTGCGTGGAGGGCTTTCCACGGACGCCTCTATGTCCGTGGAAACCTAAAGTTTAGGAACCTAGGGGACAGAGGTTGTACTCGTGCAGAATGTGGGGGGGCATTGGAGACCATGGACCACTTTTTGGCCGAATGCCCCTTCAACATTGAGGTTCGCGAGGGGGCAGGGGAAGCCATTGGTTATCCCAGACTCTCGTCCTTGACTTACTCTGAGGTGGTGTACGGCGACTTTAGGGTTCACAGAGGGTTTGAGTTATCGTCACTTTATTTAGCTAGCTTAGTGGCTCTCTATTACACATGGCACGCTCAGTGTTTGGTGTCCACTAGGGGCAAAGTCCTGTCCACGCATGAGGTGGTGGGTGATATCTTTCGGGAGTTGGTGAAGGTAAGGAGTCTTGAGAGGGAAAGGGTTGGAGCCAATAGGAGTGCCCGGCTGTGGAGGGGTTTCTCCTTCCGGCCTCTTTGAGGACTCTGGGCCTTTTTCTTTCGGGGGTGGTTCTTTCTGTCCTTTTCACCCCCCTTAGATTTTGGGTTCTTTTTTTTAAAATAGGGCTTGCAGGCATTCTAGACCTTATTTGCGTTCTCGCCTGTAAGTAGCCGGTCGGTGGTTGGTGTTAGCGTTTAGGTCTGGTGTTAGTGTTAGGTTTGATGTGTGTTAGTATTAGGATTACATAAGATTAGTGGGTGATGTGTTCTTTTTCTTGTATTTTAGGATTTCGGATATATATAATGAGAAACCCACGTGTGGGTGGTCGGAAAGTGGGTAAGGGTGGTGGTGGTGAGTTTTGGTAACGTGTGTTAGTTTGATGTGTTAGGGTTTCTTTAATGTATATGTTATTTCTTTTTGTATATATACTGGCAGTAGTTTTTAAAATAAACAAAAATTTACAGCGGAAGTAGTGTGCTTCCTGCAAAATATGCACCTGAAGCTAGCCCTTATTGCTGTGTTTTCCTGTTGTGTAACACAGGCAGGCATCTGCAGCACTTACATCGGGCGTAGTGTGCCTCCTGCACATTATACATCTGAAGCTAGCCCTTATTACTCGTGGTTTTTTTCTTTTGTGTTACACTAACAGGCATCTGCAGCACTTACAGCGGGCATAGTGTGCTTCCTGAAAAATATACACCTGAAGCTAGCACTTATTGCTGTGTTTTCCTGTTGTGTAACACAGGCAGGCATCTGCAGCACTTACAGCGGGCGTAGTGTGCCTCCGCCAAAATATACACTTGAAGCTAGCCCTTATTGCTGTGTTTTCCTGTTGTGTAACACAGGCAGGCATCTGCAGCACTTACAGCGGGCGTAGTGTGCCTCCTGCACAGTATACACCTGAAGCTTGCCCTTATTGCTGTGTTTTCCTGTTGTGTAACACAGGCAGGCATCTGCAGCACTTACAGCAGGCGTAGTGTGCCTCCTGCACATTATACACCTGAAGCTAGCCCTTATTGCTCGTGTTTTTTTTCTTTTGTGTTACACTAACAGGCATTTGCAGCACTTACAGTGGAAGTAGTGTGCTTCCTGCAAAATATCCACCTGAAGCTAGCCCTTATTGCTGTGTTTTCCTGTTGTGTAACACAGGCAGGCATCTGCAGCACTTACA
This sequence comes from Rana muscosa, assembly GCA_029206835.1. NCBI lineage: Eukaryota > Metazoa > Chordata > Amphibia > Anura > Ranidae > Rana > Rana muscosa. The sequence continues at coordinate 501,977,371 of CM055117.1, forward strand.
GCGGGTGTAGTGTGCCTCCTACACAGTATACAACTGAAGCTACCCCTTATTGCTGGTTTTCCCATCTCCCTGCAGGCCATTAGAATGTCTGGAAGGCAAATAAGGAGAGGCAGACAGTCAGGATCCAATAAAAGAGGGCAAGCAGGCTCTGTGTCTAGAGACAACAGTGCTGGTCGTGGACGCGGTGCATCGTCATCAGCACGTGGCCATGGAACACGCTTGTCCTTATTTTCGGCAGCTGGACATGTTGAGCCGCATCATGCCGAAGACTTGGTAGAGTGGATGACCAAGCCCTCCTCATCCTCTCTCACCCAGGCTCAGGGTACTGGCAAAGCAGCTGCCAAAGCGTTCTCTTCCCTCGTATCAATGTCATCATCGGTCACTCCTTCCCTAGACCCACGGTGTCCTCCTGAGGAGTCCCCCGAACTGTTTGAGCACAGTGTTGGGTACATGCTCCAGGAGGATGCCCAGCATTTCGAAGGGTCTGATGATGATACCCAGCTAGAGGAAGGCAGTAGCGTGAGAGCAGAGAGAGGGGATACTCAAGAAGGACAGCAATCTGGCAGTCATGTTCCAGTAGCTGCAGCATACTGCCAGATTGGCTCCAGGGATGAGAAGGGAGGGGATGATGAGGTCACTGACTCTACGTGGGTGCCTGATAGGAGAGAGGAGGAGGAGGATGAGGAGGAGGCACATCTCCAACGAGGAAGGATGCCCTCGGGGGGCCAGCGTAAGGGCAGCACACCGACTGAATCACACCGCAGAGCTCCGCCTGTGCAGGGCGCTGCCTCTGCCCGTTATTCCAAAATTCTTTGGTGTGGGCCTTTTTTGAGTCGAGTGCATCAGATCGCACTGCTGCTGTTTGCAACATATGTCTGAAGCATATCTCGCGTGGCCAAAACATCAGCCGCTTGGGCACCACATGCTTGACCAGACATATGTTGACCTGCCATGCAGCTCGTTGGCAAGCGTATCTTAAAGACCCACACCAAAGAACAAAGCGGACCTCTCCTTGCTCCTCATCAGCTGGGATCTCCAACCCCACTGTACCTTCAGTTCTCTCTGAAACCTGCACTGAGAGGAATGAAGGTGTAGAATTAGGTGTGTCACAGCCAAGTACTTGCGGGCACTCTGCTAGCAGTACACAGACGTCCGATTCTAGCAGGCAAATTTCCCTGCTCCAGCTGCTGGACCGTCGAAAGAAGTTCACTCCCAGCCATCCACATGCCCAGCGGTTGAATGCTAGCTTGGCTAAATTGCTAGCAATTCAACTGCTGCCTTTTCAGTTGGTAGACTCGGCCCCCTTCTGAGTTTGTGCAATGTGCGGTTCCTCAGTGGCAGGTTCCCAAACGCCACTTTTTCTCACGGAAGGCGATTCCGGCTCTCTACCGGCATGTGGAAGGCAATGTCCATGCCTCGCTGGACAGGGCGGTCAGCGGTAAGGTGCATATTACCGCTGACTCATGGTCCAGCAGGCATGGACAGGGACGTTACCTTTCTTTAACGGCCCATTGGGTCACTCTTTTGGCAGCTGGGAAGGATGCAGGACAAGGTGCAGTAGTGTTGGAGGTTGTTCCGCCGCCATGCCTCCAAAATGCTACTACTGGTTGTTGTGACACACCTCTCTCCTCCACCCCCTCCTCTTCTTCTTCCTCCATGGCCTCTTCCTGTGCTTTGTCCTCGGAACCAGCGGTGCTCCGTAGGCGTTCAAGGAGCTACGCAAGTACGCAGGCAAAAATATGCCATGCCGTGCTTGCGCTGGTGTGTTTGGGGGACAGGAGCCACACTGGGTCAGAGGTTCTGTCTGCTCTGCAGGGGCAGGCCGAGAGGTGGTTGACACCACGCCAGCTTAAGCCAGGAATGGTGGTTTGCGCACTCCGACAGGGACAACTGACCCATGTGCCCTGTGTGGCTCACATCCTTAACCTGGTGGTGCAACGGTTCTTGGGCAGGTACCCGGGCTTACAGGATGTCCTGAGGCAGGCCAGGAAAGTCTGTGTGCATTTCCGCAGATCATATAATGCCAGTGCTTGGCTGGCTGAGCTGCAAAAGGAGTTGAACCTGCCCAAGAACCGCCTTATATGTGACATGCCCACCAGGTGGAACTCAACGTTGGCCATGCTGCAGTGGCTGCACACACAGCAGAGGGCCATCAATGAGTACCTGTGCGACTACGGCACCAGGACAGGGTCAGGGGAGCTCAGGTTTTTTTCACCACGCCAGTGGGGCATGATCAGGGATGCATGCACTGTCCTGGCACCATTTGAGGAGGCCACGAGGATGGTGAGCAGTGACAGTGCATGCATCAGTGACACTGTACCTCTTGTCCACCTGTTGGAGCATACGCTGCTTGGAATAATGGACAGGGCACTTGAGGCAGAACAGAGGCAGGAAGAGGAGGACTTCCTTGCCTCTCAAGGCCCCCTTTACCCAGACAGTGTTCCTTCTGTCCCACCCATCACACAGGATGAGGACGAGGAGGAGGAGGAGGATTGTGTCAGCATGGAGGTGAAGCCTGGCACTCAGCATCAACAGCAGCAGTCTTTTAGGAATGATTTACAGTCCCAACAAACCCGTGGACTTGTACGTGGCTGGGAGGAGGTGGCTGCGGATCATGTCGTCCTTACTGACCCAGAGGACCTCGGACCAAATGCCTCAGCTAACCTACGCTGCATGGCCTCCCTGATCCTGCAAAGTCTGCGGAAGGATCCTCGTATTCTTCGAATCAAGGAGAGGGACCATTACTGGCTGGCCACTCTCCTTGATCCACGGTACAAGGGTAAGGTTGCGGACCTTATCTTGCCGTCGCAGAGGGAGCAGAGGATGAGACATCTCTGGGAGGCCTTGCAGAAATGTCTGTGCAACGCGGTCCCAGAGACTGGGAGGTTACAAACTCCTGGTCCTGGACAAAGAGTTGCTGAGGCTTCGGTCAGTAGCAGAAGGAGCGGTGGAGAAGGTGGCCGTCTGACCGATGCGTTCAGACAATTTTTTAGTCCGCAGCCCCAAGGTATGATCTGTTCCAGCAACCATCGCCAGCGTCTGATATACATGGTGCAGGAATACCTAGGGGCAAGGTCAGACTTGGACACCTTTTCCACCGTAAATCCTCTGGCTTACTGGGTGTTGAGGATGGATCACTGGCCAGAGCTTGCACAGTATGCAATTGAGCTACTGGCCTGTCCTGCATCCAGCGTTCTTTTGGAATGCACATTCAGTGCTGCTGGAGGCTTTGTCACGGATCACAGGGTGCGCCTGTCCACTGACTCGGTTGATCGACTGACCTTCATAAAGATGAACCAGTCTTGGATCACCACCAGCTACCAAGCACCTGAAGCTGATATAACAGAATAATTTATTTTCAAATGTCACATCCCTTCAAGACTGATGCTGATGCTGAGTGACTGTCCTGTTATGTTGACTGACTATCCTCCTCCTCCTCAATGATCCGATTCTTGATGATAGCTTGGAAGAACTTTTTTGTTTCTGGGTGCCGCCACCAGTGGCTAAGGCCCAATTTTTCAGCCCCTGTTTAACAGGGGCACGTAATTACAATTTTTTATGCAATGCTTTGCAGCAGGCATAGGCGTGCGCACAGGGTGTGCCGGGTGTGCCTGGGCACACCCTAATCACCCCATGTGCATTAGCATTATCAAGGGGTGGCACCAGGTGGGTGGTTGGGGTCCCAGTGGCCAGTGTAAATGTCCCCATTATATTAAAGGCTAGGTTCAACTGTAGGAACACTACACCTATACTTGTTCTGTATCATCCCCCAGCGTCTATCATTACCAACGTTACCCCTTATAGGTTTTTTAAGCTACCCATAGGTAAGAGTGTTAGGACCAAGTAATTTGCTCCCCCTCTTTTCCCTCTAATCAATTACCATTGATTATGAAATTATTCTTTACTCTAGGTATTCCCAGTTTTAATTGCTCCTGAAGAGTGGACTACACAGCCACGAAACGCCTATTTAAGCGTTAGGTGCTTGGATGTGGCTGCCTCTTCTCTCTCGGCACACCTAGCGTGACGTTGGTGGAGTTCTGCTGGCTGGCGGGATGGTCCTTACCCTGATTCCCTTAATAATCTTTCTCATACAATATACCTTACTATGGTTACCCACAATTGACCAGCCCACTGCTGCATCCCATTTCAGGTAAACTCACTGTTGATATATTCACTATGGTCACTTGTTTTATTCCCTTATTATGTTACTTTTCACCCTGCTAATTTACCCACCCAATAGGATGTTCGATTCCTATATTCTCTATGTATATACCCACACATATCAGTCCCTTATTTTCTTTCCCCCTTCATTTACCCACCATTAATACCTATTATCCTTTATTATGCTATCCCACTCACACCATTAGGACGATCGTTTTTCTATGCTCCTTTTTTCCTACCTCACTCATAGGTCATACAAATCCCCCCCTTCCCTTACTAGCTCAGTAGTATTACCTATATGTTTACCATTTTCTATATTATTATTTATTACAGAAGCCTTTCTTGGGCTCAGTACAAGTACTGCAGCTATGGAACTACCAAGGGGATTTTGTTATGCAACCCTTCACCTCAGGGCCGAGGGCCCTCTCTGCCGCCGCATTGCCTGCACCTCAGCTCCCGGGGGGGATGTTCTGTATCATCCCCCAGCGTCTATCATTACCAACGTTACCCCTTATAGGTTTTTTAAGCTACCCATAGGTAAGAGTGTTAGGACCAAGTAATTTGCTCCCCCTCTTTTCCCTCTAATCAATTACCATTGATTATGAAATTATCCTTTACTCTAGGTATTCCCAGTTTTAATTGCTCCTGAAGAGTGGACTACACAGCCACGAAATGCGTAGAGCCTACACAAGTGTTGCCATGTCACAATAATCATGTACATACCATGGGTTTTATGTTGTTTGAATCATCAATTAATTCAATATAATACCAATCATGTTTTTACAATTTCACACAATTTTGGGCATACTGCTGGTCTTATCAATGATTATATGTTATTATGTATACTATGCAATTTATTATGAACAATTGTGATTTACCAATCATGTTCTTATCTAATTTGTATTGTGTCTACTGTTTAATGATGACCATTATGTACTTTATTATGCTCAATTGTGATAATAAATATTGTCTACACTATATTGATTGATTCATTCCACCCAAGTGCTGTGTCTCATACAAAGTCCGACCCTTTTCCTTTTTCATATAATAGGGATGGAGACCTGTGTACTGGATGGTCACGGTCTCATATAAAGTCCCAAACAATCTCCTTTTAACACCTATACTTAGGATGTAACAAAATATGCTCCCAATCAACTGTCTCCCACCATCAGAGCCCCCTCCCTGTGACAGCAGGTGGCGTTCATGTGTGTTTGAGCTTTGGGGTGCACACCCTAATACAATAGGCTGTGCACGCCTATGGCAGCAGGGCTCATTCCTGCACTCCAACTAGAGTATCTGGGAGAGGTTGCAGTGTCGTGGCACCAGCACCAGTGCCTAAGGCCCAATTTTTCTGCCCCTGTTTAACAGGGGCGTGTAATTACAATTTTTGATGCAATACTTTGCAACAGGGCTCATTGCTGTGCTCCAAGTTCAGTATCTGTGAGGGGTTGCAGTGTTGTGGCACCAGTGCCTAAGGCCCAATTTTTCTGCCCCTGTTTAACAGGGGCATGTAATTACAATTCTTGATCTAATAATTCACAGCAGGGCCCATTCATGCGCCCACCAAGAGTAACTGTGAGGGCTTACAGTGTTGTGACAACACCACCAACACCACTACCAAAGGCCCAATTTTTCAGCCCCTGTTCAACAGGGCCATGCAATTACAATTCTTGATCTAATAATTCACAGCAGGGCCCATTCATGCGCCCACCAAGAGTAACTGTGAGGGCTCACAGTGTTGTGGCACCAGCACCACCACCAAAGGCCCAATTTTTCCTACCACTGTTCAACAATGGCATGTAAATACAATTCCTGATATATTAGTTCACAGCAGGGCGTTCCAGCGCCCACCAAGAATAACTGTGAGGGCTCACAGTGTTGTGGCAACACCAACATGTAAGGGGCAAATTTTAGCAGAGTATATACGGCAGGCCCCTACTTTCAAACATCCAACTTACAAACGACTCCTACTTGCAAACGGAAGGAGACAACAGGAAGTGAGAGGAAATCTACCCCTAGGAAGGGAAATTCTCTCCTGTAAGAGTTAATATGGGAAAAAGGTGTCTCCTCTCTACTGATGCTTTATCACCAATCCTTGTTTCAATAAAAACCACACTTTTCAAAAACATTTGTCATTGGGACGGAAAGTGAGGTGAAATGTTCTGAACAAGGGGCACAGACAGCAAAACAAATGTTACAGGGGTGATAACCCTTCCCTATGTTTTCCAAAAAGCTTAAAAATCGATTTTTTGGCTGGAGCTACACTTAAACAATGTGCGTGTTCAAAATTACAAACAGATTCTACTTAACCACTTAAGCCCCGGACCATTTTGTAGCTAAAGGACCAGAGCTGTTTTCAGAATTTTGCACTGCGCTGCTTTAACTGTAAATTGTGCGGACATGCAATGTTGTACCCAAACGAAATTTGCGTCCTTTTCTTCCCACAAATAGAGCTTTCTTTTTATGGTATTTGATTGCCTCTGCGATTTTTATTTTTTGTGATATAAATGGAAAAAGACCGAAAATTTTGAAAAAAAATGATATTTTCTACTTTTTGTTATAAGAAAAATCGAATAAACTCAATTTTAGTCATATATTTAGGCCAAAATGTATTCAGCCACATGTCTTTAGCAAAAAGAATGTCAATAAGCGTATATTTATTGGTTAGCGCAAAAGTTATAGCGTTTACAAACTAGGGTACATTTTCTGGAATTTTGAGTCGAGTGCATCAGATCGCACTGCTGCTGTTTGCAACATATGTCTGAAGCATATCTCGCGTGGCCAAAACATCAGCCGCTTGGGCACCACATGCTTGACCAGACATATGTTGACCTGCCATGCAGCTCGTTGGCAAGCGTATCTTAAAGACCCACACCAAAGAACAAAGCGGACCTCTCCTTGCTCCTCATCAGCTGGGATCTCCAACCCCACTGTACCTTCAGTTCTCTCTGAAACCTGCACTGAGAGGAATGAAGGTGTAGAATTAGGTGTGTCACAGCCAAGTACTTGCGGGCACTCTGCTAGCAGTACACAGACGTCCGATTCTAGCAGGCAAATTTCCCTGCTCCAGCTGCTGGACCGTCGAAAGAAGTTCACTCCCAGCCATCCACATGCCCAGCGGTTGAATGCTAGCTTGGCTAAATTGCTAGCAATTCAACTGCTGCCTTTTCAGTTGGTAGACTCGGCCCCCTTCTGAGTTTGTGCAATGTGCGGTTCCTCAGTGGCAGGTTCCCAAACGCCACTTTTTCTCACGGAAGGCGATTCCGGCTCTCTACCGGCATGTGGAAGGCAATGTCCATGCCTCGCTGGACAGGGCGGTCAGCGGTAAGGTGCATATTACCGCTGACTCATGGTCCAGCAGGCATGGACAGGGACGTTACCTTTCTTTAACGGCCCATTGGGTCACTCTTTTGGCAGCTGGGAAGGATGCAGGACAAGGTGCAGTAGTGTTGGAGGTTGTTCCGCCGCCATGCCTCCAAAATGCTACTACTGGTTGTTGTGACACACCTCTCTCCTCCACCCCCTCCTCTTCTTCTTCCTCCATGGCCTCTTCCTGTGCTTTGTCCTCGGAACCAGCGGTGCTCCGTAGGCGTTCAAGGAGCTACGCAAGTACGCAGGCAAAAATATGCCATGCCGTGCTTGCGCTGGTGTGTTTGGGGGACAGGAGCCACACTGGGTCAGAGGTTCTGTCTGCTCTGCAGGGGCAGGCCGAGAGGTGGTTGACACCACGCCAGCTTAAGCCAGGAATGGTGGTTTGCGCACTCCGACAGGGACAACTGACCCATGTGCCCTGCGTGGCTCACGTCCTTAACCTGGTGGTGCAACGGTTCTTGGGCAGGTACCCGGGCTTACAGGATGTCCTGAGGCAGGCCAGGAAAGTCTGTGTGCATTTCCGCAGATCATATAATGCCAGTGCTTGGCTGGCTGAGCTGCAAAAGGAGTTGAACCTGCCCAAGAACCGCCTTATATGTGACATGCCCACCAGGTGGAACTCAACGTTGGCCATGCTGCAGTGGCTGCACACACAGCAGAGGGCCATCAATGAGTACCTGTGCGACTACGGCACCAGGACAGGGTCAGGGGAGCTCAGGTTTTTTTCACCACGCCAGTGGGGCATGATCAGGGATGCATGCACTGTCCTGGCACCATTTGAGGAGGCCACGAGGATGGTGAGCAGTGACAGTGCATGCATCAGTGACACTGTACCTCTTGTCCACCTGTTGGAGCATACGCTGCTTGGAATAATGGACAGGGCACTTGAGGCAGAACAGAGGCAGGAAGAGGAGGACTTCCTTGCCTCTCAAGGCCCCCTTTACCCAGACAGTGTTCCTTCTGTCCCACCCATCACACAGGATGAGGACGAGGAGGAGGAGGAGGATTGTGTCAGCATGGAGGTGAAGCCTGGCACTCAGCATCAACAGCAGCAGTCTTTTAGGAATGATTTACAGTCCCAACAAACCCGTGGACTTGTACGTGGCTGGGAGGAGGTGGCTGCGGATCATGTCGTCCTTACTGACCCAGAGGACCTCGGACCAAATGCCTAAGCTAACCTACGCTGCATGGCCTCCCTGATCCTGCAAAGTCTGCGGAAGGATCCTCGTATTCTTCGAATCAAGGAGAGGGACCATTACTGGCTGGCCACTCTCCTTGATCCACGGTACAAGGGTAAGGTTGCGGACCTTATCTTGCCGTCGCAGAGGGAGCAGAGGATGAGACATCTCTGGGAGGCCTTGCAGAAATGTCTGTGCAACGCGGTCCCAGAGACTGGGAGGTTACAAACTCCTGGTCCTGGACAAAGAGTTGCTGAGGCTTCGGTCAGTAGCAGAAGGAGCGGTGGAGAAGGTGGCCGTCTGACCGATGCGTTCAGACAATTTTTTAGTCCGCAGCCCCAAGGTATGATCTGTTCCAGCAACCATCGCCAGCGTCTGATATACATGGTGCAGGAATACCTTGGGGCAAGGTCAGACTTGGACACCTTTTCCACCGTAAATCCTCTGGCTTACTGGGTGTTGAGGATGGATCACTGGCCAGAGCTTGCACAGTATGCAATTGAGCTACTGGCCTGTCCTGCATCCAGCGTTCTTTTGGAATGCACATTCAGTGCTGCTGGAGGCTTTGTCACGGATCACAGGGTGCGCCTGTCCACTGACTCGGTTGATCGACTGACCTTCATAAAGATGAACCAGTCTTGGATCACCACCAGCTACCAAGCACCTGAAGCTGATATAACAGAATAATTTATTTTTAAATGTCACATCCCTTCAAGACTGATGCTGATGCTGAGTGACTGTCCTGTTATGTTGACTGACTATCCTCCTCCTCCTCAATGATCCGATTCTTGATGATAGCTTGGAAGAACTTTTTGTTTCTGGGTGCCGCCACCAGTGGCTAAGGCCCAATTTTTCAGCCCCTGTTTAACAGGGGCACGTAATTACAATTTTTTATGCAATGCTTTGCAGCAGGCATAGGCGTGCGCACAGGGTGTGCCGGGTGTGCCTGGGCACACCCTAATCACCCCATGTGCATTAGCATTATCAAGGGGTGGCACCAGGTGGGTGGTTGGGGTCCCAGTGGCCAGTGTAAATGTCCCCATTATATTAAAGGCTAGGTTCAACTGTAGGAACACTACACCTATACTTGTTCTGTATCATCCCCCAGCGTCTATCATTACCAACGTTACCCCTTATAGGTTTTTTAAGCTACCCATAGGTAAGAGTGTTAGGACCAAGTAATTTGCTCCCCCTCTTTTCCCTCTAATCAATTACCATTGATTATGAAATTATTCTTTACTCTAGGTATTCCCAGTTTTAATTGCTCCTGAAGAGTGGACTACACAGCCACGAAACGCCTATTTAAGCGTTAGGTGCTTGGATGTGGCTGCCTCTTCTCTCTCGGCACACCTAGCGTGACGTTGGTGGAGTTCTGCTGGCTGGCGGGATGGTCCTTACCCTGATTCCCTTAATAATCTTTCTCATACAATATACCTTACTATGGTTACCCACAATTGACCAGCCCACTGCTGCATCCCATTTCAGGTAAACTCACTGTTGATATATTCACTATGGTCACTTGTTTTATTCCCTTATTATGTTACTTTTCACCCTGCTAATTTACCCACCCAATAGGATGTTCGATTCCTATATTCTCTATGTATATACCCACACATATCAGTCCCTTATTTTCTTTCCCCCTTCATTTACCCACCATTAATACCTATTATCCTTTATTATGCTATCCCACTCACACCATTAGGACGATCGTTTTTCTATGCTCCTTTTTTCCTACCTCACTCATAGGTCATACAAATCCCCCCCTTCCCTTACTAGCTCAGTAGTATTACCTATATGTTTACCATTTTCTATATTATTATTTATTACAGAAGCCTTTCTTGGGCTCAGTACAAGTACTGCAGCTATGGAACTACCAAGGGGATTTTGTTATGCAACCCTTCACCTCAGGGCCGAGGGCCCTCTCTGCCGCCGCATTGCCTGCACCTCAGCTCCCGGGGGGGATGTTCTGTATCATCCCCCAGCGTCTATCATTACCAACGTTACCCCTTATAGGTTTTTTAAGCTACCCATAGGTAAGAGTGTTAGGACCAAGTAATTTGCTCCCCCTCTTTTCCCTCTAATCAATTACCATTGATTATGAAATTATCCTTTACTCTAGGTATTCCCAGTTTTAATTGCTCCTGAAGAGTGGACTACACAGCCACGAAATGCGTAGAGCCTACACAAGTGTTGCCATGTCACAATAATCATGTACATACCATGGGTTTTATGTTGTTTGAATCATCAATTAATTCAATATAATACCAATCATGTTTTTACAATTTCACACAATTTTGGGCATACTGCTGGTCTTATCAATGATTATATGTTATTATGTATACTATGCAATTTATTATGAACAATCGTGATTTACCAATCATGTTCTTATCTAATTTGTATTGTGTCTACTGTTTAATGATGACCATTATGTACTTTATTATGCTCAATTGTGATAATAAATATTGTCTACACTATATTGATTGATTCATTCCACCCAAGTGCTGTGTCTCATACAAAGTCCGACCCTTTTCCTTTTTCATATAATAGGGATGGAGACCTGTGTACTGGATGGTCATGGTCTCATATAAAGTCCCAAACAATCTCCTTTTAACACCTATACTTAGGATGTAACAAAATATGCTCCCAATCAACTGTCTCCCACCATCAGAGCCCCCTCCCTGTGACAGCAGGTGGCGTTCATGTGTGTTTGAGCTTTGGGGTGCACACCCTAATACAATAGGCTGTGCACGCCTATGGCAGCAGGGCTCATTCCTGCACTCCAACTAGAGTATCTGGGAGAGGTTGCAGTGTCGTGGCACCAGCACCAGTGCCTAAGGCCCAATTTTTCTGCCCCTGTTTAACAGGGGCGTGTAATTACAATTTTTGATGCAATACTTTGCAACAGGGCTCATTGCTGTGCTCCAAGTTCAGTATCTGTGAGGGGTTGCAGTGTTGTGGCACCAGTGCCTAAGGCCCAATTTTTCTGCCCCTGTTTAACAGGGGCATGTAATTACAATTCTTGATCTAATAATTCACAGCAGGGCCCATTCATGCGCCCACCAAGAGTAACTGTGAGGGCTTACAGTGTTGTGACAACACCACCAACACCACTACCAAAGGCCCAATTTTTCAGCCCCTGTTCAACAGGGCCATGCAATTACAATTCTTGATCTAATAATTCACAGCAGGGCCCATTCATGCGCCCACCAAGAGTAACTGTGAGGGCTCACAGTGTTGTGGCACCAGCACCACCACCAAAGGCCCAATTTTTCCTACCACTGTTCAACAATGGCATGTAAATACAATTCCTGATATATTAGTTCACAGCAGGGCGTTCCAGCGCCCACCAAGAATAACTGTGAGGGCTCACAGTGTTGTGGCAACACCAACATGTAAGGGGCAAATTTTAGCAGAGTATATACGGCAGGCCCCTACTTTCAAACATCCAACTTACAAACGACTCCTACTTGCAAACGGAAGGAGACAACAGGAAGTGAGAGGAAATCTACCCCTAGGAAGGGAAATTCTCTCCTGTAAGAGTTAATATGGGAAAAAGGTGTCTCCTCTCTACTGATGCTTTATCACCAATCCTTGTTTCAATAAAAAACACACTTTTCAAAAACATTTGTCATTGGGACGGAAAGTGAGGTGAAATGTTCTGAACAAGGGGCACAGACAGCAAAACAAATGTTACAGGGGTGATAACCCTTCCCTATGTTTTCCAAAAAGCTTAAAAATCGATTTTTTGGCTGGAGCTACACTTAAACAATGTGCGTGTTCAAAATTACAAACAGATTCTACTTAACCACTTAAGCCCCGGACCATTTTGTAGCTAAAGGACCAGAGCTGTTTTCAGAATTTTGCACTGCGCTGCTTTAACTGTAAATTGTGCGGACATGCAATGTTGTACCCAAACGAAATTTGCGTCCTTTTCTTCCCATAAATAGAGCTTTCTTTTTATGGTATTTGATTGCCTCTGCGATTTTTATTTTTTGTGATATAAATGGAAAAAGACCGAAAATTTTGAAAAAAAATGATATTTTCTACTTTTTGTTATAAGAAAAATCGAATAAACTCAATTTTAGTCATATATTTAGGCCAAAATGTATTCAGCCACATGTCTTTAGCAAAAAGAATGTCAATAAGCGTATATTTATTGGTTAGCGCAAAAGTTATAGCGTTTACAAACTAGGGTACATTTTCTGGAATTTACACAGCTTTAAATTTATGACTGCCTATCTCATTTCTTGAGGTGCTAAAATGGCAGGGCAGTACAAAACCCCCCCAAATGACCCCATTTTGGAAAGTAGACACCCCAGGGAAATTGCTGAGAGGCATGTTGAGCCCATTGAACATTTTTTTTTTGTCCCAAGTGATTGAATAATGACAAAAAAAAAAAAAAATTACAAAAAGTTGTCACTAAATGATATATTGCTCACACATGCCATGATTATATGTGGAATTGCACCCCAAAATACATTCTGCTCCTTCTCCTGAGTACGGGGATACCACATGTGTGGGACTTTTTAGGAGCCTAGCCGCTTACGGGACCCCGGAAACCAAGCACCGCCTTCAGGATTTCTAAGGGCACAAATTTTTGATTTCACTCCTCACTGCCTATCACAGTTTTGAAGGCCATAAAATGCCAAAATAGCACAAAACCCCCCCAAATGACCCCATTTTGGAAAGTAGACACCCCAAGCTATTTGCTGAGAGGCATGTTGAGTCCATGGAATATTTTATATTTTGCCACAAGTTGCCGGAATATGACAAACTTTTTTTTTTTGCACAAAGTTGTCACTAAATGATATATTGCTCACACATGCCATGGGCATATGTGAAATTACACCCCAAAATACATTCTGCTGCTTCTCCTGAGTACGGGGATACCACATGTGTGGGACTTTTTTGGAGCCTAGCCGCGTACGGGACCCCAAAAACCAAGCACCGCCTTCAAGATTTCTAAGGGAATACATTTTTGATTTCACTCCTCACTACCTATCACAGTTTTGAAGGCCATAAAATGCCAAGATGGCACAAACCCCCCCAAATGACCCCATTTTGGAAAGTAGACACCCCAAGCTATTTGCTGAGAGGCATGTTGAGCCCATTGAATATTTATTTTTTGTCCCAAATTATTGAATAATGACAAAAAGAAAAAAAAAATACAAAAAGTTGTCACTAAATGATATATTGCTCACACATGCCATGGTTATATGTGGAATTGCACCCCAAAATACATTCTGCTCCTTCTCCTGAGTACGGGGATACCACATGTGTGGGACTTTTTAGGAGCCTAGCCGCTTACGGGACCCGGAAACCAAGCACCGCCTTCAGGATTTCTTTTCAAATAGTTTTTATTATTTATATCTCAAACAGAAACATATACATTTACAGCAATCAGGATGTACATTGAATTGTCACTAAGCGTGTTTCGCTTTATATAGGTAATGTACATAAAATGTCATTGCAATAAGTCCATAGAAGGGTATAATCTCTCATTAGTTGTTAACATTTGTACTGGCCCCCCCGCTCCGGACACCCCAAATGGGTACTAACTGTGTCCAGAGCGCAGACCCATATCTTACATTGGTTTACCTTCTATTCTATCACGTACAATAATATCCTTGGACAACTCATAGTTACATAAGTATATATTGAGATCAATAGAAAATTAAAACAAAAACAGACAGAACATAGACAAAAACAAGAATAAGAACAAGAACATCATGTACCATGCAAGGTTATCTGTGAGTGTTCGTCATTTGGGAAGGTAGCTATCCAAGTCTCCCAACAGGGTTTAAATGTAGCTAGTGTTTGGGTTCTAACAGCAAAGTATCTTTCATAAACATACTGTTGCTTAACTCTAGAAATGACTTCAGACACATTTGGTGCATTAAGGGATTTCCACTTGGCAGTAATTGTTAGTTTTGCTGCAATCAAAATATGCGTGATCACTGGTCTGAAAGTTTTAGGCTGTAAGTGAATACCTATGTTTAATATAGCCAACTGAGGGGATGGTGAGATAATCAGACCTGTAATTCTAGTGATTAACGAGAACACCGAATTCCAAAAACTTTTTACAGCCCTACATGTCCATAGAATATGCATTATACCACCCTTTTCTCCACATTCTCTCCAGCAGCTAGTTGATGAGTTGGAATATATCTGCGCTAGCCTTACAGGCGTCAAATAGGCTCTATATAGTACCTTCAGGATCAATTCCCAGTGGTTCACACAGTGGGAGTAGCGAAAGTGCGACTGTAAAGCATTCCGCCACTCTCCCTGCGAGATAGGAGTCCCCATGTCCTTTTCCCAATTTACCATATTTGTAGTTTTTTTAAAACCACCTCCATATTGTAGTGCGGAGTAGAACCTTGAAAGGCCTTTGGTTCCCTCACTGTAAGTTTCCATATATGCCCATGTTTCACTATGGACACAATAGGACACCCCCGGGTTCTTTTCGTGAAAATGGTTGAGTCTGTATGTCGAATATGAGGCCAGTTCCTGTTGTTTGTCTACCACCCCCTTATATGTTAGAAATCCTCTATCTACCCAGGATTTAGTATCTATGTCAGGGATTAAATACTCATAGAGTTGTAGAGGGAAGTCCCTGCAGCATTCCAGTTGTTCTGGAGGTAAAGTAGCGTGAAGCTTCTTCCATGCTGTCAGGGTTGCCTCTATAGATGGGCATGTCTTGTAGTGGAGGGTCATATGGGTCAAGCTCGACAACAGCAGCGCAGGCAGCCGTTTGCCGCCTACCACACTCCTCTCAATCTGGACCCATAGTTTGTCGGAGGTCTGCTCAAACCACATTTTAGTCTGGTCAAGGCGAGCTGCGCAGTAGTAGTTTCTGAGGTTGGGAAAATTAACTCCCCCGTTTTTTTTGTGTCTACCCAAGATAGAATAAGAGATCTTAGCCATTTTCCCTCCCCAGACAAATTTCCTAAATAGCTTGTCTACCTCTATGAAAAATCTCTCTGGTATTGTTATTGGTATTGTCCTAAAGTAATATATTATCTTTGGCAATACAGTCATTTTTAATGCAGCAGCCCTCCCCAGCCATGAAATTTCGAGCTTAGATATATGTTTGATATCCTGTTTAATTGTACTCATCAGTTTGGGATAATTTGCTTCGTATGTAGATGATGTTGGGGATGCCAACGTGACCCCTAAATACGTTAGATTATTTGTGACCCACTGAAAGGGGAATTTTGCCTTGAGTTGGTCTTTCAGTTTCTTCGACACACCTATGGGTAAGATAGATGATTTGGTAGGATTTAATTTGTAGTAAGACACTGACCCAAAGGTATGCAGAATCTCCTGTACTTTTTCTAAGGAAGTAGCTGGGTTTGTCAAAGTCAATACCACGTCATCTGCAAACAGTCCTATCTTGTGGGTGTAACCCCCCACCTCAATGCCAGACACTGAGTCGCATGACCTAATGGCCTCCGCCAGGGGCTCCATCATCAATGTGAAGATCAATGGAGAAAGAGGGCATCCCTGGCGGGTACCATTAGTGATGCTAAATGTATCGGATAGTACATTTGAAGTGAACACTCTTGCCGAAGGTGTAGTATAAAGCGCTAAAATTGCTGAATATATAAAACCTGTTATCCCGAACCTTTGCAAAGTTGCTCCCAGGAACCCCCAGTGCACCCTGTCAAACGCCTTCTCGGCGTCTAGTGTCAGGATCACAGTGGGAGCCCTGCGAGTCTCTGCAACATGCAACAGGTTATACAATCTTCGGGTACCGTCTGGGGCTTGACGCCCCTTCACAAACCCCACCTGGTCTGATTTAACCAGCTGGGGAGTAACCAAAGATAGCCTGTTAGCTATAATCTTTGCATAGATTTTTAGGTCTGTATTAAGCAACGAGATAGGCCGGAAGTTTTGAGGGCAATTCGGCTTTTTCCCCGGTTTAGGGAGAGCTACCACCGTTGCCTGCAGCATTTCATCGGGAAAAGAGCCAGAAGTAGCAGCCAAAGTGAACATCTTTTGTAAATGCGGGGCTAAAATATTTCCGAAAGTTTGGTAATATTCAGCAGAGAACCCATCGCTCCCCGGGGATTTATGCTTAGGGAGAGCTTTTATGGTTTTCAGTATCTCTTGTTCAGTGATTGGGGCATTAAGGGAAGTCAGGGCCTCTGCGTCTAATTTAGGAAAATTGACTGAGGTTAGGAACTTGTTTATTGATTCTTCGCTAGGTTGTATGGTGGTGGGGTCCTTATCAAGGTTATATAAGTCTCCATAGTATTTTTGGAATGCGTTGGCTATTTTTTGGGGATGGTATACTACGTGCCCCGTATGGGGGTCTGTAATAGAATTTAGTTTGGAATTTTGTTGTCTCTTTCTAATATAATTGGCCAAAAGTTTGCCCGCCCTGTTACCATTAGGGATGAGCTTCGAGTTCGAGTCGAACTCATGTTCGACTCGAACATTGCCTGTTCGCCCGTTCGCCGAACAGCGAACAAATTGGGGTGTTCGCGGCAAATTCGAAAAATCTATGGGAGAAATCTAAAGTGCTAATTATAAAGGCTGATATGCAAGTTATTGTCCTAAAAAGTGTTTGGGGACCCGGGTCCTGCCCCAGGGGACATGTATCAATGCAAAAAGAAGTTTTAAAAACGGCCGTTTTTTCGGGAGCAGTGATTTTAATAATGCTTAAAATGAAAAAATAAAAGTGAAATATTCCTTTAAATTTCGTACCTGGGGGGTGTGTATGATATGCATGTGAAGTGGCGCATGTTTCCCGTGCTTAGAACTGTCCCTGCAAAAAGTGTCATTTTTGAAAGAAAAAAATGCATTTAAAACTGACTCGCGGCTATTAATGAATTGTCGGCTCCCGGCAATACATACAAAAGTCATTGATAAAAAAAAAAAAAAAGCGTGGGGGTTCCCCAGAATTCAATTACCAGGCCCTTCAGGTCTGGAATGGATATTAAGGGGAACCCCGCCGCAAATAAAAAAAAAATTGACGTGGGGTTCCCCCAAATATCCATTCCAGGCCCTTCAGATCTGGCATGGATTTTAAGGGGAACTCCACCCCAAATTAAAAAAAAAATGGCGTGGAGTCCCCCTAAAAATCCATACCAGACCCCTTATCCGAGCATGCAACCTGGCCGGCCGCAGGGGAAAAGGGGGGGACGAGAGAGCGGCCCCCCCTCCCTCCTGAACCGTACCAAGCCACATGCCCTCAACATGGGGAGGATGTCCCCATGTTGATGGGGACAAGGGCCTCATCCCCACAACCCTTGCCCGGTGGTTGTGGGGGTCTGCGGGCGGGGGGCTTATCGGAATCTGGAAGACCCCTTTAACAAAGAGGACCCCCAGATCCCGGCCCCCCCCTATGTGAATTGGTAAGGGGTACATTGTACCCCTACCATTTCACGAAGAAAGCGTAAAAAAATGTTTAAAAAAACACACAAACACCTTGAAAAAGTCCTTTATTTAAAAAAAAAAACCATTCCAGCGGTGAAATCCAGTGTCCCGCGGCGATCCCGATGTCCAGCGCTGTCCGTCATTGGTTGTGCCTGAGCGGACCTGATGGGGAACTCCCTCTCAGTATTTTAAATGTATAGACCCGCCCCTTCTAAAGTTCCCCATCAGGTCCGCTCAGCGGACCAGATGCGGAACATGAGAAGGGGCGGGTCTATACATGTATTACCAAAGTGAGAGCAGTTCCCCATCAGGTCCGCCTCCTCGGTATGTCGGACCCGCCTACGTCATTGGCTTGAGCGGGGAACTTCCTTCACTATGTAAATTTAAATTTACATAGTGAAGGAAGTTCCCCGCTCAAGCCAATGACGTAGGCGGGTCTGACATACCGAGGGGGCGGACCTGATGGGGAACTGCTCTCACTTTGGTAATACATGTATAGACCCGCCCCTTCTCATGTTCTGCATCTCGTCCGCTGAGCGGACCTGATGGGGAACATTAGAAGGGGCGGGTCTATACATTTAAAATACTGAGAGGGAGTTCCCCATCAGGTCCGCTCAGGCACAACCAATGAAGGACAGCGCTGGACATCGGGATCGCCGCGGGACACTGGATTTCACCGCTGGAATGTTTATTTATTTATTTTTTTAAATAAAGGACTTTTTCAAGGTGTTTGTGTGTTTTTTTAAACATTTTTTTACGCTTTCTTCGTGAAATGGTAGGGGTACAATGTACCCGTTACCAATTCACATAGGGGGGGGCGGGATCTGGGGGTCCCCTTTGTTAAAGGGGTCTTCCAGATTCCGATAAGCCCCCCGCCCGCAGACCCCCACAACCACCGGGCAAGGGTTGCGGGGATGAGGCCCTTGTCCCCATCAACATGGGGACATCCTCCCCATGTTGAGGGCATGTGGCTTGGTACGGTTCAGGAGGGAGGGGGGGCCGCTCTCTCGTCCCCCCCTTTTCCCCTGCGGCCGGCCAGGTTGCATGCTCGGATAAGGGGTCTGGTATGGATTTTTAGGGGGACTCCACGCCATTTTTTTTTTAAACTTGGGGTGGAGTTCCCCTTAAAATCCATGCCAGATCTGAAGGGCCTGGTAATTGAATTCTGGGGAACCCCCACGCTTTTTTTTTTTTCTCAATGACTTTTGTATGTATTGCCGGGAGCCGACAATTCATTAATAGCCGCAAGTCAGTTTTAAATGCATTTTTTTTCTTTCAAAAATGACATTTTTTGCAGGGACAGTTCTAAGCACGGGAAACATGCGCCACTTCACATGCATATCATACACACCCCCCAGGTACGAAATTTAAAGGAATATTTCACTTTTATTTTTTCATTTTAAGCATTATTAAAATCACTGCTCCCGAAAAAACGGCCGTTTTTAAAACTTCTTTTTGCATTGATACATGTCCCCTGGGGCAGGACCCCGGTCCCCAAACACTTTTTAGGACAATAACTTGCATATTAGCCTTTATAATTAACACTTTAGATTTCGAACGTTCGAGTCCATTGTATTTAATAGGGTTCTAAAGTTTACACGAACATTTTGTCTGTTCGCAGGTTCTGGTGCGAACCGAACAGGGGGGTGTTCGGCTCATCCCTGGTTACCATGGGAGTAGTATGTTGCTTTAAAGCGATTTAGGGAAGCAGTATGGTCTTCTAGCATGGCAAGTCTAAGCTTATTCCTGCACTCCAATAGAGTTGCTTGCGTAGCCTGAGAGGGGTGTGCTTTATTGGAGGACTCTATTCTGGCAAGGTTTTGGAGTATATCATTAAGATGTTTAGCTTTCCGTCTCTTTTCCCTAGCTGCCGCTTGGATCAATAACCCTCTACTATACGCCTTGTGAGCGCACCATACATATAAATCATTCACCTCTTCATTGCAGTTAAGCTGGAAATATTCTACTAACAATTTAGAGATTTGTGCTACTTGAGTCAGATTAGAGAGCAACATAAGATTGTTCCTCCATAAGTAGGAGGGGCTGCAGGTAAATTGCTCCTCCAAAATAATTGACACTGGGGCATGGTCCGACCATGTGATTGTGTGAATTTTCACTTCCTTGGTTCTTTTCAAAAGGGTGAGATCAGATAGAATACAGTCGATTCTGGAGTAGGAATTGTGAGGGGTGGAATAGTAGGTATAGTCCCTCTCAGATGAATTGGCACATCTCCAAGTATCATACAGATCTGCTGTGGCTAGGAATTGTTTCATCTCATATCTACGTGCAGTATGGGGAGAAGAACAGTCCATGGTCTTGTCCACCACGCAGTTAAAGTCTCCGCATAGGAGGAGTGCTCCTTTCTTATGTTTTTTTATTTTGTTGTGCAAAGCCTTTAAGAAAGATGCTTGTCCTGTATTGGGTGCATAGAGGTTTACCAACGTGTACACCACGTTGTTCAGTTCGCATACCAATATAAGAAACCTGCCTTTGTTATCGATAATCTTTTCGATAATATTGAGCCCCACAGATTTATGAATGGCGATCAGCACGCCTTTTTTCTTTTTTGGACCGCAGGCTTGAAAGACATGAGGAAAAAGGGGGTCTGAGCATTTGGGTTGTTTGTCCCGTGCAAAGTGAGTCTCCTGGATACATATAATATCTCCTTTGAGTTTTTTCGCTTCTTGCCACATGGCCCTCCTCTTATATGGGCTATTGAGTCCATGCGCGTTAAGAGATACCACTTTAATAGTCATTTTCAAAACCTTTGGGTAATGCTAAATGTTGCAAACAAGAACCATTAAAGATGTGCAATTCTCTACTTTGGCCCCTAGTGCAGGATAAGAAGTGAGATGGTGGGTACATAATACTGTATGCATTCCGTGAAGATTATAGATCCTACCTGGAATTTTGAACTGAAGCATATCACAGTTAGCCGGTGGACATCCCGAAGGTAGCAGCATAAGATAAAGGACGGATTTTTGGAGACCGAAGTCCATTTGTAGTATGTAGAGGCTTAAAGTAATTTCTGGGTTGTAGACATACAGTTCTTCATAGTTTGCTGGTACATGGAAAAAAGAAAACAGAACAGAAAAAAAAACAAAAGAACACATAAAAAGAGTGATACATGTCACTGTGCGCGAAAACTTTCGCATCAGAACACTAAGGGGGTTAATGCTCCCCAACAACCAGACCCAGTACAAATTCTGGGTAAAGAGAGTGTGAGGGCTTATGCACAATGACCTTCTCTTAGTTAGACCTTTTGCCACTCCATGGGGATTTTTTGATTGTTAGAGGCACCAGGGACTCCCTCTTCTTCTTCTTCTGGGAGTAGTTTCCATTGCCTGGCTAATTTAAGACCGTGATCCAAGTTAGATATAGCATAAGTCTTGTCATTTCTGGTTATGATAATTTTTGTCGGGAAACCCCACGTGTAGGGTATTTTGTGATTTTGGAATAGTTTGGTCAGGGTGGCGAGGTTCTTACGTGCCAACATAGTATGCTGTGAAATGTCAGAAAACACTGATATATCTGAATATGGTTCAGGCAGCGGCGAATTTTTCCTGCTGTATCTCATCAGGTCTTCCTTCACATGAAAGAAGTGAATACGTGTTATCACATCCCTCGGCACTTTGTCTGGTAGATGTTTGGGTTTAGGCAAGCGGTGTGCTCGATCTACAATCACCTCCCTCTCCGGTGTTTCCGGCAGCAGCGCGGAGATAAATTGCTGTACATATTTCCGGAGGTCTGCTGGCATAATGGATTCTGGCACTCCCCGCAGCTTAACATTATTTCTCCTTGCCCGGTCCTCTAAATCTGCCATCTTGTTTTTAATCGCTAATATTTCATCCTCCGCCCCATTGTATGCATCTACCAGTTCGTTATGTGCTGCAGCAAAGTCTCCCATTTTTTCCTCAGTATGAGACACTCTTTCCCCAATAGCGGCAACATCAGCTTTCAGCTGGGTTGTGCACTCCAGCATGTCCCTATGTAGTGAGCCCCTCAAAGTGACCAGCATCTCTTTCATCATTGTATCAGTCAATGGTTGGCCCAGGGTAGGGAAGTCATGGAGTTGTTCCACAAATTCCTTAGTACTGTCTTCTGAGGTGTCATGGCTCCCAAGCTCACCTGGGTATGTGTGCCCCATCGATCGCTTCTGCGATGCCTTCTGTGGGCTGTGTACCGGAGATGCTGCTGGGGATGATCTGCTGCTGTGCCCTGGTGAGGATGCCTGGAAGTTCCGATGCTGTTTTGGAGCTCCGCTTCCGCCGCGGCCTCGCCTCGTGTCTCGTGTTGCGCCGCCATATTGAGGCCTTTCCTCGTCTGCTAGGCCAAAGAAGTCCGTGAGCTTTTTTGGGCCTTTCCCAGGTTTTCTTTTATACATCTTGGCACCGGATAGTAGCTAAACGTGCAGGCTATCTATATTGCCGCTCGGTACACTCTAATGTCGCTTGTAGTCGCTAGATGGGTCTGGATGTTTCAGGAGCTCTCTCCTCAAGCTGCCATCTCCTCGGCTGCTGGCCACGCCCCCTTCAGGATTTCTAAGGGCGCAAATTTTTGATTTCACTCCTCATTGCCTATCACAGTTTCGAAGGCCATAAAATGCCAAAATAGCACAAAACCCCCACACCCAAATGACCCCATTTTGGAAAGTAGACACCCCAAGTTATTTGCTGAGAGGCATGTTGAGTCCATGGAATATTTTATATTTTGCCACAGGCAGTGAGGAGTGAAATCAAAAATTTACACCCTTAGAAATCCTGAAGGCGGTGCTTGGTTTTTGGGGTCCCGTACGCGGCTAGGCTCCCAAAAAGTCCCACACATGTGGTATCCCCGTACTCAGGAGAAGCAACAAAATGTATTTTGGGGTGTAATTCCACATATAACCATGGCATGTCTGAGCAATATATCATTTAGTGACAACTTTTTGTACATTTTTTTTTTCTTTTTGTCATTATTCAATCACTTGGGACAAAAAAAAAAAAAAAATATATTCAATGGGCTCAACATGCCTCTCAGCAAATAGCTTGAGGTGTTTACTTTCCAAAATGGGGTCATTTGGGGGGGTTTTGAACTGTCCTGGCATTTTATGCACAACGTTTAGGAAGCTTATGTCACACATCATCCACTCTTCTAACCACTTGAAGACAAAGCCCTTTCTGACACTTTTTGTTTACATGAAAACATTAATTTTTTTTGCAAGAAAATTATGTTAAACCCCCAAACATTATATATTTTTTTAAAGCAAAGGTCCTACAGATTAAAATAGTGGGTGTTTCATTTTTTTTTTCCACACAGTATTTGCGCAGCGATTTTTCAAACGCATTTTTGGGGGGAAAAACACACTTTTTTTATTTTATATGCACTAAAACACACTATATTGCCCAAATGTTTGATGAAATAAAAAAGATGATCTTAGGCCGAGTACATGGATACCAAACACGACATGTTTTAAAATTGTGCACAAACGTGCAGCGGCGACAAACTACATTCATTTTTAAAAGCCTTTAAAAGCCTTTACAGGTTACCACGTTAGATTTACAGAGGAGGTCTACTGCTAAAACTACTGCACTCGATCTGACCTTTGCGGTGATACCTCACATGCATGGTGCAATTGCTGTTTACATATGACGCTAGACCGGTGCTTGCGTTCGCCTTTGTGCAAGAGCAGGGGGGGACAGCGGTGCTTTTTTTTTTTTTATTATTTATTTTGCTTTTTTATTTTATTTTTAAACTGTTCCTTCCATATTTTTTTTTTACCATTTTTATTGTTATCTCAGGGAATGTAAATATCCCCTATGATAGCAATAGGTAGTGACAGGTACTCTTTTTTTGAAAAAAATAGGGGGGTTAGACCCTAGATCTTTCCTTTGCCCTCAAAGCATCTGACCACACCAAGATCGGTGTGATAAAATGCTTTCCCAATTTCCCAATGGCGCTGTTTATATCCGGGGGGGGGGCATTCCCTCCCACTGCTTGTAAAAGCAGTCTAGAGGCTAATTATCTGCTAGAATTGCTTTTACATGAAAGCCGGCCGCTGGCTGAAAAGAATGATACCAAGATGATACCTAAACCTGCAGGCATCATTCTGGTATAAACATTCAAAGTCCAGCAAGATACCAGTACGTTGCTGGTCCTTGTTGGACATGTATTGTAATCTTTTTTTTCATGCAGCCTGTTGGCTGAACGAAAAAAAGAGATTGATCGGTGGGTATGCCCACCATTAGAATACCTCCCTTCATCCACCCACTTCTAATGATGGGCATACATGCACCATTTATATATGCCGAAGCATGGGGGCATCCTCCCGCAAAAAAGTTATGCCGCGTACACACAGTCGGACTTTTCCACGGGC
The DNA here is from genome assembly GCA_029206835.1 of Rana muscosa. Lineage (NCBI taxonomy): Eukaryota > Metazoa > Chordata > Amphibia > Anura > Ranidae > Rana > Rana muscosa. The sequence goes on from CM055117.1 coordinate 502,001,818, forward strand.
AAGCCTCCATCGGAATTTCGACCGTATGTACGCGGCATAAGGAGCAAAATCGCTCCTCCGCCCCTGCTGCCCCCATGCTTCGGCATATATGCTCTTTTTTTTAACTGTGGGGGTGAAATCACCTCCTACAGCGTTGGAGTCACGGCTTTATGTATCGTGGGAGCAAACGCTGTTGCTGTCAAGATAAATAGATCCGCGCTGCAACTGAATGGCGTACCTGCTAAGCAAATGATGGTTAACATTAAAACAAAGTAACATTACAGTATAACAGTAAGACCATACCATACCTGCAAAGCAAATACCAAAACAAAACCTAGTAAAAAATAAAACATTTTTTTAACGCAACCTGTACCTAAAATATATATATGCCGAAGCATGGGGGCATCCTCCCGCAAAAAAGTTATGCCGCGTACACACGGTCGGACTTTTCCACGGGCAAGCCTCCGTCAGAATTTCGACCGTATGTACGCGGCATTAGGAACAAAATCGCTCCTCCGCCCCTGCTGCCCCCATGCTTCGGCATATATGCTCTTTTTTTTTAACTGTGGTGGTGAAATCACCTCCTACAGCACTGGAGTCACGGCTTTATGTATCGTGGGAGCAAACGCTGTTGCTGTCAAGATAAATAATTCCGCGCTGCAGCTGAATGGCGCACCTGAAAACAAAAAATTACATACCGGAAAAGCAAGCATGATAAAACATTGCAGAATAGAATACAGTAAAAAAGAGCAGAACAATAGAGAGAAAATAGAGAGAGAGAGAACAATAAAACGACAACTATTTTTGGTTTTTTTCTTTTCTATTTTTTTTGTGTTTTGTTTTTTACGTTTTTTTTTCTTTTTTACACTTTTTTTTGTAACTTTAACAACTGTAATGGTTCGGGTCTCTCAAAATGTAATGGCATCTTGGGAGACCCTGTGTAAGTGTGTCCTAGTCTGTGAAATGCTGTACCCTACGCTAAAACTTCACTTTTGAGTGGTAGCGTTCAAAACATTCACCAAGGCAAAGACCAGGTTTGTCAGGACAGCGTGGACAATAATGACGGGTGTCACGCCTAAATCCGCGCTTGCTACAGACACGACATCTTTTTTGGGGGGCTCGTTGGGTAGGGGTACTCTCGAGGACATACGTATAATGCCTCTCATGCAGCCGGCTTACTGCATTTGGTAGGGGATGGTGAGGTGCAGAACCACCTGGATACAGGAGTTCTGTGACTATCTCATTCTGGAATTTTAGAAGAGATAAAGTCCCGCCTGAAGCTCTGTATAGCACATGAGCATTCAGCAAAGCCAATTGGAATAAGGATAGAGACACTTTTTTGTACCATCGTCTCGCCTTACGGTCAATTAGATACGGCGCCAACAACTGGTCGTTGAGGTCCACCCTACCCATATTTTTGTTATATTCGTGGACACAGAGGGGTCTCTCCACAGCACCAGTCGCCGTAGGAATTTGGACTGTCGTGTCTGCATGAAGGGAGGTAAGAAGGAAAACATTCTTATTATCCCTCCACTTCATAGCGAGCAAGTTATTACACTTCACGCAGGCTCTCTCCCCCAGCCTAAGACGGGCATCTACAAGCCGCTGGGGAAAGCCCCGGCGATTAGGTCGCACGGTGCCACATGCTCCATTCTGATGATCAAACAAGTGACTAAACAGTGGCACGCTCGTGTAATAATTGCCCACATACAAGTGGTACCCCTTTTCCGAATAAGGGTGACACCAATTTCCACACTATCTTGCCAGCGCTCCCTATGTAATCCGGGCAGTTGGCTCGGCTCAACCTGACTATCTTTTCCCTCATAAACCATAAAGCTCCATACATAGCCTGTTGCCCTGTCACAGAACTTATAGAGCTTGACCCCGTATCTGGCACACTTGCTGGGAAGGTACTGCTTGAAAGACAAGCGGCCAGAAAATGTAATCAGGGACTCATCAACGCAGACAACTTGATCGGGAATAAACAAGGCTGCAAAACGTTCGTTGAAGTGGTTTATGAGGGGCCAAATTTTGTAGAGCCGGTCGTATTCAGGGTCTCCACGTGGACGACAAAGTTCATTGTCGTTGAAGTGCATGAACCGCAAAATCTGCTCGTATCGTTTCCTGGGCATGGAGGCAGAGAACACGGGCATGTGGTCAATTGGGTGCGTGGACCAATAAGCACGCAATGACGGGAATTTATGTGTGCCCATGTTGAGGGAAAGGGCCAGAAAGGTCTTAAATTCGGAAACCGTAATTGGTTTCCAATCTTTGGCAATAGAAGGCAACTGGGAGTTAGCGGCGATGAATTGACCAGCATATAAATTACTCTGGTCCACAATAGATCTATAGAGATCTTCCGTGAAAAACAGCGAATAATAATCAATTGGCTTAAAATCAGCTGTTTCCACCTGAATACCGGGTTGGGCAGTGAATGGGGGAAGTACGGGTTCTGCAGAAGTGGTGGGGACCCAATCAGGATAGGCGAATTCTGCAGGATGGGCACTATGGGTACGACGGGCCTGCCTTTGTCTTCTTATTGGTGGCAGCGGGACACTACTTGTGCTTGCCACCTCGCCAGCTTGAACTGCACTTATGGGACTCGCCACGTCACCACGTGATACTGCAGTGCTGGATGTACGCCCAGGCTGTACTAGGCCGCTGGTGCTTGCCAATTCACCAGAAGGAATAGCTGCGCTAGTACTACTCTGCTCCATGATACGAGAGCCCTGCGGTTCTTGCTCCTCAACAACCTCAGAAGATCGGGATCGGGTACGCCTGACCTTAGCAGGGACCTCAACTTCGTCGTCAGAGCTATCTGACGTGGGGCCGCTGACTTCACTGTCTTCTACGGGAAGATATTCTGAGCCTGAATCTGACAGATACGTGACCTCCTCTTCACTATCTGTCATGCTCAGAATCTCGTAGGCCTCTTTACTAGTGTACCCCTTCGATTTGCCATTTTGGGCTCTAAATTTAGGGGTACACTAGTAAGATTCACAGGTAAAAAAGCACCTGACTGTCGTCAGCAAATATCTCAAACGCTTCCAAAAAAACTGTTAGCGATCGCAGGGATCAGGCCTGTCTCTGCGAATGCTGCAGTTATGTGTTTTGTGTTTGGTAAGTGACAGTGATTGATCGATACTGCACTTGGGTGGGCTGGGCTGGGCTGGGCGGAGGGGCTAAACGCAGGTGCTAGCAGGTATCTGGGCTGATCCCGCTAACACTGCATTTTTGGGAACCCTAAACCGCTGGGGACGCTAGTATAGATCTGATCAGATCAGATATTGATCTGTTCAGATACTATACCACTAAGGGAGGTGTATGCTTTGCGCGTGGGTGTTAGCGTTACTGGCACTAACCTAACGCTGCCTGGGGCGACGCAGACCCTCTTTGGCTCTAAAACCTAATTGATCTCACCCGCCGGGCGATCAGGGGGTTAAACCTTTATTGGGTTATATACGGCGGGTGCCCTGATGCTATAAAAAGCAAACTAACCAACCAGCGTCACCCGTAACCTTTATATGGTGATCACTGGTGAAAGGGTTAACTAGGGGCAATCAGAGGGTTAAAACCTTTATTAGGTTAAATATGGGGGTACCTGGCGCTATATAAAAACCTGACGGGTAACCTAAATAACTAACTGGCTAACCAGTTTTACCAGTGAGGCCTCGTACACACGACCGATTTTCTCGTCGTAAACAGTCAAGAAAAGTGCCGCGAGAGTTTTTTTGTCTAGAAAAACGTTCGTGTGTATGGTTTTACGACGAGAAACTTGACGAGAATCTCGACGAGAAAATAGAGAACCTGCTCTCTATTTTCTCGTCAGGAGTCCAGATTTCCTCGTCGTGTTTCTCGTCGGCCTGTTTTGTGACGAGAAAATGGTTCGTGTGTATGCTTTTACGACTCTTCCAAAAGCGCGCATGCTCACAAGCAACTATGAGACGGGAGCGCATCTTCTGGTAAAACAAGCCTTCATAATGGAGAGAGCACATTCGTCACGCTCATAAATATTTCATCTTTTAAATGTTCTGCATTGAATTCTTCGTTAGAATGTTACATTAATCAAAACGAGAGACCTTCTTTTGCTGCTGATATTCACACAGAGTTATGCCTTATTTTTAACCTTTTTCATGCTGCTCTATATAAGATTTATGTGTATTATATCGTGCAAGTTTTTAGGAATAATTTAAATGGTTAGATTTTTCAAAATGATGTTAATTATAATTTCTCAATGTTTTGATAGCGATCTCCCATTTAATTTTCTAATCTATATTTTTAAAATTTCACACCATGTTTTTGAGCTAATCAGATTTAGTTATTCTTTTGGGGGGGGGGGGGTGATATCTGTGCCTTTTATTGTCAGTCAAATGTATCTGCTTACTCCAAAGCTTGTTTTTTTTAATTTAAAAATACACATAGTCAAGTATGAACTTAAACAAAAAACACATTTATTCATGTTTATAAATTAAATAAAGAGAAGGCAGCGCTGGAGAAGCTGCTGCCATTTGTGCATCCCAGGGACCCCAGAGCACACAGCAACCCTGTGTGGACACTAAAATTGGGAGCTTGAGAAGGCCCACATTTCAGAACACAATCTGATGCTGGCCTCCCAGAGGTCAGGAACAGCAGCAGGTGAGATATATGTCCCAAGTGTGTGGTACTACAACAGGCTGCCTTCTGTCCGACCAGTGCGACCACAATGAAGCAAGGCCATCACTTCCTCTTCTTCCTGGCAACCTTCCCTGCAGCCTTTACTGAAGCCTTCCTTCTTCGTTTAGCTGGAGGCTGGCCCACTGGAGGGGTACTCCTGTCAGGAGGAGGAGGTGGAGGTGTAGCAGAAGGGGGTGGGGCAGAAGAAGAAGGTGGAGGTGTAGCAGAAGGGGGTGGGGCAGAAGGTGGAGGTGTAGCAGAAGGGGGTGGGGCAGAAGGTGGAGGTGTAGCAGAAGGGGGTGGGGCAGAAGAAGAAGGTGGAGGTGTAGCAGAAGGGGGTGGGGCAGAAGGTGGAGGGGTAGCAGAAGGGGGTGGGGCAGAAGAGGAAGGTGGAGGTGGAGGTTGAGGTTGGGTCAGTTGGGCCACCTCACATATGGCGGTATTGGGGGTAATTTGCTCCATCACCCCCTTGTTGAGCAAGGTGATGAGCAGGGGTTTGCATAGGAGGCGTTGCTCCATGCTCATCACCTTGAACTTAGCCTCCACTAGGCCGGCAATGGCCTCTTCAGGGGATGTGGGCTCCTTGAGGGTGGCATGGGCCTCTTTAATAAGGGCCATTGCTGCCTCACTGGTGGTCCTGTCCCTCCTGCCTCTTTTGTGAAGCCTGATGGGAGGCACCTGGGATCTGGTGCTTCTCCTTTGCCCTGCCACCTCCTGGCTGCCACTGGGCCCTGCCACCTCCTGGCTGCCACTGGGCCCTGCCACCTCCTGGCTGCCACTGGGCCCTGCCACCTCCTGGCTGCCACTGGGCCCTGCCACCTCCTGGCTGCCACTGGGCCCTTCCTCCTCCTGCCTGACAGTTTCCAGACCCTCCTCCTGGCTGATTTCATCCTGTGTATGAAAAAGAAACATAGTTTAATATGTTGGTTTAATCTTTGCATCAAACTTTGTAATCCTGATGGAAGCAATTAGAATGTAAATGCATAAATCCTTGCTTTAAATTTACCACTACATCAGCTTGACTATTTACCACACAATTAAGTGCAGAATAATGTCTACAGATCATGATTTCACTTGTTGAATACAAAATAATGTATGTTTCTCATCCTGACATATTTGGGAAACATTAATTTTATCCCACTACATTTTCAGTTAATACTATACCTGGCTCCAGATGGCCAAATCAGGATCATCCAGGATGGCTGCCTCCTCTTGCTCCAGAGAAGGCTCAGGTTGGCTGCAGGGAAGTCTGGGGGGAAGAGTGGAGAGTGATGGCCTTGGCTCAATGTGGTCATCCAGGAAGGACATCCTGCTGTAGTACCACAAAACCGGGACATAAACATCATCTGCTGCTGCTCCTGACCTCTGAGAAGCCAGCACCTTAGAGCGTTCAGTCCTGTAGGTACCTCTCAAGCTCCCAATTTTAGTGTCCACTTGTTTTGCTGTGGCTGTGGGCACCTTGGTATGCACAAATGGGAGCAGCTTCTCCAGCGCTGCTTTTCTCACCCCTTTTTTTTTATGGATGGGGTTTTTGGTCTCCCACAGAGCCGGCAGCTCCCTTACCCGGTCAATAAATTCCGCCAGGAACTCTTTGTCGCTAATAAATACATTCATATTGTATCTGCAAGTAAAATAAATTATATTTAAATAATGTGAGGCAAACAGTCTAACCTCCTTCACATCCTAGTCACCATATATATCCTCCAACAATCTCAAGACAGTATAGGCCAACAATTTTAACAAGTCTCACAAAATCACATACCTTCGTTCGCACGTCCGTCACTTGAACTCCTCTCTCCGCACACCGAACCTACTATAGTCACATGTGTGTTTGCTATATACACACCACGCATGCGTCCAAATTCGAACACGTCGCTCCGCACACGTCGCCCGCCCATGACGTTCTAACTAACATCTTTTCCCCGCCCCTTCTCTTTCGGCGCGCAGACAGATATGGCGGAGTTACAGCAGGTGTCTGATAATTCCGCAACTAGCGAGGAGACAAGCCCGGAGACCGAGGACACGTCACGATCAAGGAGGAGATTCAAGGCATCGAATATGTCTTTGGCGGAGATGGCGGAGATGGTGGACATCTTGGTCAAGGCTGATTATGATGCCAAGCATGGGCCGTATAGCAAACCAAATAGAAGGAAGGCCAAAATCCTCACTAAAGTTGTGAAGAGTCTGAGGGCGAAGTTCGGGGTGAAACGCTCAAATGAGCAGCTCAGAAAGAGGTGGTCAGACCTCAAACTGAGGGAGCCAGACCAGTTGAGGAGCATAAAGAGGATGCTCGCTAAAAGTAAGTAAAATGACGACCTTTCTGCTATTAATCTTTTTAGAAACTGACTTTTTTTTTTTTAAAGCATATTGGACTCCCTTCCAAAATGTATTATTTTGAACTAGGTTGGGCACAGTAATCGTTCGTTACGTTACCGACACTTCGTTCGGCCACTATCCGTGGTTTTGGCTTATTTAAGACCCCCAAAAGTAATTAGACATCTGCCATTTTTGATCAAGTATTGTGGATAATTTTTAAGTCTAGATGATGTGTTTTTAAGGAGAATGAAATGCAAACTTTAATCAGTGTAAAGGAGAGGACACTCAGCAGCTGCTTCCACATCTGTACTTTGGAGCACTATAGTGTGGGCCACCAGACCCGCCTTTTTTGGGTGTCCCACACAGGTGCATCAGAGTTTATTTGTGGTGCCTCCATGTCCAAAAAATTACATCCAAATGTGAATAATAAACATATTTGGGGTCATAAAGAATGCATTTTTCTTTAAATTCCGCACAAACACACACTTGTACCCCACTTCCAAACAATTTAGCCTGTTTTAAGTTTAAAAATGAGATTTTTACAGTGTGATAAATAGACCTTTGGTTTTATTCTCATAGGGGAGAGAAGACTGGGAGGAGGACACTCCAGGGAGCACATGCACCCCACAACTTCCAAGCAACCCCAAACTCCCAAAGATCCACAACCGAAAGATGTGCAGGAAGTTGAGGTGGAGGAAGGAGAAGTGCAGGAAGGAGAGGTGGATGACGTTGTGGATCTGGTCACCACAACAGGTCAGTATCTGACACCACAGCTTAAGGTAAGCGAGGTAGGCCTGCAGAGTTTTATTAATTTTTTTTTATGGTTTTTAGGGGATGGAAATGTTGTGAAGGATAGCACACCGTTCTCTGCTGACAGTGCCCTCCGCCTCATCCAGCAAGTGATGGAATGTAGCACGGAACTGGACCTAATTAAACAAAGAATCCATGTGATGGAACAAACATTTAAAGACATTCTCGATGTTTTGGGGAGAATTCAATAAGCCATCCAAACACATTTGTTTTTACATGTTTGTTTTTATATTTTTACTAATTTTTTGAGTAACAAAGCAGCCAAAAATTGAATATGCACACAGTGTGTGAACATGTGCTATCTGCCATCAGGGGATATCCATGTACGTCTTTTGTGGGTGCAACCCCTTCCTCGTATCAAAAGTCGGTGAACTGAGGAAGGGGATGCACCCCCAAAACACATCCATTGATCACCCCTGATGGCAGATAGCACATGTTGACAATAGGGATCAGGATTGTAAACTTCCTATTTGCAAAAAAGTAAAAATGTGTGCATATTGAATTTTTGGCTGGGCAAGGGGTGGCAGGACCCCATATTAGGACGGGCACATAGAGACATAGTTTGTGTAACTGAATGTCTCAGATTGCTCAGAGGTATCCAATGTTGTCATTTTAGAAATGCAAGTGGTATTTTTGTATTTTCATAAGCCAAAATTTGACGGGTTGTGGTCAGGCCAACCCCAAAGTAAAACAAAAAAAAATGTGCAGAGAGTAAAATATTTGACCACAAACAACGTGTAGCTTCTTTTTATAATACACTCTAAGCTTATTTGGTTCTTTTGTAAGGTAACATAGTGAAATTGGTTGTTATTTACTAAAGTAAAATACACTTGCCACTACAAATGCACAAAGACAAACTAGGAGACAGGAAAGAACAAATAATTAAAGGTTTAAACAAGATTTTTATTGGGATACTTAGACATAGGCTGGCATAGGAATTGCCCCCCTACCCGTGAAATACTCCATGTATTTGTCCCGAACCACACGGGCATTTTGGGGGGGCAAGCCAAGACGGGCAGATTCCAGGCCCGGAAGGGGATTTGCAGGGGAAAGTCCAGCCTCTGGCAAAACTGAGGCCATATATGAATTCGCTTTGCGGCAAAGAAAATTGTGTAGCACACAGCAGCATAACACTACATAGTTTATTTTGTAGTCCGCCAAGTGGATGGAAGTCATAAAAAGGCGGAACCGGCTGGCCATTATGCCGAAGGCATTTTCAACGACTCTTCGGGCCCTGGCCAGCCGGTAATTGAACACACTCTTCTCTGGGGTCAGGGTCCTCTGTGGAAATGGCCTCATAAGATGCCGTCCGAGTCCGAAGGCTTCATCAGCCAAGAAAACAAAGGGGAGTCCTTCAATATTCCCTGCATCCGGTGGCAATGCAAGGTCGTCACTCTGGAGACGGAGGGCAAACTCCGTCTGGATGAAGGATCCCCCATCGGACATCCGGCCATTCTTCCCTACATCAACATAGAGGAATTCATACCGTGCTGACACCACCGCCATCAGCACAATGCTATGAAACCCCTTGTAGTTGTAGTAGTAGGATCCAGAACGGGGTGGCGGCACGATGCGGACGTGCTTCCCGTCTATGGCACCACCGCAGTTGGGGAAGTCCCACCGCGTGGCAAACTCCGATGCCACAGTCTGCCATTCCTGTGGCGTTGAAGGAAGCTGTGGAGTGAAACAAGATGAAATAATATTAGAAAAACAAAGGCATACATTACAAGCAAATTCAAGACCAAAAAATTAGAGACCAACATCAATCTAATTATACGTTTATTAAGGTGTGTAAAAAAAGTATAATGGAAGGCTCATTTATCATATTCATCACCCCCTCTGATGGGCCATTACTAAATTATTTTGGGGGGGGGAGATGTGTTTGGCCACAGGATAGCATTGCAGTGGCGGTGCGTCCAGAGTGGGCGCTGGAGCACTGTCCCCTCTCTCCTGTGCCCATCACTCAGAACAATACATAGGTTCATGCGTTGCATGAACCTATGTATTGTCTATGCCGCACACTATTCAGGTGGATGGCCTCTTGTAAAGCGACCGACATATGATTAATTGCGTCATTTAGGGGGTTAAAATTGCAGAGCAGAAACAGGTATTAAAAAAGTCTTGCAAATTACAACCTGAGGGATGTAATTGGCTTCCTCAAAGAAAAATCGGGGACGCAAGGAGGGGGCATTCCTTGTGTAAACACTGACAGGCAGCTCTGGCAATCATGTTCACCAAGTCTGTTTAATGGTAACATGATTGGCTGATGCAACATGAAGGGAAGGAGAAGACATCAAGGACAGAAGAAGGATGGCGCTGACCACAAGAAGGTAAGTGCAGGGCTGGGGGGAAACTGGCTGCAATAGAGGGGACTAAATGGCTGCATTGGAGGGGACAACTGGGGGCGTTTATTAGGCAACAGAGCAAAAAAGGAGGAAGTTTATTTCCGAAATTGGGGTTGTAACCCCCCAACATTTGGAGCAACAGGCGCCCCTGCTGGAAAAGTTAGTGAGGGGAAATATTTAGGGAGGATAAAAAAGGGGCATTTAAAAACTTCCAGCATGCATGGGGACAAAGGGGACATTCTCAGCATATTACAATCATGGTAATTAGGAAAGGATGAAAGAAATACAATACATTAGCATACATGTAATACATAAAATGTGATGTGAAGGGAGAAAACTTACCCTAATATAGTCCTCCTGCAGGACTTGTATAATAGCAGAACAGGTGTCTGGGATTATGAGGCCCAGAGCCTGGGGGGAGATGCCTGTGGTGAACTTCAAGTCCTGAAGACTTCTCCCTGTCGCCAGGTAACGCAACGTGGCGATGAGCCTCTGCTCAGCACTGATGGCTTCCTGCATAACGGTGTCCTTCCTGGTAATATAGGGGGACACCAAAGCCAACAGTTCCTGAAAAACGGGGTCAGACATCCTCAGAAAATTCCTGTAGTCCTCAGGATTATTCTCGACGATCTCCCGCAGCAGAGGCATGTGGCAGAATTGGTCCCGCTGGAGCAACCAATTCTTGGTCCATGAACTCCTCCTCACACCATTCATGGACTGGTCTTGGTCCAAAACAAGCAGACCAACACCAAGCGCACGCACAGCACGAACTCGACGACGAGAACGTCCAGGCGACATGGCTAGGAAATGGTCGTCTAATCAGAACGTACAGAACAGAACGCACTTTAGAACAGCAAGGCCTATGAATAACGAACTGAAATTCAGAAACGAACAGGCAAGAACGCACTGTAAAACAGATACGACCTGCCTAGACGCCCTGAAAGTCAAGATACGAACCCACAAGCACAAACTGAACGGCAGAAAACGATCTGAAAAGTACGAAGACTGAAAAGCGCGAATCGTCTCTTCCCAAACTTTTACTTCACACGCGGTAACACGAGATCAGCAAAAGCAGCCCAAGGGGTGGCGCCAAGAAAAAAGATCTTCCCCTTTATAGTGCCGTCGTACGTGCTGGACGTGAGCGCAGAGAACCACGAGGAAATTGGGAAATGACAGTGTGTACGCATAGAAAGCTTGACGAGAAAATCGACAAGCTTAACAAGAATCTCGTCGAAAAAAACGACGTGTTTTTTACGACGAGAAAATCGGTCGTGTGTACGAGGCCTGACACTTATACGGTGATCACTGGTGAAAGGGTTAACTCTAGGGGCAATCAGGGGGTTAAAATTATATATGGGGGTACCTGACGCTATAAAAACCTGCGGCGACCCTAAAAATAAATAACTGGCTATCTAGGACACCAGCGACACGAATACAGCGATCGAAAAAAACAATCGCTTAGTGACGCTGGAGTTAGGGGGTGAAAGGGTTACCTGGGGGGCGATCAAGGGGTTAAACCTTTATTAGGGGGGGTTAGGGGGCTACCCTGGACCTAAAGGGGCCTAAACCTAACTGCCCTGCAACTTTTTACTGTCACAGATGACACTAAATGCAGTGATCAGTAAAATAAATGATCACTGAAATCAGTGACACTGTGATTGGGGGCTGGGGGGTGACCTGGGGGGTGATCTGGGGGTGACTGGGGGGTGAAATGTGTGCCTATGTGTACCTATGTGTCAGTGGAGTGTTGGTGCACTAACCTGCGTCTTCTCTCCTCGGCGCCGGGAACCTTTATTAGGCGCCGGGAACCTTTATTAGGGGGGGTTAGGGGGCTACCCTGGACCTAAAGGGGCCTAAACCTAACTGCCCTGCAACTTTTTACTGTCACAGATGACACTAAATGCAGTGATCAGTAAAATAAATGATCACTGAAATCAGTGACACTGTGATTGGGGGCTGGGGGGTGACCTGGGGGGTGATCTGGGGGTGACTGGGGGGTGAAATGTGTGCCTATGTGTACCTATGTGTCAGTGGAGTGTTGGTGCACTAACCTGCGTCTTCTCTCCTCGGCGCCGGGAACGAAAAGACCGCCGCGAGGGGAGATGACATCACTTCCTCCGCCTGTGTTTACATTACACGGGCAGAGGAAGCATTTTCATTCGCCAGGAGCGATCGCGAGGGGGTGGCCGGAATCGAACGGCCGTCCCCTCATCTTGGATCGCTCCCCAACGATTAACGGCCGCTCACTGTATAGGAGGGGGGTCCGATCGGACCCCCCAACTGTACATAGGCAATCACGTACACTGTACGTGATTGTGCCTGTCGGTGCCATTCTGCCGATGTACATATACAGTGAGCGGTCGTTAAGTGGTTAAGAACAAACCTACAGTCCCTGTCTTGTTTGCACCGCCTGTATACTGCTGTTCAGAGTATATAGGGCCTTTTTTATTTTGTGTGCGGGGTTCCCCTTAATATGCATACAAGACACAAAGGGGCTGGTAATGGGCTGGGGTAGGGGGGGGGGTGATGGGGTAGCCATGCCATTTTTCTCAAAGATTTTCATCCATATTACCGGGACCAGACATGACATTAAAGCCGCAAGCAGTTTTAAATGGCTTTTTTTCCTTTAGAAATGTCATTTTGTGCAGGGACAGTTCTAAACACGGGAAACACATGCCACTTCACAGGCATACTTTAGACACCCCCCAGGTACGATATTTAAAGGAATATTTCACTTTTTTTTTTCACTTTATGCATCATTAAAATGACTGCTCCCGAAAAACGTCCGTTTTTAAAACTTCGTTTTGCATTGATACATGTCCCCTAGGGCAGAACCCGGGTCCCCAAACCCTTTTTAAGACAATCACATGCATATTAGTCGTTATAATTAGCACTTTAGATTTAGAACGTTCGCGTCCATTGTATTTAATAGGGTTCTAACGTTCGCAGCGAACTTTCGGTCCGTTCGAAGGTTCTGGTGAGAACCAAACCGGGGTGTTCGGCTCATCCCTAGTCCTGATGGCAGCAGATATGTAAAAAAAAAAAGGCACACATGTACTGATTATTCAATTGCTTGTGTACCGTACTAGCCAAATTCTACCAAATACTTATCTGAAGACTAAATTTTGAATAATTTGGGAATAATTGCAGATATGGGGATGGGAGAGGGGCTTGGGGGGATGTGAGGTTGTGTTTTGTAAGTCTGTTATGCAACTGGCCGAATTGTATGATGTGGAGTACTTAAGCTTTAGGAAGGCAAATTTATATCTTTTGTGGCCAGCTGCTGCTCTGTTAAAGAAAGCTGGTTTTTCATCCACAACAACCTAAAAAATGCAACATAAAGGCAACTCTCAAGCCTGTAATTGAAAGGTTTGGTTGTTTTCCCATTTTGCCCCCGAAAACACATAAAATTAGGACTCCCTTCGCACTGAATGGTACTTTTAAAAATATACTTTTGCATTGGTACATGTTCCCAATTTGGCAGTGTTCAGATCCCTTTGTCCTTTGTTTCACAATTTCACGCCTATTAGCTTTAAAAATAGCCAGATATGATTTTTAACATTTACCTCCCATTGATTTCAATGGGGCCAGATCAAAGATTGCAATTTCTGGAATCTTTGATGGGTTTGATGAACTGCCTGCAAATTGAACTCAAGCACATTTGCTCATCACTAGCATTATAAGTGCATCTGCACTCCCTCTGCAAAGTCGCACAAACACACCTTGGTGTTCCAGGAATGTGTGTAGAAATGTGCATTTTTCTGTGCACGTTCCCAAAAACACACCACAATGCACATCCCGCTTGCAGTAGTTGAGCAAAACACGTGAAGTTTACTGCCAAAAAAGTACATGGTAAATTTGGCAAATGTAGGGCAGCTCATTCAGTTGAATGGGCTGCCCGTTGCTGTTGTGTGACAAAAGAACAAAAAAAAACGAAACGTCATATTATACTTTGAGGAATTGCTTCTTTTATTATTACATGTGATAGTTAAATATATATATATATATATATATATATATATATCACATGTGATAACAGTAATTTGTCCCCTGTGTTCTCTAATTCTGTCATCAGGTCCTAACAACAATCTTTGTTATTAGATAACAGCAAACTTGTGGAAAGTTAGGACCATTGTGATTTGGACAAACTTTTTAAAAATGTGCTACATTTTTGAACCAGTTGTCACGCTAGAGTCAAAATCTGAACCAGGCACCAAAAAAGTAATAAAGAACAGAGAACGATATAAAATTGTGCAGAATGTTTTAAGTTATTGGAAGATCTGTCTGATAAGGTTGAAAAAAAGGGATTTTTATAACAGCTTACCTGTAAAATCCTTTTCTTGGAGTACATCACGGGACACAGAGTGACTTAGTCATTACTAATGGGTTATATAGTTTACCTTCAGGTGCTGGCACTGGCAACTTCCAAACCGGAATTACCCTCCCCTATATAAGCCCCTCCCATCCGGGAGCACCTCAGTTTTGTAGCAAAGCAATAAGTGTCCCAAAAAGAGGGGTGGGAGCTCTGTGTCCCGTGATGTACTCCAAGAAAAGGATTTTACAGGTAAGCTGTTATAAAAATCCCTTTTTCTTTTTCGTACATCACGGGACACAGAGCGACTTAGTCATTACTAATGGGACGTCCCAAAGCAATGCCCAATGAGGGGAGGGATACACTATACATAAGCTGGGCGCCATCAGGCATGAGGCTCTTTTGCGGCCTGCAACACACTGCGCCCAAAGGCGACATCCTCCTGACTTCTGACGTCTACCTGGTAGAATCTAGTAAACGTGTGTACTAAGGACCATGTTGTGGCCTTACAGACTTGAGCCAGGGAGGCTTGGTGATGCACTGCCCATGAAGTTCCAACTGCTCTTGTGGAGTGCGCCCTAACTTTGAACGGAGGCGGTCTCCTTTTCAAGCCATAGGCTTGTATTATGACCTGTCGAATCCACTTGGCTAAAGTAGATTTTTGATGCTGCCTGACCCTTTCTGGGGCCTTCCGGCAGAACAAAGTATCCGTTCTACGAATCTGAGCAGTGGCTTTAAGATAAGCTTTAACTGCTCTTACTACATCCAAAGAATGCAATAACTTTTCCTCTACCGAAGTAGGTTTGGGGAAAAAGGAAGGAAGAACCACATCTTGGTTCAAATGGAACCTCGATACCACCTTAGGAAGAAGGCTGGATGAGGACGTAATACTACTCTGTCCTTATGGATAACCAAATATGGCTCCTTACAGGACAAGGCGGCTAATTCCGATACTCTTTTAGCCGAACAAATGGCTACTAAGAAAATCAATTTCCTGGTGAAAAGAACCAAGGAAATGTGCCGCAATGGTTCAAATGGTTGTTTCTGTAGAACCGACAGAACCAGGTTTAAGTCCCATGGACATATGGGAATACTAACCGGAGGGCTAATACGCATCACTCCTTGTATGAAAGCTTTGACTAATGAATGCAAAGCCAAGGGCCTTTGAAAAAATATTGACAAGGCCGTCTGACCCTTGATAGTACTCAAGGCAAGCTTCCTATGTACAGCCCACTGTAGGAAGTCCAGAATCCTACCTATTACGTACTTACGTGGATGCCATTTCTTGGCCTCACACCACGTGATGTACGCCTTCTAGATCCTATAATAGATCTGCCTGGATACCGGCTTCCTGGCATTGATCATGGTAGATACCACAGGATTAGAGAGCCCTCTCTTTTTTAGAATGTGGGCTTCAATAGCCAGGCCGTCAAACCTAGGGCTGGTAAGGAAGGGTAGTATATCGGTCCTTGCGAAAGCAGGTCCGGACGATGTGGGAGGGTCCAAGGACTTCCCACTGACATTTTTACAATCTCCGCGTACCATGCCCTTCGGGGCCACGCTGGAGCCACCAGAATCACTGGTTTCTTTTCTACCCTGATTCTGCGGATTAATCGCGGTGGGAATGCATATATCAGCTTGAACTGATCCCAAGGGAACACGAGGGCATCTGAACCGCAAGCTAGGGGATCCTTTGTGCGAGACACAAATCTGTCCACCTTTGCGTTGAATCTGGATGCTAGCAGATCTACATCCGGTGTTCCCCACCGCTGGCATATTGCCTGGAAAACCTCGGGGTGAAGAGACCATTCCCCCGGGCATAATTGCGGGCGACTTAAAAAGTCCGCTCTCCAATTTTCCACTCCTGGGATGAAAACCGCGGATATGGCTGTGACATACCTTCCTGCCCATTCCAGGATGCAATTCGCTTCCCTCTGGGCTGCACGACTCCTGGTGCCACCCTGGTGATTGATATATGCCACTGCTGTGGCATTGTCTGATTGAATTCTGACAGGTGACCCTTGGAGTTTGGATGTCCATGCTACTAGGGCATACCGGGCTGCTCGTATCTCTAAGAGATTGAGGGCAGGGCCTTCTCTGCTTCTGACTACTTGCCCTGGAGAGACCATTGCTCCAGTACTGCCCCCCAGCCTATGAGGCTGGCATCTGTAGTGACCACCTTCCAAGAAACCGGACTGAAGGGTTTCCCTTTTTCCGGATTCTGGGGCACCAACCACCAATGGAGGCTCTTGCGAACGGAAGGGGACAGGGACATTGGTAAGTCTAAAGCCTGAACTTTTTTGTTCCAGGCTGACAGTATGGCCCTCTGCAAGTTCCTTGAATGGAATTGACCGTAGGGTACTGCTTCGAATGAAGCCACCATTTTTCCCAGCAGCCTTATACACAGGCGTATGGATGGTTTTCTTTTTTGTACCCACTAAGTGGGTCAAATCTTTCAAAGACGACACCTTCTCTGGAGGTAAGAAAATCTTTCTCTGATTTGAATCCAGTCTTAGCCCCCAAGTATTCCAGACTTTTGACTGGTTTTAGGGCTGACTTGTCTCGGTTGATAATGCAACCGTGAGATTCCAGATACTTGATTATCTTGTAAACGACCACTTCTAGTTTTTTTCACTGAGTGGTCTATCAGCAACAAGTCGTCTAGATATGCCATTATCGTTACACCTTGTGTTCCTAGTTTGGCCAATCGTAGGGCCAGAATTTTTGTGAACACTCATGGTGCTGTGGCCAGACCGAAAGGTAAGGCTCTGAACTGAAAATGGCGCCCTTCTACTGCAAAGCGTAGAAATTTCTGGTGGGCCGGACAGATGGGAATATGCAAATAAGCATCCCTTATGTCGATCGAGGCTAACCATTCCTACCCTTGTAGGGCGGTGGCCACCTATCGGATCGACTCCATCCGAAAAAGTCCTGATATGTAGGAACTTGTTTAGCCCTTTTATATTTAATATGGGCCTCATGTCCCCATTTGGTTTGGGGACTGTGACAAGGTTCGAGTAAAACCCGAACCCGCTTTCTTCCAAGGGAACCTTCATGATTACCCTTGGAGCAATAGTTGCTCTAGTGCCAGAAGGAGGGATCCACTCTTCTGGGGATCGCTTGGCACGTTTGACCTTATAAAATGGGCAGGAGGAATGTCTTTTAACTCCAGCCTGTATCCCAGACTTACTGCGGAGATCACCCATCTGTCTCTGATGGTGTCCCGCCAGGTCTCTGTGAACAACTGAAGTCTTCCCCTCACCCGATTGAGTGGGGGCAACCCTTCATGACTTGGGGGGAGGTTTTGTACCTCTCTTGACCCAGGGTTTCTTGTTACCCTGTGATTGTCCCTGATTTCTGCCCCCTGGATTTGACCGCGGAGGCCGTCGGAACTGTTTCACAGCCGCAGTGTCAGGGACTGGAGAAGTAGGCCTCTTAAAAGAAGGACTTCAACCCTTGTTCTTAACCGGCAAGAGTGTACTTTTACCGGCAGAAGTTTTCTGGATATATTTGTCCAGATCATCTCCAGATAAGCGTTCTCCATGAAATGGGAAGCTAATCAGCAATTTCTTACAGGGAGCTTCAGCAGACCAGTTTTTGAGCCATAGAAGCCTACGCATATGTCTACAGACAGCGTAAAGCGGGATGCCTGTTGGATTGTATCCTTTATGGCGTCCACCGCAACACAAGGCTCTAGGTAGGTCAGCTAGGGCAAGAGCCTGCTGATCTGGTAAGTCCCTTAAGACTTGTTTCAACTGATCTTTCATTGCTTGGCAGAATCCAATCGCTGCTACTGCAGGTTGTGTCACCATGCTTGCTGTAGAGAAAGCAGATTTTAGTAAAGACTCCAATTTTTTATCTATTGGGTCTTTGAACATTGGAACATTATCTACTGGACATGTCAGTGATTTATTTACACAAGAGATGGCTGTGTCCACTGTAGGGACCCTCCTTTTTTTTTTTTTTTATGAACTTATCCTCCATGGGATAGATCACTGGAAATCTCTTGGGGGGAGTAAATATTTTACAGGATGCTCCCAATCCTGGTAAATAAGCCCTTCCAATAAAGGGTGGATTGGGAAGGAACAGACAGTCTGGGGAGCTTTCAGCGACCCCAGCGAGGAGACAGTAGTGGTTGATGGTTCCGCCAGAGGCATTTAAAATGCTGCTCGGACCATGTTAGTCAGAGACTGAACCCATAATCTTTCAGCCTGAGATGCTGAGAAAGGTTCTTCCACTGTTGATTCCTCTATAACTTTATCAACCTCACCTGATCCCCTTCAGGTAGGTCGATCTCTGGGACTGTTCCTCCACTAACAGGCACTCTGCAGGAGGAGACGGAGATCGGACGCGCTTTTCCTGTGACAGGGAAGCAGCGATTAATGCTGTTAATCTCTCTTCCAATCCTCCCAGAGTTGAGGATAAAACCTCCTCTGTTATATATACAGGAGCAGGTGGACTGGGGACAGCCGCAGTACCAGGTACTCCTGCGGGGTTCCTACGGCTACTGACCTCTGAAATTTCAGGGGAGATTGGCGCAGTACAGCATGCCCAAAATCCTCAGAGCCCGACGGAGACCCCTTTCGCTTCTTGGAAGATTTATTTCCAGAGCGTCTGGACGACATATCCTATAAGCACAAAGCTGAGGTATTCCCGTCGTCATACACCAATTTTGCTGGTAATAGTCTAACACAGTTGCTGCTATATACCAGCTGGTGTCCACTAAAGTGTCTTTCTATGGGGATGCCTGCATCAACCGCCTCTGTGTGCCACCGTTTTGTTGCTAGATCTGCTTGCATCCAGCTGACACTTGTACTGTGTCTTTTACACATGCTGGGACGCCTGCACATGCGCAGGAGCGCCGCGGCGCGCATCGAGCGTCATCCACCCGCCCCTTTTTTTTCATAGGAGGCGCGTGCACGCGCGCCCGTGCGCCATTGGCGCCCTTTTCGAAACCAAGCAGGGACTAGGAGCCAGGGCCCTTTTTGCCGGAGGGCCTGTGCGGTGGATGAGCGCAGCAACAGGGCAGAGGAAGTGGATTCCCACAGAGAACTTACCAACTGCCTGGATCTTTTGACTTGAGAAAACCAAAGATCCACATGACAAGAAAAATGGACCACAGCGGCCTCTAGTGGTTTAACACAGGTACCGCGGTCCTCCTTTTTTTTTTTTTTTCTTGACTACTATTAAAATTTTACATTTTCCAGTAGTTACAGGCATACACAGATATTAGCGGGAATACCATTAGGTAACAGACAGAAAGACAAATTAGGCTTGGGGGTCCCCCAATAGAACCAAGTTCCTGGGTCCACAGAAGCCCAAACTTCACCTATCACGGCAGGCATTGTAATTAAACCTTCAGGGACCGGGTTCCCAAGGATTCCACTCCCCTGGACCTGTATAGCACCCTGCACAGAAAACATCTTGGTCGTGGGTATGACCAGAGCTCTGGATCCCAGGGTCCAGCCCTCCTAAGAGAGGCATTACAGGCAAAACCTTGCTCTTCTGTTGCAAGGCCCGGGTACCGACCGTTTAGCTATGAAGCTTTTTTGGTGGGATCGGGAACAGCTTACTAAGGCCCATAAAAGAACCTGTACGCAAGCCCAGGAAAACACATGTTACTCTTTTGCCAACACCTTAGACACTGGCAAAAAACTGAGGTGCTCCCGGATGGGAGGGGCTTATATAGGGGAGGGTACTTCCGGTTTGGAAGTTGCCAGTGCCAGCACCTGAAGGTAAACTATATAACCCATTAGTAATGACTAAGTCGCTCTGTGTCCCGTGATGTACGAAAAAGAAACAGCCTGAGCCACAGGGATGCTAAGATAAAAGGCCTGGACCCATGGCACTGGTAGTCAAGCTAAGCGTACCCAGGCAACAGCAGAAACAAGAAAAAATCTCAAACAGAATTTTCAGCAGTCTTTGTTCCCTCTCTCCTAGAAGCCAATTGGGAATGCAAACTGCCAAAGTAAATACTGACATTCAGATTTGACTCAGGCGACTTAGTATTATGAAATACAAATTTCAGGACCAACTCTGCTTGTTATGCAGTTAACCTCATATACATCACAGATATATATCATTCTCAATTTGAAAAAAACAGCTTCTGGGCAAGTGGGCATGGAGATTGAAGGAACTAACACTCCGCTGCTAATGACCCCCAACAGGTTCTGTAGACCTTGTTTGCAGATAAGAGTGGGAAACTTTAGACCTGTCAGGTATGACACCCAGCAGGGAAGGAGAGATCTGCACACACGGAAACTCTAAACTGTCTTCAGTCATTGTAATTTTCTTAAGATCAGAGGGAATATGTTTCATCTTAAATAAATTCCAAAACATTAGTTGCAGGGAGGCTAAACTGATCCCATCTGATAGTATGCATTTTGAGATGTTCACATTCAAAATTGTATGTCCTGGTTGTATAGACCTACATAGGGACCAACAAAACAATTAAATAGTGCCTGTTCACAGCAGCCATGTGTTGTGTGAACTTCTTGTGATCAGGCTGATGTGCTCATGTCAGAAATCCTAACCCTGACCCAGTCATCAGAACTGACTGGTCCATATAAACTGTGGACACTTCTGCAAGCTACAAACCTCATCACAGCAGTTGGGTGATATCTCCAAAAGTGATTTCCAAGAATTAAGCCAGGCATTGATGGAAGAGATCAGGTGAGATTTAAACCATGTATGGGCAGGCTGAATATACCCAAGTTGATTAATCAATCAAATTAGGTACAACCAGCCTGTCGGATTTTACATGTGATTAATGTTAGCAGCTGTTATAGTCGCTAGCAACATTCACTGTGTTCTCCTGGCAGGGATGGCTCCTCCCACCGGGAGAACACAGCTCTGTCTGTGCAGATGGGAGTATCGAGCGATTTTCTTTCTTCCAACCCTTGGTTGCAGATAAGAAAATCACTTTGTTTATGGTCAGCCTTAGGCCCGATTCACATAGGGGCGACTCGTCAGGCGACTCGGTCACCTGACGAGTCGCGTCCCGCTCTGTTGAATGGAACCGTTCTAATAGGAGCGACTCAGGTCGCTCCGACTTAGAAAAAGGTTCCTGTACTTCTTTTGGGGGCGACTCGGGACGACTTGCATTGACTTCTATACAGAAGTCATTATGCAAATCGCCTGAACTGGGCCTCTCAAGTCGTCTTGAGATTGCGTTGCCGAGTCACCCCCAAAGTCGTGCCGCCCCTGTGTGAACCGGGCTCTGGAGTCTGTCCCGCACCAATGCAGTTGGTCTGAAAAATTATCATTGTACTGTATTTGTCTGGAAGCATGTATTTAAAGACACAGAGTTTACAGAATTTCTGTGTTCTCTTGCCAACAGGATAAAACAATATTGCCTAAACAGTAAAATTTCCTTTTTTTCTGTTTTTCTACCTTTTTATTTATTTTTTTATTTTTACTTCTGTAAATACAGGTCCTTCTCAAAAAATTAGCATATTGTGATAAAGTTCATTATTTTCTGTAATGTACTGATAAACATTAGACTTTCATATATTTTAGATTCATTACACACAACTGAAGTAGTTCAAGGCTTTTCTTGTTTTAATATTGATGATTTTGGCATACAGCTCATGACAACCCAAAAATCCTATCTCAAAAAATTTGCATATCATGAAAAGGTTCTCTAAACGAGCTATTAACCTAATCATCTGAATCAACTAATTAACTCTAAACACCTGCAAAAGATTCCTGAGGCTTTTAAAAACTCCCAGCCTGGTTCATTACTCAAAACCGCAATCATGGGTAAGACTGCCGACCTGACTGCTGTCCAGAAGGCCATCAATGACACCCTCAAGCAAGAGGGTAAGACACAGAAATAAATTTCTGAACGAATAGGCTGTTCCCAGAATGCTGTATCAAGGCACCTCAGTGGGAAGTCTGTGGGAAGGAAAAAGTGTGGCAGAAAACGCTGCACAACGAGAAGAGGTGACCGGACCCTGAAGAAGATTGTGGAGAAGGACCGATTCCAGACCTTGGAGGACCTGCGGAAGCAGTGGACTGAGTCTGGAGTAGAAACATCCAGAGCCACCGTGAACAGGCGTGTGCAGGAAATGGGCTACAGGTGCCGCATTCCCCAGGTCAAGCCACTTTTGAACCAGAAACAGCGGCAGAAGCGCCTGACCTGGGCTACAGAGAAGCAGCACTGGACTGTTGCTCAGTGGTCCAAAGTACTTTTTTCTGATGAAAGCAAATTTTGCATGTCATTCGGAAATCAAGGTGCCAGAGTCTGGAGGAAAACTGGGGAGAGGGAAATGCCAAAATGCCTGAAGTCCAGTGTCAAGTACCCACAGTCAGTGATGGTCTGGGGTGCCATGTCAGCTGCTGGTGTTGGTCCACTGTGTTTTATCAAGGGCAGGGTCAATGCAGCTAGCTATCAGGAGATTTTGGAGCACTTCATGCTTCCATCTGCTGAAAAGCTTTATGGAGATGAAGATTTCATTTTTCAGCACGACCTGGCACCTGCTCACAGTGCCAAAACCACTGGTAAATGGTTTACTGACCATGGTATTACTGTGCTCAATTGGCCTGCCAACTCTCCTGACCTGAACCCCATAGAGAATCTGTGGGATATTGGGAAGAGAAAGTTGAGAGACGCAAGACCCAACACTCTGGATGAGCTTAAGGCCGCTATCGAAGCATCCTGGGCCTCCATAACACCTCAGCAGTGCCACAGGCTGGTTGCCTCCATGCCACGCCGCATTGAAGCAGTCATTTCTGCAAAAGGATTCCCGTCCAAGTATTGAGTGCATAACTGAACATAATTATTTGAAGGTTGACTTTTTTTGTATTAAAAACACTTTTCTTTTATTGGTCGGATGAAATATGCTAATTTTTTGAGATAGGATTTTTGGGTTGTCATGAGCTGTATGCCAAAATCATCAATATTAAAACAAGAAAAGCCTTGAACTACTTCAGTTGTGTGTAATGAATCTAAAATATATGAAAGTCTAATGTTTATCAGTACATTACAGAAAATAATGAACTTTATCACAATATGCAAATTTTTTGAGAAGGACCTGTACTTCTCTGCACTGCCTAACTAGGGATATGAAATGATAAACTGAATAGGTGCCTTTTGTGTACTAAGCTAGGGATTTACACTTCTAGAGAGATTGTGGCATTGTGTTGCCAGTGTCTGTATTCTTAGCATTAGGGATGAGCTCGGTGTTCGATCGTTCGCCGAACAACGAACGATTTGGGCCGTTCGCGCCTAATTCGCGGCCCACAATGCACTACGCCATCGCAGTGTCATCCAGGCGCTGTGATTGGCCAATCATGCACTGTGACCCCGCATGCTTGGCCAATCACAGCGCCGGCAGCGAGGAGAGCAATGATTGGCCACAGGCAGGATGCCTGTGGCCAATTATTGCTGAGGGTGTTTAGTACACGCCTCACACTATAAAAGGCCGCCAGCATGGCGGCCTAGTGTAGTGTGTTCCGGAGCAGGGAAAGAGAAGCATAGGCAGGGACAGTGACATTTTTTTTTCTTGCTTAACCTGGATTCCTTTAGTTTAGGGAAAGAGAAGGATAGGTAGGGATAGTGTCAGTCTTTTTTACTGTGCTAAACCTTGTTTGTAGGGACAGGGAAGGACAGTGAGGGAAATTCTCATTGTGCTATACTGTGCTAAAGCATTCATCATCAACCATCTTTAAAAAAACATTTTTTATAGGGACAGAAAACTATAGGTAGGGAGAGTGTCAGTGTGTTTTACTGTGCTAAACCTTGTTTGTAGGGACAGGGAAGGACAGTGAGGGAAATTCTCATTGTGCTATACTGTGCTAAAGCATTCATCATCAACCATCTTTAAAAAAACTTTTTTTATAGGGACAGAAAACTATAGGTAGGGAGAGTGTCAGTGTGTTTTACTGTGCTAAACCTTGTTTGTAGGGACAGGGAAGGACAGTGAGGGAAATTCTCATTGTGCTATACTGTGCTAAAGCATTCATCATCAACCATCTTTAAAAAAAAAAATTTTTTATAGGGACAGAAAACTATAGGTAGGGAGAGTGTCAGTGTGTTTTACTGTGCTAAACCTTGTTTGTAGGGACAGGGAAGGCCAGTGAGGGAAATTCTCATTGTGCTATACTGTGCTAAAGCATTCCTCATCAACCATCTTTAAAAAAAAAAAAATTATAGGGACAGAAAACTATAGGTAGGGAGAGTGTCAGTGTGTTTTACTGTGCTAAACCTTGTTTGTAGGGACAGGGAAGGACAGTGAGGGAAATTCTCATTGTGCTATACTGTGCTAAAGCATTCATCATCAACCATCTTTAAAAAAAATAATTTATAGGGACAGAAAACTATAGGTAGGGAGAGTGTCAGTGTGTTTTACTGTGCTAAACCTTGTTTGTAGGGACAGGGAAGGACAGTGAGGGAAATTCTCATTGTGCTATACTGTGCTAAAGCATTCATCATCAACCATCTTTAAAAAAACATTTTTTATAGGGACAGAAAACTATAGGTAGGGAGAGTGTCAGTGTGTTTTACTGTGCTAAACCTTGTTTGTAGGGACAGGGAAGGACAGTGAGGGAAATTCTCATTGTGCTATACTGTGCTAAAGCATTCATCATCAACCATCTTTAAAAAAACATTTTTTATAGGGACAGAAAACTATAGGTAGGGAGAGTGTCAGTGTG
Organism: Rana muscosa; assembly: GCA_029206835.1. Lineage (NCBI taxonomy): Eukaryota > Metazoa > Chordata > Amphibia > Anura > Ranidae > Rana > Rana muscosa. The sequence continues at coordinate 502,026,889 of CM055117.1, forward strand.
TTTTACTGTGCTAAACCTTGTTTGTAGGGACAGGGAAGGACAGTGAGGGAAATTCTCATTGTGTTATACTGTGCTAAAGCATTCATCATCAACCATCTTTAAAAAAACATTTTTTATAGGGACAGAAAACTATAGGTAGGGAGAGTGTCAGTGTGTTTTACTGTGCTAAACCTTGTTTGTAGGGACAGGGAAGGCCAGTGAGGGAAATTCTCATTGTGCTATACTGTGCTAAAGCATTCCTCATCAACCATCTTTGAAATCCTTGTTTTTTGGACAGTCAGGGAAATTGTCATTGTGCTATTCTGTGCGAAAGCAATCATCCTCAACCATATTTAGAAATCCTTAAGTAAAGGGACAGAGAAGGACACCTGAAGGTAGCCCTTATTGCTTTTTTCCCATCTCCCTGCAGGCCATCCATTAGAATGTCTGGAAGGCAAACAAGGAGAGGCAGACAGTCAGGAGGCAATAAAAGAGGGCAAGCAGGCTCTGTGTCTGGGGGCAACAGTGCTGGTCGTGGACGCGGTGCATTGTCATCAGCACATGGCCATGGGACACGCTTGTCCTTCTTTTCGGCAGCTGGACATGTTGAGCCACATCATGCCGAAGACTTGGTAGAGTGGATGACCAAGCCCTCCTCCTCCTCCTCATCCTCTCTCACCCAGGCTCAGGGTACTGGCAAAGCAGCTGCCAAAGCGTCCTCTTCCCTGGTATCAATGTCAGACTCATCATCAGTCACTCCTTCCCTAGACCCACCATGTCCTCCTCCTGAGGAGTCCCCCGAACTGTTTGAGCACAGTGTTGGGTACATGCTCCAGGAGGATGCCCAGCGTTTCGAAGGGTCTGATGATGAAACCCAGCTAGAGGAAGGCAGTAGCGTGAGAGCAGACAGAGGGGATGCTCAAGAAGGACACCAATCTGGCAGTCATGTTCCAGCAGCTGCAGCATACTGCCAGATTGGCTCCAGTGATGAGGAGGGAGGGGATGATGAGGTCACTGACTCCACGTGGGTGCCTAATAGGAGAGAGGAGGAGGAGGAGGATGAGGAGGAGGCACATCTCCAACGAGGCAGGATGCCCTTTGGTGGCCAGCGTAAGGGCAGTACACCGACGGAATCACACCGCAGAGCTCCGCCTGTGCAGGGCGCTGCCTCTGCCCGTCATTCAAAAAGTTCTTTGGTGTGGGCCTTTTTTGAGGCTAGTGCATCAGATCGCACAGCTGCTGTTTGCAACATATGTCTCAAGCGTATATCGCGTGGCCAAAACATCAGCCGCTTGGGTACCACATGCCTGACCAGACATATGTTGACCTGCCATGCAGCTCATTGGCAAGCCTACCTCAAAGACCCACACCAAAGAACAAAGCGGACCTCTCCTTGCACCGCATCAGCTGGGATCTCCAACCCCACTATAACTTCAGTCCTCTCTGAAACATGCACTGAGAGGAATGAAGGTGTAGAATTAGGTGTGTCACAGCCAAGTACTTGCGGCCACTCTGCTAGCAGTACACCGACGTCCGATTCTAGCAGGCAAATTTCCCTGCCCCAGCTGCTGGACCGTCGAAAGAAGTTCACTCCCAGCCATCCACATGCCCAGCGGTTGAATGCTAGCTTGGCTAAATTGCTAGCGCTTCAACTGCTGCCTTTTCAGTTGGTAGACTCGGCCCCCTTCCGTGAGTTTGTGCAATGTGCGGTTCCTCAGTGGCAGGTTCCCAAACGCCACTTTTTCTCACGGAAGGCTATTCCGGCTCTCTACCGGCATGTGGAAGGCAATGTCTTGGCCTCGCTGGACAGGGCGGTCAGCGGTAAGGTGCAGATTACCGCTGACTCATGGTCCAGCAGGCATGGACAGGGAGGTTACCTTTCTTTCACGGCCCATTGGGTCACTCTTTTGGCAGCTGGGAAGGATGCAGGACAAGGTGCAGTAGTGTTGGAGGTTGTTCCACCGCCACGCCTCCAAAATGCTACTACTGGTTGTGACACACCTCTCTCCTCCACCCCATCCTCTTCTTCTTCCTCCATGGCCTCTTCCTGTGCTTTGTCCTCTGAACCAGCGGTGCTCCGTAGCCGTTCAAGGGGCTACGCAAGTACGCAGGCAAAAAGATGCCATGCCGTGCTTGCGCTGGTGTGTTTGGGGGACAGAAGCCACACTGGGGCAGAGGTCCTGTCTGCTCTGCAGGGCCAGGCCGAGAGGTGGTTGACGCCACGCCAGCTTAAGCCAGGAATGGTGGTTTGCGACAATGGCACCAACCTCCTCTCCGCCCTCCGACAGGGACAACTGACCCATGTGCCCCGTGTAGCTCACGTCCTTAACCTGGTGGTGCAGCGGTTCTTGGGCAGGTACCCGGGCTTACAGGATGTCCTGAGGCAGGCCAGGAAAGTCTGTGTGCATTTCCGCAGATCTTATAATGCCAGTGCTCGCCTGGCTGAGCTGCAAAAGGAGTTGAACCTGCCCAAGAACCGCCTTATATGTGACATGCCCACCAGGTGGAACTCAACGTTGGCCATGCTGCAGCGGCTGCACACGCAGCAGAGGGCCATCAATGAGTACCTGTGCGACTACGGCACCAGGACAGGGTCAGGGGAGCTTGGTTTTTTTTCTCCACGCCAGTGGGGCATGATCAGGGATGCATGCACTGTCCTGGCACCATTTGAGGAGGCCACGAGGATGGTGAGCAGTGACAGTGCATGCATCAGTGACACTGTACCTCTTGTCCACCTGTTGGAGCACACGCTGCGTGGAATAATGGACAGGGCACTTGAGGCAGAACAGAGGCAGGAAGAGGAGGACTTCCTTGCCTCTCAAGGCCCCCTTTACCCAGACAGTGTTCCTTCTGTCCCACCCATCGCACAGGAAGAGGAGGAGGAAGAGGAGGAGGAGGAGGATTGTGTCAGCATGGAGGTGGAGGCTGGCACTCAGCATCATCAGCAGCAGTCTTTTAGGGATGATTTACAGTCCCAAGAAACCAGTGGACTTGTACGTGGCTGGGAGGAGGTGGCTGCGGATCATGTCGTCCTTAGTGACCCAGAGGACTCCGGACCGAATGCCTCAGCTAACCTACGCTGCATGGCCTCCCTGATCCTGCAAAGTCTGCGGAAGGATCCTCGTATTCTTCGGATCAAGGAGAGGGACCATTACTGGCTGGCCACTCTCCTTGATCCACGGTACAAGGGTAAGGTTGCGGACCTTATGTTACCGTCGCAGAGGGAGCAGAGGATGAGACAACTCCGGGAGGCCTTGCAGAAAGGTCTGTGCAACGCGTTCCCAGAGACTGGGAGGTTACAAACTCCTGGTCCTGGACAACGAGTTGCTGAGGCTTCGGGCAGTCAAAGAAGGAGCGGTGGGGAAGGTGGCCGTCTGACCGATGCGTTCAGTCAATTCTTTAGTCCGCAGCCCCAAAGTATGATCGGTTCCAGCAACCATCGCCAGCGTCTGATAAACATGGTGCAGGAATATCTAGGGGCAAGGTCAGACTTGGACACCTTCCCCACCGAAAATCCTCTGGCTTACTGGGTCTTGAGGATGGATCACTGGCCAGAGCTTGCACAGTATGCAATTGAGCTACTGGCCTGTCCTGCATCCAGCGTTCTTTCGGAACGCACATTCAGTGCTGCTGGAGGATTTGTCACGGATCACAGGGTGCGCCTGTCCACCGACTCGGTTGATCGACTGACTTTCATCAAGATGAACCAGTCTTGGATCACCACCAGCTACCACACACCTGATGCTGATATAACAGACTAATTGATTTTAACATGTCACATCCCTTCAAGACTGATGCTGATGCTGAGTGCCTGTGCTGTTATGTTGACTGGCTATCCTCCTCCTCCGAGTCCTCAATGATACGATTGATGATGATAGCTTGGAAGATCATTTTTGTTTATGGGTGCCGCCACCAGTGGCTAACGCCCAATTTTTCAGCCCCTGTTTAACAGGGGCGTGTAATTACAATTTTTGAAGCAATACTTTGCAACAGGGCTCATTGCTGTGCTCCAAGTACAGTATCTGTGAGGGGTTGCAGTGTTGTGCCACCAGTGCCTAAGGCCCAATTTTTCAGCCCCTGTTTAACAGGGGCGTGTAATTAAAATTTTTGAAGCAATACTTTGACACAGGGCTCATTGCTGTGCTCCAAGTACAGTATCTGTGAGGGGTTGCAGTGTTGTGCCACCAGTGCCTAAGGCCCAAATTTTCAGCCCCTGTTCAACAGGGGCATGTAATTACAATTCTTGATCTAATAATTCACAGCAGGGCCCATTGCTGCACCCACCAAGAGTAACTCTGAGGGCTTACAGTGTTGTGGCAACGCCACCACCACCACCACCACGAAAGGCCCAATTTTTCAGCCCCTGTTCAAAAGGGGCATGTAATTACAATTCTTGATCTAATAATTCACAGCAGGGCCCATTCCTGCACCCACCAAGAGTAACTCTGAGGGCTTACAGTGTTGTGGCAACACCACCACCACCACCACCACCACGAAAGGCCCAATTTTTCAGCCCCTGTTCAACAGGGGCATGCAATTACAATTCTTGATCTAATAATTCACAGCAGGGCCCATTGCTGCACCCACCAAGAGTAACTGTCAGGGCTTACAGTGTTGTGGCACCAGCACCACCATCAAAGGCCCAATTTTTACTACCACTGTTCAACAATTATATGTAATTACAATTCCTGATATAATAGTTGACAGCAGGGCGTTCCAGCACCAACCAAGAGTAACTGTGAGTGCTTACAGTGTTGTGCCAACACCAACAACTAAGGGGCCTATTTCTGCAGAGTATATACGGCAGGTCCCTACTTTCAAACATCCAACTTACAAACGACTCCTACTTGCAAACGCAAGAAGACAACAGGAAGTGAGAGGAAATCTACCCCTAGGAAGGAAAATTCTCTCCTGTAAGAATTAATATGGGAGAAAGGTGTCTCCTCTGTACTGATGCTTTATCACCAATCCTTGTTTCAAGAAAAACACCACATTTCAAAAACAGTTGTCATTGGGACGGAAAGTGAGGTGAAATGTTCTGAACAGGGGCACAGACAGCAAAACAAATGTTACAGGGGTGATAACCCTTACCTATGTTTTCCAAAAAGTTTAAAAATAGATTTTTGGGCTGGAGCTACACTTAAACAATGTACCTGTTCAAAATTACAAACAGATTCTACATAAGAACAAACCTACAGTCCCTGTCTTGTATGCACCGCCTGTATACGGCTGTTCAGAGTATATAGGGCCTTTTTTATTTTATGTGCGGGGTTCCCCTTAATATCCATACAAGACCCAAAGGGGCTGGTAATGGGCTGGGGTAGGGGGGGGGGGGGTCATGGGGTAGCTATGCCATTTTTCTTAAAGATTTTCATCCATATTACGGTGCTTCCACAATAAATAGTGTACACAAAGTACTGATATAAACAGTGATATGCTGCTCGCACAGTCTGGCCAGCATGTGCAAGGTGGAGTTCCACCTTGTGGGCACGTCACATATGAGGCGGTGAGCGGGAAGGCCGAAGTTACGCTGCAGCGCTGACAGGCGAGCAGCAGCAGGGTGAGAACGCCGAAAGTGCGCACAGACAGCCCGCACTTTCTGCAGCAGCTCTGGCATATTGGGGTAATTTTTAAGGAACCTCTGGACCACCAAGTTCAGCACATGCGCCAGGCAAGGGATGTGCGTCAAACCGGCTAGACCCAGAGCTGCTACGAGATTTCGCCCATTATCGCACACCACCAGGCCGGGCTTGAGGCTCACTGACAGCAACCACTCATCGGTCTGTTGTTCCATGTCCCTCCACAACTCCTGCGCGGTGTGGGGATTTTCCCCCAAACAGGAAAGTTTTAAAACTGCCTGCTGTCGTTTACCCCTGGCTGTGCTGAAGTTGGTGGTGAAGGTGTTACGCTGAATGGATGAGGAGGCGGTAGAGGATGAGGAAGCGGAGAAGGAGGAGTTAGCAACAGGAGGCAAACTGAAGCGCCCTGCAATCCTCGGTGGTGGAAGGACATGCGCCAAACCGCTATCTGCCTCAGGCCCAGCCGCCACTGCATTTACCCAGTGTGCTGTTAGGGAGATATAACGTCCCTGACCGTGCTTACTGGTCCACGCATCCGTAGTTAGGTGGACCTTGCCACAGATGGCGTTGCGCAGTGCACACCTGATTTTGTCCCCCACCTGGTTGTGCAGGGAAGGGATGGCTCGCCTGGAAAAGTAGTGGCGGCTGGGCACGACGTACTGCGGGACACCCAATGCCATCAGGCTTTTAAAACTCTGCGTCTCCACCAGACGGAATGACAGCATTTCAAAGGCCAGGAATTTTGAAATGCTGGCATTCAGGGCCAGGGATCGCGGGTGGCTAGGGGGGTACTTCCTCTTCCGCTCGAATGTTTGGGAGATAGAGAGCTGAACGCTTCCATGGGACATTGTGGAGATGGTTGGTGACCCAGGTGGTAGTGTTGCTGGCAGATCCTCTGTTTGCGGGGTGACAGGTGCCACTGTCACTACAGAGGTGGATAAAGAGGCCGAGACTGCAGCAGAAGAGGAAGCAGGAGGAGCCAGAGACCTTTCTTGGTTTTTGAGGTGTCTACTCCACTGCAGCTCGTGCTTTGCACTTAGATGCCTGGTCATGCAGCTTGTGCTCAGGTTGAGAACGTTTATGCCTCGCTTCAGGCTCTGATTGCACAGCGTGCAAACCACTCGTGTCTTGTCATCAACACACTGTGTGAAGAACTGCCACGCTAGGGAAGTCCTTGGACCTGGCTTTGGTGTGCTCGGTCCCTTGCTGCGTTGGGCAGTAGCAGATGTACTGTCTAGGGGACGAATGCTCCGTTTTTGCACCCTGCTCCCTCTTCTGCTGTGCTGGTGGCTCTGTGCGACCACCGCCTCTTCCTCCGAACTACACTGGTCACCTGCATAACGTTGATTCCATGTGGGGTCGAGGACCTCATCGTCCTCCACATCATCTTCCACCCAGTCTTCACCCCTGCCCTCCATGTCTGTCTGCACAATTGCGAAAGCAGCAGCAGTTGGCACCTGTGTTTCGTCATCATCCGAGACGTGCTGCGATGGTCCTCCCATGTACCCATCATGAAACATAAGTGGTTGGGCATCGGTGCACTCAATCTCTTCCACTTCTGGGGCAGGGCTAGGTGGATGGCCCTGGGAAACCCTGCTAACAGAGTCATCGAAAAGCAGAAGAGACTGCTGCATGATTTGGGGCTCAGACTGCTTGGCTGATTTGCAAGGGGGTGAGGTGAAAGACTGATGGACATGGGCTTCAGGTGCCAACTCTGATCTTTCATCAGAAGAGTGGGTGGGAGACAATGTGAAGGAACCCGAGGCACTGTCAGCAACCCAATCTACTATCGCCTGTACTTGTCCTGGCCTAAACATTGGTACAGCCTCATTAGGCGCGACAAAATACCGCCGCAGGCTCGGTCGCCTACTCACACCTGAGGAAGGTGTTTCACTTGTGCGTGTAGCTGGCACAGATCCACCACATCCTCTCCCTGCAACAGGAGCTCCACCAGCAGCACCACGACCGGGGCCACCACGTCCCTTTGACCTTCCCCTCATATTTTCCAAATTTAGGATCTTGCCCTAAATGGCGTTTTTTGGAAGACCACAACACACCCACAGTACGTAATGGCTGAAACGCACAGCTACAGAACTGCAGAAAATGCTATTCAAAAAAAAAAAGGTTGTTTTTTTTAGTATAGCACAGTACAAGGAAAATATATAGAAATTGTTTATTTCACACACCTCCAGATGTGTATTTCACACTGCAAAATATTTTCTGTGGCCCTAAATGGCGTTTTTTGGAAGAGCACAACACAACCACAGTATTTAACCACTGAATCGCACAGCTATAGAAGTGCAGAGAATGCTATTCAAAAAAAATGTTGTTTTTTTTAGTATAGCACTGTACAATATATAGAAATTGTTTATTTTACACACCTCCACATGTGTATTTCACACTGCAATTTATTTTCTGTGGCCCTAAATGGCGTTTTTTGGAAGAGCACAACAACCCCAACAGTATATAACCGCTGAATCGCACAGCTGCAGAGGCCAGAGAATGCTATTCAAAAATAATGTTGTTTTTTCACACACCTCCAGATGTGTATTTCACACTGCAAAATATTTTCTGTGGCCCTAAATGGCGTTTTTTGCAAGAGCACAACAACCCCAACAGTATATAACCGCTGAATCGCACAGCTGCAGAGGCCAGAGAATGCTATTCAAAAATAATGTTGTTTTTTCACACACCTCCAGATGTGTATTTCACACTGCAAAATATTTTCTGTGGCCCTAAATGGCGTTTTTTGCAAGAGCACAACAACCCCAACAGTATATAACCGCTGAATCGCACAGCTGCAGAGGCCAGAGAATGCTTTTTAAAAATAATGTTGTTTTTTCACACACCTCCAGATGTGTATTTCACACTGCAAAATATTTTCTGTGGCCCTAAATGGCGTTTTTTGGAAGAGCACAACACAACCACAGTATTTAACCACTGAATCGCACAGCTATAGAAGTGCAGAGAATGCTATTCAAAAAAAATGTTGTTTTTTTTAGTATAGCACTGTACAATATATAGAAATTGTTTATTTTACACACCTCCACATGTGTATTTCACACTGCAATTTATTTTCTGTGGCCCTAAATGGCGTTTTTTGGAAGAGCACAACAACCCCAACGCTATATAACCGCTGAATCGCACAGCTGCAGAGGCCAGAGAATGCTATTCAAAAATAATGTTGTTTTTTCACACACCTCCAGATGTGTATTTCACACTGCAAAATATTTTCTGTGGCCCTAAATGGCGTTTTTTGCAAGAGCACAACAACCCCAACAGTATATAACCGCTGAATCGCACAGCTGCAGAGGCCAGAGAATGCTTTTTAAAAATAATGTTGTTTTTTCACACACCTCCAGATGTGTATTTCACACTGCAAAATATTTTCTGTGGCCCTAAATGGCGTTTTTTGGAAGAGCACAACACAACCACAGTATTTAACCACTGAATCGCACAGCTATAGAAGTGCAGAGAATGCTATTCAAAAAAAATGTTGTTTTTTTTAGTATAGCACTGTACAATATATAGAAATTGTTTATTTTACACACCTCCACATGTGTATTTCACACTGCAATTTATTTTCTGTGGCCCTAAATGGCGTTTTTTGGAAGAGCACAACAACCCCAACAGTATATAACCGCTGAATCGCACAGCTGCAGAGGCCAGAGAATGCTATTCAAAAATAATGTTGTTTTTTCACACACCTCCAGATGTGTATTTCACACTGCAAAATATTTTCTGTGGCCCTAAATGGCGTTTTTTGCAAGAGCACAACAACCCCAACAGTATATAACCGCTGAATCGCACAGCTGCAGAGGCCAGAGAATGCTATTCAAAAATAATGTTGTTTTTTCACACACCTCCAGATGTGTATTTCACACTGCAAAATATTTTCTGTGGCCCTAAATGGCGTTTTTTGCAAGAGCACAACAACCCCAACAGTATATAACCGCTGAATCGCACAGCTGCAGAGGCCAGAGAATGCTTTTTAAAAATAATGTTGTTTTTTCACACACCTCCAGATGTGTATTTCACACTGCAAAATATTTTCTGTGGCCCTAAATGGCGTTTTTTGGAAGAGCACAACACAACCACAGTATTTAACCACTGAATCGCACAGCTATAGAAGTGCAGAGAATGCTATTCAAAAAAAATGTTGTTTTTTTTAGTATAGCACTGTACAATATATAGAAATTGTTTATTTTACACACCTCCACATGTGTATTTCACACTGCAATTTATTTTCTGTGGCCCTAAATGGCGTTTTTTGGAAGAGCACAACAACCCCAACAGTATATAACCGCTGAATCGCACAGCTGCAGAGGCCAGAGAATGCTATTCAAAAATAATGTTGTTTTTTCACACACCTCCAGATGTGTATTTCACACTGCAAAATATTTTCTGTGGCCCTAAATGGCGTTTTTTGCAAGAGCACAACAACCCCAACAGTATATAACCGCTGAATCGCACAGCTGCAGAGGCCAGAGAATGCTTTTTAAAAATAATGTTGTTTTTTCACACACCTCCAGATGTGTATTTCACACTGCAAAATATTTTCTGTGGCCCTAAATGGCGTTTTTTGGAAGAGCACAACACAACCACAGTATTTAACCACTGAATCGCACAGCTATAGAAGTGCAGAGAATGCAATTCAAAAAAAATGTTGTTTTTTTTAGTATAGCACTGTACAATATATAGAAATTGTTTATTTTACACACCTCCACATGTGTATTTCACACTGCAATTTATTTTCTGTGGCCCTAAATGGCGTTTTTTGGAAGAGCACAACAACCCCAACAGTATATAACCGCTGAATCGCACAGCTGCAGAGGCCAGAGAATGCTATTCAAAAATAATGTTGTTTTTTCACACACCTCCAGATGTGTATTTCACACTGCAAAATATTTTCTGTGGCCCTAAATGGCGTTTTTTGCAAGAGCACAACAACCCCAACAGTATATAACCGCTGAATCGCACAGCTGCAGAGGCCAGAGAATGCTATTCAAAAATAATGTTGTTTTTTCACACACCTCCAGATGTGTATTTCACACTGCAAAATATTTTCTGTGGCCCTAAATGGCGTTTTTTGCAAGAGCACAACAACCCCAACAGTATATAACCGCTGAATCGCACAGCTGCAGAGGCCAGAGAATGCTATTCAAAAATAATGTTGTTTTTTCACACACCTCCAGATGTGTATTTCACACTGCAAAATATTTTCTGTGGCCCTAAATGGCGTTTTTTGCAAGAGCACAACAACCCCAACAGTATATAACCGCTGAATCGCACAGCTGCAGAGGCCAGAGAATGCTTTTTAAAAATAATGTTGTTTTTTCACACACCTCCAGATGTGTATTTCACACTGCAAAATATTTTCTGTGGCCCTAAATGGCGTTTTTTGGAAGAGCACAACACAACCACAGTATTTAACCACTGAATCGCACAGCTATAGAAGTGCAGAGAATGCTATTCAAAAAAAATGTTGTTTTTTTTAGTATAGCACTGTACAATATATAGAAATTGTTTATTTTACACACCTCCACATGTGTATTTCACACTGCAATTTATTTTCTGTGGCCCTAAATGGCGTTTTTTGGAAGAGCACAACAACCCCAACAGTATATAACCGCTGAATCGCACAGCTGCAGAGGCCAGAGAATGCTATTCAAAAATAATGTTGTTTTTTCACACACCTCCAGATGTGTATTTCACACTGCAAAATATTTTCTGTGGCCCTAAATGGCGTTTTTTGGAAGAGCACAACACACCCACAGTATATAACCGCTGAATCGCACAGCTGCAGAGAATGCTATTCAAAAAAAAGTTTTTTTTTTTTTTTTAGTATAGCATAGTACAAGAAAAATATATAGAAATTGGTTATTTCACACAACTAGAGATATACACTGCAAAATATTTTTTTTGGCCAAAAATAGGTCTTTTTTGCGCACAACAAAGTGCCTTTTTTTTTTTTGCAACAGCACAATAAAGTGCCTTTTTATTTTTTGGGGCCCAAAAATGGGTCTTTTTAGCAAAAGCACAATAAAGTGCCTTTTTTTTTTTTTTTTTTCTGCCCGAAATGGGTCTTTTAGCAAGAGCACAATAAAGCCACAGTATGGAATAGGTGTATCACTCAACGTAATGCAGTGCTGGTGCACTGAGCTTGCAACACAAACAGATAAACCTATGCAGATCGCTGAGCTATTATATCTCTCAATCTGGACTCCTATCTAAATCTCTCTCCCTGAAAGCACAAACAGGATCCTGCCCCTACACTACACTACACTGTCTCTCTATCTTTTCTATCAGTAGATTGCAGAATCAGGACTAACTCCTATCATATAATTCTCTCCCTCACAGCAACAGCAGCCAGGATCCTTTCCCTACACTGTCTAAAAGCAGAGTGACGATCTGTGCTGTGTGCCTCTTGCTTATATAGAAGCTGGTCACATGCTGGGTCACATGTTGCACTGACCAATCACAGCCATGCCATTAGTAGGCATGGCTATGATGGCTTCTAAGAGCACACCAGCTAATCAAATGGTGATTGGCTGGCCCCTGAAGCATTTCTAACTGCGCCATTAAATTCCCGAATCCGGACCCGAACCCGGACTTTAGCGCAAAATCCGGGTCCGGGTCCGGGGTCGGGAAAACGCCAAAATTCGGTACGGACCCGAACTTTACAGTTCGGGTCCGCTCAACACTACTTAAGAGTCAATTACAACAGCTCAGCACTACTTTTTATACACTATTTCTAATAAGGTTATGTTTTTTACCTTTTTCAGTGCTTAGTAGCAGTTGTATCATCACCTTTTACCTCATAGTAGCGCGGAAATACCTTTATATACATAAATGTATGAACACTGATCTCTCTTTTCCCCTAGTCACTCCTATCCCTACAGTTAGAACACACCTAGGGAACACAGTTAACCCCTTGATCGCCCCCTAGTGTTAACCCCTTCCCTGCCAGTGACATTTATACAGTAATCAGTGCATTTTTATAGCACTAATCGCTGTATAATTGTCACTGGTCCCAAAAATGTGTCAAAAGTGTCCTATCTGTCCGTCGCAATATCACAGTCCTGATAAAAATCGCAGCCCTCTGCCATTGCTAGTAAAAAAAAAAATGCCATAAACCTATCCCCTATTTTGTAGACGCTTTAACTTTTGCGCAAACCAATCAATATACTCTTTTTGCGATTTTTTTTTACCAAAAATATGTAAAAGAATACATATCGGCCTAAACTGAGGAAACAATTTGTTTTTGTTTTTAAAATGTGGGATATTTATTATAGCAAAAAGTAAAAGATATTGTGTTTTTTTTCAAAATTGACGCTCTTCTTTTGTTTATAGAACAAAAAATAAAAACCACAGAGGTGATCAAATACCACCAAAAGAAAGCTCTGTTTGTGGGAAAAAAAGGACGTCACATACATCTGGTCATATATACTGTAGTTGTTAACAGAGATATCTCCAGATGAATTTTGCAGCCAACACTGGTTGCAGGGGCCCCTGAGATTGTTGCAGCATCTGTCATGAGGGGATCAGCAGTAATGAGGGGATCCTCCAACTGTTGTCCAACCAGCCTGGAATCGAGCTTCTCACCAGTGGGAACTGTGGTGTGGCACTGAAATTCAGAGTCAGATTGTCTACTCTGCGCTTTATTCCCTCAATAGTATTTTCTAATCTGACATGCAACGGACCTTTAACTACCAAAAGTGGCCATTGGATGCCTAACCTGGCTTTAGCCTATGCTGGGTATTGAGCCCTAAGCTAAATAAAGCTATAGACTCCCAGCCTGGAAGAGACAGGGTTAACTAGAATAACAGCAGCTGCATATAAACTTCATTGCAATAAACACATTCACCTACTAATATACTGAAAGGTGACCATTTATACAGTAGCACAGACCTAGCTAGCTATCTGGCACTGTGCATATGAGATAATAACAATAGGACGGACACTCATCTGTCACAAGGATTCAGAAATATACAGAAAAATATAGTCAGACTCAGAAATATACTCAAAAAGCTGGTGGCAGCTGCTGTTGGAAATAAGGAATACTTGCATAACAGTCTCTGCTTCTGGTCTGGGTAAAAATACAGCAGCAGTAACAGTCCTTTTGTGTATAAGGCCATGAGATTCAGTTCTCTGTTTCTCTGTCTTCACTTCTTCCTTCTGAGTTGTCCTTAAGGCTGATTCATCACTTTATAAAGGTGAGAGTTCTGTGAGCACTGAGCAGGTGTGTGAAGTCACGGGATCACTTATTGTTTGTGGAAATCTAATTTGAAGGACTGTTTATTCATCCACTGATGCTTGGATGATCGTTTTGGACTTTTTATTTCAACCACTTTGCACCTGGCACTTTATATTTGCTGTGTTATCCAGAATGTTGGCATTATTTAATATTGGATGTTTGCTTTCACTTATTCAATAATTATTTGTATTTACACTTATATTTGAGAAATTTCACTGATCACTTTTATAATTATTGCTACATGTGTATTGTGAACATTTTAGATCCAGCAGTAGTTTCATATATAACTTTTGTTAGGTGTATCACTTATTCACTTGGTAACGCGGGGGACTATTATTCAATGAATGAAGGATAGGTGGATAAATTAAAGGTCTGCCTCCTCCAATCATTGAGCAATGGGAAAGTGGGGAGGGATGTTAAATGAGCCAGTGCCCACCACCGCCAGCGTGGGGGATAATGGGGCACTCCTTTACACTATCAGTGCTGCTGCTACCAATACTAGTTCATATCTAACACTACTCTATGATGATGACAATAAATGAACTTTGAAAAAAATAACACATTTTTACATATACCCTGATAATGTATCTAACTCACAAAACAACTTTAAGCCTCATCTGCATTGTTAATTTAGCACTATACACCAGAGGCTGATTTATAAACCCTGGACTTAATAACAAGCTGAGACGTCAACTAGAGCGATCAATACTTGCATTTCTTAGAGCAGACTAGAGAATAAAGTCAGAATTTCCTCATTACAGACAATGACTACATACAGTATTTAGTTTTCCTTTTTTTCATAAATTATCTTTCTGCTTTTCTACTTGCAACAACCTGGCCTTGGAGATGATGAAAGTGTATAACTAAAGAAAACAGTATCACAAAGGAGAGGAACATGCTAGGATAGAATCCTTTTAAAATTCATAGGTTAATACTATCTCCATCCAGTCTGACAGAGCTTAAGCTATTTTGCAGAGAAGAATGGGCAAAAATGTGACTCTCTAGATGTGCAAAGCTGGTAGAGACATCCCCAAAAAGACTTGCAGCTGTAATTGCAGCGAAAAGTGGTTCTACAAAGTATTGACTCACTTTGTGTTGGTCTACCACATAAAGTCCCAATAAAATACATTTACTTTTTTGAATGTAACATGACAAAATGTGGAAAATTTCAAGGGGTATGAATACTTTTTCAAGGCACTGTAGAAGGTCTACCCACAGCAGAGGAGAGTACCATCTGTTGGGGGGAGCAAGAAATAAGGAATAGTAAGTATACTGAACAATACTAATATATGTGGTGCAATTAAAAAATTAAAATTATATAAATATGAAAAGTCCCAACATTAGTGGATCTAAATGTGATGTTCAGAGTCCATATAAATCAAAAAGCAACTAGTTGCTGCTGTGCTTTATCTTCATATATATTTCTGGTAGCCATGCATGACATTTAAAGTCCATACATCAAACGACAACCATTCAATGCTGCTACAATTAATCTTGAAGTGATTAATGACGTGATCCTCCACCAAAAACTGTGTTCAAACACCCAAAGTGACTGGATATATAATCTGCTTACCAGAAATCATTGTGTAAAAATAATAATAAATGCGCGACCTTAAGGGTAGCAAGCAAAGTGCAAAATAGGTGATGAGATCACCTGGATGCTAGTCCAGATGGAAAAAAAATGTTATAAAAACAAGAGACCACAAAGAAATAAAAAAATGCAAAAAAGTCCATTCACTTCAGCTGCTAGGTTTTACCACATAAACATAGGCAACAAAGTGTCCATTAATAGAAACAGCCGGTGTATGACCAAAGTCATAGGAGATTGCAAATCTTCAATAGAAACTTCAATTCAGTTGATAATATCAACCACAGCATATAAGTACAAAGAGGCCGCTTACCAGAGCAGATGGGTCCCTATGACAGAGACCAAACAAGCTCAGCACACACGCCAGATCCGGGTGTCAGCGATGTTCAATCATGCAGTCATCTGGATCCTCCACTCCATTCACCGACTGGGAACTATAGAACACCTTCAATCCTTAGGATGCAGGAGCGCTCATATAGTGTGGCGAGGAGCCAGGTTTATAGAAAAAAATAATAAAAGAAGAACCTCATGGTGCAGTAAGTTTGGTAAAAAACGAGTACCCTTTATTAGCTTAAAATTGGGTAGCTGACATCCACATGAAGATAAAAAACAAAACTTTCAAAAGAGCACTAAAAACCCTGCAGCGGCTCGAGACAGTCAGCTGGGGGCGTGGTGACGTCAGGATCTTGAGCGGAGGTGGATAGGAACACGGCGGCTCCCCAAACTTAATTTGCCTGACAAGCCAGCAGCCCCAGTGCCGGGTAGGCACTTTTAAATGTGAGTAGTCTATTGGCTCTACTTTTATGCTCTGTTTTTTAAATAAAAGTTATTATGCTATGGATGTCCTCCATTGTGTTTTTTTTTTTATATCCGGCCGGTACCTATGAGGAGGAAGGTGTACTTTATCTCCAGCTATCATTTATGTGAGCAGGCACAATCCTGCACAAGCGCTTTGTGACCTTCTTTTTGGTTAAAGAGGTAAAGCGGTACCCTCAGTTAAGAGGGCTGCTGGTATTGATTTGGGCCCTGTAATGCACCGCTGTCAACCCCTGGCAATCGGCTCTAACCTCCCGTGGCACAGCTAGTAGTAGTGGAATAAGACCGCGTGACCGCAACTGTTGGTGACACAGTCTTATAGCAAGCATGCACAGCAATATACTTTTAAACTCCTATAAAAGTAACGGAAGCTGACACCAACTCTACTTGACGCAGATATTTTACTAATGCAAATGGGCAAGTAATAAACTGACAGTATAACAAAGTGCAGATTTTAAGAATAAACAGTATTTAAATGAACAAACAATCGGATAACTCAAATAATGCAATGCGGCTCTATCGCTGCCCCTTTTCAATCACTTCCCCTCGTGGGCAGACTAACTCTCAATAGTATCTACCTAACAGTCAGGCCTGACTGATCTAAAAGGAAGTTCAGGGAACACAAATCTTTGCATGCAATCTTTCGGTGGTGCACTTGCTGAACAAACTTTTATAATCCAAATGAATAGTGAAGATAAAGTATCTGTCTATGAGCAAGTGCTCTCTCACCACCTGGACAAGTCCAAGTCCGTTTCCTCCGCCGATTCGTCTAGGAACAGGAATCCACCGACATCCAGGTCTCCAGTCCTTCTGATGTAGTACAGCAAGGATGAGAAGATGTCTCTGAGGTTCCGCTAGGCTGGCAGAGGGCTCTTTGGAAAAGAGCACAAGGCCCAGGCTTCAGGCCTTGTGCACACAGCAGTTCAGCACAGGGATCCTCTTGCTAGGAGAGGGGGTGTCCAAAGAGACAGAATCAACTCCGCCTTCCCTTTATAAAGTCTGCCCCAGCAGTCTTTGCACGGGGAAATGCACCCTGGGTGCTGCAAGATGTACTGGGAGATGTAGTCTCTCGTGATTAAAGGAGAACACCCCGCTACAGAGGTCAATGGTTTCTGGTAAGCAGATTATATATCAAATCACTTTGGGTGTTTGAACACAGTTTTTGGTGGAGGATCACGTCATTAATCACTTCAAGATATATCACGGCAGCAACTAGTTGCTTTTTGATTTATATGGACTCTGAACATCACATGTGGATCCACTAATGTTGGGACTTTTCATATTTATAAATTTTTTATTTGTCAATTGCACCACATATATTAGTATTGTTTGTTATATTCATAATGTGCACACCAGTGTTATATGTGTTGTAGTCACCTAGCGCCCCCATTCACACCACTTCATACCACTGAGAGCACCTACTCTTTAAGGGGAGCAGCTTAGTTAGAAGTTAATTTTTATTATCTAATATTGGCGCGGAGTTCACCCATATATCTCATAGTAAGTATACTGGCTTCTTCTTTTTTTCTCCTAGGCAAAACAAAGGAATGGGGACACAATACAAGGGTAAATGGTTTAATTCCCAAAGTTAATTTTTAAGCACTACTGGATTAAAAAGCCAAGGACTTGAACATATATAATCTAATACATTTTTTGGGTAATGCAATTATCTATGCTCCTATCCTTAAAGAGGCGCTCCAGGCTCCCCCCCAAAAAATGAAAAGTCAGCAGCTACAAATAGTGTAGCTGCTGATGTTTAATATAAGGACACTAACCTGACCAGGGATCCAGCGATGTCCTCACCCTAACCGATTCTTCAATTGGCTTTAGGTGCAGGCGCCATAATAGCAAGTAAGGGAAACAGCAAGTGAAGCCTTGCTGCTTCGCATCCAGTTTCCTACTGTGCATGCGTGAGCCGCTGCACCATGTGAATTTTCCTGTAGTCTTCTGGGACCTGTGATGTGTCCCAGAAGACTGCAGGGGAAGGAGGGGGAATGAACTTCTGGCTCAGGTTGCTGCGGCAATCTAAACCCAAAGTGGGAGGGGGTACCTGTCAAAACCAGGTACCCCCCACCCCAAAAGTGCCAAATATGGCAGTGAAGCTCCACTCTAAGGAAAACAAAAGAGCTGAGAGGCCATGTTACATTGGCTGTGAAAACACCTATTTTACATAAAATCATAGTTCTAGCTAAAAGAGAAAGCTGAAATACTTGCCTCCCCCCACTGCCCATGCTGCTGAATGCCGCTGTAATGCAGCTTTTCACAAACCAACTGGAGTGCCGATCTGATGGTCCCACACTGCATTTAAAGGTTCCTCCTGCTGAATGCTACGTCACCACCGGATACAGTAGTGATGTAGGGGTTGGCTGAAGGAACTAATGAGCAAAGCGGGGCACCATATGATTGACACTTCCAGAAGTGTTGGTTTTTTAAAGAAAACTCAAGGGGATGATTTGTTTGCATTAGAACAAAATTTGGTGGTGCAGAAGATGTATTTACCTTCAATTTTGCAGGGAGAACATTTATGTAGCCCCCTGTTCCTAAAAATGGGGCTATAGTGTATAGTGTAAATTTTTTGGCTGAGCTGTAAACAGCTCAGATTTGATTGTATACAGTGGAACCTCGGATTGCGAGTAACGTGGTTAACGAGCATTTCGCAATACGAGCACTGTATTTTTAAAAATCTTGACTCGGTTTGCAAGTGATGTCTCGCAAAACTAGCAGGATTCAAGCCAAATCGGTGTGCAATACCGCGTTTGGCCTGAGGTGGGGGTGGGCGCCGGAGCTGAGCAGAGCCGAACGGCGCAGTTCGGGGCCGTTCGGAAATGCTTGGAGAATCTCGGAAATACTCAGTTCCAGAGCCTTTCCGAGGTTTCCCAAGTTCAGGCGAGGTGTCCTCGGCCCTTTCCGTGTGTTTTCGAGGCTCTCCGGCGCCCCCCACCTCTGGCCACATGCAGTATGGCATGCAATTGACGTCAATGCGGACCAAATTATTTTTATTTCCATTGACTTCAATGGGGAAACTCGCTTTGATATGCGAGTACTTTGGATTACGAGCATTCTTCTGGAACAGATTATGCTTGTAATCCAAGGTTCCACTGTATTTGATTCTGTTCTAAACTTGACTGAGTTGTGCATTTCTCGCTCTTGCCAGTAGGTGTCACTGGTACCACAGGACAGTGTGAGAATTACAACTAGGTTGAGTTGTAATGAATATTCTTTTTCCAGAAACAGCCCAGTAGGAGGTTCCTGGCCGCTGTGCATTCTGGGAAGGGGTATTTATTGGATAGAGCCATGTGCTTTTAGTCAGTCTTCACCTTGTGGCCCTCCTGGCCTGAGGCTGTGTTGCTGCAAGTTCTGCAAGTAGGCCCAGAAGCCTGTCTGGGGCCTACTAATCCTGAGGTGGTCCTTAGGCTGTCTTGCCTGTTTGGAAGAAGCCGAGCCAAGCTGAGGAGATCCAGGGGAGGACCCTTGCTAGAGAGAGAACCAGGATGAAGGCTGATCTCTCAGGAGTAGTGATGAGCCGAACACCCCCGGGTTCGGTTCGCACCAGAACCCGCGAACGGACCGAAAGTTCGCACGAACTTTAGAACCCTATTAAATACAATGGATGCGAACGTTCGAAATCTAAAGTGCTAATTATAACGACTATTATGCATGTTATTGTCCTAAAAAGGGTTTGGGAACCCGGGTTCTGCACCAGGGGACATGTATCAATGCAAAAATAAGTTTTAAAAACTGCCGTTTTTCTGGAGCAGTCATTTTAATGATGCATAAAGTGAAAAAAAAAAGTCAAATATTCCTTTAAATATCGTACCTGGGGGGTGTCTAAAATATGCCTGTGAAGTGCCACGTGTTTCCCGTGTTTAGAACTGTCCCTGCACAAAATTACATTTCTAAAGGAAAAAAAGCCATTTAAAACTGCTTGCGGCTTTAATGTAATGTCTGGTCCCGGTAATATGGATGAAAATCTTTAAGAAAAATGGCATAGCTAAAAAAAAAAAAAATTGGGCCTTTGGTGGTGGTGGTGGTGGTGGTGTTGACACAACACTGTAAGGCCTCACAGTTAGTCTTGGTGGGCGCAGGAATGGGCCCTGCTGTGAATTATTAGATCAAGAATTGTAATTACATGCCCCTGTTAAACAGGGGCAGAAAAATTGAGCCTTAGGCACTGGTGCCACAACACTGCAACCCCTCACAGATACTGTACTTGGAGCACAGCAATGATCCCTGTTGCAAAGTATTGCATCAAAAATTGTAATTACACGCCCCTGTTAAACAGGGGCTGAAAAATTGGGCCTTAGCCACTGGTGCTGGTGCCACGACACTGCAACCACTCCCAGATACTCTAGTTGGAGTGCAGGAATGAGCCCTGCTGCAAAGCATTGCATAAAAAATTGTAATAACACACCCCTGTTAAACAGGGGCTGAAAAATTGGGCCTTAGCCACTGGTGGCGGCACCCAGAAACAAAAATGTTCTTCCAAGCTATCATCGTCAATCGGATCATTGAGGAGGAGGAGGATAGTCAGTCAACATAACAGGACAGTCTCTCAGCATCAGCATCAGTCTTGAAGGGATGTGACATTTAATAAATAAATTAGTCTGTTATATCAGCTTCAGGTGTTTGGTAGCTGGTGGTGATCCAAGACTGGTTCATCTTTATGAAGGTCAGTCGATCAACAGAGTCGGTGGACAGGTGCACACTGTGATCTGTGACAAATCCTCCAGCAGCACTGAATGTGCGTTCTGAAAGAACGCTGGATGCAGGACAGGCCAGTAGCTCAATTGCATACTGTGCAAGCTCTGGCCAGTGATCCATCCTCAAGACCCAGTAAGCCAGAGGATTTTCGGTGGGGAAGGTGTCCAAGTCTGACCTTGCCCCTAGGTATTCCTGCACCATGTATATCAGACGCTGGCAATGGTTGCTGGAACCGATCATACCTTGGGGCTGCGGACTAAAGAATTGTCTGAACGCTTCGGTCAGATGGCCACCTTCCCCACCGCTCCTTCTTTGACTGACCGAAGCCTCAGCAACTCGTTGTCCAGGACCAGGAGTTTGTAACCTCCCAGTCTCTGGGAACGCGTTGCACAGACCTTTCTGCAAGGTCTCCCGGAGTTGTCTCATCCTCTGCTCCCTCTGCGACGGTAAGATAAGGTCCGCAACCTTACCCTTGTACCCGTGGATCAAGGAGAGTGGCCAGCCAGTAATGGTCCCTCTCCTTGATCCGAAGAATACGAGGATCCTTCCGCAGACTTTGCAGGATCAGGGAGGCCATGCAGCGTAGGTTAGCTGAGGCATTCAGTCCGGAGTCCTCTGGGTCACTAAGGACGACATGATCCGCAGCCACCTCCTCCCAGCCACGTACAAGTCCACTGGTTTCTTGGGACTGTAAATCATCCCTAAAAGACTGCTGCTGATGATGCTGAGTGCCAGGCTCCACCTCCATGCTGACACAATCCTCCTCCTCCTCCTCCTCTTCTTCCTGTGCGATGGGTGGGACAGAAGGAACACTGTCTGGGTAAAGGGGGCCTTGAGAGGCAAGGAAGTCCTCCTCTTCCTGCCTCTGTTCTGCCTCAAGTGCCCTGTCCATTATTCCACGCAGCGTATGTTCCAACAGGTGGACAAGAGGTACAGTGTCACTGATGCATGCACTGTCACTGCTCACTATCCTCGTGGCCTCCTCAAATGGTGCCAGGACAGTGCATGCATCCCTGATCATGCCCCACTGGCGTGGTGAAAAAAACCAGAGCTCCCCTGACCCTGTCCTGGTGCCGTAGTCGCACAGGTACTCATTGATGGCCCTCTGCTGCGTGTGCAGCCGCTGCAGCATGGCCAACGTTGAGTTCCACCTGGTGGGCATGTCACACATAAGGCGGTTCTTGGGCAGGTTCAACTCCTTTTGCAGCTCAGCCAGGCGAGCACTGGCATTATAAGATCTGCGTAAATGCACACAGACTTTCCTGACCTGCCTCAGGACATCCTGTAAGCCCGGGTACCTGCCCAAGAACCGCTGCACCACCAGGTTAAGGACGTGAGCCACACAGGGCACATGGGTCAGTTGTCCCTGTCGGAGAGCGGAGAGGAGGTTGGTGCCATTGTCGCAAACTACCATTCCTGACTTAAGCTGGCGTGGCGTCAACCACCTCTCGGCCTGCCCCTGCAGAGCAGACAGAACCTCTGCCCCAGTGTGGCTCCTGTCCCCCAAACACACCAGCGCAAGCACGGCATGGCATCTTTTTGCCTGCGTACTTGCATAGCCCCTTGAACGCCTACGGAGCACCGCTGGTTCCGAGGACAAAGCACAGGAAGAGGCCACGGAGGAAGAAGAAGAGGAGGGGGTGGAGGACAGAGGTGTGTCACAACCAGTAGTAGCATTTTGGAGGCGTGGCGGTGGAACAACCTCCAACACTACTGCACCTTGTCCTGCATTCTTCCCAGCTGCCAAAAGAGTGACCCAATGGGCCGTGAAAGAAAGGTAACGTCCCTGTCCATGCCTGCTGGACTATGAGTCAGCGGTAATATGCACCTTACCGCTGACCGCCCTGTCCAGCGAGGCCAAGACATTGCCTTCCACATGCCGGTAGAGAGCCGGAATAGCCTTCCGTGCGAAAAAGTGGCGTTTGGGAACCTGCCACTGAGGAACCGCACATTGCACAAACTCACAGAAGGGGGCCGAGTCTACCAACTGAAAAGGCAGCAGTTGAAGCGCTAGCAATTTAGCCAAGCTAGCATTCAACCGCTGGGCATGTGGATGGCTGGGAGTGAACTTCTTTCGACGGTCCAGCAGCTGGGGCAGGGAAATTTGCCTGCTAGAATCGGACGTTGGTGTACTGCTAGCAGAGTGCCCGCAAGTACTTGGCTGTGACACACCTAATTCTACACCTTCATTCCTCTCAGAGCAGGTTTCAGAGAGGACTGAAGGTATAGTGGGGTTGGAGATCCCAGCTGATGCGGTGCAAGAAGAGGTCAGCTTTGTTCTTTGGTGTGGGTCTTTAAGGTAGGCTTGCCAACGAGCTGCATGGCAGGTCAACATATGTCTGGTCAAGCATGTGGTGCCCAAGCGGGTGATGTTTTGGCCACGCGATATACGCTTGAGACATATGTTGCAAACAGCAGCTGTGCGATCTGATGCACTCGACTCAAAAAAGCCCCACACCAAAGAACTTTTTGAATAACGGGCAGAGGCAGCGCCCTGCACAGGCGGAGCTCTGCGGTGTGATTCCGGTGGCCCCCCGAGGGCATCCTGCCTCGTTGGAGATGTGCCTCCTCCTCATCCTCCTCCTCCTCCTCCTCTCTACTATTAGGCACCCACGTGGAGTCAGTGACCTCATCATCCCCTCCCTCCTCATCACTGGAGCCAATCTGGCAGTATGCTGCAGCTGCTGGAACATGACTGCCAGATTGGTGTCCTTCTTGAGCATCCCCTCTCTCTGCTCTCACGCTACTGCCTTCCTCTAGCTGGGTATCATCATCAGACCCTTCAAAACGCTGGGCATCCTCCTGGAGCATGTACCCAACACTGTGCTCAAACAGTTCGGAGGACTCCTCAGGAGGACATGGTTGGCCTAGGGAAGGAGTGACTGATGATGACATTGATACCAGGGAAGAGGATGCTTTGGCAGCTGCTTTGCCAGTACCCTGAGCCTGGGTGAGAGAGGATGAGGAGGGCTTGGTCATCCACTCTACCAAGTCTTCGGCATGATGCGGCTCAACACGTCCAGC
Source organism: Rana muscosa (assembly GCA_029206835.1). NCBI lineage: Eukaryota > Metazoa > Chordata > Amphibia > Anura > Ranidae > Rana > Rana muscosa. Next base: position 502,050,833 of record CM055117.1, read on the forward strand.
TGCCGAAAAGAAGGACAAGCGTGTCCCATGGCCACGTGCTGATGGCGATGCACCGCGTCCACGACCAGCACTGTTGTCTCTAGACACAGAGCCTGCTTGCCCTCTTTTTTTGGCTCCTGACTGTCTGCCTCTCCTTGTTTGCCTTCCAGACATTCTAATGGCCTGCAGGGAAATGGGAAAAGCAGCAATACAGGCTAAGTTAAGGTGTAATATGGTCAGGAGGCACACTCCGCCCGCTGTAAGTGCCGCAAAATCCTGTTGGTGTAACACACCAGGAAAAAGCAGCAATACAGGCTAAGTTAAGGTGTAATATGGTTAGGAGGTACACTCCGCCCGCTGTAAGTGCCGCAAAATCCTGTTGGTGTAACACACCAGTAAAAAGCAGCAATACAGGCTAAGTTAAGGTGTAATATGGTCAGGAGGCACACTCCGCCCGCTGTAAGTGCCGCAAAATCCTGTTGGTGTAACACACCAGGAAAAAGCAGCAATACAGGCTAAGTTAAGGTGTAATATGGTCAGGAGGTACACTCCGCCCGCTGTAAGTGCCGCAAAATCCTGTTGGTGTAACACACCAGGAAAAAGCAGCAATACGGGCTAACTTCAGGTGTATAATGTGCAGGAGGCTTAGCAACAATGACACTGACACTGTCCCCTGCCTATCCTTCTCTCTCCCTGCACACAAGGTTTATCAAAGTATATGACACTGACACTCTCCCTGCCTATCCTTCTCTCTCCCTGCACACAAGGTTTAGCAAAGAATATGACACTGACACTGTCCCCTGCCTATCCTTCTCTCTCCCTGCACACAAGGTTTATCAAAGTATATGACACTGACACTCTCCCTGCCTATCCTTCTCTCTCCCTGCACACAAGGTTTATCAAAGAATATGACACTGACACTCTCCCTGACAAGATTTGACACTGTCCCTGCCTATCCTTCACTTTCCCTGCTCCGGAACACACTACACAAGGCCGCCGCGCTGGCGGCCTTTTATAGTGTGGGGCGTGTACTAAACCCCCTCAGCTATAATTGGCCACAGGCATCCTGCCTGTGGCCAATCATTGCTCTCCTCGCTGCCGGTGCTGTGATTGGCCAAGCATGCACGGTCACAGTGCATGCTTGGCCAATCACAGGGCCCGGGATTACACTGCGATGGCGCAGTGTATTGTGGGCCGTTCGCGTCACTCGAATTTGGCGCGAACGGCCCAAATTGTTCGTTGTTCGCCGAACGCTGCGAACAGCCGATGTTCGAGTCGAACCTATGTTCGACTCGAACACCGAGCTCATCCCTACTCAGGAGGGCCCGGTGACTCGTTTGGAGGACACATCTATATCTAAACTACTTTTACGGTGTTGCCGGATGGCTTAAAGGTTCTGACACTGTGACGCTGAATCCTATTCTACCAATCTAAATCAAGGTAACTAGCTCTGTGAGAGAGACTTATCCAAGAGTACTACTGGCTGCTAAGTCTGTGAGACAGGCTTATCCAGAAATTCTACCGGCTGCTAGGCCTGTGTGAGAGGCCTAACCAGGTATGCAAGATCTTCAAAAATAAATCTGTTTTGCCTTTGGATTCAAAGAGCCTGTAAGTGATCTGCAAAAAGGATATCTGAAACCTTCCTTTATCCTCTCTCCTACTACTTCTTTCAAAATATATAAAGTGACTGGCGCCCAAATTCTGTTCTCATTTCCCATTTTAACCATGGACTCAGCTCTAAGGGGAATGTAAGTTCGCTCCCTGCCTCTGGAGGTACCTATTTGCTCCCAGTAGACCCAGGGGGGCGCTACATTTAAACAGAACTTTTTGCAACTGAGTCATTTTATTGGAAATCTTTCAAAGAAATACGATTCTGCCATTTCTAAACTCTCCCTCTGAAAAACATTAGTTGACTGGCTGTTAGATTATAACAGATATATAAGGAAGAACTAAGGCTGCGCAACTGAATACAAAAAGTAAAAAACCAAAATTATGTTATAAAAACACAATATGATATCATTTGTATATGACGTGAATAAACAATATAACTTATGGAGTAAAAGATATTGTTCTATGTACGTCTCTGGGTGATAGATGGTACTTAAACTGTATTTCTTGATATTGACATGCAAAAAAAATCAAAGATAGTCCATAAGTAACAAAAAGTCCCCAGAAGGAAGAAATAAAGGATTCCAAAACTCTTCAAAACTGCATAAGTGACTTCAAAAATGAAACACCATAGAAGGAGTGATGATATGACAGGAGAGAAATCCACCACCTTGTCCCTTTCAGGCTGCTTACCAGAAATTTTGATCCCTGAAAGAGATCAATCTGAATAGGTGGCTGTTATCCCCGCCAAGGGCTCTAATTGGCTCTCTCTGTGCTCTCTGTTCGTCTAGGTTTCAGTCTGTTAGTCCACCAGGCAGCTCCGTGAGTCACATTTAGGGTAAAAGAGAAAACCCCATAGCGTAATCCAGTATATAAAAACGTTTATTATAATAAAAATGCACTTACAGCATGTTGAAGTAAAAACAGCAGTGGTTTAGTGTGCGGCCGGCCGGCTCTCACTACCCGTTGCTTCCGGGATTCGTATCGTGGTGACGTCAGCACGCTGCTCCTCCCAGGGAGGAGCGGTGTGCTGACATCACCACGATACGAATCCCGGAAGCAACGGGTAGTGAGAGCCGGCCAGCCGCACACTAAACCACTGCTGTTTTTACTTCAACATGCTGTAAGTGCATTTTTATTATAATAAACGTTTTTATATACTGGATTACGCTATGGGGTTTTCTCTTTTACCCTAAATGTGACTCACGGAGCTGCCTGGTGGACTAACAGACTGGAACCTAGACGAACAGAGAGCACAGAGAGAGCCAATTAGAGCCCTTGGCGGGGATAACAGCCACCTATTCAGATTGATCTCTTTCAGGGATCAAAATTTCTGGTAAGCAGCCTGAAAGGGACAAGGTGGTGGATTTCTCTCCTGTCATATCATCACTCCTTCTATGGTGTTTCATTTTTGAAGTCACTTATGCAGTTTTGAAGAGTTTTGGAATCCTTTATTTCTTCCTTCTGGGGACTTTTTGTTACTTATGGACTATCTTTGAATTTTTTTGCATGTCAATATCAAGAAATACAGTTTAAGTACCATCTATCACCCAGAGACGTACATAGAACAATATCTTTTACTCCATAAGTTATATTGTTTATTCACGTCATATACAAATGATATCATATTGTGTTTTTATAACATAATTTTGGTTTTTTACTTTTTGTATTCAGTTGCGCAGCCTTAGTTCTTCCTTATATATCTGTTATTTGTGTGTGTCCCACATTTTTTGGTTGCTGCATAGATATTAAGTTATCACATACATTTTACATTTTATTTAGACAGCGCAGTATTTTCACACTTTTTATATTCCACTGTTAGATTGATGCCTGGTCTTCAATGTTTCATGTCACTGACCTTGAACAAGTATAGAGAAAGGAATTCTGACATTCTCCAACAATTATTTGTTACATGCCTGTCCCTGATCCGTGACTAAGAAGTATTGAAGCCAGACACAGCTACCTGGCTTTTTTGTTTTCAATTACTTTTATTTGGTATTGAATGAAATAAAAACATACAAAATGCAACATACACGTGCATGGGGATTTTCTTTGTTAGTATTAAAGGTTTACAAAATAAACACCATCAGAATGTTGACTACAGAGATATGTTATTAAGATATTGCATAAGGCAAGATGATAATAATATTGGTCTATCGGGCAATGCATTGGGTGGAATTTGGTAGGTACTGTATGTAGCGGGGTATCGCTTTAAGTGAGTTCAAAGACTACTATACCCAGTGTGCAGCGGGGCACCCATAGTGCATTGCCCGGAGCAAGGTCTGCTGGGGAAGGACTATTTAAGGAGGGAGGAGCAACACGCGGGTCTCTTCTGACACTGCCCTCCAAGCAAGTGGAGCCTACGTTTGGGGCCTGTCGTTTTGGACTAGGCCGGAGAGCCTGGGCCTAGGGGATCCGGAGAGCTTGCCAATCGTCACTGGAGAACCCAGAGTCGTCTCATCCATCCATCTCCCTCGGATGGTCGAGAGGATCGGAGACTACGGGTATCGTGAGATTGTGTTCCGGGACACCAGCTACTGAAGTCGGTTGTACGGACTGGTCCGGTCGGGTGAGAGAGCATTTGCTCAGTATATTTTGACTACCTTTTAGGCCCAGTATCCTTTGGTCAGGGCCCACCGACCCGGAGTGTTATATTGCACCCCAGAGAAACAGTGTGTTGTGCAGCCGGAGTTAAGTTGTTTTATTGCTTGCTGAGTAACCAACGATTTAATACCATTGGATTACAAATAACCTACAAAGTGCACCACCATTGCTAGTGAAGATCCTTCTCTACGAACTAACTGTGTGTGAATTAGTCAGGCCTGACTGTTCAGCAGGGGGACATTTGTTTGGCCGCCATATTGGCCAAGAGGGGAAGGCTCGCGAGCATAGTTATTAAGAGACATTTAGTGCACATAGGACTGTTAGAACATAATTGTTATCTGCTTGACTTTTGATATTGCAGGGCCCTGCATAGATAAATGTACCATTGTCTAACCTTATATTCTATTCAGTAAAAGTATTTGTGGTTAAGCAGACAAGTGTGTGGCATACTGTCTATCCCAGCTGAAGCAGTCAGCTCAGGTAATTTAATATTAACTATTGTGTATGCTTTATTGCGGAGTGGTGATTCCTATAGCCTAGTGGGTTTCACACTCCCATTTGTGCTAGCTGTGCCAAGGGAGGTTAGAGCCAGTTCCTGGGGGTTGACAGCAGTGTGTTACAGGCCCAAAACTATACCTGCAGCCCTCTTAACTGGGGGTATTGCTACATGTGGGGGCTTGTCCGGGATCCTGTACGCTGCAATCAAGCCTGCCAGAAGTACCGGCATGGATCCTCTAACAGTGACTCAGTGGTGCGCATCAGTGGGCGCTTTTCCAGACATGGCTGTAGTTGTTGAGCTCCCCGGGGAAGACTGGTTGGGGAGCGAAGTAGACAGGCTCATGGAATTACTGTCCCCATGCCAGAAGGCATGGTTAATTGACCTTAGGCCAGACAAGGGGGCCTCCCGTACCTATGCATTGGTAGAATGGAAGGATAAGATACCTGAGAGTTTCAGAGGCCAGAGTGTACAGTCCATAGACCACAAGACATACCACCTAGCACATGCAAAGTCTATTAAGAAAGAACCCCCCAAACCGCCCCCTAGGGAAAAGCAGCCAAAAGAGACAACGATATCTGCTGCGCCTCTGATCACTATAGGCCTCGAACTCCTCAACACTTTAGGGGACCTTGTCACAAAGTGCCAGAAGAGTAACACGGTGTGTGTGGAGCCTGGGTACCGAAAGCTGAGATTTTTTTCAGGTAAACAGCCTGTACCACTCGGGAAAGAGGACTTTGATACGTGGATGGAGCAAGCAATGCAGGCTGTGGAAGGATGGGAAGTGACGGAAGCCCAAAAGAAACAGCACATGAATGAAAGCTTAAAGGGGGCCTCTGCAGAAGCTGTGAAGAATCTTAGATTCAGCAATACCTCTTGTACTGCATATGACTACTTAACTATGTTGTAGGAGGAGTTTGGCCAGTTGGAGAAAGTTACTGACTTAATCTACCAGTTTGAGCATACTCTTCAACAGCCAGGAGAACAATTTTTTGAATATGTCCGAAGGTTGAATAAGATGCTCTGCCAGATAGTCCTGAAGAAAGCGATGGTACCACAGGCCATAGATGCAGCCAGGATGTGGCAGGTCATGAGGGGAGCACTGCGCTCTGATCCAGTTTGGCTTCATCTAAAGACTACCATAGGAGTTATGTCCTTAAGTTATCCAGACCTCGTGCGTGTAGTGAGAGATGAAGAGGCTTTACTCAATGACCAACAGGCAACTGAGAAACCCACTCCCCCTCCCTCAGCAGGGGTTGGATCTGTTCTGGCCACAGAACGGGACTCTGAGGTGGCTGTCTTAAAGTCACAGATGGCCCAAGTGTTGGAAATGCTGACTTCTTTAGTGGCTAAAAGTTCAGGAGCTGCAAAAAAAGAAGACTTAAAGAAGGAGGTGTTTCAAAATGCCCCAACACCAGTCTTCCAGCAGGACAGAGAAGAGGAAGTTTGCTTTAACTGTGGAGGGGTTGTACATTATGGATGGGCGTGTCCCAGCCCGAAGAGATCCCGAAGCACATATCGCAAGCCGGCGGAAAACTCCAGAGGGCCCCGGTAAAGGAGTCAACCGGGTGCCCATCAGTTCCAGCAAGCTCAAAAGGAATCAGAGAACAGGAGAAGCTAAGAGGGGGGACAATTCCCCACCCCACCAACTTAATACTTCTCACTTTAAGTCCGAACCTAAACCATGGAAGGAAATTAATGCATACCGGGCCCAACAAGGCTTAATGTCCAGGAAGAGATTAAGGAAGAAGAAATCACAGAAGGCCAAACCCATGGAACCACGGAAGGAGACCTCCATGAGAAAATTTCCTGTTAAACTGGTGAGACCCTCTCCAGTGGTCCCCATTCAAGTGGAAGGGATCTACACGAAGGCCATTCTCGACACGGGAGCTCAAGTGACCCTTCTGTATCGGGACTTTTACCAGAAACACCTGAGACATTTGCCCCTGCAGAGGCTAGAAGACTTGGAAATATGGGGACTTAGAACCCAAAACTTCCCGTATGATGGATATCTCCCAATTAGACTGGCCTTTAACCCCTCAGTAGCCGGAGACGCAGAGATCTTCGACACATTGGCGGTAGTTTGTCCTCGCCCGCCAGGAGCCAACAAAAGTTCCCTTATAATAGGGACTAATACCGACCTGGTCAGGAGATTACTGGCCCCTATAGCCCAGGAGCAAGACGCCTCAACAGCCAGAATTCACCCTATGTTGCAACAGGCCTATCAACGGCTGGTGTTGGAACAGAAGGCTCCAGCAGAAGGAGTGAGAAAAGTCTGGAAGTTAGACAAGAAGGAAAGGATCTTACAGCCCTGGGAAGTAACTTGCCTGAGGGCCATCGTAAAACTCACCTGGGAGCAACCTGGTCCCTTTGTAGTCCTTGAACCAGATCCTTTGGACACCCATCAAGGGCTGGAAGTGATTAGTGAGGTGGTCCCATTGAGAGCTCTGAAGAAGGCTAATGGCAGGGTGTCGGTGAGCATCAGGAACACCACTGACACACCTGTGAAGATCCCAGCCCGGATGCTGTTAGGCCAAGTGAACCCTGCCACCCTGGTTGCCTTGTCAGACCTAAAGAAGGAAGAGGGAGAGAGAGCTATTGTGGAGAGACTCTGTTTGGAAAATACGGCTTTACCACCGGCTTGGAAGGAGAGGGCCAAAACCCAGTTGACTAGGTGGCGGAAGATCTTCTCCAAGGATGAGTTTGATGTGGGGTGTGCAAAAAGTGCTACCCACAGCATCCGCTTGCAGGAGGACAGACCATTCAGGGAAAGAGTTCAGCGGGTCCCCTTGGCTGATTTGGAAGATCTGCGAGAGCAACTATCAGAGCTCAAAAGAACCGGGGTCATCCGAGAGTCTAGGAGCCCATACGCCTCTCCAATAGTGGTGGTCAGAAAAAAAATGGGTCATTAAGACTATGTATTGATTATCGGACCCTCAATAGGAGAACGATACCCGGCCAATACACCACTCCACGAATAGAAGATGCCTTACAGAGTTTATCTGGAGCAAAGTGGTTCAGTGTGATGGACTTGAAGAGCGGTTATTACCAGATTCCAATGCACCCTGAAGATCGAGAAAATACAGCATTCATCACCCCTGTGGGGTTCTATGAATTCGATCGCATGCCTCAAGGCCTCTCAGGAGCTCCAGCCACTTTCCAGCGACTCATGGAAAAGACGGTGGGAGATATGAATCTTATTGAAGTGCTGGTTTACCTGAATGACATCATTGTGTTCGGGAAAACTCTTGAAGAGCATGAGGCAATTTTATGGTCCAGTTTATTGAGGCCCCAACTAGGAATGATGCTCTGTTGGACCTGGTAATCTCAAACCATGCAGAGCGTATTACTAATGTTCAGATAAAGGAACACCTGGGTAGCAGTGACCATAACATGATTTCATTTGATTTTAGTTGTAAGCAAAAATCACATAAGGGAAAGATAAAAACACTTAATTTCAGGAGAGCAAATTTTCCAAGAATGAGGGCTGTTCTCCAGGACTTAGACTGGGAGGGAATATTGGCATCAATGGGCACAGAACAGAAATTGGAATTCTTCAAAAAGACTGTTTGTGAACTAACTGCAAAGTATATTCCCATGGGCAATAAGTTTAAAAGGCTAAAAATAAAACCTATGTGGCTTACTGCCAAAGTTAAAAAAGCTATAAACTATAAGAAAAGAGCTTTTCAAAAATATAAAAATGAGGGAACACTAGTGTCATTTAAATGTTACAAAGAATATAACAGGATATGTAAAAAGGAAATCAAGGATGCAAAAATTCAAAATAAACGACAGATTGCAAAAGATAGTAGGACAAACCCCAAAAAATTCTTCAAATATATTAATAGTAAAAAGGTCAAGTCTGAGCATGTAGGCCCTTTACAAAATAATCTAGAGTGGGTGACTGGGGACAAAGAGAAGGGTAATTTATTAAATACTTTCTTCAGTTCTGTGTATACAAAGGAGCATGGGGGAGCTCATGTCCAAAACGGGGGTGATAGTGACACAGCCCCAAATCCACAATGGCTCAAAAGTGATATGGTCCAGAAATATTTAGATGGAATAAAATTGGATAAAGCACCTGGACCAGATGGCATACACCCACGGATCCTAAAAGAATTGAGCTCTGTAATTTTAAAGCCATTGTATTTAATTTTTAGGGACTCATTAATGACAGGCATAGTACCACTGGATTGGTGCAGGGCCAATGTGGTGCCTATATTTAAAAAGGGTATTAAGTCTTTACCAAGTAACTATAGACCTGTTAGTTTAACTTCTATAGTTGGGAAGATACTGGAGAGATTAATAAAAGACCACATACAGTAGATAAGTTCTTGCTGGAAAAAACTATTTAAGCAACAGACAGCATGGATTCATGAAAGACAGAAGTTGTCAGACAAACCTGATTTCTTTTTATGAAGAGGTAAGTAAGACCTTGGACAGAGGGGTGGCTGTGGACGTGGTATACTTGGATTTGGCAAAAGCGTTCGATACAGTTCCCCACACACGGCTCATGTGCAAGGTAAAGTCTACAGGATTGGAAATATCAGTTTGTAAATGGATAGAAAACTGGCTAAAAGACAGAATTCAGAGAGTAGTGGTTAATGATTCTTACTCTGAATGGTCCAAGGTTATCAGTGGTGTACCCCAAGATTCAGTGCTGGGACCCTTACTTTTTAATATCTTTATAAATGATATTGGGTCTGAGATCAAAAGTAACATTTCTGTCTTTGCAGATGACACTAAGCTATGCAGTGGAATAACGTCCTTACAGGATGTCGCCAATTTACAAGCTGACCTCAATGCTCTGTCTACTTGGGCGACTATGTGGCAGATGAGGTTTAATGTTGATAAATGTAAAGTTATGCACTTGGGGGCTAAGAATATGAATGCATCATACATGCTAGGGGGAGTACAACTGGGGGGATCCGTAGTGGAGAAGGATCTGGGGGTTTTGGTAGATCATAAGCTCAATAATGGCATGCAATGCCAAGCTGCGGTTTCCAAAGCGAGCAAAGTCCTTTCTTGTATTAAGAGAGGTATGGTCTCCAGAGAGAGAGATATCATTTTGTACCCTGTTCAAATCGTTAGTAAGTTCTGATCTTGAATATGCAGTTCAGTTTTGGGCTCCAGTTCTCAAAAAGGATATTGGGGAACTGGAGAAAGTGCAGAGAAGGGCAACCAAACTGATAAGAGGCATGGAGGAGCTCAGCTATGAGGAAAGATTAGAGGAACTGAATTTATTCACTCTTGAGAAGAGGAGATTAAGGGGGAATGTTTTGTCTCAACTACAAAGCGATAAAGTTCATCTCCAGGTTTAAGTAGGCCTTACTCAAGCTGGTTTGATATTCATCCCTTGCATCGATACAGGCAGTTTAACTCAATGAATAAACTCACAGTTAGGACGACAGACGATGAATCCTTTCGAATGTTCCGTTTAATGATGGATATTCATAGGTAGAAAAACGTTGCAGTTGTAAGCCACATGTAAGATGTTTAGCATGGAAGATATACAGGAGTAATGACCAGAATCAGGAAGTGGAGGAGATATATAAAGAACTACGGTGAGAGAGAGAGTTCAGCTAGAAAGAAGGGGACAGATCTTAAAGACACAGAGCAAGAATAATCACATAGTGTAACACAACACTCCCCGTCTGAAATCTTTAGATTTCATAACCTCAAACTAAAATATATATTTTCAAAAAGTCCAATACTGACGAATGTCCTGGAACCTGTAATGAAAAACATGCAACAAGCAAATAACAAACGTAAGTTCAACAGGATGAAGAACATAAAGTCACAGTATGATGCCTTCAAATAATTCCAAAGTTCTGTGTAGAACCTGTAGATGGCAGCAATGTACTCCCCGCCGTGCCAAAAGCATGGCTAGTCCTTGCACAAGTCACTCACCTGGCAAAAGGAGTACTAACTCTGTAATTGGTCGACTAAAGGTTCATGTCAATCCTCCCTTGGTTACCTTGACTTCTACCTTCCGGACTTTGTTATCGTCGCTGGGCATAACTTTAGTAATAAGACCCATAGGCCACTCATTCCGACAAACTTCCTTGTCTTTTAGAAGGATGAGGTCTCCAACCTTAAGATTCGGCTTAGATGCTTGCCATTTGTTACGACCTTGAAGGTGATGAAGATACTTTTTCTTCCAGCGATGCCAGAACACATTGGCTAGATGCTGCACCTGCTTCCATTGATGCCTGTAATGGTGTGACCGCAGCTTCTGTTTTGTACTTACAGAAGTGTGGAGTGAGGTGTTCACAGTTCTTATTTTCTTATCATCTTCAGGGTTTACTAGCCCATAGGTGGTGTCAATAGGGAGTAAGTAAGAGTCCTCACGCAGAAACCTTGGAGGTGACAGCCATAAGCTGTCCTGAAGAGCGGCAGGTGACACGGCTCTGGTCCCACAGTCAGCTGGGTTGAGTTCAGTGGGAACGTGATGCCATTGACTTGGTAGAGAGAATCTCTTGATACGTTCAACCCTGTTGCTGACGTACACATAAAATTGTTTTGTTTGGTTGTTTATGTAACCAAGTACTACCTTACTGTCTGTATAGAAGGTGAAAGAATCAATTCTAGTGTCCATTTCACTTCGTATGACCTCGGCAATTTCTACTGCTAGTACGGCTGCACAAAGTTCAAGTCTTGGTATGGTATGTGCAGGCTTGGGTGTGAGTTTTGCCTTGCCTAGGACAAAACTACAGTGTGATTCTCCATTCAGTTCAGAGGTCTTCAAATAGGCTACTGCAGCAATAGCTTCAACTGATGCATCAGAGAAAATATTAATCTCTCTCCGGTTAGTAGTGATGAGCCGAACACCCCCGGGTTCGGTTCGCACCAGAACCCGCAAACGGACCGAAAGTTCGAACGAACATTAGAACCCTATTAAATACAATGGATGCGAACGTTCGAATTCTAAAGTGCTAATTATAACAACTATTATGCATGTTATTGTCCTAAAAAGGGTTTGGGAACCCGGGTTCTGCACCAGGGGACATGTATCAATGCAAAAAGAAGTTTTAAAAACGGTCGTTTTTCGGGAGCAGTCATTTTAATGATGCATAAAGTGAAAAAAAAAAAAAGTCAAATATTCCTTTAAATATCGTACCTGGGGGGTGTCTAAAGTATGCCTGTGAAGTGCCACGTGTTTCCCGTGTTTAGAACTGTCCCTGCACAAAATGACACTTCTAAAGGAAAAAAAAGCCATTTAAAACTGCTTGCGGCTTTAATGTAATGTCTGGTCCCGGTAATATGGATGAAATTCTTTAAGAAAAATGGCATAGCTACCCCATGACCCCCCCCCCTACCCCAGCCCATTACCAGCCCCTTTGGGTCTTGTATGGATATTAAGGGGAACCCCGCACATAAAATAAAAAAGGCCCTATATACTCTGAACAGCCCTATACAGGCGGTGCATACAAGACAGGGACTGTAGGTTTGTTCTTATGTAGAGTCTGTTTGTAATTTTGAACAGGTACATTGTTGAAGTGTAGCTCCAGACCAAAAATCTATTTTTAAACTTTTTGGAAAACATAGGTAAGGGTTATCACCCCTGTAACATTTGTTTTGCTGTCTGTGCCCCTGTTCAGAACATTTCACCTCACTTTCCGTCCCAATGACAACTCTTTTTGAAATGTGGTCTTTTTCTTGAAACAAGGATTGCTGATAAAGCATCAGTACAGAGGAGACACCTTTCTCCCATATTTATTCTTACAGGAGAGAATTTTCCTTCCTAGTGGTAGATTTCCTCTCACTTCCTGTTGTCTTCTTGCGTTTGCAAGTAGGAGTCGTTTGTAAGTTGGATGTTTGAAAGTAGGGACCTGCCGTATATACTCTGCAGAAATAGGCCCCTTAGTTGTTGGTGTTGGCACAACACTGTAAGCACTCACAGTTACTCTTGGTTGGTGCTGGAACGCCCTGCTGTCAACTATTATATCAGGAATTTTAATTACATATAATTGTTGAACAGTGGTAGTAAAAATTGGGCCTTTGATGGTGGTGCTGGTGCCACAACACTGTAAGCCCTGACAGTTACTCTTGGTGGGTGCAGCAATGGGCCCTGCTGTGAATTATTAGATCAAGAATTGTAATTACATGCCCCTGTTGAACAGGGGCTGAAAAATTGGGCCTTAGGCACTGGTGGCACAACACTGCAACCCCTCACAGATACTGTACTTGGAGCACAGCAATGAGCCCTGTTGCAAAGTATTGCTTCAAAAATTGTAATGACACGCCCCTGTTAAACAGGGGCTGAAAAATTGGGCCTTAGGCACTGGTGGCACAACACTGCAACTCCTCACAGATACTGTACTTGGAGCACAGCAATGAGCCCTGTTGCAAAGTATTGCTTCAAAAATTGTAATTACACGCCCCTGTTAAACAGGGGCTGAAAAATTGGGCGTTAGGCACTGGTGGCGGCACCCATAAACAAAAATGATCTTACAAGCTATCATCATCAATCGTATCATTGAGGACTCGGAGGAGGAGGATAGCCAGTCAACATAACAGCACAGGCACTCAGCATCAGCATCAGTCTTGAAGGGATGTGACATGTTAAAATCAATTAGTCTGTTATATCAGCATCAGGTGTGTGGTAGCTGGTGGTGATCCAAGACTGGTTCATCTTGATGAAAGTCAGTCGATCAACCGAGTCGGTGGACAGGCGCACCCTGTGATCCGTGACAAATCCTCCAGCAGCACTGAATGTGCGTTCCGAAAGAACGCTGGATGCAGGACAGGCCAGTAGCTCAATTGCATACTGTGCAAGCTCTGGCCAGTGATCCATCCTCAAGACCCAGTAAGCCAGAGGATTTTCGGTGGGGAAGGTGTCCAAGTCTGACCTTGCCCCTAGATATTCCTGCACCATGTTTATCAGACGCTGGCGATGGTTGCTGGAACCGATCATACTTTGGGGCTGCGGACTAAAGAATTGTCTGAACGCATCGGTCAGACGGCCACCTTCCCCACCGCTCCTTCTTTGACTGGCCGAAGCCTCAGCAACTCGTTGTCCAGGACCAGGAGTTTGCAACCTCCCAGTCTCTGGGAACGCGTTGCACAGACCTTTCTGCAAGGCCTCCCGGAGTTGTCTCATCCTCTGCTCCCTCTGCGACGGTAACATAAGGTCCGCAACCTTACCCTTGTACCGTGGATCAAGGAGAGTGGCCAGCCAGTAATGGTCCCTCTCCTTGATCCGAAGAATACGAGGATCCTTCCGCAGACTTTGCAGGATCAGGGAGGCCATGCAGCGTAGGTTTGCTGAGGCATTCGCTCCGGAGTCCTCTGGGTCACTAAGGACGACATGATCCGCAGCCACCTCCTCCCAGCCACGTACAAGTCCACTGGTTTCTTGGGACTGTAAATCATCCCTAAAAGACTGCTGCTGATGATGCTGAGTGCCAGCCTCCACCTCCATGCTGACACAATCCTCCTCCTCCTCCTCCTCCTCCTCCTCCTCTTCCTGTGCGATGGGTGGGACAGAAGGAACACTGTCTGGGTAAAGGGGGCCTTGAGAGGCAAGGAAGTCCTCCTCTTCCTGCCTCTGTTCTGCCTCAAGTGCCCTGTCCATTATTCCACGCAGCGTGTGCTCCAACAGGTGGACAAGAGGTACAGTGTCACTGATGCATGCACTGTCACTGCTCACCATCCTCGTGGCCTCCTCAAATGGTGCCAGGACAGTGCATGCATCCCTGATCATGCCCCACTGGCGTGGAGAAAAAAAACCAAGCTCCCCTGACCCTGTCCTGGTGCCGTAGTCGCACAGGTACTCATTGATGGCCCTCTGCTGCGTGTGCAGCCGCTGCAGCATGGCCAACGTTGAGTTCCACCTGGTGGGCATGTCACATATAAGGCGGTTCTTGGGCAGGTTCAACTCCTTTTGCAGCTCAGCCAGGCGAGCACTGGCATTATAAGATCTGCGGAAATGCACACAGACTTTCCTGGCCTGCCTCAGGACATCCTGTAAGCCCGGGTACCTGCCCAAGAAGCGCTGCACCACCAGGTTAAGGACGTGAGCCACACAGGGCACATGGGTCAGTTGTCCCTGTCGGAGGGCGGAGAGGAGGTTGGTGCCATTGTCGCAAACCACCATTCCTGGCTTAAGCTGGCGTGGCGTCAACCACCTCTCGGCCTGGCCCTGCAGAGCAGACAGGACCTCTGCCCCAGTGTGGCTTCTGTCCCCCAAACACACCAGCGCAAGCACGGCATGGCATCTTTTTGCCTGCGTACTTGCGTAGCCCCGTGAACGGTTACGGAGCACCGCTGGTTCATAGGACAAACCACAGGAAGAGGCCATGGAGGAAGAAGAAGAGGAGGGGGTGGAGGAGAGAGGTGTGTCACAACCAGTAGTAGCATTTTGGAGGCGTGGCGGTGGGACAACCTCCAACACTACTGCACCTTGTCCTGAATCCTTCCCAGCTGCCAAAAGAGTGACCCAATGGGCCGTGAAAGAAAGGTAACGTCCCTGTCCATGCCTGCTGGACCATGAGTCAGCGGTAATATGCACCTTACCGCTGACCGCCCTGTCCAGCGAGGCCAAGACATTGCCTTCCACATGCCGGTAGAGAGCCGGAATAGCCTTCCGTGAGAAAAAGTGGCGTTTGGGAACCTGCCACTGAGGAACCGCACATTGCACAAACTCACGGAAGGGGGCCGAGTCTACCAACTGAAAAGGCAGCAGTTGAAGCGCTAGCAATTTAGCCAAGCTAGCATTCAACCGCTGGGCATGTGGATGGCTGGGAGTGAACTTCTTTCGACGGTCCAGCAGCTGGGGCAGGGAAATTTGCCTGCTAGAATCGGACGTCGGTGTACTGCTAGCAGAGTGGGCGCAAGTACTTGGCTGTGACACACCTAATTCTACACCTTCATTCCTCTCAGTGCATGTTTCAGAGAGGACAGAAGTTATAGTGGGGTTGGAGATCCCAGCTGATGCGGTGCAAGGAGAGGTCCGCTTTGTTCTTTGGTGTGGGTCTTTGAGGTAGGCTTGCCAACGAGCTGCATGGCAGGTCAACATATGTCTGGTCAGGCATGTGGTACCCAAGCGGCTGATGTTTTGGCCACGCGATATACGCTTGAGACATATGTTGCAAACAGCAGCTGTGCGATCTGATGCACTAGCCTCAAAAAAGGCCCACACCAAAGAACTTTTTGAATGACGGGCAGAGGCAGCGCCCTGCACAGGCGGAGCTCTGCGGTGTGATTCCGTCGGTGTACTGCCCTTACGCTGGCCACCAAAGGGCATCCTGCCTCGTTGGAGATGTGCCTCCTCCTCATCCTCCTCCTCCTCCTCTCTCCTATTAGGCACCCACGTGGAGTCAGTGACCTCATCATCCCCTCCCTCCTCATCACTGGAGCCAATCTGGCAGTATGCTGCAGCTGCTGGAACATGACTGCCAGATTGGTGTCCTTCTTGAGCATCCCCTCTGTCTGCTCTCACGCTACTGCCTTCCTCTAGCTGGGTTTCATCATCAGACCCTTCGAAACGCTGGGCATCCTCCTGGAGCATGTACCCAACACTGTGCTGAAACAGTTCGGGGGACTCCTCAGGAGGAGGACATGGTGGGTCTAGGGAAGGAGTGACTGATGATTTGTCTGACATTGATACCAGGGAAGACGACGCTTTGGCAGCTGCTTTTCCAGTACCCTGAGCCTGGGTGAGAGAGGATGAGGAGGAGGAGGAGGGCTTGGTCATCCACTCTACCAAGTCTTCGGCATGATGTGGCTCAACATGTCCAGCTGCCGAAAAGAAGGACAAGCGTGTCCCATGGCCATGTGCTGATGACAATGCACCGCGTCCACGACCAGCACTGTTGCCCCCAGACACAGAGCCTGCTTGCCCTCTTTTATTGCCTCCTGACTGTCTGCCTCTCCTTGTTTGCCTTCCAGACATTCTAATAGATGGCCTGCAGGGAGATGGGAAAAAAGCAATAAGGGCTACCTTCAGGTGTCCTTCTCTGTCCCTTGAAACAAGGACTTTCACAGTGAAAGAAACTGACACTCTCCCTACCTACAGTTTTCTGTCCCTAGAAAAAATGTTTTTTTTAATCACAATATAGCACAAGGACAATTCACTCACTGTCCTTCCAGGTCCCTGGAAACAAGGACTTGCAGAGTGAAATAAACTGACACTCTCCCTACCTACAGTTTTCTGTCCCTAGAAAAAATGTTTTTTTTAAGCACAATATAGCACAAGGACAATTCACTCACTGTCCTTAGAGGTCCCTGGAAACAAGGACTTGCAGAGTGAAAGAAAATAAACACTCTCCCTACCTACAGTTTTCTGTCCCTAGAAAAAATGTTTTTTTTTAAGCACAATATAGCACAAGGACAATTCACTCACTGTCCTTCCAGGTCCCTGGAAACAAGGACTTGCAGAGTGAAAGAAAAAAAACACTCTCCCTACCTACAGTTTTCTGTCCCTAGAAAAAATGTTTTTTTTAATCACAATATAGCACAAGGACAATTCACTCACTGTCCTTACAGGTCCCTGGAAACAAGGACTTGCAGAGTGAAAGAAACTGACACTCTCCCTACCTACAGTTTTCTGTCCCTAGAATAAATGTTTTTTTAAGCACAATATAGCACAAGGACAATTCACTCACTGTCCTTCCAGGTCCCTGGAAACAAGGACTTGCAGAGTGAAAGAAAAAAAACACTCTCCCTACCTACAGTTTTCTGTCCCTAGAAAAAATGTTTTTTTTAATCACAATATAGCACAAGGACAATTCACTCACTGTCCTTACAGGTCCCTGGAAACAAGGACTTGCAGAGTGAAAGAAACTGACACTCTCCCTACCTACAGTTTTCTGTCCCTAGAATAAATGTTTTTTTTAAGCACAATATAGCACAAGGAGAATTCACTCACTGTCCTTCCAGGTCCCTGGAAACAAGGACTTGCAGAGTGAAAGAAACTGACACTGTCCCTACCTACAGTTTTCTGTCCCTAGAATAAATGTTTTTTTTAAGCACACTATAGCACAAGGACAATTCACTCACTGTCCTTACAGGTCCCTGGAAACAAGGACTTGCAGAGTGAAAGAAAAAAAACACTCTCCCTACCTACAGTTTTCTGTCCCTAGAAAAAATGTTTTTTTTAATCACAATATAGCACAAGGACAATTCACTCACTGTCCTTACAGGTCCCTGGAAACAAGGACTTGCAGAGTGAAAGAAAAAAAACACTCTCCCTACCTACAGTTTTCTGTCCCTAGAAAAAATGTTTTTTTTAATCACAATATAGCACAAGGACAATTCACTCACTGTCCTTACAGGTCCCTGGAAACAAGGACTTGCAGAGTGAAATAAACTGACACTCTCCCTACCTACAGTTTTCTGTCCCTAGAATAAATGTTTTTTTTAAGCACAATATAGCACAAGGACAATTCACTCACTGTCCTTACAGGTCCCTGGAAACAAGGACTTGCAGAGTGAAAGAAAAAAAAACACTCTCCCTACCTACAGTTTTCTGTCCCTAGAAAAAATGTTTTTTTTAATCACAATATAGCACAAGGACAATTCACTCACTGTCCTTACAGGTCCCTGGAAACAAGGACTTGCAGAGTGAAATAAACTGACACTCTCCCTACCTACAGTTTTCTGTCCCTAGAATAAATGTTTTTTTTAAGCACAATATAGCACAAGGACAATTCACTCACTGTCCTTACAGGTCCCTGGAAACAAGGACTTGCAGAGTGAAAGAAAAAAAACACTCTCCCTACCTACAGTTTTCTGTCCCTAGAAAAAATGTTTTTTTTAATCACAATATAGCACAAGGACAATTCACTCACTGTCCTTACAGGTCCCTGGAAACAAGGACTTGCAGAGTGAAAGAAACTGACACTCTCCCTACCTACAGTTTTCTGTCCCTAGAATAAATGTTTTTTTAAGCACAATATAGCACAAGGACAATTCACTCACTGTCCTTCCAGGTCCCTGGAAACAAGGACTTGCAGAGTGAAAGAAAAAAAACACTCTCCCTACCTACAGTTTTCTGTCCCTAGAAAAAATGTTTTTTTTAATCACAATATAGCACAAGGACAATTCACTCACTGTCCTTACAGGTCCCTGGAAACAAGGACTTGCAGAGTGAAAGAAACTGACACTCTCCCTACCTACAGTTTTCTGTCCCTAGAATAAATGTTTTTTTTAAGCACAATATAGCACAAGGAGAATTCACTCACTGTCCTTCCAGGTCCCTGGAAACAAGGACTTGCAGAGTGAAAGAAAAAAAACACTCTCCCTACCTACAGTTTTCTGTCCCTAGAAAAAATGTTTTTTTTAATCACAATATAGCACAAGGACAATTCACTCACTGTCCTTCCAGGTCCCTGGAAACAAGGACTTGCAGAGTGAAATAAACTGACACTCTCCCTACCTACAGTTTTCTGTCCCTAGAATAAATGTTTTTTTTAAGCACAATATAGCACAAGGACAATTCACTCACTGTCCTTACAGGTCCCTGGAAACAAGGACTTGCAGAGTGAAAGAAAAAAAACACTCTCCCTACCTACAGTTTTCTGTCCCTAGAAAAAATGTTTTTTTTAATCACAATATAGCACAAGGACAATTCACTCACTGTCCTTCCAGGTCCCTGGAAACAAGGACTTGCAGAGTGAAATAAACTGACACTCTCCCTACCTATAGTTTTCTGTCCCTAGAATAAATGTTTTTTTTAAGCACAATATAGCACAAGGACAATTCACTCACTGTCCTTAGAGGTCCCTGGAAACAAGGACTTGCAGAGTGAAAGAAAATAAACACTCTCCCTACCTACAGTTTTCTGTCCCTAGAAAAAATGTTTTTTTTTAAGCACAATATAGCACAAGGACAATTCACTCACTGTCCTTCCAGGTCCCTGGAAACAAGGACTTGCAGAGTGAAAGAAAAAAAACACTCTCCCTACCTACAGTTTTCTGTCCCTAGAAAAAATGTTTTTTTTAATCACAATATAGCACAAGGACAATTCACTCACTGTCCTTACAGGTCCCTGGAAACAAGGACTTGCAGAGTGAAAGAAACTGACACTCTCCCTACCTACAGTTTTCTGTCCCTAGAATAAATGTTTTTTTAAGCACAATATAGCACAAGGACAATTCACTCACTGTCCTTCCAGGTCCCTGGAAACAAGGACTTGCAGAGTGAAAGAAACTGACACTGTCCCTACTGTGAGGGGGTTAACTCGGTAGCGGGTGTGTGTGACCCCCTGGTTGGGCTCCCCACACAAAAACAGGGCCAGCAGACGGAGGTTGTGGTTTTCAAAATCAAAAGGTGCGGTTTATTTCTCTATGTACAGTGACAAAAACACAGCAAAGCCAAAAAGAAACAAACAAAATAAATCCTGGTCAGTTTGACCTCTGACTAAACATGCAGGTTTCCTAAACTAACAACTGGGATCAGCCTAGTGCTGTCCTAGTCCCTAAGTCCCTGGTTTAGTAAAAGTCCAAACAAATAGCCACACAGGCTTTGCCTCACCGCACAGGGGTTCACTCTCCCTAGACAGTCCACACAGGTCTGGTTCCAGGCATGAGCTAACATCTAATGAATCTGGGAGTTTCTTATAGAGGCCTAAATGAGCTGACAAGGTTCAGCTGGTCTCATCAACTCCCTGTCTGCACGACGCCCAGCCCTCTCCCTAGAGGTATGAGTCATCCATGAGCACACTAGCCTTATACAACTCTCCACCTAGTTGTACAAATCGGCGTAAAGCCTGAATCTGGGCGAAATATATCTACCCCCCTGGATGCAACCAGGTGACTTTACCTTCCTGCTGTCACATACCCCCCCCTCTTGTTTTAACCTCGGGGTTGGAACACCAGCCATCAGGCATTCATGTACTCGAGACAAAGCATCCACATTCCCCATTTGAACGCCAGGGCGATGCTTTACTGTGAAGTTGAATTCCTGGAGGGCCAGGAACCACCTATTCACTCTTCTATTTGTTTCCTTGTTTTGAGCCATCCACTTTAACGGAGCGTGATCCGTAACCATGTCAAAGTGCCTACCTAGCAGATAGTACCGAAGGGAATCTAGAGCCCACTTCACCGCTAAACACTCCTTTTCAACCGTGGCGTAATTTACCTCATGGGACTTCAACTTCCTGCTGAGGTAAATGACTGGGTGCTCTTCCCCGTTCCAGACCTGGGACAATACTGCTCCTAACCCCACATCTGACGCATCACTTTGTACGACAAAGTCTTTAGAGAAGTCGGGTGAGTACAACACTGGCTGGCTACATAAGGCTTGTTTCAAGAATTGGAATGCTGCCTCAGCCTCGGGGGTCCATTTAATCATGACCGACCCTTTCCCTTTCGTCAGGTTGGTTAGGGGCACAGCCTTAGAAGCAAAGTGGGGAATGAAGCGCCGATAATAACCCGCGATTCCCAGAAAGGCTCGTACCTGCTTCTTGCTGTTGGGACGTGGCCAACTCTGGATGGCCTCGACTTTGTTGAGTTGGGGTTTTATTACTCCCCTGCCAATGGTGTACCCAAGATATTTGGCCTCCTCCTGCCCAATGGTACACTTCTTGGGGTTAGCCGTAAACCCCGCTTCCCGAACAGAGTCCAGGACTGCTTGCACTTTTGGCAGATGTGAGGCCCAATCTGTGCTATGGACAATTACGTCATCCAGGTAAGCCGCAGCATACTTCCGATGGGGCCTCAGCATCTGGTCCATTTTCCGCTGGAATGTGGCCGGCGCATTCTGTAACCCGAACGGCATTCTCTTATATTGGAACGCCCCGTCTGGGGTTACAAATGCGGTTTTCTCTTTGGCCGACTTGGCCAGGGGAATTTGCCAATACCCTTTTGTGAGGTCAAGAGTCGTCATGTATCGGGCTGTTCCCAGCCGGTCGATCAACTCATCTATACGTGGCATGGGGTAGGTGTCAAATTTTGTAACTTTGTTCAACTGACGAAAATCGTTACAAAATCGCCAGCTCCCATCCGGTTTAGGCACCAACACAATGGGACTAGACCAATCACTTTGGGACTCCTCTATCACCCCTAAGTTCAGCATTTTCTGTACTTCCTCCCGTATTGCCTCCCGTCGGGCCTCTGGGATCCGATAGGGTTTTAACTTCACCCTTTCACCGGGCGGGGTAATAATATCATGCTCTACCCCAGATGTTTGTCCCGGCAGCTCAGAGAACACCTCCTTGTTGCGAAGCACAAACTCCTTAACCTCCTGTTGTTGGGGTTGTGACAAGGTGGCTGCTATTCCAACCTCCGGAATCACGCAACCAGTTTGAGCTGGTGACCAAGTTTCTGCGACTAGGGACTCTCTATCCCTCCAGGCTTTCAACAGATTAACGTGATATATCTGTTCGGGCTTTCGCCTTCCTGGTTGTCTGACCTTGTAATTCACTTCGCTCACTTTTTCCATTATCTCGTAGGGGCCTTGCCATTTGGCAAGGAATTTACTTTCAACCGTAGGGACAAGTACCAATATCCTATCCCCCGGGGAAAAGGTACGGGTCTTTGCTCCACGGTTGTACACTCTCTGCTGTGCCAACTGCGCTTGGGCCAAATGTTCCTTCACGATGGGCATTACCTGTGCAATTCGATCTTGCATCAGGGCGACATGCTCAATCACACTCCTGTGGGGAGAACTCTCACTTTCCCAAGTTTCCTTGGCAATATCCAACAGCCCTCTTGGGTGTCTCCCATACAGTAACTCAAAGGGGGAGAATCCCGTAGAGGATTGGGGCACCTCCCTAATAGCAAACATCAAATAAGGAAGTAGACAGTCCCAATCCTTTCCATCTCTATCCACCACTTTCTTCAACATTTGTTTTAGGGTTTTGTTGAATCTTTCAACCAGCCCATCGGTTTGGGGGTGATACACAGATGTACGCAATTGCGTCACTTTGAACAATTTACACAGCTCTTTCATAACCCGGGACATAAAGGGTGTACCTTGGTCCGTAAGCAGTTCTTTACAAATACCCACCCGGCTAAAAACAAGAGATAGCTCTTTGGCTATGGTTTTGGCCGAGGTATTTCTGAGAGGGATCGCTTCTGGATAACGGGTGGCATAGTCCATTATAACCAATATGTACTGGTGCCCCCTAGCGGACTTGATTATAGGACCTACCAAATCCATTGCGATTCTCTCAAACGGGACCTCAATGATGGGTAGAGGGACCAGCGGGCTACGGAAATGTGGCATCGGGGCCGACCTCTGACACACAGGGCAGGAGGAACAATAATTTTCTATGTCCTTCATCACCCCAGGCCAATAGAATCTCTGTAATACCCTCTCTCGGGTTTTCTCTGTCCCCAGATGACCTCCAAGAATGTGCCCATGGGCCAACTCCAACACCAACTTCCTGTAAGGTTTGGGCACCACCAGCTGCTCAACGGTTTCTTCTGCCCTTTTTGCCACCCGATACAGTAGGTCCTTCTCTACGCTGAAGTATGGGTAAGTGCAGGTATTATCTGGGTTCACTAACTCGCCATCTATTTCCACTACGTTTTCCCGTGCCTTTATTAGGGCGGGGTCTTTTAACTGTTCTGTGGCAAAATTTTCCCTGTGAACCTCCAGATCAGAAAACTCCACAGACGGTAGGTTTTCGTCTGAGGAGGTGGGCTCCTCTCCAGTTTCTTGAGTCTCCCCTGCCAATACTGACAAGGGAAATTCTGGAGAGTCCTCACCACTCTCAGAGGAGTTCTGGCTATCACATTCCTGGTACATAGGGGCACCAGTGGGGGGCTCAGGATCATCCCACAGTTCCCAGAACTTCGGAAAATCCCTTCCCACAATGGCGTCATGCGGTAACTGAGATACTAAGCCCACTGGATGAGAGAGGGTACCTTTGGGGGTCTCGAAACACACTGTAGTCACTGGATACTCTCGGGTGTCCCCATGCACACAAATAACAGCTACCTTGCTATTCCCAGAGACCTCTGTTTTAACTAACTCAGCCTTTATCAGGGTCACAAGGCTACCTGAATCCAACAATACCACAACATTTCTACCATTAACACACATTTTGCATAAATGTTTCTCAGTTCCTCGAATGGCAGTGCATGCGACTGTCGCACACAGCGACTGACGTCTGCCCGTCAGAAAGTCACACTGCATGGGTTCCTCCACAACCGGGCAATTGGCTGCAATATGTCCCGCTTGCCGGCAGCGGTAGCAAACGATCCTTCTTGCGGCCTCTTGAGCCGCTGATTTCCCAGGCTGTTCTCGCCAAACTTGGGGTAGAGCTCCCACCCTCTCACTCTCTCCACCCTCACCCCTTGGAATCCTCTTATCCGCCCCTGGGGATGGTCTGGTCTTAGGGTGGAAAGTCCGAGAGTCTCTGGAAGAGGCCGTCAGGTTCTCTGTAGCCAAGTATCTCTCTACACGATCCACAAGTTTACCGGCCGTTTCTGGGTCTCCGTGGCTTACCCACTTTTGAATGGCGGTAGGAAGAGCTCTCAAGAAACGATCCATCACAACACGTTCCACAATCTCCGGTGCGGACAAAGTCTCTGGCTGTAGCCACTTCCTGCTCAGGTGAATGAGATCATACATTTGAGACCTGGGGGGTTTTCCAAGCTGGAAAGTCCAGTTATGCACACGCTGAGCCCGGACAGCCAGGGTGACACCCAGCCTTGCCAATATTTCAGCTTTTAGCATCACATAGTCTTTTGCTTGGTCAGGCTCTAGGTCATAGTAAGCCTTCTGCGATTCACCAGTTAACAGAGGAGCCACCAGTCCAGCCCACTGCTCCTCAGGCCACTTTTCTCTTTCAGCAGTCCTTTCAAATGTGGTCAAAAATACCTCTGGATCATCCTCTCCAGTCATTTTTGTCAATAAACGACTCACCCCAAAGGACGCGGTATTAGTGGGACGGCTTTCCTCACTGGTCTGCGGACGTTGCTGCATTACTGCTTCCATTTGTTGTAGTCTCTGCTCTTGCTTCTGTAACAGGTCTATGAAGCGGGCCTCAGATTGCTGCTGGGCTTGTTGATGAGCTTGCTGCTGGGCTGCAAGGCTCCTTTGCAAACCTGCATTTGTCTGCTGTTGATTGGCATTTGCTAGAGCCAGCTGTTTCAGTATCTCCTCCATGCTGGCTTAAAAAAACTGCCACTGGTTCTCCACCAACTGTGAGGGGGTTAACTCGGTAGCGGGTGTGTGTGACCCCCTGGTTGGGCTCCCCACACAAAAACAGGGCCAGCAGACGGAGGTTGTGGTTTTCAAAATCAAAAGGTGCGGTTTATTTCTCTATGTACAGTGACAAAAACACAGCAAAGCCAAAAAGAAACAAACAAAATAAATCCTGGTCAGTTTGACCTCTGACTAAACATGCAGGTTTCCTAAACTAACAACTGGGATCAGCCTAGTGCTGTCCTAGTCCCTAAGTCCCTGGTTTAGTAAAAGTCCAAACAAATAGCCACACAGGCTTTGCCTCACCGCACAGGGGTTCACTCTCCCTAGACAGTCCACACAGGTCTGGTTCCAGGCATGAGCTAACATCTAATGAATCTGGGAGTTTCTTATAGAGGCCTAAATGAGCTGACAAGGTTCAGCTGGTCTCATCAACTCCCTGTCTGCACGACGCCCAGCCCTCTCCCTAGAGGTATGAGTCATCCATGAGCACACTAGCCTTATACAACTCTCCACCTAGTTGTACAAATCGGCGTAAAGCCTGAATCTGGGCGAAATATATCTACCCCCCTGGATGCAACCAGGTGACTTTACCTTCCTGCTGTCACACTACCTACAGTTTTCTGTCCCTAGAATAAATGTTTTTTTTAAGCACACTATAGCACAAGCACAAAACACACTGACACTCTCCCTACCTATCCTTCTCTTTCCCTAAACTAAAGGAATCCAGGTTAAGCAAGAAAGAAATAACAGTCACTGTCCCTGCCTATGCTGCTCTATCCCTGCTCCGGAACACACTACACTAGGCCGCCGTGCTGGCGGCCTTTTATAGTGTGGGGCGTGTACTAAACACCCTCAGCAATAATTGGCCACAGGCATCCTGCCTGTGGCCAATCATTGCTCTCCTCGCTGCCGGCGCTGTGATTGGCCAAGCATGCGGGGTCACAGTGCATGCTTGGCCAATCACAGCGCCTGGATGACACTGCGATGGCGTAGTGCATTGTGGGCCGTTCGCGTCACTCGAATTTGGCGCGAACGGCCCAAATCGTTCGATCTTCGTCGAACGATCGAACAGCCGATGTTCGAGTCGAACGTATGTTCGACTCGAACACGAAGCTCATCCCTACCGGTTAGCAGTTGAAGTGGATCCTGGAACATAGCAACGGGGAATCTGAAGTTTTTCTAGTGACTTCAAAGAATATCTCCACCTTTCTCACTTGTGTTGATTCTCACTAGGCAAGGGAGTATCCCAGTCTATGTTCTCAGTAGACAACTGTCTTAGTAAAATCTTACCTTGAATGGTAACTGGAGCAAGGAAACCCAGTGGGTCATAGATGCTATTCACCACGGACAGGACTCCTCTCTTAGTGAAGGGTTTGTCACAAGTTGACACTTGGAAGGTGAATTTGTCTTGCTTGATGTTCCACAACAAACCCAGACTTCGCTGTACAGGAGGCACATCTGTACCTAAGTCAAGGTTTTTTAGACTAGCGGCATAGTCCTCAGAGTGAAAGGCATTCATAAGTTCCTGGCTGTTGGATATAATCTTGTGCAGTCTAAGGTTTGCTACAGACAGCATCTCCTTTGTTCTGGTAAGAAGATCAATTGCTTCTTTAGCAGTTGGAAAGGACTTAAGTGTGTCATCAACGTAGAAGTTTCTTTCAACAAATTGACGGGCATCAGATCCATATTCAACTTCTCCAGTCTGAGCTGTTCTCCTTAGCCCATAAGTTGCCACTGCTGGGGAAGGACTGTTACCGAAGACATGTACCTTCATGCGATAATCTATAACTTCCTTGTTGAGGTCATTGTCCTTGTGCCATAGAAACCTGAGGTAGTTTCTGTTGTCTTCTCTGACGATGAAGCAGTGAAACATCTGTTGAATGTCGGCCATTACTGCTACAGGCTCTTGTCTGAAACGAATCAAGACTCCTATTAGACTGTTGTTCAAGTTGGGTCCAGTAAGGAGCATGTTGTTAACACCTTCGTGCTGAGCACTGGAATCAAAGACAACTCTGATTTGGTCTGGTTTGCGTGGGTGATACACGCCAAAGGATGGAAGGTACCAGCATTCTTCTCCCTCCTTTAGTGGGGGAGCAGGCTCTGCATGATCTCTGTCAAATACATTTTGCATAAAGTCCACAAAGTGCTTTTGCATCTCTGGTTTCCTGCTTAAGTTTCGCTTTAAGGAGGAGAATCTACTGATGGCCTGCTGTAAGTTGTTGGGCAATCTCTCTCTTGGGAGACGAAAGGGTAGGGGTGCTACCCAGTTATTGGAGTCATCTTGAAAGAACTCATTGTCCATTACCTTGATGAATTCTTTGTCTTCCATTGAAGGAGCCAGTATGTCATCTTCACTGGTTGCATTAAACACTGTAGACCCGAAGTCGCCATCATGGCAGGAGAAAGCCTTGTGTCACCTGAGATACCATGTTGCCATTTGTGGCTGGCTATCTTCTCTTTCACCCAGTAGTGATGTGGGCATGGCTCAAAGTAAGTGTTTCGGCCATTTGGCAGAACATTTGTCTTGAATGACGAAATGTTGGTAGGTCTTTTCATTTTGCCTATGCAGACATTGCCTATGATGACCCATCCTAGATCCGTGCGCTGGGCAAATGGGGCATCTGGGGGTCCACTGACTTGTCTGTGTACCTTGTGAACTCTTAGAATGTCTCTTCCTAACAGAAGAAGGATCTGAGCATCTTTGTCAAGCGGCGGTATCTCATTTGCTATTACCTTGAGGTGAGGGTGATGGAAAGCAGCAGCTGGAGTAGGGATTTCTTCCCTGTTAGCAGGTATCTGATTGCACTCAACAAGTGTAGGTAAGGGTAATTGCAAGTTACCTTTGAGAGAAGATACCATGAGTCCATGAGCCCTTCTTCCAGAAACCTCTATAGTTCCACTACAGGTACCCAAGGTGTAAGGATGAGCTTCGCCTTTTATTTCAAATAGATTGAACAATTCCGATTTTGCAAGTGATCGATTGCTCTGATCGTCTAAGATAGCATATGCCTTTAGAGACTTTTCTGGTTGATCCTTGTGGTATATGTTCACCAAGCATATCTTAGCACAGGACTTACCACAGCGGTCTTCTCCACAAACTTCAGTGCAGGATGAAGAAATGATGGTAGAATTAGGCACTTGGTCTGTATTCTCCCCGCCGTGCGTTAACCTGGGAGGAGCGTTGGCAGGTTGTGCAGAGCTGGGCTCAAGAGGATGGAGGGCTTGCACATGTTCTTCAGAGCCACACTCTATGCACTTGATGGACACATTACAGTCCCTTGCAAAATGTTCTGTAGAAGCACAGCACCTGAAACATACCCTAAATGTCTTTAAAAGCTCCTTGCGCTCTTCCAGAGGCTTTTTCCTAAAGCCGATACATTTATTGAGGGGGTGTGGCTTCTTGTGTATGGGACACTCTCTGTTAGGGTTTTCAATCTTCCTACTCTGTTTGTTCGTGGCCAGAACTGTGGTAGGAGTGGGAAGGATGTCAGTCTTTTTCACGGACACTGGGCCTCTATGGTTTCTGTAGTTGCCCTGAAGACTGGTACTCTTAGGAAAGGGTGAGAAGAGACTGTACTCACCATAGGAAAAACTTGGATCGTTCTTGGTCTCTGCAATTTCCCTGATGAATTCACAGAAGAAAGAGAATGGAGGGAAGGAAACCTTGTTCTCTCTTTTGTATGATGACCCTAGTGCAGTCCATTTCTCTTGCAAACCATACGGGAGCTTGGAGACAATTGGGTTTACCCCTCTTGGAGTGTCAAGGTAACTGAGTCCAGGTAGTTTTGGGTCTGTCTTGGCTAGCTGAAGCTCAAGGAGAAGGTCACTCAGTCTCTGGAACTCATTGTTGTCCTTACCGGATATCTTTGGGAAAGTTTCCAGACGCATGAACAAAGCATTTTCTATAGCTTCTGGACTGCCAAAACTTTGCTCTAGTCGCTCCCATGCAGCTGTGAGGCCTGCAGTAGGATTGTCCATGAAAACCGATCTTAATGGCTTAACACGTGCAGCAGATAGAGGACCAAGCCATTTGATCAGCAGATTCAATTCTTGATCAGCTGTAATGCCAATATTGCTGATTGTAGTTCTGAAGGCACATTTCCAACTTCTGTAGTTCTCAGGTTGGTCATTAAAACTTGTAAGACCAGTCTTTGTGAGCTCCCTGCGAAGCATGTACCTCACAAACTCTTCTGTTTCAGTTGTCTCCGCCTTTATGTGAGATGCTGTTGGCTGTATGGTGCTGATTGCGTTATCTTTGACATTGTTGTTAAAGGACACAGGGAAATATGGTGCAGCAGATGCATCCAGGTGAGTTGCTTGCTTGAAGTCAGTTGTTCCAATGGTACGTTGATTCAAGGCTGTACCGATGACAGGAGATTGATGACTTGCTTGAAGCTTGCGCTGATGCTCTGAGACGTATGAAGGCAGGCAAGGTAGGCAGGTAGGAAATGCAGTGGAGTGATTTTGAGTGCAGGAAGTTGCTGGAACCTCTTTAACTTGAAGCTGTGAAGGAGTCTCTATATAGTCGGGAGCATTGGAGACAATGGAGTGTGCACTGCAGTGGCTTAGGACATAGTCTTTAGTGCGTTTGAGGGGGTCTTCCATATCTGCTATGTTTAGGTTAATGCTGTCTTTCTCACTTGCACCTTTGTCTGCACTGATAGCTTGCTGTAGGATCCTTAGCTTTGCCATAGCTGCGTCATGTTTACACTGTTCATTTAAGGTTTCCATTGTTGCTCTTTGACGTGCTGACTGCGCTTCCAACTCTGCTCTTTGACGTGCTGACTGCGCTTCCAACTCTGCCCTTTGAGCTTCCAACTCTGCTCTTTTTTCTGCATATGCCACCTGCACCTTGCTGGCTTCCACTTCAGCGCGGACATTAATAAGTCGCTCACTGAGTGTTGAGTATCTTGAACTATGGGATCTTGATGAGTTTTTAGAACGTCTGGTGGAAACAGATCTGTGAGATGCAGTGTCCTGTAACAGCTTTATTTTTGCTTCTGCCTTTAATCTGGTTTGCTGGATAAAACTGTCTCTTTCAATATTAAGAATGTTGACACGCTTTAACTGTGTCATCGCACTTTCTGTATTCATGTTTTGCAAGACATTAGTGAATTTGATGCTGGTAAGCTGATAAAGCTCATATGAGGCAGTAAGTTGTTTAATGGCGCCCTCTAGTGTCAGTAGTTCACGTTCAACAGACACTGTATTGGCTTCAGCAAGGATTTTCTCCCAGACTAATTCCAAGCTATTTGACAATTCAGTCCTTGAAGCTTCATAATTCTCCATTACTTTCCAAGTGGGTTTAACTGAGGGTTTGGGTAACTCAGTTTCTTCAGCAACTTGTGAGGAAGGAGATGTGAGTTCACATGCAGAAGCTTGGTCACTCATGATAGCAGACTGACTGTGAAAGCAGGCAGGATCTGTGTGCTGAAATATGACACCGTGCAGATTGTCTCAGGCTATAAGGCTGCCATGTGCTGCTCTGTCCCTTCTGTCTTGCTATGAGGGCAGTAAATCTTGTCTGTTTCAGTACTGACATGCAGAAATCTTGTAATTAGGCTGTGAAACTCCGTTTTTCTACTGTTCTGTCTCAACTACAAAGCGATAAAGTTCATCTCCAGGTTTAAGTAGGCCTTACTCAAGCTGGTTTGATATTCATCCCTTGCATCGATACAGGCAGTTTAACTCAATGAATAAACTCACAGTTAGGACGACAGACGATGAATCCTTTCGAATGTTCCGTTTAATGATGGATATTCATAGGTAGAAAAACGTTGCAGTTGTAAGCCACATGTAAGATGTTTAGCATGGAAGATATACAGGAGTAATGACCAGAATCAGGAAGTGGAGGAGATATATAAAGAACTACGGTGAGAGAGAGAGTTCAGCTAGAAAGAAGGGGACAGATCTTAAAGACACAGAGCAAGAATAATCACATAGTGTAACACAACAGGGGATATGATCAACATGTACAAATATATAAGGGGTCCATATAGTGAACTTGGTGTTGAGTTATTCACTTTACGGTCAACACAAAGGACAAGGGGGCACTTTTTGCGTCTAGAGGAAAAGAGATTTCACCTCCAAATACGGAAAGGTTTCTTCACAGTAAGAGCTGTGAAAATGTGGAATAGACTCCCTGCAGAGATAGTTCTGGCCAGCTCAGTAGATTGCTTTAACCACTTGACCACTGGGCACTTAAACCCCCTTAATAACCAGACCAATTTTCAGCTTTCGGTGCTCTCACACTTTGAATGACAATTACTCAGTCATACAACACTGTACCCATATGAAATTTTTGTCCTTTTTTTCACACAAATAGAGCTTTCTTTTGGTGGTATTTAATCACTGTTGGGTTTTTTATTTTTTGCGCTATAAGAGAAAAAAGACTGAAAATTTTGTAAAAAAATGATTTTTTTTTTCGTTTCTGTTATAAAATTTTGCAAATTACTATTTTTTCTTCATAAATTTTGGCCAAAATTTATACTGCTATATATCTTTAGTAAAAATAAGTACAAATTGGTGGATATTATTTGGTCTTTGTGAAAGTTATAGAGTCCACAAGCTATGGTGCCAATATCTGAAAATTGATCACACCTGAAGTACTGACGGCCGATCTCATTTCTTGAGACCCTAACATGCCAGATAAGTACAAATACCCCCCAAATGACCCCTTTTTGGAAAGAAGACATTCCAAGGTATTCAGAAAGAGGCATTGTGAGTTTTTTGAAGTTGTCATTTTTTCCCACAATTCTTTGCAAAATCAAGATTTTTTTTTTCTCTTTTTTTTTCACAAAATTGTCATATTAGCAGGTTATTTCTCACACACAGCATATGCATTCCACAAATTACACCCCAAAACACATTCTGCTATTACTCCCGAGTATGGCGATACCACATGTGTGAGACTTTTACACAGCGTGGCCACATAGAGAGGCCCAACATGCAGGGAGCCCCTTCAGGCGTTCTGGAGCACCCAGGCCAATTCTGACATTTCTCTCCTACATGTAAAAATCATCATTTATTTGCTAGAAAATTACATAGAACCCCAAAACATTATATATGTTTTTTTAGCAAAGACCTTAGAGAATATAATGGTGGTTGTTGCAACTTTTTATCTCGCACGATATTTGCGCAGCAATTTTTTAAACGCGTTTTTTACGGAAAAAAAATGTTTTGTGCTTAAAAAAAAAAAAAAAGAGTAAAGTTAGCCCAATGTTTTTGCATAATGTGAAAGATGAAGTTACGCCGAGTAAATAGATACCTAACATGTTGCCCTTAAAAATTGAACACACTCGTGGAATGGCGCCAAACTTCGCTACTTAAAAAATCCCCATAGGCGACGCTTTAAATATTTTTACTGGTTACATGTTTTGAGTTACAGAGGAGGTCTAGGGCCAAAATGATTGCTCTCGCTCTAACGTTCGCAACGATACCTCACATGTGTGGTTTGAAAACCGTTTTCATATGTGGGCGGGACTTACGTATGCGTTCGCTTCTGTATGCGAGCTCACGGGGACAGGGGCGCTTTAAAAAAAAAAAAAAAAATTATTCTTCATTTTACTTTATTTATTTTAGTTTGACATGTTTTTCCGCCCTAAACATTTTTTTGATCACTTTTATACCTATTACAAGGAACGTAAACATCCCTTGTAATAGGAATATGGCATGACAGGTCCTCTTTACAGTGAGATATGGGGGGGGGGTGTCAATAAGACCCCACATCTCACCTCTAGGCTGGGAAGCCTGAAAAAAAAAAAAAAAAAAAAAACAACAATCCTGGCTTTGATCGTAGCGGTGAGTCGGTAGAAGCACCGGAGGGCAGCGGGGGGGGGGGACGACATCCCCTCTCGCCTCCCGTAAGAATGATCAAGCGGCGGAACAGCCGCTATGATTGTTCTTATGGTGTAGGGAATCGCCGGCTGAAAAAGATGATATCTGAATGATGCCTGTAGCTGCTCCCATCATTCAGATATCCCCGCACAAAGTCAAGGACGTCATATGACGGCCGGAGGGCGGGAAGTGGTTATTGCAGAGTATTGCCGGGCATTGCGGAGTATTGCCGGGCATTGCGGAGTATTGCCGGGCATTGCGGAGTATTGCAGGGCATTGCGGAGTATTGCGGACTATGGCAGGGTATTGCGGTGTATGGCAGGGTATTGCGGTGTATGGCAGGGTATTGCACGGGTATTGCACAGGGTATTGTGGAGGGTATTGCACAGGGTATTGTGGAGGGTATTGCAGGGTATTGTGGAGGGTATTGCAGAGTATTGTGCAGGGTATTGCAGAGTATTGTGCAGGGTATTGCAGAGTATTGTGCAGGGTATTGCAGAGTATTGTGCAGGGTATTGCAGAGTATTGTGCAGGGTATTGCAGAGTATTTTGCAGAGTATTTTGCAGGGTATTGCAGAGTATTTTGCAGGGTATTGCAGAGTATTGTGCAGGGTATTGCAGAGTATTGTGCAGGGTATTGCAGAGTATTGCACCAGGGTATTGCAGAGTATTGCACCAGGGTATTGCAGAGTATTGCACCAGGGTATTGCAGAGTATTTCGCAGGGTATTGCAGAGTATTGCACCAGGGTATTGCACCAGGGTATTGCAGAGTATTGCACCAGGGTATTGCAGAGTATTGCACCAGGGTATTGCAGAGTATTGCACCAGGGTATTTTGCAGAGTATTGGCAGGGTGTATTGCAGAGTATTGGCAGGGTATTGCACAGGGATGGCTAAGCAGGGATGGATGGATGGCTGGATCTGTGACTGCAATTGTCACAGATCCAGCCCACAGTGCTGCTGCTGCCATCCGCTCCCTCCCCCTCCCCTCTCACACTGTACCGATCGGTACAGAGAGGGGAGGGAGGAACCGGCGTCATCAAATGACGCCGGTCTGTTTACAAGTGATTGCTCCGTCATTGGACGGAGCGATCACGTGGTAAACGGCCGCTATCAGCGGCGATTTACCGCGATTCGTGATCCGCCGGGTCCTCTGGACCCGGCGGTCACGGAGTTTCCCGTGTGCGCGCCCCAGGGGGCGCGCGGGGGCGCGCGGGAGCGCGATTCTGGGAGGACGTTATATAACGTCCTCCCAGAGTTAAGCAACCACCTTGTCGACGTTATTTGTCGGCAGGTGGTTGTTAAGTGGTTAAGAAGGGCCTGGATTCTTTCTTAAATGTACATAATATAACTGGGTACTGACATTTATAGGTAAAGTTGATCCAGGGAATATCCGATTGCCTCTCGGTGGATCAGGAAGGAATTTTTTCCCCTGCTGTAGCAAATTGGATCATGCTCTGCTGGGGTTTTTTGCCTTCCTCTGGATCAACTGTGGGTATAGAATTGGGTATATGGGATTGTACGATATTTCTTTTTTTTTCTTTTTTTTTTATGGTTGAACTGGATGGACTTGTGTCTTTTTTCAACCTGACTAACTATGTAACTATGTAACTATGTAAAGCTGGAAAAGGTCTTGAAGAGACTCAGTGATGAGGGACTCAAACTTTCTTTGGAAAAGTGCCAGTTCTACCAATCTTCAGTCCACTACCTGGGGCACATTGTGTCTGCCGAAGGAGTGTCCACAGATCCAGGGAAGCTGGAGGCAGTTACCTCCTGGCCACGGCCCACCACAGTGACTGAATTCAGGTCGTTTCTGGGGTTGTGCTCCTACTACAGAAGGTTTGTGGAGGGATTTGCAAAAATCGCCAAGCCATTGAATGAACTCCTGAAGACTGAAGGAGAAGAATATGAGTCAGGGCCCAGGAAACCAGGGGAGTCTATAGAAGGACAGTGGACAGTGAGCTATGAGGAAGCTTTCACCAGATTGAAGGAGAGCCTGACCACTGCCCCCGTCTGGGCTTATGGGGACACCAGAAAGCCGTATGAACTACATGTGGATGCCAGTCATGATGGTCTGGGAAGAGTGCTGTATCAAGAGCATGATGACCAACTGAGGCCTGTTGCTTATGTGAGCAGAAGTTTGACCCCAGCCGAAAAGAATTACCCCACCCACAAGCTGGAATTCTTGGCCTTGAAGTGGGCTGTGGTGGATAAGCTGAAGGATTACCTGTATGGAGCTGAGTTTGTGGTAAAGACAGATAATAAC
This sequence comes from Rana muscosa, assembly GCA_029206835.1. Taxonomy (NCBI): domain Eukaryota; kingdom Metazoa; phylum Chordata; class Amphibia; order Anura; family Ranidae; genus Rana; species Rana muscosa. The sequence goes on from CM055117.1 coordinate 502,085,725, forward strand.
CCGCTCACCTACCTCCTAACTACGGCAAAACTGGATGCCACCGGCCACCGTTGGCTAGCAGCTCTCTCGGGATTCATTTTCAGTCTAAAGTACAGACCTGGGACTGGAAACAGAGACACTGATGCCTTGTCCAGAAGGTCCCATGCTCCCACTAATCCTACGGAAGACTGGACTCAGCTGGTCCCAGAGGGAGTGCGAGCCTTGTGTCAGGGAGCAGAGTTCCAGACTAGTGGAGGGTCCAGAGCCGAAGAAATAGGAGTCTCGGTGGTTGGAGTACCCAAGTTTTCTGCAATGTGACCCAGATTGGAGAAGAGAATCTACCCAAACTTTCAAAGAAAGATTTGAGGAGAGATCAAATAAAAGATA